>OY728121.1:2008275968-2010775968 GCA_963277665.1 Viscum album | reverse complement strand
TGTTTATATGATTTTCATTCATATTTTATGTCATTATTTTTTGAAAATTCATAGATACATTTTACTTAATTTCTAACACATGTTCTATGAATATTTTATTAAGAATTAATTGTGAAATATTCTTTGATACGATTCTATTTGAATTAAAAACGGTTTGAATTAAATTTCCATAATCCTAATCTCTCCCACCTTTTAAAGAATTTCTAAATTCATTTTTTTTGGATATTTTTTAAAAAATAACTTTTAAAGGACTCTTTGGTTAAAATGTTGTATTTTTCATGGATTTTTCTTTTAAAAGTAAATTCCTTTATTGGAATAAAATGAGTTGAAAATTTTTTTGTTTTTAAAATATCATCTAATGATTGAGTTTTTGAAATTAAAAAAACCCTATTTGAATTATGTTTCAATTGTTTTGAAATAGGAATTATTAGGTTATTTAAAATGAGTGATTTATTAACAAAGAAAGATGACACAAAACCATTTTTTTAATTCATCGTAATCCATTTAAAACTATAGAACCTATATGAATTATGTTGTACTATTTTAAAATAAATTATTATTTTAACTGGCTGTTTCACATTACCATAATGGTTTCTGAAGGAAAATAGTTATGATTACCCTTTTTATTACAGAAGTGTATAAATGGTTTTGAATAGAATTACTGATGCTTAATGTCTCGATGACACTTTATAATGATCCTAAATTTTGATAATCCCTTAACATTAATTTCTTTATCATTTTTTATCTCATTTATTGGTGTTGAAAATGAGATTATTTACTTTTTGGGAGTTCATGGGTTAGCATGAGATATAATTTGTTGGAATGGCCCCATGATTTATATTGATATTGATTCCCATTAGATCTCTATAAATATATTATATCAATCCCATAATTTTAAATGTAATGGGAACCAATGTAGTTAATTGGTATGTCCTAGAAATATTCTCCATTAGTGGACTGACACCTCATTTGGTGGATCTATAGATAATATGAATGGTTCAGGCTATGAGCATTCATCGAGGAAATAATATGTGAGTGGAACTTGTTTCCATGAGATCCCGGAAACTATATATAAGACCCATGATTGGTTAGGATTATTTTTGGTCAGTTAGTATATGGTGGACACACTATAGTACCTAGGGTTTACCCATGAAATCCATTTAAATGATACACGATATGTGATAGAATTAGTTGTCACTACATGGCACTAGAGTTTCTTTTATTGATTGATTACTGATTTTGATTAATCTATTTGCTGAGATATTTCACATGGAATCTGTTGTATTCAATATTTTACATCTATTGATATTTGGAGAATGTTCATATTGTTCTTGTCTAATATTACTCAAGATTGTGAAATAAGTTTCAATTATTTTCAAGAAAATATTTAGTTTTTAAATTTTTAATTGTGAATCCTTATATTTCTTGTTAGATAAATGAATTTGAAATATTTATAACTCTAATTTTTAAATGAAGATTCATACTAAATATATATTTCTCCTCTTTTATCATATCTCAATTACCATATGAAGTAACTGTATATAATATTTTGTTGAAATAAACTGAGATCTATACTTAAAAACAATCTTGTACCAATTGGTATTTTTACCATTTGTGATAATATAAATGGTGAACTTTCTATCATGTTACATTATGGGTTCATTCAAGGTAGAATCTGAGGGGTGGCATGGGAAATGGTCGGTAGTTATGGACCACCAGGAGATGGGTTTTGATTTTTATTTTCCATTACTTATTTTGTATAGTACATTTTGACTTTGATGCATATATCTAATATTATTTCATTAGTTTACATTCATTAATTAAATATATTAGGGGTAAAATCATTCAAAAAAAGTTATTTCTTGATTTGGAGTGGAATTTATTTGAGCTATAGAGATCAAGAATGCTCTTCAGTTTATAGGTGAACCAGATAGCATATTATTTTGGATGGTACTCTCTGTTGGTTTGTCATAGAGAAACAAAATAATAATAATAAAAATTATTATAAATTTTTTTAAAAACTCCACTTATATTTATAAAACACTCAAAAATGTTATAATTTTTTTGAGTATTGGAACCAATTATGAATATACATTAGTAAGTTTTATTTTTTAGTGTGATTTTATTTTTTCATATGACTCAATTTTAAAAAAGTAGCATTGATATTATTCAACTGTAGAATAAATAATTTTTTTTAAAATTTTAAAAAAAAATCATTGATGTCATGTTTTATTTTATGAGAGTAATTTAATCCCACTGGAAGAATCATTTAAGACATATAAAAATTTCAAAAAAATTACTTCAAAAGGGTAATCTAATTTTTATATACTAAAACATTTATAAAACTAAAATAAAATAATGAATTAATAAAAAAATCATGATTGATTAAGGTAAAATTTAATAAATATTTCAAAAATTATTTTTATTATATAATGATATTTTTATTTATCTTAACATTCAAAAAATTAAAATGAAAAACCATAAAAAAAACAAAAACAATCAATATACATTCAAAAAAATATGATACACTCCACTAGGTAACTGATTGTTGAAATGGAACCAGCTGAATACCTACACATGCATCAAGTACTGAATCATAGACCACTGAGTACTTGGTGGTCCTCTTTGACATTATTTACATTCTTCTCACTCCCATTCTTCCATAAAACCCCTCTTATTGCAAGAAAATATTTAAAATTCACATAAAAATGTATCTAAGGCCCAAAATATGATAACCCTAATAATTATTACACTTTATTTGTTGAGTTATTACAAAATATTACGTACATAAAATGAAATATTGGGAATTATTGTGTCTTTGGGAATTAGGTTCATAACATAACATCATGATAATGATATAAAATAACATTATTGAAATCATCCTTTACATGATTTTAAAATTCCTTATATTTTAAAACTGCACAGGATAACTTATAGACATATATAATAAATTGGTGAGATATAAATACCAGCAAGGTAATGATAAAATCATACCATGAGGGAAGAATTACATGTTATACAATAAAAATTTCAATGGGACATAAAAGCTGGGGGAATCATAAACCTGAATAATAATGAATAATATAAAATTTTGATATAAATAAAACATGGAATGTGTTAAAAAAACCTAAAAAATGTCATGTTAAACATTGTTTATGGATAACATCTAGGACATCATGATAGATAAAGTCCCATGATATATTGGGTTCACTCATTATTTCCTTGCACGACATATCATGAGAATCCCAATATATTAGAGTACTATATATTTCTAGTTTCACCCATATCTTAATGGATTTGGTTCACTCCCTAATACCTTAAATTTAATATCATGAGACTAAAAAATTACCCATTGTATTATTGTGCTATATAAATCTAGGTAAGTCCATCAATATTTTTTTCATTCACAAGCACATGTGTCCCATTTGGATCATACATCATGGAATCAATTATCATTAAATTTTATTCCATGATCAATGAGTGCGTAATAAATACATGTGTGTATCCATTAAAATATTTATTTGTTCAGAAAGGTGAACACCCTTGATAGGAAATGGGAATGGGAAATAACTACACATATTCTTGGAATGGAAAATTCATGTTAAAATATTGGTAGCATAACAGGGGTATGTGAATCTTCAAGGGAGGGATAAATGAGAGTAAAAAAAGAGACTTTTATAATTTATACATTATATTTATAGTAATAGGGATATGAATAAAAATATCGTAAAATTATGAATCGGAGTTAAAATACATAATTTAATAAAGATACCTGAATATATAGTAGAATGAGAGGATCCCCTACTAAATTTCATCACATAAAAAATTATACATAAAGGTTAATTGGATGGATTATTAATAGTGAAATGGGTCCCTAATAATTTATATATCTAATGGATAATAAATGAGATTATGAGAATATATCCCAAAATGAAAAAAATAAAATTAACAGTCATATCATAAAGTTGGTTCTTGAATAAAATTAGAGTGGGAGATCCATTACTAAATTTTTGCATATTAATGACTTTGGTAAATTCTTTATTGATAGATAATAAATAATATATAATTTTTTGAGAATAAAATTTATATTATACAGATCATTATAAATACATTAAAACAAAAAAATTATATTGAAAAGTCTAATTACAAATAAGTTACTTGAATTTAAATGAAAATAGAGAAATATATTAATAAATTTTATCTTGGTAACAGGTGTACATAATGTTAGTGTGAGGGATTAGTGAGAGTGAAATGGGCCTCTCATAATTTATACATAAAAAATATAGTAATGTAAATATATAATAAAATACCCCAACATGATAAAATGAAAATTAATAGGAATAATATAAAAGTGGGTCTTGAATAAAAAATAGAGTATGTGATCCCTTACTACATTTCATTATGGTAACAGGTATACATAATGGTTTGTGGTTGGGCATAATGAGAGTGAAAGGGGTGTCTCATAATTTTTAAACTACATGAGAATTAAAGGGGATATGGTTGAACATATCCCGATATTATAAATTGGAATCAAAAGGGCATAAAATGATAATGATTCTTGAATCAAAAAGAGGAGAGAGTGATCCCTTACTTTGAGAGAGTTACTCCAAAATCTTGAGAAGAGATTCCGGGGAGCATGGGGGAACCATGGTAGTAATCAATAAAGGGTATTTTATAGTAATGAATTTCTTCAGGGTGTTTTTTTAAGTGAATTGGGGGATGGGTGGGTTTATATTGAATAGTAGATGAGAGTTGTATATTATTTATCAAACATTGGTTTTGGACACTATACTATAAAATAATCAAAACCAAAAAAAAATCCGTTTGTTTTACCATTTTTTTCTAAATCTTGTTAGTTTTAATTTTTTATTATTCAAAGCGATGAAATTATTAAAATAATACCCTTAATGATGTGAGAGTGATTCATGTTTATAAATAAATCATTTTAAGACCTAAAAATATATTTTACATTCTGGAGGATTCATAATGTGTTTATAAAATCAATAAAATAAATATAATATTACATTATTTTAAAGATAAAATTATTATTTGGTCATGAATAATTACAGTATTTATTACATCTTTTTTTATTCACCATGATGTCATAATACAAATACTATATTTATACTGTGTTTAATTTTTATCCAAAAAATCAACTTTTCTAAGAAAATTATGAAAAATTAACTATTAGATAATTTTGACATTATGATTCCAAAAATCATATAATTTTTTTCCAAATAATATTAAAAATATTTTAATTTTCAAATTTTAAATAATAATTGATATTTATTGAAAAATTCTAGGGTTTTTTTGATAATAGAGGTCTTCAAACCCTTGTAAAAATTACAATTGACTTTATAAAAATCATATGATAATTTATATATAAATAATTTATTTAATAAATTTATTTTTTAAAAATATTTTTTATTTATAAATCCCTTAATTCATCGAAATAAATACCTAAATTGAATATTAATTAAAAATGTAATTTTTATTTATTGTATCAAAATAAAAATCATTTATAAATAAATATAATTAAATTAAAATATATTAATTATTCTATAAAATATGCATATTCATATTATTAGTGTATTGATACATATCCTTTATCACACTTGAAAACACCCTAATGGTATGGTGTGCGATGGCGAGAAATTCATGGGGCGATTCGACGTACAAGGTTTGGGCCACGATCTTGATTATATGGAACTTCTCCTGTAAAAGGTTTCATCATGATTATGTTTTTGTTTCTTTGGTAGGGATTGGTCATTGAAGAATCCAAATGATGATATATCCCATACAAGATCTGATAAATGGCCTTCATAGGATATGATCCTACTGGTTGAGTACCTTAATTCATTTTCTATGTTAATTGGATTTTTCAAAACCCTATACTTATACTAATAATACAATAAATATTCAAAAACTATATTATTTACAGAAATTATATTTAATGTTACTCTAAATTAGATAGGTTATAATGAAACCAAATAAGTACATGTGTTTTCTATATCCATAATATATGATCATTCATTTAATTAAATTTCTTGAGGAATTTAATTTTTAAAATTTTTATCATTTCAAAAATGTTAGTGGAAATACTAATATGAAATGGTAAGGTCATTACAAACTCCCTATGATAAGGTTTCTTAACCTGGAAATACATTATAGGATAACAAAAATGATCTGCTTGGTGACTCAATTATTCTTCAATGAACACACTATAGGGTAACTATATGATGGAACAAAATTATGGGTAATACCCACCATTAATTATTTCATGGTAAATAATAAAAATATAGAGTCCATGAACTTTTTATATAATTAAAATAAATACAAAATTGAATTAAAAAATAATTTATTTAAATATATAAAAAAACAAACTCATGAAACTACAACTCAAAATATATATTAATGAGATATAGGGAGGGATATGAAGAATTTATATGATATAAAAAACCATATAACCAATCCATCATGTCACCCTTGATTAATACTTTAATAAATGGTCAAATTTCATTCAAAAATTTCTGAATCATTTACTATTTTTGGATGAATAGATTAACTATATAGGGACTAGAAATGAAATCAACATAAAAAACTATAATTCCTAATTTTTAAAAATAATGTTTCATATTTACTTGTCACTCCTCAAAATATCCATGTTTTTTTATTGACAATTTAGGATGACAACACTATAACTTGAGAAGGAATGAAACACATATCATGACAGATAAAAATCACCATTTTTGAAATAAAATTCAAAATAAATATATATAAAACATTTTAATATAAAAAATTATATTTTGGGTATACTACATTGATTTATTGTTTTCATGATTAAAATAGTTTTACTTAAAAATGGACATTTCCAATAACTATAGAGGTTCTTTTATATTAGTTAAAATATTTTAACATTTTATTTATAAATTAAAATTAACACACATTGATGACATGAAAAAATATTAAGGAATATTTGACTTACATGAAATAGTTAAATTAATAAAATCCTATTCTATAAAATAATTCAATTACATATTTCCACAAAACATGCATTCATATTATCAAACCTATTTCCTAGCCGACCTCACCACTAACCAACAATACCATTTTTGGATAAATGATATACTAAATAAAATTAAATATATAAATCTTAATAAATAATGGAGTTTCAGATATATTTAATGATTTTAAACAAATGAGGTTCCTTTAAACAATTTTAATATACATGTTTATCTCTACAGTAGAATTAAAAAACCAATCTTATATTGTTTTCATCAATATTGAGGATATTATTGGAAATAACTGAAAAAAACATTATTGAAATATAAAATCAATAATAAATGATTGAATTCATGACACAAGAATATCATTAATACCATACGACCCATCCAATAAAACATAATGTGGATAAATTGAGATTATATAATGAAATAGTAATTCATTCTTGTGAAATTAGACATTAAATTTTTTTCCTCAATTTATATTTATAATATATTACATTTATACCTCACCAAATCAAATCTATCCAATTTAAATCCGATTTTAAATAACAAATATAGTATAACCTAAATGTCATTGAAGTTTGAGATATTAGTTAATTAAGTTATATATTGCACAGTTGGAAAATATTTATGCTTCAGATAATATATATATTCAAAAACATTTTAAAAAACATATAATAGTAAAAACCCTTTATTTAGATTCACAACTAAACATTTATTAACCATTTAAAATATAATTTAAATGTATATTCAAATAGACCTGCTATTTTATTTTTATCATAGATTAATAAATTACTATAATAGAAACTTTGTAAATTTTTAAATAAGGATTTAACATGTTCAACGAAACTAACCACCAACAACGTTTTTCAATTTAATATTTGTTTATAAAAAAAATTGAAAATGAAATAATACACTGTTGAACCTTCCTATTTTCTAAAATATATCTGAGGAAATAAATACTAAACAAAATTAACTAAATTGAGATTAAAAATAGTTGAAACAATATGAAAAGACCCCTATTTTTCCATATAATGGTTTTAATTATATGGGAATATAATGAGTCCACAAAAAATGAAGGCGCATGATTTTGAGGCCCGGTGTTCCCGGAATGAATTTCGGAACTTTTTTTAGGTACGTTCAGTAAATGCGTGAGTGGTGTTTTGTAAGTTTTGAGCCAGTGCTCATAATTAAAATCCAAGGGCACTGTTGAACTCATAGTGCAGATATATGCTTAAGGAGATATTCATCTTTAATGATGTAGGTCGAGGGTGGAATTTAGTTTTTAGACTTTTGTGGGAGAAAATAAAATAAACATGCATTATTTTATTTTTGAAATTTAAACCTCCCATTTTAAATCTTGAAGGTGGGGACCACATGAGGGTGGTCAGAAATTTAATGTTGGGCATTAAATACACGGTTATACAAAATGTGTAACCACATTCTTCTTTAATTAATAGGATTCATTAATTCTGAATCAACTTGTTGTTATGAGTTATTATTTTGTTAACTCTTTGAATTCCCCATTGATGTGACAACATTAAATCATAACTTATTAATTTGGCACCAGTACTCTCAAGGTAGAATCATTGGCAAAATAGGAGAGCCTTGGAGAGAACTTTTGGAGGATCATCTTCCAATGAAGAACCACCCACAACAAAGAATGTGGGTGATGCACGAGCCTAGATTGGATACGTGTTGTGGGAGAAAAAAATACTGACATACCCTTCACTGATTTCAAATCGTTATTTGCGCCATCTCCAATGAGAAAACATGGTAGAGGTTTGATTTTATTTTGAATTATGATTGAATTTTTATTGATAATTCTTCTTATTCTAGACTCACAACAGCGATGGCCAAAATAACAAGGCCATCATCCCACACATATACCTTGCCTCTTATCTTTTGTTCTTCATGCGTTCTTCATGCTTTCCTTAACACCAAATATTTAATGAAACTAGAAACATGTTTTGTTTTCGAGTGTGACATATGGATATGAAGCCCTTGGCCAGAGGATCATGAATATGTGAACGAAATAATTTTTGGTCATGGAATGATGCTGGGATGGATCACGGAAGTAGACAACGGCTGACACTAGGCCAACTGCGATAATGGTGGGGCGGTGCATGTTTTTGCCACCGGTTGAGTAGGAGGTCTCGACGCATCGGTTGTGGCGGAGAAAGGGGTGGTGGATGGCATGATTGAAGGATGCATAAAGGAGGGGCGACACGCGTTCCCGTCGCTCGACCATGACGAAGGTTAGAGGAGGCCGACACTCGGCCGACCGGAGTGGTTCGGCGGGACCCGATCAGGTCCTACGGGTGACATGGAAGTGCAAAAAGGCACTGCCCATTGCGATTCTGAACAGGGAGGGGGCTCCCCCTTCAGTGCCAACTCGAGCGGGCCGGGTCAGGCCGTCACCATCGCGGGCTGGGCCTGCCACAACCGAAACAATCCGGGCTGGACCCAGGTTGGGTCGGCTAGGCGAGGTCAGGCGGGGTCAGTCTGACCGGGTCAGACTAAACCCAGGCCTATCCAGACTGAGTTTCGCCTTTGTGGCCATATCTTGAAAACCAGGAATCCATTTGACGAACTGTCTATGGCACCTGAATCATTGTATCAATATAGTCCATTTAGAATACTCCACTTGAGTTTTGGATAATTTTGGAGTAACACCGAGTTGGATCGAACCCCGAAACGAACCGGGCCCTCAGAGTGGAAACACTAATAACATACAGACCGATGTCTGATTGATGCACCGTCTATTGCGTTGGGTCCCTTATAACAAGATGGACCTTTGGGTTACTATTTTTTGGAGTGTAGTGGCGATCGATGTTCGACCGATGTCTTAAGGGACAGATTGTACCGAAATCGAGCACACCAGGTGCGAGGAATCTAGTGGCTGGCAGTGAGGCAGAGTTTAGAGATGGATAATAATGAGGTTAGTTACCTACCGAATATGGGTAGGTAGGATCCTGTGTGGGTCATTATGGGGGTTAGTAACTATCGGTCTTCTGTGGGTTAGTACTCATTGAACTTGTGTGGGTCAGCGCATACCGATCCAGTGTGGGTCAAGTCTTGTGTTGGTCAGCGCTAAACGATCATGTGTGGGACAACACATACTGATCCTGTGTTGGTCATATCCTGTGTGAGTTCGTGCTTACTGATCTTGTGTGGGTCCGTGCAAACAAATCTTGTGTGGGTCATTATGGGGGTTAGTACTAATCGATCCTCGATGCGTCAGACTCTGTATAATCAACAGCAGTGCCTATTGGTAGAATAAGATTATCTAGCTTCACGACTAATCTTCTGTACTTCTATACTTTACTAATCTATAGGTGAGATGGGTCTTATATCTTCATGGTGTACCTCTGTGATACAATATCTTTATGGTGCACCTGTGTGGAACTATATCTTCATTATTTACCTACGTGGTACGATATCTTCATGGTGTACATGAGTGGTACTATATCTTCATGTTGTACCTGTGTGGTACTATATCTTCATTGTCTACCTGTGTGTGGTGATACCTGGGTGGTATTCTTCCCTTCTATGTGAGGTGAGTATATTATGATAACTTGGGAATATGTATGGGTATATAACAAAGTAGGGTTGACTGTTGTTTTCATGTTTGAGGTTTATCCTTTGTGTATTTGAGAGACCTTCAGGGGTCCCGGGGTCCATATTGAGTATTGTTATACTCACCTCGGCATGGGCTACGCCCGTACATTATTGTGTCTGGTGTCGAGGATGGACATCACAGACTAAGGACGAGGGTACCTGGACTGAAGACTGCTCAGAGGTGGACCTTAGACGAGGCGTACCACAGAGACGACCCTTTGAGAGATGTACCTACCTTTCAGGTAGGTTCCTTAGTGGGTGTTCATGGGAGCTGTTTTCAGTTTTACTTGTACATTCTAGTTTTATTTTTCTTTATAGTTGGGATTGTATTACGACCCCTTTGTTTTCTATACACACTCTATTTTTTTATATAGTTTACTTTGTTCTTATATATTGGTGTGTGCTTCGATTGTGTGATTTTATAGTTTATAAAGGAAATTCCTTCCCGTATTAGGGAATATGCCTTTCGGTGCATGTCCCCATCCCCTCGCCTATGGAAGGTGAGCTCGGGATAGTCACGACATGGGCCCCGGGGGACGGGTCATGACACAATAAAAAAGTTACTAAGAAATATATTAAACCATAAAGGGTTATAAATTTTCAATTTAATAAACATACAAAATATTCCAAAAATGTGTTTATAGATTATGAATATGATGTTTTTTATGAATGAAATATATGAAATTTTACTTCCATTGATAAAAATATGAAGATCAAATCCATATATAATATTATATTTCATTTTATTCACTTAAGTACATGATGTATTTAAGGATAATAGAGGTAAAATTAAATAGTATGATCTCTATTGAAAATTTCAAAAAATTATTGATTCATGGAAAATTTATGGATTTATATAAACTAAATAGAATTTTAATGCGTCTTTATCTAAGAGTTTTTTCATTGGGTTTTAATGACACTATATAATGATGACCCCAACGAAGACAAAAATGAAAATAAATTATTGAATAATAGTGTATTGATTAAAAATAATAAATATAATGACTCTATTATTGTCATTTAAAATGACTATGGAAGACTTGATTGATGGGGAGGAATAAGATAAAATGAATCATGATTTATATTCATTCATATTTTCATAAAATAATTAAGTAATAATTGATTTGAAGGAATTGAGGAGGGATTCATGTATATAATTTGGGGGGATCTATTTCAAGCCAATATTTAAAATAAAATAACGAATATTTTTCTTAGTTAGAACAATCCACCGAGAAATTTCACAAACACATTTGTAATTGGATTCCAAATACATGGTGGTTAACTACTTCCACCACCCAAGATCTCTCTGACAACAATATTAATCGAAATAAAATTTTCATTATTTTGACCATCTAAAAAATATCAAAAAAATATTTTAGACACAATAAAATACCCATATGAAAATGGATTTTATTTTTTATCATTTTTAACATTATAAAATAACATAAACACATTATTTCAAATATCCTTAGAACACTATCATTAAAATTATGTTTTTAAAATTAAATTAATGTAACATAGTGGAACCAAAGAAATAATTCATTTAGATTTACTTTAATGAAAAAAAAATTATTGCAATGTAATTTTGAAAATATGAATTTGATAAGAAATAATATTAAATACCAAAATTAAAAAAATCATGTAATTTAAAAAAAACTAAAAAACATCATGTAAGATGTTTTTTTGTTTACAATTTTGTCATAAATTTTCATTTCTATCTGTATTTTGACTTTTGAAAATATTATATGTTATTTTTAAAATTAAAATTAATCGAATTTTTAAGGCCGTAAAATAAAAAATCAATTAAAATTTAAATAAAGTATCCATGAACCATTATGTTAATTAATATAATCTTTTGAAGACACCTTGATATAAAAATCATCCACCCTCATAGAATGAATTAATATAATGAATAAATCCATTGACCTACTATAAACTTCTAAATCAATAAATATCTTAAAAAATATTTAATATGAACCTAAAATACCCTCATGAGAATAAGGACCCATAATTGGATAAAATATAATAGGATCATTATCCACCTCATAGCCAGAAACACAAGATACCATCTTTGATGTATAAAAGGAAAAAATGATAAACATTTCACTTGTTTTTAAATAACTGGGATAAATCCTAGTCGAATAGTAAGGATACATTAATTATGTAAAATAATCACATTCTCTCTATTGTATAATCATTTGAAAAAAAAGTATTTTAGAAGATAATTAATGAACTAATATGAAAACTAAATCTATAATAAAGTATAGCCTAACATTTTGTTCAAAAAAACATGTGTATAATACATTTCAAATATGATTAGAAATATCCAGTAAATAAAATATTATATGGGAATGTTTTGAATATAATATTATAATATTTATTTTTTAACAGAATATCTAAAATCTAACCCATGTATTTATTAAAAAATAAACAATTTTAGTTTTATATAGAATCCATCAATCCAATTATGAAATTGAATACATTTCTAAAAATATATTATTAATTAAAAACACTAATTTAAAAAAATAATTTAATAATTTATATATATCAAATAGTATATTGAAACATTCACACTTAGTGTATCAAACCATTAATATTTATAAATCTATTAAACACAAATAAATATAAAGAAAAATACTATTTATTTATTAATTATATTTCTACTAATATTATTCTTTATTTGTTTCCGATTGTAAAATATATATGAATAAAATACCAACTGAAAAAACATGATTCCATACCAAATTTAACCTATGAATACCTAGTATAATGAAAGAGATTAAAAAATAGTATATTCTCAATGAAAATATAGAGAATGTATCCCATTCTTGAAAAGATAAATAATGATAAAATTATAATTATATTTTCTTTGTATATTATTTGTTACATCCTTATTCCAAAATATCATACATCTTTGGTACTCTAATTTCCCTTACCCTAAAAAATAACGGGGGCATGATTCCCTTTATTAATATTGGTTATAAAAATTCTTAACTAATACATGTGTCATTCTTCATAACACCTTGGGATAACCGCGTGATGTTCAATGTTTGACATAAACAATGGGTTTTTACTATACATGGTCAAGAATATGGGTTTCCACCATGGAATCTAAATTTAATTTAAATCAATTAAAAAAATTAATTTCCAATTATTTCATATAATGTATAATACAAATCACCCCTAAAACAAACAAAACATAGTTATTTCTTGGGTGGTACTATATCTTCATGGTGTACCTGTGTGGTACAAAATCTTCATGGTATACATGTGTGCTACTATATCTTCATGGTGTACCTGTGTGGTACTATATCTTCACTGTGTACCTGTGTGTGGTGATACCTGTGTGGTATTCTTCCCTCTTATGTGAGGTGAGTATATTCCGAAAACTAGGGTTTATATATGGGTATATACCGATGTAGGGGTTACTATTGTTTCCACGTTTGTGGTTTATCCATTATTGATTTGAGAGACCTTTGCGGGTATCAAGGTCCTTATCGAGTATTGTTATAATCACCCATGCACGGCCTACGCCCGTAACTTGTTGTGACTGGTGTAGAGGATGGACACTGATGACTGAGGATGAGGGTACCTATACTGGAGACTGCTCAAAGGTGGACATTAGATAACGCATACCTTAGGGACGACCCTTTGAGAGTTATACCTACCCTTTAGGTAGTTTCCTTGGCAGGTGTTCATATGAGCTGTTTTCAGTTTTACTTATACTTTCTAGTTTTACTCGTTCTTTCTAGTTGGGTTTGTATTCCATTCCCCTTTAATTTTTGTACTCACTCTGTATTCTATATACTTTACTATGTTCTTATATCTTGTTGTGTGCTTGGTTTGTGTGATTTTATAGTTTATAAAGGCAATTCCTTCTCGTATTAGGGAATACGCCTTTAGGTGCCTGTCCCCAGCCCTTGGCCTATGGAAAGCTGGCTTGGGGTAGTCACGGCATGGGCCTTAGGGTACGGGTCATGACACAAAAATAAAAAATGATACTATGAAAAATATTAAACCATAATGGGATACAAATTTTCAATTTAATATACATACAAAAAATACCTAAAATGTGTTTATAGATATGAATATGATGTTTTTTATGAATTAAATATATGAAATTTTACATCCATTGAAAAAAAAATATGAATATCAAATCCATATATAATATTATATTTACTTTTATTTCATTAAGGACATTATATATTTATAGATAATGGAGATAAAATTAAAAAGTTTGATCTCTATTGAAAATTTCAAAAAAATTATTGATTCGTTGAAAATTCATGGGTTTCACTTAACTAAAGAGAATGCTAATGTATCTTTATCTTCGAGTTTTTTCATTGGGTTTTAATGGTACTATATAGTGATGACCTTATCGAAGATAAAAATGAAAATAAATTAATGAATAATTGTGTATTGACTCAAATGAATAAAAATAATGTCTATATAATTATCATTTAAAATTACTATGGAAGACTTGATTGATGGGGATGAATTAGAAAAAAATGAATCATGATTTATATTCATTCATCTTTTCATAAAATAATTAAGTCATAATTGATTTGAAGGAAATGAGGAGGGATTCATGTATATAATATTGGGGATCTATTTCAATCCAATATTTAAAATAAAATATCGAATATGTTTCATAGTTAGAAAAATCCACTAAGAAAGTTCACCAACATATTTGAAATTGGATTCCATATACATGGTCGTTAACTGCTTCCACCACCCAAGATCTCTCGGACAAGAATATTAGTAGAAACAAGATTTTCAAAATTTTTACCATCTGCAAAATATAAAAAACACATTATAGAAATGATAAAATACCCATATAATTGTTTTTTAATATTTATCAATTTTAACATTATAAATTAATGTAAACACTTTATTTCAAATATATTTAAAAAATATCATTAAAATTATGCTATTAAAATTAAATTATTTTAACATCATGGATCTAATGAAATAATTCATTTATATTTACATTAATAAAAAAATTTCTATTGTAATGTAACGTTGAAAATACGAATTTGATAAGAAATAAAAATAAGGACCAAAACTACAATAATCAGGTAATTTTTAAAAAAAATTAAAAAACATCCAAGAATGAGTTTTGTTGTTCACAATTTTGTCTAAAATTTTCATTTCTATCTATATTTTTACTTTTGATAATATGATAAGTTATTTTTTAAATTAAAATTACTATAATTATTAAGGCCACAATATAAAAATTCAATTAAAATTAAAATAAAGTATCCATGAACCATTATGTTAATTAATATAATCTTTCAAAGACACCTTGAAAGAAAAATCATCCACCCTCATAGAATGAATAACTATAACGAATAACTCCAATGACCAACTATAAACACTTAAATCAGTAAATATTCTAAAAAATATAAAATATGAACCTGAAATACCCTCATGAGAATAAAAACCTATAATTGGTTAAAATATAATAGGATCATTATCCACCTCATAGCCAAAAACACATCATACCATCGTTGATGTATAATTGGAAACAATGATAAATTTTTCACTTGTTTTTAAATAACTAGGATAAATCCAAGTCGAATTGTAAGGATACATTAATTATGTAAAATAATCACCTTCTCTCTATCGTATATTAATTTTAAAAAACGTATTTTAGAAGATAATTTATAAACTAATATAAAAAGTAAATCTATAGTAATGTATAGCCTAATATTTTGTTCATAAAGCATGTTTATAATACTTTTCAAACATGATTAGAAATATCATGTGAATAAAATTATATATGGGCACGTATGGAATATAATATTATTATATTTACTTTTTAAGAGAATATCTAAAATCAGACCAATGAATTTATTAAAAAATACACATTTCAGTTTTATGTAGCATCCATCAATCCGTTTATGAAATATAATATATTAATAAAAATATATTATTAATTAAAAATTTTAAATTAAAAATATAATTAAATAATTTATATCTATCAAATAGTATACTGAAATATTCTCACTTGGTGTATCCAACCATTAATATTTATCAATCTATTAAACACAAATAAATATACAAAAAAATATTTATTTATTAATGATATTTCTACTAATATGATTCGTTCTTCGTTTCGTATTGTAAAATTAATATTAATAAAATACCATCCGAAACAACACGATTCCCTACCAAATTTTACCTATTAATACCTAGAATGATGAAAGAGACTAAAAAATAGTATATTCTTAATATAATATAGAGAATGTATCCCATTTTTGCTAAGATAACCAATGATAAAATTATAATTATATTATCTTTGAATATTATTTGTTACATCCTTATTCCAAATAATCATACATCTTCGGTACACTAATTTCTCTTACCCTAAAAACTTAATTGGGGAATTATTCCCTTTATTAATATTGGTTATAATAAATATTAACTAATATCTGAGTCATATCTTCATAACACCTTGTGATTACCCCGTGATGGTAAATTTTTTCCATAAACAATGGGTTTTTATTATACTTGGTCAAGGATTTGGGTTTCCACCTTGGAATATAAATTTAATTTAAATAAATTGAAAAAAAAATTAATTTTCAATTGTTTCATATAATTTATAATACAAAAAACCCCTATAAAAACAAACATAGTTATTTATCAAACAAATTAACAATAAATTATGAAACAATAACATGATTATTCTATCATTATAATTTAATGTTTAAACAACCCAAAAAGTCTAGAAAAATGAATAAAATAACGAAAAATGTGTATTAAACATTAAAAACAATCCAAATGTGTGATAAAAATTGAAATTTGTGGATTAAATAGTGGAAACTCTCATATTAATAATTAATAAAATCATTGATGCATTCAATCCAAAAACCCTCCAGGAATTTGAAATGTATAGCCCCAATGCTCTATACTCTATGTGGTATTATCACCCATGATCTTAGGCTTCCCATTTCTTATAGACCATGTATGTTATGATGGTTAACTGAGATGGAACATGAATAAAGGAACGATATTATATTTACTACATTCAGAATTTCTTATGATATTAAAATATTCATCTTTTTAGATTGAATGACCTCATTCTCATAATCCATTGAAAATAATCAGATAAAGAACACATATTGTGCAAGATTAAATACACAAAAAGTAGGTATTCCTCTCTTTGATCTCTAATAACCTATGTTTATAGTTTCTAATGGAATTAACATTATAGATATAATGTGTAGGGTGTATCCTTGAACTCATATTACATGAATAAAAGAGATTAGTCTCTTATCATTAGAATAAATTATTTCACCATTATCATATATATATATATTTTAATTTTTAATCTTCTTGAAGGTTGGTATTTTATTCTTATTCTTAATTACTATCATCTTATAATGTATATATATCATCTACATATTCAATGGTTATAGAATATGTGTGACTCCTTTCACACTAGTTTAACTAATACAAAAACAAGTGTGTCATTCTCACCCTTCAAAAAACCCCACATTTACACTTATTCAACTTAAACATATAATTACTCTCTTAATATTCATATTATTCTTTTAATATTCCACTAGACATCATGAAAAACTCTTTTTATGTAGTCTAGTGAGTGACACTTTTAATAGTTCAAAATTAAATTTCAAATTATAATGACACTACATTCATAGAATTTTACTCAACTTTTTTGAACAGTTTTTGAACCATGAAATCAATCAAGCCCTCTTATTCACCATCAATGTGTCTTATAAAAATTATATTAGGTGGGAAAGACCAAAATTTCTAGATATATTTCTAAAAAATTCATTCAAAACACTATTTTATATAAATTGAGATATCCAAAGAAAATCGTGCATATATTTCTTATCATTTTCTTAATTTAATTGTTTCATATCATATAAATTAATTAAAGTTCAAGTGACTTTAAATTATTTAATTATATGAAAGACAATTTACAAAAAAAATGAAACTTTCCTAATACACAAGCAACCCTAGACCACTTTTAAGACTTCCTTTATGTTATATTTATTTTCATAACATAGGGAATAGAAATGTATAAATGGGGCGACCTCAAAATCCTAATAAGTGAATATGTGTCATCATATCCTAAAAGTATAAATTATAAGTATTTGAGAAAACATATAAATTAGAGAAATATAATTTTCAAAATCACATATAATAATATTATTAATACATAATCCATTAAAGTAAGGAACATAATCTAATTATAGAAAACAAAAAATATAGAATTAGTGTGTGTAAAAATTAGACAATAAATACTAGACATGAAGAATAATCAATGGAATTATGATTACCACTTTCATGCTAATGAATAATAATAATACAATATAGTAATAAAATAATTTTAAAAATCATAAATTAGTATATTTGTAATCCCAAACTATTTCTCATAACATTGTAGAGAAGGGAATACACAAAGGTTCCCATTATGTAAAAGTTATAACTAATTAATTAAAATAATAATATGATTGAAGGATTCATTAATATATTACCATAAATATAGTGGATAATTGATCACAACATGATTACCATAACCTATTAGGGAAATAATTAATATATTATTCTCATAACGTAGTAGAGTAGGAATCACTTACATATTTCCATAGTGGAGAGAAGATAAATATGAAAATCCAATAATTATCTTAGGAGATATAAATACATGAAAAATTAATTAAATTGTGATATGGGACCGAACATATCATTAATTTTTAAATATATGTTTCACTTTAAATCAATAAATCATGTTTCAATCATAACTTAACTAACCCATCGAATAGAGGCATGATTCAGGAAAAAAGTTAATTTAACATTCAATAATCCATCAAGAGAAATAAGTTTCATTGTGCTAAAAAAATATTTGTAGTGTAATATATTAAGAATTAAATATTATTAGACAGATGAAAAATAAAATTTTCGGGTCAATAGATAAATTACATGGGAAATTAGGGGAAATAATTCTTTTTTAAAGGCTCTGAAACACTGCAATTGTTTTTCTTTTAAATTATATACATTGTGATTAATAAATATATACATCCAAACCAATGAAATAATTTAAAAATATCCTTTTTATAGAAGAAATATATTTTCATAAACACTTTTTGTATCACATTAAAATAATGAAGAATTATTTTATAAGAACCTATGAATATCAAATTCCTTTTAAAATAATTAATTCCTTTTAAGAATAAATTTTTTACTTTTTTAAATCATATAAATATATTTCATTTTCATTTAAAAATCATATATATATCAAGAATAATTTTAATTAAAATTTAAAATATTTAAATTAAACTCCATTGGTAATGTGATCATATGATGAGAGAAACTATAAAAAAATTAATTTTTTTACCAAAATAATTAAAGGAGATGTAACTAGTAACATTAAAATTTAGTTCTAAAAAACTTTATGTGAAAGAATTTGTTACAATTTATTTGAAATTACCATATAAAATAATGGATCCATTAAAATTTTATACATGTTTTTATACGCTATATGTAGTTGAGGATATAACATACCATAATGAATGGAAAATGATTTGAATATTTAAAATACAATTTTTGAAAACTAACATTGTTAATATAGATAAAAAACATCCTTCAGAAAATAGGTGAAGAGAGATAATATTGTATTATGATATAACATATAATTATGTCATATATTATGAAGGATATTTTTTGACAGAGGGTAAAATATTTAATTGGAACAAAAATCATTGATCATGACATTGTGGATTAATACTAATAATTACATACTTTTTGTTGAATAAATTCATCAAGGTATAATAATTAAATTAAAACTGTTACATTAATGATAAATATTGAAAAAATTAAATATAAAATATTGATATTATATAATCCATGGATAAAATTATATAGTTTAAAATGAAACAACAAAACTCAAAAAAGGGTGTTTGGGTTAACAATACTCCTTAATTCATTGTTAACTTTTTTATTTAAAACCCCATTTAAAGTTATAAGATGAAACAAAATTTTAAATTCCATATATTTCATGAATTATTATGATATAATAAACCCATATCCCTTGTATAGAAAAATGTAATGATTTGGTGAATACCCTTATTATCTCTATAAAGCTTAATTGAGACGGAAAACCTATTTCATTAAATACAATATTCTCTATAAGAACATTGAAATCCAATATAAAAATACTATCCCAATCACCAATTTTATAACCTTATTGATACCTATAACCTTTTATAAACATCAAGAATAATCAATCTTTATTAATATATTTTATATTTATATTCTATTTTCATCATCACATTTTATTAGCTTCGATTTTTTTTATTACTAGTTTCATAATATTAATTATAATTAATCTATATAAATTCAAATTTAATATATAATATATAATTAATGTAACCAAAATGGATTGTTTTTATTATTAAAAATACTTAATTTTTTTCTTATGTATTTTTTTCATGATTTATGGAAAAAATTTCAGTGGAAACCTTATATTCATAATATCCAAAAACTCTAGGTGGTATGTTAATAATATGATAAATATGAATATTACTTTTCTAACACCATAAAAAATAAATATTTTCTTATTATTATCCAATATAAGAATTAATTTT
The DNA here is from genome assembly GCA_963277665.1 of Viscum album. Lineage (NCBI taxonomy): Eukaryota > Viridiplantae > Streptophyta > Magnoliopsida > Santalales > Viscaceae > Viscum > Viscum album. The sequence goes on along the minus strand of OY728121.1, from coordinate 2,010,754,730 downwards.
GTTTCATTTTATGAAAATTATAGATTTTATAGATTTTTTCTAGAGTTCCTCAATACAAAAAATGAAATAAATGTTTTATTAAATGGTATACTATGTTTTTTACATTAGTGAATCATATTATAATATCGGTTTATGTGTAATAAAAAATTTGTGTGAAAACTAAAATAAATCAATTTCGTGTAGGAGGAAGTCCACATATATGCAAGATAGACACATTTAGTTTCCCTAAATTAAGAGGAAGATAGTACATTGTATATAATTATATACTCTTAATAATATTTTGAATAACATATTAATTTTTAAAATTACTTTTTTAATAATTTATTTGGTTTAGTGATGAAAAATAAGCAATCTATTCTTGGAGATGGTAGTCTGCAGGTACGCATGATGACAAATTCATTTTTCCAATGTTTGTGGACAACGGTAAAGAAAATTGATTTTTAATTAGTATAGTATATTTATGGAAATTTTTATCATTGATGTTATCAAATTTTTAGTGGTATAATATGTTTTAGGGGTAAAAGAAGGAAAAAGTTAGCATAATAAATTTAGAACAATACCTATCATTAAATTTTCTATATTGAGTAACACATTAACGAACCCTAAAATTGTCAATTGAAAATAAAAATTCTTCTAGGAAAAATATAGGGTGTGTATATGATATTATGAACAAATTTCTAGGTGATCTAAATCTTTATAATTAGTGTATAAATGTGGTGGATGTGAGAACCTTTTCAGAGGTGAAGTTAATAAATTTTTTAATATAACATTTCTATATAAAGAGAGCTCTTGTTTCACATGCGAGGTGAATAAAAAGTTTAAAATAATTGAGTTTGGGATTATATAAGGTTAATATTACAATAAATAATATTTTTGAAAAAAGTTTTAAAAATGATATGTTGTCTTCTACAATTACATTTTTTCACTTTTTAAATTTTTTTCACCGTGATAATTAATTTTCAACAATTTAATGTTTTATTCAATATTAATAAAAATCACCCTATTAAATAATTTGGACTTATGAAATTACATATATTATATTCATGTTATGAAAAAATATTTAGTCTCCAAAAAATTAAATTTTTACATTATCATATTAAATATTTAAAAACCCATTTTATATAAAGATTATTTTAAAAGAATAAATATTATTATTTTGAAAAACATTATCATTATTATTGAATTTAATTAAATTATTTGTTTTTTCATAAACACATGTCTTTTTTACATGACATTAAGAGAAAAAATCAAAATTTCACATATAGAAAACATAATTAAATTTTGAATTCAAAAAATAATTTTTTTGAGAAATATTATACTTAAAGTACAGTATCTTAGATAAGGGTTTTCAAAACTAAACATTGAATATTTAAATTCTTCATTTCACTACATAAATAATTTTTTTAAAAAAATATGATTTTATATGTCTTGATTTCATAATTATATTTTAATATATTCATAAATGTTGTTGTTTTAGTAAAAACACAATTTTATCATTATTCAGATAAAAAAAACAAAATAAAAAAACAATATTTATCCAAAGAAAATATATTTTTTTGAAATATTAAATTGTAGTTTATTTTATAAAATTTTAATATTAAAATATATTTCATTATCATTTAAATGAAATAAGAAAAAATAATAAAATACTAATTTTTTTTATAAAATTGGTGTTTTAATGTATTATGTGCTCTCAATATTTTTTCACAAAATTTTTTTATTTAATTAATGTATATATATTAGTTCATATATGTAAATAATAAATACTATCATAATTATCATTTAAAAGTGGTGGATTTAATTGAATAATAATTTAAATAGTCTTTTATGTATTTTATATTGATCAATTCCATTCAATGTACAAGATAGTATATTTTTTCTATAATTCCTTAATAATATAAATTTGATATGTAATTTCTAATTTCTGTTTGGTTTTTTGTGGGAAAAAATAAATTTCATATATTTTATTTAATGTAATGGTATTGAAAATTTTTTGGGTATTATTTTCCTCCTATCCTTAAATATTTTTTGTCTTTTTAGTTTTAATTACTTCATAGTAATGAAATAGTTTACAATGTCCATTAGAAAGATTCAAATTAGGATTTAATTTATAATAAGGTATCAACCTTATTAAATAGTTCAGATCATGGAAATTAATATTTTACCTTCATAACAAAAATACCTCAATATAGAGTTTAGTCCTAACTATTTAACACAAATACTCATCAAGATGGGGAGTTATTCCCACTATAATCGAATAATAGTTTCTAGATATTTCATAATAATACTTGTAATGTTAAGTGATTATAAGATAATTTGAGATATGAAATATGATTTCTCTATTTTGATAGTATAGTTTACATGTGGAGATATACGATCCATTAAAAAAATCGGTTAAAATTCATATAAATTAAGGACAAGGAACCATATTCCTACTAACCTCATCTTGAGCTACAATAAATATACATGTTTTATCCTAAAAAATCAAACCATTATGGTTTTGTTTTAAATCACATTAAAACATTCTAAGTCAAAATAAATTAATAGAATAAAAAACCATGAGTTTAAGATAATTATAACTTATTTATCATGATCCACCTAATCAATAGTCATTTTACTTGTTTCTCCTTTTATTCCATAGAGGATTCATATGAATATTATCAATGTTAGACCATGTTTTAGGTATTCAACATTTATAATTCCCAAAATCCTTGTATTTGAGGCATTGAAGTGTGGGTGAATCATTAGTTGGTAAATTTATACCATCAAATATAATTAATGACCTCTTTATATATCTTATAAAATCACGAGGTTAATGTATAATCCATCTAAAGTACTGAATTTTTCCTTTCCCATTGAGACATTACCATGGGTCCTTCATTTGATGTTTTTGACATGTACGAATTTGAATATTATTTTCTTCATTATCTTCATCAAATGAGATTCTTTAAAACTCAATCATTCACATCATGGGTGAGATTGTATTCTCCTATAGAAATATGAAATTTATCATTACTTGTGATATATTTGAGATAATTACCATAATATTTTCAAAATTAGATTATATCCCATTTTTTTCTCATTAGTGAAATTTCTACATTATCAATTAAGTTCATTATTGACATTGATCCTCCTATCTCTAGACATTACTAAAACCAGAAGGAATAAAAATGAGTGATGATAAATTAATATCATATGAAACATATCTGGAAGAAACTTTTTAATAATAATCATCAAAATGTAAATCCATCAAATTAACTTCCTGGTCAATATAATTAACTCAATGTTCAATCATGGTTTCTTTATGTTTGGTTTCAATGTAAATATTTACTGAATATCAAAAACACTATCACAAAATGATATTACAAACATTTTAAAAATATTCTAAACTGATAAAAAATTAAATAAATTATATGAAATTTTATCTTATCAAATTAAAAATTAAAATAAAAAATCAATTAATATATATCATAACTAGTGAATCTCTACATTTTATTGTATGTTATCCATGTTCTAAATCTATTTGGATTTCTAAAAAATTATATATATTTCTATCATAATGGTTCACGTAGATAATGTTAATTAGCCTAATAATATCTCCAACAAATTTATTAGTAGGTGTATAGTAATTTTCCCACTCATCAGGCACCGAGTGAATATCAAGTTGAAACTCAATAACTCCTATCGATATTTATTACCCTAATATGTATCTTCCCTATAACCACAACCACATTCCAACAACCAAATAGAGATATACTTTCTAAGAAACACATATATTGAAAACTTTATTCTAATTTTAGGGTTTTATCATATACATAAAATAATACCCATGTTTTTCAATAGTAATCTCTAGTAATATTACCAAAAAAAAATCCAAAATAATAATGAAACTCTACTAAAAATGGGTTTCCCCAAACACAAATATCCAGTTATGGAACTTAAAACACATCTCTAATAACTATATTTTATTCAAGGTGAGGATACCCAATATAAAAATTCATATATTAAAAATTATTTTCATAAAATGAACATTTAATATCACAAAAGATCACACCAGAACACGAATTTATGGATTAGTTGCATTGAAGACTAGCCTCATAGGAAACATGTTTTATAAAAATTGTGAACACTTATTCATACATCATCCCACCAGACTCACATATTGAAATTTCATGAGTTAGTATCATATTCATGACCGGGGGAATGAAAGAAAATGTTTGGGGAGATATGATTCTATGTAATGGGAAACTTATCAAAATTTCCAAAATGGATAGATAAAAAGACTTTGAGATAACATTGGTATGGGAGATAAATATTTATAAATAGAACATGGAATAATATTCTTTATAATACATGATGACAACAAAAATGATCTCATAAGAGAAAACATATAACAAGGAATAAGCATGGTGAAAAATTTCTCAATAAACATGATCCTTAGAGAATAATCATAGGAATTTTGTTATGTATTTTCATGGAAATAAATTCTAACAATAAACTATGCCACTAACATTGAAATAAAAATAATTTAATAATTGAGAATAAATTACTAAATGATTCCCATAACATGGTGGAACATAAATCACTACATGATTTCAATAACCATAATAGAGTAGGCATCACTACCGGATTCCCATAAAAATAGTAGAGAAGGTATCACTATATAGTTAACCTAATAATGTCTTTCAATAATCAATACCCATTTCAAATAACAAAGGGGATCATATATCATGTATTGGTTCCCATAGTGGATAAATCATCAATAAATCTTCCCATAATTATCTCATAATATTTGAATCAATAACCAAATTATTGTATGGAGATATAGGACCCCACCAATCAATCATGTATAAATATTCATGTCGCATGTAATCAAACTATCATCATTCAAATATCACTTAATTACATTGAGAAAAAGATACGAGTTTCATGAAAATAATTTCTAGATAATTACATAATTCATCCAAAGAAATAAGTTAGATGGTGGATTTAAAAAATACCATGTGTAATATTATGATAAATAAATATTTTTACATAGATGAAAAAATATTTTAATTTTCTCTGAATAAATCACATGAAAACTTATATAAAATTGCGTATTTTTTTGATTGTAGAAATCACCATAAGTTTTTTTCCTTTATAATGAAATAATTTATGAATAACATAAATTATACATTAAGTAAAATAAATAATTTAGTTTTTAAAAAGTAAATATTTTTTAAACAATTCAATGTGAATACATAGTAACAATTAATAATTTAATCATAGAAACATAATCCATCAATATCCAATTTCAAATAAATAATTTCTTTTTAAAATAAAAATATTTCTTTCAAATAATATAATATTACTTCATTTCATTTAAAAATAATCATGTGGTAAAATAATATAGACAAAATTTTAAAACATCCCAATGAATCATTGTATGTAATAATTGACATCTGATTATAGAAAATATAAAATTATTCTAGAAGATGTTTTTTACCATATTGATAAAAGGAAAAATTAATGATCACATCTAGAAGTTATTTTCAAAGAGGGGATGTGAAATTTTTTATAACCATCGCTGTTAAAATAATTACTTTGTAAATGGATCATTAAAAATAATATATAGGGTTTAAAATGAAATGTCAAGTGGAAGATGAAACATAAAATCATGAAATTTAAACATTTTGAATATTTAAAATACCATTATGAATAAACCACAACAATAAAAGTGATAATAAAACATCATTTTAAAAATAATACAGTGTAATTATTAATCTAAAATGATAAAAAATAATTGTTTTGAAAAATTCAAATAAAAATATTTATATGAAGGTAAAATATGTACATTGAAGAAAAATATTCATTAAATAGAATTAAAATTATTATTATTAATTACATAATTTTATTGGGAAGAAACACATAGAGGTGAATGATTTTAATCAAAAGGCTCATTTTTCTCGGGCAGAATTTGAAATATCAGTATACAATATTAGGGTGGAAGAAATCCAGAATAGAAATATTATGTTCAATATGAAATAATCTTACTCATCAAATGGAAGTTTAGGATAACACAAGCCTTTAAATCATATTTATCATTTTAATTAAAACCCAATCAATGGTATAATACCAAAAAGATTTATAAAAAATATTATAATTCTTGATAAATAAAAAAAATTACAAGTCCATTATAAAAATTACAATAATGAAACAATTCTTTAATATTCGTCATATATTAATGAAGTAAAATTGGGATGAAAAAACCACATATTAATTCATAAATTCAAAAAGATAACTACACAATCATATTTAATAAAAAATTAAATTCATAATTACCTATTTTTAAAATCATGCATACATATAACCTTATAATTTTTTCTATTAAATTTCAATTAATAAAAAATATTTATTTATTTATATTTTTTTTCATAATCTGATATTATTTTCGTTGATTTTTTGTTTAGTACTAATTTTGAAATGGAAGTGTGAATTAATGTATATAGATTCATTTTTAGTCATAATATGATAATTAAAAATTACGGGATATATATATAATTTATTTAATTTTAATGTCCTAATTTTGTTTTATAAGTAGTTTATTTTTCATTCAAGAAGACAAAGTCAATGGCACACTTGTTTTTGAAATTTACATGAATGAATGGTGGTATCTTACTAACAAGTTATATATCACCATTAAAATTATAAAAAAAATTATTATTTACATATTATTTTAATATATCACAATAAATTATGTTTCTTTATTTACCCATTATATAAATTTATATATAGGTGGTTAAACCGATTGAAAAACAACATGCTCTAATTTATTGTTGGGTATGGTTAATAAGTAAATATTTTGGTATAATATACTTATTGAATGTAAGTAACGAAAATATAATTATTTTATTAATGTAATGAGTTTTATTAAAAGATACTTTGATAATTAAGAAATATATATAATGAAAAAACAAAATAAGTCACATTCGTGGAGGTGGTAGCCCACACATATGCAAGGGAGATGCAGTAATTTTCCATAGATCATGTAGAATATAATGAATTTATTAAAATTATAGAATATTATTAACATTATAAATATCATATTAATCCTTTAAATATACTTTGTAACCAACTATTTGTTGAGGTGTTGAAAAGACCAGCATGTTATTAATTGGAATCATTGTCCACACATATGCATGAAATCAATATCATATTTCAATATTTTATGTAGAAGGTAAAATAAATTGATATTAAATCAGTTTAATAAAATAAAATAATAATATTATGATATATTTTATCATAATTTAATTGATATAATATTCCCCTATGGTTAAAATAAACAACTAATTAACATAGTTTGTTTGAGAATATTAACTCAACAAATATATGTTCTTCATTATGTAACATCATAAGTCCCCATAGATTGGAATTTTGGAAAATAAAATTATTTTTTAAAGTGGTGAGAAATTGGAGGAGGGACTAGGGTAGAGTTATGGTCATCCTAATTCCTTAGAATAAGCATATAATTAATGTGGAGTTGAGATCATTTTTTCAGTTAAGGGAATGGATTTTTTACAAATATAAGATTTTTTATATAAATAAATTAAATATTTCACATAAAATGTGAAGGTAAAGAAGACAATAATGCAATGTATGATTCAATTATATCATTATTCCCACTATATATAATTTTTTAAAAAAAATTATGTATTTTTCCCTAATATTTTTTACCGTTACCATTTGTGGTTTATAAGGTGGTAATTAAATATTACCTTTGTTATTTCATTTTATAGCCTAAATATAAAATGGACCCTATAATATATTTTATAGATATAGATTAAAAATATGAAATAAATTTTTTATCAAATAAAAATTTTATTTTTGTTATATTTGGTTAACATTAATTCTTGTAAAGCATAAAATCAAATTTTTTTAAAAACTATATTTTTAATAATAATTGTTATTTTTAGAAATTTTTTACTAATATTGTTCATTAAAATAAAATTAATATGTTTCTTATTAGTTAAATTATATTTATAATAATTTTAACAAAATACAAACCATAATACAAATTAATAAAAAAATAATTAAAATAGAAAGAAAAGAAATTGTTTTTAATTCAAAATGACTAATTAATATTGGTAATATAATACATGGGTTATCAAAATTAATTATAGTATTATAAAATTCATCATTTCACACCGTTAAAAAACATTATCATGATTTTTTTACATGTTTTTATGTCATACATTCTTCTTGATATAATTATAAATTATATGGTTTCAGAGGAAAGTGTATTTTTAACTATTCAACTAAAACAAATCTTTCATAAAAAACCCAAAAATATATTATAATAATATTTTAATGATAAATCAAAAAAATGAATTTCATTATATAAAATTGAAACTATAAATTTTTTAAATTTAACACTCAATTGAATATTAAAAATATAAATAAAATCTAATTTTATTAAAAAATGGTCTTTTAATCATTATTTTTTCTCAATATCATTTCATACTAATTTCTAATTTAATAAATGTTAATATATTATTTAATATATTTTAACATTATATAATATCATAAAAATAATTTAAAAGTTGTTGATTTTTTTAATACATCATACAATCATGTAATAATTTTTAGTCAATCAATATCTTATTATTTATTAGAGGATTTATTATTCCTCTTATTTCATAGTAATATTCATGTAATATGTTATAAATGTTTTTACTATAGTTTTTATGTGTAAAAATATATTAGAACAAATTACTTTTTATGTATATATATTTTAAAATATTTGGGTGTTAAATTATAGTTCTTGAATGTCTAAAAGGTGAGTCTTCAAGTGAGCCGCATCATCAAATCCATTTTATGTTCAGAATTATTCACTACCAAAGGCATGTTCACCTTAAATGTGACATTTTATGTTTAATTTCACTTCAATTACTCTAAAAATCATAGAAACTACATTCAAAATACCTTTTATTAGGTCGTGTTACAACTTTTCAATTTAGTACATTGATCTTCTTCTCACACCAAAATGTTCTATAACATAGGCACCCCTTCACATATATAATTAAAAGTATCCTTTAAATTTCATCATTCATCAAAATGATACCTATAATTATAACAATTCATGTCCCCCGCTATTGTTAGTCTCTTAGAATAAAATTTTAATTCTCTCTATAAATTTCCACATCTATTCATTTTTCCTTTACTCTAATTGAATCTCACAAAACCCCTTATTTATTCACATTAATCATATTTTATCCACCATTTTAGAGAAATCATACATTATAAGCCACAATCACATCTTCTATAAAAAATATCATACATGTGACACAATGTTTTCTTACCATGGTGCATATAATCCACACCATTTTTCAATGGAACACTTCTCAACTAAATTTCCTTCTAAAACACAAGTTTCAATGATGATCTCCATTTTTCAATTATAATGGAATTTAATTTAATTAATGTTGAAATATTTAGCTAATATTTAACATTCCATTGCTAACTATAATGACCATTTCTTGAGTAACCATGTTGTTTCACTTCCTAGATCATTACCAAATCTTTTGTTTTTTTTGACAATGTTATAATGAAGTCATATCTTATTAAATAGTTTGGAATAAACTCTATAACCTTAAAACGACTTATGTGTCTTTTAAATCACTTCAAAACCTTATGAAAATAGTTACCACATATTAAAAATAATATAAAAATTGATATTAATCATGATAAATATTTTATAATAAAACAAAACATAAGAACCATATCAACTTTATCTTTGATCATATTATACATATACAACTTCCAGACTTTGAAAACATTCCTTAGGTCACAAAAACCTACCCATTATCATAATAACTTCATATTTAAATTTTTTTTCTATTTTTTTCCTCAAAAATATTTTATTTTGGAATTATTTTAGAAACTAATGAACCAAAATAATTTTTCTTCCTCATCTCATATAGGATTTTACTAAAATTAAATAATTATAATCCTACATGATAGAATTTGGTCAATAAATGAATAACATTGGTAAATAATTTCATATTTTAAATAAATGTAACTCAAATAAACTTATTCATAGATCAATGTGATCTTCTTCCACTTTAATATCTTCTTCAACATTAGAAAACTATTCTTTGAACTTGTGAATAACATGTTCATTTTCACATGATCACCAAACAAATTAGAACACCTTACAACTAACAAAACTCGTAAATACTAACTTCATAACATATAAATTTAAAAATTTAGGTAAATATGTAATTTAAAATATGTAACGTCAAATTTTTTGAAATTATTTTGTTCTTATCACATTTTTAAAGTAAAAACACAAAGACAATATGAGAGGGGACTAAAGTCACAATACCTAATCCATTGATGAGTGAACCTGAGATTTATTCTTAAAAAACCATAACATATTATTTAACTCATAATTTAATTAACAAAATCATTTATCATCCATACAAATCATCAACTCCCATTTTAGATTTTGGAAGTTCTTTTTATTATCCGCTTTAGTAATAAGGCTTACTAAAGGCTCATTCTTCTTCATCTACTTAACATTAATATACAGAAATCATGTCAATATCATTTATATATTTTTATGATATATTCACATTTATATTACTCATTTATATTATACACAGGTAAAATATTTTCCCTCCAATTTTTGAGTAAACAATCTCTAATGTATTCATAAAATTCTTATTATTATTCTTAGAGGTAGATACTTCTATATTATTTTCATTCTACTTCTTGTTTTCTAAAATAGTTTTGGATAAGGTTATTTGATCTACCAATAAATTGATATCATGAATGAATACTCATAGATATTAATCAATTTATAATATAGTCAATACACTTAAGTACCATCTACAAAATGGTTCCTCAAAATTATATTTTTATTGAATAACATTTCTCATCACATTGTTTCCATATAAAAAATGTATATCATTAAATTTATTCATCAATTTCAATTCATGGAATTAAATTTTCTACTTATAATACTAAAATATATCACTATATGACCATATACCTTTCCAGAACAATAATTACCATCAATGGAAATATTTATTTCCCAAAATTGATTAAATCTAGCAATAGTAATAGTCTAGAATTTATCACATTGAATGCCTTATTGAAATACATATGATGAATTATAACTCATGGATGATAAAATAAGGTTCATATTAATTTTAATTTTATATTTTAATCAATTTTAATCACAAAAAAATCATATTTTTTGCTTAATATTAGACTTTCTCAAAGAGTCAAGACTCGAAATTGATGCCTATAAGAACCCAGATATTCATTTTAGGTATGGATTTTGATTTCAAGTTTTTTTTGAAAAATTAATAATTTGGAAATTTCTATGTAAACTCTGTGTACTTATAACCACACACCTTGTACCCGGGTACCACGTACATCCGCGTACTAGCCGTGTAACAACCGAGTACATGGTCGTGCGGTAACCTGAAAAACTGCCTCAAGTGGGGCTTGTTTGAGGCTAATACATGACATGTACATTTAATCAAAACATAATGTTCTTTTCTATTTTATTTGATTAATCATTCTGGGGTATGATCTCATTTTTGGAAACCCATTATTCTCCACTCAGTTCGAATAGGAGTGCGACAGAACCCCGAAGAAATTCAAACCCCTCCTAATTCTTCATCTAAACTATGATTGAGACACTGTTGAGTGTGTTGGAATACCACCAGTGATTTATAATTTACCTTATATTCTTTCTTCTTGATTCATCCTCTCTTGCGGGTTGTTCAAGGTTGAACGATTTTACCCTTTTTGTAGATCTACGTCATTCTAGGCTGATAAAAGGGGCCAAAGTTCAAGAGTGTTGATCATACGACATAAAGGTATGTGGATTGTGCTCTTATTTAGTTTTATTTGGATTATATATTCCAAAAATGTTCAATTACCATGTTTATATTATTGCGGGTTTAGGAATTTAACCCTATTTAATACCTTCTATGGTTTTTTTATTGAGAATGGGGTATTTATTAGGCATAAGGTTTTATACCTTGATTATGGGTGTGTTTCCCTTATTTGATTTGTTAAGGCTATTTTGTCTAGAATTCACATTAGGGTTGATTTTTATTCTATGCCTCGTGTTGTTAGGATGGAGTTACTGATTATATGAGATTCATGAGATTCACATTATGAATGTTTGACCAAGGAGAATTGAATGTGAGAGCTTCCCAAGGTAAGTACATTTATGTATGAATTTTTGTTATGTTGACTATATTTATTGACTATTAGAGCTGCTTTGTGGTCATAGTCCAATGGGGTTAGACCATGAGAGATATCCAAACGGTCATTATTAAATGAATTTTGGACACTACGGAAATGAATGTGAGAGCTATCAGGTGTTCATTATAGTTTATTGCGGCTATGAATAACAATGGGTTATTCACAATGAGAGCTACCTGGAATTCATTTATATTTTATTGATGCCAGGTGAACCTAGGGGTATTGATTGTGAGAGATTTCCATGTGGTCATTTGTAATTGATTTGTGTTATGTTAAACCAAAAAGGTTAGACCATGAGATCTTTCCCAAGGGTTGTCGTGAATAATTGAATGACTGTGACGCATCTTCTAAGACAAAGCACATGCCTAGACTCAATCTTACTTGGTTATTTAAATGGTATTCCAAGATGTCTATTGTTACTATAATAGAAGGGGATGCATATCTTATTCTAGATTCTGATGTTAAATTATTCAATGGATTACATAATTAATAAATGTAAATGACTGTAATTGTAATTGTTGGATTGTTTTCGTTTGATTACATCCAAGTATATTGCTTTATTTCTGTATATTAACTGCGATATATATTCACTAATAGTTTGGAAATATAATTTGGTGGTTTCTTATTGGTATTCATCTCTCATTCTTTTTGGGTCATTCTTTTGGACCCAGAATGATTACATGTTTCTATGTATAGATAAGGGTAAGCTCCCTTCTTCATCAGATACATGATTTCTGTTGGATATAGAGAGAATGGGACCAAGCCAAGGGTTGCATTTCTATTTGAGTTACAGTTTTCTTGTACTTTGTTTTCAGTATTGTATTTCCATCATTGTGACTTGTTTGTCTTCATTCCTAGAAACATGTGACATGCAACATTTGTATATGTTTTAGTTGTTATATTACTATCATTCTTCCTCTATTTACTTTACTTTATGGTATTAATTCTTCCACTATAGTTACTATTTTATTTTAGTAATTTATACTCTTCAAATGAGGGCATAGTTTCCCATTATTACATCATTTCCCTCGCTACTAATCAGTAGCCAATGGAATTTGGGGAAATGCACTAGAGGTCATGTGACCAACCGTGTTCGTGGCACCTTTCGGCGGCACCCAGAACTAGGATGTTACAAAGTGAAATAATAGGAGTTTATTTTCTACTTTGTCATAATATTTGGATCCTATAGATATTGATAAGAAAAAAATGTAGTTTTTAATAAGCAATACCTTGGAGTAGCTAACCTGTGTACAGGAAAAATCCAAGTTACCATGAATATTGAAATGCTTCTGGTTTTACAATGGTTATAGTTGATTTGATTTCATTTTTGGCTGAAAAACATGTTTTGTGATGTTATTATTGACACCATTATGGTTCTTCTCTGTTTCAACACGACGAGTTTAGGGTATTCCATTAAATGAGTTATATAGGCACATGTTGGAGATCACATGTGAGGCATTCGTGTGTTTCTATTTTGGGTGAATTACTGATTGCATGCTATTGTGATAGACGTTGTGATAGATATTCATGAAGTTGTTATAGATTCCATGATATAGATTCCTACAATTTGATAAAGAATTTAAAAATGTAAAGTTTCAATTGTATGGACAACAATCATTGGTCCCTGAGGTGTTATGGGCTCTTTTGGTTTGGAATTTAGTGAATCATGATTCAACATTAATTGAATTTTGTCATGTTGTGATATGAATAAGGATTAAAAAAATTGATTCATAGGGATTATAGGCTCTCAAAGGTTGTAATTTTTAATGGCATGGAAATTTTTTTCTATTTTCAAGGGTTCCCGAGATGTTTCATAGGCATACTATCTGGAAACCTAGACAAGAGGGCTTGTGGTTTCCTAAAAACACGCCATGTGTTCTTATATTCTAATGGAAACAACGTTTCTTAAGTACACACCATGCACCATATGTACACACCATGTAGTCTTTGACAATTTGAATGATTGTGTGAACATAGACATGGAGTTGGGAAACATTTCATAGAACACATTGTGTCAGGAATATACATGTTGTGTTGTAATGAACCTTTTATCCATCTATGTGAAAAATGACATAGGTGGATGGAACATAGGTTTTATATGTCATGTCTCATTTATGCACACGGTGTAGTTATCAACCATGTATCTAGCCATGTGACAAATGACACGGGTGGATGAAACATATTCTTTATACACCGTGTCCCATTTATGCACACCGTGTAGAGTCGACTGTGTATCTGACCATGGGACGAATGACACAGGTGTTTAGAACACAAGTAGTAAACACCGTGTCTAGGGTGAACATGCCATATAGTGTTACCTAGGGAATAACCATGTAGTTATATCCATGTAGAACAACATGGATAGGAGTGAAAATTCAAGTACATTTCTTGTCTCTAGAAGAGCACATTGTGTGTATAGGGTGTTACACAAAAAGGATAGCAGAGGTACACGACCATGTTAAGGCTTAAGGGATCATGTCGTGTAGTTGTTCTACATGTCTTGTGGCCTTATTTTGTAAATCATGAATTTATTCTTCTCATGTTCCTTTATTTCACTTCTAAATTGTAGTCCTTGGTAATCATGAACTGAGGTGTGCACATGACCGTGTAGAGTCAGGATTGTAAGACATCCTCTTGTTTTATGTGAGTTATAGGGAGATGACCAGACACCAAAAATGGAAGACCAGGGACTACATGACGATCCTCCAATTGTGACCATCTTAGCAACAGCTATTATACCGGACTTAGGTGCTGATGCATAGTCCCATAAAGGCTTTTTGGGGATGATTTAGACTTTTTAGAGAGCACTGCATCCTACCCTGACTATAGAAGAGTAGAAGCAGGTGTTCTAGAAGTATCATTATACCACATCTTCAGGTGATGGGGGACCACATGATCTAGATTCATAGTTAGAATACATGATTTCTATCTCTACGAATCTATAGATGCCTCTAGAGAGGATGGTGATGCTCGTAACATATATGCTACGTGACTCTTCCATGATATGGTGGGATATTATCTCATTGGAGGGACTTCATCGGGATATGGTTTGGAATGTTTTTCAGAGGTCATTATATAACTACTTCTACCCCAAGATGTTGAGGGCCGATCTTACCTGAGAGTTCATGCATTTGGAGTAGGGATCTTTCATGTGATGATACTTGAGGTAGTAAGGTGGTATGGTACTAGTGTAGGAAGAGTGGACATATGATACCAAATTACCTAAAGGACCCAGTCGAGTGTCAATGTTGTGGAAATATGGTTCATCTTTAGCATTATCTCAGATGTCCTCACCAATAGTGGGTTATAGGGGTTCTTTTATGACTCCACATTTAGGAACATGACAAATGGTTTCTCCCCAGCCAGGGAACTGGAGTTTTTCCGGTCATTTAGTATATGGAGGTGGTCGTTGCCATGGTAGTCAGGCTACATGTTTTCAGTGATATTAGGTTGGATCATCTTAGGGTAGTCAGGTAGGGTCACTAGGCCACGGTACATGTCAGACTATTATAGTGGAGCAGACCTAGTAGGAGTAGGATCATAGAACCTCTATGGTTAGAGGAACGATTCTAGTTGCCAAAGTTTTCGCTTATAATCATTTTGTTACAAGGGCTTCCCATAGTTTTATATTTGTTTCTGTGGTTGTGATACTTGGGATCTGTATCTTTACTTTTTAGGATATTATGATGCTTCAAACTCTATTGGGGATCAGGATATCTAGTGTACACTAGTGCAAGGAGTTACCTCTTGAGGTTGGTGGGTGTCACTTCCTATTGTACCTCTAGGTATTAGTGATGATAGGGTTTTATTTCATTCTACAAATGGAGTGTTTGGTTTCTTTCTATGGATTCATTGACTTCTATCTTTGTTGGGTGAGTTTCACATCACTCGACGGAGGGTCGTTTCTATACAATGGTGAATTGGATGTCCAGGTGATTAGGGATGGACCCAAGAATCATGGGTTGGGAGGAATTACCGCCCATATTTCTAGTTTATATATGGATAACTAGGGGAAATCATATATGTACTTTCCTCTAGTGGTGGACCATTTCAGAGATGTCTATCCAGACAACTTTTTAGGTTTACCTCTAAAGTGATAGGTATATTTCTCTATTGATCTTGTTCCAAGAGAGGCCCTGGTTCCCATTCATCCTTATATGATGGCTACACCAGAGTTATAGGAGCTCATGATGCATTTAGAGGAGTTACAATAAAAGGGTTTCATCCAACTCAGTACTTCTCCTTGGGGTTCACCTGTTATTTTTACGAAGAAGGTGGAAAGTACCCTAAGGGTTTTTTGTGGATTATCATAAGATAAACCAATTGATTCTTAAAAATTGATATCCATTTCCTTGGATTGATGATCTCTTTGATCAACATCAATGAGATCAAGTGTTCTCAAATATTAACATGAGATTCAGTTATCATCAGGTGCACATTAGACCATCAGATATACCTCTTAGAGACCTTCGGAGAAGGTATGATCTATAAAAGTTTTTGGCTATGCCATTATATCTCTAGAATGTGCCGACGGATTTCATGGAACTGATTAAAAAAGTGTTCCATCCTTACTTGGATTCTTTTGAGGTTCTTTTCCTCGATGATATCTTGGTGTATTCTCACACTCAACAGGGCCATGACATGTATCATGAGATTGTATTGATTACACTAAGAGGGCATCAGTTATATGATAAGATCACAAAATTCCACTTTTGGATAGACCAGATTAACTTCTTGGGTCATGTTATCTCACACACAAGAGTATTATATAGAAGTAGAGAAAGTGAGAGCAGTTGAATCCATGGAGCAGCCGAAAAACATCTTTGAGGTACAGAGTTTTATGGGGCTGGTTGGTCACTACTGACCCTTCATTCAAGACCTTTCATGCATAGAAACACCATTTATGTGCATGGATAAGATGGGTGTGAAGTAATTGTGGATATATTTCTTTGATTCATCCTTTTAGGTGCATAAAGGGAGATTAAATTCAGCATCGATACTGATTTTTTCATATTCAGACAATATTTACACCAAGTACTATAATGAATCAGGTATTGGGCTTGGGGTGGTTCTTATGTAGGGGGAAAGAGTCGTTGCATATGGGTATCAAAATTTGAGGCCACATGAGAGGGATTACCTGACACAAAATCTCAAATTTTCAACTATTGGGAATGTTTAATGTTCTTGGAGACATTGTGTTTTGGGAGAGCATTGTGTGGTGTACACTAACCAGAAAATCCTGAAGTATATCTTCAATTTTAATGATATGAATTTAAGATAATGATATTCGGTTTAGTACTT
This sequence comes from Viscum album, assembly GCA_963277665.1. NCBI lineage: Eukaryota > Viridiplantae > Streptophyta > Magnoliopsida > Santalales > Viscaceae > Viscum > Viscum album. The sequence continues at coordinate 2,010,737,165 of OY728121.1, read as the reverse complement.
TCAGTATTTTTATATTTAGGTTAACTACATTCCTGGGAAAGGCAGTGAAGTGACTGATGCATTAAGCAGGAGGTCTCAGATACATGCAGTTCAGGAGGCTGACAGTTAGTGGGAGATTATGACTTTGATATCTGAGATTCATTTGGAGGTGTATGTTAGACATGGGTAGATGTTTCTTTATTATATAGTTATTACCAATGCTATACTAGAACGAGTGAGAATAAGTGAGCTATCATATTCCTAAGGCCTTGTCCTACGGGAGTGTGTGTCATGAAAGGACCCTACTCCTGGGTGGACTGTAGGCGATGATGAGTTATTGTGTTTTCATGGACATGTATGGGTGTAAAAAGACATACTTCAGGAGATGATTCATGATTTTCATGCCTCATCAAGGGATATTCATCCTGGTGTCACCGGGATGTATCAAGATCTACACTATCAGTATTAGTGGCCAGACATGGAGAGGGATGTTGCTGATTTTGTTATGAGATGATCCCCCTGTCAGTATGTAATGGAAGAGAATTAATGATTGGTAGGGATTTTACAATAATTACACATTCCCTAGTGAAACTGTAATGATGTTGCGATGGATTTAATGATGGGTTTACCGAGGTCGCCTCAAGGGAATGATGCGATTCGGGATGTTTTTGACAGTGTCCCAAAGGATACACATTTCATTCCTATCCAAGAAACATTTATTGTTGATGAGCATAGGAGGTTGTACATACTAGATATTGTAAATTTGCATGGGGTTTCACACTCTATCATTTAAGGTAGGGACTTTCGTTTTACTTTTAGTGTCCGGCAGGGACTACAAAAGGCTTTCAGTATGTAGGTACTTCTCTGTACAACTTACCATTCCCAGACAGATGGCTATTCTGAGCGCATGATTCCGGTTTTAGAGGAAATTCATTGAGCAGGCGTCCTGGATTTCATGGGATCTTAAGAGAGACACATACCCCTAGAAAATTTTTCTTAAAATAATAGTTTTCTAGTGATGATTCTTATGGAAGATTGTGGGGCTTTTTACGATAGGCCATGCAGATCAACCCTAAATTGGCTGGTAGTTGGAGAGGCAGCTAATCTGGGACATCAACTTGTTAGGAGAACACTGAGCAGGTGGAGTTGATTCATGAGAGGATAGATACTACGCAATATCATATAAAATATTATGCGAATCTACAGAGATGACCTCTAGTGTTCAAGGCAAGAGATAGGTTTTCTTATGTTTCATTAATAGATTGGGACACAAGAGGATTACTAGATTGGGGAAGCTTTCAATGAGATACATCAGGCTGTTTTAGGTTTTGAGGGTATCCGTCTTTTTATCTATTGGTTTCAGTTTCCTTAGAGGTATCGGGCTATGCATGATTTCTTTCATGTTTCTCAGCTACGATGTTACTTTTCAGAACTATCGCATGTTTTCAACCCAAGGAGGTTGAGATGGAGATGGATGAATCCTTTGAAAAACACCCAATTTGTATTGTGAATCATAGTTTGATGGTTCTCCGTGGCTAGTCAGTTCCTATAGTATGAATGTGATGGTAGCATGGGTGAGTACATGATGAGACATGGGAGAGGGAGGCAGACATATGATCATAGTGGGATGAGTTGTTTGATGTTTGTTCATCACCACCCATGGAAGGGAAATTTGGGGATGAATTTCATTAAGGGGGGATGTTTGTAAGAATTCAGATATTCATCTCAGGTATGATTCTTGATTTTATTTCATTTGGAGGAAAAAGGAAGAATTTGGAATTTTCTACATACACGTCATGTACTTATGACTACAGGCTCTGTACCTGGGTACCGCGTATAGCCATGTACTAGCCATGTAACAGCTGAGTACAAGGACGTGTGGTGACCTGGAAGGCCACCTGAAGCAGGGCTCGGTGGAGGATAATACACTTCATGTAAATTTAAAGAACACACTATATTATTTTATTTTTATTTGATAAATTGGTTCAGGGTCGCGTCTCATCTTTGGAAACACCTTCCTCTCCACTCGGTTCATACAGGAGAGTGATAAAACACTGAAGAACATTAAACCCATCCCGATTCTTCGTCTGACCTTAGATTTAGACACTGTCAGGTGCTTTGGAATCCCACCGGTGAGTTATCATTTCCTATAGAGTATTTATTTCTGATTCCTCCTCTCTTGTTGGTTGTTCAAGGTTGAAGGATTTTACCCTTTTTTAGTTTTATGTCATTCTAGGCTGATTCAAGGGGCCTAAGTGCAAGAGTGTTGATCGTATGACATCATGGTAGGAGTTTTCCACCTTTATTTGCTTTATCCTTGGATTATATATGCAAAAAGTTAAAAATAACCATGTTTAGTGTATTGGGAATTTTGGAATTTAAGCCTAATTAAGACCTGCTATGGGTTTATTGATTGAGAAAGTGTTATTGATTATGAATAAGGTTTTATACCTTATTTATGGTTGGGTTTCCCTTGTTTGATTGATTATGAACATTTGGTCTAAAATTCCTATTAGGATTGCTTTGTTTTCCATGCCTTGTCTTTAAAGGATGGAGTTAATGATTATATGAGATGCATGTGATTCTCATTGTGAATGTTTGACTAAGGGGAATTGACTGTGAGAGCTTCCCTATGTAGGGTCATTTATGTATTAATTTTTGTTATGTTGACAAGAGGTATTGATTGTGAGAGCTACCAGGTGGTCATAGACCTGAGGGGTTAGACCATGATATATACCAAAAGGGTCACTGTTAAATTAATGTTGGAACCTAGGGAATTGGCTATGATACCTTCCAGGTGTTAATTATAGTTTGTTGTAGCTATGCAGACCAAGGGGGTATTGGCCGTGAGAGATACATGGATGTCATAAATAATTAATTTAAGCTTGGTGCCCCATGGGGTATTGACCATGATACCTAACCAGGTGGTCATTTATAATTTATTTTTTTATGTTAAACCAAAGGAGTTAGACCGTGAGAGCTTTCACAGAGAGGTTTCTGTGAATAATTGAATGAATGTGATGAGTCTTCCAATGCCAAAGCACAAGCTTATACTCAGTCTTAATTAGTTGTTTAGGTGGTCTTATGAGACAATTATTTTTATTATTATACAGAGTGCTAAAAATCATAGGATAGATCATAAGGTTACATTATTCAATGGATTGAATAATTAATAAATGTAAATGAGTATAATTGGAAACTGTATGATTGTTTACTTTTTAGTATATCCTAGTTTATTTCATCATTTCTACATATTACCTTCTATATATATTCACTTATAGTTAGGTACAGATCATTTCGTGGGTGCCTACTAGGATTCGCCTAAAACCCAATTTGGGTTATGCTTTTAGACCAAAACAAATTACATGGTTGTAGGTATAAATAATATAAAGCACCCTTCTTCATCAGGTAATTGATTTTTTTTGGATCTGGAGAGCGTTGGATAAATATGAGCCTTTCGATGGTATTGGAGTTACTTTTTTTTCTATACGTTGGTTTTAGTATTTTATTTACTACACTGTGACATGTTTGAATAATTTTTTATACTCATGTGACATTAAAAAGCTTTTTATGCTCCAGTTGTAATATTATTATTAGTCTTCGGATGTTTAATTTATTGTATGGAATTAATTCTTCTAATATTGTTATTATATTCTTTCACCTATGTATACTATCCCAATTAGGTCATAGTTTCCCCATTATCTCACTGTGGCCCTCGCTACTAGTCGGAAACATATGAAATTTGGGGAAATGCGTTTGAGGTTATGTGAACAACTGGGTTCAGGGTACCTTTGGGTGGCACCCAGAACAGGAACCGAGACGTTACATCTTCATTTTATTTTTTCCGTTATTTATTAACATCAGAATTTGAGATGTTAACTTTCTAAAAGTTATTTTTTATCTTTATGAGTCATTTTTTGTGGTCATTTCTTATTAAAAATCATTTTTTAACATTATCCACAAAATCCTCTCATTCTTTGTAAAATCTCCAACATAATTCATTAAATTAGATAAATCATATCTAATTTTTTATATATTATTTAATATCCCAAACTAATCAATTTTTAGTGATTCTAATTATTTCTCATTTTAATTAATATTCCCCTTAAACACTTCAAATTTATTATTCTCCATAATGATTAGGTTAATTTATATGTCAATACATTATAGGAATAATGATTCTTTTTCTAAAAATTTAACATTCTCTAATTCATCCATACTGGATGTACAATTCATTCCAATATTTTCTGTCTCCAATGAAAAAAATTAGGGAGATGGACAAATTAATTTTCTTGAAAAATATAAAAATCATTTGAGATTAATCAAACTTTAAATCAGTACATAATGAATCCAATTCATATTACATTGATTCATATTTATTTCTTGACTTCATTTAATTTAAATTTTTAATGATTATCCTCTCACCTATAACATTTGAGAAAAAATCACTATTAGATCCTTAAAATAATGATTAATTATTTTTGAATAAATAAATCCCCATTTTGAAAAATTAGTAATACTTTTTTGATAAACATGATGAAAATATAACTATTTTAAATTATTGGTAATCTTCCTCAAAACATAATTATAGGAATCTACATCATCTTTAGTTTTACTCTCTTTCAAATATGGGAAAACTGAATCAAAATGTCCAATTCCCCCATACAGAGACACTCGAAAGGTAAAATGTGACAAAATTTACCCTTTACTCTTTGTAAAACTTTTATGGTATGATTATTGCGCATGTTGAACCTAACATAGATATCTTCATCAAAATATGAACATATAAATTAATCATCATCTTCATATTCATCCTTATTTTTCATTTAGGACTATTCATTCTTCGTATTTTTAAATGTTACTTCTTTATCACGAAAAGTCATTATCTTTAGATTTTGTTCTTATATAATAAAAAATTAAACTAATATTCTATATAATATATCCAAATCTAGTGTTTAAATATGGAAATCCAATGGAGCCAAAAAAGTGGAATCAAATTTATATGGTAAGATTTGGAGTATCTTTTCAACAACTATTTATAATTTAAGTGACTCAGTAAATCCTCCAATTGGTTTCCCCATCTCATTAACCCTTGCATATAATTCATCAATAGAATTTACATCCAGAATAACCCTACCCTTCACGATGAGTCATTAAATTTAATATTTATCAATTTTTAACATTTCCTTCAATGATATTTGTTAGCTCTCCCCAAATTCTTTTCACAATCTTGATCTTTATAACACATTAAAAATCCTCCAAATAAAGTGAAGATATAATGAAATTTATTGTATTCCCATCAATCTAAATATTCTTTCAATAATATTGAGATATATATTCTCCTTGTACAGCAAATATAAAACCATATATCATAATATATTGAATTATATACCTTGTGAAAATATATTGGTAATAATTCCATCATTATAAAAATTATAGTTTTTCCCATTAAATGTGGGAACCAATTTTCTTTTTAATAAATTGATATTATCAATGATGGTTGAAAATTATCATAACACTACACTAATTCAACTAAACACATATAGTAACGAAACTATGAAACATTTTTTATTTTATATGATATGGAAAATTGAACATATAATGTATTTTAATAACCATCACAATAGTAAAATCCATACATCTCGATCCTTGGTGGAAACTGGGAATAAATGGATATCATATTTCATAACCCCAGTGTATTTTTGGATCACTAAGAAGGAGTTGGGTGAATCTATGAACAATAAAAAAAATTACCTTCCTATATTACATGTGAAATAAACCACTTCCACTTATAATAGTGAATGATATCATCATTGATCATATCACATACCATTGAAGAGAAGAAAAAATCAATGCCTGATGTACAAGGTTCACTATTCAAAATGGGATATCAAATCATAACATGTTTTTGAATCATTAATGTCCAAAACGTCTACTAGAATAACTAATATGAACACAATGAAAAACTTTTTCACTTAATCCCATGTTAATAGGATATGAAAAAATAGTCTCTTAACACAATAAGAATAGATTCCTCCATGATTGAATTTGATGATGATGTTTTTTTGTCATCAATATCAATAGATTTATCCTTTTAATTTGAATGATTTTCTCTAGAACATGTATATTTATAACATAATACCTCACATTATAGAACATGGGTGACTACGTTCAAAATACTATAACACACACGCACAATAATTGGTTCAATGAATACTATTTTGAAAAATAAATTTTTCTGAAAAAATATTCTAATTCATATTCATCCATTATGTCTCATATTATTCATATCTTCCACTTATTCTCATAATTTTGTTAGAACCAAACCCGTATGGACATATATATCTAGGAATTCTTTGTTAATTTCATATTTTAATTCAAAATTCAAATTCATACGCACAAATTCCTTGAAATTATCCTTAACTTATATCAATAATATTTGATCCATTGGATCATTTTGGTAATCTTATTCGACATATATTTTTTCGAAGGACACTAGAGGTAATACATGACTTGTCCATGACAATTCATGTGAGTCACATAATCAAATAAAATTAATTTAGGGAATTTATTACTAACCATGTCTTGTTCAACATCACCATGATATTTTTCATGATGTTTTAGTTTAACCACACCAAACTTCATTGAAACCACTTTCAAATAACCTTGTAACATTATGTATTATACCTTAAACATTTTAGATAGCTTTATTAATATCATAATTTTACACATTCCATGTCATAGGACTCCCCTTGACATCCCTATGAAAAATTATCCCCAATGTTTAAACATTCATAATAATTACCACTTTAGTTGGACCATAATGTTTCCACCAAAATATGTATTCCTAGAAAAAACATTGTCATTTCCTCTGTATGCATCACTATTGAAGACATTTTTCTGTTCTTCAAGGTTAATAAAACACAATTAACTTTTATTCTTCATTAATCATACCTCTCACAACATGAACAATCTAGTATATGTGAGATTTTATACTCTACAATTCTAAAAACTTAATCACATGTCAGATTCCATATCTTATAAACATCTATCCATTAATATTTTTTGAAATGGAAATTTCAAAAATTATTTTCTCACGTAACATACTATAGAGTATAATTCATTAAACCATAATTTTTCCAGGTCTTATTCATTAATGTATAGATAATTGAAATTCTAATTTCTCAAGAAAGAATGTTGTTTCACTTCCCAGACTAGTGCAACATAAATTTTATATTTGAATATGGTGTAGTGTGGTCATGTTTACTTAAAATAGATCTATAAATAACTCAAATCACTCCAATACTATAGAATAAAACACAACAAAAATGAAACAATATTTAAAAATGATTTTGATTTTAATTTATGTATTGAAAAAAATATATAGCACATGAATCATATACATATTATCCCTTCTTAAATTATTTTCCATCATCGTCTTATCTTAGAAATATCTATCCAGGCCTATATAACCTAATAAAGAATAGAAAATATTCAAATATAAACAAAATATATATTATTTTTCCAAATACACTTTACATAGGTGACATTCAATAATACCTACAAGTGTCTTCATAGGGCTTGTGTAGGGTGTCATTAATATAACACCCAGTAGGTAGTCACCACCCAACCCCTTCTTACATCCCATAAATCTCAACCACATGCATGAAATAATATATATGTAGAATTTATATTGTAAGACTTTTGTAAACTAATAAATATACATTAATGTATATCCACTTTTACTAGAATTATTATCACCCTCAACTAGGTGGGTCCTCAAATTTTCATACCATCATTGATCATAGAAAAAATTCAATTTACCTCTAAGGTAGGGAAATATTACAGAACATCCCAATAAAGATTAAATATATAATATTTAGTGCCAAAAATCAAACCATGGGTATGATATTGATGACATTATAGTATGAGTTTGAGTATATCAAATAGAATAGTGTGAAGTGGTTTTTACTATGTCGAGGAACAATGAGGAAATAACATCACCATAGTTGATGTCAAAATATACCTCCTGAAACAAATTCACAATCATATATCCCCATATAGTTTAATTTTTAATAAACTAGTATCTATAAAAAATCATTTAATGACTCATGTATGGAATACATTCAAACATACTTTAATAAAATTTATTGGAAATGTAAATTAAGAATTTATTTATCCTCAATACAATTTATTTTTGACTTAATTCACCCATACCTATAAAATTTACAATCCATCACATTGGAATTATCTAATAAAACAGGGTTTAGTCTAACAATACATTTAGTTAATACTAATTTAGGATTTAGAAAAGGAGTAAATTCCATAACATAGGGTTTTTAACAAACATGGTCCAAATGAAAAAAATTTGGTTTTGAGCCACCATTGACATGGAAGATGAAATTAAGAATGTGAAACCAAGAAAATAGCTTATTATCACATATATTACTCTACTATAGTAGCTGGACGAAAAAATATTGATGAAATCAAGGATTACATAGGTCATTATATGAAATTATGAGGATTTATAAAGTATTCCATGGAGAAAAGTCACGAAGAAGAAGAATATAGAAATACAAAGCATATCCTATCAATTTTTTTATTTAAAAACATCTATTTGAACCTCATATTAAAAATAATGATGGAATCACCAAGGAATATAGATAAAGATAGAGTTGAGGGAAGTTTTAGGACTTATTTTTGTATTGAAAAGAATAAATTTCCATTAATTATGGAGTCTTTTCCAAATAATCTGTTGGGTACCTAGTATATACCACCAAGTACCTGGTGGGTTATACATAACCAAAAGAACCACTTCAACCACACAAGGTACCTCGTGGGTTATAAATAATATGGTGAGAATAAAAATTTTAAAGACCTAGAAATTCCATATATATTTTTAAATTGTTATTTATTATTATGAGTTTACGAAAATTAACAGCACATGATTCCGTGGTCTGGAAAGAATAGAATAGATTTTTTGAACTTTTTTAAGGTACTTTTAGTAAACATGTGAGTAGTTATTTATATCTTTTGAACACGTGCACAGAATAAAAACCAGAGGGCACCGTTGAATTCACAACACTGGGATTCACTTAATGGAAGTTTAACTTTTTGTTGAAAAAGGCGGATGTAAAAGTTATTTTTTCAACTTTAGAAAATAATAATAATAAAATAACAAAAGGTTATTTTATTTTCTTTTTGCATCTATTTAGAAATGGAGGTGGGATCATAGTGCCACATCAAACTTTTAATGAGAGACTTTTAATGTCTTAAACCACTCGTTTCTTGGTTTGGTAACGAAAATGCTTATGTGTTTAATTGACTCATTATTTATGGTTAATTAATGAATCATAATGTTAAACACAATGTTTGAGACTAATATTTATTTAAACAAATCTTGGTCTTCGGTTTTGGGGACTCACAAGAGGATCCTCTGACGAAGTGTGGGATACTCTTTCCACTGACTGAGAACGGAGCATGCACAGTCATTAGATGAATCAACGGGCCAGGACGGACACTGAAAAACACCTTAAGACGTGGATCCTTTTTCCTTATCTATAGTGAAATCCATTGAATTCATGTAAGGGGTTTGTCTTGAATTATTTCAAAGAGTTTTGTAAATTTATCCACCAGTGATGATGTTAAATTCTTTCTTTGTAATAACGCTAACGCGAAGGGTGTGGACCAAATGAACAAGGCCCGATCCCTCCACTGAACATTCATTGGTTGTGTTCTTCATGCACAAATGAGAAACACTATGGAAAGGAAAAAAAGGCCACTCAGTGTACATAATGTCCCAAGAAGACTATAGGCATAGACAAGAAGAGGAATGGACTTCTGGAGCTTCACTAAAGGCTCGTGGATGCTCCGCCGGTGCGGAGACGCCATCGACTGGAGGAGGAGGCAGTGCCTGAAGGGCTCATGTAGAAAAGGGTAAATTAACCTACGTTGGTTGCATTGATGGCAGAGACATACCGCGACAGCGCTCCACAAAGGAGGCCCGTGACTCCGAATTGTGGTAGAGGGAAGACCCGCACCTGTAGGTCCGTTGTCGACCAGTCCATGCAGACTTTTCAACTGGAACGGAACTAACTAGCACCGATGATGGAGGAACCCTAATTTACATACAATTCTATAGGGGAGACAACCCCCTGCCTAGCTGGCAGTCCGTGCCAAGCCAATAGGACGGGTAGGTCTAGCGACCCGAGGGGCGGTGCCCAACCAGGTGGGCGAGGCTGGTTCCTCAACCCAGTGGGCTGAGCCCCGACCAAGTGGGCCGAAGCTGTGACCAAGAGGGCCAATCCTGCAACACAGCTGAATTGGGATAAGCCCGACCCCTTTGGGCCTGGCCCAGCGGTCTGGGTCGGGTTGGTCCGATCCAGTCGGACAGGACCCAGACCCACTTATAGCCTAGTTTTGATTAAAGGGCTATATATCCTAAACCATAAGTATGTTTGAAGAACCGTTTATGTTAGTGGAACACTTAGGATTAGGTGATACTTTTGAGATAATCAACATTGGTTTTTGGTGAAATTTGGAGTATGGGAGGGTTGGATCATAATCGAATCTAATTGGGACCTCGACACTAAAATGCCTATAACTTATAGTCTGGGCATCCAATTGACGCGCCATCTATTGCGATGCAACCCTTATGGAAAAACGGTTCATCAGGTTACTTCTTCATGTGAATTTGTGGACGTAGAAATATGGCTGATGGATTGTAGAGAGGATCCTCCGAAATCAAGCGTACTAAGTGTAGGAATCCAGTGGCTGACTGTGACATGGAGAAAAAATAGAGATCCTACGTGGGACAGCAGCTAACGTCCCTATGTGGGTCATCACCTAAAAATCCTACATGGGTCAGCATCTAGAAATCCTACATTGGTGAGAACATATCTATCTTCAGTTGGTTATAACCTAGTGATCCTTCATGGGTTAGCACCTAGCGATCCACTGTGGGTCAGCACCAAGCGATCCTCTTTGGGTCATCACCTAGAGATCCTCTAGGGGTCATCACCTAGAGATCCTCTATGGGTCATCACCTAGCGATCCTCTATGGGTCAGAACCATGCAACATTGTGTGTTCTAGAATTAAAATCCTCTCTACAGAATAAGATTATAGAGCTTTAAGACTAATCATCTTTATTTCAGTTCTTTATGTTTTATACCTGGTTTGAGATGAGACTTTCCAAGTTCTTGTGATTGAGGTCATGATTTGTGGTTTTTTCTTTGTGGAATTATGGGAGACCATCGGTATTCTCAAGGTACCTATTGGGTATTATTATAATCACCCCTTCATAGGCTTTTCTTGCACCTTATTGTGTCTTGTGCAGACGACGGACAACTCTGACCGAGGATAGGGAGCTAGGATAGACGGAACACGGAGGTAACCGGTTTATGTGGAGAGTCTTGGTGATGAGTTTTACCTAACATTAAGATAGAATCCTTATAGGATGATCTTAGAAGCTATTTTATATTTATATTTTATTAACTTTTTCATTGGGGCTTGCATACTACCCCTTACTTTCAGTTAACACTTTTACTTTAGCAGTTTTACTTCGTGGTTTAAATTTGTTGTTTACCAGGTCCATGTGTATATAGGAATAAAAGAAAACGCATTCCAGTTTAAGTGATATACCATTCCAGTGATAGTCTCCAACCCCTGATCTATGGATGGTGGGCTTGGGGTAGTCAAGGCACGAGCCTCGGGGAACGGGTTGTAACAAAGTGGTATCAAAGGATTCAGTCCTACTGAAGAACTAATACTCGGATATGTTCAATGGGGAAATAGTGTTATGTTTTTAGTACGGTTTTCTATTTTGGGAGTTAGTGTTGGTGTGGAGGCTAACCTATCCATACACTAGGAACCTTGTTTGGACTTCCAACTCGATACATGAAAAAACTGATTGGATGTGTTTTTAAAATGGTTTTGTTTTGATCTATTTTGAGTCATCTCAATAGGTATAGTTTATTGACCATGGGACACCTATTTATTTATAGTATTCCTCCGTGTAGACATATAGACAGGATTCTAGTGATAGATCACGATGATAGACAACTGAGCGATGGGGCGTCGATGCAGGGCCATCTTATGGTGATTGCACCTTCGGGTGGTGTACCAGCAGCACCACTACCCATAAGAAAAGTGATACCACCTTACCCACTAGTAGGAAATTTGTGCCAACTGAGTGCATTGAATGTTTTCGAGATACAGAGGCCTCTATTGTTTCAAGTCGAGATAGACTCGCAGGTAGCTAAGGAGTGGCTGGAGGTTGTGGCACAATTTTTTTGTATGGTCGATACACCAGCAGAATAGATAGAGATCCTAGATTCTATATTACTTCATGAAATAATAGGGAGATTTTGGATGCTAATGCTCTAGACACACGAGGATGTGACCTCCACATAGTTGGATGTTGAGATCCTCTTCATGGATTAGTTTATTACAGGGAAATTATGATCAGTGCATAATTAGGAGCTACTACAATTATAATAGGGTAGCCTGACAGTGTCCTAGTACTTGGTGAGATTCACTGACCTATAACGTTACTCCATTGACATAGTATGTGACCCTTTATTCAGGGCTAAATCCTTCGAGCGGGGTCTTCAATGGGTTATTATATCATTAATGATATCGGTCAATATACCAATGCAGGATGGAGTGCTTGAGCAAGAGATATTGGTGAAAAACTTCCTAGCTAAGCACATACCAACAGTGAGATCCACCACCAGACGTTAGGAAGATGATTCATCAATAGTAGGTAGTAGGAAGATGATGCAGAGGTCCAAGAGGGATAGACATTCTAGAGGATGACCCCAAGATGCAGGGTCATAGGAATGGAGCTTGCAAGGTAGAGAATGTCTTCTGAGGACTAGATTATGTTTGTCTTGCACCGAACAGGGGCACATGGCTCGTGACTGTCCAACTCACAATGTGGAAAATCAACACATGGTTGAGGGATAGCTGAGTCATCATTAGAGGTTTGATATAGGGGGACCACCGGCAGTAGATGTGGTAGTGGACCATGTCGTACAACAGGCAGTGGGCGACAGTTTGAGTTTCTACTACCACACCCCCTAGGTTGTCTACCCCAACCACATGGAGTAGGTGGACAGGGACCAGCTCATCTTTAGGTAGCTGATGCTTATGACCACAACACTCCAGAAATTATTTGAGGTACGATATGTGTCCATTACACCCTAGATGAAGTACTTATAGACATAGGTGTCTACCACTCTTTTTTTCACGACTCCTGTTCGGAGCTTGAAGATTCTGATGGAGTCTTTGGCTTGATCCTTACTATTATAGAATCCTATGGGAGCGGATTCATTGATTATGCACTGGTGTCGATACTGTGAGATTACTCTAGGATGAAATATCTTCATCTAGGACATCCAAGTAGTAGCTTCATGGCCTTACAACAACATCATGGGTATGGATTGGTTAACCACAACCTATGCTTAGATAGACTGTTTTAGGTGAAAAGTGTGGTGTGACTATGAGGATGGGTCCAGGTTATCCTTCACTGTTGTGAAGGAAACCTTTTTGGCATAGGATGGACTTTCTCTTTGGATGGTTCAGCCGATCACCCGTCAGTTGGCTAGCCTTACCCTCTATGTAGTTGACTAGAGGCGTCTTAGTTATCCTATAGCGATGGACTAGTTTGCTGATGTATTTCCTAATGATGTTCCGAGATTACCACCTCCTAGAGAGGTAGACATATAAATCAACATGAACCCCGAGATAACACCAAAATTTAATCCAACGTATTAGATGGCCCCCACAGATCTTCATGAGATGAGGTTATAGTTTGAGGACTTATAGGCAAAGGGGTTCTTAAGTCCCATTGTTTCTCTATGGCTAGCCTCGATTTTGTTTTCCAAGAAGGTAGATGAGAGTTTGAGGATATGTGTGGAATATCGGTTCCTGAACTACGTGGCCATGAAGAACAAGTATCCACTTATGAGGATTGTTGATCTCTTCGATCAACTGATGGTAGCTCTGTGGTTTTTGAAGATAGATATTGAATCAGGCTATCATCAGCTCAGGGTACAAGATAAGGATGTACCGAAAACAGCCTTCTGATTCCGGTATGGCCACTACGAGTTCTTAGTGATTCTTATTGGCATGAAAAATGCTCTAATAGTGTTCATGAGGAACATGAACAGGATCTTCTAGACTTATCTCGTTTTCTTCACGGTGGCCTTCAATGAATCCAACTTGATATACCCAGCATCGGAGGAGGAGCACGGTATGCATCTACAGAGAGTTAGGGATACACTATGAGAGCACCAAATTTATGGAAACCTCTTGATGATCTAGTTATGGATATGGGAAGTTCACTTTCTAGGACACTTTATCTCAGAGGTTGGAGTTGTGGTGGATCTGGAAAAGATAGAGGAATTGCTTTCTTGGGAGCTACCCAGAAGTGTGACCGAGGTGCGGAGTTTCTTAGGGCTGGCTGGATACTACCAGAGATTTGTACATGACATTAATAGATTTGAAACACCCTTTTATGATTTGATAGTGAAGAGAAAACATTTCGTGTGGAATGAGATATGCCGGTAGAGTTTCCAAGAGGTGAGGAGGATATTGATGAGTTCCCTAATCTTGAGGAAATCAGAAGAGAGCGTTGGTTATGCAGTCTTCTGCGACACATAGGGGACCATATTGGGATTTTTCCTGATGTAGGATAATGTGGGGATCGCTTATGGATCAAGGAAACTGAGGAAAACCGATGATTGCCTGCGGCTCACGGAAACTGAGGAACTCCGAGTAGAACTATGCTACCCGTGACTTTGAGTTATCAGTAGTGGTATCTGCATTGAAGATGTGGTGGGACTACTTGATTGGAGAACAATTTACTATCTACTCTCATCATAAGAATCTCAAGTACATATTCTCACAAAAGGACCTGAACATGATACATCGGCGATGGCAGGAGTTCCTTCATGAGTATGAATTTGAGGTTGTCTCCACTCCAGGGAAGGGGAATGTGGTAGAAGATACACTCAACAGGAGGTCTAGGATACAGTAACTGAGTGAGAAGACATAGTAGTTAGTCACGTTGCAGTTATCCATCGTGGACTGAGATGGAGTTGAATACCTCCAGTCCATGACTCTCACTCCCCCACACCTTCAACAAGTTTGGGAGGGACAATTTGGGGATGTTGACAATGAGTCCCAATATGCTCAGATATCATCAGGACAGGTTCCTGAAAGATTTTCTAATTGTGGGGATCACTTCATCCTTTTAAGAGGACATACCAAAGTAACAGTGATTCTATGAGATGAGGTGTTGAGGGAGTCCCACACATACCATTTAGAGGAACATTATGGTGTGGTGAATATGTACCAAGACCTTTGGCATCAGTATTTGTGGCCAGGTATGATGAATGTAGAAGTGGAGTTCGTTTCATGATGCCTCACTTGCTAGTAAGTGATGCCTACGCACCAGGTTCTAGTAGGCTTGACTCAACCACTTGAGGTGCCAGTGTAGAAGTGGGATGGAATATCCGGGGAAGTTGTGACAGGGATACCAAGTACATTCAGGGGCCACGATTCCATGTGGTTGATCGTTGACTAAATCACCATGTTGTCACACTTCCTACCCATCCAATAGTAGGGATCAGTAGAGGGATTGTAACACCTCTACATAAAAGAGATAATAAGGCTTCAAAGGGTTCCATAGATGACCATTTCAGATCATGATGCTCGTTTTACATATATGTTGTAGAAGGTTTTGCATGAGGAGTTCCGGACTCAAATCTACTTGAGCACCGCCTTGAATCCTCAGATAGATGGTCAGATGGAGCAGACCATAAAGACGATTGAAGACATGTTCTATTCCAATGTCCATGGTTTTTTCACTAGTTGGGAGGCCAACTTTCCCTTGGTGGAGTTCTCATACAACAATATTAATCACTCCACCATCAACATGGCACCATTTTAGGACTTGTACGGTAGACCATGCAGATCACCTATATGCTGGCCAGACCTAGAGGAGTCAATACTTATGGGTCCAGATTTGGTATGGGCTACCACTATGAAGGTGTAGGTCATCCAGGAGCGGATGAAGACTATACAGAGCAGGCAGAAGTCTTATGCTGACAGAAGATTGAGACCCATGGAGTTTGAGGAGGGTAGTAGTGTTTTCCTCTAGGTATCACCTCAACGAGGACTGCAGAGATTTTTCTAGGGCGAAAAGCTATCTATGAGGTTCATCAGACCATTCTAGATCATCAGCCGAGTAGACAAGGTGGTGTACCATCTAGATTATCCCCCATAGATGCATCTCGTGCATAATTGTTTCTATGTGTCATAGTTAAGGTGGTACATGAATGATCCATCACATGTTATCAACTGGGGAGGGATGGACATTGATGATGGGGAGATGTTCATGGAGTTCCTAGTGGAGATAGATGATCAGCAGCAGAAGGTCCTTTGTGGGTGGTCCATTCTTCTAGTTCGAGTTTGGTAGCAGCATGAGAACTTCTTAGAGAGAACATGAGAGATGGAGGCTCAAATTTGTGCTCAGTACGCCCATTTGATTTCCTAGTTTTTTATAGATTTTTGGGATGAAAATACCTAAGGTGGGGAGAATATAGAGACCCTAAAATTCCATACAATATTTTTAAAAATTTTAGGATTAATTTAGAGTCTACTAAAATTGAAGACAGGTGATCCCAAGGCCCAGATATCCCAGAATGGAATTTTTGAACTTTTTTTAAGGTACATTCAATAAAAGTAAGAGTGGAAATTTCTATATTTTTGAACTTGTGCTCAGATTAAAAATTTGAGGGCACCATTGAATTTTTAGTGTTGAGATTTTCTTAGGGGAAGATTATATTTGTCCGGATAAATTTAGATGAAAAATTTAATTTTTCAACTTTATAAAAAAAAGAACGAAATATTATTTTATTTTCCTTTTGAAACCATTGATAAAAGAAAGTGGGACCATAGTGCAACATCATAATTTTAATGAGAGACTTTTAATATTTTAATCCTCTTATTTCTTGGTTTTGTAACAACAACACTTATGTGTTTAATTGAATCATTAATTAAAATTAATTAATGAATCATAATGTTAAACACAATGTGAGAGATTGATCTCTATTTAAGTAAAGATTAGGAATGGGTTTTGGTGACTCGTGAGAGGAACCTCTGATGATGATCTGGCGACATCTTCTGCCAATGTAGAATAGTGCTTCGACGATTGTTGGAGTAATTGATGGGTGACGACGAACGACAACGAACACCTTCAGACATAGACCCTTCTTACCAATCTGCAGTGCCTTACAAAAAATTAAAGGTAGAGGTTTTTTTGAATTATTTCAATGATTTTTATAAATTCATCCACCCATGACGATGTTAAATTCTTTTCATGTAGTAACGCTAATGCAGAGGGCGTGACTTGAACAAACAAGTCATAGTCCCTCTAATGAAATTTATTTGGTTCTGTTCTTCATGCACGACAAATAAATGTGGTGGAATGGTCAAACAATGGTCCATGTAGTGTAGGAATCATCCTGTGAGTCCTGTAGGCATAGATGAGAAGAGGGAAGGACCTCGGGAGATTCACTAAAGGCCCAAGGAAGCTCCACTGGTGCGGAGGCGTTGACGACTGGAGGAGGCAGCGGGGCCTGAATGCTACCTAGGAGAGGAGGGTGGCTGGGCAATGACAGCCGCATTGATGGATTCAGTGCGCTAGGATAGCGCACCGCGGAGGATGTTCATAGCTCCGAGCTAGGGTAGAGGGTGGACCAGTGCTCGCGAGTCCGCAATCGATCAGTCAATGTGGAACGACTAGTTGGAGCAGCGCCAACTGAAACCACTGATGGAGGAACCTGAACAACTAGACCGTTCAAGAGGGGAGCTGACCCCTGATCCAAGATGGAATGTCGTTCCGAGCCCGTATGTTGGGGAGGTACAACAGCCTTGTTGGCCGCTCTTAGCCGGGTGGGCCGGGCCAGTTCCCTAGCCCAGCGGGCCGACCTCATGGCCAGCTGTCCGTGCCCACAACCCAGTGGGCTGAGCCCACAGCCCAAACCCTTAGGGCATAGCCTCGCCGAACTAGGCCGAGGACAATCCCTTTGGACTGGGCCTAGTGGGCCGGGTCCGTTTGGTTTGACTGGGTCAGACTGGACCTGGACCCAGTTACGACCCAGTTTCGATTAAAGGGCTATATCTCCGAAAACAGATGTCCATTTGATGAACTGTATACAGACCGAGTGTCCAATTGACACGTAGTGTGCTGCATTGGAACCCTTATGACATGGCAGTTAATTGGGTTACTTCTTCGTGGGACTTCATGGAGGTTGAAATATAGAAAATGCATTGTGGAGTGGATCCTATGGAATCGAGCGTTCTAAGTGTGAGAATCCAGTGACCGAATGTGACATGAAGAAAGAATAGCGATCCTCTGTGGGTCAGCATCTAGCGATCCTCCATGGGTAGAACCTATATATACTCTGTGGGTCAACACCTAGAAATACTCTGTGGGTAATCACCCAGCAATTCTCCATGGGTTATCACCTTTCGATCTTCTGTGGGTCTGCACCAAGAGATCCTCTGTGGGTCAGCACATAGAAATCCTCTGTGGGTCAACACCTAGTGATCCTCTATGGGTCATCACCTAGCGATCCTCTGTGGGTCAGCACCTTGAGACCTTGTGTGGTCTAGTTGAAAAAGCATATTGAATGAATAATATGGTCTATCTTTAAGACTGATCATATTTATTCCAGTTCTTTATGTTATATACCGTGTTTGAATTGAGTTTTTACTTTTGCTTATGATTGAGATCATGCATTGTGGTTTTTCCATTGTTGAATTTTGGGAGACATTTGGGGGTATCAGGGCCCCTCTAGTTATTGTTATACTCACCCCTGCACGACCTTCACCAGAAACTTGTTCTGTCTTGTGTATACGGTAGAAAGCTCTGACCGAGGTTAGGGAGAAATGACTAGACGACGCACGGAGGTGACCTATTAATGTGGAGAGCCGCAGTGACGAGCTATATGTACCATTCAGGTAGGATCCTTGGTGGATGATCTCATGATATATTTTCTATTTATATTGTGTTATCTCTTTTAGTTAGGCTTGTATAATGGCCACCTACATTCATTTCACACTTTTACATTAGCAGTTTTACTACGTGGTTAACATTTGTTGTGTACATAGTCTGTGTGTGTATAGGATTAAAGGAATTTCCTTCCTATTTTAGGGATACACCTTTCTGGTACTAGTTACTAAACCATGATCTATAGAAGGTGGTCTTGGGGTAGTCATGGCACGAGACCCGGGGGACAAGTTGTGAAAAAATATTCTTTGTACATTCATTTTATAAGCATTCATCTTTTAACTAAAAATCATAAAATTAAATTTTTGATTCATGTCACTAAATATTAATAAATTATCATATAAAAATAATTTAATAAAAAAATAATTTACCAAAACTATTTATCATACACCTACTCATCCAAATAACCACGACCATAACACCACTACTAATGTATCAAAAATCATATCACTTTATCCAAACCTCTAATGATAGTATATCCAACCACAAAATTACTTTTCACTGTAATGAAAACACTACAACTAAAAAATGGAATTGTATAATGATAGATATATAACATCAACAACATTACATATCATAGGAATACCACACCCTTATAACACCTCAACATCTGGGAATACAATATCTATAAATCACCACAAACAAACCAAGTATAGTTTTTATAATATCAAAAAAGTATCCACATTTTCATATAATATAAAATGATTTTAGTTTAATATATAAAAACATATTCACTGTCCCGATCCACAACATAACTATAAGCACCCTATAAAATCCATTTCAAGATTTTATAACCTCATCTTTCACTACCCAACCTCTTTGAGAATATTAAAATGTCCAAGGATAACTACTTAAATTTATATATTTCAAACCACATAACTAATATAATTTACCCATATGTCTTAATCAGATACTAAATTCTATAAATTTATATCTAAAATATCAATAATAATTCTCAAGGATCACAATAATAGATTATCAATGTCACAAACACACATCCTTATCCAAAGATACCAAATAAACTAATAAATTTCATTAAAATCCCCATTATATATACACCCAGTAATCTTTCAAATAATATTTTGTTAATTCAGGTCAATTATCCATATATAAAAACAAAAATTAACAACATCCGATTATTTTTTATACAATTTAAATTCAATTATAACTCCCACACCCATCACATTGGTTTAGTTTTTATTCAATAAATATTATGTGAATGAATGAAATTATAAAACAAAAAATCAAACGAACTATAACAATTCACATGTAACATGGAATAAAATGGTATGATAATTTCCCAAAACACAATAATTTTTTTGAATATTCATGTGTCAAAAAAATATTGAATTCTAATGATAAAACACTGGTATTATTTCAAAGTTCTTATAACATATATTTAGATCATGAGGAATAAATCTCATGAGATTAAGGAATAATGGTTCAATCAAGGTTGTATTTATCCACCATGGAAGTAATTCTTTGGAATTTAGGATTGTAAAAATAAAATTGGATTGAATGATTGAAAATATGAACCCCAATTGATATTTATTTTCTGTTGGAAAAAAATAACAAGTTGGCCTATTCCACATCATGTTTTAGTCCATTCTATGCTATGACAGAAATAATGAAGACTTGATTCTTGAATTATATTTATCTTATTGAAAATTTTCATAATATAATCCTTGAACAAAACGATGACTTGGAATAAAATCCATGATATATTTTCCAAGTGTTCACGTAAAATTTCTTTTGAAATCGCATGCCCTTCTTTTAACATCACATCATTTTACCAAAATTTATCATAAAAATAAATTTATTTAATCTACATTTTAATTTACATACTACATTAAAATATTTATACCAATTATAAATTGAAAAAAATATTTAACAAAACAGCATTGTATTAGAGTGAACCATGGCATAGTTTTATCTCATATTATCTTATAACATATCCAATATTACTTTCCCAAAACCATGTCTGACAACATGATGAAGGATAGAAATGAATTTAAGGAAATAAAATCATTACATATATTGTAATAATAAATGGAATTATATCTTATATAATATAAATTAATTTATTAACTCTCATAATTCACCAATAAAATCACTAGTTCCTCCACTAGAACCAAAAAATCAATATATACAAAACTAAGAATTTTGAGGCCTCTACCATTGATTCTATAAAAATGATACATATCTTAGAAAATAAAAACAAATATTTAAGGTAAAAAAAATATAAAAATGATTATATAATTAACAATATAACTCTCAATTTAGAATCTCTCCATCAACAGACTAGGGAACAATATTAGAGGGGAAGTTATACATCATGCAATTCAATTTTAAATCCAATTAAAAAATAATTTTAGGTATCAATGTTAGAAACTTCACTAGGTATTGTACTCTCAACTATGACTCCTCCATCCATATATATTTCTTAAGGACGCCATTGTTCCACTATAAACAACCCAATATAATAACTCAACTGAAAAAAACTAGTTCTTGATAGTCCCAATTCACCAATTTATTTAATTTTATATATCATCAAACATTATATAGAGACCAAGGATTAAAATACATGTCTATTACTTCATTTTGGATTAATGTTAATCAAATTAAAAAAACATTCTCGAGGACTGTAATAGTTTAGTGGCTCCGTAATCCTAGAACCAATTCTTCTTTTTTGGTGAATGAAAATAAACATCTACCATAATGTACAAACCCTTTAGTACTCCTACATTAAACCAGTTTTCTTAACATGTGTAAAGGAAAAATAATAAATGGGGTGTGCTCAAATTCTTAATAAGGTTAAGAAGGATCTTTTTAATAATTACCACGAGAATAATTTAATAATAAGATGATCATATCATTAGAAAGAAACGCCTTGCATATCAAATATAATAATAGAAAGTAATATCATAACATATTGGAAGTCCATATGACATGAATCATAAGGTAATCGATAGAATAAGACATGGAATCATAACATATGAATAAGAATTGGTATGATCCATTATTAAATAACTCCTCATTCAATATATTCTCTGGTCTCTAGGGTTTCAGTATCCATTCTTAGGAGATGGTCGAGACCATATCCTCTCTGACCTTGAGGCTTCTCCCCTACCATTCTCATCAAAATTTCTATATCCATAATGAGATGGTTTTCTTTTTAAAGGTTAGATTCGGTTTCTCTGCTTTAGAATTTAGGGCTTCGACCATTCATGTCTTTTTGTTCATTATTTCCCACAAGTTATTCTTTATATATGATGTGCATCTAATTCTTATATGATTTTAATCTCTATTTTCCATCTCTCACATCATTAACTCCTTCTATCTCTCCATAAGTACCCATTTTTTTCTTTCCTAGGTACCCTTTCCTATTTTAATCCTTGCCTAGAGTGGTGTTTCTACTTCTAGGCCACCCAAGATCCCTTCATCAGTTGCCTATTTTCCCATTTGGTACTCTAATGGCCAATAAAGATGTTAAATTCCCTTCATTGTCTTTGTGGTATCTAGATTGACATCTATTCTCAGATAAATGGTTACTTGGTGGTTATGGAAGGGATTAACATATGGGATTTATAAGTAGTGGTTCCTTGTGATTCTTTGACCATATGTTTCTTATCACATGTCATGTTTCAGTTCCTATTGCAGTGAATTCTCAAAACGTTTCATGGGGTCTTATTGTGTCTCAAAGTTGGTCTAGTACCTTGAGAAAATTGTTTTTTGTGCACAAAAGTGTTAGTGTTGTGGATCTGGTTGCTGTTATCTTGTGATTATTGGTTCATTTTATCATTTAAAATCTTTGAATTAGGTTTTAAGTGAATTGAATGTTGATGTTAAATGTGAGTTTATGAAAGTATATTTATGGATAATGTATCCATAAGAGACAAAATTTCATTATAGTGAAGACCAATGTGAATTTATTCTACTCTATTGGGGTTGAAAATTTTTTATGTGGAATGTTTGCAACATTATTTTGAATTTGGGTATGGTGATTTCATGTTAGATGATGTTGTGAGGGTTCTCACTAAAAGTATAAAAGTTTTATTTCGTGATTTTTTTAATTGGATGGATTACATAGGAATAATACATGGAATTTTATAATACATATAAAATGATTTCCACAGTAGTCAAGGCTTAAAACCAAGGACACATTAGTAGAAATGGTCCTTTACTAAACTATGTTCACTCAGTGTTCCATCCCTATAATACTCGACTACGTTCCCTTCCCATTCTAGAACTATATTAAGGAACTATGTTCACTTCATGTTCTATCCATGTAATGCTGAACTGCGATCACATACCATTCTAGCCCTATATTGCTGAACTGATTCACTCCTCGTTCCAGCCTTGTCACACTGAACCGAGCTCACTGCTCCTTCCCACCCTATAATACTGAATTGATCTGACTCCATATTTCAGTGATTTCATAATCATTGTAGAGAGATATAGGTCCCACCCATTAAACAATAAAATCAAACATACATATTCCACAATATAATTAAATAATCATCATAATATGACCAATAAAAAGATATGGATTTCATAAACATCATATCAAAACCCATGAAATGAAAATTTTTTCATAACAATTACAACATATCATTTACCATGGAGAATATATAGGTCCCAAAATTATTTTAAAAAATGATAACCCATGATAAAAATCAGGTTTCAAAAGTGTAAAACATGGGGAAGAGAAATGGGTGTCAAAAAATTTATTTTATCAAAACAAAAACCATTGAGAATAAACATAAATGGTATCCTTAGACCATATCCCCAGTAAAGCATAAAATATAACAATGCATATCATCATTGATGGAGAAGAATTTTTAAGGATCAAAAGGATAATTTATAATGGAATATACTATTTCATTGAAAATCCATTTAAAAAAATTGTGTCAAAAATTTATTTCTTATAAATAAAGCTTTTCAATTTAATTTAAAACATTTCCTGAGGAAAATATATTTCCCACATTAAAAAAATATTTATAAAATATGAAGAATTATGAAATCCTTGTTCATTTAAAAAAATATTGAAAACATGAAATGTTAACTTGAAGATATATTTAATACAATTTATTTGAAAATACATTGAAAAAATATAAATAATGCTTGAAATAATTTCAAAAACCATTTTATAGAAAACATATAAAAAAATATTGGAAACATTTTGAAAAAAAATTCCATGAAATAATATCAAATAAGTTGAAAAATTTTAATGTAATTTTTGAAAATAAGAAATTTTATTAATCCATTTGTTTGAAAACATTGTTTTGAAGGAACGTTACTTTCCAACCATAGAGAGTGATAATGTATGATTTTCATAAAATAAATTTTTAATTATCAAAATTACCAAAGAATTGAAAAATGGTACCAGTACCTGAATATATCATAAATAACCATAGGATAATAAATTTCATGAGTTTTCTTGAAATATGAACCATAATATTTCATTAGTTGAAGCATAATCCTAAACAACCCTGAAAAACAATGAGATTACTTCAATAAACTATTACAAAATTGGTAACATAGGCTCATAAGTCACATGAGATAATAAAATTAAATGAACTTTTTAACTATCATTAATTAAATATATTCATTATATAATAAGGAAAAGGGAAGTATATACACCCCATATAAAAATATAGGTTCTTAACATGACATTTTTCTCAAATAAAGAAAAATATAGGAAAAGTTACTTTACCGATTTGGTAGGCTTCGATCCATAAACCCCATGAATAAATGATCACCAAATGGATATATTAATACCGAAATATTTATTTATAATAATAATAAATTACAATCATGGGTATTATATACACTACACAAAATAAATGATTGGTGATTAAGGTATAAGTCTAACAGAAATAAAAGTGAAACGAGAAAACCATTACCTTATGTCCTGTATTTATTCATAAATTTTCCATCCTCCTATATTAAGTATATTTTTATTATCGATATACTACTAAAAATATTATTATTCACAATAACATATATTTTTTTATTAATAAATTATACTGATGGTAGATTAATTCCTTGTTAATGTGATATTTTGTGTAATATATTCTATATTTTTTCGAATATGTTTTCTAGTTATTCTAGATCCTCTAATATAGATCATGATTTAAATGTTTATAGAGTGTAAACAATGATATAAATATCATATACATTAATTAGATAATGATTCCTTTTTATATATAAAATATAGAATATGAAATGGAATACACCATTCCAAGAGAGGGTCTGTCAAACGTACACATGATGTTGTTTCCGTTTTATTATGTTGTTGAAGGAAAGGAAGTAATTGACATATATTTATATATATTGTCATTAAATTTGAATTAATATTTATTATATATATTATATTTATACTAAACTCATCCTTAATACATTCCTTGTAATTTGTGAACTAGTCACATTTCTTATATGAGCCGGTAGTCCACATGTCTACAAACGAAGTTAGTATATTTTCACAAAATTTAAATCATGAAGGTATGTTTCATATAATAATTAAACTAGAATAAAGACATAATTATTATAAAAAATATCATATAAAATATTTATATACATCATAATTACCAACCTTAATTGTTGGAACATGAAAAGCGAATGACATCATCTCGTGAGGTGGAAGTCCTCCATACACCCAAACAATATGTTAGTTACACATTTGATGGATTTTTTTATTGGAGTAAGTCTAAAACATAAAATAAAAACTTATCAATAAATTTAATATAAATAGTTTATTATATAATAATTTAATAATAATTATTAATGTTCGTGGTAATGAAAATAAAACAAAATAACTTGTGGATGTATGTCACCTATTCTTTGGGTATCTCCTCGTCATTTACGCCAAAGGGATTCCTTGTTTGGAATTATGCCGAAAGTGAAGATTCTATGATGAGAGGAGTAAATAAGGTATATTATTTTTTCTTTTTTTGGATTACCCAAATGGGTTAATACATGTGAATAGTTGGGGGGGTGAGGAGGCCTTTTATAAGTGGGGAAAAGGAAAAATTTGGTATTCATGAAACCATTTGAGTTCTACGAATGTTTTACATTTCCACCAAGGGATAAAAACAAAACATTATATATAATTGGATTTATAATGGATGAAATATGTCTATAAAATTTTTTTATATAAATTTAGGGTCATTTTTACACCTTCTACTCTATATTTAATCATTAAGTAATCTTTTTATAACTTAACCACTATAATTAATTTCAATTACATTCACTAATCATTTTTGTAAAAAAAACTATGTTGAACATATTATAAATTATAAATTATAAATTATTGGGTTCCAATTATGGAATATATTTTTTAAAATTCTAATCACAAACATTGAATAAATAAATTTAAATTTAGTTTTGAAGAAGGGACAAAATAATATGTTTTTAAATCGGAAATGGTCAAAAAATTGAATTGTTTTTATATCCAATTTCAATATATAATTGAATAAAATGGATTAAATTGTATTAATACAATTATATTTGATATAATTAGACTATAATTAATATTTATAATATAATATAACTATATAATTAAATTATATGAAATCATCGTTTTCATTTAAGAAGCATTATTTTCACGATTCATCAAAAAATGAAACATCGTAGAAAAATACCAAAGATTAAACACAAGTAAATTTTGATATTTATAATTAAAAAATGAAGTTTATTTTTGGAAAAATAAATTCTAAAAGATTTAATGAGTACATTTCAAATGGGTTACCCATTTAAAGGTTGTAATATTTTTAGAAATGTACATCTTTTTATTCATAAAATTAGAATTATTCTTATCTCTTTTGTAAAAAACACCTAGGATAAATGTTGAATAATTTTATTTAATATTTATATATATATATACACACATATATATGTATATTATTTAAATAAATTGTGATTTTTTTTTAAAATAATTCATAAAGTGAAAAAATAATTATTTCATGAATATAATTTTCCAGCAAAAGATTCACTATATTTTCAAAAAGGTATCATTTTTATTTATAGTTAACTGGCCACCATATATTCAAAATTTAATTATTATTTTAATAACCACCATTACAATATCATGGTGGAAGCTATAAAAATATTTTCATTCTAATATTAATAGTATATTGTAGTTATGTAAAACTCGTTCTTATGTGTAACACACATTATCGAAGGAACATGAAATTGTGCATAACACAAGACAAACATAGTGTTTCATGTACGAGAAAATAATCTAATTTATTTGTGTAGTTCTATAATAGATTATTTTCTTGTATAACACAATCCAAACATACTTTTTTATTTAAAAAAATCTTCTTCTAGTGATAAAAAATATCAAAGAGATAATATTATTTCGAGAAGAAATTTTAAAAAATAATAGGGTGTTACATTCTACCCCCTAATATTAATTTCATCCTCAAATTTTTTTTGAGTTACCAAAGGTTTAATAAATACAAGTTACTTTCATAGAAGTCCACACCATAAAAATGAATATAAAACATGCATTAAAAAGGTAGTGTTGTAACAATAATAATTAACCAAAGAAACTCATAACTATGTTTCCACATATGATAACATAGGCAAGGAGTGAAGATCAGATATGGAAGAAAAGAATATATAACTTTTGTGAGTGTTAAAGTTCATTGATCACCAAAAAGATAATGATCAATGGAATGTTAAGGGACTCAAAACCATAAATATATTATGATTTATAAGACCATCATTTCAATCGAAATGAAGGTATTATGATAAATATGATTCAATATCCTTTTCATAAAGTTGAATAATTTTTTTACTATATTTGTATATAAACAAATATACTTTCCTGATTTTATTTCCTATCATATGAAAAATATCACCCTTCAGTTATGCCTCACTCAATTTCCACTCATTATCTTACTTTTTGATGTGAAGGTGAATTTTTCATTCAAAAGGAATTAGTAGATAATGAGATCCATAATTTGAATGATAATTAATTTCATCTAACTTTATCAAAAAAAATATATAAATAGTTATCCATTATGAATAAATCATATTATGGATAGTTAATACATTAATCTCTAAAACCTCATCTGATGTTTATCATAATCCATTTCATAAATGGTTAACCTTGTAAACGCTGTGAAATATAATTTAACCCAATTTCATTATAAAATCTCTTATAACAGTCCAAAAATACATTCATTGTGAAACACAGGTCTATCATTGTACCAATAGAATATAAAAATGTTATTTTTATACTAGAACACATTTATGGGGAGACAATCATATGGAATTTTACCAATTAATGAAAAATTATATTTTTTTAGCTATTGTTCATACAAAATGATACATGAAATTACAAACTATAGAGAGAAGGATTGGTGTTCCCTAATTATCAATATTGGCTTCATCCATTGTAATTGCCTAAGATTTATCTTTATCCTTTTTCCATATTGTTTTTATGGACTACCATCTTTGTTAACCCTTGGATTGGAGAAATGATTTTTATAATGTCCAAACTCCCTATAATTGAAACACTAGACTGTGGGTGTGTACATTGTATATAATTCTCTGTATTATCATCATTAGATAAATTCTTCCCAACACTTTGGTAATCAATTTAATAATAACCTTACCTTATAAACATAAAAAATTTAGGGTTACCCTTATGAAAATTTCCTCCATGTTTCTTCCATGAATTTTAACATAAATGATAGCTCATATTTTTCAATATAAAGTCTATATATTTTCATTAAAACTCCATAATATTTTTATTTTCAACACCATGGGATTGATATGTAACTCCAACCAATATTTCCACTTTTATAGAACATAGAAAAACCTTTTCATAGCTGCTAGAGTCTCTAATAGCCAAGGAATTTCGAGGAACATGATTTAGGACACCAAAGAATCCTTTAATTTTTTTCTTCAGCATGGATGATAATACTCTAGGTGTACCTCTAAATCATTTTAAATTGTTATGAATATGAACCAAAATATTTTTCATTCTTCTGATTATGATTTAAGAATTCATTTTATATATTCTTATGATGAATACAATGAAAGTACTTACTGAAAAATATGTTCTTAAACATATCCCAATATATGGAGTCAAATTTCTCTTGTAGCCCTATATGATTAATAGAAGTCCAAAATTGGACAGACTCACCTTTCAGATTGTAGACAACCATAGTGATTTATTTAGTCTTTGAATACTGGAGAATTGAAAATATAATTTTAGTTGAAGATGTCAATTGCCTAGAAACTAATCTGTCAGCAGAACCAATGAATGAAATTGGGTTTTTCCTCATTAATGAATTAATAAATCACTATTCACATCATCCCTTATTTGGAGGTTCACCATGATTCATTTCTCGATAAATTTATGTGATGATTGAAATGAGGCATATCATTCAATATACCATAACATTAATTTTCTTAAGATGACAACAGTTTCATTTTCTATTAAATTCCCCATCAAAAAAATTATTTCAGGTTTCTACAATTGACTAAATCCAAAATATATAGTCTATGAAACAATCATCATATCCTGAAACCATGTAATCATCAAAATATATATATAGGATGTCTATATCAGGAATCCTTCCTCCATAATATGTAACGTCCCGAACCCGGGTGCCACGCAACGGGTGCCCCGAGCCCGGTTCGCCACGTAACCTCAAGAGCATTTCCCCAAATGCCAGAGGCTGCCGACTAGCAGTGAGGGCCCAGGTCTGATAGTGGGGAAACTATGCCCTCATTTGTCAAAGTGTAGTGCAGCTGAATACCAAAATAAACATACACGACTGCGGAAGCCGTAAACATACACAACTAAAATAACTACAGCAGTGGATATAACCAACAGTATATAAGTGATGATGCTACATGTTTCAAGTTCTAATAAAACATCCAGAACAAGTTTTACATCAATACAGTACAAAAAAATACAGAGTACAGCAAAACAAGAAGAACAGCTGGCAGTGGCATCACGATCCTAGGCTCGGTCCCATGCCCTCCTACTCCTCAGCAACAATCAAGGACCTATATAGGGTCTCTTTCCCCTATCTACACCAGCAGCAACATAATCTGTTTGGGTCGAAAATCATGACCCAAACAGGGTGTGAGAAATATATCTCAGTAGGCACCCACTAAAGGCACGTGCTCAACTGTGTGTAAAACATGCAACATGTGTGCAGTAGTAAAATGAAATAAACTAAGCAGTACTCAAATGTAACTAACTTAACAGTTAAATTTCCATTTTATTATTCATTTAATTCCTTTAATTTAGTAACATATTTGTGCTCAATAGCACCAAGCCCTCATGCCAACTAGAACTGTGCCCTCAGGCTAAAATAGTAACCACTCCCTCAGGCCTACGCTCAGACCATACAGGATCCAACCCGAAGGTATTGCCCTCAGGAGTAATATAAATTGCCATCAGGCGTAGGAATTGTCGCCCTCCGGAACAGAAGTCAAGCCCTTAGGCATTAATGGTTTCCCTCAGGCAAAATATGATAGCCCTTGGGCTAAATCAGTCAGGCCATCAGGCCCATCACAACAACGCCCTCAGGCTAAACAGGTAACCGGTCCATTCCCAACATATCAAAATGCAGTAAACAATAAATTATCTCAAGGAAATTCTACAATTACTACATTTAAGGCATACCCTTGGGTATCCTGTCCAAACAGCTAAACAGTGAAACACACCCCTCGGGATGGTCCTGGATCCGCAAAATGATCCCAAACCACATTTTTACAACATTAGTGAATTACTTATACCATTTTAGGTAGTTAAATTAGCCACGACCTCAGCCTCACAACACGCCAATATGGGTACGTAACTCACAAATGCAAAAAAAATGTATGAAATTTGAAAAAATAACCACTAAGACACCATCCTTATATGCCAATGAACGTTATACACGAACGCCGACTCCAGAAATGCCCAAGAACGACGTAGATCTGATGAAGAACAAAACCCATTTAAACATAAATAACTTGTGTTAGGAAAAGAATTGGTAATGATGGTACTAGGAGAGGAGAGGGCTTACACTTGTGGTTCCACCGAGATCTTCCGAAGCCGAATCGGATTCCAGACGAACTCTCGGAGGATCATCAAAGGTCCAACCTCCTCCTTTGGCTCCAAAATGGCTCAAACGCCTCCTCGGACAAATGAGGAGGATATTTCCTGTTTTAAGACAAAAAAATAAAGTACACAACGTGTACTTCTGAGTACATGGCGTGTACTTATTTCATTTAACTGTTCATTTGGCGGCACCGCCACACTATTCATCCGTCGACATGAGTACACGACATGTACTCCTGTGTACACAGCGTGTACTGTCGCCCAGCTGGCGGCGACTCCACCACCTTACTATTCAGGCATGCCGACTGACTACACGGCGTGTAAGGTACCACTACACGGCGTGTAGTCGGTTCCAACACCCCTCGTCGCCAAGAAGGCTACACACCCCGTGTACTCATCCAAACATGGCCAAAAGTACACGGCGTGTGGAAAAATTACACGGCATGTAGATTCGAAATTTAGGATTTTTCCCCATTTTACATATTTTCTCAAAAAAACCTAAGGAAAAGGAAAAAGGAGAAGCATGTACCTCAAAAATATGAACCAGGTTCTTTCAAACATCCCCCCTTATAGCAATTTGTCCCCGAATTTCCCATCCAAGGGTGGAGAAGATAATGCTCAGAACAACTCTGGACACTTAACACATACGTCGACTTCCCGCTCCTAGGTCTAGTCCTACACTCGGCCATGCTGCTATATCACCTGTACCAGAGGAACTAACAGGCCTCATAGAACCTTCGTGCTCCTATCAACGATACGAATCAGATGCTCCTCAAAAAACACATCTTGATGAAGCTCAACCTCCTATGGCTGAAAGGTGTCAGAAGGGTCTGAATGGTAGCGACACAACTAAGACACGTGGAAGACATCGTGCATGCCTCAGTACCACTGTGGTAACTGCAACCGATAGGAAACCAGCCTGACTCTCTCCATAATCTCGAAAGGCCCCACATACCTCAGTGAATGTTTACCCTGTCTCCTGATCCACTTGTGTCCCAGCCACGACGAAACACATAGAGAAACCTAATCCCTGACCACGAACTCCAAAGGTTGTCTCTGATGATCAGCATAAGACTTCTGAGGAGACTATGCGGTAGCCATCCACTTCCGAATCATCTAGTCCTACTCAGATGTCTCCTGCACGAGTTGTGGCACAGTAAAGCTGCCTCACCTGCCTTTAACCAGCACAAATGTGATCGGCATGGCCTACCATATAAAGCCTCGTATGGTGCCATCTCAATAGTCGCCTGGAAACTATTGTTATAGGCAAACTCGACTAAGGGTATATGATTCTCACACGAGCCCCCAAAGTCTAGGACACATGTGAGCATCATGTCCTCTAGCACCTGTATAGTCCGCTCTGATTAGCCATCTTTCTGAAGGTGGTATGTTGTGCTTAGAAGCACCTGTGTACCCAGCACCCTCTGAAAACTCTGCCAGAAACGAGACGTAAAGCAGGTGCCCCTATCTGAAATGATAGATCGAGTGACCCCATGAAGACGTACGATCACTCGGATATACAGCCTTCTGATCTCGTCTACACTGAAGGTCTCCTTGATCGGAAAGTAGTGAGATACCTTCGTGAGTCTTTCCACGACAACCCACATGGCATCATTGCCTCGAGGTTACCTTAGCAAACCCGTCATGAAATACATTGCAACATCATCCCATTTCTACTCTAGAATGGGCAACTACTGTAACAGCCCAGCTGGCCTCTGGTGATATGCCTTCACCTGCTAACAGGTGGAACACCTCGTAACAAAACCTGCTATCTCTCTATTCATACGCGGCCACAAGTACTGAATCCTCAAGTCACAGTACATCTTGTTAACCCCAGGATGATCTTCCCAAGATGAATCATAAAACTCCCGCATCAGCTCCTCATGTATATCCCATGGAACCTATAATCGTCCTGGGAAATGAAAAAACTCATCATCACCTATTGTCCAATAGGGAGGAGGGTCCCTACTTTCCACCGACTCTCGTAGAACTAGGCCTTCTGAAACCAATAGCTGCCACATCCTCACTCCTTCCAGGAGGGTAGAAGCCACAACCAACGAGGAATGATAAGTCTGCCCCTAACTGTCATGCACCTCCAGATGCATCTTAGAGAACAAATCCTTGAGCTCCCACTCACCACTGGACTCTTGCACTTCTTGTATCTGAGTCTTCCTGCTCAGTCCATCAGCTACTAAATTACCTTTACTAGGTGTATAGGCAATCTCAAAATCACAGGACTATAGGTACTAAACCCACCTTCTCTGCCTCAGATTCAAGTCACGCTGAGTAAAGATATACTTGAGGCTTTTGTGGTCGGTGAAAACCACAAAATTCTCTCCGAACAGATAATGTCTCCAATAGCTCAACGCATGAACAACTTCAGCCAACTCAAGATCATGCGTCAGTTAATTCCTCTCATGTGGCCTCAACTGCTGAGACCTGTACGCAACAACTTGGTCACCCTACATCAAAACGACTCCCAGCCCAATCCTTGATACATCAAAGTAAAATTTATAGCACTTCCCTTGATCTGGGAGTATCAGAATCGGCACTGATGTCAACCATCCCTTCAGGTCCTAAAAAACTGTCTCACAGGCTTCGGACTAAACGATCTTCACACCCTTCTTAGCCAGACTTGTCAACAGTAATGCTAAGCGGGAGAAGTCCTCCATGAAGCGTCTGTAGTAACCAGCCAGCCCTAAGAAACTTTTATCTCAAACACATTCTTAGGCTGCTCCCAGGAACCAACTACTCTTACCTTCTTTGGGTCTACTGCAACTCCTGCCTCTAAGATGATATGACCCAAGAAGTGAATCTGGTCTATCCAAAAGTGTCACTTTGAGAGCTTAGAATACGGCCGATTATCTCTTAGTGTACTCAATACGATCTCAAGATTGGTGGCATGGTCGTGTCGAGTATGAGAGTACACCAATATGTCATCCATGAATACTACCACAAATAAATCAAGGTACGGATGGAACACACGATCCATCAGAGACCTAAAAACTGCTGGTGTGTTCGTGGGTCCGAACGGCATAATTGTATACTCATATAGACCATACCTACTCCTAAAAGCTATGAGAGGTATATCAGATGGTCTAACGCGCAGCTGATGATGTTCAGATCTCAAGTCAATTTTCGAGAAAACTCATGCTCCACAAAGGTGATCAAACAGATCATCTATCCTCGACAAGGGATATCCGTTCTTAACAGTCAACTGGTTCTGCTTCCAATGATCCATGAAAAGTATGAGGGTACCGTCTTCCTTCTTCGAAAAAAGGACCGGAGAACCCCAAGGAGAAGTACTGGGTCGGATAAAACCCTTCGCCTGTAGCTCCTCTAACTGCCTCTTGAGCTCCTGAAACTCAGGTGTGGCCATCCTATAAGGAGGAATGGACACTAGTGCTGCTCCTAGCACAAGATCGATAGAAAAATCCATCTCATGCACCAGAGGTAGACCTGAAAAGTCATCCGGGAAGAGATCCCTAAATCAATCAACAACTGGAGGGAAATCCATATGAAAAGTCCCCTGGTCATCCAGATATAAGATCCCAACTTGGGCTGTGACTCCACCTCGCCGATGATACTCTGGTCCAGCTCGGCTCGCCTAAACATCCCATTCGCCCTTGTATAGAAACTCTCTGCCCAAAGGTGACGTGAAATGCACCCTGCGATGATTGCAGTCTACAAAGGCTCGAAAAGGAACCGACCAGTCCATCTTGAGAATGAAGTCATAGCTCATCATCTCTAATACATAGAGGTCCCAAAGGAAGTGACACCCTCCAACCTCAATGGGGCACTCCTTACACTGATGCACACCAGCCATCCTAGTCCCCAATGGAGTGTCTAGCGTCAATATATCAGAAGAAGTAAAAACACCAATCCCAAGTCTCTCCACAACGGGTACAGATATGAAACTATGCATCGCAGCCGTATCAAAAAGTACTGAAGACAAGACAGAAGCTACTAGAATAGTACCTCTGACTGTAGAAGGTCCGGGATCCTGCTCCTGCTAGGTCTGTTACACTTTATATGCCTGCCCAGTGCCACGACCCTACGACACAGCCTGGATACGCTGAGTTATCCCGCCCTGCTGCCTCTGCGATCCTGGTGTCTGGAAACCACATCCACGAACACCATCTCTGCCTGCACATCCTGACATATTCCACTTCCCTGACTGGTAAGAAGCCACTGGTCCTACTCCCACATGTAGTGTCTACATAGAACCCCTCTCACTAGCCACTGGTAGAAACGCCCTGAAAAAGCGTTGTAGATGACCCATCTTTCCGCATGATCGGCACTCCACTAGGTTATGTGGACACTACGGCCTCTTTTTCCCCTCTCTGCCACACTGGTAGCACCTGATCCGTCCACCTGAAGCAGTTGCCTGGCTGGTACTGCCACCCTGAGAGAAGTGCATCTGAATCTTCCTCTTGCCAGTAGAAATAGTACTAGTAACTGGTGCTGGACCGCCCTGGCCCACACCACTCGATTCCCACAGGTTCGTCTCTGTTATCAGCGCCTGGTTCACAATCGTGTGTATAGTAGGCAACCTGAAAACATTCATCAGAGCTCGGATGTCATACTGAAGACCATCCTCGAAACATCTTGCTCTCAACATCTCATCCCCCACTAGCATGGGTTCAAAATGTTGAAGCTCTATAAAACGAGCTGAATAATCCATCACCGACATAGCAACCTACTGCAGATTCATGAACTCTCGAGCTCTATCTATCAGCAGTGTCCCGGGAAAGAAGAGGTCATAGAAGACTGCCTGACAATCTTCCCACGCCATGTCCCTGTGATGCTCTGACTGGGTGGTAACATCCCACCAAATCTTCACAGAATCAGGCAGCATGTAAGTCGGGAGCTTGACCCTCCGCCCTAGAGGCGGTTCAAGATGCTCGAAAATAGTCTGCCTCGATCCGAGCCCAGAATCTACAGCTGGATGTCCACCATCCCATGAAAATGTAGGTGGATGCTGCTGCTAAAAGATACGAGTCAGCTCGGCCATAGATGTTGTTGCCTGCGGTGCTCCCTGAAAGGTCTTCATGAACCGCAATAAGCCATCACGGAACTGCGGATCCACGCCTGTGTCTGGTATAACAGCTGGCGCCACATCTGGCTCTACAAGAGGATCAACTGGTAGCCCATGGACCACCATATTTGGAGTATAATTGTCTCCACTCTCTTGGCGAACAACTCGCGGTCATCTATGCGGCATGACAATACATGGTCAAAAGAACGCCTCAGATTCAAGACTATTAAGATTGGAATGTGAAGGAACCTCAAAGGAAACAAGAGGAAAAAGGCATTTAAAATTTGAAAAACAAGACTACACGGTGTGTACAATGACTACACGACGTGTACTTGACTTTCCTTCCCCTGCCTAGGTCTTTCTACACGGCTATGCCACACGGCTTCCGTTGAACAGATCTACACGGCGTGTATAATATCTACACAGTGTGTTCGGTGTTATTTTCCAACTTCCCATGTCGTCTATGACACGGATGACTACTCGGCTTAACTACACATGGTGTGTTACACCCGTAAACGGTGTGTACAACACCCTGTTTCCCAGCCACATGGCTAACTCAACATTGTCTGTCCTCGGACAAGACTACAC
Organism: Viscum album; assembly: GCA_963277665.1. Taxonomy (NCBI): domain Eukaryota; kingdom Viridiplantae; phylum Streptophyta; class Magnoliopsida; order Santalales; family Viscaceae; genus Viscum; species Viscum album. The sequence continues at coordinate 2,010,700,402 of OY728121.1, read as the reverse complement.
GGCATGTCCCATATGTACACGGCGTATTCAGGGAGAGGTGACACCGGCCCGTGTTGTTAGTTACACGGCCAAGTCTCCAGGTCACACTACATGTCATGTCTAAAATTGACACGGTGTGTTCTGTCAAGGATTTCACCGAACCATGTTGTTAGTAACATGGCCGGACTCCGGGTCAAACTACACGGCGTGTCCAAAAACTACATGGCGTGTTTTACCCAAGCCTTTCCCTACCTCGTGTCGCCGCCCACATGGATTGTGGCACAGGATGAGACTACACGGTGTGTACTCAGGGTACATGGTGTGTACTCAAAAAAGATCATTTTTCAACCCCAAAAGAAGAGCATACAAGACATGTATAAAAATACTACATGGCGTGTATACTGGGTTTCTGGACAGTATGCCTCAGAAACATCTCCAGAACCCAGAAAATACAGAAAAACGACACCTAAGTGTCAATCTCTGACCCGTGGGGGCCCATACTCCCCACAAATCAATGTTTGACATCTTATAAGTGTCATAACCAACAAACAGTCAATGATCCAGAAAATTCCGGTCAATGGGGGCCCATAATCCCCAAAAACCATAGTTTGGCATCCATTATATATACAGGATTAAACAAAAACCTACCATATCACAAGGCATGTATTTATCAAGAATCTATAACAACAACATGCTTTTCTAGCACAACAACTATCACCACAACATGTGAATTTCTAATGCACCTACATGGCATGGAAAATATGCAGGACATGTGATATCTAGCATGTTCCTATATGATGCATGAGACGGCACACCCACATCCCATCGGGTTGCAACTAAATAGAACCCACAGATAAAATATAATAGCACAATCCAAGTGTATCACCCAACAGTGAAAACATATCAATCGTAAAATTGCAAAATCAAAAGAATGAAAAATATGAGGTAGACTGGCTTTTCACTATTCATGGGTTAGCTACACCCAAGAACAACATATTACCAACTACCGTTCCGTGCTATCCCTGAATATGGATCCAAATAGTAAGTCAAAGAAAAGAACTCCTCTGATACCATTTTGTAACATCCTGGACCCGGGTGCCATGAAACTGGTGCCCCAAACACGGTTCACCATGTGACCTCAAATTCATTTTTCCAAACACCAGAGGCTACCGACAGGTAGAGAGGGCCTAGGTCTGATAGGGGGGAAAATATTCCCTCATTTGTCAAAGTCCAACGCAGCGGAATAATAAAATAAACATACACGACAGCGGAAGCAGTAAACATACACAACTGAAATAACTACAGTAGTGGATACAACCAACAATATATAAGTGATGATGCTACATGTTTCAAGTTATAAGAAAATATCCAGAAGATGTTATACGTCAATATAATACAACAAAATAAAGAGTACATCAAAACAAGTGAAACAGCTGGCAGCAGCATCGCGAGCCTAGGCTCGGTTCCATGCCCTCCTACTCCTCAGCAATAGTCAAGTACCTGTACAAGTAATCTTGCCCCTATCTACACCTACAGAAACGTAATCAGTTTGGGCCGAAAAGCGTGACCCAAATAGGGTGTGAGAAATATATCTCAGTAGGCACCCACCAAAGGCCCATGCTCAACTGTGTGTAAAACATGCAACAAGTGTGCAGTAGTAAAATGCAATAAACTATGCAGTACTCAAAAGTTACTAACATAACAGTTAAATTTACATTTTATTATTCATTTATTTCCTTTAATTTAGTAAATTATTTGTGCTCAATAGCACCAACCCCTCAGGCCAACCAAAACCGTGCCCTCATGAGAAAATAGTAACCACGCCCTTAGGCTTTCCCTCAGGCCATACAGAATCCAACTCGCATGTATTTCACTCAGGCGTAACCAAAATTGCCCTCATGCGTAGGAAGTGTCTCCCTCAGGAACAGAAGTCAAGACCTCAGGCACGAAAGGTTACCCTAGGTGAAATACGATAGCCCTTGGTCTAAAACAGTCATGCCCTCAGGCCCATCACAATAACGCCCTCAGGCTAAACAGGTTACCGAGTCATGCCTAACATATCAAAATACAGTAAAAAAGCAATTCCTCTCAAGGAAATTCTACAATTACAATATTTGTGGCATACCCTCAGGTATCCTAGCCAAATGGCTAAACAGAGAAACACAGCCCTCGGGATGGTCCTGGTTCCAAGCAACGATCCCAAACAGCATTTTTACAACTTTAGATAATTACCTATACCATTATAGGTGGTTAAATTAGCCATGGCCTCAGCCTCATGACACACCAATATTGGTTCGTAGCTCAAAAATGCACAAAAACGCAAGACAGTTGGAAAAATAAACACTAAGCCACCTAACTTATACACCGACAAAAGTTCTACACGAACGCCGACTCCAGAAACGCCCAAGAACGACGTAGATATGAAGAAGAAAAAAACCCATTCAAACGTAAATAACATATGTTAGGAGAATAATTGGTATGAACGGTACTAGGGGAGGAGAGGGATTACACGTGCGGTTCCAACGAGATCGTCCGAAGCCGAATCAGATTCTAGACAAACTCCTGGCGGATCTTTAAATGTCTGGCCTCCTCCTTTGGCTTCAAAATGGCTCAAACGCCTACTCTGCCAAATGAGGAGGCTACTTACTGTTTTAAGCCGAAAAAACAAAGTACACGACATGTACTTATTTCATTTAACTATTCATTTGGTGGCACCACCACACTGTTCATCCATCAACATGAGTACATGGCACGTACTCTTGTGTACATGGCGTGTACTGTCGCCCAGCTGGCGGCAAATCCACCGCCTTACTGTTCAAGCCTGCCGACTGACTGCACGGTGTGTAAGGTACCACTACAAGGCGTGTAGTCGGTTCCAACACCCCTCGTCGTCGACAAGGCTACACGCCCCCATCTACTCATCCCAACACGGCCAAAAGTACACTGCATGTGGACAAATTACACGGAGTGTAATTTCGAAAATTAGGATTTCCCCCCATTTTCCATATTTTCTCAAAAGCACTTAAGGAAAAAGAAAAAGAAAAAGCCCGTACCTCAAAAATAAGAACCAGATTCTTACATAATAAATGACACCACCAATTTATCATAGGTTATTAATAGTCATCATCTATTTAAATCCTTCATTAGGGTTTATAATGTGTTTGTGAATTCCCAAATCATATCCACTAGTAGTGTCAATCTAGGTTTACATCAAGGGTAATTGTTGTGCACCAGTTCTCGATTTATTCTATGACAATATGTTTTTCATTAGTTTGTCATCCCTATGTAAATATATGCTAGATACACATCCCCATATAACATCGTGAAATGGATTTATTTCTAGGAAACCATTTTCTATATCCTTTTACAAAACTCTAAGAAATTTTCCTATACTATGAATTATCCTTAGACATATCATTTGATACATCCCTAGACATATAATAAAAAATATCCATAGGTATCTAAATAAATTTTCAACATTCTAGTTTCCAATGGTTGACTAAACCATTCCTTTTATAGCATCTTATGCGGCCAAGGAATAAAATACATGGGTATTACATTATATTAGAAAAATATTAAACACATTAAAAGAATACATACCTGAGTAACATAGTATTTTAAAGTATTTGGGAAAATAGAACCCATTGTTCTAGTTTTTTTAATGAACTTCAAAATCTCCCATAATGATCTTCCCCTTTAGTACTCCTACTTATACCATTATTCATAACATGGGGAATAGAATCATAATAAATGGTTGATCTCAAATGCATAGTATGGTTAAAAAGGATATATGTATGCATACTCATGGGATTAAATGTATGATAAAATGGTTATATCATTAGAAGATCATACACAACATATAGAAGATTATAATCAGTAGTCATGTGATAAATATTTACAGTTAATAAGACATATATAATTAGTTTATAGAGATCATAATCCATCAAATAATAACATATGAATAAGATACAGAATTATAGACTAAATATAATATGATTTACATGGTAGTCAATTATTACTACCCATGCCATCTTAGTGGACATGTTCTTTTACTGAACCTAGTTAAATCCCTATTCTAGAACTATATTTATGAACCGGGTTCCCTTCCAGTTCTATCCTTATATTACAAAACTGGGTTCACCTCCAAATATAGCTCTTTATTAATGAACTGGGTTCAATTCCTATTCTATCCATGTATTACAGAACCAAGTTCACTCCTCATTCCATCCTTGACATATGAACGGAGTTAACTCCTTGTTATAAATATGTCATAATAATTATATTTCACTCCTCGTTATAACCCTATAAAAATCATGAGATTTAAATAATTACCCAATGAATTTGAGGGAGATACAATTCCCACCCATTAGATAATAAAATAATACATCTATATTCCACAAAATAATAAAACATTTATCATATCATATCCCATAAAATGAGATCCGATTCATTAAAATCATATCATAAACTATGAAATGAAATTTCTATCATAATCATTTCATCGTATCATTACCAATGGAAAGAGATAGTTCTCATTATCTTTTTTTCAATGACTGGACCATTAAAAAGAGGGTTCTAAAATCATATAAACCATAAAATAGAAACAAGTTTAATAAATATCATTCCCTAAAAAAATAATCAATTTGAGAAATGAAAAGAATGGAATTCTTGAATAATATCCACAATAAGGAATTAAATATAACAAATATTTTCATCCTATATGGAGAAGGAGTTTTAAGTATCAAATAGAAAATTTCTAAAGGGATATAACATTTCATTGAAATTTTGTTTCATAAAACCATTTCAAATATCCTATTCTTATAATGGATTATTTACATGATTATTTAAATATTATTTTGAGGAAATTAAATTTTTCACTTTGAAAAATTATTTTAAAACATATAAAATAATGAAAATAATTTAATATTAAAATATATTTTAAAATTTATAATGGATCCATGAAGATACATTGAAATCCATTTTCTATAAAAATATGCTGAGAACATAGAAAGAATGGTGGAAATCATTTTGATAACTTTTTTATAGAAAACATTTAAAACAATCCTCAAAATTTTTGAAATCCTTTTTCATTTAAAGAAAATAAATGAATCTTGAAAAAATAAGAAACAGTTTTTAACATAAATAGTTTTATAAAACCAAATTTATTATACAACACGATTTTGAAAGAACACAACATTCTAAATAAAGAGAGAGATAAATTTGGTTTTTCATAAAAACAATTCCTTAATTATATTAAGTACTAAATAGAGTATTTTTGTAATAATTCATGAATATATCATCAATAAAAATTGAATAAGAAAATTCACAAGTTTTATTGAGTGTTGGATTAAAATATTTCATCAATTATTTTATAGTTGTAAACAATATTAATAAATGATTAGATTTTACAAATAAACTATTACCACTTTGGTGACATTGACTCCTAATCCACATGAGATAATAAAATGAAATTATGATTATAATATCATAAAGGAAATATATTCATGATATAACATGTAAAATTATAGTATATACACCTCATATAAAAATATATCTTCACAATATGGAATGTATCAGAAAGAATAAAAATTGTGACAAAAATTACATTACTTATTTTTGTAACCTTGGATGCATAAAACCCATGAAATGAATATCATAAAATAGATATTTAAATACCCATAAATATTATTATAATAATAACATAATATATTCAATGAAATAATATACATATCTCAAAATAAATAATTGGTGAATAAGGCATAAGTATCACTAAAACAAAAAATTACATGAAAACCCTTACCTTAAGTCTTGAATTCATTCATACAAATTAAAAAATACTGTATAAAAAGTATAATTTTATTATAAACATACCAATTAATCATATTATTATATATCATAACATTTATTTATTTATTATGGGTTTATATTACATTTTTATTAGAAATTATATGTTAAAGTTTTTTCTGTAATATCCGCTTTGTTTTTTTGGATATGTTGTGACATGTTATCCTTGATCCCCTTACGTTAAAAATGATTCACATATTCTAGAATGTATAAATTGATAGAAATATCATATAAATTATTTATAAAAATATTTATAATAATGTATAAAATATTGAAATATGAAATTTAATACACCGTTCATGAAGATGGTAGGCTATATGTAGCCATGAATGTTGTTTCCATTTTATTGTAGTATTGCTATAAATTTAGTAAATAAAATATATGAATATATATATATATATCATAATTACAGAATAATTATTATTTCATATATATCATATATTTTTACTAAAACCATACTTAATACATTCTATTTATAGTGTGAAAGAATCACATCGCTTAGAGGAGGCGGTAGTCCACACAAACGAAAATGAAGTTATTGTATTTACAAAAATGGAAATTAAAAAGGTATCTTTCATATAATAATTAAATTTGAATAAATACCAAAAATATATCATATATTTATTATAAAAACAATATTTCCATCATAATGAAGAACTATATGTGTTGGTTATGGAAAGACAAACGACATCCTTTCACGAGGCGGTAGTCTTCCGTACACATGAATGGTATGTTTGTTACACATTTTATGGATGTGTGTGTATTTTTAGGATGAACCATTAGTCAAAAATATTATGTATATTTAGGATACTTATTTTAATATATTATCATGGAATAAAAATAATTATGTTGGTGGAGAATGAAAATAAAACTTATGAGCTTGTGGAAGGATGCTAACTATTATTTGGGTAACTCTTCTTGGATTGAACTAAATGGATTCCATAGTTGTCTTTCTACATAAAGTGAGTATTATATGTTGAAATTATGGAGTTTTAGTTGTTATTTTGTAAGGTTATATATGAAATAATGGGCTCGATAGATATATAGATAGGGGTGGGGTGGGGAGGCCTTTTACATGTGGGGAAAAGGACACATTGGGTATCATTGAAAATATTTGATTACTATCCACGTTTTTCTTGTCCCCCAAGGGTAAATTTTTTAAAAATATAGATATTTAAAGGTTTAATAGTATAAATTAGGAATGAAAATAATTTTTAGACAACTGTAGGTTCATTTTATCCCATTATACTCTAACATTAATCTTTAAGTAATCTTGTTTTTTACCTTAATCACTATAATTAATATTAATTACATTCACAAATATTTTTGGTCCAAAACTATTTTGAACATATTAATAAATATAAATCATTAATATTATAAATATTTAATCCATTTTTACAAATTCAAATAAAAAATGGTATAGAATACTTTGAAAATAATCTCGAATACAGGATTAAACAACATGTATTGAATGTAAAAATGTTCAAAAGTATTAATTGTTTTTACATCTAATTTCAATGTGAAATTTATTAAAATAAACTAAATTGGATTAATTTAAATATAGTTTATATAATTATAAATTAAAAAAATTTAATATATAATGTAACTATAGAATTAAATTTTATGAAAAAAATTATCAATTAAAATTTAGTGTTTTTCATTATTAAATAAAAATAAAAAACTCATAAAAAGTTAAAACATTATCCAAAATTATGTTATGATATTATTACTTCAAAAATAATGTTTATTTTTTAAAATATAAATTATAAAATGGTTAAAATGTATATTTCAAATGCTTTCTCAATAAAATTAACACAAAATAACTTTTTTGAAGAATACATCTTTTAATTCCTTAAATTAGATTTATTATTATCTCTTATATATAAAAAATAATATGAATGTTAAATATTTTAATGATTAATATATATATATATATATATATAATAATTTATCAATTTTTTTAATTAATTTATAAAGGCAAAACTTGTTTTATTGCATTAATATTGGTTTCTACCAATAGATTTCATATATTTTCAAAAGGGTTTCATGTTCATATCATGTTAATTGGTAAACATATTTCAAAATTTAATAATTATTATTCCTGAAAACCATTGAAATGGATAGGTGAAGATAATAATACTATTTTTAAAAATAAATTTTACTTCGTTAAAACTCGGTGTTTTATTTAACAAACATTTTCAAAGGAACATTGAATTGTGTGTTATAGAATCTAATCATAAGGTTATGTGTACCACAATCTAATATAATTATTTCATCAAATGAATTATTAACTTTTTTTAGGTATAAAACAAAAAAATAATATTTTTTTCATATAAAATAATCATTATTCATTATTTAGAAATTTGGAATAGATTAAATTAATTCAATAAAAATTCAAAAAATTGTTGGGTGTTAATCATAATATATAACTTATCTTCTATAGTTAATGTGGTAGTTTTTTATAGTTATATTAAAAGATGTCATACATTTTTTATATTAGGAACATGATAAATCTATAGTTAAAGTTATAATTGATAACATACTTCCATATATCATTATATCTTCTCAGTGGTTTAAATAAAACCAACTGAAATATAACTACACTTATTGTACCTCCACGATACAACATTCGAAAAATAATTCAAAAATAATTATCATTATTCTTTAACTATAAAGGGATACCCTAACAAGAATAACACTTTACATGATCATAAAAAACATATAAACTCTTTAGAATAAGATAAAAATTATATATCGTAATTTATAATAAATTTTTCCGAATTATAATTAATTATACAAAATTTACACCAATATGATGTTGATATATATGTTTTGTATGAAAATTCAAAAAAATTATTCCATTATAATGTAAGTGTGATAAATTTTCCATTTAAAAAATACGCCAAAGGGAAATAATTTATTACGAACCTAAAAAATTGATTATGAATTCATTATACATGTTCTATAATATATTTATTATTTGATTGATTTACCTATCAATATAATGATGATATGATAACCTAAGGAAAATTAAGAGAATAATTAATTATTAAATACATTAAAAGATGGTATGTAAAATCTAGATAATGGTCACATTTTTCTACACTCCTAACTCGACAAGGCATCCCTAACCACTCATTAACAATACTCTTAATGAATCCACTAAACTCAATTCCATATTATTAATGAATGGAAATAAACTATCAATTTATCTACAATATACCAAATAAAGTAATCTACACATAACCGTATACTAAATAAATTCCTGAAATATATTGATATATTATCTTATTTTTAAAGATGAATATCCAAGGGCTCTAGGATGAAATATTATATTCTATGAATGAAAATATAAAAAAATTGGCATTAAGAAGGAAAATGAACCACTAACATATTCATTTCATCCCACAAAACATCCCTTTTGTATTTTTGATAAATCCTATAAATTTTATGATACTCTATTTGAGGAGATATACACAAATCATATTTAATTTTTTTGGATGTAACTAAATAATAAATAAAATTCTATGAAATAAAATTGTATGGTCACTATAATTTTCCAATTCCTGAAGAGCGTCATCATTACTATTTCAAAACTCAAAAAATCCACTAAGGCATATGTCAAATAAAATTCATCTACCTACATAAATAATGGATAGTGTACAAGAACCTAATATTATAAAATCCCTTTTTTACTTCTTTATGTCTAGATAAAAAGATACATATTCCTCCACAAACCTTCACTCATCTATGTACTCAATAAAAATATGTAAATTTGTCTAAAAGCTTTTCATGTTTTCCACTACTATAAATTTCATCAGTTTGTAAAAGTTCTCAAAGTAATAATTCGATAAGGATATAACCAATATTAATTTATGAAAATTCATGTTCAACTAAGTGAAGATATACCAAATAATCCTCTAATATAAAATGAAAAAAAAATTATCTGGTATATTTTAATTCTACAATGTTTTCATACTAAATTCCATTCCAATATTCTCATGATAATGTTTTGAATAATTATGTTCAGGATGATATAATTCCCATCAACTATATAAAATCACTACTATCACTTTAGTAAGAGATAAAACCTTACTAATATGGGAAGGATAAAAATGAACTTTAAACATGAACTATTAATCATACATTAGTTGGATATAATCACTGATCAAAATCTATTTCCTGTGATCAAATTATTTATGACAGAAAACAATCATCATAATAGACTAATACCTCTTGGTTAATGAATATCAAGGTTATATGTTTTGATATGAAATAAATATATTCTTATAAATTAATCCATCCAAGAGTTTTTAAACAAAACAATAAAAAATAGAAGTTAATGATGTTTACCTAGAGATTATTTTAAAGGTCAAAAAATTTTATTCATATTGTAACCAACCTAGAGGTTATAGTTAAAACTCATAAAATGGAATTAAGTTCAATTCTATGATGTTAATGAAGTGTTACACCCCAATAAACCCGGAAAGGGGGTTGGTGAACTAGGATGTATCCCAAATAAAACATTTTTCTAAACATGTTCCCACCATGGTAGAAATTTCTTCAACAAGTTGGATCAATATAGACATTTACTAGAAAAAACATTATATAGAAATCACAGGACACAAAAAAAAATTTGGTTCATCATAAACGGGCTGAATTAATGGATAATAAACCAACTATATGTAATTATCCCAAAATACATTATTCTTCATGATTCTTATGAAATATCAATTTTGGTCATGGTCACTCTATGCCTAATGTTCTAACATTATAATATATTAACAGATAGTTCCATAACACCCTCATTTCACTACTTTCAACTCCCCCATGCTCATTGATTTTGGGGAATATATTCTCAGTTTGATTAAATGATATGTTTCTTTAACTCATTAATGGTATGTCAAATATTTACATTACTTAATCCAAAATAAAACTCTCTAATATGTTTATTATTTTTCAAAATTTCATTATAATTCACTAAATTTTGAGTTTGATCAAATTTTTCATAAATATAACGTGCCTAACATAGCTCATACAAATAACTTGGTTGAAAGACCATGAGTTTTAGACCCTAAGAATACTAACCCATGTCCAATACTCCAATTGTGTGACTATGAATGTAATTGTTTACAATGTAAACATGTTAATAAATTCCAAATTGCAACAATATGGACGAGAAACCATGATTTCACTATTACACCACATATAGACGATCACAAGACCTTGACACATAACTCTATAAATAAGGCTACTTAGGAAATATACATACATCAAATTAATCTCTTAATTCATTCATAATATCCTTAATACATGTGTGGTGGGAATTTATTAGGTATACCCTCCACCATAGTACTAAAAAACATTCTGCATACTTTATTCCATAACCATATAGAGAAACACTTTTTTTCATAGCATGCCCCTTAATCTTATGACACCTGTAAAATTACCCCTATTGATAAACATTGGTGACCTCAAGATAGATTGATGAAAAATTACACCATCATATACATTATATATTTCTTCATCCAATCATAAGAAAACATTATGATTACGTGACTACATGGATTCCTCATCCATTCAAAGTATCTTAAATATCTAAATCAAACACACGATATGAGATCCTTAAGGGATTATTACCTTGCCCTTCATCAAAATTTCACATTTACAATCCTTATATATTGTAACAAACATCCTGTGATTATCCAAACATTATAACATTATCCAGTAGAAAAACATGATCACATAACTCCTACATCTAAATATTCTCTGGGAGATCTATAATATCTTAATCAATTACATGATCCATAGTAACATATATGATTCAACTTCCTTTCCTCCCCATTTTAAGGATATTTTTTTGAATATAGTGGAAAATAATTCCACATTCTCTAACATTCATCAAAGTCATATATATATTTATTCATCAAAAACAAAAACCTACTTAAGAACCAATCTTCATAATCATACTAGGATTAGACTATAAATAGACAGAGTATAATCAATTTATCATACATAAAATTGGATCCAACTGAATTCTAACTTATCAAAAGTATTAGAAGGATGATTCATCCATTTTTAACAGTAATCATTATGATAGTTGTTTTGATAAATCTGATGTTAATGATTCAGTAAATGAGTTTAGTTAGAAATATTAACATCACAAAGAGAATATCTTATCAACGAATATGAATTATGTTACATTAAGTTTAAGGACTACTTGAACAATATTCATTTGGTGTTTTTCACTTTTATATTTTATCTACTGAGTATATATATGATGAGAATTCAAAACTACTACTAGATGATACAACTAAGAAAAATATTCTCCAAAAATATTTACTAAAGATAAAATATCTCATTGAATAAGTCAATACCAATAAGAAGTTATTAATTATTAGTGGGGAAAATTATAAATGTATAATGTGTTAGTGTATTTTAGCACTGATGAGAGCATTAATAATATAAGAATAAATGGGGAGATGATTAATGTTTCATTGTACACACAATTTTTTTTCATTAAAGTCAATTATGGATACTTGAAGATCAATGGAAAATGAGTTAGAGGGAGTAATCCATACATTTCAATAAAATTTATATTTCATTAAGATTATATTGAAAAGAAGAAGTAACGATGAGATTAATTATTAATTTTCATTTAGAATGAGAATAATATCTTAAACATAAAATTTTTACACTATAAGATTCAATTTATAAATATATAAAAGGATGAACATGAATCATATTAAGATGAAAGAGTAATTTATGCTTTGAAATTTCATGAAAATAGGCTTACATCCAAACTGGTGGATTATAGTGTTATGTGGAGCATGAAAATACTAAAAGATAAATTTAAATAAATATCTTAAAAAAGATAAACCTATGATCCTAAAAATCTATATAGATTAATTTTCATTCAATATATTGTAAACGTAATTATTTAACTACCAATATAATGTTGGTAATTTAGAATAATGAGAAACTCCCCACATCATTATGGGTGGAATAAATAATAATGTAATAAGGTTTTCCCTAAGTGTTATTTAAAATGAAATAGGGTTTTCTAAAAAACATCAAGGTTTCAAAGATAACCTAAATTCTTCAAAAGGTAGAAATATATATTTATTGGAGATTTTTCTCAATAACGAATGTTTGAACATTTGTCCATTAGATTTTTTTATAATACGTAAAATATTTAAGAATAATGAAGACCAAAATTAAGGGGTAGTAGAGTTGATGTTAAAAGAAATCATGAATCATAAAACCAATTTACATAGAATAGGGTAAATTGATTTTCATATTATAGATTTTAATATCTTGAGATATTCTATATATATTTTAATGAATTTTATAATTTTAATGATGATTTCCTGTTTACATTGGAAAAACATGATTTAATTTCTATGGAAGGAAAAAGGAAAACAATTTTGATGAAAAAGGAGGGTTCTAAATGTTGAAATTTTACCCAGGGGTGTATTTAAAATGAATATTTTGAAAATCAAACCCATTAATAATTTAATGGATGAGTTCATTCCACAAAAATTTTAGTTATATTATGTAAGAGAAGTCCATATTTTGGTTAATTGAAACTAATCCAAAAACAATAATGAAAATGGAATATAGATTTAACAATAATGTAAATAATTCCAATACAGAAAAAAATATTGGTTTAGTGGAAGATACATCAGATTATGAGATTATACATCCTGAGTTACTGAAAAAGGTAACATAATAGAGGTTAATAGACCTTTTAGAAGATGAATACAGGTTGGTCACACTCCTAATGAATTTATTCTCAATACAACATGGATTGTATATGCTTGTAAATTATAGATATACAACATCAATGAACTAATGTTATATTATATTCATTTTGAACTAGAAATATAAATGTAAAGAGAGAGAAAACCATGTTCCAAAATTATAAAATATTCTTTGGACTAATCAGTTCAACGTATTATGGAATATATATTAGAAATAATAAAGCATGTGACATATAATATTCTTCAAAAAATAATCTTCCACACAATATGAATGTTGAATGAAATAAAAAATTCCACGAATCTAATTTAAATACATTATTGTAAAATCAAGGGTGAAAAGATGATAAAAAGTGGATTTGAATTGAATAATATTAATATGTTGAGAAATAACTCACATACATGTCTCTATAAATAACGATCATTACAGAAATAGACATATTCCCATTTATGTTAGGATTATAATATTTATAATGTAAATTGAAGGTGATATCCATTTTGGTGTGTAATATAAGGAAAATGAGATATGTTATATTTCTTACAACACCCCGTATATAAATCTATCTGGGTATCAAATACCTCATGTTTTGTTTACCTTATTTTTATAGTTGGTATCATCCAAATCTCTGGGAATTGTATCAAACTTGATAAATAAGGTGGATAGAATTTACCATTTGAGTTTTTTCAGGATTAAATAGTTTAGATATATATATCTAATAATGATCTAAAATTCAATGGTGATGGTAATTTTTATTCTAGATATTAAATAAGATGAAGTGAATGATCTCAAATTCTAGATAATAATAATATTGATGTTTCTACGAAATATTATTTTTGATGATGTCATTCTAAATGATGTTATTTTATATTTTTGTAGGTTATTGATTTTAAAATTCTAGATATGTAAAATTTTAGTTCCTATCATTAATGAATTATATTGTTTTTACTCTACTTTTAATATATTAAAAATAAGTTTTGAAGCTAATGGGGTGATGTTGGTTATTTGATAATGATGGAAATCTATATTTAAAATAGAGAAACATCTACTTCTAAATTATAAATTATTATGGGATTGAGTACCACATGAATAATAATTCATAGATAACATTGATGACTATGTTAATATCTTTGTTTCACATCAATCATTGCTATTATGAAAAATATGGGACTAATGGATGATATTCCCTTTACTAAAATTGATGATTTAATTCCCTCATAAAATCGTGATATATTTTCAAAATAAAGGATGACATAGAGGAGAAGATAAAATTTCAATTCATAGTTTTAAGATGATATTTAAATGAGTATTGGTTACTTATTAATCTCATTGAAATTAGAATAAGGATACATTAAATTAATTATAAAAGGGGGTAGAATGAGAAATGAGAAACATTTATGATATCATACTAAGAAATATAATGTCAGTTCATGGAAAATAATTTTATTTGGTTTTAATGGGTAATGTAACAAAAATTTAACGTGTGAGATTAAATAATAGAATATATTTTTGATAATGATAAATACTTAATAATTTTTATGTAATTGAAAAATCCAATGGGAACAAATATGCATTAAATTATTTATTAATATTAATGAGTGAAGGATTTTTAAGATGGACCCACCTAAAAGTGTGATCTAAAGGATAAAACTTAAGTATGTAGGTATTATCCATATCTACTTTAGGAAGGTAAATTTCATGGTTTGAAAGGATTTATCTAGATTATGGGAGGGAAATTTGTTTCAAATTTATTTAAGGCAACCAATTATATTTCCAACTGAATATTGATATTCAACAAGGAATTACAATAAGATATTTTTGGGATAATCCTAAGGGGTAATTCCTAAAAAGTGTTAATTTATGGTGAAATAATTATTTACTAGTTGTTATCACTAGAGTTTATTTTATTCCTTCGATATATTTTTAAATTATGAAAATATATGTATAATGATGAACTATACATGGTTGAGGGTAAAGGAGTTATGGTGAAGGATGAAACATGTTTGAAAGTTAAGAGATCATCTCCTATATTATAATCCAGTAAGTTGAAATGCTCCAAAATATAAAATATGAATGAGAACAATTACTATTTGGATGTTACATAGAGATACTATGACTATGAGATGTGTAAGAATATTAAATAAAATATATGAATTTATATACACTATCAAAAGATAGGATATAGTTGATGAGATGATGTGTAATACTAAGATTAATTCATCAATGTACTTTTTAAATTCAAAATTTTATAAGTTAATGTTTATTAAAGGAAGAATAATTGAGAAATGAGGTGTAAGATCCACGAAATCATGGTGGTATTTTCTTTTTATTTTTTTGGATTAAATATATATTTGATGTTTAAAAAGGTTTTCCTCTGTGTTTGTGGGGCCTTGGGTGTGTTCTGGGGGCCTAGGACTTGAAAGAAAAAAAACTCATGCCATCCTATATAAGACACATGGTTGGAGAATTCCAGGAACATGGTTATGTAAACCATGCGTGGTGGTAGGCGAAGTTATTCAATTTTGGATAGTGGCATATTACATGATTGGAACAGAATTTTAAACCTTCATCTTTCCCTGGGTAACTATGAGACCCAAATTCCCTTAAATAGTGGACAATTCATGGTATGCACATGGTTTGGAATACATTGTGGCCAATCCCTACACCACTAAAAATGTTCAAAAAATTGTAGTTTTTCTATTACTGGATTTTATGTACCTCACATGATTTTCCTCCCCATCCTCCACCATCAAAACATAGTGATGAAATGAAATCCTAGAACCTTCCCAATGGTAGTTCTATCTCCATTCATGGATGTTTCATGTGTCATTGGTTTTGAATTGAATATCTGGGTGAGTCTAATCCTCTCATGTGTTCACTTTTTCAGATTAGGGCTTGTATCCTGAGAAATATTCATCTAAGGACCTAAAAATCACTTTTTCTTTTGGAATCTAGGTTGAACCTTCCAGGGGTGCATGAATATGGACATAAGGAAGTAATTGGGAGCATGTGAATCATCAGATTTGTGGCTGGTGGTCTATATGTCATATATTATAGTTTTAATGAAGATTTCTCCACAAATTCTTATGTTCATGATTTAAATTATTGTGTTCTTGGTGACATAATTTATTTTTTATTTAATTGTTGTCTAAATGATTAATTTAACCCCTCATGATACCTATGGTATGCATACAGATTGACATGGCTAATTTAGGGACACCCCTGGGTTGCACTGACCTTTCCAAACATGGTTAATAGAAATGATAAGTGTGAAATTGTTTTGTGAATTAATTGATCCTAAGATGATCATGATAATTGATTAATGTGATGATCAAGATGTAAATATGTGTAGTTGTGGATAAATATGGATAATGTATAATGGATTGTTTAGATAAACATGATAATTTGTTAAATTTGTTTTTTGGTAATGTGTAAATGAATTGTGAAATATATTAAAAATGTGCAGTTGAGATAATACTTGAGAAATGCTAAATGGTTGAATTTAATATACAAATGGAAAGGTTTAGATATGTTAATTGGTTTAATATTAGAGAATTAGTAAATATTCATAGTGGTTTAGGAATAATAAATGGGAATTGGGTTAAATGGATATTAAAATAAATGATAAAGGTTTCAATGGGTTATGTGATAATGTGAATTTCCATGTTAATTTTTTTATTGTGATTGATATTGGTTTTGGTTATGTTTGGTTTTGGTATGATATATATACAGTGGATAGAAAATTAACCATGGGTTCATGGCCTGGTAGAGTGGGGTGTTGACATGAGGTTCTATGTCTATGAGATGATTTAGGCTATGGATATAAACTGCACCCCAAAATTCATGGATTAGGGTAGGGGATTGAGTTCTATTAACTTAATGGTTGCATCAATGAGACCTCATTGACATTGGATTAAATGTGATAGTGTTGTATATGTGATGAATTTATTATCACTTGAGAGATAGTGAACAGGTTTTGTTTGCCCTATGCATTAAGATTAATGAATGTGCCTAACCCATTGATAACATGATGAAAGATAAATAAGTAATGAAGATGAAAAAAGTATTCAAATTTGGAATAATGCAATGAATTATTTATGTGAGTCTTGTTATACAATAACACCCAATAATATTTTATATAATTTTAATTTATCTAGTAACTTCATTAATTATCTATTTAGACTGGATATTTTGTAGACACCATTGGTGGTGGCCTACTTATTTTATACACACGCTGCTCGGTCCACCATTGGGTTGCAGAGAAAACATCATGCTTTCATGACATGATAATGGAAAGGGCCCTGTGGATGTACATGGAAGAGGTTCCAATGATAGATTCCATACTATTTTGGGGTTTATTT
This sequence comes from Viscum album, assembly GCA_963277665.1. Classification (NCBI taxonomy): domain Eukaryota; kingdom Viridiplantae; phylum Streptophyta; class Magnoliopsida; order Santalales; family Viscaceae; genus Viscum; species Viscum album. Next base: position 2,010,682,460 of record OY728121.1, on the reverse strand, counting down.
TAGTTTTATTTATTTTGTATTTTGTTCACTTTTACACTATTTATCACGACTTACCATGTATATTATCAGTGTTAATTTGTACCTAGTTTTTGGAGATGATAGTTATGTATTTTGATTGATTATTTTTTATTGTTTGTGCTACTTCTATATGTTTTATTTTTTATAATTACCTAGTAAAATAAGGTATAGTATCCCCATGTAACATATCTATACCCTCAATGATAGTGGGAAACCTCTCACATACATGGCGTGCAGTTGAGGTCATGTGGCAACCTGACTCTGTGCACCGTTTTGCAGATTCAGGGTTAGGGATATTAAAAAGTGCTATCAAAGTTATTATTTTATGTGGTTTTTTTATTATGGATTGTAGAATGTAGAATAATATTTTTTGGTTCTTGGAAATTAGATCTTTTTTGGGAGTAACTAATCCATATATGAGGGAAAACCATTATCACAAAGAGCGAGAATTGTTGTTCTTATTGTGTGTTGTTACAACTGATGATATTTCACCATTTGGTGATGTACTTGTCATGGGATGTGACTATATTATGATATTTATCACATGTATGGAATTGAATGAGATTGTTCATTCATGAATTATTAAAGGATAATAGGTATATAAGTTTCATGAATCATAATAGTATCACACTAGATGACTGTATATGGTACGAATGGTAGAAATAATTTTATTTTAATTTTTAAATTGAAGAAATTATGTCTAAAAAAGTTGGAAACAGATATAAAGAGAACAATAATGTTGAATAATGGTTAAATAATTGTGTCCATGGAAGGGTTATAAATGATTTAGAGTGTTTACTGTAATAAATTTTGATAGAGGAAATGTTCCTTGAAGAAAAATGTTTAGCCATGTGAACATTGAAATAGTTTTGATATGTTTTTCCAACGTAAGACTAGTAACATTTTAAATTTTTTCCCCCATGTTACCCATATATCTTGTTAGGAATAGTTGAGGGTATTTTTTTTAGGTTGATGATAAATTTGGGTGGTATATGTGGAAGGTATTTCTTATGTCTAGTGTGCATCATTCATTTATATAAAATGTGAAAGGTTAATGTTATGTGTTCTAATGATCAAGTTTGGTATTGTAGTTAAATACCACCAGGACGTCAGGATCCACTTGGGAGATAAAAGTGTATTTCTAAAAATACTCCTCCAGAAGTGTAGCCAGATTATGTGGTGATTGAGGGTAACAGAGGAGATCAGTTCTATGAGAACTTTTCCCGCTTCAAGAAATGATGGAATATGACCCAAGGTTCTTTATACTAAACATGTTTGAGCTGACTATGGAGTTTTATATGTAACACCCATTGACCATTACCTGAGAGGGTGGGAATAAGGTGGATAAATTATAGATAGAGTTCATCAAGACAATTGTTGATCATTTGGAGACTCCCACTGATAAGTGAGACAAGATAGTGACTTATATGCAGGAGGTCAAACAAAGCGTTATTGGGACATTATGGTGCTGATAGAATATGATGAATGAATGTTATAGAAACATTTTCAAGAAAACGTTATAGATAATTTCTATCAAGATACATTGAGGAATGTGAAGCGACATATTTTATGACTTTGAACCAAGGGGCTATGTCGATGATGGATTATGCTATCTAATTTAAAAATGTGTGATGCTTCTTTATTGAATTGGAAGGAGACATAATATATGTAAGATAATGTCTCTATAACAGCTTAGGAAAGAGATCAAGTCCTAGGTGAATAATTTCCATGTTAAAAGGTCTTCAAAGGTAGTGGATCATGCCCTTATCTTATAAAGTAACTTGAAGGGAGCACCAGGAAGTGGACTTATGGAACTAGTTGGGAGGAAAAGTGGTGTAACCTTTGATGGTAGGAAGTATCTTTTTTGGATTTTCCACTAGGGTTTAGGTGAATATGGAAGTCAAATTAAATTGTCAACCTCTATATGTTGAGATTATGTGTTTTCTTTTTAGTGTGGAAGAATAGGGAACATGTGTGATCAGTGCCCCCAACCACTAGTTAACTGTTGATCATGTGGATGAATTAGAGATATATAGAGGTTTTATATAAGAAATCAAAATATAGGAAAAGATAGAGGACATAGGTAGATGTTGAGTGTATGTAGTGGATCAGTTACCCCGTATCAGGAAAACTGTTGGAGTTCTACTAGCCTTACCAATAGGGGTGGTGGACATGGAATTCCATGGAGGCAGTGTCCATACCCGTAGCGTAGTATAGAAATGGGTACATAGACTGAGGCCTAGGGTATAGGGGTATATCATCTCCATGTAGTCTAGTTTATACCGGAAGGAGGTGAGGATATACCATCTATATTTTCGAGGTATGATTATTTTATATTCAATGTTTTCTAATGCTTTGTCTGACTGATGCACCATAAACTATTTTATCTCTTCTTAGTTAGTAGTTGTGTTGGTCATACCAATGGATTGTGTCTACGGGTATATGTATATTGATAACCTGTTGGGAGAATTAGGTGATGATATCTTTCAATGTAATGGTTTTACTCTGCAGGTTGGTGGGTACCATTTTCTGTGGGACTTGATTGTCCTATGGATGTCAGGTTTTGAACTAATTTTGGGAATGGTTTTTATGGTGTTGAATTAGGACCATATCGACTATTATCTTCATCGACTAATTTTCACATCTCTTGAGTGAGACACACATGTATATCGTGGTGAGTGAAACATTCATGTAAGCCATATAGGGCCAGTTTTCACTAGTTGGGTGAACTCCCAACCCACGTGGCATCTCAAATAATTTACTATGAGGGGGTGGAGAAGGATGTATTTCCTCATATGGTGGATATAACACCCCATGATTTTATGAGATATATTCTTTTTAATTTCTTTTATGTCTCGTGTTGTACGTTACACCAATATTAGCTTGCATTATACAAAACACCATATTAGATTGTAGTATACACAACATTGTTGTTGGATTGAGTTACAAAAAATCTCAAGTTCTTTTGATATAATTCATTTCAAAAAATTCCAAGTATATGTGATATTTAAAAATTATAACCTAGTAATTATAATGGTGGTTCTAAATAGTATTAACTTCCTTCTAAAAAACTATTTAAATGAAAATAAGTGAGTTTATAAAATAATAATTTCACTTTATGGATTTTATTAGTGAAATATATATGTAAATTATTCAATGTACTATTTTAAATTCAATTTATAGTTTTTATATATTTCATATAAGAACAAATTCAATGTTTTGGCTAAAAGATGTATTTTTCAAAAAATAAAATTGAGTTTTACAGCATTTTGATGGAGAACCCTTTTTAAATCTAGTTGTATATAATTTTATAAGTTATATTTGATATAATAAAATTCTTATATGAAGTTGGGACATCAAAATTTATCTTGTATAAAATATTGATATTTTTATAATGAAATTAATATTTTAATGAATAGTGGAAATACTACATTTTAGTTCAAAACTGATTTTTTGTCTTATTTATTTATATAGTTAGATTTCCTTTTAAAAAACTTAAAGTATAATTAGATTAGGTTGTTATAATGTAATCCAATATTTTATATTGGATGTAATTTCAAATTTAAGTTAGACAAAAACACATGTTAATCATTTGATAGTTTTTACTTCTAAAAAACCAGATTTGTGGTTTTGACAATAGGAATAAATTTTATATTAACTAATCTTACTTATGTGTTTTTAAATTGAAAATATTGATTCCATTTTTGGAATTAGAAGGTCAATATTATATAAATAGGTACCATTTATTTTTTAACATTATGAATAGTTACTTGAGTAATTATTTTTTATTTACCACTATTAAATGGTAAATTAGGTGAATAAGGGTAAAAATAATATTATAATAGTATAAAATTATCCTAACAGATGTCAAAATCTTATTGGATGAGTCACGGGAAACAAAAAAAATATGTAGGCTAAAAATCTGGCATTTGGGAGAAACATGTGTGTGAAAATGACATTTTATAATAATTAATTTAATGTAATTGGGTATATAACATAAACATGTATCTTTTTTACTAAAACAATTTTAATTAATGTTTATTTAATTTATCTATTTCTCTATAAATATTTATTATAAAGATATAAATATTTCTTATATCATGTCTTTTTATTTATAATTTTTAGAAATTAAATAAATAAATTGTTTTATGACATAATGGTGATAGAGTGATTACCTTATTAATATCAAGATACAAATAAACTATACAATAAATTTTAAAATAAATTTACTCTGAGCATTTTGATTCCATTCAAAAAAATTTTGCATTATTATGACACTTTTTATTGATTTAATGTAGTTTTCCCAGAAGAATCAAGTTTTTATAGCTTTAAGATAAATAAATTACAAAATTGTGTCAAAATTGACATAAATGAGTTTTAAAAACAAATATTCATTTATTAAATGATATAATAGTCATAAAAATATATGATTTATCCAAAATCCACATATAATGTTTCAAATTTAATTAATTATCCACTTTACATTCTCTAGTCATTTTATAGTAACTATATATTCCATATAGTGTAAAAATACTAGAAGACATGGTAAGAGTTAATTTACATAACTAAAGGTAAAGCCAAAAGGGAAGGTTAAATTTTTGAGATAATTTTTTCTAAAACATATTGGTTGAGTGGATTTAAACACATACATATCTTATCCTTGAAATGTATCCCTTTTTAGATTATATAATTCTAAAACCATTTTATTATCAAATAATATTTCAAGACATTCCTATTGTTCCCCTCCTCCCTTTTATTAAAGTCCATGACATCTACACAACTACATAGGCATATAAAGCCCCTTGGATCATCCAAATTCTTCTCATATATACAAAAAATATCCCTCCCATAATCATAGATACAATAATTGTTGTATAAATCCATCCTATGGATACCTTTTGTGCTAATCAAAAGGAGATACTCGGAAAAAGGTAATTTTTTATCACCTCTTTCTAAATTATTTTCATCTTCTACTTCCTCTTCACATGTTGTCTTCATACTAAATTTATAAATCTAGTATATTATACATTCTGAGATGTTATTATAATTATGGTAAAACCTCATACCACCCATTATCTATCCTATGAATAATAATATCACTATCTGTGCATACGTACAACTTATCGTCTCCACACAGTTGTGTAATTGTTTATTCAATAATACTTAATTTGGATGGGTAAAATGATGAGTATAATGAATTTAAATAATTAATATAACATGATAATTTTTAACCACACCTGTTTTGATAATCTCAATTATGTTTCAATGTGATTTTATAATCTCAAATAATGTTTATCTTTATATCAATTATTCATTCAATCTTTGATATCATATAATTAAGTTGATAAAATATCAAAATGATCATTGGAATTTGTTAATAAATTGATATATCTATTTATACTTACTTATAAATGTTAATAACACAATATGAATATGATTTTCATTGAATAGATATGTATTAAGTGTTGACTCACTGATACAGACCTATCGATACATAGTATACCAATAAGTAAAGGTCATTGATAGACCAAGATTCCTGTGACACAAGGTCACTGGTACATAGTTACTGATACAAGCTACTGATACAAACAGACAAACCGAAAACCAACGATATAGACAGACAATGTCCACTGGTACAGATAGATACCGACAAACATCTACTGATACAAGTCTGCTGATACAGACAGACGGCTACCACTACAATGTCTACCGATACAAGAATGTCACCAGTATGGGTCACCGATAGAAGGTGCTACCGATAGAAGTAGATACCCATAGAAGGAGCTACCGATTCATGCGGTCTAACGTTATAAAAGTAATAACTATCGATACAGACTTACTAACTCAAGTCCACCGATACAAGCTCACAGATACTAAGAGCTACTAATGGAAACCAGTCACTGTTTCTCTAACTCTTTTTCTATTGTTTATTTAGAAATGGTCATGTTTGATGTTTTTAATGAAACTGCTATTAATTAATTAATGTATGTTGAATGTCAAGAAACCATACCTCGTACATGAAGAAGTAATCATAATTTTTGTCGAACCACATGAGTTATAAAAGGGAACCTCGAACTACTAAAGAAACAGACAAAGAATTGATCATTCCTTCCATGCACATATGAGACAACATTTCGGAGATACACAAGGACTTACATGCATAAAAGATGAAGTAATAATACAATCGAAGTCGGTAGAACCTGACAATTCAACGAGTAAAATATATTCAATGATTTCACTCACACTCAAGCTGACCAAACTGATCAACTTTGACCTGGAAGTCAAATAAAAAATGACACTATATTTTTTGTGAAAAAACTAGAGAAGGGATCAGAGCTTCATCTGCATCAATCCAAGGAGACCAGATCTTCACAAAAAATAGGGCATTATAAACTCATCTCTAATTTTTTAGCTCTATTACGTTTCATTTATTTTCATTTTGAGCAGTGTGTTCTGTATTTACATACTGAATCCTAAGAATAATTGGAGGATATCTAATATCCTCACTAAATACTTATAAACCCTTTCTTTATTCTCACTGTGAATTGTGGTAGAGGTCATGTGTGACCTGGATATCCTATGTGATATTGTTTTTGTTTTCCCATGTAGAACTGTGGTAGAGGTCTTAGTACCTGGACAGTCTTGGTACTGTTGTTTACCCCAATCCAGGGTGTAGATCAATGTTTATATAAACTATTTGAGAGGACAATGTCTCATCTTGAGACTGAACCTCTTGGTTAAATCTGGTGGGAATATTATTGAAGTTTAAAGTATATTTTCTTGTCCGCTGCTAAGTAGTTTAAATATAAATTTGTTTTAGAGTAACTCTGATAGTTAAACTAGAAAGTGTTTGTAATTATTGCGATCTAGTAAGTTAGTTTCAAAATCTTACTTAATATTCAAATTATGCTAACTGTGAAGTATTCAATCTTGGAGAAACAAATTGAACACATAAAATCATTAAAAATTCACTACAGCTTAACATGCTTTATGAGTTGGGGGATTTTGATACATATCATTTAAACAAAATTTTTTAATTGGAACTCAATTCACCCCCCTCTTGAGTTTCCACTCCGACCAACATTTGGTATCAGAGGATTGTTATTTATAAAGTATTTACAAATACTCTGTTTTCCAACTGTGATATTAGTTGTATCTTAAAGTATTTAAATTTTTATTAGTTCAAAATGTTATCTCTTTAAAAATATTTTCAAAAATCAAATTTTAGATAATAGACTAGAAGGTGTTGCTACCAACATGTCACCTCTCTTTAATGGTGTTAATTATGCCCAATGGAAACTTAAAATGAAAATTAATTTATAAAGTATGGGATTTGATTTCTAGACTACTATAGAGATTGAGTATAAGATTATATAAAATCAAAGAACTACTTGGGATGAACCTACAAAAACTATTTACAATAATAATTGTAAAGAAATGAATGCTTTATACTACGATTTAGGAGAAGAATAATTTAATCGACTATCTTCTTGTAAGACTACTTATGAAATCTAGGATACTATGTCTATTTCCCATGAGGGAAAAACCAATTTTTAGGAAATGATATTGAATACCTACACTATTAAGTATGATAATTTTTAAATGAAGCCCGATGAACCTATTTCATACTTTTATCTCAGCTTCAACGAAATTGTAAATACAATGAGCCCACTTGGAAAAGTTGTTCCAACAAAAGAACAGATCATGAGGATACTAAGATATCTACCGGAGATATGGAGAGGCACATCAGTTTCAATAAGAGAGTCATGTGATATAATTTCACTTCCAATTAAGGAGTTAATTGGTAAGTTGAAGATGTATGAAGAAGAGATAAAGGTAAAAAAAGAGGATGATGATGATCCAAAGAGGTAGTTAGTGGAATTTAAGTCTACCACCTCGAAGAGAAAAGGCAAGGAGAAAGTTCACATACCTACTGAAATCTCATCAATTGGATGTTCGGATTCTGACTGTGTTGAATAGATGGCTCAAATATCCAGGAGATTCAAGAAATTCTATAGTAAGAATAAATATTGTAGAAAACCAAATTATATGGGTAAATATGACCAATGAGGTGATTGGAATGAATATTTGAAGAAAGCTGATAAGGATGATGATATAGAGTGTTATGAATGAAAAAGTAAAGGTCACATTAAGGATGACTATCCAAAATTGAATTTCAAGAAAAAATATGATTATAAGGAAAAAATATATAAGAAAGCTATAAAGGCATCTTGGAGTGCTTCAGAAGACAGCACAATTGATTCTGAGTTTTTTGATTCTGAAAAGAATTAGGAAAACTTGTGTTTCATGACTAATTCTGAGGTACATGTTTCCCCTTTGGTGAATGATTATTATTCTATGAATAAAAGTAATTAAAATAGTGATGATAATATGTCTAAAACTGAAATATTTGAATTCTATAATATGTTAGAAGATAATTGCAATGAGATGAAGGATAAATTAAAATCATTAAATAAACAGTATACCTTGTCTAGTAATATTAAATCAGATCTTAGTATAGAAAAGGAAAATAATGATCAATTGTTAAAAGAGAACACTCAACTTAAATTGTCCAATGGGAACCCTAGAATAGATCTGGAGAAGTTCACTAATGGAAAGAACACTCTTACAAAAATTCTAGGAAAACAAGTAGCACCAAAATATATTACCAGTTTAGGCTATCATCCTGGACAGAGACAGATTACAAAGAATAGATTTATTCCTAAATATGGAAAGTATGATGCAAGTTCTAGTTTTGGAAACTCTTATGTCTCAACCTAATATTCACATAGTTATAGATCAAACAATGTTTATCTTTCAAAATCTTTTGAATCTTTTGATTATATTAAACCCATTAGACAAATAAGGGTACCAAAATTTTTTCTTTCTAACCTGTCTGGACCCAAGAAAATCTGGGTACAAAAATCTTTTTCAGTTTGAACCAGTTTTGTAGGAGACATTCTTGAAGAGTTCCTGTAGGAAGACATGGTACATGGATAGTGGAAGTTCAAGACACATGATATGGGATTTTTAATGCTTCAAGAGCTTAATCAAGGTTGATGGAGGGCATGTCACCTTTGGTGATAATTCAAAAGGAAAAATCATCAACTTAGGCTAGATTCATAACACTGGTTTACTTTTTATTTCTAAAGTATTATTTTTTGATGCATTAAAATACTATCAGTTAAGAATTTATCATTTTTGTGATGATGGTTTTAGTGTTAAATTTGAAAATTATTCTTGAAATGTATTTGATTCTAAAAATGTTTTAGTATTTACTTCCTTGAGAAATGAAAATGTATGTGCTGTAGATTTAAATTATTTATCCAAACAGAAAGTTACCTATTTAAATGATTTTTATAAAGATTAATGTCTATGACACAGAAGATTAGGACACTGTAATGTTCATTTAACTAAGAAACTGACTAAAAAAAATTTAGTTAGAGAACTACCTCAACTAAAATTCCCACCAGACAAAGTTTGTACTCACTGTCAAAATGGAAAGAAACATAATGTTTCATTCAAATTAAAGAAATAATTTTCAACTTCTCAACCTCTCGAGTGGGTTCACATGGATTTATTTGGACCTTCTAGAGTTTCTAGTTTAAATGGGAGGAACTACGTTTATGTTCTAGTAGATGACTTTTCTTGATATACTTGGGTATATATTTTAGGTCACAAAAGTGAAGCTTTGTCCTATTTCATTAAGTATTACATGTCTCTAGAAAACCATAGTGGACTTAAGATTAAGACCCAGAGAAGTAATCACGGCCGTGAGTTTGAAAATCATGATTTTGAAACCTATTGCTCACATAATGGATACAATAATAATTTATCTTCCGCTAGAACACCTCAACAGAATGGTGCAGTAGAAAGAAGTAATAGAACCCTTCAAGAAATTGAATTAACTATGCTTATTGAGTATGACCTACCTATTTACATCTGGGAAGAAGCTGTAAATATATCTTGTTATATTATAAATAGAGTTTTGATTAGACCTGTTCTCAAAAAGAACACTTATGATTTGTGGAATAATAGGAAACCTAAAGTGTGTTACTTCAGAGTTTTTGGTTGAAAAGCCTTTATTCTTAATAATAAAGATAATCTAGATAAATTGTCTTCTAAAAGTGATGAGGGAATATTTCTATGTTACTCTATAACCAGTATGTCTTATAGAGTATTCAACAAAAGAACCAAATGTGTGGAGGAATCAGGACATATCAAATTTGATGAAACTGATCCGCATGAACCTAAGTCTTCTCTTGAAAATATTTAAGAACATCTATATATTCTATACCTGAGTGGTAAAAAAAATAAACCTACTGTAAAGCCATGAAGTTCTAAAAATATTCCAGAATCTACTTCTGGAGAACCTGAACATAGAGAAGAACCCAAAATTTCTAGTCCTACCATTACTAGAAAAACTAGCATTCTAAAGAATCATCCTTTAGATGATATTGTAGGTAATATTGATAGAGGGACAAAAACTAGAGATTATCTATGAAACTAGGTTGAACATCAAGCATTTCTTTCACAATTAGAACCTAACAATATAAATGATTCTATCAATGATGAATTTTGGGTAATGGATATGCAATAAGAATTAAATCAATTTGAAATAAAAAAAAGTCTGGGAATTAGTTGATAGACCTAAGGACACCTGGACCATAGACACTAAATGGGTATATAGAAATAATGTTGATGAATCGGAAAATTTCATTCGAAACAAAGAAAGGCTAGTTGCACAAGGTTATAGTCAAGAGGAAGGAATAGACTATGAGGAAACCTTTTCACCTGTAGCTAGATTTGAAGCTATTAGGATTCTAATTGCCTATTCTACTCTTCTAAATTTCATGTTATATCAATTGGATGTTAAAATGGATTTTATAAATGGTTTTATAGTTTAATATGTCTTTGTTGAATAACCACCTAGATTTGTTAATCCTTATTTTCCAAATCTAGTTTTTAAGCTCCCTAAATCATTAAATGGTTAAAAGCACACCCCATGAGCTTGGTATGATAGACTTAGTAGTTTTCTTATTTCAAAAGGGTTTTCTAAAGGAATTGCCGATCCAACTCTTTTTATTAATATAATTTCCAAAGACGTTTTGATAGTAAAAATTTATGTTGATGATATTATTTTTCGATCTTCTAAAAATGTTTTGTGTATTGATTTTTCAAGTAGTATGCAAAATGATTTTAAAATGAGTATAAGGGAAAAAATTAATATTTACTTGGATTTCAAGTATTTTAAAATAAAAATGGTATTATCATAAATCAAAGTAAATATACAATGGATATTTCAAAACTTTATGGTTTAGATAGTATTAAGGAAAGTGATACACCTATCAGTACTATTTGTAAGTTGGATGCTGATGAAACTTGAAAACCAGTGGATTAAACCAACTACAGAGGTATGATTGGGAGCCAACTCTACCTTACTACTAGTCGACCTAATATTATGTTTAGTGTGTGTATGTGTGCAAGATTTTAAGATAATCCAAAAAGAGTCACAATTTCTTTCGGTTAAAATAATTTTCAAATATCTTAAACATACTTTTAACTTAGGATTATTTTATCCAAAAGGGCAATTGTTCAATTTAATAATTTATTCAGAAGCTGAGTTTGCTGGTTTCAAGTTAGATAGAAAGATCACGTCTAGAACAAGTCATATTCCAGGTATTTCCATAGTATCTTGGTGTAGTAAAAAGAAGAACTTTGTTGCATTGTCTACTACTGAAGAAGAATACATTGCTGCTGGTAGTTGCTATGCAAAAATTCTATGGATGAGACATACTTTACTTGACTATGGATATAAATTTAGACATGTATCTATAAATTGTGATAAAACTAGTGCAATTAATATCTCAAAGAACCCTATATCTCACTCTGGGAACAAACACATTAATGTAAGGAACCACTTTTTGAGAGATCATTACCAAAAAGTTGATATTAATTTTGAGTTTATAGGTACTGAACATCAATTTGCTTGAAGTTTCACCAAGTATTTCTGTTTAGATAGGTTAAGGTGCATTAGACATGAGTTATTAATGATAGAATTTGTAGGTTAGAAACCTAACTATTAGAATCTTCACCATCAGAAACCTCACCATTAGAAACCTCACTGTTATAAACCTCACCGTTAGAAACCTCACCCTGAAAAACCTCATTGTTGGAAACCTCACTATTAGAAACCTCACCGTTAGAAACCTCACCATTAGAAAACTCACCCTTATAAACCTCACCATTATGAAATACTCACTGTTATCCAAATCCCCACCATTAGACACACCTCACCGCTAGAGACACCTCATCGTTAGAGAGACCTCACCGGTAGGTAAATCTCACCATTATGATGCTCATCGGTAGTTATCACCGATATGTATTGTGCTATCTAATTTTCTGTTTTCTTTAGCTGAAACACATAATTGTATTCAGTATATTGTTTTTATTAAATTTCAATTCCTAAATGATAAAAAAATAAGCTTAGTCATATTTCAATCCACCAAAAACTCTTATCTCTCTCAAACTAAACACCTCGAATCCCCACTTTTCATGAAAACCGTAAGTTATTCGATTAGAGATGGCTAGAACAAAGCTCTCGTGATTTAGGGATGACAGTGATAAGCTGAGTGCGAAGAAGCAGAAAACAGGACTTGAATGTAGTGGCAGTGGCAGTAGAATAAGTTCACGATGGAATTTAGTGAACCCACATTTGCAGAATAGAGAAATTGTAATAGAGAATGAACTTTGTGTAGACTGGCTATTGTCCAGTATGTCGTTGACGCTGAGGATATTGGAGGAGTAGGGATGGCTCGAATGCATCTCAAAAAACTATGGCGTAATTTCCCCATGCTGGTAAAATAGTCTTATGTGTTTGTGTGCTTTGAAAAATTTGAAGAGGAGAATAGAATGGTTTCAGTTGTGAATGGAAAAGAAATATATTTTTCTTCAACTGAATGGGTTGAATGTTTTAAAGTCCCACATGGAGGCATTTTTGGGTATTGCTCGAAGACAATTCCTCATACTAGTGTGATTTTTTATTATGATATTGCCTTGGAAGAGCACACTGGTAGTAGAAAACAAAGGAAAGTAGCAGTAATAGAGATGGATGGAGAAAATATATTTCTTTTCATGTTCATCCAACATGTGCTATGTCCAAGAAGAGGGGACTTTGAAAATTTGAAGTATCAAGATGAATATTTGTTACAACTGTTAAGACATGGTGTTAAGGTGAATCAGTATAGACTGTTAATGATTCAGATTGAGGACATGACCAGGACCAAATCAAAGTCCAATACTTTAATAGTTTCCAAATTAATTTTAGTTATGATCATAGTGAAGGGATTAGCTGAGTCCTAGGATGAGACATTGGAAGTAAGGAACACTTTTTGCATCACAAACATTGATTGAAAATATATGAAGATTGGGTGGAACCTGTTTGGACCAAGCTAAAGGAATAGATGGTTTTCATGGATTGTCATTTTTTGATCTTGAGGAAGTTTTCATAAAGGAAATGCACCTTCAATTTCTAAGTATTAGTATGATAGAAGTTTTAAGATTCAGAACCTAGAATATTGAACATTCGGAACCTGGTGTTCTAAGAATTTGGAGTCTGGAATTTGGAGTCTAAAAATTGAGAAGTTCGGAACTGGGAAATTGAAAATTCTTGAATGCTGGATGATAAGAGATGTGAAGGCAATAAATGTGATGATGCTTTTTTATAACTCCAATTTGTGAGTACATGAAAGTAATCATGATATAAGAAACAGTTGGATGGTGAAGTCATACTGAGATCTGGAGGAGTCATTCTGAGAATATGAAGTTGTGCTGAGAATCAAAGAAGTTGTATCGAGAACCAAAAGTCATTACGATAATCAAGAAGAGACCTTTTGAGACCCTTAAGTTGTATCGAGAATTGAAGAAGTCCTATCGTGAACCAAAAGTCGTTTTGAGAATCAAGATGAGCCATTCCGAGAACCAGGAGTCATGTCGAGAATTTAAATGGTGTCATACCAAAGATTCAAGAAGAGTGAATTCGAGAAAGTCATACCGAAGATTCAAAAAGAGTGAATCTGAGAAAGTGATGTCAAAGACTCAAGAAGGGTGGATCCGAGAATGTGATTCTGAGTAGCCAGAAGTTCGGATCTAGGAAAGGCCAAAGTTCTAAATCAAGAGAAGTGGAAGAAGATTCGAGAAGATTCTAGAAGCGTTGACAAAGAGTTAATTACTGCAAGATTTAAGTCAAATTAAGATTTGGGTGAATTTAATTGTGCGGGAAAATATTTTGGTTTCCCTAATAAGCACACTTTGGAGCACCTACAAATGGAGATCAGAGTACAAAGTAAAAGTGTGATGATTAAGTAGTGTGAGAAGCTCTAATAATCTAGAGAGAGAAAGAAGTGTTTGGCCAACAGAGTTTCATTACAGTTTCAATTGTAACAAGAATTTGATACTGGTTGACACCGTATTGAGTTTCTCGAAAGGAGAAAAATTGAAATGGATATTCGGAATGGGAAGTTCGGACTGAACTAATCAGAATGGGGAATCATTATTGGCTGTCATTGTATTGAGTTTCTCAGACTGAGGAAGACTCGGAGTAAAGAATCAGACTGATGAAGAAAATTTGGGGTGAAAATATCAGTGTGAAGAATTCAGAGTATATATTCGGAGTGGGGAATCAGTATTGGATGTCAAAATATTGGGTTTCTCAGACTGATGAAGACTCGGATTGAAGAATCAGAGTAAAGAAGAAAATTCGGAGTGATGAATTCAGAGTGGAGATTCGGAATGTGGAATCATCACAGGCTGCACCGTATTGAGTTTCTGAGACTGAGGAAGATTCAGATAGAAGAATCGGATTGGGAAAATTCAGAGTGGAGATTTGGAATGGGAAGTTCAGACTGTAATTGATCTATCTCAAGTCCAAAGAGTCCTTGTCTTTCTTCTGGTTAAGGAAGTGAATATTTGTGCTGAACTTGTTTACACTTGTGTATTTGAATGGATGTGCAGGTAACAAAAGTTGTTACAAGAAATGAGATTGTGTCCTATTGTGCTAAAAGGTTGCACACGCACTGGAGTGATCATTTCATAGTGCTTCACGAGTGTAAGGGTATATCCTACTCGTTGTAATCCAAGGATTGTTTTCTTAGTGGATTGTATGGTGGTGGATTGTTTCCAACCATATAAAGGATGTAGCTATTCTTATTGAATAGTGAACCTTGTAAATTTGTGTGTTCCATTGGATGTTTGCATGTTTATTTTCTCAGCAGGGAATTTTATCATTAACAGGAGGCAAAGGTTGTTCTAAATATTAAGGGAACATAAAAGGGGAAAATGGGGTACCACGGATTCACCCCCCCCCCCTCTCAGTGGTTCATTTCTCCAACTGGGTCCTTACAGAACCCAGGGAAAAGGAAGTGGGTAATTGATGATGACATGGTTTATGATATGTTTAACCCTATTGAACATCTTGATATGCCAAAATATAAAAGAGATCCAGGTATAGGACCTGATGAAGAGGAACCATAGTATAGTTATGATACTGATGAGGAGGATACCTCTATAGTAGATGAAGGGGATCCATATTTTCCCTCTAGTCTAGCTGGTGAAGTGGTATCACATGGAAAGGAAAATAAATCCTTGAAGCTACCTAGAAAAGCAACAGTTATGGGTGTAAGTAATGAAGAAGAACCTATTGATGAGGAATATAAAGCTAGTTTAGATCATGAGGAGATTTCCCCAGATAATGAGGAAGAAAGAGAATATGAAAATGAAGAATATGTTTCTGCTTGCATGATTCTCAGTCCACTGATTGGGAACTCCTCAATGCATACTGAGGAAATTGATGAAGTATATAGACTTGCACCTACTCCTAAGGAGCCTCAAAATGTTAAATTAGAGATGGTTGTGGAAGATTATTCTGAGGAAGACCAACAAACTGAGGCTACTATTAATGTACATATACAAGAGAATTCACAAATTGAGGGGGAGCATCCAACAAGAATTGGAAATGTTTCAGTTGCTAATGATATTGAAGTCTGGGAATAAGACCCAGGTTTTATAGTTTCTGGGTTGGACAATCCTGATTCTGAAGATGATATTCCCATCAATATACCACAAGTTTACTATAATATCTTTTCTGAGTTTTTACCAGAAGATGTGGTAAGAAAAGCTGATCTAGACCAGTTGAAGTCTGATCTTAAGACCTCGTTTGTGGAAGAGATAAGAAGAATGCAAACCTAGTTAATATCATCCATTCAATATGTTATACATGACTCTATGGCTATTATTGTGTCAGAAAGATCACCTGTAGCTGTGCTTGACAATCTGGTTACTAGGGATGACCTTGAGTCTTCAAAGGGTGAGATGAAAGAGTCTTCGAATGCATCTGTTGCAGATTTAATGAATTACTTTGCTGAAGAGATTAGAAATATGGAAAAATAATTAGAACTCTCTCTTGGGTGTATGGTGTGTGGCCCTATGACATAGATGATGAATGAAATAAGAGTATGTCACACTTAGATTGAGAGATGGACCGGAGCTGTTGTTTCCTTGAAGTAGTCTGTTGCTTCTTTAACTACCCTGAGTTGTTCTCAAGATCAAATGAATGTTGATATCAATTACATTAAATGTGTAGTAAGGAAATTTGTGGATGTCTTTGAATCTTTTAAGATTTCTGTCAAAGAGCATGTGAGCACACAGGATTTGTTTGTCCAGAAGCTGATAAGTAACTTGACCCAATCATTCAAGGAGACTATAGCATTCAATGATAAACCTCTTGCTTCATCTAGTTCTTCAGAAGATAATGATCAGTTTAGAACTGTGATGAAAGAGGAGCTTTGTCAAGAAAGTACCTACAGCTCATCTGATTCTCAGGTACTGTCTACCTCAAGAGATATTAGAATTTTTTTTCAGGAGAATAAGAGGGATGATAATGCTTCCCAAAAAAATTCAATGATAATATTGATCTCTACTTTTAGAAATTTTATACCAAGCATCACCTCAACAATCATTTCACGCTTTTGTTAGAAAACCTGAAACTACCTCCAGTCAATCAAGCTTTCATAGAACAAGTCAATAAGCTCAGGGAGTTGACTCCTTCTCTAGATAAATTTATGGAGAACAAGGATGAATTCATTTCTGCCATGAAAAGATGAGGAGGAATCATAATAGACATTAGGAAACTGTTGCTGCCATTTTTTCATGTGGACAGTACACCTATCATTGTACCTCAATCTCTGCCTACCTCTACTCAGTCTGCCTCCTTTCCTTAGATGACTCTACCCTATGAAATCCGTAGTCTCACTCCTATGATCACCAAGAGAGATACAGAGTATATGCTAGGAACCGTATCAATAGCTCAACCTCCATTGATCATCTCTGATGTTCCTAATCCTCCACCTGCATCCACTAAGCCTAAATCCACATCTGATCCCAATGGGAAATCACATGCTGAAGAGGTGGATTGAATAGTGGCTAAGACACTTTGATAGGAATCACTTGTATTCTTTTTTCCACAATTATATATCTATCTATATTTTTTCCCTCAAGAAATATACCCGCTGTCATTCAATTTTCCTGTATTCCTGTTGCTTACTATTTTTTTACTAATCACATAGGGGGAGAAACTATTATTTGAAGCCTAATATATTCTAATCATAATATATTCTATTGATATGAACCCTAATATCATTTACCTCTAGTAAATTTGTTTAATTTTATTACCTCTAATACATTTAAAATCTCAAATTTGAAAATATCATTACTCAAAATGAGAAATAAAAACGATTGTATTTTATACTAATACATTACTGATTATTTTGGATTATAATATCATAATTTTTTATTATCAAAAAAGGGGAGATTATTAACCTCACCAATTTTGATAATCTCAATTATGTTTCATTGTTCGTTGATAATCCCAAATAATGTTTATCTTTATATAAATTATTCATTAAATCTATGATATCATATTATTAAGTTGATAAAATATCAAAATGATCATTGGAATTTGTAAATCAATGCATATCTATGTTTATACTTGTTTATAAATGTTACTAACTCAATCTGAATATGATTCGCATATAAATGATAAGTATTAAGTGTTGGGTCACTGATATAGACCTACAGGTACATAGTCTACCGATAATTAAAGTTCACTGATAGTCCAAGGTTCCTGTGACACAAGGTCACTGGTACATAGTTACCAATACAAGCTACTGATACAAACAGACAGACAGACAACCACCGATACAGACAGACAAAGTGCACCGATACAGACAGATACCAACAGACAGCTACTGATACAATTCTGCTGATACAGATAGATGGATACCACTACAAAGTCTATTGATACAAGAATTTCACCAGTATGGGTCACCGATAGAAGGATATACCAATAGAAGGATCTACTAATTCAAGGTTTCTACCTTTATAAAAAGTAACTGCTACCGATACAGACCTACTGACTCAAGTCTACCGATACAAGCTACTGATGGAAACCAGTCACTGTTTCTCTAAACCTTTTTTATTGGTTGTTTAGTAATAGTAATATTTTATGTTTTTAATGAAACTGCTATTAATTAATGTATGTATGGTGAATTTCAGGATACCGTACCTCACAGAAGTAATCGTACTTTTTGTTGGACCAGATGAGCTCTAAAAGGGAACCTCGAACTACTAAAGAAACAAACAAGGAATTGATCGGTCGTTCCATGGACATATGAGACAACCTTCTAGAGATACACAAGGTCTTATGTGCAAAGAAGAAAAAACATGAATACATTCTGAGTCTGTAGAACCTGATCATTCAAGGGTTAAAATATCTTCAATGATTTCACTCACACTCAAGCTGATTAGACTGATCAACATGGACCTGGAATTCAAATACTATAACAACACTCTATTTTTCTTAAAAAAAACCAGGGAAGGACTCAGAGCTTCATCTGCATCAATCAAAGGAGTCCAAAGCCTCAATCAAAACACATTGATAATTCTAAACTCATATCTATTTTTTTATCTCTATTAGGTTTCATTTATTTACATTTTGAGTAGTGTGTGATCTGTATTTACACACTGACTCCGGAGCATAGCTAGAGGATATCTAATATCCTCACTCTATCTTTCTAAACCCTTTTATTATTCCAACTGTGAATTGTGTTAGAGGTCAAGTGTGACATGGATAGCCTGTGTGCTATTGTTTTTGTTTTCCCACGTAGAACTATGGTAGAGGTCATAGTACATGGACATTATTTGTACTATTGTTTACCCCGATCCGGGGTCTGGATCAAAGTTTATATAAATTATTTGAGAGGACTAAGTCTCATCTTGAGACTGAACCACTTGGATAAATCTGGTGTTCATCTTATTTAAGTCTAAAGGATATTTTCTATTCTGCTTCTAAGTACTTTAAATATAAATCTGTTTTAGAGTAGCATTGATAGTTAAACTAGAAAGCATTTGTAATTATTGTGTGCCAGTAAGTTAGTTTCAAAATCTAACTTAATATCCAGATTAAGATAACTGAGAAGTAATCAATCTTTGAGAAACTAATTGAACACTTACAGTCCTTTTAAATTCACTACAGTTTAACTTGCTTTATGAATTGGGGGATTTTGATACATATCTTTTAAACAGAAATTTTTAATTAGAACTCAATTCACCACCCCTCATGAGTGTACACTCCTATCAATATTTGGTATCGGAGGATTGTTATTTATAGAGGATTTAAAAATACTCTATATTTAAACTGTGATCTTAGTTTTATCTTAATGATCTTAAATTTATGCTAGTTCTAAATTTTATCTCTTTAAAAATATTCACTAAAATATAATTATGGATAATAGACTATATGGTGCTACTACCAACAAACCACCTTTCTTTAATGGTGTTAATTATTCCCAATGGAAACTTAAAATGAAAATTCATTTTGAAAGTATGATATTTGATATCTGGACTACTATAGAGATTTAGTATAAGTTTCCAGAAACTGAAAAAACTACTTGGGATGAACCTACAAAAACTGCTTATAATAATAATTGTAAAACAATGAATTCTTTGTACTGTGATTTAGGAGATGAAGAATTTAATCGAATATCTGCTTGTATAACTGCTTATGAAATCTGGGATACTTTGGCTATTTCCCATGAGGGAACAACCAATGTTATGGAAATGCGATTGAATACTTACACTATTAAGTATGATAATTTTAAAATGAAGCCTGATGAACCTATTTCTGTCATGTATCTCAGCTTCAACGAAATTTTAAATACAATGAGCTCACTTGGAAAAGATGTTCCTACAAAAGAACATATCATTATGATACTAAAATGTCTGCAATAGATATTGAGAGTCACATGAGTTTCCATAAGAGATTCATGTGATTTAAGTTCACTACCTACTAAGGAGTTAATTGGTAAGTTGTTGATGTTTGAAGAAGATCTAAAGGTAAAAAAAGAGGAAGATGATGAACCAAAGAGAAATTCGGTGGCATTTAAGTCCACTACCTCAAAGATCACGGACAAGGAGAAAGTTCACAGACCTACTGAAAGCTCAACAATTGTAGGATCAGATTCTGATATTGATGATGAGATGGCTCAAATAGCCAGGAGATTTAGGAAATTCTATAGTAAGAAGAAATTTTTCAAAAGACCAAATTATAAGGTTAAATATGACCAATGAGGTGATTGGAAGAAATATTGTAAGAAAGCTGATAAGGATGATGAGATAGTGTGTTATAAATGATAATGGAAATGACACATTAAGGATGACTGTCCAAAATTGAAGTTCAAGAAGAAATATGATTATAAGGGAAAAAAATATAAGAAAGCTATGAAGGCAACATGGAGTGCTTTAGAAGACAGGACAAGTGAGTCTGAGTTTTCTAATTCTGAAAAGAATCATGCCAACATGTGTTTCATGACTAATAATTCTGTGGTACCTATTTCCCATATGCTAAATGATTATTATTCTGGAAATGAAATTAATTTAAATAATGATGAAAATATGTCCAAAGATGAATTATTTCAATACTTTAATATGTTAGAAGATACTTTCAATGAGATGAAGGATAAGTAAAAACATTTAAAGAAACAGTATGCCTTGTCCAGTACTGTTAAATATTATATTAGTATAGAAAATGAAAACAATGATCAACTATTAAAAGAGAACACTCAACTTAAATTGTAAAATGAGAACATAGAATAGATCTGGAGAAGTTCACTAAAGTAGAGGACACTCTTACACAAATTCTAGGATAACATGTAGCACCAAAATATATTAATGGTTCAGGCTATCAGCCTGTATAATGAAAGATTAAAAAGAATAGATTTACTCCTAAATCGGGACAGTATGCTACTAGTTCCAGTTTTGGAAACTCTTATGTCTAAACCAGCTATTCACATAGTTATAGATCAAACAAATTTTATCTGTAATTTTTTTTTGAATTTGTTGATTATATGAAACCAATTAGTGAAATATGGGTACCAAAAGTTTTTCGTGCTAACCTGTCTGGACCCATGGATATCTGGGTACCAAAATCATTTTCTGTTTAAACCTGTTTTGTAGGAGACTTGCTTGAAGAGTTCTTGTAAGAAGGCATGATACATGGACAATGGATTTTAAAGACACATGACATGAGATTTATCATTCTTCAAAATCTTAATCAAGTTTGTTGGAGGACATGTCACCTTTGGTGATTATTCAAAAGGAAAAATAATCGGATTAGGATGGATTGGTAACACTGATTTAGTTTTAATTTCTAAAGTATTATTTGTTGAAGGATTAAAATACAATACGTTACGAATTTATCAGTTGTGTGATGATTATTTCAATATTATATTTGAAAATTATTCTTGCAATGTATTTGATTCTAAATTTTTTTTGGTATTTACTGCCTTGAGAAATGAAAATGTATATGCTTTAGATTTATATTCTTTAGAAAAACAAAAGGTTACCTGTTTAAATGCTTTTTATAAAGAGTCTTGGCTATGGCATAGAAGATTAGGACACTACAATGTTAATTCACTTTAAAATCTGAATAAGAAAAATTTCGTTAGAGACCTACCTCAACTAAAATTCCCATCAGACAATGTTTTTACTCCCTGTCAAAAAGGAAAGAAACATACCGTTTCACTGAAATTAAATAAATAAGTTTAAATTTCTCAACCTCTCAAGTTGGTTCAGATGGATTTATTTGGACCTTCAAGAGTTTCTAGTTAGAAAGGGAGGCACTATGTTTATGTTCTAGTAGATGAATTTTCAAGATATACTTGGGTATAATTTTTAGGTCACAAAAGTGATGATTGTTTCTATTTCATTAATCATAATTTATCTGCCCCTAGGACACCTCAATAGAATGGTGTAGTAGAAAGAAGGAATATCACCCTTCCATAAATTGCAAGAACTTTGATTAATGAGTATGACCTACCTATTTAATTCTGGACAAAAACTGTAAATACAGCTAGTTATATTGTAAATAGAGTCTTGATTAGACCTGTTCTCAAAAAGACACCTTAAGAACTATAGAATAATAGGAAACCTAAATTGAGTTACTTCAGTGTTTTTGGTTTCAAAGTCTTTATTCTTAATTCTAAACATAATCTGGATATATTTTTTTCTAAAAGTGATGACAGAATCTGTCTAGGTTACTCTATAACTAGTAATTCTTATAGAGTCTTCAACAAATGAACCAAATGTGTGGAGGAATCAGTAAATATCAAATTTGATGAAACAAATCCGTATGAACCTAATTCTTCTCATGAAAATCACTAAGAAGATATATCTATTCTGGACCTTAATGGTAAAAACAGTTAACCTGCTGTAAAGCCATGAAATTCTGGAAATATTTCAGAATCAACTTCTGGTGAACCCGAGCATTGACAAGAACCTGAAATTTCTAGTCCTACCTTTACTAGATCAACTAGGATTCTAAATAATCATCTTTTAGATTCTCTTGTAGGTAATCGTAATAGAGGGAAACAGAATAGAGATTCTCTAGGAAACCAAGTTGAACATCAAACAATTCATTCATAGTTAGAACCTAAAAATATCAATGATTCTATCAATGAAGAATTTTGGGTGATGGATATGCAAGAAGAATTAAATCAATTTGAATTAAAAAAATTCTAGGAATCAGTTGATATACCTAAGGGCACTTTGACCATAGGAACTAAATGGGTCTTTATAAATAATGTTGATGAATCGGGAAATATCATTAGAAACAAAGCAAGGCTAGTTGCACAAGGGTATTGTCAAGAGTAAGGAATAGACTATGGGGAATCCTTTTCACCTATAACAAGATTAGAAGCTATTAAGATTTTAATTTCCTATGCTGCTCATCTGAATTTCAAGTTATATCAAATGGATGTTAAAAGGGATTTTATATATGGTTTTATAAATGATGATGCCTTTGTTGAACAACCACCTAGATTTACTAATACTCATTTTACTAATCGAGTTTTTAAGCTCTCTAAAGAATTATATGGTTTAAATCAAGCTCCACGGGCTTGGTATGATAGACTTAGTAGTTTTATTATTTCAAAAGGTTTTTATAAAGGAATTTCTCATCCATCTCTCTTTATTAAAATAATTTCCAAAGATGTTTTGATAGTACAAATCCATGTTGATGATATTATTTTGGGATCATCTAAAAATGTTTTGTGTATTGATTTTTCAAAGAGTGTGCAAAATGATTTTGAAATTAGTTTAATGAGAGAACATAAATATTTTCTTGGATTTCAAGATTCTTAAAATAAAAATGGTATTATCTATAATCAATGTAAAAATACAAAGGATATTTTAAAACGTTTTGGTTTAGATAGTATTAAGTAATGTGATACACCTATGAGTACTATTTATAATTTAGATGCTGATGAAACTGGAAAACTAGTGGATCATACCAACTAGAGAGGTATGATTGGGATCCTACTCTACATTAATGCTAGTTGACCTGATATTATATTGAGTGTGTCTATGTTTGAAAGATTTCAAGCTAATCCAAAAGAGTCACAATTTCTTACTGTTAAAAGAATTTTAAAATATGTTAAAGATACTACTAACTTGGGATTATTTTATCCAGAAGGAAAATCATTCAATTTAATAAGTTATTCAGATCCTGACTTTTCAGGTTGCAAGTTATACAGAAATAGAATGTCTGGAACATGTCATATTATATGTAAGTACTTAGTATCTTGGTGTTGTAAAAAAAAGAAATATATTGGATTGTCTATTTCGGAAGCAGAATACATTGTTGCGGGTAGTTACTGTGCACAAATTCTATGGATGAAACATACTTTAATAGACTATGGATATAAATTTAGACATGTATTAATAAAATATGATAACACTTGTGCAATTAATATCTCAACAAATCATGTATCTCACTCTAGGACCAAACACATTGATGTAAGGCACCACTTTTTGAGAGATCCTTAATAAAAATGTGATATTACTCTTGAATTTATAGGTACTGAACATCAATTGGATGGAATTTTCACCAAGCCTTTAAGTTCAGATAGGTTAAAGTATATTATACATGAGTTTCAAATGTTAGTCTTTTTAGGTTAGAATACTCACCGTCAAAAAGCTCACCGTATGAAACCTCACCATTAGAAACCTCACTGTTAGAAACCTCACCGTTAGAAACCTCACCGTTAAAAACCTCACCGTTAAAAACCTCACCATTAGAAACCTCACTGTTAGAAACCTCACTATTAGAAACCTCACCATTAGAAACCTCACAGTTAGTAAATCATCACAATTAGCCAAATTCTCACCGTTAGACACACCTCACCTCTAGAGAAACCTCACCGTTACAGAGACCTCACTGATATGTAAATCTAACCGTTAGGATTATCACCTGTAGTTATCACCGATATGTATTGGTCTGTATAATTTTTTCATTTCTTTAGGTGAAACTCTTAATTGTTTTCAGTATATTGTTTTAATTAAATTTGTATTCCAATATGATAATAACTAAGCTTTGTCATATTTCAATCCACCACAAACTCTTCTCTCTCTCAAACCCAACTTCTCATATCCCCGCTTTTCATGAAAACCCTATGTTATTCAATTGGAGATGGAAAGAACAAAGCTCCCGAGAGTCTGGGATGACAGTGATGAGACGAGTGCGAAGAATAAGAAAATAGGACCTGAAGGTAGTGGCAGTGGCAGTAGAATAAGGTGTAGATGGAATTTAATGAACCCTCATTTGCAGAATAAAGAAATTGTAATAGAGAAGGAACTTTGTGCAGACTGGCTTATGTCCAGTAAGTCATTGACATTGATGATATTGGAGGTGAAGGGATGGCTCAAATGCTTCGCAAACAATAATGGACACTATTATCCCAAGATGGTAAAAGAGTTCTATGCGTTTGTGAACATTGAGAAATATGAAGAGGAGAATAGAATGGATTAAGTTGTGAATTGAAGGGAAATATCTTTTTCCACTAATGAATGGGACGGATGTTTGAAAGTCCCACATAAAGAAGTTTTTGGGTATTTCTCGAATACAATTCCTCCTACCAGTGACATTTTTTATTATGATATTTCCTTGGAAGAGCTCTCTGGTAATAGAAAACAAATGAAAGTAGGGGTTTTAGAGATAGATGGAGAAAATAGATTGCATTTCAAGTTCATCCAACATGTGTTATGTCTAGGAAGAGGGGACCTTGAAAATTTTAAGTATTAAGATATATATTTGTTGCATCTATTAAGAAATGGTGTTAAGGTGAATCTGTGTAGACTGTTAATGATTCAGATTGAGGATATGACCAGGCCCAAATCAAAGTCCAATTATGTATTATTTGATAAGTTAATTTCAGTTATGATCAAAGTGAAGGGATTAGCTGAGTATCTGGATGAGACAGTGGTAGTAAGGAACAATTTTTGCATCGCATGCACAATTTGTAAATATATAAAGATTTGGTGGAACCCATGGAAAAAGGATGTGGGTAATTGATGATGAGAGGGTTCATGATAAGTTTAACCCTGTTGACCATCCTAATATGCGAAAAGAGAAAAGAGATCCAGGTCTAGGACCTAATTAAGAGGAACCACAAAATAGTGATGATACTAATGAGGAGGATACCTCTATAGCAGATGAAGGGGATCCTGATTTTGCACCTAGTCCAGCTAGTGATGTGGTATCACATGAAAAGGTAAATCATTCAATTAACCTACCTAACAAAGAAACATTTATGGGTGAAGGTAATGAAGAATCACCTATTGATGAGGAAGACCAAGGTAGTTTAGATCATGAGGAGACTGCCCCAGAGAATGAAGAAGAATGTGAATTTGAAAATGAGGCATCTGTTTCTTCTTAATTGAGTCTCAGTCCACTCATTAGGCACTCCTCAATGCTTACTGAAGAAATTTATGAAGTATATAGATCTACACCTATTCCTAAGGAGCCTCCTGTTGTTGAATTGGAGATGGTTGTGGAAGATTCTTCTGAGGAAGACCTACCTGTTGAGGTTTCTATTAATGTACATATACAAGCGAATTCACAAATTAAGGGGGTGCATCCAAAAAGACATGGAAATGTTTTAGTAGATAATGAGATTAAGGACTGGGTAGAAGACCCAGGTTTTGTAGTTTGTGGGTTGGACTATCCTGATTCTGAAGATGAGACACACATCAATAGACCACAAGTTTACTATAATATCCTCTCTGAGTTTTTACCTGAATATGTGGTAATAAAAGCTGATCTAGACTAGTTGAAGTCTGATCTTAGGACCTCGTTTGTGGAATATGTGAGAAGAAAGGAAACCTCATCAATATCATCCATTCAATCTGTTATGCATGACTCTGTGGCTAGTATTGTGTAAGAAAGAGCACCTGTAGCTGTGCTTGACAATATGGTAACCAGGGATTCCCTTGAGTCTTGAAAGTATAGGATGAAAGAGTCATTTAATGCATCTTTTGTCGATTTAAAGAATTTATTTGTTGAATAAATTAGAAATGTGGAAAAATATTCAGAACTCTCTGTTGGGTGTATGGTGTCAGGCCCTATGACAGAGAAGATGAATGAAATAAGAGTATGCAAAACTCAGATTGAGAGATGGACATGAGCTGTTGTTTCCTTGAAGTAGTCTATTTCTTCTATAACTACCTAGAGTATTTATCAAGATCAAATGAATTTTGATATCAATTATATTAAAAGTGTAGTAAGGATATTAGTGGATGTCTTTAAAGCTTTTAAAAATTCTAGCAAAGAGCATGTGAGCACCCATGATTTGGTTATCTAGATACTAATGAGCAACTTGACCCAATTATTCAAGGAGAATATAGAATTCACTGTTAAACCTCTTGATTCATCCAGTGCTTCAGTATACATTGATCAGTTTAGAACTGTGCTAAAAGAGGATCTTGGTCAGGCTAGTACCAGCAGCTCAGCTGATTCTCAGGAACTGTCTACCTTAAGAGATATCAGAAAATTTGTTCAGGAGCATATGAGGGATGCTAATGATGCCCAAAAAGAAATAAAAGATAATAATGATCTCTACTTTCAGAAATTTTATACCAAGCATTATCTCAAAAATCATTTCAAGATTTTTTTAGAAAACCTAAAATACCTGCAGTCTGTCAAGATTTCAAAGAACAAGTCAGAAAGATCAGGGAGTTGACTCCTACTCCAGATAAATTTATGGATAAAAAGGATGACTTCATTTCTACTATGGAAAGAGGAGGATGAATCATAATGGACCTTAGGAATTTGTTGCTACCATTTTTTCATGTGACTAGTACACCTATCACTGTACCTCTAGCACTGCCTGCCTCTGCTCAGTCTCCCTCCATTCCTCAGATAAATCTACCCCAAGCAATCCAGAGTCTCACTCCTTTGATCACCTAGAGAGCTACACATTATAGGCTAGTCACTATATCAGTAGCTCAGCCTCCAATGATCATCTCTGAAGTTCCTAATCCTCCACCTGCATCCACCAAGCCTGAATCCTCTTCTGATCCCAAGGGCAAATCACATGCTATGGTGGTGGATTGAATAGTGGCTATGACACTTTGATAGGAATCAATTGTATTATTTTTGCCTCAATTATTTATCTCTCTATATTTTTTCCCAAAAGAAATATACCTAATGTCATTCTCTTTTCCTGTATTCCGGTTGCATACTATTTTTTTTCTAATCACAAAGGGGGAGAAACTATGAAATGATGTCTAATATTTTCTGAGCCTAATATGTTCTGAGCCTAATATATTCTATTGATATGAACCCTAATATCATTTACCTCTGGTACATTTGTTTTATTGCTTTACCTCTGATACATTTAAAATCTCACATTTGAAAATGTCATTACTCACACGGATAAATAAAAACCATTGTATTTTATACTAATAAATTACTGATTATTTTGGATTATAATACCAAAATTTGTGATTATCAAAAAGGGGGAGATTGTTAACCTCACCTATTTTGATAATCTCAATTATATTTCAATGTGCTTTGATAATTCCAAATAATGTTTATCTTTATATCAATTATTATTTGAATATATGATAACATTTTATTAAGTTGATAAAATAGAAAAATGATCATTTAAATTTGTTAATCAATGTCTATCTATGTTTCTACTTGTTTAGAAATGTTACTAGCTCAATCTGAATATTATTTTCATAAAACAGATAAGTATTAAGTGTTGGGTCACTGATATAGACCTACCAATACCTACTCTATTGATAAGTAAAGGTCACTGATGAAACAAGCTTCCTGTGACACAAGGTTACTGGTACATAGTTACCGATACAAACTATCGATACAAACAAATAGACAAATAGCTAGCGATACAGACAGACAAAGTCCACCGATACAGACAGATACCGACAGACAACTATCGATACAAATCTATTGATAAAGATAGACGACTATCACTACAAAGTCTACTGATAAAACAATTTCACCAGTATGGGTCACCAATAGAAGTAGTTACTGATAGAAGGAGCTACTGATTCAAGTGGTCTACCATTATTAAGAGTAATAGCTACCGATATAGACCTATTGACTCATGTCTACTAATACAATCTCACTGATACTAGGAGCTACTGATGAAAATCAGTCACTATTTCTCTAAACTCTTTTCTATTGTTTATTTAGAAACGTTCATATTTGATTTTCTAAATGTAACTACTATTAATTAATTAATGTATGTTGAATGTCAGGAAACCGTACCTCGTACCTACAGAACTAAACATACTTTCTATCAGACCACATGAGCTATAAAAGGTACCCTTGAACTACTAAAGAAACAGCAAGGAATTGATCAGTCTTTCTATGCACATATGAGACAACCTTATGGATATACACAAGTATGTACATGAATATAAGAAGAAGGAAGAATACATTCTAAGTCTGTAGACCGTGATCATTCAAGGAGTAAAATATCTTCAACGATTTCACTCACACTCAAGTTGATCAGATTGATCAACATGGTCCTGGAAGTCAAATACAAAAAAAAACTATTTTTCATGAAAAAAACAAGAGAAGGAATCAGAGAATCATTTGCATCAATCCATAGAGACCAGAGCTTACTCAAAACACATAGAGAATTCTAAAATCATCGTTATTTGTTTATCTCTATTGTGTTTCATTTATTTACATTTTGAGCAGTGTGTGTTCTATATTTACACACTGACTCTTAAGCATAACTGGAGGATATCTAATATCCACACTCAATATTTCTATCCCCTTTTATTATTCCCACTGTGAATTGTGGTAGAGGTAAAGTGTGACCTTGGTGGCCTGTGTGCTATTGTTTTTGTTTTCCCACATAGAACTGTGTTAGAGGTCTTAGTCCCTGGACAGTCATTGTACTGTTCTTTACCCCGATCTAGGGTATGGATTGAATATTATATAAACTATTTGAGAGGACTAAGTCTATGATTTAGATTGAACCTATTTTTTAATCCCAGTGTGCATCTTATTTAAGTCTAAAGTAAATTTTCTATTTCGCTGCTAAGTACTTTAAATATAAATCTTTTTTAGAGTAACTTTGATAGTTAAACTGGAAAGTGTTTGTAATTATTGTGATCCAGTATGTAGGATTCAAAAGCTAACTTAATCTTCAGATTAAGTTAACTTAGATGTATTCAATCTTGGAGAAACTAATTGAACACTTACAATATTTTTAAATTCACTACAGTCTAACTTGTGTTATGAATTCGGGGATTTTGATACATATCTTTTAAATAGAAATTTTTAATTGGAAATCAATTCACCCCCTCTTGAGTGTCCACTCCGACCAACAATAATTATTCATTATAATTAATACAATATCCTTTTCTATACCATTTGATCTTTAAGTGAATTATATCATCTCTCATGTGTACATACAACCTACTGTATCCACGATGCGATGTGATTCATTCTTCATGACCTTAATTAAACCAAAATTATACCCATGAATGGAATGAATAAATATGATATATATTATAATAATATCAGTTTATAAATGATATAACTATAACCTAAGAATTGGTACATGAACTTATCTGAAAAAACTTTCATTAGAACCTAATGTAGTTAATATCCGAATAAAGAGTGACAATAAAATGTTACTAAAAATGGATGATAATATAATCATATATGGAATCATAAAAATGATTATTATTCTGGAATAATTCAATAACGTTATTTAAATCATTATACAAGAGGTTCAGATACATATCAAGGATATCATAGAAATGGTAAGGGATAATTTTTCAATCTTCTTTTAATGTGAGATTATTTATGTGTAAGTATTTAAATGGGGTATATTTATCATCAATGTCTATATTTTCTAAAATTGTTTTCATAATATGATTAATATTCTCCTATATATGCTGAATTTTATTTTTACCCATTTCGAAATTTACTACATGGTTGGGAAGGAATATTTCATTGCTTTACCATATGAGGTTGTTTGTTTACTTCACTGACAAAAGTACGAGGAAAATGTTTTTTCACTTATATGAAATGATTAGATTTTTCCGCATTCATAATGACTTATTTCCATGAATATTCATTTAAAATATTTCAAATGTATTTTCAATTAAATTGGTTTAATTGGAAATTTCATGATATTTTTTAGAAAAGAAATCACTTTGGGAGATGAAAGGTTATTTTCCTAAAAAAGTAATTTCATGTATTTAATCAATATTATTTTCCATATATGATGACATAGGGTTATGTTTCTGTCCTAATTATTAATTTCATATTATTTTGTTTATGATCGAATAATTTTGATAAAATATATTTATTCTATATTGATTATGTTAGAATGATGATTAAGAAACCCATTTTATGTTCCCTGGGTTATGTTATGATGAATGTATTATGTTTTTATGGCACATGTATGAATGATTTAATTATGAGATGGGTGAGACCTATATCTCCCTCCAATTAGTTGGGTAAATATTTATATATCATGATATAGAACTGATTTTAATGGTAAGTAAATATGGTTCAGTAATACAACACTGGGATAGAATGTACACCCATTTCAGTAATGGACATTGTCCACTATGATGTACTTACCTATGAGCCTTAGCTAAATGGAATATTTTTTCTATGCTCATGTGTCTTCCACAAGTTCAGTTTTTTTTTGAAATGTTAATATATCATGGTTAATGTAACTTTATTATTTATGCCTTACGAACTGCTATGATTTATTTCTCGAATCATGATTTTGATATTAAAAATTTATATTCATGTTTTTTTACATTTATATGTTCATCTATTGTTTTTTTCCCATACTGAGTATCTAAGCTCACCGTTTCTTATGTTTACTTTCCTTGGGTTATAAAGAAATCATTTATGTAGGAGTATTAAAGGGGAAGATCCTTATGGGAGATGATGAAGATCATTCACAAGTGAGAAGAATGTATCATATGATTCCAAGGGAACAAAACTATTATGGTCCTATGGCGTGGATTCTTAATATTTAATTAATATTCATCTAAAGATGAAATATTCATAAGCATCATGATTGGGTCATTATAGTTGGTATTAGAGGAAAGATTAAGTAAACCTTTGGAAACTAGGATGTGAAAACACTAGTGAGATCCCTATAGATAGTTCTAAGGGATTTCCTATAGATATGTATAATTATATGTTACCATCCGAGAATTATGGTAATTATCATGAATAACATAGGATAAAACCTAAGATGCTAGATATTGAAAATAAACCCCCTTGTTTAGGTTGTTTTCTTAGTATTACTTTTTCCTCTAAAACTATTTTTTGGGGATTAAACAATGGGTGTAACCTGAAGGACCAACATTAATGATCTATATAATGTGAAATGCAATGATTTTCCTCCTGAGGAAGAAAATGTTATGAGACATGGAATGAAAAATATTATAGATATTGTAATGACCCAGGTATTTATAGAATAATAATATTTTATTTATATTAATACTTATGAATAAGATAATAATTTTAAATTAAGGGGGATGCTTTTAATGATATCTTACTTGACAAGAAACAAGGGGTTTCTCCAAAATCTTACGTTACACACAACATTGAGATATACAGAAAAATAATACTGTAAAAATAAAATTATTTTAAATGGTAGTTAATGCATAACCATTGTAATGGAAGGAATGAATAATTAAAATTTAATTTTTAAATATGGTTTAAACATGTTTAAATAATTATTCATTGGTTACCAAATTTAATAGAAGTGGAAATAAAAACCAATTGAATATAGAGGATGTGTTTTTATGAAAACATATTTAAAAGAGAATAATGGTGTTTTAATATCACTCTTTATGGAGATTTATTTAATGAAAAAAACATATGATATAAACTCAAGGTAATGTTTTAAATTAATCTCATATGTTTTCAAGATATGATTTAAGAACAAATTCAATTTTTTGGA
Organism: Viscum album; assembly: GCA_963277665.1. NCBI lineage: Eukaryota > Viridiplantae > Streptophyta > Magnoliopsida > Santalales > Viscaceae > Viscum > Viscum album. The sequence goes on along the minus strand of OY728121.1, from coordinate 2,010,649,572 downwards.
TAAAAGATGTATTTTTAAAAAAATGCAGTTTTACTGCCATTTGATGGAGAAAACATTTTAAATATAATTTTGTCACTTTTATATGTTCTATTTGGAAAAATAAACTTCTTTTATAGATTGAGGACATCAAAACATACGTGGAATGAAATTTTTGTATTTCTCTAATAAAAATAAAAATATTATGAATAGTGAATAATACTATATATTAATTCAAAACATCCTTTTAATAATATTTTTTATATAGTTAGGTTGTACTTTTAATTGGTTTTAATGTGTAATTGGATTATATTTTTATCATTTAATACAATTCTAGAAATTTTAAGTAATTTAACTTTGACATTGGACATAAACACATGTCAGTATTTTGATAGATATTACTTCTAAAAAACCTGCTTTTTGGTTTTGTGAATGGGAATTATTTTTAAATTAATTTTTTTCCAATTATGTGTTTTTTTGAATTTTGAAATATGGATTCCATATTTTGAATTAGGAGATATTATTTTTTAAAATAGGTACCTTTTTTAGAAATTATGAATTGTAACTTTAGTAATTATTTTATTTACCATGGTTAAAGTGTAAATATAGTAAATATGGGTAAAAAATTATATTATAATTATATTAAACTATCTTAGCATTTGTAATAATCCTATTTTATAAGATATGTCCGACTATGGGAATCCTTGGGTAGAATTTGAGACCCCATGGGGCCACCTGGATGTTAAAATGACATTTTATAAGAATTAATTTAATGTAAAGAAAAATTTAACATAAACATATATATTTTACTATATTTTTTATATAGGGTTATATAAGTGACCTATTAGACTATAAATAGTCATTATAAATCTAAAACTATTTATTATATTATTTTATTTTATTTATAATATTTACACATCAAATAAATAAATTTATTTATGACATAATGATGATGTAGTGATTACCTTATTAATGAATGATTTAAATAAATGATATTATAAATATTAAAATAAATATATTTTGAAACTTTTTATGCCATAAATTAATTTTATGGATTATAATGGATTGTTTTTTTTTTGAATTAATGATGTTTGTTTAGAAATAATAACGTTCTTATGGTTTTTGAAAAATTTGTGATATGAATTGTATAATAATTGAAATAAATGAGTTTTTTTATAAAAAAAATTTATTAAATGATATAATAGTCATAAAAATATAATATTCTCCCAAATTAATTAGATAATGTAAAAAATTTCATTAATGACCCACTTTAGGTTCTATTAGAATTTTATAGTTACTATATTAACCATATAGTATATATATCCAAGAAGACATTGTAAAAGTTAAATTAGTGAACTAAGGTTAAATGCTAAAAGATAAGGTCACATTTGTGACCTAGACAAGTATAAAACATATTGGTTGAGATGTTCTCAACCCCAAAAAAAAATCTAATATTATAAATAAATTACTTTTTGTCCATTTTAAACTGAAAATATTATATTATAATAAAATAATATTTCAATGCCTTCCTAAAGTCCCCCTCCTCCATCTTACAAAAGGGCATCACCTCTACCCTTTTAATCACACCTCCCATTACCCTTGGATAATCCTAAATATTCACAAATAAACTTCTAACATCCCTCTCTTCCTCTGATAAAACTTAACATATGAAGACGGAAATTCAATAAAGACATTTAGCTCAAATCAAAGGGAGTTACACGTTTTAAAAGATCGTGTCTTCTCTAAAGTTCCTTTCCACTATTTTAATTCTCTATTCCATATTCCATTATTATTATTTTATTCCATAAAAACACCAATATTCTAAACATAAAAGGATTATTTTATGAGAATTATTCTAACTACACTTACACACACCTCCTTATATTGGATACGAACATATTGTTTTTGTGTACGACAAACTGCTGCCTCATGAAACGACGACTGTTCGATTTTCCCCTACCACATCTCATGGAGGAAATTATGATGGCATTGTATTTATATATTTTATATATTTTATTTATATTTCCTCTATTGAAATTTAATATTTATTTTCAAACATACCTTTATTCTTATCATGATGTATGAATAAAATAATTTCATTTGAGGATGTGTGGACTACCGCCCCCTCTAAGTGACATGACTCGTTCATGACATACATGGAACATATAAATGATGGATTTAATTAACTTATGTGAAATTTATATCACATTATATTATATGGTAATTATAATATACTTATGTATAATTTAGTTTTCATTACATTAAATATGAAAAATAAATGAAAGTAGCATTCATGCGTACGTACGACTTACCGTCTCCAAGAACGGTGCATTTAATTTATTATATCCAAATGTTATAAAATATTATAAATACATATATACTGGATATAAATAATTATATAGTGGATATATATGTTATTTAAATCATTAATACTATTCTATAGTTAATTGACATTTGACAACATGAACAATTTGTAATTAGAACTAGATTCTTTTTGACTCATGTACCGGACATAGAAAAAATTAAAGATATGAACTTGAATAATTATATGATTGTTATAGAAAGGTCATAAGTTATATAAAAGTAATAATAAAATTGAAAAAGATTCTGAATCAATTATTAATTAACAAATTTTTATTGTTCAGGGAGATAAGGAACGAACAAGAAAAGTCAGACACAAAGTAAGGGATTTTGTCTCAATATCCTTTTATTGGGGAATATCTTATTTTTATGAACATATATTATCCTAAAATGTGTATATATAACCGTTTTTACTATTAAAATCATCAATTAGTAATTTCTCATGTTATTTAAAGTTCTATTTAGTTTTATTCCTTAATGATTTTTAATCAAGTGTTTCTCAAGTGGTAAGGGACTTCATCTCAATCTCCTTTCATTGAGGCATATTTATATAATAAAATACTCTTTATTTTATATGGTGTAAAAGAATCCCCATTGAATTTTTATTTCATTCAATGGAAATATTTTTTCTATGAAGCGTTTTACTAAAGGATAAAAGGAATGTTTTAATTTATACGGTGTCAATGACCTCTCGATTGCCATAATCATTATATGATATTTGGATTCCTCTATAAGACATAATGTTTTTAAAAGGAAAATAATCCATTATTCGATATTTGGGTGTTTTGTTATTGAAAATGTTTTTTGAAATGGATTGACTATTTCAATATCTTGAAATGATTTATTTTGATTTCGAATGAAATTTTTTTAGTGAAATGGTGATATTTTCAATATTTTGAATTTTCTAATTATATAATGGTACTTGGACTTATGAAGGGTGGTTATTTGATAAAAAAATGATAGGTGGTCACATGATAAAACAAATTACAATTGGACCGTGGTAAACTAAGAATTGGTGGTTAAAATATAACATCTAATGCATTTGGTATGGAAGTCAGCCCTATGGCTATTCCATTTAAAGATATGTATAGAAGTCGACTGTATGGTTATTCAATTTATGTATGTTTATGTCGCAATTTACCTTTATATTCTATGTGATTTATTCTATGGGAATTATGGTAATATTTTTCTTACAAATAGGGTATGTAAAAGCTTATATTCAGTCTTGTATATTTAATACCTATTAAAGGTGAAAATATTTTCTTTATGATAAATTATTCATGGTTTTCATGTTATCTGATGAATAATTGTTCTCTTTATTTTTGTATCCACTACTGAAATTTTTATGCTCATCCCATGTTTTGAAATGTTTTTCCCAGGACATAAATATGATTAGAGTCAAGGATGGGATCAATGAAAAATCTATGTTGTTAAAACATGAAACGATGTCATGTTTCTTTTTTAAATAGTATTTGTTTTTGAAAAAAATGAATAGTGATTATAAGTGTCTACTTGTAATATTCAGGATGTTATGTATAAGTTATGACATAATTTTATAATGCTCTAAAACCTGAAAAGATCCTTGATGTGAATTAAATTTAAATTATTAACTTATCTTAAGTTTATTTCCTGATTAATACTAGAGAATTATAGTTGGAATCAAAGGTCAGTATAGATAACATTATATGTTTGGGTGATATTTAAGAAAAAGTGAAATGTTTTATTTAACCATAATGGTAATCACATTATAAAGAGTCATATTTATTTTAGATAAATTGAATTATTTTAAGATAACATGAATAAGTATATCATAGTTTTTTCCTTCCTCATAAGATATTATATGATTATTTTACCGATATACTCACACTGAACATTTTGGGTTTTAGAAAACCGATAGATTTATCATGAACCAAAGTAACAATGGATATGAAGGAAATTATGGTGGTTTTATGAATAATAAACTGAGTGAAATGGGAGTGGAAATGAGAAATATTATGTTCATTCATAACAAAATATCTGGAGTCATGATTTACCACTTGAACCATGGTGATTTCTCTAAGGCATCATATATACAAGAAACAAATCCCTATGGAAGTTCAGGTAATAATCATAAAGGTAAGTATATTAAAAAACCTATGTGTAAAGGATGGAGAAAAAAACACCCATGAAATTTTTTCAAGGGATGGGAAGATTTTATAGATGTGTTAATGAAGGTCATAAAGAAATAACAAACCATGTAAAAAGGAAGCATTCAGTTGGATCCTATAAATGGAAAGAAGATATTTCCAAGGGAACAATTAAAAATTTTAAATGTGGTGTGTATGGTCATTACACATATTGATTTCATACAAAGAAGGTTTAAGAATTGGATCGATAGTACCATAAAAAAATATGTTTACCAATTCATAACTCCATTCAAATTGAAGATTAGGAAATAGAAAATGACCTATGAAAGGTATTGATTATTTCATAGCTCATGTTTTCACATTATTGAAATATTAAGAAATTAATCATGATTTTGTTTGTAGGAAGGAAGTTTCAAATAATAAGAGGGAAAACCTGGATAGAGGATCATGAATAATGTTTGATGATAAAGATGTATACAATTTAGGAATTAAATAAATATGTTGGATCTAGGGATGATAATATGTTTAAATGTATTAGTAATGGGATTACTTTGGAAGAATTATAGTATTTTTAACCCTTATGTTTTTTCTATAAAAATTTTAATTGAGGAATAATTATAATTTATTTTCTAAATATAATTATAACGGACCATTAGGGTTTATATGATCCTTGACATTGTGTAAATTATGGGTTATTACTTTTTTTGATTAGAAATGCGAGGTTTGAGATAACCTTTGAGGATAAAATATGTTATGGTTATTTTTGATGATTTTATCTCATTTTGGGAATGTTTTAATAATTATATACCTCTAGGAAAAGGACTAACCAATGGAGGGGTGACAACCAGTTGCGTCTGGCAGGGCCGGGGGAATCGACCTCAGAACCGAAGGGAGAAAAGTGTGCATCGCCTACCACTGACCTACATGAATCCCCTGGTTAGTATGACTTAATATATTTAGTAAACTAATTTTATGGATGAAGAATAAGTTAATTTTTGGAAATTATGATTTATTAAATATATGTGCTTATTATAGGAAATTTATTTGGTGATTAAGTGATAAATGTTAGTTTGAATATGTTTTCTCTTTTGGGAACACTATATGCCTAAGGAAAATATAATACTAGGGGATTTCATATGATGAGTAGTGGTTGAATTTTGATTTTTAATAATAAATTTTTTATTATTCACATATGTTTATTTTTTTTATTTTTGTAAATTATTAACCAATCATGGAGAAAATGTGATTTGGTTAATTACTTTTAAGTATGATACATTAAGTGTAGCCGATGTTATTTGGAGATAATTATTAAGATTTATCATGGAAGACTTGGTGATAAAATACTTGTGATTTTTTGGGTTTCAATATTTGATTGGATTAATTTGAAGAATTTGAAGGACAATTGTGTTTTTGAATGGTCTTTGTTGAACTTTGGGTATTGTTTGTTGAATTTTTGATATTAAAGGATTATATTTTTAGGGGATTATATGATCTTGTACAAACCATTTCGATTTTGGTTAATGTAAAAAGATAGAAAAAATATATAATTCATCTATTTTAGATTATGTGATCATCTAGAAGTTTATTATAGCATTACATTTATGACCAAGTCATCTTGAGTACTCATTGTTTGGAGAAAAGATGAGTTTGTTGTAGAAATTTATTCAAGGATGAAACTTTATTTGACAAGTAAGAATGTTTCCTTATGTTCTTAGTCAAGATTATAAATAAATTAATCAAATTTATGAAAGTTATATTAAAATAATGACATCTGTAATTTACTTTTCCTACTATGAAGTCAAATACCGTTTAACCCATCACAAGTTTGTGGTTTTCTGGTGGTTAACATTCTCCTGCTCATGTTTTCTATCACTCTCCATCAAAACATGATGGTTAGTTTTTGTTCCATATCCATGTTCTTCTACATGTAACCCTAGTAATTGTTATATTGAGTGACATTTTTATTTATCTTTTTTTATTTAAAAGTGATAGTTTTATTGACTCTTTTTCAAATGTGGGATGTTTAGTGACATTTCCGAACCCAATTTTTTTATTATGAGGACACAATTTTCAAAAGGTGGAAGGATGTAATGAACCAGGTATTTATAGAATAATACATTTGGGTTTCTATTAATATTTACAAATAAGATATTAATTTTACGTTAAGGTGGAAACTTTTTCTTATTGCGTACTCGACACACAACATGGGGTTTCTCTGAAATCCTACGTTACACACAACATTGAGAGATACGAAAAAAATAATACAATAATGATATAATTATTTTAAATGGCTGTTAACACTTAGCAGTTGGAATGGATGGAATGAATAATATCAATTTAATTTTGAAATATGGTTTACAAATGTTTAAATAATGATTCCTTGGTTACCGAATTTATTAGAAATGGAAATAAAAAGCCATTTAATATAAAGGATCTGTTTTTATGAAAACCTATTTAAAAGAGAATAATTGTGTTTTCATATCAATATTTATGAACTTTTATTTAATGAAAAAATGTGATACATTTTTAATTTAAGGTTTTAAATTCATCTTATATGTTTTCTAGATATGATATAAAACAAATTCAATTTTTTGGATAAAAGAATTATTTTTCCAAAAAATGCAGTTTTACCACCTTTTGATGGAGAATCCATATTAAATATAGTGTTTGTCACTTTAATATGTTATATTTGAAATAATAAACTTATTTTATAGAATCAGAACATCAAAATTTACTTTGATGAAATTTTTGTTTATTTCGGATAAAATTCATATTTTTATGAATAATGAAAAATAATCCAATTTAATTCAAACCTGCCTTTTAATATAATGTATTTATATAGTTCTATTTTAATTTTAATTAGTTTAAAAGTATAATTGGATTATATTCTTATCATTTAGACCAATTTTGGCCATTTTAAGTAATTTCAATTTGAAATTGGGTGTAATAACATGTCAATATTTCGATAGATATTAATTCTTAAAAACACGCTTTTTGGTTTTGACAACGAGAATTAATTTTAAATTAATTTATTCCTACTCTTTGTTCTGAATTTGAAATAATTGATTCCATATTTGGAATCATGAGGTCCAAATTGTGTAAATAGGTACAATTTATTATGCGAAATTATTAATAATAACATTTGTAATTATTTCATTTACCATGGTTGAATGGTAAATCAGGTAAATAAGGGTAAAAAAATAATATTATAATAATATTAAACTACCCTAACACAAGTCATAATCTTATTGTATGAGATATTTATATCCATGCACATCCCTGGGTCGTATTTTGGACCTCATAGAGACACTTGGATGTGAAAATGACATTTTATAAGATTTAATTTAATGTAAAGAACAATATAACATAAACATATATATTTTAATAAAATCATTATTATATGGGGTTATATAAGCGATATATTCAACTATAAATTGTAAATAGAAAGATAAAAAATATTTTTCTACATCATGGTATTTTATTTATAATTTTTATTCATCAAATATATAATTTAGTAATGACACAATGATGATATATTGATTACCTTATTAAGGAATGATTTAAATAAAAGAGATTATAAATTTCAAAATAAATTTATTTTGAAATTTTTTATGCCATACACGAATTATAGGAATGCATATGACTTGTTATTATTGAATTAAGGCAGTTTGTGTCTAAACAATAATGTTTTTATGGATTTTTAAAATGTCATGATATGAATAATATAAAAATAGACTTAAATGAGTTTTTAAAACATATACTATTTTATTAAATCATATAATAGTCCTAAAAATATAATATTAAGCCAAATGACTTATTTAATGTGGAAAATTTCATTAATGAACCACTTTTGTATTGATTGGAATTGTATATTAACTATATTAACCATATAGTATGAATATACAAGAAGACAAGGTTATAGTTAAATTAGTTAACTAAGGTTTATTACTAAAAAAGGTTAAATTCTTGACATTTAATAGGATAAAACCTGTTGTTTGATAGTTTTTCGACCAAAAAACATCTTATCATTGAAATAAATGACATTGGGACCATTTTAAACTGAAAAATAATTATATCATAAAATAATATTTCAATGCCTCTTAAAGTGCCCCTCCTCCCTCTTTTAAAAGAGAATCACCTATACCAATTTAATCACAACTCTAAAGCCCTTTGTCTCATCCCACCTCAGCTCAAATAATCTCCCGACATATCTCTATTATTCCAAGTAGGCATAAATTGGGAAGAAGACAATTTAAAAAATCCATTTGTCTCAAATAAAAGGGAGTTACACGTTTTAAGTGGTAGTGCCTTCTCTAAAGTTCCATTCCATTATTTTACTTATACATTACCTATTATATTATTATTATTTGATTAACTAAAAACACACATATCCTCAATATACTAGGATGTTTTTATGGGATGGATTTGAACTAAACTTACACACACCTCAATCTAATGGATACGAACATACTGTTTCTGTGTATGGTGAAATGCTACCCCACGAAACAACGATTGTTTGATTTTCCCCTACCACCTCTCATGGTGGCCATTATGACATAAATGTATTTATATATGATATATATTTTATTTATATTTACTCTATGATACATTAAATTTTATTTAAAAACATACGTTTATTATTTTCAAAATGTGTAAATACAATAATTTCATTTGAGGATGTACAGACAACCGCCCCCTCCAAGTGATATGACTCATTCATGCCATACATAGAACATATAAAGGATGGAATTAAAGAAATTATGTAATATATATATCATATTATATTATACTAAAATTATAATATACCTATTATAATTTAGTTTTCATTAATTTATATATGAAAAAGAAATGAAAGTAGTGTCCATGCATATGCACAACTTACTGTCTCCCTGATCGATGCATTTTATTTATTATATCCAAATGTTACAGACTATTATAAATATATATTTAATGGATCAAAATCAATATATACCTGATATATATTATATTTAAATAATGAATATGATTCTTGGAGATAATGGACTTTTTACCACATTGACAATTTTTAATTATAACAAGTTCATTTTTGACTCATGTACTGAACATCGAAAAAAAACTAATATGAATTTGATTAATTATATAAATACTATAGCAAGGTAATAAGTGATTTAAAAGGAATAATAAACCTGAAAAAGGTTCTGAATCATGTATAAATTAACTTAAGTTTATTATTTAGTGATATAAAGAATGAACAATACAAGTCAGACACAAGGTAATGGATTTCGTCTCAATCTACTTTCATTAAGTCATATCTTGTTATTATGAACATATATTATTCAATAATGTGTTTATAAAACCCTTTTAATTATTTATATAATGAATTTTTATATTCTCTTGATATTTAATTTTCTTTTTAATTTTATTCTTTAATGATTTCTATTCAAGCATTTATCAAGTGGTAAGGGACTTCATCTCAATTTACTTTCATTTAGGCATATTTAGATAATACACACCTCCTTATTATATTCGGGTTAAAAAAAACCCCTTTTACTTTTAATTTCACTCAAAGGAAATATTTTTTCTATGAATAATTTTATGAAATGACAAATGGAATATTTTTAAGGTATGTAGTGATAATGACCTATCAGTCACTGCAATTGTTATTTGATATTTGGTTTCCTTTAAAAGACATAATGTTTTTAATAAGAAAAGATATCCATTATTACATTTTTGGGTGTTTGGGTATTTAAAATGATTCTTTGAAATGTATGAATACTTAAATATCTTTAAATTATTTTTTGTGATTTAAAATGAAATGTTATCATTGAAATGTTGATATTTTTAATACTTTATGTGTTGCGATTATATAGTGGTACTGGGACATTTGATGGGTGGTAACAAGAGAAACCAATGAAAGGTAGTTATGTGATAAATTAAATGATTGTTGGTTATATGATAAACCATGGATGGGTGGTTACATTATAACCTCCCATGCATTGTTATTAAAGTTGGCCATATGTCTATTCCATTTAGTGATATGTTTGGAAGTTTACCGTATGGTTATTCAATTTTAGAATGTTTATATCCCAAGATAACTTTATATGCTATATGTTTTTTTCTATCAGACATATGGTAATTTTTTGGTTACAAAAAGGGTAGTTAATGATCTTATATTCAGTGATGTATATTTACTACCTCTTAAAGGTGAAAATTATTACTTTATGATAAAGTATTCATTGTTTTCATGCTATCTCAAGATTAATAGTTTTCTTTCTTTATATATCCTTTACTTAGTTTTTTATGCTCATACAATGTTGTGAAATGTTTTTTATAGGAAATTAAAAAGACTAGAGTCATGGATGGGATCAAGGAAAAGTTATGCAATTAAAACATGAAACGATTTCATGTTTCTTTTTTAAAGAGATTTTGTTTTAGGAAAACATGGATACTAAGTAGAAGTGTCTACTTGTAATGTTCATGATGTTATGTATAAATAATGACCCAATTTTCTAATGATCTAAACATAAAAATATCCTTTATGTGAATTAAATTCAAATTATTGGCTTTTCTCAAGATTAAGTAATGTTTAAGGCTGGGGACTTATAGCTATACTTACACAAGTTATGAATCATTTTGAATTCCAAATGAGAAGAGAAGGGGACATCATTATATTGATTCATTCATGAGGAAACGTTCACCTTCTTTTAGTGGGACTTCTGATCCAACTGTTGCTGAAAAATGGATTATTTCCATTGAAATGATATTCTCAACCCTTCGTTTTTTTGAACATGAAAAATCATTTTGGTTGTTTATCATTTATAAGTAGAATCAGGCCAGTGGTGGACTCTAATCAAGAATACGAGGCAACAAGATGAACCACAGAATGAGATATGTTCAAGAAATTATTTTTCAAAAAGAAATTTTTTAATATAAATTTTAACTAAAATAGAAATGGGCTTCCTCATGCTTATGAAAAATAATGATGAATCTGTTAGTACATACGAGGAAAATTTTAAAATACGTTTATGGTATACTTCTGGATTTATCATCGAACAGAAAAGTAAAGTTGATTGATTCATCAATGGTTAAAATCAAAATATTCAAAGGGAGATAGATATAAGAGACATTAGTTAATTTGAATAAATTTTTAGTTGTGCTATCAAGGAATAAATGGATGTTGTTGTTACAAATAAATCTCATGGTCTTGATAGGAAAAAAAATGGAGTTCAAAGGAAAAGCTCATAACAATGTTTAAAATAATATGAGTGTTTCCATATTCTCAAAGTGTGGAAATAATTATGGTGGAGACTATATTAATGGTACTAAAAAATATAATAAGTGTGGACAAGAAGGTAATTTGGTGGTTGAGTTCCTATGTAATGAGAAAAATTTGGATTTTGATATGAATAGAGAAAAGGCTAAAGAGAATGCACCGCCCACACATCAATAATACATGGGTAAGGAAATGGGGTATTATTATAAACAATTACCAAATCCATGGGTGATCAATGATGATAAATATCAGTATCCTCTTAAGGCCAAATAAAAAAAATCACATGTTATCACTATTTAATATGTTGAGTATGAAAATGAAGTGGTGGAACGATTGAGTGTTTATGTAATGGGATTACAGAATAGTGTGGTAGAATTTCATTTATGGTATTATGAGATAATGAAATATCTAGATAGTGGTCCACTATAGTTTTAATCATCTATTTGAAATTATATTCTAATTGGTACTGGTAAACATGGAATGTGACTGAGGTAATAAGGTGGTGTTTATGGAATGCACATGATTTACGGAAGGATAACCCTTAATATAAATATGATTTTAAGATAATTATATATGGATAAAGGTATGTTGGAGAGAAATAAGTAAATTGGATGATATTAGTTACCTTGGAACTATTTAGGAATTTATTGACATGTTGGTTATGCTCCCTTGTATAAATATTACAACTTTTTGGACTTATGAATAAGAAAACATGCATGTTTTCAATAAGGAATCAAAAACGTTAGGTTGTTATAGTGAATAAAGAGAATAAATGATTAAGGTATTCACATGTTTGGAATGTTACAACCAAGAACTTCCATATGAGATATGGAAGACAACTGATAAACTAATATAGTTCACCTCTTTTTAAAGATGTATATTTTTAATTTTTGGATGGAATGTAAGGTTATCCATTTATGAATAGTATAAGTTATACTCCGGTTGAAATTTGATAGATTAATGTGTTATCTTACTGTAGGTGGTCTTATGAATATGTGATAATCTGTGATAACATTTTTTTGATATATATGGAACGACCTATCATTTTATTTATAGATCTCATGATCTTCCAACACTTCAACAATAAAAAATAAAACATTTTTTTCCATGAATATGAGATAAAGTGGAAATTGTTGATGTGATGACTAATGGTGAAATTGTACGGAAATCAAATAATAATTTATTATCATTTTCTTATTATTTAGGTAAAGGATATTGAAAACCAAAAATTTTATCTCAGTAACTTCTTATTTGATGAATCAGATGGTCCCTTAAATCAAGACAAATTTATGGATTTCTGGTTTTTATCTTTCTCCAAAACATTTCCCCTCTGCCTATCCATTAAAACATGGAGGTTGAATTTTTCTTCCATATCTATGGTTTCACATGCCACACATGTTTTCCTATGTGGAAACCTTGTGATGAGTTAAAATCGGTAAACATTATGTTTCTATATTTCCTTTTTAAAATGATGTTTTAGTATTGTTTTATATGATGTGGGTTTCTATGAAATAAAATTTCCAGTAATAAACCTTTTATAAACTTGAATAATTTTTAGGGAGAAATTAATTTTAAGGGGGGTAGGATGTAACTCCCTAAGATTTTATGAGATATATTCATTTTAATTTATTTAATTTCTTATGTTGTACACTACACATAGATTATCTTGCACTATACGCAACACCATATTAGCTTTTAGTATATAAAACACTATTCTTGGAATGTGTTACACACAATCTCAATTTATCTTGATATAATTAATTTCCAAAATGTCCGAGTATATGTGATAAATAAATATTATAACGTAGTCATTATAATGGAACATATGAATAATATCATCTTCCTTCTAAAAAACTATTTAAATGAAAATAAGGGAGTTTATAAAATAATAAAATCACACATTATTGATTTTATTAGTGAAATATATATGTTATATATAAATTTAATGTTTTAAATTCATCTTATATTAATTCTAGAAATGATATAAGATCAAATTCAATTTTTTAGATAAAATTTTTATTTTTTTAAACAAATATAGTTTTACCACCATTTGACGGTGAACAGTTTTTAAATCTATATTTTTACAATTTTATAAGTTACATTTGACATAATAAAATTATTATTTGGATGAGGGACAAAAAAATTTAACTTATTTGAAATATTGATAGTTTTCTTATGAAATTTATATTTTAATGAATTCTGAAAAATACTGCATTTTAATTTAATACATAATTTTCATCATATTTTATTTATATAGATAAAATATCTTTTTAATTTTTTTAATGTATAAATGTATTATTTTTTTATCATTTAATCCAATATTTTTCATTTAATTTAATTTTAAATTCAAATTTGACAAAAATAGATTTTAATATTTTGATAGTTTTTATTTTTTTTAACCCTCTTTGTGGTTTGACAACGAGAATTAATTTTAAATTAATTAACAGAAATTATTTATTTTGAATTTGAAAATAAGGATTTCACATTTGTAATCATAAGGGCCTAATTATATATATAGGTACATTTTATTTTGGTACATTATGAATAGTAACCTTAGTAATTATTTTTTATTTACCACGGTTAAATGCAAAATTAGATAAATAAGGGTAAAAATAATATTATAATAATATAAAACTATACTAACACGTGTCCTAATCATATTTTATGAGTCATGGTAGACAAAAAAATACATTGGACGATCTTTTGACATCTGGTAGCCATATGGGTGTGAAAATGAAAATTTATAATAATTAATTTAAAGAATAGGAAAATATAACATACACATGTATCTTTTTACAAAAACAATTTTAATGTGGGGTAATATAATGGATGTATTTGACTTTAAATAGTTATTAGTAATATGAAATGGTTTTATACATCATGGTATTTTATTTATAATTTTTTTAAATTAAATAAATATATTTTTTATGACCTAATGATGATATAGTGACTACCATAATAATGAAAGGTTCAAATAAATGATATTATAAATATTAGAAATAAATGTAATTTAAAATACTAATTCCACACAAATTTTTTGTGCTGATTATGTCTTGTCATATTTGTGATAATGTAGTTTTTTATAATCAATCATGTTGTTATAGATTTATCAAAATTCAATTACTAAATAGTTTCAGATTGACATAAATGAGATTTTAATAAAATATAAAATTTTATTAATTGATATAATAGTAATAAAAATTTATGATTTGGAAAAATAAAATATATAATTTTACAAGTATTATTAATGATCCACATTATGTTATCCTAGAATTTTATAGTAACTACATTGACAATATACTATAAAAATACAAAGAGACTTGCTCAAAGTTAATTTATTAAACAAAGGTTAAGGCCAAAAGAGAAGGTTACATTTGGGACCTAAATTTGTATAAAACCTATTGGTTGAGATTATTTCGACACATAATCATCTAATAATTGAAATATATCACCTTTTAGCTATTATTATTTGAAAATAAATTTATAATAAAATAATATTCCCACGCTTTCCTAAAGTGACCCTCCTCCATCTTATAAAAGGTAACCAAATATATGCCCCAGCTCATACCTCTCAAGCCCCTTGTCTCACCCATTTTATTTTCAAACATGATAACAACATTTCTTTGTTCCTCCTAGAGTCCACAGTTTTCACAAAAACATACCCATGGAGACCTTTTGTGTAAATCAAAAGGTGATACTTGAAAAATAGGTAATTGTTTTATCACCTCTTTCAAAAATCCTTTCTTCTTATACATCCTATTCTTATATTCTTTCCCTAATAAAGTAATAAATCATGTATATAATTCTTTTTGATATGTTATTATAATAATGATAAATCCTTATACCTTCATTTTATATATTCTACGAATAACATTATATCCATGTGTGCCTATGTAATGCTTACCGTATCCACATCATGGGGTAATTTTTTATTAAACAATAATTATTTGTATGGGTAATATAATGAGTATAATGGATGTACATAATGAATATAAAATGAAATTAAATTATTATAACTAATATAACATCCAATTCCATACCATTTAACCATTAAGTGAATGATATCGTCGCACGTGCGTACGTACGACCTTCCATATCTATGATGCGACATGATTCATTCTACATGAAAATAATTATAATATGACTATATAAATGAATGTAATGAATAAATATGAAATATATTTTAGAAATATCATTATGTAAATTATATAACTATATCTTAATAAGTTGTTCATGAACTTATCAGAAAAAACGTGCATAAGAACATAAAGTAGATAATATCTGAATAATGAGTGACAATGAAATGTTACAAAAAAAAGATATTATAATATAATCATATATGATATAATAAAAATGAATATTATTATTGAGTAATTCAATAAATATATTTAAATAGTTATATAGGATGTTTAGATACATACGAAGGATATTATACCTAAGGAAAGGAATAATTTTACAATCTCATTTGTATCCGAGATTATTTCTATATATGTATTTACTGGGGGTTTATTTATCATCAATGTCAATGTTTTCTAAAAAAGTGAAAATAATATGTTTACTATTATTATATATATGCTTAAAGTTATTTTTACCTATTTTTTAATTTTACTACATTTTTTGGTTGGAATCTTTCTTTCTTTTACCATACAAAGTACTTTTTGAATTCTCTGACAAAAGTACAAGGAGAATGTTTTTCTAACATATATGGCATAAATGGATTCACATGATTTAATAATTATTTATTTAAATTAATATTAATTTAAAGTATTTGAATTTTATTTTCAATTAAATTCATCTATTTTAAAATTGTGTGACATTTTGAGAAAATAAAATGTTTTGGGAGAAAAAGGATATTTCCCCCAATAATAAATTTCAACTATTTTAACAAAAAAATTTCCCTTCTAAAATTAAATTGTTTATGTTTCTATTACTATTATAAATTTGATATGATTTTTTTATGATGGAATTTTTTCTTTGAAATCCATTTATTTTATTTGGATTATGATGGAATGATGCTTAAGAAACCCTTTTTTTGTTCCTTGGGTTATGCTATATTGAATGGTTTAAGTTTTTGTGAAACATGTAATAATGAATTAAATTAGAGATAGGTGGGACCTATATCTCCATACAATGAATTTGGTAAATATTTATATCTTATTAGATTGAAATTAATGGGATGGAAAGTAAAAAACAATTCAGTAATAAAGGTATTAATGACATGTAATCCCAGTTCAACAATGAACTTTTTCTTCTATGATGGTCCTGGATATAAGGCTTGGATAATCTAGAAATGATTCTATATTCCTATGTGTTTCCCACAAATTCATGTTTTATAAAAATTATATGATATCATGGTTAAAATAACATTATAATTTATGTTTTACAAACTGCTACAATTTATTTCCGGACTCAAAATTTTGATATAAAAAAGTTATGTTAATGTTTTTTACATTCATATGTTCGTATATTAATTTTTTACCCAGACTGAGCTTCTAAGATGACTATTTCTAATTTTTCCATTACTATAGTTATAAATAAATAATTTAAGTAGGAGTAATAAATGGGAATATCCTTATGGGGTATTTTTAGGATCTTTCACAGGTTAGAATAATGTATTTCATGTTTCCAAAAGCACTAAACTATTATGGTCCCCAGCCAAGAATATGTAAACTTTAATGAACATCCATCTAAAATGATATACTATTCATATATACCAGGCACTGGTTATTATAGTGTATCTATTTTAGTATGTTTTTCTTGAAGAATTATCAGGGCTTCTACCCAAGAGGGATGCTGAGTTCACGATATTGTTGTTACTAGTGTAAGATCCGGTCTCGGCCCCACCACTTTGAATGGAACTGAAATAACTCTAGGAAAAAAGTTTTATTTTGGAGAATTTGAGAAAAAAGGGTGCAATCATCTGAGAACTTCACCTTGGCGACCAATCATTCAGACCATCCAGACCTTGGGGTAGTTGTTGTCTTGATCCTAATAGGGCATAAATATTCCCATGATATATAATAATAGGGTGAAGATGTTGTGATTATGTGTTGTAAAAATCCACTAAATCTATAAAAGATGAATCCCCCTTATGGGTATTCTCATGATCATGTGCTAGACCTTGATGTTGGGTCAGTAGGAATGGGTCTGATGGAGCAGTATTGTAAACCAACTACTCCGCGACCTAGGGGACTAGATGGTGGTGTTGACATGGCCTAGTGGTAGTCCTCCTTGGATGTTCCCAGGATGTGGTCAAGGCCAAAATGGATCTTATTCCCATCACCTAATCAGTGTATGGTAGTGAATCATAGGATCATTATGCGGAGAGACTCAAAATAATGTTGAACATCATTGTAAGGAGTAGTGACTCCTAGTGTGGCCCTTGGGGAGTCAGTGAAGATGACGCCCAAAAGCCTCCATATAATGGAATGAAATATCCCTCGTTGGGATGACCCCATCCGATTCATGTCATTCAATAGGAGTATCAATGACCCTACTCTATAATATATCATAGGTTGAGATGGGGTGTGGGTTCCAAGTAGCTATGGTTGGGGCTGATATCATGGTGGAGGTGGATTTGTGTGGTGTTTCCGCATCAGAATGTCCCCTAACCATGAACATATGGGAGGGTGTTTACTAGATTCATGTGGCTTCATCTTGGGTCCTACAATGCAGGAAGAATCCACCACCATTACATATTCTAGGAAAACAATGTATAATGCCCCATCATCGTTCAGTATATCATGGTTGGAGAGATAGATCCTTGCAGATAATTCCAAAGACTAGAATTCCCCACTATCAATTCCCCAAATTATAGTGTGTTTCACTCTAGGCCCACTATTTTCTTTTTGGGACCTAGCAACATATTTTTGAATCTGGTACATGCTCATGAATTGATGTCTATAGTGCTACTAATACCCATTATTGGAGGAGAACTATTTCATACATGTTCACATTTTTTTTGATTTCCCATCGGGAACACTAGAAGATCATATTGATGTTCACTGATGGTCAAATTGTAACTAAAATTTCTGCTTCCCAAAGGCAACAATCATTTATCACCATTTTGAGGATGTTTTCTACATGATTGAAAAAGGATGACAGGATGTTGGTTCTTCTTTATATGAATTCCTCAGAAATTGTTTCCTAGTCTCGATCTCCCTCATAGATTAAAATTTTGTTTATCAAACTCATTCATGGTTTCATATTTTCATGGATCCCAGATAATTATGTTACTTCTACTAGGACATTACAAAGGGTCAATTCAGGGTAGCAACCTTCTGTCAAGAGAGTAGTCATGATGTGGTATTTTTGAATGTATGGATGCTAAAACATTGGAACTACTATATTATAAATCATCATAGGGATTATAAATTGAATAGAAACACTAGGATCCAACCGAGATCATCGGGTAACTTATGTCGCAGGCATGTCTTGGAGGTTTTCCTAGGCTTCCCATGTTTAGCACCAGGAATGACATGTGTCTAACATCTAGAAACGAATGATTGAACAGATCCAAACACTGATGAGAGTAGATCAAATGTGAAAATCCTTGGGAGGGAGCACCTAAATGTTCTACCTGATTGATGGATCAAAATGACAAATGACAATGGATCCCGGATTTCATGTCTTAAAAACGGAATGTGTCACCTAGTGAAGGCTAATTTGGAGAGCACAAAGTGTGGATCAAATAGAGGTGGGCCCACAAAAGTGGAACACTAAGGTTTACCATTGAATATGATTGATCATAAGGGAGGCTTCGTACTTACCCTATTTAGAGAATAGGGATTAAAAACCACATAGATTGAAATTGTGATTTGGGGTTTAAAAATGGATATTGGCCAGTCACAAGAGGGGAACTCTTGTTCAAAGGGATATGATGTTGAAGGCTTATACATTGTTAGTTTATTGTATTGAATATAAAGATACAACCATGATTTGATGGCCTAGGTAGGAATCGGGATGGATTATGGAGTGTTGAAGGAAGTGGATTTTGAATGAGATGGAACTGACGTGAAGATGACAGTGGTGTTAGAAATGAAACTCAGGGAGGCATAATTTCTTACATATATAGAGGATAGGGATAAAACCCCATATTGGTTGATGGTAGAATGGGACACCTAAAAAGGTAGCTCATGATAATGGAGAACACGAATAGAGGCCTAGGGGAAGTAAAACCTTCAGGTTGGGGAAAGTCCTTCCGGATACACAAAGGCGTGAAGGATATACTAGGATGGTAAATGCATGATTGGATTGAAACATAGATAATCTTCCTATGTATCCCTAGGGTGGGGAATCAAAGTACACATAGTTCTAGATGGAGGCATACATTTTGGGTGTACTTAATAGAAATCAACCTGAAGACATACTGGGGTTTATGCAAGGTTACCATCCCATCGCAAGAGGACACTCTTTGTTTGTGGAGTATGGATTGTGGGGATTTTGAACGGTTAGATTCTCGTATTGAATGGTGTTATCCCACTAGGATGTGGCAACCTATGTAATAATTAAGACATATGATGGAGGGTTGAATGAAGTTGATGTTGAATTAGATGGAACCCATGTGAATATAATTGTTGTGTTGGGATTGAACTATATGGTGGCTTACTAGGTATCCTCATGAATTGTAATGAAAGTACAAAAAATTCAGTATGGTGATAAGACGCAGGAGGAGGTAGCTCCGGAGAATGGAGAGTATGGATAGGGGCCCAGAGGATGTTTAACATTCTATTTGGGGCATGACCTCCCCGATAGATAGAGGCTCGAAGGAAAGACCATGATAGGAAATACCAGATGGGATTCAACCTTTGGGCGGCGTCCTATATAACCTCATGGAGGGGAATCAAATTATGTAAAATTCAGGATAGATGCATAGAATAAGTGTGTACACAAAGGACAATGACCTAAATAGATGCTATGGGCTTTCTCATGTATAACATCCCATCACAAGAGGGACACTATTGGTTGGAGGAGTATGGTGATGGACGTAGTCTTATGCATAGTTAGTTTTCAGTTTAGAATGGTGTGATCTCATTGGGATGTGTTAGTTTGGGTAGGAATCAGAATGGATGATAGAGGGTTGATTGAAAATGATGGTGAAAGAGAGGGAACCAATTTGAAGGTGACAGTGGAGTTGGGGATTAAAATTAGGGGAGCTTCCAACATATCCATATGGATGGGGATCAATGTCCATTTAGTTCAGTGGAGAAATGAGACACCTAAGGATGTGGCTAGTGATAATGGATTTCATGTATAGGGGCTTAGAAGATGTAGAACCTCTATGTTTTGGAAGAACATTTCTATATAAAAAGCCTCAAAGGAATAACCAGAATGGAAAATTAATAATGTGATTAAACCTTGGGGAGGTTTTTTACATATCCTCATGTTAGAGAATCAATTTCAACAAATTTCCAGACAAATGCATAGAATACGGGTGTACATAAAGGACAGCGACCTGGAGACATGTTGGGGATTATGAATAGTTAGCAGCCCATCACAAGAGGGAGACTCTTGGTTTTAGGTGTTTGGTGGGTTGGTGTTATGCATGTTCATATTCTCAGAGATAATGGTATAATCCCACAGGGATGGATATTGGAGGGTTTTATGAAGTGGATGGTGAATGAGATGGAACCGACATGAAGATGATGGTGTTGTTGGGATTCAACGTCAGAGAGGATTATTATATATCCCCATGGATGGGAATCAATGTCCACAATGTTTGTTGGGGTGTTGAGACACCTGAGGAGGTGGATCATGATAATGAAATATATATATATATATATATATTGTCCTTGAGGAAGTAGAACCTCCACTTTGGGGCATGACATCATGATACAAAAATGCTCAAGGAATGACTATTATGTGAAATGTGTGATGGGAATGAACATCATATAGGATTCCTATATATCCAAGTGGTGGGAAATAAAAATACAAACAGTTCATGATGGATGTATAGAATCAGGGTGCACACAAAGGAAAATTACTGAAGAAATTTTGGGGCATACACTTGGTTAGTATTCCATCGAAAGACTGGAAATATTTGATTCAGGATTATACTGAAAGTGGTGGCTTTAGGATGGTCAATATATTGGGAGAAATGGGACATGTGGTAGGGGTCTACAAAATGGAAAACAACCCTTCAACATGATGTGAATTATGCTTGGTTAGTGGCCCAAATGGATGGATCAAAACAACCTAGGGAGGGAGATCTAGGAGATGTGTCCCAAAAAAGGATGATGTCAAATTAAGAGGGTACATACCTAGGAGGGATCCCCAGAGATTACCATTGTTCAAGTTTGAACCTCAGAGAGGTGTTCTGCATACCCTCTATAGAATATAGATTTCAAAACTGATGTAGTTCTAGGAAGATACAAGGACTCTCCATTTAACATCATGCATGGTGAAGTTGAACCGATGTGAAGTGGTGGGGACAAATGGGTGATGGGCTTAAACCTAAAATGGGGCTTCCTATGTACACTTTCTATAAGACCGGGATCAAACTACATGTAGTTTAGGTTGGATAAAGTAGGCAATCTATCTTATGCATGTTTAGCGACCCAAGGAAATGTTGGGGTTAATGTATGGTTAGAATCCCAGAGAGGATTTCATGGTTGTTGCTATCTCTAAACCCACTTCAGTCAAGATCGGTGTGAGAAACAAGAGTTAGTGGAGGACTTGATGATTGTGTCGTGAATGAAGAAACCATGGGTATGGTGAATGTTGGGACTTACTCTATGAGTGATGTCTAGGGAGGTTGACCCGATGTATGAGGAGGATATTGCCATCGTACAAGGAACACCCTGTCACGTTGTTTCGGGGCTTACATTAGGACTACCTGAGGTGAACATAGAGACAAATCCGAAATGGAGAGAAGAGTAGTATAATGCTGATGATTATTACTCTTTTAATCTACCCTGGCCTATCACAGATGCGGTGATCATTGTTTAATGTCATGTGTTGGGGATGCGGATTATTGTCATTTAACATCCTGTAACTAAAATGATGTGTATTCTCTCCTAACACCATGAACTTACATAAAATGTACTGACCTATACATGGTGAAGGGAAGGAATAAGATGTTCGAGGACTTAACATAGTGTATGATTGGTCGATAGAGGAGTCCATTTTTACATAGTTTTGTGATGAATAAATTATCCTTAGAGAACTAATGTGAAGAATCATGAGGTATGGAAGAATAACATGGATAACCACTCGTGGGACTTGTAAATCACTAAGCACAGGCCTAGAGGGACGCATGGAGGAGGTTCTCTCAAGACAGAGATGTCACCTGTAAGTAGATCTTGAACATTGTTCCTTAGAATGAATACAAAGCTTGGATAAAAAAGTAAGGGGTAACTAAAATATTGAAGTCTTGTGAAAAATTTAAAGGATGCATGAATGTTTTGAGCCATCCAAACAAATGGAAGTTGTCTGTTCATAGGATTTACTTCACAAGGGTATAACGTTCTCCCAAGAGGGATCTTTTTTGTGCACATGACTTAGGAAAAATAGAAATAAGTGAGGGTCAATCCCTTGTGGGCACACTCGAAGGGGGAACCATCAGAGACATGCATGTAATATCTGGTTCCTTGACATGATGACATTCACTCGGTCAAGGTATGGGTCGTCTTATATGCACGGGAGCGAAGGTTCATATTCTGGAGAATTTCCACTATGTTAGGGGATACCCCTATATATATAGGTGAAAATATCAGTGAATATGTAGAAGGTGGTATACGCAGAAGAGGCTAGTTGACTTCATATCAGGTGCACAAGAGATTTAGGCACTAATCAAAACTTTTGTGCAATGCTTTTGCTTCTTTAGCACATATGACTTCTCCTCTTTCAGGATCTCAGATTGAATGATCCTAGTTTACATAGTATCATGTGTTCAAGAATTGTTCTCACTTATGTCACTCTTGTGTGAATCATTCAAATATTGTACATTTCTCCTTCAGGATCTTTTGATTTGAGCATAGAATAAAAATACGCCTTTAGGTCACATAAGTATGCAAATACATTGCTTAAGGGGGAATTTAGTGCCAACAATTTTATTTGAGAAATGGTTGATTTTCTCTTGTGGGCTTATTTTATTTATGTGATCAATGATTTATTTTAAAAAACGTTATCATTTTCATTTTTTCCTTTTTTTCCTTGTTTTTCAATAAACTAATGATATTATTTAGTTTTAATATTCCTTTTAGATATTTTTTTGTCATCCCATATTTTATATGTTTTTATAGGATATAATTATGTGTAAGAATGATATAATAGTGAAAATTTCCGATATAAGGACTAATTCTAAAATAAGTAATAGTGTCATGAATGAAACATGGGTGTAAATTTAAGAATTTTTATTTGGTAAAAAATTAATATGTGTATAAATGACCAAATTATTATATAATGTTTTTTCTAATTATCAACAACTCTAAAAAATTAATATCATGGAAATTTTGGAATGTTAAACTCTGAAATGAATCGAGTGATTTTGTATTTTTTTGGATATGATGTGGTATAAATAAGGGTTATTGGGAACCATAGTCAGAGTTGTGTTTTCTTAACCTATTTGTTATAAGGATATATGTGACCTAAGAATAAAATATTTCATCCTAGTATGGTTTTTTAATAGGCCATATTATACTCACATTATATGTGGGGGGGGGGGTTTGATGATTAGATATTATGAAATATTTAGGATGTGGAAATTGGGTTGTGGATGTAATGTGGTCCATAAAGTGATATTATGATAATGGATGAAAATTAAATTGATTTCATTTTATGCCATACTAGTGTGTGGATAGGATGCATTATATTTTATTATGTTTCTCTTGAGATCATCAGGTGGTGTATGACCTTAAAGGGTTCATGTATGATTTGGTGGGGTCAAGTAATCCTTATTATCCCTGACTATAGATATTTTGTTCACGGGTTGTTGAATTGATCAATGGATGATCATGCATGTATAATTATAAAATATGATACTCTTATGGAATGTTTTGAGGTACCTTATTGTAGAAGAAATAGGTTTGGGTATTTTCCCATGACAATATATCAAGAATTTTTCAAAGTAGGGGCTACTCTATGGACCAAGAAATAGTAGGATGACTATGGAGGGTAGGATTATTTGGGTTTTAACATGAGTTCAATACATCGATATAGAGTGTTTTGGTGATAGATTATTGTTATATTTGTAAATACGTTTCAAGGGGAATTGAAGTATCATTGGACTATAGATCTGGTATTTGGATGTAAACTTATTTTATGAATTTGAGTGTGGCTCATTATTATAAACATTCATCGATAGAAGTATCTATATAAGGATCATGATCATTGATTGATGGTAATGGAAAATATTAGTTGGGGAGTAGACCATGGTTGATCTAAGGATGTGGCACTCTATTAAAATTGTTTTTGGTAGTTTTTATGGGTGATCTGTTAGTAGAGCTAACCCAATGGTGGTCATTGATTAATGTCAATAAATGGATGAAAGAAATTGGTTAGTTTATATAAATAATAAAATAACTATAGGTGGGTATCAATAAATGTCAATTTGATAGATTCAGCTAGTTCAATAGATGATAATCATGAGGTATTAGATATAGACTTGTTGGCTAACCATGGACATTGAATATAAGATCTTTTTGATATCACACTAGACATAGGTACTCATGTTATGGATATAGTCTCAATCGATAGACTTCATGTTCGAATGCAGATGGATGGATTCCAATCGGGTGTGATGATGATTAAATTAAGGTTTGATGTATACTAATTAAATCAATTATAGTGTATGAAACATGGGGTTTTATAATCCATTAATTCCATTGGATGTAGAAAATCATCATTGAGTTTTTGGATTTAAATACAATTGTAGGAAATGGGCCAGTGGGTATTTTCGAATGGTCATTTGGGGGTTCTCTGTACAAGGTATTTTCACTAAATATCAATGGTGATAGTTTAGAGAATGTGATAGATACAATTTTCTTGGAATGAATATCATTATAATGGGATTATAAGAGGGGATCTTGTGCTATTAAATATTATAGAGGATTTGGGTGTAGTTTCAACATGTCCCAACCAGATAGAGGTCTAGAATTTAGACAATTCATCAGGTCTTAGTAAAAATGATCGTTATTGGATGATTCATAAAGAGAATTATTGGTTATGGGAATAATTATGGTGAGTAGTTTTTAATGAAATGTATTATTGTATTTTTGGATAATTGAATGTAAATTTTAATTTTGAGTCTCCAAGGATAGGGATTTTTGGATAATTAGTTTCCATATATTAATTATGAGTGTTATAACATATCTATATGTTGTTTTACAATATTTTAAGAGGTATGGGTGGTGGAATAACTATTTAGGTGTGTTATTGATCTTGGTTAGGGTGAAATTGCATTAGAAATATCTTACAGGTGTTAGATCACAACATTACCAAGGGGTTTGTGGGGTGGATTGTGTCACACAAGATTAATTATCAATGCATAAGAGGGATTCATGCAATTACCTAAGGATAACACACCATCTAACCTCTATGTACGATTAAATTCTAATATTTCATGGAAATCGTGTTGTATTAGGTGGAGAATACATTGTTGCGGGTTCTCATAGGGTAAATATCATATTGCAGCCTTAGAGGATATGTAATGAGGGTTTCCTGATGTGGAAGGATTGTTACATAGTGGGTTGGATATTATATAGATGGTTCCAGGATGTAGTGGCATCATGCTTTTTTATGTGGTTGGTTGGGTCATGGAGCATCGGGTCAGAGCTTAAAAAATAACAAAGTGTAGGAATTGCATCGCAACCGAGTGGTTATTTCCATAGTAAATCCCTAAATGAGGGGAATTTCATTATGACTCACATTGATCACTACTCAACAGGATACATTAATATTTTCAAAAATAGGGGAAGACCTATCATTTCAATTCCTTACACTCTCATGATTTAGAGGTGAATTTGGGATTGGGAAGGGATATTCAACCATATCAACCCCTCCTTCATACATTTCTCGATCCCCTTTAAAATAGATTAGTTTTTGAGTAGTTTATGTGAAATTTTGGAAGAATGTTTTTCTCCATCTCTCTCTAGTATTCTCCAATTTTATTGGACACTTGTTTTAGTTTATCTGAGATAATGTTTCTATAATGATTCCAATAGAGCATAGTGTAATTGTCTGGAGTATAGATCTTATGTCTAGGGTAGGATGAAGAATATAATGGGAGAATCCAATATCATGGTTTCATGTAAATATATTTAAAGTGTCTTATTTCCCTAATTTTAATTGGTTTTTATCATCAAATTCAGATTAAATAAATTGATAGATTGAAATTTATGGTAAGGTAAATTTTTAGTAATGGGATTTGTGTGATTAAGGGATTGATCTGCACCACATTTCTTGAGTTTTGGTTCATGGGAATATGTTATTTATGTTATTTCATAGGTTTTTATAATGTTTTTATTATGAAAATTTTAATGGTTTACACTAAAGATAAATAATAATTTTTTTAATTAATTAATTTTGTTATTAAATGGATATTAAGTCTTTTTATTGATGATATATACTTGAGTTTATTTTATTATTTTGTACTAAATTTAAAAAATGAAATGGATTCATTGATTATCATAAGTGTTCCTTAATTATACCATGATGGTTTAAACTTTTTTAGTGATTAGTATGATATTTTATCACGAAAACAATGCTTACTGGACCTCAATTAAATTAAATGGGTCATTTCATTACCAATATAGAAAGGATATTTCTAAATGGGACCATTTACGGATTCCTCAGTGTTGGTATAGGATTAAATAGATAATACGGTTCATGTGGGTTATCTTATGTAATATAGAACATGATAATTGAATCCTAGGGGTATTACAATTCTAATCATAAACATGATAGTCTATATAATAGGTTACATCAGTCCTCTTCAAGAAGGTGTGAGTGATTTATTTTGAATAGATGTATTAGGTGTAGATCATATGGAATCTTGAGTTACCTTAAATCCTTTTTTATAGTTGATTAGTGTTTAGGATTAGTTTCTCTCCTCTACTTCTACGTGGGTATTTTGGTCGGTATATGGTGGAAGATATTTATGTACAAGATAGGTGTGAAAGTTAAGAATTATCTTCATTTTTAAATCTAGTTACAAATTATGGAATCTCATTTTGGTTTTTTCTATATATTTTCTTCCTTTTTGAATGATTTTTTCATGTCTACTGAGTTTAATGATTTTGACAAAGGGATTGAAAAATAAACTGATGGAATATGTTAAGTGTATCTTGACTATTATTACACTTTGTATACAATTTTTTACCGTGATATAATTCAATAAACTAAGGTATTATTATTATTTGGATTACATAGTGTTACTCTTAATAGAAATGGAAGTAAAAATATGTCTTGTTCTTTAAAATTCAACAAACAACAGAGTGAATATCCTTGTTGGTAGAGATTCCAACCCATATTACCTTATTATATTAGAGTTTTTTAAAATATTGTATTTCTTAGAATTCAACGTAACAAATATTTTATATTATGTGAATTATAAAGCTAAATATGTTAAATTATTATAGATTATGTAACGTGCTAGGAAATAACTCCCCCAATGGTTACGGGATTTACATAAAATGTGTGTTGGAAACTACACTAGCCATTGATGTATCCACCCTTGATTCTCATATGTAGATATTACATATTTTAACAGAACATTAATTAGATTACACAAACCCACCTTAGGATGAGAAAGGTATAGAACTATTGGAAACTTGAAAACATAAACACCAAGTTAATAATATTTCTAAATCATTTATTTCATAGTTCCTCATAAATAGCACCCTTCATAGATATATCACATGTAATACCTATCAACATAACCGAGGTAAATGAAACATAACAAAGGGAGATGCATAGTATGGGTAAGAAAGGGAAATATTTAAACATAATATGAGAATAAGTGTATGAGAACATGAGAATAACATATTAAGACCACGAAATGTATACCAATGATCAAAATCATGAGTCCTAGTTTATGGAATATAAATTAATAATACATAAAACATAATGAAATCAAATTACATGATCTATGAGAGAATAAAGTTAACATATTCCATGTAATTATTGAATACACATAGTAATAAATAATCATTTACATAGTAGTCAAGGAATTGTACCAAAACTGTCATTGTGGAACGATTTCACTCTAAAAAGTATCATAGTATTCATGGATTACTATAAATACTATCATAGTGGAAAACAATACATTCTAAATATGGTTCACTCCCCATTCCAGTCTTGTTATTCACATGATATATCAATCTATACCCAATGCAGTGGAGAGAGATATAGGTCCCCCCCTTATTTTTGAATAAAATAAACAAAATTTCATAATGAAAATAAAACATAAATGTGCTAAAAATCATAAAACTCTAATCATCTCCAAACCCATGTATAAAAATATGATTCATAATCGTTTTATAATGACATAACCTATAGAAAAGAAAAGCATTTCATAATCATATCGTCATTTAATCATAGAATAAACCCTGGAAAGAGAAACAAATTTATGATGATTTCCATCATCATATAACCTATAGAAGAGAAATATGGTTTTTAAACATCACTTTATATTAATGATAAACCATTTGTTGAAAGAAAAATATTAACCTACTTGCGTTATTTACTAGGTAATTAATATGTAGCATCAAAGGATGTTATCATAGAAGGCGAGTGATTTTAAATGATCACATTGAACATTAAATGAGGAAAATAAAATTTCATTCTAAGAGAATTAAAAAACTAATATTAATAAATTATTATATAAATATTTTTATTCTTAAATAAACAATAAAACTATAAAAAATTAAAATGAATTTAAAAATTTTCAAGATTAAAATAACCATTATAGATTGAAAAAATCAAAAACATTTAGAAAATTGATTTCATTTAAAATAACTATGACAAAATGTATTTTAATATGGATATAAAATAATTTTCTTCATGGTGGTAAATTATTTTCTTGTCCTATAATTTAAAAAAAATCATTTCACATTTTTTTAGATGACAAAAGATTATTATTTGGAAAATTACATGAAGATTAATTTTAATACATTTTGAAAAAACAAAACCATGTGTAAAAGTTTAATTTATAATTCTTGTTAAAAATGATTAAAAATTTTTATAAAATTTTAGACTAAACGGTTTTGGAAAAAAATGTGTTTCAGCCGAAGATAGAAATAATGATGGTTTTTCTTAAAATTATTCATGTCAACTCTATAATAAATAATTAGAAGAAAATTGAAAAAAATTATGAATTATAATTATGTAACTAAAGAAGACTTTTCTTTGGATTTACTAAGAGGTATATCATAATATTTTATTATTAGAAGTATAATCATAAATAATGTTGATAAATGATGATTTTGTAACACAAAACAATAACCACATAGGTAAATTTGAATCATAATCCCCCATGAAAAAATAATATTAAATGATAACTATAAGATCGTTAAAATAATTATATTCATGATATATAATGTAAGAGGTTAATTATATACACCTTATAGAATAATATTTGTACATAACATTACTTAGGTCCCCAAAAAGGCAATTTTCGGAAAAAATCCATTACAGTTTTAGTAATTTTGGAACTGTAAACCCTAAAAAAAGTTATACTGAAATGGATATCAAATTATTAATTATTCTATGTAATATAATAATATAATAAAATAATTGGAATTATATACACCATATAAAAGAAACAAATGGTTATTATGGATTTTGTCTCATCGAAAACAAATTGATAGAGAAATCCCCTACCTTACGTGTCGAATTCCATCATACACATTAAATACTCATGTATTAAAAATATATTTTTATTATTAATATATTATATAACCATAAAAATATTTATCATACTATATATGATTTAATTATGTCGTTTTATTATAGGTTTATCAACAATTACTTATTAAAATCACTTTCTGGGTAATAGCTTGATTCCATGTAAATTTTGATTTTTTATTTTCAGTCCTATTAATTTTATCAGGGTTAAATCATATAAATAATGTTACAAATGACTGAAATATAATATATATTAATAATATATATATATTTATTAATCCATAAATGATAGATCGAGAAAATGAAATACACCGTTCATTGAGACGGTAGGTCGTACGTACACATCAAAGTTTTCTGAATTTTCATGATGGATGAAATAAAAGAATGGTAAGAAATATATTACCATTAAATAATAATTTTTTTTTCATATATATCACATTATTTTATTTAATCATATCCTCATTACCTTCCATGAAAATAATTTGTGAAAAACAAATCGCATCATTTTGTAGGGCGATAATCTGCCATACACATGAGTGTTGCTATTATATTCCAATGAAATTGAATGTATGCACGTATATGTGATTAAAAAATTACAAAAGTATAACAATGATCAAAAATAACATATTTATTTATTTATAATACCATTATTACCATATAAGAAGAATATAAAGGAATAATATATCTGATTGGTTCGATAGGCGATATATGGTCGTACACAAGAGCAACGTTAATGTGTTCTAACCGGTTGGGAGGTAAGAATTTAGATGTGGTATTATGATTAAAGTGGTATAAAAATATCATAAATATCATCTTTTATCATTAAATATATCTTTATATCCATCCTTGTATGGTGGGGATTTAATAGAAATATCATTATTTCGCAATGCGGTAGTCCACCGTACACACGAATGAGGATTTTGTATCCCATTTAATGGAAGAAGGGATGGGTTTAGGATATAAAATTAACATAAGAAATCATATTATATTGAATATTATGTGGTTATTATATAATATTTATTTAATAATAATTTAAGGTTTTAGTTGGAAAAATAAAATAGTATAATTGGTTATGGGTGTTACCTCTTCATTAGACAACTTTTTTAGGTTTTAAAAAAATATTCATAGGAAGGATTTATGACCAAAACAAGGATTCAAGGATGTGTGGAGTAAATTAAATAATATATTTTGTTGTGAAATTCATGATTGTATTTTTTTGATATTATATTAACGGGAGGAGGGGAGGTGGCATTTTGTATGTGTGGTGAGTGATAAACTTGTTATTTTGGAAATGAAAATGGTGTACCCATGTTTTTATATTAAAAAGAATTGGACATTCAAAAAAAATAACTTATGAGGTCCATATATGTTGATAAAATTCGTTTTGGAAAATATTTTAGAAATTTTTAACACATATAATTTTAATTTATCCTCTAGGTAAATCAATTTTTACATTAAAAGTGGTAAAAAATTATTACTGTTTTACTCTTCATTGTGAAATATAATTAATTTGAACTTATTATATAATATATATTATTATAATTCAAAAAATTTAATCCTTTTTTATAAATTTCATTTATTAAGTGGTAAAAATTTATTTACAATTAATACTGTAGTAATGATGAGAAAGCAGTTTTCCAGAGAGAAAATATTCAAAACCATAAAAAGTTATTGTATAAAAATTTAATTTGAAATTGATTCAAATGAAATGAATTGTAATAATAGATATATAATTTAATTAATTTTACCTTTAAAACCACCTTATTTTTATAGGTTTTTCAATGATTTAAAATAAATAAAAACTCTAGGAATGTTAATATATTGACTATTCATTGAAAATGGTTTCTTTTAAAAAGTTTCTCTAAAATTCACTCCATGATAAATTTGAAATGATGAATTAAAATTTGATGTTTTATAAATAATTTTTTTTAATATATAATGTAAGTAACTATAAAATAAGTGCACAAATGGCGATAAAAAAACTTTTAGAAATATACGATTTTTAAATGAAAAATTGGATTAAATTTTATCTCTTTTCAAAAAGGTGACTCTTTAAATTTATCCATGTAAAATACAATGTAAATATAAAAATATTTTTAAAATAAAATATCTCCTTTATTTTATTTTGTTTCTTATTTTCATTTTTAATTAATTGGTCTCTAAATAATTCATTTTATAAACATATTTGAATCAAAAAATTTAATAATTTATATAATACTCTGGATACTCACAATTCTAATAGTAAGATAATTACTTTGATATCAAATAATAATATTTTTATTTTATTGTTTTAACTATATATTGCGTGTAACACAAGATAATATCATAGTTTCATCATATGAAAAACTCGATGTTACATGTAACACAAAATATCTAAAGTATTATACTTATTTAAAAAAAGTGTCAAAAAAATCAGGGTGTTTCAATTTACACTGTTAAATAAATTGTGTCTCCAAAATTTGAACTTATGCACCATAAACAAGGGTTTATCTTTTCAGAATACATTTATAGGAATCCCACATCATAAAAATGGTTAATAAAAAAATTGTGGAAATGAAATAAAGGGATGTGTGATGGTTATCTAGAGACCCACATAATAGGTTTTTAGCTAAGATAAAATAGCTGGGAAGTTAATATTTGGAAATGGACGAAACTAATAACATCTAAATAATGATGGATGGGGATAGAGATCATTTATTATAACAAATTGAATAATTTTTTGAAAATAAAACACCAAGAAACCATAATCCAAAAAGGTGTGAAAAAGTTAATTGAAATCATAATAAATTATTCTACTAGGATAAAATTTTATTTCAAGATCCGTTTCCTAAATTTTGGAAAAATTCATGGAAAGATATACTTTCTTGATTTCATTCAATTTTAAAATAAAAATATTATGCTTTGGTTTTGGTTTGATCAATTTAAACATCATCTCTTACTTTATGAAATGAAGATGATTTTATTTAATTTTTAAAGCACTATTGGATCAAAAGATCTAAAAAATATTGATAATTTATTCATTCACTCTCTATTTATTATAAATAAATGAGTTGTTAACACAAGTTATATATTAACATACAAAGATCATCTTAATCCATTTAATTAATAGTTCACCTTAAGGTTCCTACTTTTTGGCCCAAAATTTAAATCCAAAAATTTAGAAATAAATTCTCTAAATTTCCAAATTTTAAATAATTATTAATACCAAAAAATGAATTAGCTATTATTTCCACATACAAAATATGTGAATATATTGATCATACATTTTCTTCAAACATGGTATTTATAATAATTACAATAAAATATTAATTAAAATATACATTCTTCCTCATTTATTTAATAAAAATGATTATTATTGAATATATTCCATAAACCCAACAATGTTTTAATCTAATTAAATGACAACAAATACCACATTATCCACAAATCAAAAATTAGATACAATGTCATAAATATTGTCTAATTTAATTTATTCATATCCAACATCTCTATATCCCAACCTCAGTATATCCAAATATGGAACATATTAATAGTTATCTTCCCTTAATACATTGTTCTCTCAGAAAAATATCGTATCTAATAAATCATTTGTCTAGGTCATCTCAACTAGTAAACATACTCTTACAGTTCATTAATGAAAATATTATACTAAAAAATCATTGTATAGTTGATGATTCATATAACATAATTCATGAATTCCAATATAAATAATCTTTAATCATCCCATTTTATACTTAAACACTTTACAAGAATTCAACATCTTATTACTTAGTACATATTTCAGATAATATTAAATATGAATTATTTATTAAAATTCAGAAACGTCAATTTAATCATATTTCTCACATTTAAAAAAATAATATTTTTATAACATCCCATAAATTTTCCATTTCATTCTTTGGATCTTCATAAACTATAGTATGACCATATCATGTACCTCCTTGATGACTCCCTTCAAGATATTTACCCCTAGGACATCAACATTCATAATTATCTTACTTACCAGGTTTAAAACATTTATCAATTTGTGATACCTTAGTGAGAACATTATTCATATTCATTTAATTAATGTCAATTTTCATTTTTCCTATGAAAATAATTTCATTATAAGTTTTTTTCCACACTAAAAAATAATATTCTTCCTCTAAAAAGCCACTTGGGTGATTCATACAACATTCACAACATATTAAAATCAAAAGTTTCTTTACTATATGGTCACCACCATTTGACCTCTCAGTGCACTCTCTCATTCTATACATTGGAGAGTCTAAGAGATGGATGAGATGTAATTTTTTTATCATATATCATAAAAATTAATTAGTCATTAACACAATATCTTTTACTCATGTCATCACTCCATTTTTTTCTCATCAACACATTATCCATCAAAATTATCATTAATGCATTTCATTTTATTTTCTTCTATTGGCTAAAACCAACAAGTATATTTTGAGAAAAAATATTCATTGTGGAAACCAACATAATACTAAAAAATCGCTTATAGTATGTATGTATTATTTAACCTTTTTCAGTATATGTCACCTTAATGATAACCTACATTATTCATAGTCATTATTTAAATCCTTCTTGATATTTTATGAGAGTTTGTTACTTTTCAATGAATATCACCTATAAGTGTCTAACAATGTCTACAGGAGTGTCCATTTTCATGCACTATATGATGATGGAGTCTAGTATAATGATCCATTTTTTGGGGCAATTACACTTAGGTACCTCTATGATAGAGCCACATCCATATGAATTATTCATAGAGTGATGCAATTTCATAGAAAATACAAGCATTTTCCTTTTCCAAAATTCCAACACTTTTTTATATAGTTTGATTAATCCTTATACATATGCTTAGACATATCCCTATACACATCCTTTAACACATTCCAAAGTATTTAATTTAATATTTCTCATCAATGTTTGTAATAGTAAACTATACCATTCCTTTTATAGAAAATATAGTGACCCAAACTGCTCATAACTGTATATTGACTCTTTGAGGTTAAAATTAAACACATTACACAAACTCAAGTCTAAAGATAATATAGGAAATATTTCATTGAAATTTGTAAATGTAAAAAACTAGTTTATAAGAGTTATACATTGTATCCCACTTAGTTCCTAATAACTAGAACCCTTTGTATACATATCATACAAAGTGCCTATTATCATAAAATAAGGAAAGTAAATATAAGAAAGGATGAGATCAGATCATTTTTAAGGGTAAATGTAGAAAATACATAAAATAATGTGATCATAAGGGTATAATAATGTGATTATAACATTTAAAACCCAAACCCTTCATATCAAAGATAAAAATCCTGGCTCATTTCATAAACATTGGTAGTTCACGAGATATTATTTATAAGAAAATTAAATAACACGATCCTTGAGAGAATAACATTTTAAGATGACAATGAATTATAGAATACACATAATCATTGAAATTTATTTACTTAGTTGTCATGGATCTTTACCAAAACAGTCATAGTGGAATGGGTTTACTCCCCAAACCATCATAGTAGTCATGGTTCACTTTCAAGACTATCACAGTGGATAGAGTACCTTAATGAACTTGGTTCACTCCACATTCAAATACAATTAATCTCATGAGATATCATTAATTATCTAATGAATTATAAGGATATACAGCTCCCACACATCTATGGTTATAATGAAACAATATTAATATAATTAAAATCAAACATATTTATTCCACAAGTTCATAAAACATTCATAATATATGAAGCCATGAAAAAATATTTGGGATTCATAAATTTTTTATTATGGTATTATCCAATGAGGAGAAATGGGTTTCCTAAACATATTTTCATCATAAATATAAACCATCCAGATAAATAATAATATCGGTATCCTTTGATCATAATCCCAATAAATCAATGGTGATATCAAATAACATCATCATAAATTGAAAATGATTTTGAAAGATCATTTCGAACACATATTGAAGAAAATAAAATATCCTTGAAAAAAATCAAAAATAATAATTCATAAATTTTTTTGAAGTTCTTCTTCAAATAAACTAAAAAATATTATAAAGGATGATTTAAAATCACTTATATTATTTCTTGAGGAGAAATATTTTTTTTATTTGAAAAAAACTTTTTGAAATAAAAATGATTTTCAAAATACTTTTATCTTTATATAACCTTTTAAACTTATTAAATAAGATGAAAATCAAATAGTGATCCTCATTCTGGGAAATTATGTTCATGTATTATACAATAAAAAGTGATTACTTTCACATTTTATGAACAATACTAAAATGAGTTATTTGAAAAATAACAAGGTTATTCCATTAAAAGAGATTTAAAAAGAAAAACATATATAAAAAATAAATTTTTAAATTTTTTAAATAATTAAAAAATCGAAAATATTTATATAAAACATACTTATTGATGAAAAATTTTATTCGACTGAAGATTTAAATAAACATAATTATTATTATAATCCATGTTTTGAACTATTGAGTTCATAATGTGAGTAAAATGAAGGTAAAAATTTTATCCTAATGACATAAAAAGGGGATAATAAAATTCATGGGTTTATTAAAATATATATTAGAAAATTTAATCATTGTAATTGTAATCCTTAAAAATAATTGTAAATGATTAGATTGCAACATAAAACAATTTTAACTCTAGTAATGTTAAATCACAATAACCATGATGGAATAAAATTAAATGAAACATATAATATCATTAAATTAATTAAATTAATTATATAACATGAAAAAGTGTCATTATATATACCTCATAGAGTTATATAGGTTCATAACATGACATTGTTCCTAAAGAAGGATATTTGAGACAAAAATACCTTACCGTTTCAGAAAAATTTAAACGATTAACCCCATAAAAGATATATATAATTAAATAGAGATGTGAAACCCCATAATTTTTGGGATATTAATCATAAAATAAATTTATGGGCAGTATATACACAACATAAATTAAAAATGTGAATAATATAGCTAGTGTCTCACATAAAATAAATGTTAGATGGACATCTCTTGTCATAAGTCTCGAATTCATTCATACAAATTTTCACCTAATGTATAATATATATAATGTTATTATTGATCTATTAAACATACTAAATCATATTTATCAAACCACATAAGATTTACTTACAACAGTTTATTACCAATTTATCAAAAATTCTTTGTTAAAAACTTGTTTTGGTTAATACATTCTTTGTATTTAAAGTATGTTTTGATTTTTTATTTTAGGTCCTATTAATTTTATCATGGTTACTTTATCTCTAGAATTTAAAAAATGAAATAAATATAATATGTGTTTATTATATTTGTATCTATATTAATTCATAAAATTTAGTAATATAATGTGAAATACATTGTTCATGTTGATGGAATTCCATACTTAAGAAAAAATGTTGATTCCAATTTTTTAATGGATGAAAAAAATAAAGATAAATAATATAATACAATTATAGTTTAATTTCTATTAAATATTTATAAAATTATTATTTTACATGTCTTTATTAACTTCCATTTAAATCATATGTGAATAATGAGTCATTTATCATGGCATGGAAGAAGTCCATATTATACACGAGCAATGTTATCATATTCCCACGAGATGGAAGGTACATAAGAGTATGTGATATCGAAATTATATAAATATATATATCATATATATATATATATATATATTAAATTTTTATTACTATCCATGAAAAATATAAATGAAAAACATATCACATAGGTTTTCAAGGTGGTAGTCTATTATATACACAACTGATATTATTTTCTTCCAAAGGGTTGTGAGGTAATAATTTTGATGTGGTATTAAAGTTCTAGAGGAATAAAAATATCATATATATATAATATATAAACATTAATTCCATTATTATCTACATTCATGAGTGTTTTTGGGGGGGAAATAACATTGTTTCACTATGTCGTAGTTCACTATACACACCAATGATGATTGTCTCTCAAATTTAATGGGAGAGCAGTTGGATTTAGGTTATGAGATTAACATAATAAAATTTCAATATATTTAAGATAATTATTTTATTAAAAAATTATATATTAATAAGAATTTATGTTTTTTTATAAAAATCCAATAAAATTATTAGTTAGGGACGTTACTAGTTGTTCAGAAAATATATTTTGGTTTTCACGAAGTGGATTCATAGGTTAGAATTAAGAAAAATATTATGTTTTATATTATGATAATATGAAATTAATGAAGTTATTTGTGTAGTTTTTTTTCATAAAATTATTTTCTACCTGTGAATAAGAGTGGATAGTGATGTCCTTTTACAAGTGACATTAGTGGAAGACCTGTAATTGTTTAAAAGAATAATAGGCTCCCCGGATTTTTACATGCCAAAAAAATAAAAAATGGGAGATTCTAGAAACAATAAGATATATGGACAAAATATGGACATATAATGGGGTTTTTAAAAGTTCTTTTTTCATTTCATACCAATATAATGTTAGTACAACGGCCTAGTAAAACCATTTTTACCTAAACTATGGTAAACAATTTTTTCACTTTTTATATTTTATTATGGTAAAAAATTAATTTACCATTATTATATGACATGAATTATTATAAATCAAAATATTTAATACATTATTCTAAATTCTATTTTTATATATGGGAAAAAATTAATTTAAAATTAATCTCATTTTTGCAATGAGAAAGTGGTTTTCCAAAGAGAAAATATTCAAAATCTGTAAAATATTTTATTCCAAAATTAATTACAGAATTTATTAAAATGAACTAAATTGGCTTAATACATCTATAACTAAAATAATTTTTCTTTAAAAAGAACATAGATTAATTTTTATGTTCTTAAATGATTTAAATGGAATGTAAATTATTAATAAGATCCTGGATTTTTCAGTATTGAGTGAAAATTTTAATTATTTTGAAAATATAAAAAATTAACTCCAAATAATTTTTACATGATGATTTAAAAAAATATTTTATTTTTTGTGTTAGTTTATCTAAATTGGGAAAAAAGTATCTAAAAATAACTGTACAAATGGAATTAAAACTATTTTTTTTTGAAAAACACATTTTTATGGGGAAATTAATTTATTTCTTATTGTTAATTAATAAAAACTAAAATTATTATAAAAATTATTATTGAATAATTATTATATAAATTTCATTAAAATAATTGACCCAAATTGATTTATTTAAATTTAATAATTTATAACACACTTTTTCATATAAAATAGTGTTTTTTAAAAAACAAAATTCCTTTATTTTCCAATGGTTCTTCTTTTAAAAAATAAATAATTGGCCTGAAAATATTTTATTTTATATAAATTTTTAATGAATATAGTTTCATAATTTTTTTAATATTAACCTTACCCTCCATTCTAAAAGCTAGGTAAAAAATTTCATATTAAATAATAATATTTTAATATTATGTCACATTTTTTAAACCCAGTGTTGCGTATAACATAATCTATACTCAATTATTCATATAATAGAAGATAAAATTGATGTTGAGAGTAAATATAAAAATTTAAATGTTTATATTTATTTGAAAAAAATTCACAAAATTTCAGGGTGATATAAAGGATGTTTGATTTATGATGGTATAGGTTATATAGGATGGGATAGGATCCATTCATACTCTCAATATATTATTTAATGGGTTCATAGATGGTTTTAACCATAGGGATGTTGATACAGGATGAACTGTAACCCATGAAAACTACCAAGGGATGTATATTTTGTATGGGTGATCATACTAAGAATAGATATCTTTGTTACTATGGAATCGATAAGTGGGATGAGTTAGGCCTCTTTACAACTATCACAAGTGGATGGATCCAATGGTGGGATCCATTATAACCCTTGGTATTGATAATGTGTTATTAAATCAAGGGTATGTTCCATTCGTATCTGTGGTATTGGTGATATAAGATGGTATCAAGGGTGGGAACCATTTGAACCCATATTATTGATGATATGAGATGTTATCAAGGGTATGAGCCATTTCAACCATTGGTTTTAGTGATTTTAGATGGTATCATCTATGCGATATATTCAACCCCTTGAGATGATATTAAAAGAGAGTGTCATTATAACCCTTCTTAATGATTATATGATATGTTAAAAAGCGTGGGATAAATTTTTCATCATGGCATTGGAAATATTATATTTTATACTTAGTAGGAACTATTTAGACCCATGAGATTATATTATGGGGCGATACATCTCAACCATAGGTATTTATATTGGACATCTTCATACTCAACATTGGTACTAGTCTAAGTTGGCATAGTCAATCAATATTTTCAATATAAAACCCGAGATAAAGATAAATTTGTTTTGTTATGATTTATTTTATATATAATATCAAATGATTCAGGATTTATATATTCTAGTTATGTTATAGACTCTATTAGATGGTGTCATGTTAAGTAATACTCACACCCTTCTCAGGTGGCACGGGATCACTGGTACCTGGGATTATGTCATGATTGTAGCCATTTTATGGCCATATTCCTAATATTTTATCTTTTATCTACATAACATTGCTGGATTTATATTATAGTACAAGACCAGGACGCGAGAATATGTGGTGGTTATTTTTATTTATATTAATTTGGTTTCAAAGGTATGTGATCTACTGATGATATATAATTTACGTGTATTCCTAACTCATGTGACATTTATAAAACTCTTTATTTTATATCATTATTTCATATTTATATTTGGTATTATCTTGGTTTGAGAGGGGGTTATCTTATCTATTATATGATTTCATTTTATATATTACCTATGCAATGATTTAGGTATATATATACACACAATTTGGTAAAGTACCCCATGGTTTAATTATTTACCATCGATTATAGTTATAGGCATCTGATATATGAGGAGGGGAGTCTATTGTAATGTGGTGATCTAAACCAGTCACTATTTTGTAATGTGGGTCAATAAATTATAGAAAATTTAATACAATGTATGAATGTTTATTGTATATTTTTTAAGTTACTAGAGGTAAAATTTAATGAATGTTTTAGTGGTGAAATACCTATATTTGTGAGGAACTCAGAGAAGTATATTTAGTGAGATATTTAATATTTTAATAGTTGAAATATGTGTTCAAATTTATTGTTTTATGTTGATTTGATTTAGAAAGAGCATATTTTTTATAGGAGAAAATAGTTTTGGTTTAACTCAAAGAGGAATAAAAATGTATTACCTTACATTATTTAGTTAATAATAGTCTTGGGAATAATTGGATCATTCAAAACATAGTATAATGATTATTTTAAAATTTATTTTAATAAATAAAATATTTACTAATATTTTAAAGGTCATGGATATTTAAAATCGAAATATACATATTTATTAAAAGATTAAATGAGGTTCTGGAGAAGAGGTGTATAGTTGTATTGTTATAGGATGTTTTTTAATTGAGGGAAATGGGTATTCGGTTATACATTCTATTATTTGATAAATAATTTTTTTTAGTGATTTAAAAGAGGATTTATCCAATTCAAAAGGATAATGATGTTGTGGTTTGTTTTATAACATTTTTGAAAGGTTTTATTTTTCTTTTATGTATTGAGATTCATTGTAATATAAATTTGACAATGTTTTATGTATGTTATCTACTTGTAATGGAATGTATCCTTGAGTTACAATGATTTTAAACTAATTTTTTATATTAATATACTCATTAGATTGATTTGGGAATAATTAATGTGGTTTTTTATTCATACATGGATATATTATCAACATTAGTGTAAAATAAGTAAATTACCATATGTTTAGTATTTTTCTATTTTATTCCAACTGAATGGATTTAATAAGATATATATACCTCATAAAAATAACCATAATAACATTAAAAAAATAACATTGGTAAAATGGAAGATAATGTGATACACTAAATCTACCCTATTATGGTAGTAACTTTTGGTTCTAACAATTTCTATTAAATATTTGGATATTAATGTTAATATAATTTTCACATAGATTATAACTCATGGAAAATGTTTTTAATCATAAATTAATACTAACATTTAATGGACATAATTTTTAATTATATAGAAGATAAATTCTATAATTTTTTATCACTAGATGTGGATATCCACATCAACATATTGTATGTAATAATCGTTAGTGATGTGATTAAAAAATAACAATTTGTAAAATATAGTAAGGATATGGATTTATATGTTTGTGGATAAAATTAATTAGTGTAAAAATGCTTGTTAGTATTTTTGTAAAATAAAATGGATTAAAACCATATATCATTTGTTTGTGATATTATTACATCTTTATAAAGGAGATTCAAAATAAAGAGATAAAAAAATCCTCGTTTTCATAATATTTGTTTTAGTTTTAATGGTGTTAAACTGGTATTCATTGATATATTCATTATTTTAGTTTTCCATATTTTTGGATAAATATGTGACCTTGGTGGTATCTTTTAAAATGTAAGTGGTGTAATTTTTATCAAATTAATACTACCAAAATACAATATTTACTATGTTTCCTTTATTAAATAAATAGAAATTGAAATATAGACCATTGAGGATATCTAATTAACTCATATATATTAAAATATTTTAATTAGTAAAGATATTATTATAATAGAAATTTTTAAAATATAGATGGTATTTATGTTAATTGAGTTTCTCATTACGGATGATAAGTTGATGAAGTAAAAAATTATAAGCGATTTTCTATACATTTTCTTAATACTAAATGTCGAAATGAAAATTTTAATGTGAAATATCATATTACATTTTTCCAATGAGGAAAATCATACCACCTCAATTTCAGGTTAGCAATAATGTAATTAGAGGAAATATTTGGATGATTTTAATACAAAAATATAGATGGTCCAATACATGGAATATACCCCTAGAGGGGGGGGGGTTAATCAAGGTTTTAAAAATTAAATATACCTTCACCAAAAAAATTATTTAAATATTATTATTATCACAAATCTCCCTCAAGATGAAATATAGAAGTTTTTATTAATTTATAGAGAGAGATAATCATTTTTTATTGGTACACTGTCATTTGTCTTTTTTAAAGAATTA
Source organism: Viscum album (assembly GCA_963277665.1). Lineage (NCBI taxonomy): Eukaryota > Viridiplantae > Streptophyta > Magnoliopsida > Santalales > Viscaceae > Viscum > Viscum album. The sequence goes on along the minus strand of OY728121.1, from coordinate 2,010,605,921 downwards.
AAGAGATGCAACAAATAGATGCACTAATTTCACTATGCATGCTAATTTATTTTAATTTAAGAGTTTTTTCTCTAAGCTTTTCGGATTAAAACCCTCTCAATATATATTAATCATTCCAATCCTAACCTAAATTGAATTTAATACTCATAAAAGTGCATTATTGTTCTTTATTTATCAAGAATATAAATTACACCTTCAGTTGAATAGAAATTTTCACTTCCTTCATCCATGTGATGAAACTCTATGAACCACTTTTTATATATAATATTTGATATCTTTTTCATATCTCATTTTTTTATGATGAATAATACCATATCTTATTTACCTATGACCCCTAACCTTTTTATTATATAAAGGTGTCTCTTTAAACAAAATTAAGTCTCCATGATTGCCTAATTTTTATTCCTCATATTTAATTGATTAATATTATAAAATTCATTAAAATTTATCTCAATATATAAGTCAATATTAGTTATTTTGATTTTCTAAAAATAAATAGAATATAAGTTCATCTAATTCTAGAAAGTTCTCAATACTAGGCACTATTATGGAATGATGAATTATGTCAGGATGAAATTCCTTATTTAACCAAGACACTAAAACATAATATTTAAATAAATTCTTCATTGTGTATTTATCATCTTCTTGTAGAACACATGACATAATTGATCGACACAACATACTGCCAAGGAACTCTTCAGGGAACGAAATCACATATATCATTAAATAGTGTATCAATGAAATTTTAGGGGTCTCTATCATAGAGTTATAATTTAATATTAACCACACTTTTAATATTACACATTAATAATGTGGTGTGATCACATCTCTCATGGTGTAATCCATCATTAAACCAAAAAAAATCTTACATAAAAATTAATCTTATTGTTACATGACACTAATGTATTAGTATGAGCTACGTTTTATAGAAACAACTCTTAGTAATATTACAAGAACCTATAAAACTAATTATTACTTCAATTAATGATTCTTCAAACCTTTTTGAAGAAATGTCACATTTATATTCAATACACAAAACCCAAAATTTTCATGATTGTGTTTTTTATTATTATATTCCCTTTTAGGATTGTCAAAAATATTCCAAAATATCATTAACTAAAATTATTTATTTAATCACAACTTCACGAAAAACTATAATCCCTTATATGATAGAATAATAAATAATTAACTAATAATTCAGTTTATGCCCACATGAGTCAAATTAACCAAAGAAATCAAAGTTACTTAGAGAGGTTTCTCATGATGAAATGTTTTTTATCATCATATTCATTCAAAAAACAATTATCAAAATATAAACAAATCTATTTAACCTTCATTATATGATACTAAGATAATTTCAAGAAGTATATTTTGAATAATAACCCCATGAATATAAATTCATATTGTCTTTCCTTTAAAATTATAAAATTACACATTTCTCTCAAATACGAATCATTGTTATATCCTATTGCTTTTAAAATTTAATATGGAACGTTTATAGAATCATTCCTTAAGAAATATCCTTCTAAATGCTGTCAATTTATTCCTATTTATAAATATTACAAAATAAAACCTCTAGGATTGTTCAAAAGTTAAAAATAAAAACACAATAAATTATTCCATATGTGATATCATACATTTATATTTAACACTTTCTTATGATGCCACATGTCAAACCAAATGATTGGATGAACAATATCTTACAAGAGTGGGGTTCCCTTCCCAAAAAAAGTTCTTTTGATGGTAAAAGTTGGACTACGTGATCTATGTGAGGATTGTAAAAACCATCCTTCAATAGTATCTTTATTCGGTTATATGAAATATTATTTTTTGTAGACACTAACATCAACTTTAAATTAATTTTATCAAAATTCTATTTAATGATGTGAAATTTTATCTTGATGTTAATGGTGAAAAATATTTATACTAATGCTGATATATATTAAATTATCATAGATCATATAAATAATAAATTTCACATCAACTCCCAAATACACAAGTTATTTATTCATCCAAATAAATATTTTTACATTCATTAGTGGATTGAATGAATTCATCTTTCAGAGTCCTCAGTATAATAAAATCATTTTTCTTGCACATAAAATAAATAAAAAAATACCTAGCAGAAAATTTATAATTAGATGTATACTTACAATAATCCACTAAATCATCCCAATCCACATACATAAATGAAATTATTTCCTAGAATTGTGTAGTCTAATAAAACAATATAAAATCCATCATTACATTAACATACTATAGTATTCTATTCAATACATGAATATGGGTTTCCTTAAGATAAATTGATTACCTTGGGGCATTAAAATTATGAAAATTTTGTGTATTTTTTCTATTATTTACAATAGGCTCATAGTATCATTTTAATACTCTGTGATGGTGTGCCCTTTATAATTTTCATATCATAAAAAATTCATCTAGGTATCCAGCAATGCTTTCTCTTCCATGAAATCCTCCATTATAAAACTCTTGATTAAATACTTAGCATATTATGATGAAGAATTTAATTTTCCATAATGTACATGTATAAAATGAAAACTACGGGAATTAATTGACTCTAATAATTTCTATTTCTAACTAGAACCACGTGAATTGTGAAAACTACTAGAATTGTGATTTTTATCCAAATGGAAATAAGGAATAAATAAAAATGAGAATAATAATTCATTGATCATCTTGTTTTTTATGTAAATATAATGATAAACCCCTTCAAGATAGAATCCAATCATTCTAAAAGATTGATATATCTTAGAATAGAACTTTATTAGGGATTGTTTTAACCCATACAAAGTTATATTAAATTAAAAAAATTAGTTTTTATCATGATGATAAATAAATCCATCTAGTCGACAAATATAAAATTCTTTATCTTAGATTCTATTATGGAATCATTATTGGATTTCTATTTGAAACACCTTTAATCATTTTTTCACATTTATGTCCATGAAAATATAAATATTCACTCATTGAACCATTTCATATGTTATATCATCTATATTTTTCAATTTAATTTGGGTATATCTCTTATATACTTGTTATTACTTTTATTGGATCACTTTTTGTTATTCTAGATTATTTAGAAACATGGCATAATTCAAAAATATATATGGGACTCGGAGGCTGAAGTTTTATTTTTGTGTCTATTGGTGTTTGAGGAGGACCCCTATGGACTCTTTTTAGGGAAGATAAGTCTATAGAGGGGACGAATTGAAATTCCATGGAACATTTAAAAAAATACTTTTTATCTTTTTTATTCAATGTTTTACATGTATGTAAATAATTTTATTTTTTCTAAGGTATTAAAAATGGGGTTTTGGGATGTTTTTGTGGATTAATGGGGGGTTTTGGAAAGATTTCTATGAAAACAACAGAAGCCAAATTATATCCCATATGACCACACTGTAGTGGGTGAGTTGCACCAAAACACCAAGGGTTGTGTCATAGCCTAGACTTTTCAGGAAGGTTGTTCTTTAGCCATGGTCTTGGAGGGACAATTAAGGGAGGCCGCATTGTGGGGTCCAAACACCACACCTCTGGTATTCATCATTCATTATTTGTTTAATTTTGTTTAACTATATCAATGTATTAATACCAATTGAATTGTGATATGGTTTAATGATAGTTTATTACTGCATATGGACCCTGTCTTGGTTCCTATAAATACTAATCCGCCCCTGCACCTTTATAAATCCACCAAATATCTCCAAAATCTGTATCAAGGATGTATGTGCACCCTGACACCAGAAACATCCCTTTATACAGTAGAGGAGCACAATTTTACCAAGACTTATGTCATAGTACATTACACCTCATTTAGATGTTAATATGAGAAATATATTTCATCGTATCATGATCATTATGATATGGATATTACACTTTCATGCTCTTTATGTTGTAGTCACTCTCCATGTACTACATCAACAACCTTGAATTGTATCAAAAGCCCTACAATGTGGTGTTTTGTAAGGAATCTCCATGCCATAGCTTTCACCATTGCACCAGGGTTTCCCTTTGGAGACCAAAACCATGGATTGATTTCTATCTGATCATATTATTATTGGATTGAAGACAAGGTTTGGATTATTAAAATGCTGAAAAACCTTGATTTTGACATGGGAAACTGTTAGGTATGATGTTCCTCAATTTCTTCAACTGTCATCTAAACTTGTTTTAATGATGTTTATATATGTGTTATATTTTTACACTATGTTTGACTGTGATATCATGTGGTTGAGTGCATAGCCCATCTTATCATTTTGACATGTGGAATCCATGAGTAATTTTTGTGTTGCTTGATTCCATATAGATTGTGTTCACACGTATTTTCTACTATATAGTCAAGATGTTATATTATTCCAGATTTTGTTTCATACCTATAGGTATGTTAACATTTCCTTGGGGGTTTTTATTGGTACATGAGATAGGTTAACAATTGTGACATTATAATCCCTTGGAATGGAAGTTATCTTGACTGTGACAATGGTGATGAGGGACCAATGACAATGGTGTAAGTCTGAGGTATACATGGTGTCATGTCAAGGGTGAAGCCATGGCAGCCTTGAATATCCAAATTCTATTCACTACCAAGAATCTTATTCATGTTAAAATAATTTCAATGTGAGGATGTCGAGTAACATGTTTTTCTTGATGAATTAATGATGTTGGGTTTGATCTCTACAAAACCATGAGGAATTTTTCTAGTGGATAGTTGGTTTTTATCAACATATTCCATTATATAAATCCATTTAGATGAAGTAGGTATGGTCATGGTTTTTTGGTGTCTTGATTATCTCCCTACCTCTCATTTTTTATATTTTTCCCTATTATGAATTTATAAACATTATTTAAATACACTTGTTATCCTTGAGGATATTAGGAAAGGATGCATTAGTGGTGTCCTACTGAGTCTTCTACGCACACCCTACTCAAGATTTTTAGAGTACATTTAAATATTATGAGATTTTAGATAAGGTCAAAGCTATCTATAGTAGATGTCTAGTGGGAGGAGGATAGAGTTGGATCAGACCAGGGAAGGCACTGGAGGACCTCTCCGTTGTTTTATATATTTAAGTACATCCATTACTCTAGACATTTAACCACATTTTAATCTCTTATATATATTTCATATATTTGATAATTAATATTTTTCACATTTAATCTGATATTTTATATTATTTTTATTAATATTATTATGAGGTGACATGATGTAGAAGGTATTGTCAACCCATCGATGGATTTAAACACTCATTTCAAATCAGTAGCCTCTTGCATATGGGGAGGCTTGCATTAGGTCAAGTATCCCTCCAAACTCAGACCCATAGGTTCTTGACATTGATGTTACATAGTGGTATCAGAGAACAAGTATTTTACTTAACTGTTTATCTTATTCCATTGATTGGGATAGGTTTCATAAGTGTTAAGATGGATAGAAATTAGGTATAGGTAATATGTCATTTTATGGTGACTCACATAAGTTTTATATGTTATTTCATGTGCATAAATGAATCACACTTGGCCCACATGACCACATTACATATATGTGACTGTAACTATTTTTCATAGTGTTTCTTTAATAAATTGCCATGATTTGTGTTATATATTCATGATAGGTTTATTGAAAATGTGATATATCTATTATGACATATTATGTGATATTTTTTTACTTGAATTTATTATAATATCTAAGCATGTTGTTCTATTAGTATATATATGACTACTGTTAAAAATATGTTTAGATGAAAATAATGGTTAGAGTTAGGAGTATTAATCATTTGGATGAGGATAAATTATTGGGGAATCCTGTTGTGATCCCATAGACTAGATATGGCTCTTAATGTTCCAAATTATCCTAATTTTTTAGATGATTCCACCTCAAGGGAATTTGGTTAGATTCATCCAAGATAGTGAAGTTGAATTAGAAATTTTTAATCACCATGTATAGTAGAAAAGGACATTATGTTGGATGTAGGAGGACACTGTTGGAGTATTCTTTGGGTGATCATTTTTTCTTAAGTGTGACTCCATGGTTTGGGAAAAGACATATAAGGAAACTGGGAGGGATAGTGCAAAATTGTGTGGGTACCATTGAGATCACCAAGAATATAGTGGATGTCTCATACTATCAATATCATCCTTCTCAATACAGAGTTATACATGAATTTTTTCATGTCTCTTAGCTTCATAGGTACAAACCCGACTATGAAAATGATATTGATTGTGAGAATTTCAAGATAAATAATGAAACAACATAGGAGGATCTTGTAGTTTGGATTTTAAACTTGATTGATATTGTTCTTCATTATATTATGGTTCCAATTATTTGGAGTCAGTGACAATAAGGACGGATCTGGGAAGATACAAGAGAGAATGTTGATTAAATTAGAGCTTAGCGTACTAGGATTTTCAACTAGGATCTCTATATAAGAGTATCGATGATGAGAAGTCTTTAGTGTGGGATAATTGTAATACCCTTGATTTTATTTAATTATATAAAATTCTTAATCGATCTTTAAATTTATTTTTTCCATCTAAGAAAATTGTTCTACTATTTTAATTTGAAAAAGGGGGTTTTAGGGATTTTCTAGGGGCTTAAAATGGGTTTTGAGAAGCATTACACCATAATTGAGGAGGTCGTACCATACCCCATGAAACCACACGTTAGTGGGTGGGATGCAACATTAGAACACAAGCTATACTGTAGCCTAGCCTTATAAGGATGGTTGTGCAACAAAAATGTTGTGGGATGGTTTTATAAGGGAGGATAAATCATTGTATCCAAGTGAAACAATATAAATATTTCATCTAGGGGGTATACGAATTGAAAAAAATATCCAACTTCATTTCAGTGAATGGTATAATGAGGGGTTTAAACATGGGTAGAACCTCATATTGTTCCTATAAATACCGAACCTCCCAAGTTCCTTTAGTGTCTAATCAATGAGCTACATCCATCTGTAGTAGCGAAGAAAACACATCCTCAACACCATAGGCATACCCTTAAAATGTAGATAAGAATATTTTATCCTCGAATTATGATGAATCCCTTACCTCTATGTTGAGGTGTTGAGGTGAACAACCCCTTGAACTATATCTTGGTTCACGCACCATAGAGCTTACTCTAGTTTACCCCCAAAACTATATCCATTGACCTTACACTACAGGGACTACATTACACCTCATCTAAAAACCAATATTGTTTTGTTTTTATAGCACACACCCCACACCATAGCATTTTACATTTCATCATTGTGTCCCTTTGGAATCCTACACTATAGAGTCATTTTCATTTTATAATACACCATTTAGTTTGTATAAGTGGGTTAGGTAAAAAAATATTGGAAAACCTCAATGTCAAGATAGAAGACAATGATGTTGGAATTTTATTACCTTCTTGGGATCTTGGGTATACTTTCTTCCATGATGTTAAATTTTTTGTCCACTTTTTAAAACCGGGATTAATTTTGGACTCATATAGGTGTATGAATAACATATTATATCATTGTGTTTTTTGGTTTCTATGAGTAATATTAGAGTATCATACAGGTATTTTGATTATATTCACCTGATCTTTCCTATTTTACACCCATGATGTTATGTTGTGCCTAATTTTTTCCACATCTTGTAAGTATATTACCACTTCTATGGATGATTTAGTTAAAACTAGATATTGATGTACTCCGGTGACCTGATTAACCATTAGAGGGTTATTATGATCATTTTTTATAATGAAGATTGGGGACTTAAGCACATGGTGGAGGTTTGGCGTAGCTATGGTTTCATGTCAAGGTTGTACCCAATATAGATATGGTTTTCCATGTTCCATTCACTATCAAGAAGATGTTTTGATGATATAATACTCTCAATGTAATCATTTCATGTTACATGGTCCTCTTAATTCATAGATGGAAGTAGAATTAATCTTTGTGACACTTAGATGATGAAATACAAGGAATTTTTGGGTTGTTACCAACTTAGTACGTTATATCCATCTTGGAGCCGAAGTATGCATCGTTGGGGGTTTGTGGAAACATGATTAGATATCATCTTATCAGTTTTGTTTGTATTATTAATTTTCATATATATTTATTAATAATATTAAAATACACTTTTTATAATTCATTACATCTGGTAAGGTTGCATTTTTTCCTACTATGTCATGTACTCAAAACATAATTAGTTATTTTAGTGCACTTTTATGTTTTATGAGAGATATAGTGAATGGAATGGAGTGCGTGGTTGATGGTCGAGTAAGTTGTTCATAGAGCTTAAGAAGACATGGATATACACTAGAGGACCCCATAGTTGTTTTATTTATTTATCTGATTTCATTACATTTGATAGTTATCCACATTTTGATATATTATTTATATGTCATGTATGCCTTCATTATTATTTTTCATGTTTACTATGATCTTTTTTATTATATTTAATATCAATTTTTTATGATAACTTGATACTGAGGGTATATACATCTCATGTATAGACTCAGACTCTCATATTTAGACGGAATCCTCTTGAATATTGTGATGCATTCATGAGGTAACATTTCCATCCCATATCAGACCTGGTAGTTCGATTCGAGGATGTTATTCCTTTAATATATTTGGATGTCCAAACATTTATTTTTTAAAGGTAATCATAACAATCCAATTTTAGTTTTAATCTACCATTATCTTCTTAATATTTTTTATCCCAAACCTCTATTTGTGGTTTTTTATATGATAGAGACATGGAATTCGTTTTTGAGTTTATCACAATCCTTATTTCCCTCCACATTGGTATCTTTTGAGCTATCATCCTTTTATAAAAATAATTTCATCTTCTTATTGAAATTTCGTTGTCGAATCCACTTTCCATTAACATAATTTTATGAATTCATCATTATTTCTTCATCTTTATTTACATTTTGAAACATTGTGTAACACTTTATAGTGTTGCCAACAACTTTTTCATAGAAAAAGTGAGTGAGGAGAAGATAACTATTTAATTTTCCCTCTTACCATTTAATTATTGTGAAAACTAATGACATGAAATTTTTAAGATGAATTTGTTTAGTATCCTCCTTCATTAAGTGTATCTTCAATTCCTCAAATACCAGATTCTTTTATTTAACTATTTCCAACTACTTTTTTACATTGTTCCCAATATTGTATAAAATATTTTTTTCATGGTTAATATCTAACTTGAATTCCTTAGATTAATTTTCCTCAATCCTTGTGAACAATACATTTAATCATGGTGGAAATATTCTAAGGATTATTTTCACGATTGTGATAGCATTGAGGGATTCCCTTGGTTCATACATATCCTCTAAATCCACATCTACGCAATCAAATATATAATGAGTGTTTTTATTTAGGTACATCCAAAAGTCGTCATAATTTTTTTAAAGAGCCTATAATTTATCATCATATACCATGGAATCACGATCATAACTGTTGCTAATTTTTTCCACATTGCATGTGAGTATTTACACAACATAGTCATCATGGAGATTTTATGGGTCCAATATCCTCCTAAAACAATGATTACTTTGGAGTTAGCATCCAATTATTTATTAAATCAATCTAAAAGAGCTCTGATTTTCATTTTGACTGTGATTCTATGCATGAAATACATGTATTAATCAATTTACATTGATCATAAATTTTTTTTTCATCTAATAGCTACATTACTAGAAATTATAATTATCAAATATTAGAATAACTTTGGGTTTGATTCCCACTACCATGAATTCGATGGGATAAATCCATGAAATCTGAAAATACAACATTGATATTAATAATTAATCACATATAATAAATATAACTGGTGAGTGTAGTGACATGGGTTATATTAATTTAAAATAACCAACTACATCAATCTAGCACAATTTTTTGTAGGTACAAATATCTATTTCATGATTATATAAATATGTGAGCAATCAAATAAATGGAAATGAATGAATTTTTACATGGTTCAACCACACATTGATACATTAACATATTATAAAATTGTGACCTATCGATGAACCAACATCATTAATTATATTTCATTCTTGTTACAAATTCAATGTAGTTGTTTTGACCAACTGGTAGTACAACCTGTTCAATGTAGTTAACTCACTACTCTCCTCACGTAAATATAATTACTCAATCCCTTATGAGTTTCATTTTTCAAAATCAAAAAATTATGTAGAATATGTCATCAGTGGTGAAACAACTATATCTTATTTAATCCATGTATTGATAGTATATAAACATATAAACATATTTAATCCTAGATCACTCATTCAACTATCCTTTTGTATTCCACAATTATATCAAATTCTTATTCTCTTTGATCAATGAGGCTCCTTAATTTTTTTTAGAGAAAAGTATCCCATTAACCTTGATAGAATATCTATATTTCTTTTTTTATTAATATAATATTTTGGTTGGTTAGGATGGAAAAAATAATCTATATTTCATCTCAAAATTTGATTCAATAATACATTATTAGAGTGTAATAAATTCCCAAAAATATAGGGCCATATAATTATATAAAATATTTTTTATTCGACTATGTTATAGAGTGACCAGCGGTCTCATAGATCTCTTCATTCTATCAACTATAAGTGGAAAATTTATCTTCTTAAAAAATTCGACTCACTATGGTGAAATAACGTTACATTTGATGTTATTTCCTAATGTAAAGATATTATTTCAATATTTACTTCGTTAATGTATTGATGAAATGTTAGGAAAAAAATTTCTTCCCTTTTAATTTTAAATAATGTTTTCCTATAATAATTATTTTCTTCTAATAGTAATATAGAAGTTCTACAACTCAACTTCACTGTATTGGATATCCATTAAAAACAAGACCACTCTTATAGTTTCCAATATTGTAGCACCAAAATTCTATGAGGGACCAAATATAGAGTTACTTGTCCTAGAAAAAAAAATTAAAATTATCTAGAAACAATATGGTGTGGCCTCATCATTTATGATGAATACCATTATTTATAAATGATACCCCTTACCCATATATGAAAACCCCTAAAACATGACTCAAGTATTGTAGTGTGATCTATATTAACCAAAAATAACATCCTCACCTTCATTTAAACACTTCTATCCATTATGAGGCTGACCCTCCCTTATTCTTAAAAATATATAAATGATTCTACAACAATATTTTCAACATGAACTACCAGAAAATTATTCATAATGATTTTTTTGTCATATAATTTCAATGAAAGTGAACTCTTTGGGAAACATTTTCATATTTATATCCTAAAATATGATTGTTGTTTCCCTTTATGAAAAATAATTAAATGAGTTCAAAAAATAGTAAAATAAATATATTAATTATTAATAAATGTTAATTTTTTCAATCGTGTGTTCAATTCATGGGATGTGGAAAAAATTACATTTATATATAATATTATTTGTCGTGGTCAGCATGAGTTTTCTCTGAATATGGGTGCACAACAATAATGTCTATGATATTAAATTAAAGAAATTGGATTTTTTGTGTATTTTTATTTCGAAAGCAAAATAATTAATCTAAATAATATATTTAAAATATGTTAGTGAATAAAATTATTAAAATTTGTGATATGAGAAGGGTTATTAGATTGGTTTTAGTTTTCTAATGACAGTTTTATCCTAGTTACAAATTTTCCAATCATACTCTTCAAATTAAAATGATGATGGTGAGAATAGAACATTCAAAAATATTAGCTTGGTATACCAACCCTCTTATGTGGAAAAGAGATACAGTGAATAACCTCAATTGATTTACACAATACCCATTCAGTTCATATTTATCTCAAATAATCCCGATCATCCAATACCCCTAAAGAATATACTAACCATCACTGAGATCTTCACTAATAATAATTAATCTATTCCCTAATATATAATTAAGATCCTATTGAAGGGATATGATAATCATTGGTAAAATTAATAACAATTATTTAATATAAAGCCTAATATGATCAAACATGAAAATATAAAATTCTATTAGTGTATTGAAACAAATGTAACAGATGAAAGAAAATATTTTTTTTCAAACAAGTTAAATAACTTAAGAATTACATTGTGGAAAAACTACCTAGACCCAATCACTTATTATTATACAGCTCCATGTGAAGGGTAGGATAGATGATGGGAGGAATAAGACGATATAACAAATCTTTGAAAATAGAATAAAGGATGAATAAAAAATTTCTTCTCAATAATTTGGATTCTAGAATATTATATAGGTTCATAACACAAAAAAAATATAAAATCAAAAGGGGGAATTCTTAAGTGTTGTCGAAAATTTTATTATTCGCCAACTCTATAAATTTATAATTCTTTTAACATGTTTATAAATAAATATTCTAAATTTACCAAATTTCTCTTTTTCTAGAAAAAAATACTATTCAATGTCTATTAATTTGATTTGTGGGTTGATTTTTGTCATGAGTAAATTTTACAATGAAATTTAATTTTTACATGGACAAATGAGTCATTGTTCGAAAAAATGGAATAACATAATTTTGATTAAATTATCCCAATATATTCCACTTTTAATGGGTAGTCTTTAGTTCTATTTTACAAAATTATTTTTAATATTGGATGAATTATTTTGGTCCTATGAAATATGAATTTGAACTAGGTCCATTTGAATAACACGAATACCATAGACAATACAATCCTAAAAAATAATTCAATAATTTGGATAAATATTCAAAAATTTATTTTCTAAATAATAAATTTATAGAAAAGAGTAATAATTCCATAATTAAAAAAATTATATTTAATCTCAAAACATCCATCAAGTAAAAAATGGGGTAATTTTCCTCAAATTTAAAAATTCTTATGGACTAAGTCAGGAAAATACACATGAAAAGTAATTTAATATAATAGTTATCAATTCCCAAAGAAATAGAATATAGACTCATGGAAAATTAGGAATGGTAATTAAATCAAACAAAATTGAGTAACAAATACCCATGGGATCCTATAATTTCACACTAGGAAATAAATGACAACATGTTTATACAAAAAAAATCATGTTCACCATTCAACTTATTTAATACATTTTTACTTAATTTCTTATCTCTTTCAAACAAAACACCTGCATCACATGAACATTCCCTCATCATAGAAATATTAATTTTTAATATTGATTTTCTAATCAAAACCCACTCAAGAGTCCCTAAAGTCTTCAAAAATTACCACATATCTACCTAGTGTCAGTTATCAATATTTTTTATCGTGAGTACTTTCCTGGTTTACTCATTAGAATTTTCTATAGGTTTTTATGTAAAAAATATTGGAAAAAAATAAGGATGTTTATTTCTCTTTTTGTAGAATAATTTCATGATTATTATTTTCACTCAAGTGTGGTGTCATCCTCACTCCCATTACGGTCAATCTAACTCCAATCACCATGAAATATTTAAGGAAAGTGAACATAATTCAAAATTTCATTAGATAATATGATATCCACTTAACTCCCTTCATCATAATTGAAATAATTAATGATATTTCGATATTATTTTTAGTCTAATTTATTTATGTATGTGAGGGTGATTTGAATATCAATAACATTGTGTGAATTCACATACAATATATAGAATTAAAATATATCTTTTTATATTATAAAACATTATTTTTTATTTATTTTTCTATAATATTCAACTCAATTGTTTTTGAATTATACTCAAATTCTCTAGTATGAAGCATCATTTAGAACACTAAATGTTTTGGAAACAAATACATCTCTTCATAATTTAATTAATTTTACCCATTGTACAACCATGTGATTTATCAACCTATAATAAATCTCCCCACACAATTATATTAAACTAGATAATTCATATTAACCTATATAATACTATAGATAGGGAATTTTGTTATGTAATGTGTCTAAGATAATAAGTTTTTCATGGATACTACAGGATAAAATAATTAAATATATTGGATAGGGCAAGAAATAAATTATTCTAGTGAAAATATTCTTTTATTTCCAAATAATTTACTTAGTCATTTAAAACAATTTTCCATCAAACTCTCATGTTTTAAAAGAAATAATTTAAATTCTATTAAAAAATAATGATTTTAATCTCTCAAAAAATGAAGTGAGTGAAAAGACTATGATAAAAAGGTTTCATAATCTGCAAAGAGCCTAAAATTAAATATAATGTTTGTGAGAAGTGGCTTTAGATTCAAAAATCAAAGGTATTTTCATGGAATTTTAAAAAATTTAAACATAAAACACATCATTTAAAATAATAGTTACTGTGTTGTTTCATGGGATAAATTGTTTAACTCCTTTTCCTAGGTTTAAAAAAATGAAACGTTTAACATTCGAGCTCAAAAGTTTCAAAAAAAAATATTTGAAAAGAAACAAAAAAATTCAAAGAGGAACACAAAATTTAAAAATACAAAAAAACAAAAAAAATAAAAATCCTAAGCTAATAATACTTCGACCAAAAAAATAAATTATATAGTGTATTAAATTTAGTCAAATGGATTTGACATGTCAGTAGAATAAAAATTGAATCATAGAAAGGAAGTATGTTTTAAAGAGAGGTATAAACTATATCATCTATTGAGAAAAAATGAGCTAATCTCCAAAGTGATTTTCAATTAATTCATGAAAGAAAAATTAAAAAATATAACATAACAAAAATTTTGGAAAAAATAAAAAAATCATGAATTATAATTGGGATGAAAATAAGGATGGATCCTGGTTTAAATCCAATGTGGGCCATGCATTTTGGTTTGTTCTAGATGGGTTGTACCAACTATATTCCAATGTATCATATTGGGTGAAGTATCTTATATTTAACACTAAAACACTTCTTCCTTACAATGAAAATATACTCAAACAATATTTAGAGAAACCAATATTTAGAGTGTTGAAAATCCACCCCTATTACAATGTATTGCGCCTCTTATGGTGTAGGTATGACAGAAAATAGGTCCCCCTCTATCATTGTAACTGCTTACCCAACCACTTCTACATTCTCTTTTACTTTCTATTTGTTTGAATAATTCTTATAATAATCATATATAATGTTAGTGTGTAATAAAATTTGAATAAAATTCATGTAACAGCCCGAGATTTTATGAAAAATATTCTTTTTAATTTCATTAATGTTTTGTGTTGTATGCTACACCAAAAGGAGCTTTCTCAACATGCATCCTTGACTTTCCTTGCATTACACGCAATCACGACCTTCCTCGATAGCGTGTGTAGTACGCAATACTGAGTTTCACTAAACAATGATATACTATTAAAATATTATTAAAACAAGCCATTATGAATAGTAATAACCACTTTTTGAAATTTTATAAATTTTATTTTTCAAAATGGACTTCTTTTTTGGATTTGGAGTATCGAATTTATCCTAAGGTGAAATTTTGGTACTTTTCGGATAACTTTCATATTCTGATGAATAGTGAAAATTACTAAATTAAAATTAAAAACAACTTTTTTAATAGAGATAATTAATAGTGATAAATTATTAATTTGAGTGGTTTTAAAGTATATTTAGAATATATTTTTACTATTTAATACAATTTCGGTCATTGGATGTAATTATACATTTAAACCAGACATAAACAAGTGTCAATCTTTTGATGGTTATTATTTTTTAAAAACACGCTATTTGTTTTGACGACGGGAATTAATTTTTAAATTAACTAATGCAACTAATATGTTTTGAATTTGGTAAAATAGACATAATTTTTGAGTTCATAATATCAAATATAGCTTAGCTCTATTTTTTGGTATTTTTCTGGAAACTATCATTGTTTTGATGAATAGTGAAACCACTAAGTGGTAGTTAAAAAAACTGAATTTTTCAAAAAAACATAATTTTACCGCTTCTGTGAGTGGAATTTCGAAAATCCGAGAGACACTGTTGATTTCAGTAAGTAAAATGTGGTTCAATGAGATGAAAATAATTTTTTGGTGAATAGCAACTTTTTACTTTTTTTTACCACGGTTAAAAGTAAATAGGGAAATTAAGGGTAAAAATGATATTATTATTACCCTAACACATGTCCTAATTCTATTGGACAAGTGTAATTCGACCAAAAACAATATTAGTAATAAAAGATGACCATTTAGGCCCACTTTTATTAGATTAGGACATTTATTATTAATTTATTTAATGAAGTGTTAAAATAGTTAATATCAATGTTTAATAAGTAAATCATTTTTAATATGGGGTTATACATAAGATAAATTCGACTATAAATATTCATTAGAAAGATAAAAGTATTTCCTACAAAATATTATTTTATTTTTAATTTTTGACAATATATAATTTAATTTATTTATAACACAACGATGATACAGTAATTATCTTATTAATGAAATATTGACATAATTGATGTTATAAAAACCCAAATAAATATAATATGAGACTTTTTATGAACTAAAAAAATTTTATAGGTTAACATGACATGTTAGGATTTATTTAATTAACTTTAGTCAAAGTAATCATTCTCTTATGAGTTTTAAAAAAATCAACTATTGAATAGTGTCAAAATTGACATAAAATAGTTTTTAAAAAACATATTATATTATTAATTGTAATTTGATTCCTAAAAATATAAGGTTTGGCCAAATTACTTAGATAAGGTTATATATATTAATAAAACACAACTTGGGGTTGCGTGGATGTATATGGTATGTTTACTAACTATATAATATAAAAAAACAAAGTGACATGGTAAACGTTAATCTAATTAACTAAGAGTTAAAACTAAAAGATAAGGTTAATATAATGGCCTAAACTTGTCTAAATTCTATTTTATGAGGTTATTTCGACCCATCCCCACCTTATCTTCTAAATAACTCAATTTGGATCTATTTAAAACCGAATTTGACTTTATAATAAAATAATAGTTTGAGTTATTTCAAAGGTGCCCCTCTCCTCCCTTATAAAATGGCACCTCCTCCCTCTCTTCCTCACACCACTTTGAGCCTTGAAGCTCGGAAACCCTCTTCCAAAATCTCTTCCCCACTTCCCTAGAAACATCCTAGAGGTTCTTGTCTTCTTCAAAGACCTCTTTTAGTGCCCTAAAAGGAGGTCTCAAGGAAGCACTTCAAAGAAGAGGTAATGTCTGTTACCGATTCTTTAATCATTATTTCTTCTTCCACTTATTCTTCTTTAGTTGTATCATTATGAAGTAATAACATAAGTATCACTCATATACTGATATTTTATTATAAGTATGAAACAACCCTATTTCACCATCTATCCATCCTACGGAAAAAGAAATCACCGCGCATGCGTACGTACGGAATACCATCTCCACGCCGTGGTGTAATCTATTTTCCACCACCACCTTACTTGGATGGGTATAATGGTGTAAATAATGACTATATATGACTATTATAAAGTGATATTGATTCTTAAATAGTATAAATACACTCCAATGCAATTCCACGATCATAGGAACGATATCATCACTCGTGCGTACGTACGGAATGCCGTCTCCACGATGTGATGTGACTCGTTCTACATGATCTTCATTTCATAATGATTATGTAAATGAATTGAATGAATGAATATGATATATATTACACTAATACCATTCTGGAAATGAGGTATCTATAACCTAAAGAGAAGAATACGAATTTATTCAACAA
Organism: Viscum album; assembly: GCA_963277665.1. NCBI lineage: Eukaryota > Viridiplantae > Streptophyta > Magnoliopsida > Santalales > Viscaceae > Viscum > Viscum album. The sequence continues at coordinate 2,010,588,278 of OY728121.1, read as the reverse complement.
ACACGCATAAGAACAAAAAGTAATAAACACCTGAATAACAAGTAGTAATGAAATATTACTACTAAGAAGATACGAATATGACCATATATGATATCATAAAAATAAGTATGATTCTGTAATAAGTCAATAACATTATTTAAATATTTATACAGGAGGTTCGGACACGTACAAAGCATATCATACCTAAGGTAAGGGAAAATATCACTATCTCATTTTTATCCGAGATTGTTTATACATTGGTATTTACTGGGGTGTATTTTATCATCAACATCCATGTTTCCTCAATATGTAATATTATTTCCATCCACCTAAAATTTTTTAAATCCAAATTTACCCTTTGGTGAGTTTTTAGTAAAAGATATGAAAGGAATCTTTTTTCATTTTTCATACGAGGTACTTTTTGACTTTTCCAACAAAAGTACGAGAAGAATGTTTTTTTAACTTATACGGCATGAATGGATTTTTAAAACATTATTTCAAAGAAGCTTCCTTTACGAGTTTTCAAGTTTATTTTTAATCAAATTCTTTTACTTTAAAATTGTATGACATGTTAAGAAAGGGAAAAAAATTTTGAAGTAAAAAGAATATTTTCCTCAAGAATTGAGTTCAATAGTTTTATCAAAATTATTTTCCATCTAAGATAATAAAGGGTTCTGTTTATATCTCTATTATTACATTGATTTTATTATGTTGTGGTGGAAATATTTTTATGAATTCCATTATCTTATATGAATTGTTTTATGATTTCATGATGTTTAAGAATCCCATTTTTTTATTACATGGGTTATGCAATGATGTATGATTTATGATTTTGTGGAACACATAAAAATGGTATCATTATGAGATGGGTGAGACCTATATCTACCTACAATGCATTGGGTAAAGATTTTATATCTAATGAGATAGACATGGCTGGAACGGTAGGTTATACCGGTTCAGTGAAACAGGACTGAAACGAGGTTGACTCGGTTCAGAAATGTACTTTTTCCACAAAGATAGTCTTGGCAATGAGTCTTGAATAATAATAAATGATTCTCTATGAATACGTGTGTATGCCAAAATGTTTCATGTTTTATGTTATGATTATTGGGATTACATTTCACTACTATGATTTATCCCAGGTTATGAAATTATGATCTCTTTTGCAGGTTAAGATTTCCAAAATATATGTTCTTATGAATATGACGTGATTGATATTTCTTTTATTTACCCTTACTGAGCATTTGAGCTCACCCTTTTATGTTTTATTATACCCTGGACATAAAGAAGGGATTTAGGTTTAAAAAAAAGAAGATCTCTATGGGAGATGTTGAAGATCTTTCACCACGATTAGAAGATTATATTCCGAGTTTCCAAAGACACTAAACTATTACGGTCCTTGTGTGTGTGTTTTTGTTATGTACTATGTATTCCGAAAAAGTAATGTAATGTCTATGTAAATTAAGATTCAGGTCTCTACAGTTGGTATCAGAGGAAAGGTTTAGTCAACCTTTGGAAACTAGGATGCGAAAACGTTAGTGAGATCCCTATAGACATTTCTATAGTATGTCTAGGGATGTCTCTAAGGTTAAGTATACGTATAGGATATAGTCATAAAACTATGGTAACGATATTAGATTAAACCAAAGTTGTTAGATATTGAAGATAATCGCCCTTTATTATGATTTTTGCCTCTCCCACTATTATTTTTGGGTTTTAAAAAATGGCTGGAAACAAGATGATTCACGATAATGGAGGATATGATGGACAATGGAGTGATATTATTCATGAGCAACCAAATGAAATGGGATTTGGAAGTCCAAACATCATTATTATGCCGAATCAACAATCATATAACATGATCAATAAAGTAAAATTTGGTAAGTTTCCTGACTCGGTTAATAAGGGAAAGATGGAGTTTCATGATTATCATAGAGGAAAGAAAGTTCAATTTCCCCTATGTAAATCATGTGGGAAGAGGCATCAAATTGAATCTTTCAAAGGAACTGGAAGATGCTTTGGGTGTGGAAAAAAAGGACACAAAGCCAGTAAGTGCAAAGGAAAAGGTTCAGTTAACACTAAGGATGAGGATAATGGTATTGCTACGACATCAACAATGGTTAAATGTTTTAAATGTGGAATGTACGGGCATTATGCAAACCAATGCCATAAGGGAAAGTCTCTTGAAGGGAATCAGTATGGTCGTATGGGTAGTATTTATGTGGATGATGATGAAGAGACTACAAATGATATGTGAGATGAACAAATTGTTGAAGCTCGGTCAATGGTTTAAGAATGTAGTGGAATGATTACATGTTTATCATGTGTAATGTTGTATAAGTAATCTCATGATACTATGGAATTAAGGGAAATCTAAGGATTTTTACACTATTGTTTTTCCTTGAGTTTTTAAAGTGTATGATTAATGGTACCATTATCCATGAAAGGTTATTCAGATATTTTTGGAATGTAGATGATATGTGCATAATGAAGGGATAATGAGAAAATTAAATGTTTGATAGTATTCATGAGCTCATGACTGATATAAGGAGAAGGTTATATCATGGTTTGAGTATATAGAATTTTTGGATTTTGGTATGTGGAAAGAGTTAACTTTTGACAGCATTCATGTTTTCACTAAGGTTTAATGGGTATTCATTTTTCAAGAGAATACATCATTAAGGTATTCACATGATTGGAATGTGACCAACAAGATATATGGGGGATAAATGATGGTATTCACATGCTTGGTTGAAAGCATTTCAAGTAATCATTTTCTTTATACTATGAGTTTCGACCAAAGTATTTTAGATAAGCCTAAAGATTGGAATGGATTATGTTGGACATAAGTTATTATTGTTTAAGGATAGAAGTTTTTTTCGATATTATTGATGGGATGTTATAGTAATATAGTTTTAGAAAAAGGACAACATGGAGGATGAGCGACCGCCCATCGCATCGGACAAGGTTTTGGGAATCGAACCCACAACCGAAGTGCGACTGGCCTTTATCGCCTACCACTGGCCTACAGGAAGTCCCTGATTAGTAGAAACTAGTTTTATTATATTAAGCAGTATGATATGTGAAGTATAATTCAATTTTAGGAACTATATATGATTAATCTCACTATAGATGGACTTATGTATTTTTTGATAACTTTTCTAACCTTTTGTTTGAGACAGATGGAATGACCCATCATTTATCACATGATCAACTAACACATCACGAATGACAAATTAAATTTCATTTCTTTAAGAGATGAAGTGGAAATTGTCCAATGAATGACAAATGGTGAGACTATACCAAAATCATGAAAGTATTTCTTCTAATTCCAATTTCATCAACTTTAGGGAAATGATCTTGAAAACCAAAAATGTTGTCCTAGTGCTCTTATATCTGGTGAATCAGATGGTACCTTAGATCATCACAAATTTATGGCTTTGTGATTGCTGGATTTTCCATAGCCATGTTCTCTACCAGTCTCCATCAGAACATGAGGGTTATATTTCTCTTCCATATCCATATTTTCACCTATGTGGAAACCTAGTGATTAGTTTATTTGGGTAACCGTTACGTTTAATACTTTTGTTTTTAAAGATTGGTTTTGGTATTCCTTTTTACAATGTGGGTTTCTATTAAAGAAAATTTCGAATAGTAAAACCCTGACGAATTTCGAGGGTGAAATTCATTTTAAGGGGGGTAGAATGTAACAGCCCGAGATTTTATGAAAAATATTCTTTTTAATTTCATTAATGTCTTGTGTTGTACGCTACACCAAAATGATCTTGCTCAACACACATCCTTGACTTGTCTAGCATTACACACAATCGCGACCTACCTCGATAGCGTGTGTAGTACGCAATACCGAGTTTCACTAAACAACGATATACTATTAAAATATTATTAAAACTAGCCGTTATGAAGAGTAATAACCAATTTTTGAAATATTATAAATTTTATTTTTCAAAATGGACTTCATTTTTGGATTTGGAGTATCGAATTAATCCTAAGGTGAAATTTTGGTACTTTTCGGATAACTTTCATATTCCGATGAATAGTGAAAATTACTAAATTATAATTAAAAACAACTTTTTTAATCGAAATAATTAATAGTGATAAATTATTAATTTGAGTGGTTATAAAGAATATTTAGAATATTTTTTTATAATTTAATACAATGTTGGTCATTGGATGTAGTTCTACATTTAAACCATACATAAACAAGTGTCAATCTTTTGATGGTTATTATCTCTTAAAGACACGCTATTTGTTTTGACGATGGAAATTAATTTTTAAATTAATTAATGCAACTAATATTTTTTGAATTTGGTAAAATAGACCTAATTTTTGAGTTCATAATATCAAATATATCTTAGATCTAATTTTTGGTATTTTTCTAGAAACTTTCATTTTTTTGATGAATAGTGAAACCACTAAGTGGTAGTTAAAAAAATGAATTTTTCATAAAACTTAATTTTACCACTTCTGTGAGTGGAATTTCGAAAATCCGAGAGACATGATTGATGTCAGCAAGTAAAATTTGGTTCAATGAGATGAAAATAATTTTTTGGTGAATAGTAACTTTTTCCTTTTTTTACCACGGTTAAAAGTAAATAGGGTAATTAAGGGTACAAATGATATTATTATTACCCTAACACATGTCCTAATTTTATTGGACAAGTGTAATTCGACCAAAAACAACATTAGGAATAAAATATGACCATTTAGGACCACTTGGATTAGATTAGGACATATATTATTAATTTATTTAAAGAAGGGTTAAAATAGTTAATATCAAAGTTGAATAAGTAAATCATTTTTAATATGGGGTTATACATAAGATAAATTCGACAATAAATATTCATTAGAAAGATAAAAAGATTTCCTACTTAATGGTATTTTATTTGTAATTTTTAGATATTAAATAATTTAATTTATCTATAACACAATGATGATACAGTAATTATCTTATTAATGAAATATTGACATAATTGATGTTATAAAAACCCAAATAAATATAATATGATACTTTTTATGAACTAAAAAACTTTTATAGGTTAATATGACATGTTAGGATTGATTTAATTATCTTTGTTCAAAGTATTCAATCTGTTATGAGTTTCATAAAAATAATCTGTTGAATAGTGTCAAAATTGACATAAAATAGTTTTTAAAACAAATATTATATTATTAACTGTTATTTTATTCCTAAAAATATCAGGTTCGGCCAAATGACTTAGAAAAGGTTATATATATTAATAAAACACAACTTGGGTGTCTCTTTGATGTATATGGTCTGTTTATTAACTATATAATACAAAAATACGAAGTGACATGGTAAATGTTAATCTAATTAACTAAGAGTTAAAACTAAAAGATAAGGTTAATATAATGACCTAAACTTTTCTAAATTCTATTGGATGAGAGGATTTCGACCCATCCACACCTTAGAATTGAAATAACTCAATTTGGAGCTATTTAAAACCAAATTTGACTTAATAATAAAATAATAGTTTTAGTTATTCCAAAGGTGCCCCTCTCCTCCCTTATAAAATGGCACCTCCTCCCTCTCTTTCTCACACCACTTTAAGCCTTGAAGCTCGTCCAACCTCTGCCAAAATCTCTTCTACACTTCCATAGAAACATCCTAGAGGTTCTGGTCTTCTTCAAAGACCAATTTTAGTACCCTAAAATGAGGTCTCAAAGAAGCACTTCAAAGAAGAGGTAATGTCCGTTACCGATTCTTTCATCTTTATTTATTCTTCCACTTCTTGTTCTTATTTAGTTGTTTCATTATGAAGTAATAACATCAGTATCACTCATATACTGATATGTTATTATAAGTATGAAACAACCCTATTTCACCATCTATCCATCAGACGGAAAAAGAAATCACCGCGCATGTGTACGTACGGAATACCGTCTCCACGCCGTGGTGTAATCTATTTTCCACCACCACCTTACTTGGATGGGTATAATGGTGTAAATAATGACTATATATGACTATTATAAAGTGATATTGATTATGAAATTGTATAAATACACTCCAATACAATTCCACGATCATAGGAACGATATCATCACTCGTGCGTACGTACGGAATACCGTCTCCACTATGTGATGCGACTTGTTCTACATGATCTTCAATTCATAATGATTATGTAAATGAATTGAATGAATTAATATGATATATATTACACTAATACCATTGTGTAAATGAGGTATCTATAACCTAAATATAAGAATAAGAATTTATTTGACAAACACGCGTAAGAACAAAAAGTAATAAACACCCAAATAACAAGTAGTAATGACATATTACTACTAAGAAGCTAAGAATATGACCATATATGATATAATTAAAATAAGTATGATTCTGTAATAAGTCAATAACATTATTTAAATCTTTATACAGGAGGTTCGGACACGTACAAAGCATATTGGACCTAAGGTAAGGGAAAATATCACAATCTCATTTTTATCCGAGATTGTTTATACTTTGGTATTTACTGGGTGTATTTTATCATCAACAACCATGTTTCATCAATATGTAATATTATTTCCATCCACCTAAAATTGTTTAAATCCATCTTTACCCTTTGGTGAGTTTTTAGTAAAATATATGAAAGGAATCTTTTTTCATTTTTCATACGAGGTACTTTTTGACTTTTCCGAAAAAAGTACGAGAATAATGTTTTTTTAACTTATACGGTATGAATGGATTTTTAAAAAATTATTTCCAAGAAGCTTACTTTTAGAGTTTTCAAGTTTATTTTGAATCAAATTCTTTTAGTTTAAAATTGTATGACATGTTTAGAAAGGAAAAATGTTTTTGAAGTAAAAAAGATATATTACTCAAGAATGGAGTTCAATAGTTTTATCAAAATTATTTTCCATCTAAGATAATTAAGGGTTATGTTTCTATCCCCATTATTACATTTATTTGATTATTTTGTGGTGGAAATATTTTTATGAATTCCTTTATCTTATATGAATTGTTTTATGATGTCATGATGTTTAAGAATCCCATTTTTTATTACATGGGTTATGCAATGATGTATGATTTATGATTTTGTGGAACACATAAGAATGGTATCATTATGAGATGGGTGGGACCTATATCTACCTCCAATGCATTGGGTAATGATTTTATATCTCACGAGATAGACATGGCTGGAATGATAGGTTATACCGGTTCAGTGAAACAGGACTGAAACGAGGGTGATTCAGTTCAGAAATGGACTTTGTCCACAAAGATAGTCTTGACAATGAGTCTTGACTAATAAGAAATGATTCTCTATGAATATTTGTGTATGACACAATGTTTCATGTTTTATGTTATGATTATTGGGATTACATTTCACTACTATGATTTATCCCATGTTATGAAATTATGATCTCTTTTGTAGGTTAAGATTTCCAAAAGATATGTTCTTATGAATATGACGTGATTGATATTTCTTTTGTTTACCCTTACTGAGCATTTGAGCTCACCCTTTTATGTTTTCTTTTCCCGAGGACATAAAGAAGGGATTTAGGTTTAAAAAAAGAAGATCTCTATGGGAGATGTTGAAGATCATTCACCATGATTAGAAGATTATATTCCGAGTTTCCAAAGACACTAAACTATTACGGTCCTTGTGTGTTTGTTTTTGTTATGTACTAAGTATTCCGCAAAAGTAATGTAATGTCTATGTATGTTAATCTTTGGGTCTCTACAGTTGGTATCAGAGGAAAGGTTTAGTCAACCTTTGGAAACTAGGATGCCAAAACGTTAGTGAAATCCCTATAGATATTTCTATAGTATGTCTAGGGATGTCTCTAAGGTTAAGTATAATTATAGGATATAGTCATAGAACTATGGTAACGATATTAGATTAAACCAAAGTTGTTAGATATTGAAGTTACTCCCCGTTTATTATGATTTTTGACTCTCACACTATTTTTTTTGGGTTTTAGAAAATGGCTGGAAATAAGATGATTCACGATAATGGAGGATATGATGGACAATGGAATGATATTCTTCATGAGCAACCAAATGAAATGGGATTTGGAAGTCCAGACATCATTATTATGCCAAATCAGAAACCTCATAATATGATCAATAAAGTAAAATTTGGTATGTTTCCTGAATCGGCTAATAAGAGAAAAATGGAGTTTCATGATGATCATAGAGGAAAGAAAGTTCAATTTCCCCTATGTAAATCATGTGGGAAGAGTCATCAAGGATAATTTTTCAAAGGAACTGGAAGATGATTTGGGTGTGGAAAAGAAGGACACAAAGCTAGTAAGTGCAAAGGAAAAGGTTCAGTTAACACTAAGGATGAGGATAATGGTATTGCTACGACATCAACAATGGTTAAATGTTTTAAATGTGGAATGTACGGGCATTATGCAAACCAATGCCTTATGGGAAAGTCTCATGAAGAGAATCAGTATGGTCGTATGGGTAGTATTTGTGTGGATGATGATGAAGAGACTACGAATGATATGTGAGATGAATGAATTGTTGAAGCTCGGTAAATGGTTTAAGAATGTAGTGGAATGATTACATGTTTATCATGTGTAATGTTGTATAAGTAATCTCATGGTACTATGGAATAAAGGGAAATATAAGGATTGTTACACTATTGTCTTTCCTTGAGTTTTAAAAGTGTATGATTAATGGTACCAGTATCCATGAAAGGTTATTCAGATATTTTTGGAATGTAGATGATATGTGCATAATGAAGGGATAAGGAGAAAATTAAATGTTTGATATTATTCATGAGCTCATGACTGATATAAGGAGAAGGTTATATCATGGGTTGAGTATATATAATTTTTGGATTTTGGTATGTGGAAAGAGTTAACTTTTGACAGCATTCATGTTTTCACTAAGGATTATTGGGTATTCATTTTTCAAGAGAATACATCATTAATGTATTCACATGATTGGAATGTGACCATCGAGATATATGGGGGATAAATGATGGTATTCACATGCTTGGTTGACGACATTTAAAGTTATCATTTTCTTTATACTTTGATCTTGGACCAAAGTATTTTAGATAAGCCAAAAGATTAGAATGGATTATGTTGGACATACGTTAGTATTGTTTAAGGATAGAAGTTTTTTTTCGATATTATTGATCGGATGTTATAGTAATATAGTTTTAGAAAAAGGAAAACCTGCAGGATGGGCGACCGCCCATCGCGTCGGACAAGGCTGTGGGAATCGAACCCACAACTGAAGTGCGACTAGCCTTTATCACCTACCACTGGCCTACAGGAAGACCCTGTTTAGTAGAAACTAGTTTTATTATATTAATCAGTATGATATATGATGTATAAGTCCATTTTAGGAACTATATAGGATTAATCTCACTATAGATGGACTTATGTATTTTTTGATAACTTTTCTAACCTTTTGTTTGAGACAGATGGAATGACCCATCATTCAATCACATGATCTGCTAGCACATCATGAATGAAAAATTCAACTTCATTTCTTTAATAGATGATGTGGAAATTGTCCAAAGAACGACAAATGGTGAGACTATACCAAAATCACGAAAGTATTTCTTCTAATTCCAATTTCATCAACTTTAGGGAAATGATCATGAAAACCAAAAATGTTGTCTTATTGCTCTTATATATGATGAATCCGATGGTACCATAGATCATCACAAATTTATGGCTTTGTGATTGATGGCTTTTCCATAGCCATGTTCTCTACCACTCTCCATCAGAACATGATGGTTATATTTCTCTTCCATATCCATATTTTCACATATGTGGAAACCCAGTGATTAGTTTATTAGGGTAACCGTTACGTTTCATACTTTTGTTTTTAAAGATTGGATTTGTTATTCCTTTTTACAATGTGGGTTTCTATTAAAGAAACTTTCAAATAGTAAAACCCCGATGAGTTTCGAGGGAGAAATTCATTTTAAGGGGGGTAGAATGTAACAACCCGAGGTTTTATGAAAAATATTCTTTTTAATTTCATTAATGTGTTGTGTTGTACGCTATACCAAAAGGATCTTGATCAACACGCATCCTTGACTTGCCTTGCATTACACGCAATTTCGACCTTCTTCGATAGCGTATGTAGTACGCAATACCGAGTTTCACTGAACAACGATATACTATTAAATTATTATTAACACTAGCTGTTATGAATAGTAATAACCACTTTTTGAAATTTTATAAATATTATTTTTCAAAATGGACTTCATTTTTGAATTTAGAGTATCGAATTTAGACTAAGGTGAAATTTTGGTACTTTTCGGATAACTTTCATATTGTGATGAATAGTGAAAATTACTAAATTATAATTAAAAACAACTTTTTTAATCGAAATAATTAATAGTGATAAATTATTAATTTGTGTGGTTTTAAAGTATATTTAGAATATATTTTTACAATTTAATACAATGTTCGTCATTGGATGTAATTCTACATTTAAACCAGACATAAACAAGTGTCAATCTTTTGATGGTTCTTATCTCTTAAAAACAGGCTATTTGTTTTGACGACAGGAATTAATTTTTAAATTAATTAATGAAAATAATATGTTTTGAATTTGGTAAAATAGACATCATTTTTGAGTTCATAATATCAAATATACCTTAGATCTAATTTTTTGTATTTTTCTGGAAACATTCATTTTTTTTGATGAATAGTGAAACCACTAAGTGGTAGTTAAAAAAAACTGAATTTTTCATAAAACTTAATTTTACCACTTCTGTGAGTGGAATTTCCAATATATAAGAGACACGGTTGATGTCAGTAAGTAAAATTTGGTTCAATGAGACGAAAATCATTTTTTGGTGAATAGTAACATTTTACTTTTTTACCAATGTTAAAAGTAAATAGGGTAATTAAAGGTAAAAATGATATTATTATTACCCTAAAACATGTCATAATTCAATTAGACAAATGTAATTCGACTAGAAACAACATTAGGAATAAAATATGACCATTTAGGCCCACTTGGATAAGATTAGGACATTTATTATTAATTTATTTAAAGAAAGGTTAAAATAGTTAATATCAAAGTTTAATAAGTAAATCATTTTTAATATGGGGTTATACAGATAAATTCCACTATAAATATTCATTAGAAATATAAAATTATTTCCTACATAATGGAATTTTATTTTTAATTTTTAGACATTAAATAATTTAATTTATTTATAACACAACAATGATACAGTAATTATCTTATTAATGAAATATTGACAAAATTGATGTTATAAATACCCAAATAAATATAATTTGAGAGTTTTTATGAACGAAACTAATTTTTTAGGTTAATGTGACATGTTAGTATTGATTTAATTAACTTTGGTCGAAGTAATCATTCTTTTATGAGTTTCAAAAAAATAAACTATTGAATAGTGTCAAAATTGACATAAAATAGTTTTTAAGACAAATATTATATTATTAATTGTTATTTTATTCCTAAAAATCTAAGGTTCGGACAAATGACATAGATAAGGTTATATATATTAATAAAACACAACTTGGGGGTCTCTTGGATGTGTATGGTAAGATTATTAACTATATAATATAAAAATAAAAAGTGACATGTTAAATGTTAATCTAATTAACTAAGAGTTAAAACTAAACGATAAGGTTAATATAATGACCTAAACATGTATAAATTATATTGGATGAGAGTATTTCGACACATCCCCACCTTATCTTCAAAATAACTCAATTTGTAGCTATTTAAAACCGAATTTGACTTTATAATAAAATAATAGTTTTAGTTGTTCCAAAGGTGCCCCTCTCCTCCCTTATAAAATGGCACCACCTCCCTCTTTTCCTCACACCACTTTGAGCCTTGAAGCTCGGCCAAACTCTGCCAAAATCTCTTCTCCACTTCCCTAGAAACATCCTAGAGGTTCTGGTCTTCTTCAAAGACCTATTTTAGTGCCCTAAAAGGAGGTCTCAGAGAAGCACTTCAAAGAAGAGGTAATGTCCATTACCGATTCTTTCATCATTATTTCTTCTTCCACTTCTTCTTCGTTAGTTGTTTAATTATGAAGTAATAACATCAGTATCACTAATATACTGATATGTTATTATAAGTATGAAACAACCCTATTTCACCATCTATCCATCCTACGGAAACAGAAATCACCGGGCGTGCGTACGTACGAAATATCTTATCTACGCCGTGGTGTAATATATTTTCCACCACCACCTTACTTGGATGGGTATAATGGTGTAAATAATGACTATATATGACTATTATAAATTGATATTTATTCTGAAATAGAATAAATACACTCCAATACAATTCCATGATCATAGGAATGATATCCTCACTCGTGCATACGTATGGAATACCATCTCCACGATGTGATGCGACTCGTTCTACATGATCTTCATTTCATAATGATTATGTAAATGAATTGAATGAATTAATATGATATATATTACACTAATAACATTCTGGAAATGAGGTATCTATAATATAAATAGAATAATAAGAATTTATTTGACAAACACGCATAAGAACAAAAAGTAATAAACACCCGAATGACAAGTATTAATGAAATATTACTACTAAGAAGCTAAGAATATGACCATATATGATATCATAAAAATAAGTATGATTCTATAATAAGTAAATAACATTATTTAAATCATTATACTGGAGGTTCGGACAGGTACAAATCATATCGGACCTAAGGTAAGGGAAAATATCACAATCTCATTTTTATCCGAGATTGTTTATACTTTGGTATTTACTGGGGTGTATTTTATCATCAACATCCATGTTTCCTCAATATGTAATATTATTTCCATAAACCTAAAATTGTTTAAATCCATCTTTACCCTTTGGTGAGTTTTTAGTAAAAGATATGAAAGGAATATTTTTTCATTTTTCATACGAGGTACTTTTTTACTTTTCCGACAACAGTACGATAAGAATGTTTTTTAACTTATACGGCATGAATGGATTTTTAAAACATTATTTCAAAGAATCTTCCTTTAAATGTTTTCATGTTTATTTTTAATAAACTTAATTTAGTTTAAAATTGTATGACATGTTAATAAAGGAAAAATGTTTTTGAAGTAAAAAGGATATTTTCCTCAACAATGGAGTTCAATAGTTTTATCAAATTTATTTTCCATCTAAGATAATAAAGGGTTATGTTTCTATCCCTATTATTAAATTGATTTGATTATGTTGTGGTGGAAATATTTTTATGAATTTCTTTATCTTATATGAATTGTTTTATGATGTCATGATGTTTAAGAATCCCATTTTTTTATTACATAGGTTATGCAATGATGTATGATTTATGATTTTGTGGCACACATAAGAATGGTATCACTATGAGATGGGTGGGACCTATATCTCCCTCCAATGCATTGGGTAAAGATTTTATATCTCATGAGATAGACATGGATGGAACGGTAGGTTATACTAGTTCAGTGAAACAGTATTGAAACGAGGGTGACTCGGTTCCGAAATGGACTTTTTCCACAAAGATAGTCTTGGCAATGAGTTTTTATAACAACCCCTACTTTACATACATTGTTAATACTTCAAAATTGAAGCACACTTATTACAACATATGACAAAACCACAAAGGATCGTATAGGTATAGTGTCTTTAGAAACTGGGAAACATAAACAACTGGTTCATAAATCTTCTACAGTGTCTCCCATTTATTTCATCATATCTAGGGTCCCTTTTAGCATATTCTACTTAATATCCATCTTCCTGACCTGGGGAAAAGAAAACATAAAAGGGTGAGCTCAAATGCTCAGCAAGGGAAAATAAAGGAAATAAAAATCATATCATATCTTTTTGAAAATCATAACCTTCAAAATAGATCATAATATCTTAACATGGAATAAATCATAGAAGTGAAAATGAGATCCCCATAATCATTACATGAAACATGAAAATTTTTGGCATGCACACATAATCATGGAAAATCATTTCTTGTTAGTCATGACTCATTGCCAAGACTATCTTAGTGGACAAAGTCCCTTGCTGAACCGAGTTCACTCCTCATTTCAGTCCTGTATCACTGAACCGAAATAACCTTCCATTCTAGCCATGTCTATCTCATGAGATATAAATCATTACCCAATGCATTGGAGAGAGATATAGGTCCCGCCCATCTTATAATGAATCCTTTCTTATGTGTGCCACAAAATCATAAACCATACATCATAGCGTAACCCATGTAATAAAAATGGGATTCTTAAACAACATGACATCACAAAACAATTCATATAAGATAAAGGAATTCATTAAAATATTTCTATCACAACATAATCAAATCCATGTAATAATAGGGAAAAAAGAACCCTTTTATTATCTTAGATGGAAAATAATTTTGAAAAAATACTTGAACTCCATTCTTGAGGAAAATATCCTTTCTACTTCAAAAACACTTTTCCTTTCTTAACATGTCATACAATTTTAAACTAAAAGAAGTTGATTAAAAATAAACCTGAATACCTGTAAAGTAAGCTTCTTGGAAATAATGTTTTAAGAATCCATTCATTCCGTATAAGTTAAAAAACCATTCTTCGTACTTTTGTCGGAAAAGTCAAAAAGTACCTCGTACGAAAAAATGACAAAAGATTCGTTTCATGTCCTTTCCTAAAGACTCACCTAAGGGTAAAATTGGATTTAAACAATTTTATGTGGATGGAAATAAAATTAAATATTGAAGAAACATGGATGTGGATGATAAAATACACCCCAGTAAATACCAATGTATAAACAATCTCGGATAAAAATGAGATTGTGATATTTCCCTTACCTTAGGTCCGATTTGCTTTTTACGTGTCCGAAGCTCCTGTATAATGGTTTAAATAATTTTATTGACTTATTCCAGAATCATACATATTTATATGATATCATATATGGTCATATTCTTAGCTTCATGTTAGTAATATTTCATTGTTACTTGTTACTCGGGTCTTTATTGCCTTTTGTTCTTATGCGTGTTTTGTCGAATAAATTCTTATTCATCTGTTAAGGTTATAGATACCTTATATCCAGAATGTTATTAGTGTAACATATATCATATTTATTCATTAAATTCATTTATATAATTACTATGTAATGATGATCATGTAGAACGAGTCGCATCACATCGTGGAGACGGTATTCCGTACGTATGCACGAGTGACGATATCGTTCCTATGATCGTGGAATGGTATTGGAGTATATATATATTATTTAAGTATCAATATTACTTTATAATAATCATAAATAGTTACTCATTACACCATTATACCCATCCTTGTAAGGTGATGGTGGAAAATAGATTACACCACGGTGTGGAGACGGTATTCCGTACGTACGCACGCGCGGTGATTTCATTTTTCCGTAGGATGGATAGAAGGTGAATTAGGGTTGTTTCATATTTATAATAAAATATCAGTATGTAAGTAATACTGATGTTATTACTTTATCATTAAACAACTAAAGAAGAAAAGTTGAAGAAGAAATAAATTGAAAAGATCGGTAATGGATATTACCTCTTCTTTGGAACGCTTCTTTGAATCCTCCACTTAGGGAACTAAGATTGGTCTTTGAAGAAGACCAGGACATCTAGGATTATTCTAGGGAAGTGGATAAGAGAAAATGGAAGGGGTTGTCCGAGCTTGAGTGCTCAAATTGGTGTGAGGAGGAGGGGGAGGAGGTGCCCTTTTATAAGGGAGGAGAGGGGCACCTTAGGAATATCTCAAAATATTATTTTATATTAAAGTCAAAATCAGTTTATAATGGTTACAAAGGGTTTTATTTCGAAGCTAAAGTGGGGAAGGGTCGAAATCCTATCAACGAATAGGATTTAGACAAGTTTAGGGTCTTATTTTAACCGTATCAATTAGATTTAACTCTAAGTTAAATAATTTATCTTTTACCGTGTCTTTTTGTTTTCTTTCACTATATGGTTAATAAACATACTCTAACATGCCAAACGAACCCAAAATTATTTATTATTAATATATATATCCTTATCTAAGTCATTTGGCAGAACCTTAGATTTTTAGGAATAATATAACAACTAATAATATAATATTTGATTTAAAAACTATTTTGTATCAATTTTGAAACTATTTGATATATGATTTTTGTGAAAGTCATAACAGAATTATATGTTCGAACCAAGTTGATTAAATCAACACTAATATATCATAGTAACCTATAAAATTAGTGGAATTCATAAAAAGTCTCAAATTACATTTATTTTGGTGTTTATAACATCAATTATGTCAATATTTCATAAATAAGATAATTACTACATCATAATTGTGTCATAAATAAATTAAAATATTTAATGTATAAAAATTATAAATAAAATACCATTATGTAGGAAATATTTTTATCTTTCTAATGAATATTTATAGTCGAATTTATCTAATGTATAACCCCATATTAAAAATGATTTACTTATTAAACTTTGATTTTAACTATTTTAACCCTTCTTTAAATAAATTAATAATAAATATCCTAATCTAACCCATGTGGGCCTAAATGGTCATATTTTATTCATAAGGTTGTTTTTGGTCGAATTACACTTATCCAATAGAATTAAGAGATGTGTTAGGGTAATAGTAATATCATATTTACCCTTAGTTACCCTATTTACTATTAACCGCGGTAAAAAAAGTAAAAAGTTACTATTTACCAAAAAATTATTTTTATCTCATTGAACAACATTTTACTTACTGATATCAACCGTGTCTGTAGGATTTTCGAAATTCCATTCACAGAAGCGGTAAAATTATGTTTTATGCAAAATTCAGTTTTTTACCTACCACTTAGTGGTTTCACTATTCATCAAAAATTGAATGTTTTCAGAAATATACCAAAATTTCACCCTAATAGGCTAATTTCAGTATTCCGAATCCAAAAATGAAGTCCATTTTGAAAGATAAAATTTATAAAATTTCAAAAATTGGTTATTACTATTCATAATGGCTAGTTTTAATAATATTTTAACAGCATATCGTTGTTTAGTGAAACTCGGTATTGTGTACGACGCAAGCTATCGAGGAAGGTCGCGATTGCGTGTAAAGTAAGCCAAGCTAGTATGTAGTGAAAGATTCCTTTGATGATATATAAAAACAAAATATTACTCATAAAAATCTCGGGTGTTACATTCTACCCCACTTAAAAAGAATTTCGCCCTCAAAATTCGTCACTTTGTAACAAACAGATGAGGATACTTCTCCCTCATCGTATCCTCAAGATCCCATGTAGCTTCTTCAAGTTGGTGTTTCCTCCATAAAACTTTCACCAATCGAGTTGTCTTGTTTCATAGGACTTTTTCGCTATGATCCAGAATCTCTATCGGTTGTTCTTCATAAGAAAGATCTTGCTCTAGTGGTACAAATTCTGAGCTGAGTACATGTGAAGGATCAGGTATGTAATTTCTCAGGAGAGATACATGGAACACATCGTGAACATGAGAGATATTCGGTGGAAGCACCAATCGGTAAGCTACCTTTCCAACACAATCCAGTATTTCGAAAGGACCGATATATCTAGGGCTCAACTTCCCCTTCTTTCCAAATCTCATAACCCACTTCCAGGGAGATATTCGTAAGAACACTTTATCACCCACTTCAAACTCTAGGTCTTTTCTTCGGTTGTCGGCATAACTTTTCTGTCTACTCTGAGCTGCTCTTATGTGTTGTTGAATAGATCTGACCTTTTCTGCCATTTCATCAATGAGATCAGGTCCTAATAGCTTTCTTTCCCCAACTTCATCCCAGCAAGTTGGAGTCCTGCATTTCTTTCCATAGAGAGCTTCATAAGGAGCCATCTGAATACCGGAGTGAACGCTATTATTATAAGAAAATTCCACCATATTTAGGTGTTGATCCCAACCTCCTTTGAAATCCATAGAGCAAGCTCTCAAAATATCTTCTAGGGTTTGAATTGTTCTCTCAGACTGACCGTCTGTCGGGGGATGATAAGCAGTGCTGAAACTCAACTCTGTATCTAGAGTATGCTGAAGACTTTTCCAGAACTTCGAGGTAAATCTCGGATCCCGATCATATATAATAGAAAGTGGTACTCCATGCAATCTTATCACTTCCTTTACATATATCCTGGAAAGCTGATCTAGAGAGAAATCCGCTCTAATAGAAATGAAGTGTGCAAACTTTGTAAGACGATCAATTATGACCCAAATAGCATTATTGCCTTTGGATGTTTTAGGAAGTCCTATGACAAAGTCCATAGTGATGTTTTCCCATTTCCATTCGGGTATGGGTAATGGTTGTAACATCCCCTTAGACTTTTGTCTCTCAGCTTTAACTTGTTGACAAACCAAGCATCGAGAGACATATTCAGCAACATCTCTTTTCATGCCATCCCACCAGAAGTAATCTTTTAGGTCCCTATACATCTTCGTGCTCCCAGGATGAATAGAGAATGAAGAACTATGAGCCTCATCCAGTAGCTCCTTCTTTAATTCGGGGATGGGAGGAACACAATCCCGATTCCTGAACTTTATTATCCCATCACAATAATGGTTGAATTCAGGAACATTTCTCACCTTCTTTTGTAACTCTACATCTTCTTTCTGTGCCTCTTTAATCTTCACATGTATAGATGGTTGAACATTCATTTGAGAAAGATAAGATTTTACCCCTTCCATTATAATTCCAAGATCCATCCGTTGTAAATCCATAAATATTGGATCTTTTGTGATCCTCATCATGGATAAACTAGCATTTTCTTGTCGACTTAATGCAACTTCCACCTTGTTTGATTTCCCAGGGTGGTAATGGATTGAGCAGTCATAATCCTTAATCAGCTCCAACCATCTTCTTTGACGCATAGTCAGCTCCTTTTGTGTGAAAATATACATTAAACTTTTATGATCAGTATAAATATCACACCTTTCACCATAAAGGTAATGCCTCCAAATCTTTAATGCAAAGATTACCGCAGCTAACTCCAAGTCATGTGTTGGGTAATTTTGCTCATGGATATTCAACTGTCATGAGGCATAAGCTATCACCATATCATTTTTCATAAGAACACACCCCAATCCCTTCTTGGATGCATCACTGTATATCACAAGCCTTTCTCCACTACAAGGTAGTGTGAGCACAAGTGAACTGGATAACCTTCTTTTCAACTCCATGAAATTCTCTTCACATTCTTACATCCAGACAAACTTAACTCCTTTCCGAGTCAACTTGGTGATTGGATTAGATAATTGTGAAAAATCTTTTACAAAATGTCGATTATATCCAGCCAAACCAAGAAAACTTCGGATCTCAGTTACTGTTGTTGGTCTCGACCATCTTTCGATAACCTCTGTTTTTGCTGGATCCACAGATATCCCCTCTTTTGAGATTATGTGACCCAAAAATGCAACTTTTTGAATCCAAAATTCACACTTGGTAAATTTGCCATAAAGCTTCTCCTTTCTCAGGGTATTCAATATAATTCTCAAGTGATCTTCATGCTCTTACTTTCTCTTTGAATAGAAAAAAATATCATCTATAAAGACTACCAAAAATTGATCAAGATAGTCTCTAAAGACTCTATTCATTAGATCCATGAAGATAGCAGAGGGATTAGTAAGACCAAATGGAATCACTATAAATTCATAGTGTCCATACCTTGTACGGAAAGCCGTCTTTGGTATATCCTCCCTTTTGACCCTTAATTGATGATACCCTGAACGAAGATCAATATTGGAAAAGTATTGAGCTCTGCGTAGTTGGTCAAATAAGTCATCAATGCGTGGGAGAGGATATTTGTTCTTGATAGTGATCTTGTTATGTTCTCGATAATCAATGCAGAGTCTCATTGATCCATCTTTCTTCTTAAAAAATATAACATGTGCTCCCCAAGGTGATGCACTAGGGCGTATGAATCCCTTATCAAGATTCTCTTGGAGTTGCTTCTTCAATTCCTGCAACTCAATTGGGGCCATTTTATAAGGTGTCTTTGAAATAGGCAAAGCACCCGGTACGAGTTCTATTGAAAAATCAACTTCACGATTTGGTGGAAGACCCGGTAATTCCTCCGGAAAGACATCATCAAACTCCCGTAAGATGGGAATATTCTTAATCGTAAGTTTCTCACCAACCATTTGAGATAAATAACCTTCATTTAGTGGAATCAACACCCATAAGATGGAAGGAATTTCCACTGGAAGGTTATATTCATCCTTGCATCGATAGACGATCGTAGATTGATCTGAAATATGAAATGTGACTTCCCTTATTTGGCAATTGATATGAGCTCCATGTAGAGAAAGCCATTCCATGCCAAGAATCACATCAAATTCCACTAAAGGAAGGATAATAAGATTTGCAGGAATCACTTTCCCACAAACTTCGATCGGAGAAGAATTATAAACTTTTGATGCGACTGTTGTGCCATTAGGTGTTGTCACAGCCAACTCAACATCTAATTGTTGAGGTAACACGGTGATACCCATAGAAAATTTTCAGAAATAAAAGAGTGGGTGGATCCATAATCAAATAAAACATTTGCTACTTTAGAGTGGATGGTATGTGTACCTTTCACCACTTCGTTATCGTACTCCACATCGCTGATAGAAATTGCATGTGACTTTCCTTTGTCTTTAGCCTTAAGATTTTGTTGACGTCAACCATCATCATCAACCCTTGGATTTGGGCATTGATTGGCATAATGCCCCATCTCCTTGCACTTGAAACATTGAAGTGTAGTAGGTTCATTCTGTGTATCCCTTCCTTTGTTTGCATCATTAGACATCTTCTTCCCATTATCGCGGCATTCAAATGCCCGATGACCTTCCTTTCCACATTTGAAACATTTACATGTCCCTTTAAGACAACTCCCTCCATGTTTATTTCAACACTTTGAGCATAAGGGAAAGCTCATATTCTTTTCAGTGTGCTCTTTAGATTTTCCTTTGAATTCCATCTTCCTCTTCTTATCAAACCCATGTGACTGATGGGTTACTCCAATCTCCATCTCGACTTTGAGAGCACATCGAACGATTTCCTCGTAGCTATTGAAGTCCCTTATGGCTAATGCCCTTCGAAGACTTGGTTTTAAGCCACTAAAGAATAGATCGATCTTACTCTCAGGTTGGATAATAATACCAGAAGCGTACCTTGCAAGTCTTGTAAATTTTGCTTCATAGGTACCAACAGATTCATCATCCCTTTGCTTCAGTTCAAGAAACTCTTTCTTCATCTTTGTTCGGAGAATACGAGGGAAGTAATTATTGAAAAATAAGTTCTTGAACTCATCCCATTCCATAGACTCAATTTCATCCCTTTGCCTCGTATTCTTAATAAGATTCCACCATTGATCATCATCTCCTTCCAAACGATACACTGCTAGGATGACTTTATCATGTTCAGAACATTGAAGAACTGAAAATATCTTTTCAGTAGTACTAATCCATTGTTCAGCAACTAATGGATCAGTAGTCCCACTGAAAGAAGGTGGACGCTGCCTCATGAAGGATTCAACAGAATGTTGCTCCTTCCTTTGCTCGTTTAGAAGTCCTGCATGATTCATAGCTTGAGAAAGTTGTGTGAGAATGGCTACAAGATTTTTCATTCCAGCTCCCATATCGTTTGGTTGCTCAGGGGGACAATCATTACATTGCCCATCGCATTCTGCATTAACACGGTTCCTTCGGGTTCAAGCCATTGACTAAAACCAAGAAGAATAGTGTGAGAAACACTAATTATAATAGGAAAACCACATAATCAAGGATAAAATTTTCATGCTTAAGGTCTTATCCTAGGTTATTCATGGCCATTTCTAAAACACTATGATTGTGTTCTATGCTTAGACTTATCTTTAGGGTTCTAACTAAGGCTTTCACATCCTAGTTTCCAAAGGTTGACTATACCTTTCCTCTGATACCAACTATAACGACCCATACCTTACATACAATGTTAATACTTCAAAATTAAAGCACACTTATTACAACATATGACAAAATCACAAAGGACCGTATAGGTATAGTGTCTTTAGAAACTGGGAAACATAAACAAATGGTTCATAAATCTTCTACAGTGTCTCCCATTTATTTCATAATATCTAGGGTCCCTTTTAGCATATTCTACTTAATATCCATCTTCCTGACCTGGGGAAAAGAAAACATAAAAGGGTGAGATCAAATGCTCAGCAAGGGAAAATAAAGGAAATAAAAATCATATCATATCTTTTTGAAAATCATAACCTACAAAAGAGATCATAATATCTTAACATGGAATAAATCATAGAAGTGAAAATGAGATCTCCATAATCATAACATAAAACTTGAAACTTTGTGGCATGCACACATAATCATGGGAAATCATTTCATGTTAGTCATGACTCATTGCCAAGAATATCTTAGTGGACAAAGTCCCTTTCTGAACCGAGTTCACTCCTCATTTCAGTCCTGTATCACTGAACCGAAATAACCTTCCGTTCCAGCCATGTCTATCTCATGAGATATAAATCTTTACCCAATGCATTGGAGGTAGATATAGGTCCCACTCATCTTATAATGAATCTTTTCTTATGTGTGCCACATAATCATAAACCATACATCATAGCGTAACCCATGTAATAAAAATGGGATTCTTAAACAACATGACATCATAAAACAATTCATATAAGATAAAGGAATTCATAAAAATATTTCCATCACAACATAATCAAATCCATGTAATAATAGGGATAAAAACAGAACCCTTTTATTATCTTAGATGGAAAATAATTTTGATAAAATACTTGAACTCCATTCTTGAGGAAAATATCCTTTCTACTTCAAAAACACTTTTCATTTCTTAACATGTCATACAATTTTAAACTAAAAGAAGTGGATTAAAAATAAACTTGAATACTTGTAAAGGAATATTCTTGGAAATAATGTTTTACGAATCCATTCATGCCGTATAAGTTTAAAAAACATTCTTCGTACTTTTGTCGGAAAAGTCAAAAAGTACCTCATACGAAAAAACGACAAAAGATTCCTTTCATGTCCTTTACTAAAACCTCACCTAAGGGTAAAATTGGATTTAAACAATTGTAGGTGGATGGAAATAAAATTACATATTGAAGAAACATGGATGTGGATGATAAAATACACCCTAGTAAATACCAAAGTATAAACAATCTCGGATAAAAATGAGATTGTGATATTTCCCTTACCTTAGGTCCGATTTGCTTTGTACGTGTCCGAAGCTCCTGTATAATGGTTTAAATAATGTTATTGACTTATTACAGAATCATACATATTGATATGATATCATATATGGTCATATTCTTAGCTTCTTGTTAGTAATATTTCATTGTTACTTGTTACTCGGGTCTTTATTGCCTTTTGTTCTTATGCGTGTTTTGCCGAATAAATTATTATTCTTCTTTTAAGGTTATAGATACCTTATATCCAGAATGGTATTACTGTAACATATATCATATTTATTCATTCAATTAATTTATATAATTACTATTTAATGATGATCATGTAGAACGAGTCGCATCACATCGTGGAGACGGTATTCCGTACGTACGCACGAGTGATGATATCGTTCCTATGATCGTGGAATTGTATTGGAGTATATATATATTATTTCAGTATCAATATTACTTTATAATAATCATAAATAGTTACTCATTACACCATTATACCCATCCTTGTAAGGTGATGGTGGAAAATAGATTACACCACGGCGTGGAGACGGTATTCTGTACGTACGCACGTGCGGTGATTTCATTTTTCCGTAGGATGGAAAGAAGGTGAATTTGGGTTGTTTCATATTTATAATAACATTTCAGTATGTAAGTAATAATTATGTTATTACTTTATCATGAAACAACTAAAGAAGAAGAAGTTGAAGAAGAAAGAAATTGAAAAGATCGGTAATGGATATTACCTCTTCTTTGGAACGCTTCTTTGAATCCTCCACTTAGGGAACAAAGATTGGTCTTTGAAGAAAACCAGGACCTCTAGGATTATTCTATGGAAGTGTAGAGGAGAAAATGGAAGGGGTTGGCCGATCTTGAGTGCTCAAATTGGTGTGAGGAGGAGGGGGAGAAGGTGCCCTTTTATAAGGGAGGAGAGGGGCACCTTAGGAATATCTCAAAATATTATTTTATATTAAAGTCAAATCGGTTTATAATAGTTCCAAAGGGTTTTATTTCGAAGCTAAAGTGGGGATGGGTCGCAATCCTATCAACCAATAGGATTTAGACAAGTTTAGGGTCTTATTTTAACCTTATCAATTAGATTTAACTCTAAGTTAAATAATTTAACTTTTACCGTGTCTTTTTGTTTTCTTTCACTATATGGTTAATAAACTTACTATAACATGCCAAACGAACCCCAAATTATTTATTATTAATATATATATCCTTATCTAAGTCATTTGGCCTAACCGTAGATTTTTAGGAATAAAATAACAATTAATAATATAATATTTGATTTAAAAACTATTTTGTGTCAATTTTGACACTATTTGATATATGATTTTTGTGAAAGTCATAACAGAATTATATGTTCTAAACAAGTTGATCAAATCAGCACTAATATATCATAGTAACCTAGAAAATTAGTGTAATTCATAAAAAATCTCAAATTACATATATGTTTGTGTTTATAACATCAATTATGTCAATATTTCATAAATAAGATAATTACTGCATCATAATTGTGTCATAAATAAATTAAATTATTTAATGTCTAAAAATTATAAATAAAATACCATTATGTATGAAATCTTTTTATCTTTCTAATTAATATTTATAGTCGAATTTATCTTATGTATAACCCCATATTTAAAATGATTTACTTATTAAACATTGATTTTAACTTTTTTAACCCTTCTTTAAATAAATTAATAATAAATGTCCTAATCTAACCCAAGTGGGCCTAAATGGTCATATTTTATTCATAAGGTTGTTTTTGGTCGAATTACACTTATCCAATAGAATTAGGACATGTGTTAGGGTAATAGTAATATCATATTTACCCTTAGTTACCCTATTTACTATTAACCGCGGTAAAAAAAAGTAAAAAGTTACTATTCACCAAAAAAATATTTTTATCTCATTGAACCACATTTTACTTTCTGATATCAACCGTGTCTGTCGGATTTTCGAAATTCCATTCACAGAAGTGGTAAAATTATGTTTTATGCAAAATTCAGTTTTTAACCTACCACTTAGTGGTTTCACTATTCATCAAAAATTGAATGTTTTCAGAAAAATACCAAAATTTCACCCTAGGCTAATTTCGGTATTCCGAATCCAAAAATGAAGTCCATTTTGAAAGATAAAATTTATAAAATTTCAAAAAGTGGTTATTACTATTCATAACGGTTAGTTTTAATAATATTTTAATAGCATATCGTTGTTTAGTGAAACTCGGTATTGCGTACGACGCAAGCTATCGAGGAAGGTCGCGATTGCGTGTAAAGTAAGCCAAGATAGTATGTAGTGAAATATTCCTTTGATGATATATAAAAACAAAATATTACTCATAAAAATCTCGGGTGTTACAGTTTTGACTAATAAAAAATTATTATCTATGAATATGTGTGTATGCCACAATGTTTCATGTTTTATGTTATGATTATTGGTATTACATTTCACTACTATGATTTATCCCATGTTATGAAATTATGATCTCTTTTGCAGGTTAATATTTCCAAAAGATATGTCCTTATGAATATGACGTGATTGATATTTCTTTTGTTTACCCTTACTGTGCATTTGAGCTCACCCTTTTATGTTTTCTTTTCCCCTGGACATAAAGAAGGGATTTATGTTTAAAAAAATTAAGATCTTTATGGGAGATGTTGAAGATCTTTCACCACTATTAGAAGATTATATTCGGAGTTTCCAAAGACACTAAACTATTACGATCCTTATGTGTGTGTTTTTGTTATGTATAAAGTATTCCGCAAAACTAATGTAATGTATATGCACGTTACGCTTCGGGTCTCTACAATTCAGTCCTGAAGATTCAATATATAAACCTCCCCCTACATTGTAAGAATCTTGTGTCCTGGTTTCCTATAAAAAACTTCTTTGATTTGATCACAAACAGCATCTAATTGATGTTCAATATGTTAGAGGAGATAAATGATTTCCTCGTCAGGTTCATCTTATTTTTCTTCCTCCTCCACACAAATCCAATTGTTGGTCAAATATGTCAATTTAGAATAATTAAGGGTGATAATCAATTGAGTTTCAATAAAATTAAATGATAATGAGTTGAACAAATGATCATACCCATCAGTTTATTCAGCTTCATATTACTTATTAAGAGGAAATTTCATCATTGAGTAGATTGGTTGTAGATATAGGGAGATATATAGGCTCCTCCATTTGAATGATTAGTGGAGAAATAACTTCCAACACTAGTCTTCATTCTCTTTTAGGTTTTGGTCACTCATATAATACCACATCCTCCATGGTATTCACTCATTTATAATCAGTTTTACTTAATTATCCATGTCCATCAATTTTTGTAATAGGATACCAGATACATGGAAATTCAACATATGCTTGGCCAAAATAGTGAGTTTATCATGCCTTTTTAATAGGAACTCTTTAGTAATATAATCTACTTCTCTTTACTCCTGTGAGTAAATAAGAATTTCATAACTATTTTAATATAAATACAAAATTAAAAAATGTTTTATTTTATTTTTTTTAATTAAAAAAATATTTACTATAATTATTATAATTGTGGAATCTCATATTCTAGTACTCCCAACATATTTACAAATTGTTTTTCATAAATAATGTAATGAATTTTATAAACTAAAAAATAAAAAACATTGTCCATGATGTATCCAAATTATGATTATTATGAATTGAATGACTACTATAATGTGACACAAGAAGAGTAAGATCAAAATTATGAAAAAACACAACTAAAATGAATTAAATAGAAAGTAAAAAAATTATACCTAAAAAGAATTGGCAGATGAATATGTATATAAATCCCACAAGTAGTAGTTGGACCCTGAACTAGAACCCTATAAAAAATGAGTGTTTGAATAGATTTTACTGATAATTTTTTATGTTAAATAACCTAATGAGGTTTATATTGATATTTAAAATGAATTTATAAATCAAACCACACTCATCCATGGCTGGATGATATACCTATATAAAGCATGCCAGATGATACACTTATGGGAGATTACTATTTTCCGGATGAATCAGAAAATATCATATTCGAGGATAACCTATGATATCACATTCCCATCAATGAAAATGTTAAATCATATCCTCTCTACATCTATATTTATTTTGAATATGATAAAAAGGAATCACATGCTAAAATAGATTTGTTGGTGGAACTATAAGAATATATCAATTTCCAAACATCCTTACCTGAAAACATTATCTAATTATTTATTCGTGATGTTTTAATATTATTCATGATATTTTGTTTCTTGATTCTCCTTCTATGAAATTTATAACACATTATAAATGGATTAGTCCTAAAAATGTAGTGGAAGATGAAGAATTGAACGATAATAATGTGGTCATGTGGCTACTTCCTCTACATAAAATTTCATAACATATGGAGGAGGAATCTATGGAAGTCAAAAGAGAGCACCCCGATCTTTTTATCCCTCACAAAATGGACCTAAAATTCACTCCATCATAGTATTTGGGGTTGGCACATCACTTTTTTTATGGGTATTCATTTTTGGTGTCTACACATAGAAACTAAGATTAGTCACATGAAGAATATTATCTAAAAAACACACACATAATTGAATTTCGGATAATATTTTTTAACTATATGAAATTAAATGGTATAAACCTAGTACATTATTGGAGGGGCTCTAAACATAACATTACCTCTTTAATTTACCCTATATCTTTATCATTCTTTATTTTTTGTTACGTTATATTTCTTTTTATTGATTCATTTTAGTTTTAAATTTGTATTGTCTTGGATCACAACTCAAGGATATCACTGATGAACAAAATAAGGTATTGTATTTCCTTCTATTTTATTTTTCTATGATTATCTTTTTATTTTTCTAAACTGAAATAAAATGTAGTAAAATTTATATGTAGGGGAGTGCCAACAAAAATAGAATTTTTTGTGTGTAATTGTATTTGTTATTTCATATTTATAGAAATTGGAGAGGAATTAATATTCATATAATATTTAACTATTGAAATAATTTTTAGATAGTTTTATTTATTATTACCGATATGTATTTTAAAATATTTTTTATATAGAAACCTATTCTTGGAATTTTATTTTCAAAACTCTTGTGAATTTGGATGATTTAAAAAATACATGTTCATAAAACACCAACTAAAATTTATTTCTCCCCATACAATGAGGTATTATAAAACATTTAGACATATCAATCAAATTATACCTATTTTATTGAGAGAATCATTGTTTTTTCTGTGAACCATGTCTTGTGATTTTTCTCTTTAAATGAATTGGAATTCATAATGCGTTTTTTCAAAATAATATATGTAGTTTTTTATAAAATTATATTTTATATTGAGACCTACATTTAAATCGACCATTGTAATTATATATAATCAATAAATTGACATATAGTTTTAAACCACCTTAAACATTGATTTTTCCTAACCTACCTTTAGTATTAAAAATTTTTCATTGTATTTTCATGTTTTTTTAATGAAGGTGCATTCATTGGTGTTCATTAGTATGTACTTCATTACATGGGTTTTCAAGTCGCGTGTCACCTATTGTGAATTTAAATTGTAATTATTCAACATAATAATTTATTTTTAATTTTTATAAAAAAATTTCTCTAAAAAAATATTTCAAAAAAAGAAACAAACATACAAATAATCAAAAACATAGAGAGCTTGAATTTTTTATTATTTCTAATTTTCATATTCATGTTCCTCAAAAAAACATAGTGAAATATTTTTCTTTCAATTATTGTATTGTATTTTATTTTATTTTTATCTCATATTCCATGAAAAACTGAAGAAACATATAAGGTAAAAAAATTACAAAATCATGAAAAGAGAAATAAGTAGAAAAAATATAAAAATTTAGAAATTAAAATTAAAAAATATAGAAAATATAGAAAATATAGAAAATATAGAATAAATATCCTTACCTTATCATGCAGATGTTTTCCCTCTAAATATGGGTGGTATATAATATTCAGGGGGAGAAGAATTAAATACATAATGATGGAAACAAAAAAATGGAATAATATATAATTTCTTCTCCAAAACCTATTTGAAATGAGTTTTAACACCTTCTTCCCAACGGATGCTAGAAACTCACTATTTAATCTTCTTAGTAGTTGTTCAGAATTATCATATTTATTGATCTTAAAAATGTCTAAACCTTTGTACATGTTTAATGAAAATATTCAAACATTGCATGATCTATTTGTTTGTAGTTGAAGAGGCTCTTCGTATTCCACCACATTAGCACATGAATATTCCAGCTTACTGAATATATTTATACATGAAATTTAATGTAAACATTATGATTAGAAAAATCTTTAATATATTTAATAACTTCATTTGGTTTATTATATCCTGATATATGACCCATTTAATGATGAGTAGATAATTATATTGGACAAAGATATTTTCCACATTAAATTATTTATTTTTTGCCTATATATTTTTAATGAGTATTGGGTATAGTTGAAGTAGTCAAATCCCACATGTAATAAATTCCTAAAAAAATAAATATAACATTTATAAAGAACATGGAAATTATTAAAAGGGAAACCTCCCCATAGAAAATCACTTATATGATTACCACTCTATGTGAAGGGTCTCTTATAATATGGGGTATAATATGGAATTCCAAAGATAAAAAAAATAAATGGATAGAAATTTTTTTCTCCAAATTCATTCCATTGTAATTTTTCATATTTTCAACCCTCCATGTCGATGAAACTCACTCAGAGGTATTAGTTTTATATTATTCATATTTATCATGGATCTCAAAACACATAATTTAAAAAACCAATTGACCCTTGTATGAAATTGTATCTATGATTTACTAAAGTTATATTTTCTATCTAATGATACTCTTAATATTACTGCACATTGACAAGTGAACATGATATGTCATTAAAATTCAACCATATCTGGAATATAACTAAACAAATATTTTTTTATAAAAATTAGCATTGTACAAAATTAATCAAAAATAAAATCACATAATGTTGATGAACATAATAATTCACTATATTAATATGTTTATAGATTATGGTTTCTAATGATTCAGAAATTAAGAGTCATTGGATTTCACAAATGATTATTCGGATGGTTTAGTGGGTTAGTTAAATACATATTTGGAGTGTTTTTATTATTGAAACAAATTTTATTTCATGTATAATTTTGAAGAAATATAATATACAAATGATTATAATTAATATTTAATATATGTTGGAGACATTGGCTTGTGCCTAATTGATTTATATAATTAAACTATTTATTTATTTTTAGTGAAATGATTCATAGATTATTAAGATTTTATCTAATATTTGTTTTATAATCAATCTATTAGAAATACTATAAAATAATGAAGAATGATATATATTTATATTAAATAAAATTTCATTAATGATAAGGTAGATCAAGGAGTCATGAAGTTTGATTTATTGTTCATATTAAATCATGTTGCATATTTCAATATTAATTCACTCATAAAAAATTATTATAGATGAATAAGATAATGTATTGAGTTTAATTATAAACATAAACATGAAATAGAGGATAAAAAATCTTGTCCCAATTACAACTTTTAAATTTATTGCATTGACATATTCAGATTGAGATTGATAATTAGATTTTCATAAACATATTACATATAGGATTTTGTTTTAAAATATGGGGAACATTATATCGAATAGATATACTCAAAGGGGTAAATTTAAAAATAAAATAAAAATATAGATCATTGATGCATATATAAAGTCTAGTAATGGTGGGAAATGTATTAATTGTTTAATACATATGATAAAATAATCTGTTAATAAGTTGAATCAGTAGTATAGAAGAAAATATAAAAAAATTATATAAGGAGTCACATTGAAATACTAAGTTTATTTTTGCTTCTCACTGAATATATACCACTAAATCAATCATTACGTTTTATTAAAAATCATAAAGAACACATTATGATTAAATAGGAACTACATAGACCAGAGGAAGAAGATACTAGATAGATGATAGAAGAAAGTAAAAGTTAAAATAAAAAAATATCATGGGAAACCATAACCGTCTAAAAAAAATTTCATAAAACCATTGTTATAGAAAACCTTTTCCAGGACCCTCCCTTGCAGTTTTTGATAGATATAATCATATTTTTCCATGATAGATTAATAATTTCAATCTATACCAGATATGGTCTTATATTTAATGAATGATATAACCTATTTGGTCTTTTAATCCAAGCATGATTAGTCGAAGATGAATAATTATTAGTAAATATTTCATTA
This sequence comes from Viscum album, assembly GCA_963277665.1. NCBI lineage: Eukaryota > Viridiplantae > Streptophyta > Magnoliopsida > Santalales > Viscaceae > Viscum > Viscum album. The sequence goes on along the minus strand of OY728121.1, from coordinate 2,010,556,856 downwards.
TCTATACAAACAATTTAATGAGGGTTATTTTCAAGCCAAAAAAGTATTATATATACAATTTTTTATGAAAATAATAATGAAATATATTACTTATGATGATGTCATGATACTGGTGAAAGATGATTTAGATTAGGGATTGAAAATTAAATTATGGTACATTATTATATAGTATAATGATTCCTGAAACATATGAGACGAAGACAAATTATTAGGGAAATATTAAATTTTCATATTATTATTAAGAATATTGTTCTTAATTATTTAGATAAGTTATTTTTATATAAAAAATACTATGGTGGGGAATATTTGGGAAAGGGATAGTGATGGATTTCAGTTTTGAAATTTTCAAATGATAAATCCATTCCCAGGGTTGACCTAGTGGTGTAATGGTTTTAGGGGTATACATATATGTTCTAAAAGTAAATATTTGTAAAATTCTATTCAATAGAAGTCACCATAGTATCATTTAGCTAAGTGATTAAGTTAAATACGAAACTCCATTTTTGGTGTGAAATAGTCAAGAGTAAAAATATGTCTATATATGATTTCTATACTCAATGAGAGAACACTATTTCATAGTTCATAAGATCATTTTGATGAATTATTTAATTAAGAATATGAATCATGTTTTTAATGAAATTTTATTTTGGCTTGGAGTTATAAAAAAGAAGTAATTTTGATGATATCTATCGATTTATCAATGAGGAAACTCATATTCATCTATTATTTTTTAGGATTATATTTAGCTAGATAAACCACATCTTAGTGATGATAAGATGATGATAGCTTCATTAAATGAAATATCCGGATATGTTTCCACATGTCATCAATATATATATTATATGGGACATAATTCTGTAGTTCCACTAAAATATAAATAATGTTTCAATTTATATTTGGATAAAATTAATTAAATAAAATGAGTATATTTTAGGGATTAAATAAGTAATCAAATACATTTATAAATGATTATATGAATCTATGAAGAATGGGGGATTGAAGTAGTTTGAGGGGTGACATTATCTACGATTGAAAATATGTTTCTAGTTGATATCCATATAAGGTATAAAATAATTACATGTATAAAAATGATTTAACTCATTGAAATGAATAAAATAAAATGATATCAACACATTGACATTATTTTCAAGGATTTTTTTTATATTGTAAGAAAATAGAAAAAATAAATAATATAAATGAGATATTTTTTAAAAGTAATTTTATATTTGAATGTTATCCTTTATGGATTCCACTTAATCTCTAATAATTTTCTAATCATGTTATTATTATAGTGATTTAGGTATGATAATAATAATTCATTCATTCCACTTAAATATAGAAAACAAATTAATTAAATTCATGTCTGGGATTCATTTTCCAATTAGATTTCATGGGAACCTAATAAGAGGGGAAAATAAATACAATATTATTTTTATTAAAAAAGAATATCTAATAAAAAATGATTGAGAATGATTAAAATTTTACACCTTAATTCCCAAACTTTTATGGTCTTCCATTTAGTACACATATAAGGTTAATCATTAGATAGAAAACTTATTCACATCCATAAGTTTCTTCTATGGATGATTCTTTTTATATTATTCCATAAGTTTTATTTATACATTAATTACATCTCGAGTATATATGAAAAATATAAATGACAATACATGTGGCATATTGATTCAATCACCTCTCAAATAGATAGTATGTTCTTTGAGGTTTTCCAAATATTATACAAAACTGCTTTTACACTAATATTAAATAATTTTCCAGATATTTTTCTAGAATATTTTTCCAAAAATATATTAAGGAAGGTTTAATTTCCATTTACATATAATCAGGGACCAATAAAAACTCTATTTCATATTTCTATATACTTCTAGCTAGGATTTTGGAATTAAATTTATATCATGATTATATTGAGGTGGAATTTTTAATTAGATAGTGTCGCTCCAAATGGGATGGTAAAATTTTATTTTAATGCCCCATATTCTTGGATCTGATACTTTTTTTATTGGGATTTGAGGTTTTGTAGGGATGTTTATTGTAAGAACCCGGTCTTTTTTTCAGGTATGTTTTCCTTTTCCTAGTATTTTATCAGAAAACAGGACTTTTTGGAAGTTTTTTAAGCACACACCATCTACTTATATGTACAATAAGTGTACTCTGTTGACGCCCATAGCCATGTGGTGGCCCTGTAATGGCCGAGCACATAGTCTTGTGTGGTGACATGGAAGCCGCCTAAAGTGGGCCCGATAAGGGAAAGTATACATCGTTTACCTCAAAAGTACACATTGTGTACATTCCTTTTTTTCATTAAACAAACTGGGGTAATGTCTGACAGATTTAATGCACTTCTTCTCATCCTAACTCATCAAGGAGCATCTGTACGCCGACAAATATTCTCTGAGCCCCTGAGTGTCCATCCATTCTTTGAATCGACCACCTTAAATTGTGTCGGGATTACAACGTTAAGCCATTCCACCTTCTAGAGCCTCATTTCATGATTTATCCTCTTTCACAATCTATCCTCAGTTGATCATTTTTAGCATTTTTGTAGACTTACAATGTTCTTTGGCGATTCAAGGCTTGCGGTTCATATATAACGATCGTACAACATTGAGTTATGTGGTTTGTTCCTTTCTGTACATAGTCTTTGATTTATATGTGCTAAAGTTCCCCACATCCTTGAACGAGGTTTTGCGTGTTTATAGTGATAACCCAATTTTGTTTCCTGCTATGCCTAGTTTGATTGGATTGAGGTTAATTATTGAGATTAGGGTTATCTTTTCTAAGCTGTGAATGTTTTTTTTCATGTTTTCGTATTTTGACCGTTTGATCTATCTTCACCGGTTAGAATGCTTTGTTTCTTTCCCATTCCTATTATTGTAAGATGGAGTGTTTATTTATATCTGACATGCTATGATGTGTTTTATATTGTTTATCCAAGTAGTTCTATAGGTTTACATTGGATGCTGATCATCGTTTATGCAAGACTGTTTTACACGGGGTTGTGGGAACCTAGTGTAATGAGACCATAGTGTAAATTGGTGTTGAGTTCTTTACCAGAGTGTCTGTTATAATTATCCCACTACAAGACCATAGGGGGATTTATGTTTAGTGCTCCACCAATGTGTCTATATTAACATTATTAGACCATAGGAAGAATTGATGTTGAGTTCTTCCTCAGAGTGTCAGTAGTTTACAGTTAAATGACTATTGGGGGAATTGAGGGAGAGTTCTTCTTTAGTGAGTAATTTATATATCGTTCCTAGTATTGTAATCCAGAGGGGTTAGGCTGTGATAAATACCTATAGGGTTTCTTTTTTTTGTATTGGTTGATAAATTTCTTAAAAGTAATGTTTTTAAATGGAACTGTAGGACTGTTTACTTTTGAGTACTTCGTTGATTATTGTTTCCTTTTGCTTATCACCGGGAATATATATTCACATACAATTAGGCATATTTCATTGGGGTGGTTTCATACTGGGATTAGTCTCACACCATGTTTTGTTCATGCTTTTAGGCCCAAATAGATTATATTTCTGTAGGTATAGGTAAGGGAAAGTGCCATTTTACGTCAGGTACTAGATTGATGAGGAGTTGGAGTGCATGGGGCCAAGCCGAGGCTTGTGATGCTGCTGCATTTTATATTTTCTTTTGTACTTTGGTTTATTACTACTTTCTAGCATTGTGACTTGTTTGGATTCATTCCTATACATATGTATAATGCGTCATTTATATATGTGGGCTCCAGTTGTTTATTACTCCCTATGTTTAATTGTTGCATGTTTTACTGCTTCCGCTATTACTATCTATTTTACTTCCAATGTGTTACTCCACCATTGATGGAATAGTTTCCCCATTATCACACCCAAGGACCTCGATACTAGTCGGAAACCTCTGGAATCTTGGTAAATGCGTTTGAGGCCATGTGACCAACCAGGTACAGGGAGCCTCTAGGTGGCTTCCGGAATCGGGACGTTACAAAGTTGTATTGGAAGACTTCTTTTCTTCATGACTTACTATATGGAGCCTATAGTATGGGATAGAAAGGAATAGGTACTTGATAATGATTTGTGCCTGGGAGTAGCTAACCCATCTATAGGGAAAATCCAATTCACCTTCTTATCAATGTTTTTCAGGTTTTGCAATTTTACTATTGATTTGTTTTCATCGTTGGGAGATTCACATGTTTTGTGCTGTTATTGTTGGAATTATTAAGGATTTATTTTTGTTGCATCCCGATGAGATGAGGGTATTCTATCTCATTCATCATATAGGCACCTGCTAGAGATCACTTGTCTTGCATTTTTTCCATGCCATTTAGGGTGCATTATTGATTGCATGCTGTTGTGATAAATGTTCTGCTAGAGATTCATGCTATTATGATAGACACATTGATAGAATCACTTCTATTTGATAGTTTATAGGATTGTGTAATGTTTTGATTGAATGAATTTAAAACTATGGTTCATGAGGTGTTATGAGCCCTCATGGATCGTAATTTGGTGGATCGTTGTATTTTTATTCCATGTGTGTGACATGTATATGATGCCATGCTTTGATTCGTGGGGAGTATGGGCCTTCACGGATCAGAATTCGTCACTTTAATGTTCGTTTCAGTGTTTTTATGGTATTCTAGAGTAGTTTTTGAGGCTTACTGTGCAGAAAAACCCAACATACAAGGGATTTATTGATGAATACACAACATGTCTCCTTCTACTCGGGAAGGAACTGTTTTTCTTAAGTACATGACGTGTAGACTCTAACTGTGTCACTGGCTCTGTGGGTAGAGACATGGGGTTAGGAAATCGTGGAAGGACACATCGTGTACAGGATGTACATGCCTTTTGGTGGAGACCATGTGTCCACCCATGTGACTAACTACAAAGATGGATAAAACCAAGTTTATAAATGTCATGTAATGTTTGAACACTCCATATAGTGTGACCATTGTATCTGACCATGTAACAAACAACATGGGGTGGTGAAATCATTCATGTACACGCCGTGTCCATCTAGAACATAGCGTTTAGAGTGATTTGTGTATCCAGCTATGTAACTAACAACATGTGTCGGGGAAGTTCGTCCAGTACATGCCGTGTTTGGCACTAACATGCTGTGTAGACTTGTTCTTGGAGAACTGTGTGGCTTAGCTGTGTAGAAGCACTCGGTAAGGGGTAGATAATTGAATTATTTTCCATGAGTGAGGAAAACATTCCATGTGTATGGGGTGTTACACATCCTGGGTTAACAAAAGTACACGCCCATGTGGATGATTAAGGGAACGCGCTGGGTAGGCATTATACATTCCATGTATCCATGTTTTGAAAAATAAAACATTAATGATTTCATTCTTTTGTTCCCTTCTAAAACTTATATGTTTTAGTCCCTATTAATCATGATCTAATGTGTGTGTTTGACATTGCAAGTTCATTCCACTAATACATCCTTCATTTGTATGCCAGTTGCAAGGAAGTGATCAAACACCCGACATGTCTAATCAAGGAATACCTGTCGATCCTCCAGTTGTGCCAGTCTTCACATCATTCATCATTCTAGATAGAGATACAGAGGCACAGTATAGAGAGTGCTTTATGAGGACTATCCAAACCATCCAGGGAGCACCGTCTCCTACCATGTTGAAGGAAGAATTGACATGGGACTTTCAATAGCAGCATCCTCCCACCTTTTCAGGGGATAGAGGACCCCAGGCTGCAGAGTCATGGCTGGAAGCCATGCTGACAATCTTCAAGCATTAAGAGACTCCTCTAAAGAGGAGTGTCAAGATTTCTACATATATGCTTTGTGATTCTTCCAAGAGACGGTGGGATGTGATCTCACAGGCAGGACGCCAGCAAAATATGGCTTGGGAGGTGTTTCATCACACCTTCTATGATTACTTCTACCCTGAGACATTGAGGGCCAAACGAGCCCACTAGTTCATGAGTCTAGAGCATGGTTATCTTTCTTTTATGTTATATTCTTCATGCTTCAAGTTTCTACAACTCTTTACACCCTTTCTAGGAGGTGACGGCTTATTCCTGGTAAGGAATTGTGAGGATGGTCTCAGACATGATATCTGATCTCGGGTGAACATCTTCAAGTTGACTTCTATCACTTCTATTGTCAACTAGGTGCTGATCATGGAATGAAATATGAGGGATTCTAGAGTTGGTATCCCGGGTGGTTCAGAATCTACGTTTAGTTCTTCTCCAGCCAATAGCATGAAGCACCGCAGGGATACTACATGTGGAGATCCCAGTTGGCCAGATGCACCTTGAGGTAGCCAGGTGGTATGCTATTATTGTTGAAACGTTGGGCATACGAGGCCACATAGCCCGAGGGACTCGGATGAGTGGAAATCAGGCAGAATGATGGGTCTCCTTCAGCGCTTCTTTTATATCCTCTCACTAGCAGCTGTTGACCAGGAATCCTCTATGACTTCGCGTTCTGGAGCAGCACCACCAATTACTCCTTGGTCAAGTAACTAGAGTTCTTCCAGCTGTTCAGGCTGAGGTGCAGGTCGTGGATGGGGTAGTCAGTCACCGTGCCATCAGTGACGGTAGGGTGGAGTAGCTCAAAGTGGTCATGTAGGGTCACATGGCCTCAATACAAGCTTGAATTTTGTAGTGGAGCAGACCCGGTAGAAGTAGGATCCTGGACCCTCTACAGTTCGAGGTGTAATTCTTATTGCCTCAGTTTTAGATTCTGATCTTTTCGAAACAATAACATCCCATATCTTTATATTTTTTGTTGTTGTGGAGATCCTTGGCCTATGAATATTTTCTTCTATGGATATCCTGATGTTATAATCTCTGTTGGGGACTAGAATAGCTAGTGTATTTCATTGCAAAAAATGCCCTCTAGAGGTTGGTGGTTGTCACTTCTTGTGGGAACTCTATGTCTAAGAGATGATGAGATATTATTTCATTCATGGAATGGATTTATTATTTCCATTCCATGAATTTGTTGACTACTATTCCCGTAGGATGATATTCACATCACTAGAGGGGAGATCGTTTCATTATAAGGGTGTGTGGGATATCCAGGCGAGCAGACCGGGACCCAAGCATCATGGGTTGGTAGGAGTTACAACCCAGATTGCGAGTCTATATCTGGATGACCAGGGGACATTATACATGGACTTTATTCTAGTGGGGGATCGTTTTAGGGATACTTTTCTAGAGTACATTTTAGTTTTTCCTCCAGAGCGAGAGGTGGAATTTTCTTTGGAGTTAGTGCTAAGAGCGACAGAAGTTTCAATTTCACTTTATTGGATGGATACACCCAAGTTGAAGGAGCTAAGAATAAGTTGGAGGAGTTGTGGGAAAAGGGTTTCATCCAACCCAATACTTCTCCTTGGGGATTGCCTATCTTGTTTGCGAAGGAGGCATATAGTACTCTCCATCATTGTGTGGATTATCGGAAGTTGAACAAGTTTATGGTCAAGAACTGATATCCCATGCTGAGGAGTGACGATCTCTTCAATCATCTTTGAGGATCCCAATTGTTCTCAAATATTTAATGGAGGTCTGGTTACCCTTATCTGTGTGTTAGACCATAATATATACCTCTTACAGCCTTTCAGAGCAAGTATGCTCTATACGAGTATATGGCTATGCCATTCAGTCTCAAAAACACACCTGTAGTTTTCATGGAACTGATATACTGAGTGTTCCATCCATACATAGATTCTTTCATGGTTTTCTTCGTGGATGATATATTGGTGTACTCTCACACTCAACATGAAAATTCCACCCATCTTGATATCATTTTGTGTACATTGAAGGAGAATCAGATATATGCAATGCTCTTAAAATCTTACTTTTGGATGGACCAGATTAACTTCTTAGGTCATGTTATATAGGAGGCAGGAGTATCAGTAAACCAAGAGAATGTGAGAGTATTAGATTCCTAGGAGTATCCAAATAACTTATTTGAGGTACATATTTTTCTAGGACAGGCTAGATACTACATATGTTTCATACATAACTTTTCAGGCATAGCAGTGCCACTGACGGTGTCGACTAAGAAGGGTGCAATGTTCTTGTGGTCAAATTCTTGCGAGTCATCCATTAATTAGATGAATGGGAGCATGAATTCAGTACTGATAATAGTATTTCAAGGGATAGGTAAGATATATACTATGTAATAAGATTCATCAAGTATCGGGCAAGGATTTGTGCTTATGCAGGGGGAAATATTTGTTGTGTACAGGTCTCGACAATTAAGGATACATGAGAAGAATTACACGACGCACGATCTCAAGTTGGCTAAAGTTTTTCATTCTTTACGCTTTTGGAGACACTATTTCTTGGGAGTGAATTTTTTGGTTTTCATAGACCAAAAGATTCTCAAGTATATATTCACTCATCATGAATAGAATTTGAGACAACGAAGGTGGGTTGATTACCTTCAGTCCTTTGACTTGATCTTGCCTATACGTCTGGGAAAAGGATCACAGTTGCTAATGCGTTGAGCAGGAGGATATAGATACAGGTAGTTCATGAGGCTAGTAGTGAGTGGAAGCTTATATTTTTTTCTCTAAGATGCATTTGGATGTGCACAACATACAAGGGTAGACATTTCTTTCTTTTCTGGTTGTTAACTCTACTCTTCTTAATCAAGTGTGAACAAGGCATCTATCAGATTCTGATGGCCTAGTCGTACAAGAGAGTGTGTAAGGAGAGAACACTATTCTTGGATAGACTATAGGTATGGATGATATCTTTCATTTCTAGGTGTGTATATGGGTGCCAGCAGACATACACGAGGATCTGATGCGGGACTTTCGTTCCTCAATTTGGTCAGTTCAACATGGTGTCGCCAAGATATATCATGATCTACACTATCAGTATTGGTGGCCAGGTATGAAGAGAGATGTTGCTGGTTTTTTCATGAGGTGTTCCACCTATCAGTAGGTAAAGGCGGAGCATCAGTGACTAGTAGGGCATTTAAAGAAGCCTCTCATTCTCGAGTGGATGTGGAATGATGTCACGATGGACTTCATGATGGGTTTTCTATGGTCTCCCCGAGGAAATGACGTAGTACGGGTTTTCATTGACAAACTCACAAATTTTCTCACTTCTTTCCATTCAAAGAGACATTTAATGTTGATGAGATGGGAAGATTTTATATCCGAGAGATTTTATACTTAGATGGAGTTCCACACTACCTTGTTTCAGATAAGGATGCACGTTTTACTTCACAGGTCTAGTAGGGGATACATAAGGCTTTGGGTATACATGTACTTTTGAGTACATCATACCATCCCTAGATAGATGAAAAATCCAAATGTACGATTCAGGTTCTTGAGGACATGCTTCGAGCGTGCATCCAAAATTTTGGAGGTTATTTGGAGAAACACATGTCTCTTGTGAATTTTTCCTACAATAATAGTTTCCAATAAACTATTCATATGGCACCTTAAAAGGATTTGTATGGTAGGCCATGCCAATCACCATTATGCTAGCGAGAGGCTAGCGAGGCAGCAATGTTGGGACCTTGTCTTGTGCATGAGACCACAGAGAAGATAGAGTTGATTCAGAAGTGGATGGCTACTGTACAGTCAAAATAGAAGTCTTATGATGATTGATGGAGATGACCTCTAGATATCGAGGTCGAATATCAGGTGTTCCTCTGTGTCACACCAACATTGGGACACATGAGGATTATGAGATTGGGTAAGCTTTCGCCAAGGTACGCTAGGCTGTCTGAGCTGTTGGAGCGATTTGGGCCGGTTTCCTATCAGTTTTAGTAAACTCAGAGGTACCAAGCTATGTATGACATCTTCCTTGTTTCTCAGCTTTGATGTTACTACCAAAAATCGTCTCATGTTTTCCAACACAAGTAGGTTGAGCTCAAAGTGGACACATCTTTCAAGAAGCATCCTATTTGTATTTTGATTGAAGTGAAAAGGTTCTCTGTGGTCAGTTTGTTCCTCTTGTAGTAGTGCTATGGTAGCATAAGCAAGTATAGGACAAGACCTGGGAGAGGGAGACCGATGTATGATCACAGTGGCCGGAGATGTTCGAGGTTTCTTCTTCCACTCCGCCTTGCTTGTGAAATTAAAGGATGAATTTCATTAATGTGGGATATTTGTAAGAACCTGAATGTTCTTTTCAGGTATTTTTTTTCATTTTTTCTGTTGTTTTTTAGGAAAATATGGGTTTCTAGAAATTTATGATGTACAGGCCATGTACTTATATGTACACATCATGCACTTATATGTACATGGTGTGTACTTTTTTGCCTCATGTAGTAGTGTGCAAGAAATGTAATGGCCAAGCACACATCCATGTGTAGTGACCTGAAGGCCACCTAATGTGGGGCTTGGTAAGGGAATTTACACACCATGTACTTAAAAAGTATACACCATGTACTTTATTTTTATCATTAAACGAACCAGGGTGGAATTTGATGGACAGAATGCTCTTCTTCTGAACCTAACTCATCTAGGAGCATCTGTATGCCGACGAATCTTCTCCAACTCCCCAAGTCACTATCCGTTCTCCGTATCGACGGTCGTCAATTGCGTTAGGATCACCATGGTACATGCTTCCTTTTTCTAGATCCCCATTCCCGGGTTTCACCTCTTTCAGAAGTTATACTCATGTGAGACTTTTTATCAATTTTGTAGATCTACGGTGTTCTTGGGTGTTTCAAAGATTGAGGTTCACATATAATGATCCTACAACACCAAGGTAGGAGGTTTCTGCCTTTCCATAGATATTCATTGAGTTATATGTGAAAAAGTGCCCAATACCCTTGAACTCGGTATTGCGTGCTTATGGTATTAACACCCTTTTGTTGCCGGCAATGCCTTGTTTGATTTGATAGAGTTTAATTGTTAATATTAGGGTAATATTTTCTATGATGTGAATGTTTTTACCAAGTTTTCTTGATTTGACCATTTGGTCTGGCTTCGTCGGTTAGGCTGCTTTGTTCCTTTCCCATGCCTAGTATTGTAGGATGGAGTGTTTATTTCTATTTGACATGCTATGTTGTGATGTAGATCATTTTTTCATGTAGTTCTAGAGGTTTACTTTGGCTATTAATTATCGTTTATGTGTGATTGCATTACATGGGGCGGCGGGAACCTGGTGTAATGAGACCATATGGTAAATTGACGTTGAGGGCTTTCCCAGAGTGTCTTTTATAATTATTATGATACGAGACTATAAGGAGTATTGATGTTGAGTGCTCCATCAAAGTATATGTAGTTTAGTTAAGAGACCGCAAGATAAATTTATGTTGAGTGCTTCCTAAGAGTGTTTGTAGATTACCATTAAATGACTATTGGAGGAATTGGCAGTGAGTGCTTCCTCAGAGGGTCTTTAATCACACATTACTATATGGGGATTTGATGGTGACTGCTTCCTCAGAGAGTCTTTTATATATTTTTCCTTGTATGGTAAAACAGAGGGGTTATGCTGTGATAACTACCCAAGGAGTTTCTTGTTTTTTTGGTTGATTTATTTATTAAAAGTAATGTTTGTAAATGGAACTATAGGACTATTTAATTTTGCATACATCATTGTTTACTAATTCATTTTGCTTATCAGTTGCATATATATTCACTGACTAATAGGCACAGATCTTTGTGGTGGTTTCCTTCTGGGATTAGTCTCAAACTTTATTTGGGTCATGCTTTTGGGCCCAAACAAATTATATTTTTGCAAGTGTAGATAAGTGAAAGTGCCCTTCTACTTCAGATATTTGATTTCCAAGGAGCAGGAGAGCAAGGGTCCATGATGAGGCTTGTGATGCTCCTAGAAATTTTCTATTTGATTTTGTACTTTGTTTTATTATAGTTTTCCAGCATTTTGACTTTTTTGGCTTTTTTTCTAGACATATTTATCATGTGTCATTTATATATGTGGGCTCTAGTTGTTTATTTCTCCCACTATTTACTTGTTTCATATTTTAATGCTTCCTCTACTACTAATATTTTACATCAGCTATGTTACTCTTCCAATGAAGGCATATTATCCTCATTATCATGCCCAAGGCCCTCACTACTAGTCAGAAGCCTCTAGTGTTTGGGGAAATGTGTTTGACGCCATGTGACCAACATTGTACGGGGCGCCTTTGGGTGGCTTACAGAACTAGGCCATTACATTTTGAGGGTATAATGGGGATATAGATCAGTCTATGAACATTCAAAGGGTCACCTTTCCATGGTGAGGGTGTGGTGTCATATATTTTGAACCACACATGGAATTTTGAGTGTAGGAATGTTTCTATGGAATTTATAAATTTTGCTGTTGGACATGGAGTTGGTCTTTTATATTTAGGTGAACCATGTAATGTGAAATTATCTAGAGAACCATTTCAGAGGAAATTTAACAATGGTTATATATAGGTGTGAAATTAATGAAGGAAAATTTCATGGAGATACCATTTTTAATGAAGTGTTGGGAATGGAAGTCAATGAATCTATTTAAGAGAAACAGGCAGTGTCGAGACCACCACATAGTATAGCTAGGAATAGTGGCAAGTGATATTTTTTAGAGTGTATTGGAATTGTTTTCAATGAAAGAGAAGTCTTTTTACTCACCCTGTTGTAGCCATAGGCCATGTGAGGTGAAATTTGTACGTACATAGTACTATTCTATAGTGGTTAGTCATGTTACAAATCTAGGGTAAAACAACCTTTACCATACCATGTAAAAGGTTGTAGTGGACGTAAAAATTATTGACCATGGGTTTCATAATGTATGATAATATGGGATAAAAGAAATTAAACACTAATGAAATGGATCCCCTATGGATCAGTAAGCACCATGGGTGTAATTAAATTTAAAACATCATTGAGAAGGATATTTATCCCTACTCTATAAATAGGGTGTCTTATATTATTTGGAACATATTATTTATTTTAACTTTGATACCTATATGAATCATAATAATCTCTCATGTCTACAACCAAAATCTTCATGGTATAATCACTTCAGGGAATCATGATTAATTTCTTAGAAATCAATGTATCCTCTCCACTCAACTCCTCCTTTTTATCATTATTTTTCTCCTTTCAAAAAGTTCATATTAATAAATATTCATTATTTTCCACTGTAAACATTTCATTGAATAATATTACCATTTTGTGGATAGGATACATTGAATCTCCCAACAACTTCAGTGGTTTTTTATTTAGTAGTGATTAAACCATAATCATCTAATGAATGGGGAAAATCTAACAGGGCAAGGGAATCCAATATCAATCCTTATTTGGGATTAATCATGATATTATCATGACTTAATTTTCCATTTTTTTGGATTCTAAGGGATGATGTAAATAATAAAATTAATTTTAAGTAGTGTAATTGAAGGTGAAGGGATGAACTAATAAATGTTTACTTTTCATTATGATGTTTTTGTGAGATTATATATCCTTTATGTCATTGTAAAAATTCATTTTTTACATCATTAAATGTGTTATGAATACCATGAAATTAAGAACCATTTCCATTATTTATGGTTTAAAATCTCCAACTATAAAAGGATAATTAATTATATATGGTTGAAAAATTGGTTGTGTGTGAATATGAATTTTTGGGAAAATATTCATCCTTAGATGATTAAATATTATGATATCCAATTTTTAAATGAAAATTATGGAATATAATAACATAAAATATACATTTTAAGTTGGTTACAATTCATTTTGTTATGATCATAATTGTGGGTACCAAAGGGGGTTCTTATTATGATGGTGGTGACTGGATTTGATATAGTGGTTATTAAGGAATTAGGGTTCTGGTAGGTTCATCATAGGATATGTTGAATGATAATGTGCGGAGGACTATTAATGGCTATTTATATGTGACACATGAGCTTCTATAATGATGTTAGAGTGATATTTGGTCTCTAATGATGTGAGTTATGTGGGTGGTTATGTTATGGAATGTGTTGTAGTTTTCCCAATAGATATTGTATGAGATTGGTTAATAGGGAAACTATAATAGTGTAGGATGAAATTAAACATGTGTGGACATAGATTCAATATTTAGTATATAATTTTTAAATTTAATAGGGATGAATGGGGGGAATGAAATGGTTAATGGTTATATTTAACATGTTGTATGTTAAATATTTTCTTACCATTAATATTGGTCTTAATGGTTCTTAATTGAATATGGTTTGAAATTTTAGAAATCCAATGTTTTTTTGAATCAATAAACAAATAGGGGGATTATGGGATTTGTGTGTCTAGTTTGTGTGGTCACATACAGCTATTAGTGGTATCCTTTGGTGGAGGATTTCCTGGGGAAATGTTTTAGTATTTTGTGTAATTATTATTCTGTTGATAGGAACCCTTATAATGGGTACTTTATGAAACTAATTGTATTTTTATTTTTCATGTGACTTCTGAATACACCTAACCTATATTGGAAATTTCAATCCAACTCCCAAAAAGGGTTTGTGGTATCAATTTTATTCACTACTTTAATTTTGGAATCAAAGTTAATGGATTAGTTGGTGGTGAATCATAGTGATGATGGATTAGTTGGTGTTTGTGCCTAGAGATGATTGATTTGGTGGTGGATATTCTTATAGATGATGTCTTAGTTTGTGGATATGATTAGTGATAGCGACACTAATGGTATAAATTTTTATAGATTATGGCTTAATTTGTGGTGATGCCTATATATTATAACATAGTTGGATGATGGTGTTGCTTTGCAGTTGCTACCTTTGGTTATATCCTTGGTAATGTTTTATTTTGTATATTTTATTTATATCACTGAACATGTATTTTTGTATGATTGTAATTTTATAAATATGTCATATTATTTATCAGTATCCTATATTCTTATCAATGGTTCATGACTTTTATTATGAATGTAATACATGTCATTGTATTTTTAAGACACTTAGTGTTAGTCACTATCCTAGGGACTATTAGGGGAGGGATTTGAGGGTTACTCCTTCTCTTAATTCCTGGACCATTAAGTATTCTTGTAGATGGGGATCATGAAAGGGAGGTATCAAACAGAGCTTTAGAAATTGATATAATTTATCTTCATGTTAGGAACTTGTGATGAATTCATATGTTTGTAGTGAAATAGTGTCAATTGAGTGTAGATCATGAAATAAGCAAGGGATTTATGATAGGACACTGGTTTTTAGGGTTCCCTATAACCCAATACAAGGAACATATAGTTTCTGAATGTATTAATTGAGATAAAACTACTTGTTTGGTTGGCACCTAAAATAGGTACATGAATCATGTTTTTTTATTTTGATTAAATGGGATGAATTTGGGAAATAAAAAAGAACATAAATTAATGAATATTTATATATATCGTTAAAGGTGGAATAATATTTCCATTTTCCTTCATTATTTTAAATTTTTTATGGAATTAAAATTCATGTAGTTCATGAAGGATAAGATCATTATAAAGATCCAATTAATCATCAAAGAATCAGTCCAACTAATGAGGCTGATATATTTTTGAAGACTTGTGGTCTTTCCAGCATCAGAATTTGGAAGAGTAAAAGAGAGTATTTGAAATCTCAATAATTAGCATTGTCTAGAGGAGCTTCGGATTTTCATTAGTTTAATTTATGAACAAGGTTAGTACATGGTTCCATTTGAAATCAGTTAGATGAAAGTGTTTACAAATTGGTGGTGGATGTTGCATCGTATATAGTATGAGGTGCTAGCTATTTCAGGGGTCGTTTACCTAATGAATTTTTGTTTAGAGTTATTTTTTCTAATTATGAGTATGGAAATGAGGTAGGTGTTAATATTTCATTGCAAAAAGGTTCCTATGTATGTGAGAACTTTTGATCATGTTTAGTGACCTTAATCCTTTCTATCCAAAATATTTTATAGATGAGGAGTCAATGGTTTAGTTTCTTGAGAAGGAATTGTTTCCAATGATTTGATATCAACATACCCAATTTATACATCATATATACATCGAGGAGTATAAGAGTGAGGAAATAATTGAGTGGACATACAAAAAGGGTGAAGTTTCTCATAAAGGAGGTAAGTAGAGATTATTGAGCGGTAGATCATTAGATGGGGGGTCATGTGCATCCAATAAATTATTTATCTTACAAATAGAAATTTGAACTAAGGAATTGAGTTCATTCTATCTTGAATATGGATGTTCCTAAACACCCACCATGGGCCCCAAATCCATGTGTTACACATGTAGGGGTCCTGGACTCTATTAGTATAATTTCATGGACACACAATGTGGTGCTATGACATGGGTGGTCATACCTTTTTAGAACTGTAGTAGCATCATAATACCCCATGGTAGTATCTATGATATGGACTAACAACATTTTTTTATTAGTAGATTCACCCTAGTTATTACACTACATGTAGAGAGGAACGTTCTAGATGTCATAAATATGAGTTTCCTCTTTATTTGGGTCGAAAATTTAAGCATGGTCTTAAGGAATATTAGCAACGAGTTATACGATCCAGTAATGGGAATATTCATGTAATGAAAGCTCCAACATAATAGGTGCCCGAGGAAGTTCAAGGTATAATTATTTTATCTTCAATCATAGTTTCTTATTTTTTTAACTCTAGTTCCACAAAATCCATTGTTTCACCATCCTTGGTCTATAAATTATTACTATAAGTGGAGATACAAACATTACCGCAAAAATTATCCATTCTAGAATGAGTTGGGTTTGGTTTTATCAAGTGTTCTGGGGGTGTAGACTGATGATAGGGATTAATTAGTTATTAAGAAATTTATTATAGTTGAAAACTCAAATATATGATATCATACTTAAAAAAATTTGTTACACTATAAAAATAGTGTTTTTTATTTGTTCTATAATATAGTTATGATCTTTAATGTGGTGGTTTAGATACTCATGATCATTGGTGACTAGAACAATCAGTTATCCAATATGAAATTTAATCCCCTTTTATCTCAATTGGTGGAGTTATCATTAAAATCACTTGTAATGGAGGATTTAATAGTTATTTTCGACATCATATAAGAATTTCCAAATTCTTTTTTGAAACTAAACCCTTAACATGATTTTTATTTTGGGATAGAGTTACAACTGAGTTCCTTTATAATTTTGATGGGTCCCTATTTTTTAACACCCACAGAGTTGATGGAGTTGATTATACAAGTAGATGATATTCTGTATAAGGGTTTCATCTAATATAATAAATCGGTTTTGGTTTAATTTTTGTGTTATTTTCTAAAATTAAAGATGATAGTCAAAGGTAGTTTATTGACCAATATAGGTGGATCTATGTGACAGAAAACTTTAGCTACCCCATCCTATGTATATATGATTTAATATACTATATATAGGTAGTTCATTATTTTTTGAAAATCGATGTATAGTCTTCATATCATAATATGATGTTAAAGGAAGTGTATATATTAAAAACTCCCTTTTAGTGTGGGTATGGTCACATAAAATTTGTAGCCATGATATTCAGTTTCACATATTCACTATGTATTTTCATGGGACTCATAAACTCTATGTTTCATGAGTTTATTGACTAGTTCACATTAATGTTCATCAATGAAATCCTCATATGCATGAAAATAGTGAAGAATCATGTATTTTACCCTAGATCAGTCTTGTTAGTTCTTCAATGCCATCAATATTATGGGTATATTTCCAATTGAATGTATTGGGTCAAGAGGTTCACATGCTTGGGAATGTAGTCTCTCAAAATGATGTGGTGCAGGATCCATTGATGATTGAGGGTGTTGGTTCATGGGAATAACCCTTAAATATGGTATTGGTCCATTGGTTCCATAGTATTGTAAGATAATATTGGATATTTGGGTCCAAATTCTCAGAAATTTCATCTCAAATAATGGCTCTGACTAAGAGGAATCAGTAAAGAATCCGAAAATATTAGTGTCAAGTAGTCTTTGACTACATGAAAGAGTGGTTGATCAGTTCCCCAATGCTTCAGTTTCCAAAATAAGGGGTTATGTATGACATATTTCATGATTCTTCTAATCAAATATTGGGATTTATCTGGATACATTAGTGATTGGGGAGCACCTATTTTTTCATGATGATATGTACCCATTAGAGTGACCATACAACCCATGATCTAATGTTGGTAGTAATTGTGTTTTCACAAAAGATATTATGAAATTAACTCTATAATGAAAACTTTTTGGTCTTCATTGACCACATGAGTCTGATTTATATTTTCATTCATCAATATCTAAATCAATGTTAGTGGTTGTGGATTTAATTTTATAATATTATGATTTAAAGATATCATCTACCCCAATAAAGATGAATGATGTGGATAATTAACTAAGAAGGAATTCATGAGGATGTTTCATTTGAGATTCCATTTATGCTTGGAGATAGATTCAGGGGTTATAAACATTACATAATATAGAATATGAGATAAATGTAAGAGGACTATTACTACATATTATGATGGATACATCATTTAGGGAACTAAAATAGAAGTATTAGTTGGTTGACCCCTATTCATATGTGATATGTGACCTTTTCAGAAGTGATGATTCTTTAATGGGTTAGTCAATTTATATAAAATATTGAATGTTGTTTTAGGGCTGGACTAGTCTTTCTTTATACATTTATTTTGTATTTATTTTTGAGTATCATAGATCTCCATTAATTTTACTTTTATCTTTTTCTATGAAGTACCATATGTTGAGGAGGTTATTGTGGTTCCTAGAGATGATGTGTTAAGTGACATAGTTTCTAGAATTTTGTTTAGATGGAAAATAGGTGTAGGCAATGTAATGTGCCTCTATAGGGTTGTTGTAACATTTGAAATTCCTTAAGTTGAAGATTGAGTAAATCTTAATAGATTTCATTACATTCGTAACCTAGTCCTGATGAGGTTATAATTCCATTTGATAATCATGGACTGACTAACAAATTCATCCAATTTGCCTATAATTTTAGAATTGTGTACCATGTGTGTTCTTGAAATACAACACATGGATGAGGTGGTGTGGGCCCCTATGGTACTGTGCACTCTCTTATTTGATTAGGATCCCTAATTAACTTAATAAGCTAGAGATTATTTCACAAAACCATTTGCTCATAGCTATGTCATAACAATTTTTTCATATGTATAACAATTGGATAATAGAACAGATCATCCAAATATTGGAAGCTATGTTTTTGGATTGTATTCTTAATTTTGGGCGATGATGGTTAAAGAACCTACATTTTTTTTTATTTTTACTACAATAATATTTAGAACTCATCCATTAACATGGAATTTTTCATGGTGTTGTGTTGACTTCCTTGTGGATATCCATTATACTGGATAGATATTAGCTGGTTTGCATTCCATGGACTAGTTAGGATGGAGGGTGCAATAGAGAAGATTCATATAATCTGGAAATGGGTGAAGGAAGCACAAGACCACTAGAATTATTATGTTGATCATTAGTGAATAAAAATAGAGTTTTATTTTGGATGATATGTGTTTCTATTGGATTTTATTCAATCATAGATGTGGATATTTTTCTAGAGTAAATATATTATCCTAGGTTTCTTAGGCCTTTTATGGTGTTTGGGGACATTTTTGAGTTATTTTATCCATTTTTTTACTCCCAATGTGTATGGAAATATACAAAATGTCTTCCTTATTTCCTAGATATGATGGAATATTTAAAATCATTCCCATGTCATTGATTTGGGATATATTTATATCAAGGATCATGTATCATTTGTGTAGAATTAGGTTGAGATATAGGATATTAAATAGTATGTGTTGTGTGGGAATTTCATTCCCCTTGTTCATGTGCATTGGATTTATAATAGTTTATAGGAGAGAATTTTAGAGTAGGAGTCACTAATGTGATCTTAGTAATCCGAGTTTTTTTATTCCTTAAAGGATATTATTTGATATTATTTACTATAACCTTGATGTATATGATTTTATTTCTTATTTTTCATGATTTCTTCCTCCCTTTTTCATGTCTTTGTTGTGTTCTATTCAAGATAGATCCTTAAGAAGTATATCATGAGATTTTTATACATTTTCATCTTATATTATTACTTATTTATTTTTAAAATCCATTTGATGAGAATTAATAGAGGGGTATCTAATTGATGGTGTTGAATTTTTTTTTGATCACTTCCCTTGTGTTTTCATATGGATTGGAGGTGTCATAAGGGAGATCATAAGAATATTGGGGGATAAAGATGAATGTATGACTATAAAGAGGTTCACCACATCATAAGGGAGGGAGTAGATTCATTAATTTTACACCTATCATTGGAACATGATAATTGGGAAGTTTCTTTTTGAATTGGGTGTTAGAGGATGATCATTTAGAGTTGGAGTGAAACATAGAAATTGAAACAGATAAGACAACCATTTAGGAGGATGTTTCAATTTGGGTTTCCACCTGCAGGAAATGGAAAAGGTAAAAATGTCTTTTATATATTTTATTTAATGTGTTAAAATTTGAACAAAACACCCTATGTATCACAGATCGGAATCATGAATCATTAAATAATTATTGATAGTTCATTAGACATGATTCATAAGGACATCAATGAACATGATATTTTATATCATCACATATAACTAAGGCATGGAATTTGTGGAATACACATAATAAAATAAAATCATTTCCATATTGGTAAAGGCTCACTGCTAAGGCTATCATATGGGAGAAACTATTTTAGGGTTCACTCCCTATTCCATCCCTTCCATACAGTACTGAGTCCCCTACCAATTCTAACTAGGTATATATATATATATATGTTGATTTCACTCCACATTATAGTCATGCATATATGATGAGATATAAAAATAATTACCCAATGAATTTGAATGGGATACAGGTCCCACCCATATCATAATGATATACAAATTTATGTGTCCCACAAGATCAAAAAAGTTAATAATATAATAACCCATGAAATGAAATGTGCATTCTACACATTTAATCATATCATAACTTTTTTAAAATTGGATAGGTTTCTTAATCATTTCATTATATAATAACCTATGATAAGAAATGGGTTTCATATGAATTTCCTCATGGAATAACCCATGGAAGAGAAATGGGTTTCATGAACATCATTCCATAAAAACATAGATCATTCAATGAAAATATTTTAATGGTATCCTTGGATAATATCCCTGATATGGAATAGGTAACACAAATGAATGTCAATCTAATATGGAATATAATTTTTAAATATTATTTAAAAATTTCATGAGGAAAACCCCTTTTCACATTGATAAATGAATTTTATAACAGAAAACATTTTGAAGAACTTTTTTTAAAATAAAAATGATAACATATTATTAAATTTACAAAAAAAAATTCATAATGTCAAAAAATTCCATTAAGGTCATACTTGTAAAAACAATGAATCCTTTCACATTTTTGGTAAAATCCAAATTGGATATGTTTTAGAAAATTATATAATTATTCCATTCAAAAAATGTTTACAAAATTAAAAAATTGTGTAAAACATTATATAATAATTTTGTTTTAAGAATAATAAAAACGTAATGAAAACATATTTTGGAAGCATGGTTTTAGAAGAAAACATATTTCCAGCAGAGAATAGAAATAAACTCATTTTTTATTTAATACATTTTCTAAATGTATTTAAGTACCAATTTGTGGAAAAATCCTTAAATTACTTGAATATTTAATAAATAGCTACATGAAAACTAAAATCATAATAATTCATGATAGGTGTATCATGAGAGTATAATAGTAGAGTTGTAATCGTAAACAATCCATATAAAAATGATATTTTAACATTAAAACCTCAAAACATTAATAACCATGAATACAATTTCAATGAAAAAATAATATAAAATGGAACATAAAATATCAGGAGGATCAAAAAATTCATGAAGTTACAAGTCAAGGAAGATCTATATACACCTCATGAAATAATATTTTCGTAAAACATAATGTGTGTCTTAATAAAGGATAATTGAGACAAAATCCATTATATATTTGCTATGATTTGAACTATAAACCCCATGAAGTAGAGATCAAAAAATATTTTTGAAAATCCTTTAATTATCTGAATATTAAGCATAAAATAATTTATTGGACATTATATGCAATATATAAGAGAAATAGGAGATTAAAATAGAATGTGTCTCAAAAATGTAAAAAGTGAGACAAAAATACATTACCTTAAGGATATACTTCTTTTGTACTCATTCTACCTTCCTATATAATAAATATAAATTCTTAATAAACTAGTACTCTCCCTTGTGTTCACATGATGACAGGGATCAATTTTTGTTTCTATTTATCTCTAATGCTCTACGTCTTCAATTTTGGCCTTTCAGATCACTTGAATCAAGAATAAATGTTTAAATAGAGATTTCTTTGAGTATATTGCATTATAAGAAATTTCCATGTATATAGAATTTTAAAGAGAATAACATTAAGTAAATTTAAAAATTAAATAAGTAAACCTTTAAAGATCCTAATATAGTCATATAAAAATATAATAAAAGGAGAAACCATACATCCACTCAAATTACTCCAATTTTCATGGTCACAACCTTACATACACTCCCAAATCATAGTTAAAATTTTCAATCCTTTTATTTATTTTTTTCTTCATTTAGGTCTGCAGTTCCAAAGAAGGGATTATTGTAGTCACTGTATCACGATACATTATATGATTATGATGTACCCCATATTCACTATTATAATACCAATATATTTTACTACTCGAAAATGGACATATCCCCACGGTTTTCCCCAAAACCGTGGGGATAGTCCCCCCCCCATACCCACGGTTTCCCAAAACTGTGGGTATATGGGTACCTATCCCGAAGGTTTTCCCCAAAACCGTGGGGATAGTTCTGGGATAAAATACCTATACCCACGGTTATGGAAAACCGTTGGTATATGTCACTTTTGTGTGTGCGGGAAATTTTTTTTTCCGCAGGAAGGAATTTTTTTTGGCGGGAACCTTATACCCATGGTTCATCCCTCTATACCCACTGTTTTTATAACTATATTTAACTAAATAAATATATATATATATATAGGTGAAGTTAGGGTAGTGGTTATACATGGTGTTTCCAGCATAGAGGTTGTAGGATCGAAACTTGGCACCTGCATTATTTTAGGACCTATACCCACGGTTTTGAAAACATGGGTACAAGCCGTTGACACCATGGGAATTGGCTATGTTTCAGTGACACTGTGGTCGGACACCTATACCCACGGTTTTGGAAAACCGTGGGTATTGGATGGGGACCTATACCGACGCCGTTCCATCCCACAGTTCCCAAAACTGTGGGTATAGGCTATACCCACAGTTTTGGGGGCTATACCCATGGTTTTGAACCGTGGGTATAAGCCGTTTTTCTATTAGTGTTTCTTTCTACATAGTGATTGTATTTAACATAATAAAAAAATTATTGGTGACAAATGAAATCAAGGAATTAGAAATCATAATGTTATGAATAGCCTATTGAGAATATGAAAATAAATTTATTAGATATGTAAACCATAATGTGTATTAAATTTCATAATTTAAATAAAATTTCTAAAAAATATTTGAAAATAAAATAAATAGTTAGAATGAATTATTACCTTTATTTTGGAGCAGAAGAAGTAAGTCATACATTCAGTCCTCTTGTTTATGTTTTCTTTCATTCAGTTGTATAGTTCCAGGGATGGTCTTGTTATAGTCATGATGTATCGAGAGCTTAAAAGTTATTATTTCACCCAATCATCTCTATCAAAATTCCCTGACATGTTTGTCAATAAATATAATATTTCTAAAATGATAAGTAGCAAATATTGATGACAAATGAAATTAAAGAATCATAAATCTGAATGTTATGAATATAGTATTGAAGAGATGTAAATAACATTAATTTTTAAACCTATTAAATATAGAAATGAAATGAAAAAATGAATTTATTTTTTAGCCATAATAATTTCAAGAAAATAATAGTTAGTCCAGATAATAGATACATACCTATGTAGATGAAATATATGGGGTTGATGTAAAAAATCTTGCATCAATGATGTTTTCACCTTGTACTGAATCTTTATCATCAAAATCTTCCTATATATTTTTCATCAAACACAATAATTGTTAAAAATAAGAATAAATATTAATGCCTACTGAAATCCAAATATCAAAATTTTGAATGACACATAAGAGAAACTTCCCTAAAAAGAAAATTAAAGATGTAAATATATTGACATGATATAAACATATGTACAGTTGTTCCTATATCAATATCCATGTAAAGAAAAATCTACCGAATGAAATCATTTATATATTATATTATATAATAAGTGACAAATGAAAGGATATATTCTGGAATTTTGTACCTAAAAAGAGGTTTTATAATGGAATATGGGAACAATGCATTGTGTTAAAAATAGGAGTATTTTTTTTGACATATTCATTAAAACATCATAAAACTCCAATAATATAACACTTGACCTGTAAAAAATTAAATCACACCTCAAATAAAAATTAATAATGCTAAAAAAATTTATTTAACTAATGATAATATCACTGAAAGTCTCTCTTGTGGGTGTGGAATCCCCACAATTCCCAAAATTTCCACTGATAATATAAAATAAATTATACCTTGAAAACAATGATAAATTAAAAACACTTAAACACATGATGTAGTATGAGTAAAATAAAATAAAAACATCATAAAACATTATTTCCTACCACATTGAGCCTCACGATTTTTGAATATTTCCTTGACTATATTATGTAATATAACATTATCTCTTATAAGGATTCAATTAGTACATACAAATAATAGATATGAAAATATATGTATCAACCTACTTTGGTGATCACAAGACATTTGGATACACTAATGAATAAGTAATCTGAAAATAGTTATACATAATAAATCTGTAAAAACACTATGTATGAAAATTTGGGGAACACATGTATAAGAAATACAGAAATAGATATATATGACTAATCTGAAAACACTTACAATTAATCAATATATATACAATTATGTATAACTAATTTGTAATCAATTATGTAATTTCTTGGCCCATATAAATGTCACGACCCGTCCTCGGGGCCCGTGCCGTGACTACCCCAAGCCCGCCTTCCATAGGCCAGGGGCTGGCGACTAGCACCAAGGCGTAAAATCCCAGTAAACAGGGAAGGCATTGCCTTTATAAGTAACAACCACACAGAGTCAGCAAGCGGAAAGTAAAGTGCAGAAAGTAAAGGGGGCCGGAAATACAAGCCCAACTGTAAAGTACAACTAAAAAAGTAAAGAACAGCAACTGAAGAAAAGACGGCGGCCTCGTGTCGTCCACTGGAAATCCCACCTGAAGGGTGGGTACAGATAGCCTCCAGGCTCCTCGGGTCCCACGTCCGCTCCGAGCACATCCCGCCCAGTGGTCCACCTCTAGGTACCGTCCTGCTCCACGCCCCAACCGTGATCAGCGATGTCCGTCGTCTGCAACCAACACAACAAGGTGCGGGCATAGCCCGTGCAGGGGTGAGTATAAGCTACTCAGTAAGGACCCCGAGACCCCCGAAGGTCTCTCGAAATCCAAAAAGGATATAGCACAAAAGAAAGATGCAATCACGAAGTAACATCTGACTCGACTTAGGTATATGCCCATACATATACCTAAGTCCCCAATTCTAGCTCTGCTCACGATCTCAAGAACAACTCAATCCACAAAGGAAAGCAAGACTCAAATCCACAAGGAGAGTAAACAGTAAATCCACATAGGATAGTTCAACACAATCCACAAAGGAGAGTAAACAGTAAATCCACTTAGGATAGTTCAACACAATCCACAAAGGAGAGTAACATAAGATTCAGCTCAACCAGGTATACTTTTTCAGATGACGTCAAAGATGATCACTGATCCATCTAAGTCGTCGGACCCACGAAGGATCGATAGGTACTAACCCCCGCAAAAGTCCCACTCAGGATCGGGCTCACACAGAACCTGTAGGCAGTGGCTCACACAGAACCGATAGTAAGGACCCACGTAGGATCGGGCTCACACAGAACCTGTAGCACTGATCCAAATAGGATCGCTGAGTGCAGTAGTCGACGCAGTCCACTGAGGATCTCTGCACAGTCGTCGCCGCAGTCCACGAAGGATCTCTGCTCTGCCGTCATCGCAGTCCACGGAGGATCTCTGCTCTGCCGTCGTCGCAGTCCACGGAGGATCTCTGCTCTGTCGTCGATTACACAACCAGCGCTAGGGTTCCCGCACATAGCGAGCTCGTTTAGGAGGGTCCGCTCCACGAGCCGAGAGGCTGATAAATCAACTGACACGTAGTCCGAAGTTGATGTATCCAAAAGTTCCATAACGACAATAGGATCTCAACGCAACAGACGGCGCGTCAATCGGACGCCCGGTCTGAGAGTTATTGGCATTTTCGTCCCAGGGGCCCGGTTGGTTTTCAGGGCAAAACCAACCCGACCGTACTCCGCCTGTATCCGATCCTCGGGCGGAGTATGCCAAAAGTTCCGTCTCACTTAGAGGAAACTACCACAGCTGACGGTACATCGATCGGACGTCCGTAGCTCATGTTATGAGCGTTTCCGCTCCGAGGGCCCGGTTGGTTTCGTGTACGAACCAACCCGGCCGAACCCAAAGTCTTCCGAAACCTTGAGTATAATATACCGAAACGACCGTCTCGATCCAAGGATCGCGTAGCCGCTAACGGTTCGTCAATCGGAGGTCCCAGGCCCAAGATATGGGCGAAAGACCGAAGAGGGCCCGAAACGGGGGTTCTGGGCCCGGGGCGACCCGGCCCGACCCGGCTAGGCCGGGTCCGGTCCGGCCTGGGCGCAGCCCGGCCTACCGTACCGGCCGGCTCGGCTTCGGCCGAGAGGCCGAACAAACTGCCGCGGGTTTGACCCGCGGCTTTGAGGGAAACGCGGCCCCGCGGGGGGCCGCCTGTCACGCGGACGCGGCCGGGCCGCCGCGTCCCTCCCCGGTTCCGCGCGGCCGCGGAACCGGCCGCCGCCGCCGCGGCTTCAGCCGCGGCGGAACATCTCCACGGCGGCGCGCCGGGCGCCGCCGCCTCCGGTCGCCGGCGCCGCCTCCCGCGGGCCGCCGGAGTTGCTCCGGTGGCCCGTTTTGCCTCCCGTCTGCGCCGTTGCTCCTCCCGGGGGCCGACCTTCACTGCGGAATCAACAAATGGCCCTTGCGTCGTGCTTT
This sequence comes from Viscum album, assembly GCA_963277665.1. Taxonomy (NCBI): domain Eukaryota; kingdom Viridiplantae; phylum Streptophyta; class Magnoliopsida; order Santalales; family Viscaceae; genus Viscum; species Viscum album. The sequence continues at coordinate 2,010,529,695 of OY728121.1, read as the reverse complement.
TTCCGTCGCCCGCCAAATCCGCACAAAAAGGAAGATCGGCGGAGGGTTGCCGGGTCTTGTTCGTTAGACCCGCACCCTCCGCGTTAGTCATAAACAACGGGAGGAATAAAACAACCAATCAACAATTTTAAATAAATTTAAAATTGTTCCTTGATCGGGTTCTTTATTTCAAAGAATAAACACGGGAAAGAATCATCAAGGAAATAAACCCCTACCTTGTCGTCGTCGTCGTCGGACGAGAGGTCGTCGCGGAATCGCTCGTCGCGGAAGAAGGAGATCGTCGCGTCGTCGCGGTATCCGGCGTCGCGTCGCCAATCTTCGGATCAAGATCAAACGGATTTAATTAATTTAAATCCGTTGATATCAAAATTAAAAAGGGAGAATTTAAACGATTCGTTTCTCACCTTAGTTGCCGAATGAGGATCGGCTGCGGAAGAAGAGGTGTCGCCGAAGAACGTCGCGGGTAAAGCTCGTCGACGTCGCAGATCTCGGTGTGCGTCGTCGAATTCCGGTCGCCGGCGTTCTTCGCGTTCTTCGCGGGGAGATGAAGAAACAAAGATTCTCTCAAATCCTTTCAAAGGATTTTTAGGTTGGTCTTATTTTATAAACATGCCAACAAACGCAAAAGCGTAAGTAACGACCCATCAGTTCGTTGAATTAATTCAACGAGCGAAACAACCCATTTAATTCACGAAAGAAACAGCCCATTTAATTCACGAAATAATCCGCCCAATTAAATGGTCTGTTAAGAATTAAAGAAAACGCGTTGGTTGACTTTTCAGTTACTTTGACGGGTTTTTGCGGGTGCGTTACTTAGCAAAAGAAACGGCGGGGCTCGTGCAGGCCCCACCTCACAAATATCCTACCAAGGGGGTAGGATATTTCTGGATAGCATCCTATCCAGTTCAACTCAGTTCAATCCGTCCTTAAGTGGCTTCAAGTGGCTTCCAAACAGCTTAAGTGAAATAAAATAAAGTTGTCGCACAAACTTTATTTTATTTCTGACTTAAAGCCGCAAAATTTAAAAACCACGTCTGAGGAAACGCAACTCCGGAAGAGGCGTTTCTAAGCAAATACCGGCGCTTCGATTTCATTGGTGCCCTCAGAATTTGATTCCGGGCACCGGTTCAAAAGATAGAAAAACCCGCTCGTCCGTTCACTGAACGTACCCGAGCCAAACTTCGGAAATTGATTCCGGGCACACCGGGCCTCGGAATCAGGTGCCGTCTGAAGCTGCGCTCTTGTAAAATTCCAAAGAAAATTAAGAAAAAAATTTCCTTGAAATTTGCGGGTCTTTACATTACTCCCACCTCAGGGCTTTACGTCCCCGTAAAGATACATCAAAAACTAGGGGAACAAATGGGGGTACTGAGCACGCATCTGAGCCTCCCGCTCCCAAGTGCTCTCCTGGAGGTTCCCGTGCTGCCATCTGACGCGCACAAGAGGAATCGACCGCCCACGTAGGACCCGCTCCTGTCGATCCTCGATCTCCACTGGGACCTCCTCAAAAGTCGCCCCATCGTCCACGTCCAGCTCCCCAAAGTCGATGATGTGCGTCGGGTCGTGCACGTATCTCCTCAGCTGAGACACGTGGAAGACGTCGTGCACCCGGTGCAACTGAGGTGGTAGAGCCAGGCGATAAGCCACCTCTCCTATCCTGCTGAGGACCTGGAAAGGCCCGATGAAGCGTGGAGACAACTTGCCGCCTCGGCCAAATCTCCGTAAACCACGTCGAGGTGAGACACGCAAAAAGACGTGGTCGCCATCCTCGAACTCTAGTGGCCTCCGCCTCCTGTCAGCATATGACTTCTGCCGGCTCTGAGCTGTCCTCATCCTCTCCTGGATGTTCTGGACCTTCTCTGTCGTGGCTCGGACCATCTCTGGTCCCACGAGTGCTGACTCCCCAGGGTCTGTCCAGCACAACGGTGATCTGCAGGGTCTGTCGTACAACGCCTCGTATGGTGCCATCCCGATGGTGGAGTGGTAGCTGTTGTTGTACGCGAACTCCACCAAGGGTAGGTGGTCCTCCCAGCTGCGACCAAAGTCGAGAACACATGCACGGAGCATGTCCTCGAGTGTCTGTATGGTCCTCTCCGTCTGACCATCCGTCTGAGGGTGGAAGGCTGTGCTCAGATGGAGCCGCGTCCCGAACGCCTCCTGCAACCCCTTCCAAAGCCGGGAAGTGAAACGAGCATCTCGATCGGAGACGATAGACGATGGCACACCGTGAAGCCGTACGATCTCCTGGACGTAAAGACGTCCCAAGCTCTCCACTGAGCCCTGCTCTCTGATGGGTAAGAAGTGTGCCGACTTGGTGAGTCGGTCGCCAATCACCCAAATGGAGTCGTGACCTCTGGAAGTGCGTGGAAGTCCAGTCACGAAGTCCATAGATATGCCGTCCCACTTCCACTCCGGGACCTCCAAGGGCTGTACCAAGCCTGCTGGTACCTGATGCTCTGCCTTCACCTGCTGGCAGGTGAGGCATCGTGAAACGAACTCTGCCACAACTTTCTTCATGCCCGGCCACCAGTGCTGTCGCCTGAGATCCTAGTACATCTTCGCCACTCCGGGATGCACCTCCAAGGGAGAAGTGTGAAACTCTCTCAACACCTCTTCTCGTAAAGTGACTGGAACGAAGGTACGCCCTCTGAAAAGGATGTCGTGCTCTGCTCCAAGGGAGAAGCCATCAGGCGCTTGACCTGAGGATATCAGTGCACGCCGGGTCTCACAGTCAGCGTCCTCACGCTGAGCCTCTCTGACCCGCTGTAGAAGTGGAGGAGAGACTGTGAGAGACTGAAGAAAGGCTGCTCCGTCTCTATCCACAAAGGATATCTGTAAGGAGGCCAGCTGCTCCGTCGCCTCCTCAAGTAGCTGAATGCCCGTCCTCCTGCTGAGGGCATCGGCTACCACGTTCCCCTTCCCAGGAGTATAGACTATCTCAAAGTCATAGTCCTGGAGGAACTCAAGCCATCTCCGCTGTCTCAGGTTCAGGTCCTTCTGAGAGAAGATATACCTGAGACTCTGGTGGTCAGAAAAGACTGTGAAGCGCTCGCCCGTCAGATAGTGCCGCCAAGTCTTCAGAGCGAAGACCACTGCTGCTAACTCCAGGTCATGAGTGGCGTAGTTCTGCTCATGCGGCCTCAACTGACGTGATCCGTAGGCGATCACGGCCCGCTCCTGCATCAGGACGCATCCGAGTCCAGTCCCTGATGCGTCGCAGTAAACTACGTATCCAACTCCCTCCTCAGGCAACCTCAAGATAGGTGCGCCGGTCAACCTCTGCCTCAGCTCCTGGAAGCTCTGCTGACATCTGTCTGACCACACAAAGGGTTTCCCCTTCTTCGTCAAGGCTGAGAGTGGTGCCGCAACTCTGGAGAAGTCTGGCACGAATCTCCGATAGTATCCCGCTAGGACCAAGAAGCTCCGCACCTCTGTCACGCTCCTGGGTGGCTCCCAAGCTAGCACTGCCTCGATCTTCGCGGGATCCACTGCAACTCCCGCCTCAGAAATGACGTGCCCCAAGAAATGGATCTCACGTAACCAGAACTGGCATTTTGAGAGCTTTCCATAAAGATGGTGCTCTCGGAGCGTGTCTAGCACAACTCGCAGGTGGTAGGCATGCTCCTCCTCAGTCGTCGAGTATACCAAAATGTCGTCAATGAAGACCACGACAAATCAGTCGAGGTATGGCCGGAAGATCCTGTTCATGAGGCTCATGAACACTGCTGGAGCATTGGTTATGCCGAATGGCATAACCAAGAACTCATAATGGCCATACCGACACCTAATGGCCGTCTTCTGCACGTCCTCGTCTCAAACTCTGAGCTGATGATATCCTGACCGGAGGTCTATCTTCGAGAACCACCGCGCTCCCTTGAGATGATCGAAGAGGTCATCAATCCGTGGTAGCAGATACTTGTTCCTCATTGTCACCTGGTTCAGGCGATGATAGTCGACACATAGTCGCAAGCTCCCGTCCGCCTTCTTGGCGAACAAAATCGGGGAAGCCCAGGGTGAAACACTGGGTCGGATAAACCCCTTGCTCTGCAAGTCCTCCAACTGTACCCGCAGCTCCCGAAGCTCGGCGGGGGCCATCCGATATGCTGGAGAAGATATCGGGGCTGTCCCGGGGTACAAGTCGATGTAAAAGTCTACCTCTCTACGAGGAGGTAGCCCTGGAACGTCGTCGGGAAAGACGTCCATGTACTGGTCCACCACTGCAGGAAAAGCCGGACTCCGCACGTCCACTGCTCCTAGGATGAGGCTAGCCAACTGATGAGAGATGGGTTGCACTCTCCTCTGCGGAAGTCCATCCTGTGCTGCAAAGGTTCCCTTCTCGCCGGTGAAGGTAAACCTGCTCCCGTCGGTACGAACACATCGCACCTTGCGCATAAAACAGTCGATCTGGGCATGAACCGTGGATAGCCAATCCATGCCCAAGATGACGTCGTAAGGCCTCGACGCCGCTACAAGGAGATCCCAGCCGAAGCTCTCGCCTCCTAGAGTATGCTCACACTGCCGGCACCAGTGCGTAATCGTCGAGTTCGCTCCCGTAGGAGTCTCTAGCTGTAAGGATCGAGCCAACGGCTCAGTCGGAATCTCCGAGCTCCGAACAAGGGCAGAGGCTATGAAAGAGTGACTCGCTCCTGTGTCTATAAGTACTGCAGCAAGGGTGGAATAGACACAGATCGTACCTCGAATCATCTCTGGCACGTCGGGGTCGTAGGCCTCCACTGCCTGGAGCTGGGCCTGTCCCTGCCCGCCAGCTCCATGTGGTCGAGGTGGCCCTCCTGGTGGTGGTGGGGGTAGAGCCTGGAAGCGTCGCCCACCACCCGCTGCTCGGCCAGCTCCTCTGCCTCGTCCGCCTCCTCCCTGCGGACCGCCACGGTCGACCCTCTGCCTCTGCCTGGGTGGCCCCTCCACCGTCTGCTGCTCCTCTGGTCGGCGAGTCGGGCAGTCACGAGCCATGTGACCCTGCCCGCCGCAGGAGTAGCACAGCCTGCCTCTCGGAAGGCTGGCACTCCGCTGTGTGCCTCGTACTGCTGTGCCGGTGTCCTGAGGCCGTCTGCGTGGGGGTCTGGTCTGCCTGGACCCGTGAGTCATCCGTCGGCTACCTGCTTCCGAAGACTCAGCTACCTGCCGCCCTGCGCTAGGTCTCGCCGCTGAAGAAGGCTCTGCCAGGAAGCTCTCGATCAGGAGGGCTCGCTCCAGCACTCCCGTCTGGGTCGGAATGCTGAGGGAGATCAGCGACGCCCGAATCTCCTGTCGCAAGCCCTGCTCGAAGGTCCGGGCCCGGAAGAAGGGGTCCCGTACCATGTCGGTCGAGTAGTGAGATAGGTCCGTGAACCTCGCCGCGTACTGAGCGACCGTCATGCTGCCCTGGCACAGCTGGAGAAGCTCCTGGATGCGCACCGCTCGGAGGGTGGCCGGGACGAACTCAGAGCGGAAGAGGCTCTTGAAGTCCGCCCAGAGCAAGGATGTCTCATCGTGAACCTAGAGCATCAGGCTCCACCATCGTCCTGCCGCCGCCTGCAGGAGGCTCGCCGCGAGAATCACCATGAGATCCGCTGGTGTCCTCACTAGCCTAAAGATCCGTACCACCGCCTCAAGCCAGTCCTCGGCGGCCTGGGGGTCCGCCTCACCGCGAAACCTGGGCGGTCGCTGGCTCTGAAACTCATGCAGTGCCCTGAGGCGACGTGCATCGTCAGCGTCTGGTACTGGAAGCATCGGTGGCTCGGCGGGTAAGGCTACCGCCGGTGCCACTGCTGGCAAAGGGCCCTGCACCGAGGCCTCGTCGCTCGGTGGGCTGCCGTCGCGCCCTACACTCGGAACCCTAGCTGGCTGTCGTCGCGGGGCCATCCTGAAAAGGAGAACAAGAGCACCACAGTCAGAACAGTATACCTGGTGAGCTGGCACAAGTAATCACAAGGAAAACTTGAGACTTTCATAAAGCAGATCAGTATACCCGGTGAGCTGACACAAGCAATCACAAAGAAACTTGAAACACACACGCAATAAATGTTTTCATGCATTAAGTCGGAAATCAGGAGTCAGGGTCCTGGTGTACGGATACGTCGGCCGCCGCACCAACACTGGGCTCCCTCAACTGATAACCACACTCAATACACTAAACACTATTGCTTCATATAGAAGGAAAGGACGATCAGAGTCTGCGGTAGAACCGACCACCTCTGATACCAATTTTTCACGACCCGTCCTCGGGGCCCGTGCCGTGACTACCCCAAGCCTGCCTTCCATAGGCCAAGGGCTGGCGACTAGCACCAAGGCGTAAAATCCCAGTAAAAAGGGAAGGCATTGCCTTTATAAGTAACAACCACACAGAGTCAGCAAGCGGAAAGTAAAGTGCAGAAAGTAAAGGGGGCCGGAAATACAAGCCCAACTGTAAAGTACAACTAAAAAAGTAAAGAACAGCAACTGAAGAAAAGACGGCGGCCTCGTGTCGTCCACTGGCAATCCCACCTGAAGGGTGGGTACAGATAGCCTCCAGGCTCCTCGGGTCCCACGTCCGCTTCGAGCACGTCCCGCCCAGTGGTCCACCTCCAGGTACCGTCCTGCTCCACGCCCCAACCGTGATCAGCGATGTCCGTCGTCTGCAACCAACACAACAAGGTGCGGGCATAGCCCGTGCAGGGGTGAGTATAAGCTACTCAGTAAGGACCCCGAGACCCCCGAAGGTCTCTCGAAATCCACAAAGGATATAGCACAAAAGAAAGATGCAATCACGAAGTAACATCTGACTCGACTTAGGTATATGCCCATACATATACCTAAGTCCCCAATTCTAGCTCTGCTCACGAGCTCAAGAACAACTCAATCCACAAAGGAAAGCAAGACTCAAATCCACATGGAGAGTAAACAGTAAATCCACATAGGATAGTTCAACACAATCCAGAAAGGATAGTAAACAGTAAATCCACTTAGGGTAGTTCAACACAATCCACAAAGGAGAGTAACATAAGATTCAGCTCAACCAGGTATACTTTTTCAGATGACGTCAAAGATGATCACTGATCCATCTAAGTCGTCGGACCCACGAAGGATCGATAGGTACTAACCCCCGCAAAAGACCCACTCAGGATCGGGCTCACACAGAACCTGTAGGCAGTGGCTCACACAGAACCGGTAGTAAGGACCCACGTAGGATCAGGCTCACACAGAACCTGTAGCACTGATCCACGTAGGATCGCTGAGTGCAGTAGTCGACGCAGTCCACTGAGGATCTCTGCACAGTCGTCGCCGCAGTCCAAGAAGGATCTCTGCTCTGCCGTCGTCGCAGTCCACGGAGGATCTCTGCTCTGCCGTCGTCGCAGTCCACGGAGGATCTCTGCTCTGTCGTCGAAGTCACAGCCAGCGCTAGGGTTCCCGCACATAGCGAGCTCGTTTAGGAGGGTCCGCTCCACGAGCCGAGAGGCTGATACATCAACTGACACGTAGTCCGAAGTTGATGTATCCAAAAGTTCCATATCGACAACAGGATCTCAACGCAACAGACGACGCGTCAATCGGACGCCCGGTCTGAGAGTTATTGGCATTTTCGTCCCAGGGGCCCGGTTGGTTTTTAGGGAAAAACCAACCCGACCGTACTCCGCCTGTATCCGATCCTCGGGCGGAGTATGCCAAAAGTTCCGTCTCACTTAGAGGAAACTACCACAGCTGACGGTACGTTGATCGGACGTCCGTAGCTCAAGTTATGAGCGTTTCCGCTCCGAGGGCCCGGTTGGTTTCGTGTAAGAACCAACCCGGCCGAACCCAAAGTCTTCCGAAACCTTGAGTATAATATACCAAAACGACCGTCTCGATCCAAGGATCGCGTAGCCGCTGACGGTTCGTCAATCGGAGGTCCCAGACCCAAGATATGGGCGACAGACCGAAGAGGGCCCGAAACGGGGGTTCTGGGCCCGGGGCGAACCGGCCCGACCCGGCTAGGCCGGGTCCGGTCCGGCCTGGGCGCGGCCCTGCCGACCGGACCGGCCGGCTCGGCTTCGGCCGAGCGGCCGAACAAACTGCCGCGGGTTTGACCCGCGGCTTTGAGGGAAACGCGGCCCCGCGGGGGGCCGCCTGTCACGCGGACGCGGCCGGGCCGCCGCGTCCCTCCCCGGTTCCGCGCGGCCGCGGAACCGGCCGCCGCCGCCGCGGCTTCAGCCGCGGCGGAACTTCTCCACGGCGGCGCGCCGGGTGCCGCCGCCTCCGGTCGCCGTCTTCGCCTCCCGCGGGCCGCCGGAGTTGCTCCGGTGGCCCGTTTTGCCTCCCGTCTGCGCCGTTGCTCCTCCCGGGGGCCGACCTTCACTGCGGAATCAACAAATGGCCCATGCGTCGTTCTTTTGCTGTCGCCCGCCAAATCCGCACAAAAAGGAAGATCGGCGGAGGGTTGCCGGGTCTTGTTCGTTAGACCCGCACCCTCCGCGTTAGTCATAAACAACGGGAGGAATAAAACAACCAATCAACAATTTTAAATAAATTTAAAATTGTTCCTTGATCGGGTTCTTTATTTCAAAGAATAAACACGGGAAAGAATCATCAAGGAAATAAACCCCTACCTTGTCGTCGTCATCGTCGGACGAGAGGTCGTCGCAGAATCGCTCGTCGCGGAAGAAAGAGATCGTCGCGTCGTCGCGGTATCCGGCGTCGCGTCGCCAATCTCCGGATCAAGATCAAACGGATTTAATTAATTTAAATCCGTTGATATCGAAATTAAAAAGGGAGAATTTAAACGATTCGTTTCTCACCTTAGTTGCCGAACGAGGATCGGCTGCGGAAGAAGAGGCGTCGCCGAAGAACGTCGCGGGTAAAGCTCGTCGACGTCGCAGATCTCGGTGTGCGTCGTCGAATTCCGGTCGCCGGTGTTCTTCGTGTTCTTCGCGTTCTTCGCGGGGAGATGAAGAAACAAAGATTATCTCAAATCCTTTCAAAGGATTTTTAGGTTGGTCTTATTTTATAAACATGCCAACAAACGCAAAAGCGTAAGTAACGACCCATCAGTTCGTTGAATTAATTCAACGAGCGAAACATCCCATTTAATTCACGAAAGAAACAGCCCATTTAATTCACGAAATAAACCGCCCAATTAAATGGTCTGTTAAGAATTAAAGAAAACGCGTCGGTTGACTTTTCAGTTACTTTGACGGGTTTTTGCGGGTGCGTTACTTAGCGAAAGAAACGGCGGGGCTCGTGCAGGCCCCACCTCACAAATATCCTACCAAGGGGGTAGGATATTTCTGGATAGCATCCTATCCAGTTCAACTCAGTTCAAGCCGTCCTTAAGTGGCTTCAAGTGGCTTCCAAACAGCTTAAGTGAAATAAAATAAAGTTGTCGCACAAACTTTATTTTATTTCTGACTTAAAGCCGCAAAATTTAAAAAACCACGTCTGAGCAAACGCAACTCCGGAAGAGGCGTTTCTAAGAAAATACCGGCGCTGCGATTTCATTGGTGCCCTCAGAATTTGATTCCGGGCACCGGTTCAAAAGATAGAAAAACCCGCTCGTCCGTTCACTGAACGTACCCGAGCCAAACTTCGGAAATTGATTCCGGGCACACCGGGCCTCGGAATCAGGTAACGTCTGAAGCTGCGCTCTTGTAAAATTCCAAAGAAAATTAAGAAAAAAATTTCCTTGAAATTTGCGGGTCTTTACAATAAATGTAGGGCACCAAATTTCTACCTCCAATAAATACATTAAGTTTTTATGTAGAACCATCTAATGAATATATTAGGGACAGAGTAGTATTTTCAAAATATGATCTGATTAAACACATTCCTCCACCCATGATTTTATAACAAAAGAAGTATAATTCCTGGTAGTATTTCATTGTAAACATTATAATAGTGAGATTTATCAAAGTTACTGGAACATAAAATATCCCATGAACAAAATGATAGTATAAAATCACCTAAATACATGATTCACTATAAAAACAAAAATATAATCCAAACTCATATCCTACCATATTGAGAAACATTGTTTTTGCTGATTATCTTGAACTCATTATGTATGAAAACGTCATATCATACCTGGATTAATTTATTAAATACTAATTTTGGATATGAAAAATACTCATATAAACCTACATTAAAGATCATATGAAATCTAGAACAACTTATTTATAATAAATCTGAAAATAGTTCTACACTATAAATACACAATGTATGAGAAATTAGGAAAAAATTGAATAAAAATCCCAAAATATCTATATTTGAAAAATCTATAAGCACACACACACACAGAGACACACATATATATATAGAACCTATACACAAAAATTTATTAGAAATATGTTAGTAGACATGAAAATATCAGGACCAATTGATTGAAAATTTACAATTGAAGTTACATTAAAAGTTTCCAAAATTATATTATAAACTTAAGATACATCAAATATTTAGACGAAGTGGGTGGAGGCTTATCAAAAATCACCTTATTTTAAATTGAATACTTTAGTGAAAAGTTTAAAAAACAAAATGAACTGGCTAAATGAGACCTTGTCTGAAGTAAAAAATTTAATAGGGTGAAAAACAGAGAATAATATTGTATGTCTCTTAAAGTCACACATACATGTGTGGATGAAATATGCATTGCAGATTAAATAACCTAATGATATTGCTACAACATAGTAAAAAAAATACACTATTCTGATGCTACTATGGGATAAGTATAAAATGAATGTGTTTTAATATAATTTAATTAAAATATTCACTAAAAAACACATTATCTACTGAATACATTTCAAAAATAAATCTCCATACAAAAAAACAACCTTACCATTAGAAGCAGGGAATGCAAGAACATATTTCAGTATTGTGGGTGTATCTTGATGTTTATCTCTAATATATTATCAATGTGACTTTAGTAAAATAATGAATTTTGTAAAAAAAATACTTGCCTAAGTCACAAGAAAAATTATAAATACCTAATCAAATTGCATTGCAAATAAAAATAGTGACAAAACTTATGTTTCAAATCATAAAATTTAGAGATAAAAGATATCTAAAAAAATTACAGGGAATAAAACATTCCTCTATAAATGATTCCATATTGATTATTTTCATTCTTTTCATTCCAGTTAATTAAGAGTTATAAATAATTAAGCAATTCTAGGAATAAATAATAATTCAAATTCTATGAAATAATTATATACAAGAAACATGTAAGAAATTATAAATTTTTTTTGGCCTAGTTGAATGTAAATTTACAATTAATTTCATGTTAAAACTTGTAAAAAATTATAAACTTCTCATGAAACATTGAGTATTTTCATGAAGTACATGGAATCATATCACAATTCTCTTGATTGTAAAGAGAAAAAATAAGTTCAATGTTTAAAAAAATGCATAAGAGAAATTGAAATTTTCTACGAACTAAAAATTTAAAAATAAATAACATCAAACAAGATATCATAGTTTTATTAGATTCATATATACCTTAGTTTATGAAATATTCATGGTTGATTTAACGAACCTAATTCCAGTTCTACAACATAGTCATAAAAATCCACTATACTGATGCTCCTACGAGATAAGGATAAACCAAAAGTGTATTAAAGTTATAAATTTTAACAGACACTAAAAAACCATTAGATACTGAATAAAGTTTGAAAAATAAATTTCCATACTAAATAAATAACCTAACCATAATAATCTGGGAAAGAAGGCACACATTTCATAATTATGGCCGCATCATGTTGGGTTTCTCCTATATATTATCAGATTTATTTTAGTAAAACTATGTAATTTGTAAAAAATTTTATTCTACTTAGTCATAAAAAAATAAATATACACAATTAAAATAAACTTTCCCTAAGAAAGTAATAAAACTTATTATTAAAAGCATAAAATTTAGATATAATGAGTAATAAACAATGAATATACTCATTTTATTGAATGTATGGGGCTATTCACAATTTGGTTTAATAAAATAAGAAAATAAAAAATAACATTTAAAGTAAAATAGTCATAAGTAAGAATCATAAAAAACAAAATTAATTTACAATGCGAACAAAATAGTGATAAAAATAATTAACAGAAGCATTAAATTTGGAGATAAAAGAGACGAACTAAAAAATCAGGGAGGGAAGAAAACATCCTCATGTAAATGATTCAGTCACAAGTATTTCCTAGAATCGCTTTCTAGTTGATAAAGATTTTATAAAAAAATTAATCTGAACATTTTATGGAAAGAATGGGTATATTGGAATTTGAGTTTAATAAAACAAGAAACAAAATAATTAAATAGGAAACACAATAGTTTCTTTTATAAAAATTTATACAATTAAAAAAATACAGGATATGTATATAAAAATTTATAATATAAATAAAAAATAATTTATATAAATGAATAATTTGAATAAATATAGCGGTAAAATATAGATTTAATAAATGAAATAAATTGAAAATTTATTGGAAAAAAAGAAAAATCAAATTACTCTAGGATAATTTGGATAATTTTATTTATTGTGATGGAATAAATTAAAATGAATAAAAATTTAAAATTTGAAAATGAATGGACTTCTCACCTTATATGTAATCCCCTAGGAATAACTTTCTTATAATTCAACATTGAGAAATCATTTCCAATACATTTTTCATTAATTATTGACCTAATATAAAAAATAAAATTGATGAACTCTTAACACTACCAATTGGATAATTTATGACAAAATTAAACATATAAATTTTAAGTAAGGCACAGGAGTATGTAATTTTATAAAAATCATGATCTACCCTTGAAATGAGAAATGCATGATGTGTATCAATAAATGTTGGTTCTATAATTTTTTATCCTCCATTATATAGAAGTCATAGTTGATGAACAATTTGAAAATGAAATCAAAGATTAAAATCATAGTTTATAATGACATGATTCCATCCAAATAATACTAAAAACTAGAAAAAACATAAAAAATGGAAAATTAGATAATTAATGAGACAATTAATCGGTAAAAACATACCCTAGACTATTAAAATCATTATTGGAGTTTACTGTTACGAAATCAGGAAAACATACCATAAAACTACGATTTGATGGTTATAGAGGGAATTTATCAATGTCGTGGCTGGAAAATATGGTTTTTAGTACTGAAAATTTGTCGAGGTGTTATGGATAAAATTAATCAATTTAAATTCACAAAGAGGATGCCCGATCAATGGGATCACTATGATAATACATGGAATACAATAGAGGCGATACTCTAGAGGCTTAGGTAGGGGTAGGGTGGGTGTGGGGATGGAAGCCGATCTGTAAAGGGTATTCGGGGAGGGGAGCCAAAGAGGGGAGTATGGGAGGGTATCCGCGTAAGAGGGGATATAGCGGAAGGGTGGAAGTGGTGAACCGATTCATGGGGGTAAAGGTGGAGAAGGAGGCTCATACAAGGGGGAGGTGTCAGTGGGGGTGTCGGTGGAGGCATATGAGGAGGCGGAGCCATATACGGAGGTGTGGATAGAGAGGATAATAGGGGTGTGTATAAGTCCCCATCCTTAAACATTACTTAATCATGAGTTATTACAAGATTACACATTGAGGATCTTTTCAAGTTTTGAGTTTTAGAGAATTAGATCATAAATCATGCATTAGATTCCACATTTAAACAAGGTGGTTACATTAAAGATAATATTCACTTTTCCCATGAAAGTAAACATATTTAAAAAACATGGATTCTTTCATGACACTTCCTTGACACTATAATCACATCATGTACATTTCCCTTGACCTGTGAAAAACATTTCAAAAACATGGGATGAGCATAAAAATCTCAGTAAGGGATATAAAAGTATGAAATGAAAAAATTTGTCCATGTATACATAAGAATTAATTAAATCATACTTTACTCATAAAACATAAGCACTTTAACATACATCATCAAATCAGGAATAAATCATAGAAATCATAAGACATAAAGGTAACATGAGGAATTCATAACATTCTTACGTTGGGAGTAACCCTCATGGTTACGTTTGGAATACCCACCACAGTATATTCCCTAAATCTCTTCTGAGAAACCTTAGAGTTTAACCCCTTTGCATTACCCAATGCATTGGAGAGCTATATCGGGATCACCCGCCCTTAGTTTATCATGAAACCACCCATCTTCATAGAAAATTCCCAATAACCATAACATAATCGTATCACATAAAACATGCATAAAGGAAACATAAAATTTCCAAATTTCAATCACAAGATATCAAAAACACATTGATATAATAAAAATATTACCAAAATTATTTTCAATACCAAAATAAAAGAAAAGTAAAACATGGTATTTATTTTTCATTAAAAAAATGTTATGGCTTGTAGAGGAAGCCGAAACTCAAATGATGGTCACGGCGGCGGAGATGTCATTGTCGCAACATACGTACGACAAAAACATTCCCTTTTGTCGTTTAGTAAATCACTTAGTATAAAAAATATTCCGTTTGAATAAATTTAAATGTCAAAGTGGTTTATACACCGTATAAAAGAAAGGTGTGTATAAAACAAAATATTCCTCAAGGAAAGGAGATTGAGACGAAGTCCATTACCTCGTGTCCGAATTGACTCGATCATTCTTTAACCTCCTGAATAATAAACTTGAGTTAATTTATAATTTCATAAGAACCTTTTTCAAGTTCATTATTCCTTTTATATCACTTATTACCATGTTATTAACACTATGTAATTATTTAAGTTAATAACGGCTGTTTTGTCGATCATTGGTGCTTGAATAAAAAACAAACTCCTTATAATTAAAAGTTATTCATGTTGTAAAATATCCATTATATCCAGAATTATATTCATGATTTAGATATCATATACATCATATATATCCAGTATATACATACATTTATAATATTACTTAAAATTTAGAGGTATGAAATGAAATGCACCGTTCATGGAGATGGTAATCTGTACGTACACATGAATGCTATTTTCATTTCTATTTCATATTTAATGGAATGAAATCCTAATTATATAAAGTTATATTATAAATATAGTATTATATCATATGTAATACCATTAACTCCATCCTTTATATTTCCCACATATGGCATTAACGAATCAAATCACTTTGAGGGGGCGGTAGTCCGCACTTCCTAAAATGAAGATATCGCCTTTACACATAATGGAAACCATAACGGTATTCCATAAATGAAAAATGCAGAGGCATAAGGAAAACATAAACATAATATATATCGTATATAAATAGAGTGACATCCTAATGTCCACCATGAAAGGTGTTGAAAGATGATTGAACAATCATCGTTTCGTGAGGCAGAAATTCACCATCCAAGGAAATAGTATTTTCTTTAACCATTTTTCGGAGGTGTGTGTAAGTGTAGCTTGAATCCTTCTTATAAAAACATCATAGTATGTTTAATATACTTGTTTTGTTACAAAAAAAGTAATAAAAAGAGATTATGGGGTTGGAGAAGAAAAATAAAACAAAAGAACACAAGTGATGACATTACCTTTAAATCGGGTAACTCCTCTTGGTCTGAACCAAAAGGGTTTCTTGAAGAGATTTCTGCCTAAGGTAAGGCTTCTAGGATGAATATAGGGATTTGGAGAGATAAAATGAGTAGGTCATGGTCGAGACAATGGATTGAGTAGTGTGGGTAAGGAGGTATATGGCGGTGACTCTTATAAGAGGGAGGAGGGGCACTCTTGGAAAGTCAAGAACTGTTACTTTATATTAAAATGAGTTTTCGATTTTAAATGTCCCACATTGTTATATTTCGAGGATAAGGTGATAAGGGTTTTCAATATACTCATCCAATAAGTTTTTGAAAAGTTTAAGTCTTATATTTTACATTATCTTTTCATTTTATTTAAATAGTTCATTAATGAGGTAATCGCTGCATCATCATGGTGTTATAATAAATTTAATTTATTTAATGTCTAAAAATTATAAAAAAATACTATGATGTAGCAAATATATTTATCTGTCCAATTAATATTTATAGTCCAAGAGATCATTACGTAGACAAAATTAATTTTTTTTACTTAGGTGTTACATACTTTTCTAATATTCTCCTTTCATTAAAAATAAAATGATAAAGTGTCACTATAACCCATAAGTGATTCCAGTGGGTCCCTAAGTTTGGAAAAGGCATCCCATGGTCGTCCATGACAAAAAAAAGTAAAATTAGGACACTTTTTTGTGTCATTTGTTATTATTATGATATTATTTTATTATCCTTAACTTCCCGATTACTAATTAATAACGATAATTAATGACAGTTACCGTTTTTACTATTCATAATGTCCAAAAACAAAAGAGTCTTAATTACAAAATTTGGACCTTCTGATTACAAATTTGGAATCCATTATACCAAATTTCAAATATATAAATTGAATTAATTAATTTAAAAAATAATTCCCATTGTCAAAATAAATTGCGAGTTATTTTGAAACAATATCTAAGAAAAGATTGGCAATTGTTATGCCCAATTCCAAAGTGAAATCAATTATAATGACCACAATTGTATTAAATGGTAAAAATATATTCTAATTACACTTTAAATCCAATTATAAATATAATCTAACCATATAATTAAATTATATTAAAAAGCAGTTTTGAAGTAAAATGCAGTATTTTTCACTATTCATTAAAAAATGAACATTGTCAGAAAAATACCAAAAAAATTTCCAAAGTAAATTTCAATGTCCCAATTATAATGAAAATGTTTATTTTGACAAATAGAGTTTATAAAATTTTCAAAAGATATATTTAAAAATGGTTCTCCTTCAAAAGGCTATAAAACAATCTTTTAAAAATATTAGAGAATTATATTCTTAAGATAGGATTTATTTTCATTTTAAGTCTTTAAAACACTATCTAATTCATAAATAGACATAGATATGAAAATAAATAATTATTTACTTACTTGGGATGTTACATCCTTCCCCCCTTTAGAAAATTGTGTCTCCACAATTTATTTAATTATCGAATAAGTGGGGGTATTTATCTCTCATTGCATTTTGAGATTACCATGTTGCCTCTTCAATCATGTAATTATTCCACAAAACATTTACTTGATTAATCACCTTATTCCGTAACACTTGATCCCTGTGGTCCAGAATCTAGACTGGTTCTTCTTCATAAGATTGGTTCTCTTCCAACTGAACTACCTCTAGACTCAAAACATGATATGGATCTTGCATGTACTTCCTTAACATTGAAACATGGAAAATATTGTGTACCTGAGATAAAATCGGAAGTAAAGACACTTTGTATGCAACTGATCCAACTCTCTCCAGAATTTCACATGGTCCAATGAATCATGGACTCATCTTTCCTTTCTTACCAAATCACATCACACGTTTTCATGGTGAATCTTTGAGGAGGACAAGATCACCTACCTCAAAAGAGCGATCCTTCCTTCTATTGTCTGCATAACTTTTTTGTCTGCTCTAAGCTGTTCTCATGTGTCTCTATATCAGCTGAACTTTTTCTACCAACTCTAATACCAATTCTCCTCCCATCAACTTCCTTTCACCCACTTCATCCCAAAAAGATGGATTTCGACACCACTTCCAATATAATTCCTCAAATGGTTCCATCTGTATACTGGAATGAAAACTGTTATTATAAGAAAAATAAACCAAAGAAATATTTTGGTCCCAACTTCCCTGATAATCCATCGAACAAGCACATTTCATATCCTCCAAAATCTGAATTGTCCATTCTGACTGCCCATTTGATTGAGGATGAAAAGATGTGCTAAAATTTAATTCAGTACCCAACGACATCTGAAGGCCTTTCCAAAAGTTATAAGTAATCATGGGATCACGATCAGATAATATGGATAGGGGAACTCCATGTAACCTGACTATCTCTTTATGATAGAAACAATAAAGTTTATCTAGGGAAAAATTATCTCGTATGGCTAGGAAATGAGAAGATTTAGTCAAGCGATCAACAATAACCCAAATTGAATTATTACCTCGATGTGTCTTTGTCAATCCAACAACGAAGTCCATGGATATATTATCTCATTTCCACTCTGGTACTGGTAAATGTTGAATCATCCCTTTTGGTAACTGCCACTCTACATTAACCTTTTGACAAGTCAAACACTTCACATAAAAATCAACAATATCACTTTTAATTCTAGCCCACCGGTAGTACACCTGAAGATCTCTATACATCTTAGTACTGCCACGATGAACTGAAAACAAAGAACTATGAGCTTCACATAACAACTCTCTCTTAAATTATGAATCACACGGCACACACAATCTCTTCCCTAATCTCAAAACACAATCATTATCAATGTTGAATTCCAGAAACTTACCCTTCGGAACTAGCTCTACCTTTTTCTGTAACTCACTATCTTTCTTCTACGCTTGATTAATTTTGTCTGATGGAGAAGATTTCACCGATAACTGAAACAAAACAGAATAACATCCTACACCAATAACTTCTATGCCAGATTTCATCAAATCCTTAACCAAAGGATCACGTTCCAAACATAACATGGTTAATGAAGCATTACTTTTTCAACTCAAAGCATCGACCACATTATTTTCTTTCCTCAGATGGTAATGAAATGTATAATCATAATCTTTGATTAATTATATCCATCTATTCTATCTCATGTTCAATTCTTTCTGAGTGAAAATATAATTTAAACTTTTTTGTTCGGTATATATTTCACACTTTACTCCATACAAAGGATGCCTCCAAATTTTTAAAGAGAAAACAACAGCAACTAATTCCAAATCATCAGTAGGGTAATTTACCACATGAGTTTTCAACTGTCGTGAAGCATAATCAATTTCCTGATCATTCTGCATTAGGATGAAAACAAGTCCTTTCAATGAAGCATCACTGTAGATAACAAACTCACCATTCCTGGAAGGTAGTGCCAAAACTGGAGCATTCACCAATCTTCTTTTCTATTCCTGAAAACAATAATCACATTCTTTTATCCAGATAAAATTATCACCCTTTAGAGTTAGCTTAGTCATTGAACTAGATATCCGGGAAAAATTTCTAACAAACCTTCGGTAATAGACTTCCAAACCAAGAAAACTACAAATATCAGTTACATTTGTGGGTCTTTGGAATTATTCAACAACCTTTGTTTTTTCTAGATAAAAAGTTATTCCATCTTTAGAAACAATGTGACCAAGGAAAGAAATTTTTTGCAACCAAAACTCTCACTTGATGAATTTCCAATACAATTTATTTTATTTTAGGGTTTGTAAAATAACCCTTAAATGAATTTCATGCTCCTCTTTACTTTTAGAAAACACCAAAATATCATCAATGAGAACAACCACAATCTTTCCAAGAACTCTTGGAAAATTCTATTCATAAGTTCCATGAATACAACAGGTGCATTGGTTTTCCCAAAAGGCATTACTAAAAATTCATAATGGCCATATCTTTTACAAAACACAGTATTCTGAGTATCTACTTCCTTTACGTTCAACTGATGGTACCCCGATCGTTGGTTAATCATTGAAAAATACTAAACTTCCTGGAGATGATCAAACAAATCATCGATATGAGGCAAAGAATATTTTTTCTTAATAGTGATGTTATTCAAGGCTCTATGAACAATACAAAGTCTCATAGAACCATATTTCTTTTTAACAAATAAGACAGGAGCACCCCGTACTGATATTCTAGGTCGAATGAAAACATTCTCTAATAAATCTTTCATTTTCTCCTTCGACTCAAAAAGTTCAATTTGAGCCATTCGATAAGGGGGTTTTGAAATTGGCTTAGAAGCAGGAACTAAGTCAACAGTAAATTCAACTTCTCGATCTAATATTATTCCCGGAAACTCATGAGGAAAAACATCAGGATACTCATTTACCACTAGCACATTGTTAATCTGAATGGTTTATTTGTTTTCAACATTATGTCCAAGGTAAAATTCATTTACATATTTTGCATGTTTATCAGCCTCTTGATATGTTATCAACACTAAGGGTTCATTATTGTACACAAACTAAAAGTCTTTCTAAAAAGAATCTTCTTTAGCTCTAAAATCAATCTTAGCATAGTAAACAGAGAGCCAATCCATACCCAGGATAACATCAAACTCTACAAGAGGTAAAACAATAAGGTTTTCATGTAGGTTCATTCCACGGATGAGGATTGGAAGAATCTTATATATTATTTTTGCCTCAACATTTCCCCTAGGTGTTTTTACCACATCTTCAGTAGTCATTTCTTGAGATGGAATTCAAAATTTACTAGAATTGTTTTCAGAGATTAAAGATTGGGTAGACCTCGAATCAAACAACACAGTACGATAATCTGTGAAAACAATCAAAGTACCTGATACCACTTCATTTGTTTTCCCAACATCTTCTGAAGTAGTTTCAAAGGATTTACCAACTCTTTTTTTCTTGTAGTCTGACTACTTCCCATCATTTGAGATCTTTTTCGAACACTCATTTTCATAATGAACCATCTCATTGCACTTGAAACATTTCACTAACTCTAAATCAAATTTTTTCTTACCATCACCTAATATTTTCTAGTGAAATCACAAGCCTTATGTCCCATCTTACCAAATCAGTAGCACTTTATAGAATTTAGAAGGCATTCCCAAGCGTGCCTTTTACCACATTTATCACAAACTGGAAACTTATTTTTATTACAATCTGACCTTTTTAAAGAATTCTTCCCTTTCTCCTACCACCTCGGTCTCTTATAATGTTGGTAGTTATAGAACACTTGATCATCGGAAAACTCCATTTCCACCTTCTCGGCACATTGAACAAGCTTTTCATAACTCTTGATCTCATGAGATGCTTAAGCCCTTCGATATTTTGTCTTTAATCCTGAGTAAAAATGATTGATTTTACTATCAAGGTCTCAGATAAAATTTGGAGTATACCTTTCCAACCGAGTAAACCTTTCTTCATAATCATCAATTGAGTCGCCCTCTTTCCTCAATTCCAAGAATTATTTTTCCATCCTAAGTCAAATTGCCTTAGGAAAATATTTCTAAAGAAAGATACCTTTGAATTCATCCCAGTCAAGAGAATCAATCTCATCAGCGTCCCTGATATTTTTAACCATCGACCACAACTGATCTTCTTCACCCTCCAAATGGTAAATTGCAAGACTAACCTTATTATTATATGAACACCCCATGACATTGAAAATCTTCTCCAGTGCTTAGATCCACCCTTCAGCTAGCACAGGGTCAGATGATCTTTTGAATGATGGGGGATGTTTCCTCATGAAATGTTCCACCACTGAGATGTTCCTCTAAGGTTGGTCTGGTTGATCTCATGAATGGATACCACCACCATTTATCGCTTGATTCAACTTCACCATTACTGAAACAAACTGTTCAGTTCCAATTCTGACCATCATAGGATACTGATTCAGAAGCTCATTTCCTTCTGTATGCCTTCCTACCACTGCTTCCTTGTTTCCTCTGTGGAACACCATTCTGAACAAACAAGTCTTAGATTATGAAACATTGTAATCTTAAAATTCTATATCATTTCAATTTGACCATAAAAAATATTTTTGTATAATAATTTAATAGAATTATAACTCCTAAAGTTATCTAAACCGACCATTGATACCAACTATAAGGACCCAGCCTTAAACATTACTTAATCTTGATTTATTATATAATTACACATTGAGGATATTTTCAGGTTTATAGTTTTAGAGAATTAGATCATAAATCATGCATTACATTGCACATTTAAACGACATGGTTACATTGAAGGCAATATTCACTTTTACCATTAATGGAAACAAATTTAAAATAAAACATGGATTCTTTCATGAAACTTTGTTGACACTATCATCACATCATGTAACATTCCCTTGACCTGTGAAAAACATTTCAATAACATGGGATGAGCATAAAAAGCTCAGTAAAGGATATAAAAGTATGAAATGAAAACATTAGTCCAAGTATACATAAGAATTAATGAAATCATAATTTACTCATAAAACATAAGCACTTTAACATACCTCATCAAATGATGAATAAATAATAGAATTCATAAGACATAAAGGTAACTTCAGGCATTCATAACATTCTTATGCAGGGAGTAACCCTCATGGTTACATTTGGAATACCCACCAGAGTATATTCCCTAAATCTCTTCGGAGAAACCTTATAGTATAACCCATTCGCATTACCCAATGCTTTGGAGAGATATATCGGGCTCACCAGCCCTTATTTTATCACGGAACCACCCATCTTCATAGACAATGCCCATGAACCATAACATAATCATGTCACATAAAACATACATAATGGAAACATAACATTTCCACATTTCAATAACAAGATATCAAAAACACATTGATATAATAAAAACATTATCACAACCATTTTCAATACCAAAATAAAAGAAAAGTAAAACATGGTATTTATTTTACATTAAAAAAAGTTATGGCTTGTAGAGGAATCTGAAACTCAAATAATGGTCACGACGTCGGAGAAGTCGTTGTCGCTGCATACGTACAACAAAAACATTACCTTTTGTAATTTAGTAAAACGCTTTATATAAAAAAGATTCATTTTGAATAAATGTAAAATTCAAAGAGGTTTATACACCATATAAAATAATGTTGTGTATAAAACAAAATATGGCTCAATGAAAGGAGATTGAGATGAAGTCCCTTACCTCGTGTCCGAATTAACTCAATCGTTCTTTAACCTCCGGAATATTTAAAATGAGTTTATTTGTACTTTCTTAAGAACCTTTTTCAATTTAATTATTCCATTAATATCACTTATTACCATGTTATGAACACTATGTAATTATTTACGTTAATAACGGTCGTTTTGTCGATGATTGGTACTTGAGTCAAAAATAAACTCCTTATAATTACAAGTTGTTCATGTGGTAAAATATCCATTATATACAGATTTATATTCATGATTTAGATATCATATATATCATATATATCCAGTATATACATGCATTTATAATATTACATAACATTTAGAGGCAAGAAATGAAATGCACCGTTCATGGTGACGGTAAGCCGTACGTACGCTTGAACGCTAATTTCATTTCTATTTCATATTTAATGGAATGAAATAATAATGATATAAACATATATTATAATTTCAGTATTATATCATATGTAATACCATTAACTCCATACTTTATACGTCCCACATATGGCATTAACGAATCAAATCACCTTGAGGGGGCGGTAGTCCGCACTTCCTAAAATGAAGATATCATGTTTACAAATAATGCAAACCATAAAGGTATGCCATAAATGAAAAATACAGAATCATAAGGAAAACATAAACATAATATATATCACATATAAATATAGTTACATATTAATGGCCACCATAAATGGTGTTAAAATATGATTGAACAATCATCGTTACGTGATGCCGAAATTCTCCATCCACATAAAATGTATGTTCATTAACCATTAGACGGAGGTGTGTGTAAGTGTAGCTCGAACACATCTCATAAAAACATACTATCTTATTTAAGATACTCTTTTTGTTACAAAATAAAGGAATGATAAGAGTTTAGGGGGTTGTAGAAGCAAAATAAAACAGAAGAACACAAGTGAAGACATT
Organism: Viscum album; assembly: GCA_963277665.1. Taxonomy (NCBI): domain Eukaryota; kingdom Viridiplantae; phylum Streptophyta; class Magnoliopsida; order Santalales; family Viscaceae; genus Viscum; species Viscum album. The sequence continues at coordinate 2,010,506,154 of OY728121.1, read as the reverse complement.
ACCTTTAAATCTGGTAACTCCTCCTGGTATGAACCAAAAGGGTTTCTTGAAGAGCTTTCTTCCTAAGGTAAGGATTCTTGGATAAAGAGAGGGATGTGGAGAGTTATGATGAGCAGAGCTCGGCCAAGCCAGTGGATTGAGTAGTGTGGGTAAGGAGGTAGAGGTGGAGGCCTTTTATAAGAGGGAGGAGGGGCACTCTTGGAAAGTTAAGAAATGTTACTTTATATTAAAATGAGTTTCGGATTTTAAAGGTCCCTCATAGAAATATTTCAAGTATAAGGTGATAAGGGTTAGAAATATACTCATACAATAGGTTTTTGAAAATTTTATGTGTTATATTTTACATTATCTTTTCATTTTATTTAAATCGTTCATTAATTAGGTAATCACTGCATCATCAGGGTGTCATAAAAAATTTAATTTATTTAAAGTCTAAAAATTATAAAAAAAATACTATGCTGTTAGAATTTTTTTTAGATTTTCAATTACTATTTATAGTCTAAGATATCATTTATTTATACAAAATTAAATTTTTTTTACTTAGGTGTTACAATCATTTTTGATATTCTCCTTTCTTTAAAAATACAATGATAAAGTGTCACTATCACCCACAAGTGGATCAATGGGGTCCCTATGTTGGGAACAAGGCATATCATGGTCGTAAAAGACACAAACAGTAGAATTAGGACACATGATTGGGTCATTTGTTATTATTAATATATTATTTTATTATCCTTAACTACCCGATTACTAATTAATCATGATAATTAAAGATAATTATCGTCGTTACTATTCATAATGTCCAAAAACAACAGATTATTAATTAAATAATTTGGACCTTACTATTCCAAATATTAAATCCATTTTACCAAATTCCAAACATAGAAATTTCAATAATTAATTTTGGAAAATAATTCCCATTGTCAAAACAAATAGCGGGTTTTTTTAAACAATATCTTTGAAAAGTTTGGCACTTGTTTATGCCCAATTCCAATGTGAAATTGATTATAATTACCACCATTGGATTAAATGGTAAAAATATATTCTAATTAAAATTTAAATCCAATTATAAAGATAATCTAACAATATAATTAAATGATCTGAAAAAGCAGTTTGGATGTAAAATGCAGTATTTTTCACTATTCATTAAAAAATGAACATTGTCAGAAAAATACCAAAAATTTATCCAAGGTAAATTTCAATGTACCCATTATAATGAATAGGTTTATTTTGACAAATAGAGCTTATAAAATAGCCAAAATATATATTTAGAAATGTTTCTCCATCAAAAGGCGGTAAAACAATCTTTTAAAAATATTAGAGAATTCTATGCTTAAGGTTGGATTTATTCTCATTTTAAGTTTTTAAAACACTATAGAATTCATAAATAGAAATAGATATGAAAATAAATAATTATTTACTTACTTGGGATGTTACATTGTGGGAGGAGGTATTTTATGAAAGGAGTGGTAGAGGGAATCCAGGGAGATAGTGGATTTTCAGTTGAAAACCCTAATGGAGGTGATGGAAGTCACGGGTGGGAGCGAAAATGAATTGATCAAAATTTGGGGGAGGAGTGGTTTGGGGTGATGTATAGTATGGTTCCGATGACATGCGTATAGAAGATATCCATCTTTATTATAGATATTAGATATATCAAAGAACCATATTTATATATATCAAATCAAATTTGATTTCCTTATGTCTTTTTGATACACGTTAATTAACAATTCCATTATAAAGCTAATTGATGGATAATAACCAATTTGTTTTTCCTATATATTTGGATTTGTTATAATTTTTTTCCCATACTTTAATTATGGTTACAAAATATCCAAAACTATTACCACTATATAAATATCATATATATTTATTATATTTGTATTTTGGGTAATCCATAATATTGTGATATACAATATCAAATCTATCATTCATGGAGATGGTAGGTCATATGTAAGAATGTAAAATGTTTCCATCTTCATATTATATTGAAAGAATTTATATTGAATGATATATATATATTATCATTAAAATATCATTTTCTTCATATATATCACATTTTTTTATTAAACACACCATTAATACATTCCATGATAAGTGTGAATGAATCAAATTTCTTTGTGGGGTGGTAGCCCTCCGTTCACATGAACACCATTATCATATTCACAACAAATGAAAATAATAAAGGTATTTTTGATATAAAAATTTATGAAACATAATAATTCCATAAATATCATTTATATCATATATAAATTATAATTATATCATTATTCCAAGAATTTAAAGGTGGTGACGGAAAAACGAAATACATCGATCCACAATGCGGTAGTTTGCTTTACAAAAGAATGAAGATTTCATAAAAATTTGATGGAAGTTTTGGTTATTGTAATTCATAAAAATAAAAAACATATATGTATATAGGAGATAAATATATTATTATATAATCATTATATAATAATAATTTAATGGGGATGATGATGATATAAAGAAAATATTCTAATTGATGGATGTTATCTCTACTTCATGTATCATCTATATGATTGAACGAAAGGCCTTCATAGGATGGATTTATTCCGTAATGATGGAATATTAAATGAGGTGAGAGGATATTGGAGTTAATTTGGGTAGGTTTGGTCTAAACCAAATAGGTTTGTTATTGAGAGTAAAAGATGATATTGATTACCGCTTTATAGTTGAGGATGAGTGGTATTTGTGAAAATACTCAAATTTACTCATTATTGGGATGTCTCTCACACTCGATGTTCTCCCAAAATTCTATAATAATGGTTATGTGGGATTTTTTTTTTGAAAAAAAACTCCACCAGTAAAAATAAACACATTTTATATCAATTAAATCCTTATTCCTTATGTTTATGAAATTTTATCCTCAAACTTTTTAATAGTGTAACTTGTTACTTTTTATTTACATATGTAGTTAATTGATTAAGAATAAGATAAAAAATATATTTATTATATATTATCTACATAATTATTCTATAATTTGAATCCAATTTATTAAATAAAAACTTGCTTGTATAGAAAAATAATTTTTACTCCAACGCATGTAATGCGCAAAAACCTGGTTTGACTTTAATAGTGTTAATTAATTTTAACTTTTCTAAAAAAATAATTAATGTAAAAAATTATTCTTCCCATTTTTAGATTATATTAAAAATTATGATTATAAATTATTAATCAAATTTTCTAAATTCCATTAATATAAGTGGAATATTTTAATTTAAAAATAATCTTACAGATGTGATGAGAAAGCGGGTTTTTAATGTGAAAATTTCCATAGGTTTACATAGTTTTTTAATCAATATCAATAAAAAATTGATTGAAATGTCGTAAATTTGATTAATATATGTATAAATAACTAATTATACTCTATAAACAATTGAAAATTTATTCTATCTTTGTATATACTTTCGGTGAGAAGGATGTTTTTAATTAAAATTCAGTATTTTTAACTATTCATCAATAAATGTAACATTTCAAAAAAATACGAGAAATTTACCCTCATATTACGTTGATATTCTGAATTTATTTTGTTTTATTTAATCAAATTAATTTTAAATACGTTTAATAAATTAATTTTTTTTATTGTTCACAAAAATACATAAAAACATTTTCTTAATAAAATAGGTTTTTTGAAATATATAAAGACTTTATAAAAATATTATTATTTTATTATAAATATGATTTATTAATATAATACAAATCAACATAATATAGAAAGAATATTATTACTATTTTTATCTCTATGATTAATGACTAGGTTATAACATTCATGATAAAATGACTTTATTAACAATATATCTTGGTTTTCCTAAATGTCGGTGCTTTTTTTAATGCAAGATAAGCCAGTGTTCTCTACGGTGCAACATTAAATTTTTATTGAGTGTAATTAAAATTTGACAAAAAATTTCTTTAAAAAATAATTCAATTAATTAAATTCATAAACATAAAATAAATTCATAAAAACTTATAGTGTCACAATCTACACACCATATAATAAATTTCTCTCTCTAAATTCGTCACTCTAATAAAAAAATTGAGGATACTTACACATCATCATATCCCCAATATCCCATGAATATTCTAAAAACTTGTGGATTCCCAACAAATATTTTACCAGGTGAGTGGACATTTTCATTGGAATTTCTCTACACGATCCAAAATCTCTATGTGTTGATACTCATAAGAAATATCATGCTCTATTGGTATGACATATCAGTTTAGTACATAACAAGGTCTAGGTGTGTACATACTTATAAGAGATACATGGAACACATATTTGACATGATAAAGTTTTATTATAAGCAACATACGATATGATATAATCGTAATATGATCAGGAATTTCAAATGATAGATATACCTATGGATTTGTTTTCATTTCTTTGAGAATATTATAACATTATTCCATAGAGAAATTACATGAAACAAATTATCACTAAGATAAAATTCTAGGACACATTTGAGATTATCAGGACATCCTTTCTACTAACTCTGAGATTTATGGATGTTCTGTTAAAAGGATCAATCCTTATATTCCATTTTTTCATCTTTTTTAAATCCCAGTAGCTTAATTTCTCCAACATTGTAACATAATGTTGGAGCTCTATAATTCATTCCATAGAGGGATTCATAAGGATCCATCTGAATACCTGAGTTGTTGTTATTATTGTATGAAATTTCAACTATAGGAAGGTTTTGATCCCAACCACCTTGGAAATCCAATAAATATGATATCAACACATCCCTTAAGGAATGAATTTTAATTTCAGTCTGAACATCTATATGATGATGATATAGAGAGCTGAAACACAAATATGTATCAAAATCATGTTAAATTCGTCGCCATAAAATTGAGGTAAACATTAGATCCCGATTATATATAATGGAATGTAGTACACTATGAAACTTTATATATTCATTAATGTATATCCTAGAATGTTGATCCAGAGAGAAGTCTTCTATGATAGCAATGAAGTGTGATGAATTACTAATATGATTTACTAAAACCCATTAATAATTATTCCATCAAGAGGTTTTGGGGACTCCAACTATTAAATCTATTTTGATTTTTATTCATTTCCAGTCTGGCATGGGTAATGGATGTAACATCACCTTATCCTTTTATCTATAAACCATAACTTTATATAGTACCAATAATTGAGGTACAAGCTCTAGGATATCACTCTTTTTTACACCCCACTATAAGTAATATTTAAAATCATTATAAATCATTTTATTTCTAAAATATGTATAGAATGATGAACTATGAGCTTCATCAAACAACTCCTTATTTAGATCTGGTATGGATGGAACACATACACAGTTCCTGAACCTTATAATTTCATCATGATAAAGGAAAAAACTCATGAATATTTATGACCTTCCTCTACATCTCTACATCTTCATTCTGTATCTCTTTAATCCTTACATGGATAGATAGATAATCATTCAATTGATAAAGATATGATTTTTCCCTTCCATCAAGATTTATACATCTATCAATTGAAAATCAATAAATACTGGATCTTTTGTTATCCTCATCCTGTAGGATCTAGCATGATCCTTTCAACTCAATGCTTCAACCACCTTGTTTTCTTTTATGTGGTGGTAATATATTGATTATTAATAATCATTAATCATATATGACCTTATTTTTTGGTTCATATTTAAATCCTTCAATGTGAATATATAATTAAATATTTTATGATCATTATATATGTAACAATCTTCCCCAAAAAGATAATTCCACATTATCTATAATGAAAAAAAATAGATAACTAAAAATAATGAGTTGGTTAATTTTACTCATTATTCATCAACTATCATGAGTCATAATATTTAAAAATGTAATTTGTTATAATAAAACATCCCAATCCATTTTTTTCATCACTATATATTAAAAACCATATCCACTCTAGGGTAAAGTAATTAGAGGTTCTCTGAATAATATTCTTTTTATTTACTTGAAATATTCCTCACATTCATATTTCTATATATACTTGGCTTCCATTCGAGTTAACATGTTTATAGGAATAGATATTTTTCATAAATTCTCCAAAAACCATTTATAATATCTAACTAAACCATGTAAACTATGGATCTCATTCCCTGTGGTTGGCATGTTCCAACATTTTATATCCTCTTTCATTGAAGGGTCTTTTGTTATATTGTCCCTTTATATTATATTACCCAGAAATGAAATATTTTGAAAACAAAGACACATATTGTAAATTAATCATATACTTTCTCCTTCCATAAGTTCCTTAATTTAATTTTTAGGGGATATTCATGATCTACATTTCTCTTAGAGTACATAAGAATATAATCTATAAATACTATCGCAAACTATTCATGGAAATATCTAAATAATATATTAATAAAATAGATAAAGATATTGAATGTGTTAGTAAGACTTAAAGGCATCACTATAAACCCATATTTCCCATAGCATGTATGAAATGTCATATTTGGCATATCCTCCCTCTTGACCTTGAATTGATGATAACCATAATGAAGTTCAATCTTGGAAAAGTATTGAGATCCACACAGTTGATCAAATAATTCTTAAATATGGGGAAGTGGAAAATTATTCTTGATTTTGAACTTGGATCGATCCTAATAATCATTTCAATGACACATTGATCCATATTAATCATTAATAAAATGAATAGGTGTACCCCAAGGTGACACAGTTTGAAAAATGAACCCCTTGTCAATGATTTCCTAGGCTTTCTTCCTCAATTCCTATAAATCAATTACGTCCATTCTATGGGAAGTCTATAAAAATTGTGTTGAATTAGGAATGAGTTAAATTGAGGACTAAACAAAATTTTTTTGACTATGAAATTAATTTAAAAAGTCATCAAAAAATTCATGGACCTTAGGAATAGAATCAATGTTGATTTTATCCCACAACATTTCAAATAAAACCCCTTATTAATGGGAATGAAGACCCATACAATAGATTTGATATCTATAGGAAGTTCATACTTATAATCACATTTTTAGATGAAAATTGGTACATTTGGAATGTAAAACATGACTCCCCTTCCTCAATATTGAATTTCAGATTTATATAGTGAAAGATAATCCATGCCAAAAAAATGTAAAATTAAACCACATATTCATTGACATGATTTTCAGGATAAAAATTCTACTATTGATGATGGGAAAGGAATCATAGACATAATATATGATCATTATTCTATTAGGGTCTTTAACCTCTAATTCTACATCAAATCTCTTGGGTATCATCTTGACACCCTTAAGAAATTATATGTATATAAAATAATGTGTAGATTCATATTAAAATACGAGATTAATAGTTCTTGAGTGGATGATAAGTGTACCTTTCACTACTACATTATCACAGCTCTCATCAGCAATAGTGACCGCCTGAGACTTTACCTTTTCCCATAGTATAATAGGTTATTAACATTTATCATCTTCTTTAACACTTATATTTGGGAATTGGTTAGTATAATGCCCATTATCCATACACTAGAAGCACTAATTTGGGGGAGGATTATTATATGAATCTTTTTACTTATTCACATTCATGGATAACTTAATCCCATCACTTATGAAATCCATTTTATGATGACCTTCCCTTATGTAAAAAATTTAGTAGTACCTTTAAGATAATTTCCTCCATGATTCTTCCCATATATAGAGAATAAATGAACTTTCATCTTATTCTCTCCATGATTCTGAGATTTCCCCTTGAAATCCATGTTCCTTTTCTTTTCAAAACCATGAGAATTTAACATAATATAAACCTCCATTTCCACCTTTATATCACATCAAAAAATCTCATCATAACCATTGAATTTTATTTGGGCTAACTCTCATCAGAGACATGGTTTTAATCCACAGATGAATCAATTATCCTCAATTTTAGGTAGGATGATAATACTAGATGTGTACCTCTAATGACTTGTAAAATTTTCATTATATATAGCATCAAATTCAACATTACTTTGATTTACCTCAAGTAACTCCATGACCGACATCATAAAAAAATATTAGGAATGTAATTGTTGAAAAATACCTTCTTGAACATTTCCCATTATGCAGTGTAAATTTCATCATGTTTATTTTTATTCATAATAAGAGTCCATCATTGTTCTTCTTCACCTTCTAAATTGTAGACAACCAAACTGAATTTTTATTGTTTCAAAAACTATAGAACATAAAGTATATTTTTTATGGTAGTAGTCCATTATACAAAACATTGTGAATTATCAGTTACACTATTGGAAGGTGGATGATTCCTCATGAAGGAACAAACAGAACATTATTCAACCATTTCATCATTTAGAAGTATAGTAGGATTTATAACATGAGAAATATATGTGAGAATTGAAATTAGATATTTTATACCATATCCCACATCATTTGGATTCTCAATAGGACATTTATAACATTTTCCATCGTAATTAGTATTAACATTGTTCCTTCTAGTTCTAGCCACTGACTAAAACCAAAAAACATAGTGTTTGAAACAATAATCATAGTGGGAATGACATAATCATAAAAATAACTTATATAAAGACTTAATAATGACCAAATAATTAATTTATAACACCATAGGTTTATCCTAGGTCATTCATAGCCATTTTATATTTAAATCCTTCATGATGGCTCATTAATTTTTTGTGAATTTCAACATCATATCCCATGATAGTGTCAACGTAGCTATACAGTAAGGCCCGTCGTTGTAAACAGGTACTTAATATATCCTAGATGAATACATGTTTCTTATGGTAGTTGTACCTATGTCAATAAATTCCAGAGGCGCATCTACTTAGTTTAACTATATAGGTATGTCACTTAATGGAAACAAATCACTCTATTATTTACTAAAATTTCTGGAAATTATAACATACTTTGAATCATCCTAAGATTTTTCCATAGAGACATCCCTTGATATACCCCGAGAAATATCCCTAGGGATCTCACTAAAGATTTATTATCCTAGTTTCCAATGGTTAAATAATAATAATATTTGATAGAAACTATAGCTACACAAGCTTTTCATACATATATATTACATCATTTTTCTTCAATATTCATTACATTAAATAAACACATGGTTAAGGAACGTAATGTAGCACCCACAGTTTGAGGTATGTGGCCTTTATTTATGCATTTTTATGTGTTAAAAGTTCATGGGATGAGTTGGGAAGAGGTTGGGAGAGTTTGGAATAGTTTTGCATGAGTTTTGAGGCTTTTAAAGGGGTATAAAGTTTGAGCATGGTTAGTGTAAACTGTGCAGGTTCTCTAGGAAACCGTGCAGACCCTTGCTCCAAAGACAGTAGCATGCACACCGTTAGCACACGGCTTGCCAAATCATGTGGAATAACTGTGTTTCCACTTATAAATGGTGTTTTAAAAACCGGGCTCACTCAGCCTTGCCTCGTTCCTCTCCAATCATCCTCCCACTTGAGCCTCACTTAGGATTTTGGGTTCTCAGGGGTTAAGGGTTCTCTCCCACTCGATTTGGAAGCATTTCAAAGGTGTTTCTAGGCAGTTTGAAGGTTGTTTCTCATAGGTATGTTTCTCCTCTTCTTTCTCTTTTGTTTTCCTCTAGATCTATATTCCTCTCTTTCTTGGTTTTCTAGATCTACACTTGTTGTGTGTAGATCAAGGGTTGGTCTCGACTTGGATGTTAATATTAAGGCTTGTGGATGTTAGGGAAAGGGATCTGTGGAGGTTTCTGTGGTGCGTTCGCTGGATTTGAGGTGCGGTGGCTTGTGGATCGATTTCTCAGAAACCCTAAAGGTAGTTGGCTTCTCTCTCGACTCCACTTGGTTAGAGCTAATGATTTTTGTTACAATTAATTTTTTCTACATGAAATTAATTGTGTTTTGATGTGCGAAATTGGTTAGAAATCTCTTCGGTGATGTTTTGGGGTTTTTTGGAAAAAATGGTGTTTTATAGTGAAATTCTATTCTTGTGGATATTAAAATGGAGATTTTAAAATGGGATTCTATGGTTGATTTGTGAAAATTATTGATGTAAAGGGTTTTCAATAAAAGGTCTGTTTTATTGATTATTTTTTGCCATGGAATATGGTTTTCAATAAACAGATGATTTATTGAAGTGGTTTGATATACAATGGATTTGGTTGATTTCTTGTGGTTATGACCTTCGTGGGTTTTATGCATGGTTTGGATTGATTGAAATTTTGTGTGGAAGTGGGAGGGAAGTCTCACTATAAAAGGAGAATGAGTTGGGTGGGATGTCCCACCGTTACCATTTTGGGTTGTCACGTAGTGGGCGGGATGTCCGGCTAACTGAAGATGGGGGAATGGGTATGGCAGAAGTCCCACCATTTTGAATTTTTTGGTGTGAATGGGTCAATGAGATGGGAAGAAGTCCCACCTTTTTGGTTTTTTGTTGTGCATTTCATTGAAAGATGGAAATTTTTGTGCTCACATGTAAATGATGAGATGGCAGGGGGCATGTTTGGTTGGATTTCCCTTAGTTGTGTGGTTTGGGTGTGATGGCATGGTAGGGCATGTTTGGCTTATGAAAATGGTTGCACTTGTGAGTTATTTTATATAAAATGTTTTATATAAATGTGCTAACTGGTTTATCCTAGTTGTGTGTGTAGGGAAATCATTTGGGGAAATCCTATGGAGTTTTAGTACTCACCCCCTGCTTTGGCACTATGGTGTCTTGATAGATGTCGTTTACTATGATGTGGGAAAAGGTAAGGTGTCACCTTTCTTTAGTGGATCATTGTGATCCCTTGGTGGAACTTAGAGCTTGGCGTGGAGCTGTGGTGGTGTCATGGATGATGGTGTTTGGATGTTTAGTTTTTTCAGTGTACTTTAATGTTGTGTGGACATGTCTAGTTGTATTGGTTTTGAGTTGTTTTGTGGAACAACTTGGTTGTTAGTGGATGGTTTGGTTGGGTTTTTTGACATGCATCATATAGTTTGTCGATTGATTGGTTGTTTTTTCTTAAGGGAAAATCGTTCCCCAATCTGTTCTCAGAGCCCTCAACATTTATTTCCAGCCTTTGGTGCCTTGTGAATTTCTCTTAAGGCCATGTAACCCTCACCGCCTCCTCAAGACAATTAGGTATGGGTGGGGTGTTACAAGTGGTATCAGTTTGTTCAGTCTTTTGGAGTTGATTCTCGGACTTGGTGTTGACATTCGTTGTGGTACATTCCTTGAGCCGGGATGGTATCACGATGTATGAATGTCGGAACATGGAATGTTTATCATAGAAGTACGTAGCTAACACTTTTATGCTAAAATTCAAGTTACCAGGGAGTTGGGTACATAAGTGTTTTGGGGACACTTATAGGAATTGGATATCTCATTGTCGTGGTTATAGCCAATGAGATGAGAATGGAATGCATGGTAGAAATGACTTTGCACTAGGATAAATATTTCACTGGGGTATAATGATTTATGATGTAATAAGAATGTGTGAGATTACATTGTGAATAAATTGGTATTTTGAAAATGGTTTGGTTTTCAATATGGTGAAACATGGCACATGTGGAAAAAGTGTGGAAAGCATTGTTGTGATAGTGTTTTGTAATGTCACTTGAAATGGGTTTTCGTGATGTCTAAATAAGTGAGACTCATGGTTGTTTGTTTTTTGTTTATATAAATGGAATCTGGTATGCGTCGTAGAGACCAACCAAAGGAGGCTGCTGACAATGTGGTATAACCTGAGCCTAAGGTGAACCAGCAGTTAGTGCAAAGCATAGTGAAAGCTTTCCAAGCTGTGGAAAGTGGAAATAAAGTGGATGAAACAAGGCATGTGGATCATGCGGTTCAGTTTCAAAAGAAGAATCCACCCATCTTCAGGGGTGATTTATAGCCAAAGTGGGAAGAAGCATGGTTGAAGAGAATGAACAAGATCCTTGAGTTCTTGGGAATGCCTGTAGAGTTGAAAGTGAAGTTGGCCATGTATATAATGGAATATCATTCTGTTCGGTGGTCGGAGTTGGTAGTCCAAGTGGGGACGAACCAGGGTATGATGTGGGAAGGCATTGAGGAATTTTTTAATAAACAATTCTACACACATACGTTCAGAATTCAGCGTACGACTGATTTCATCAGTTTGAATAAAGAGCTTATGTTTGTAACGGAGTATGCATCTATGATTATTAACATAGTGTGGTTTGCGCCCGAGGTGGTAGGTAGCACGACGTTTAAGGAAAGGATCTTTGATGAGGGGTTATTTCAATAAATCCATTCAAAGATAGCGGTGTTTTGTATAGATAATTACATAGAGATGGTGAATAGAGCCTTGGTGGCTGAGTAGGATCATTTAGGAGATCCGGGTGGGGGAAGCATGTTGGTACCCATGGGGAATAATGGGAACTCTAATGCTGGGTTCAAGAAATAGAGGTACACATATTCCCAAGGTGGGAATGTGACATATCATTCGACTGCATGATCGGTAAATCTTCCTCTGAATCCCCAGAGCAATCCGAGTTGTTTTCAGTGTGATTCTATAAACCATATCATGCAGGATTGTAGGACACAACCTCGAGCATGTCATAATTGTAAGCAGATGGGGAATCTGTAGAGTTATTGTCAGAATACTTAATGGTCGAGTGCGCGTGACACTCCTCAAGGATCACAGACAACGTATGCTTTGATAGGACGGGGAGAGTAGCACATCCCTTGTCAGCAGAGTAAAGTGGGTCATGGTGATTCTCGGAATACCACAATGCCAAAGTAGAGCAATAAATATAGGAGTGTGGAAAGAAAACATGTGTTTGGAGATGAGTAGGTTGTGGTGGATGATCAAGCAAGACCATCCACGGTTCGACGTACTATTCTTTTAAATTCTACCTTGATGCATGTGTTGTTTGATATGGGTGCTTCACACTCTTTTATTTTTGCATGTGTGGTTGATTTTCTGGGTTTAATGGTAGAAATGATGCCCTCTGTTTTGAAACATCATACTCCTCTGGGTCAAAGAGAGTGTCGAGCGTTCTTGTGTAAAGAATGTTGTATCGTTGTGGGAGAGGATGAGATAGTGTGGAATTTCTCAATGCTTGAGATGGATGGGTATGATGTAATCCTGGGAATGGATTGACTGGTGGTGTTTAAGTCCCACATCGATTGTGATGCTCGAATAGTGGATTTTACGACACACGATGGCGTTAGACATCTCTTTAGAGGATAGAATCATGGAAGGCAGGGTGTAATGGGTTAGTTGGCACCAAAAGTGGGTACGTTATCATATCATTTGGCGGTTTTGTCATTGGAATCGGTAGAGGGTGTTGGGCAGAGTGTTCCTCCGCCAGTGGTGGATCGGTTCATGGATGTATTTCCCGAAGAATTCTCTAGGATTCCTCTCATAAGAGAAGCAGAGTTTATGATTGATCTCCTTTCGGGGACTAGTCTTATCTAACTCCCATCTTATCAGATTGAACCAGCTAGATTTAGGTAATTGAAAATCTAGTTTGAAGAGTTAGAAAACCAAGGGTTAATCAAGCCTAGCATGTCTCTGTGGGTAGGGCCGGTATTTTTTTTGGAAAAGGAGGATGTAAATTTGAGGCTATGTGTTTATTATCGTAGACATAACCTTGTTACGATAAAGAATGGATATCCACTTCCACGAATTGATGATTTGTTCGACCAGTTGAGGGGATCCCAATGGTTCTCCAAGATCGACCTGAGGTCGGGATATCATCAATTGCAGGCGAGGAAGGAGGATATTCCTAAAAAAGATTTCAGAAGTTGATATGGACATTATGAATATGTGGTTCTTCCATTTGGTCAAACGAATGCTCTATCAGTTTTTATTGTATTGATGAATCCGATATTTCAGTGATATCTGGATTCATTTGTGTTGGTGTTTGTAGATGATATTATGGTGTATTCAATGAAAAGGGTGGAGCATGAGCAGCACTTGGCGACAATGCTGGGGATCTTGAGGGATCATTGGTTGAATTCCAAATTTTCAATGTGTGAATTTTGGATATAGGAAGTTCATTTTATTTTACATGTGATTTTTAAAAGAGGTGCTTCAGTGGATCCGAAAAAGATAGAGACCTTTATCTCATGGAAACCGCCAAAGAATGTATTTGAGATGTGGATTTTTCTTTGTCTAACTGGGTACTATCAGCATTTTGTTCTTTATTTTTCATGTTTGTCTTCTCCTATGACATATTTGACAAGAAATAATGTACCATTCCAGTGGAATGAGCAGTTCCAGTAGTGTTTCGAAGAGCATAAGGGTCGCCTTAAATCTTCACCAATCTTGGTTTTTCGAGAACTAGGAATAGGATGTGTGGTGTACTGTGATGCATTGAGGTCAGGGTTGGGGTGTGTTCTCATGAAAGGGAATCATGTGGTTGCATAGGTCATACGATAGTTGAGATTGCATGAGAAGGGAAACCCAACTCATGATTAGGAGTTGGTTGTAGTAGTCCATGCTTTGAAAGTATTGAATCATTATCTCTTTGATGAAAATTTCATAGTATATACAGATCATAAGAGCTTGAAGAACATATTCTCACAAAGGGATTTGAAAATGAGGAAAATGAGATGGATGGAATATCTCCAGAGGTTTGATTTTGACTTTTTGTACACACCGGGTAAGGGAAATTCGGTGGCAGATTCATTAAGTAGAATATCATATGCTCAGATGGTGAAACAGGCATCAGACCAGTGGAAGTTGATGTCAATAATAGCTTATATGCGATTGGAATGTGAGGACCAGGGTGATAGAGCAGTGTTCTTTCCGATTTTGTTGATTCCTGACTTGGTTGGCCTGATTAAAGAGGCATAGATATCTGATTCTGAGTGTGTGGCCCTGGGGTCGAGACTCAATGGTGGGGAGACCATTAAGGGTTGGAAACTAAATGGAGATTCAATATTTTGTTTTCAGAATCAGATAGTTGTACCAGTATCTTGTCAGGAGGATCTTCTCAGGGTGTATCATCATTCCAAGTGGGATGTTCATCCTAGAATTTAGAAAATGTATAAAGTGTTGAAAGCGCTGTTCTGGTGGGATGGTATGAAAATAAGTGTGGCTGAGTTTGTTTCGAGATACATGACTTTTTAACAGGTCAAGGAGGAGTATCAGAGGCCAGCAGGAATGTTGTAGTCTTTACCAATCCCTGTTTCGAAGTGGGAGTGGATAGCGATGGATTTTATTACAGGTCCTCCAAGAATGGTCAGGAAGCATGATGCCATTTGGGTGATAGTGGATCAACCAATGATGTCGGCCCATTTCATCCTGATTCGTGAATCTCATACGGTGGAGGATCTGTCCAAAATCTATATCTGGGAGGTGGTAAAGAGGCATGGTGTTCCCGTTTCAATTGTATCAGATAGAGATATGAGGTTTACATCTTGTTTCTAGAAATCCTTGCAGCAATCCCTAGGGACATATTTGATGATGAGTATGGCTTATCACCCTTAGATGGATGGTCAATCTGAGAGGACGATACAAACTCTATAGGATAGGTTGCGGGCTTGTGTCATGGATTTTGGTGGCTCCTGGGAGGAGCACTTGTAATTGGTGGAGTTCTTATACAATAACAGTTATTAGGAATCCATACAAATGGATACTTTTGAAGCATTGTATGGGAGGACATGTCGTTCTCAACTTTTTTTGGTGGAAACGGGTGAGTCCTCGATGGTTGGACCGAGCCTTGTCCTAGAGACAATGGATAAGATCATGTTGATCAAGAAGAGAATGGAGACGACTCAGATTCATCAGAAATTATATGAGGATCATCATCGATGGACGTTGTCGTTCGAGGTGAGTGATCATGTGTTCTTGAGGATCTTCCTAGGTTGGGACATTGTCGGTTTGGGAAGCAGGGACAGTTATCTCTGAGATATATCAGACCTTTTTGGATTCTTGAGTGGGTTGGTGAGGTCGCATAACGTTTTTCTTTGCCACCTAGGTTCAGTGCAGTGCACAATGTGTTTCATATGTCGCAGTTGAAAGAGTATCAGCCAGATCATGACCATGTGATTCGATGGGATCATGTTTAGCTAGAACCGAATGCTTCATTGGTGCACATGCCAGTGCGGATTGTTGATAGGCATGAGAAATTCTTTTATGGTAAAAGCATCGATTTAGTTTAGGTTTTCTAGCAACATGTCCAGATTCAAGAGGATACTTTGGGAGCGGGAGAAAGAGATGGTTGAGCAGTGGCCTAAGATCTTTCGGAAAAGGGTGGGTTCACTACTTTCAGAGGACGCAAAGTCCAATGGTGGGGAGAATATAGGACCCCTGGTTTGAGGTATGTGGCCACTAGTTATGAATTTTTATGTGTTTAAAGTTCATGGGATAAGTTGGGAAGATGTTGGGAGAGTTTGGAATGGTTTTGGATGAGTTTAGAGGATTTTAAAGGGGTACACGGTTTGAGTATGGTTAGTGGAAACCATGCAGGTTCTCCCGGAAACCGTGCGGACCCTTGATCCTGAGGCAGTAGCGTACACATGGTTAGAACATGGTTTTCCAAACTGTGCGGACTAACCGTGCATCCACATAATAATAGGTTTTTAAAACCCGATCTCACTCGGGATTGCCTCATTTGTCTCCAATATTTCTCCCACTCAACCTTCACTCGGGATTTTTGGTTCTCATGCGTTAAGTGTGATCTCCCACTCAATTTGGAAGAGTTTCAAAGGGGTTTCAAGGCAATTTGAATGTGGTTTATCCTGGGTATGTCTCTCCTCTTGTTTCTCTTGTGTTTTCCTCTAGATCGGCATCCCTCTCTTTCATGGTTTTCTAGATCTACACTTGTTGTGTGTAGATCTAGGGTTGGTTTTTTCTTTGGTTATTAATATTAAGGATTTTGGATGTTGGGGAAAGGTATCTAGAGAGGTTTCAGTAGTGAGTTCTCCGGATTGGAGGTGCGGTGGATTGTGGGTCGATTTCTTGGGAACCCTAAAGGTAGGTGGCTTCTCTCTTGACTCCACTTTGTCAGAGATAATGGTTTTGGTTTTAATTAATTTGTTGTGCTTGAATTTAATTTTGTTTTGATGTGTGAAATTGGTTATAAATCCATTTAGTGATGTTTTGGGGATTTTTGGGAAAATGGTGTTTTATGGTGAAATGCTATTCTTGTTGATTTTAAAATGGATATTTGAAAATGGGATTCTATGGTTGACATGAGAAAATGTTTGATAGAAAGGGTTTTTAATAAAAGGGTTGTTTTATTGAAATGTTTTTTGGCACGAAAAATGGTTTTCAATAAATGGGTGTTTTATTGAAGTGGTTTGACATGCAATGGAATTGGTTGATTGTTTGTGGTTGTGATATTGGTGGGTTTTTTGCTTGGTTTGGATTGATTGAAATGTTGTGTGGAAGTGGGTGGTAAGTCTCATTATAAAAGGTGAACGAGTTGGGTGGGAAGTCCCACCGTTACCATTTTGGGTTGTCAGGTAGTTGGTGGGAAGTCCTGCTAGCTAATGATGGGGGAACGGGTAGGGTGGAAGTCCCACTATTGTGATTGATTTGGTGTGAATGGGTGAACAGGTTGGGCAGAAGTCCCACCATTTTGATTTTTTTGTGCATTTCTTTGTTAGATGAAAATTGTTGTTCTAACGTGTAAATAATGAGATTTCTTCTGGCAGGTTTGGTTGATTTTCACTTAGTGCATGGTTTGGGTGTGATGGCTTGGTAATGGCATGGTTGGCTTATGAAAATGGTTGCACTTGTGAGTTATTTTATATAAACTGTTTTATATAAATGTGCTAACAGTTTTATCCTAGTGGCATGTGTACGGAATTCATTTGGGGAAATCCTACTGAGTTTTAGTACTCACCCCCTACTTTGGCACAGTGGTGTCGTTGAAAATGTCTTGTATCGTGACATGGGCAAAGGTAAAGCATCACCTTTCTTTAGTGGAGCATTGTGATCCCTTGGTGGAAGTTGGAGCTTGGAGATTGCCATAGAGACGTGGTGGTGTCATGGCTGATGGCATTTTCTTGTTTAGTTTCCTCATTGTACTCTGATGTTTTGTGGACATGTCTAGTTGTATTGGTTTTTAGTTCTATTGTGGAACAACTTGGTTGTTAGTGGATGGTTTGGTTTAGTTTGTTGACAAGAATCATATAGTTTGTGGATTGTTTGGTTGGTTTTTTCTTAAGGGAAAATCATTCCCCAATATATTCTCAGAGCCCTTGACATTTATTTCCATCCTTTTCTGCCTTGGGAACGTCGCTTAAGGCCAAGTAACCCTCACTGCATCCTCAAGACAAAGAGGTGGGTTGGGGTGTTACATGTATTATTTAATTCCTTGGGAAATATAAAATCATAAAACTTATTTCATAAGAAATCTATATCATATCCCACTACATTCATAAAAACTAGAACTCATCTCAGACATATCGTATATAATACATTTCTTCATTATTGATGGAATGGAAACATAAGAAAAGGTTATATTAGATTCTTGGTAAGGGTAAATAAGGGAGATATGTAAGAATGACCCGATCCTTAGTGTAACATCCCAAGTAAATAAATAATATGACATTCTCATATTTATTAATATTTGTGAATAAAATATCAATATTAGATTAAAGGGAATTCTATGTTCAATAGCGTACCCAATACATAATAATGAGTTTCTTTGAAATCTTACATTGCACACTAATAATATAATAATATTATTTTAAAAGGTTGCTAATGCCTAGCCATTGTTATGGCAGGAATGACCATAACTAACTACCAAATGATTATATACTCTTGTCAAATATTTCTTCTTTTATCCAAATAAATGTTAGAGGCTAAAAATGTAAATCAATCCAATTTTAAGCATAAATATTCTAATATTCTTTAAAAGGTTGATTAACCGACTTTTGATGGCGAACCCTTTCTAAATCCAATTTTTGAAAATTTTATATGTTCTATTGGACCAAATAAAATTATTCTTTATAATTGGGACATCAAAATTTACTTTGTGTAAATTTTAGGTATTTTTCCGATGAAGTTCATTTTTTAATGAATAGTGGAAAATGATGTATTTTAATTCAAAACATATTTTTAATCTAATATATTTATATTATTAGATTATCTTTTGAATTGGTTTTAAAGTGAAATTAGAATATATGTTTACCATTTAATCCAATGGTGGTCATTGAATAAACTTTACTTTAAAATTGGACTTAAACTAGTGTCAATCTTTTGATATATTTTGTTTCATAAAAACACGCTATTTGTTTTGACAATGAGAATTAATTATTAAATTGATTAATTCAACATATATGTTTTGAATATTGTAAAATAGAAATCATATTTGAATTCCGAATATGAAATATAGCTTATGGTGAAATTTTGGTATTTTTCTGAAAAACATCTATTTTTTATGATAGTGAAACCACTAAATGGTAGTTAAAAAACTGATTTTTTGTTCAAATGTTATTTTACCTCCTTTGTGATTTTAATTTCAAAAATATGTCATACATGGTTGTCATTAGGATGTAAAATTTAGTTCTATGGGATGAAAATATTTTTTGGTGAATAGCAACTCTTACGTTTTATTAATCGTGATTAGAGGTAATTAGTCTAAATTATGGAAACAATAATTTTTTAATAATATGAAATGACTTTGAAACATTTCCTACCATTATTGGATGAATCATGTCCGCCCAAGACAATCCATGGGTCAACTTGGGGACCCTATGAAGCCACATGTGTAAGAAAATGACCTTAATAACTTTTTATTTAAAGTTAAAATAACAATGTCACAAACATGTATTGTTTTACTAAAACAATATTTACATGGGGTTATACAAGTCATATTTTTTACTATAAATATTCATTGGAAAGATAAAAATATTTCCTACATCATGGTAGTTTTTTTATAATTTTTAGACATTAAATAAATTAATTTATTTAAGACGCCACGATGATGCAATGATTACCTCATTAATGAACGATTTAAATAAAATGAGAAGTCAAGGTAAACTCTAAGACTTACACTTGTCAAAAACCTATTGGATGGGTGTATATAGAACCCTTATCGCCTTATCATAGAAATATATAATTGTGTGACCATTAATATCTGAAAATCATTTAATAATAATGTAACTTTTCAAGACTTTTCAAGAGTGCCCCTCCTCCCTCTAATAAAAGGCCCCCACCTCTACCCCCTTACCCACACCTCTCAATCCTTTTGATCGACCAAAATTTTCTCATTTTATCCCTCCAAATCCCTCTCTTCATCATACAAGCCTTACCATAGGTAGAGAGCTCTTCAAGAAACCCGTTTGGTTCAAACCAAAAGGAGATACCCAATTTAAAGGTAATGTCCTCTCTTATGTTCTTTTGTTTTATTTTGCTTCTCCAACCCCTTAAACTCTTTTTATTACTTTATTTTGTAACAAAACCAGTATCTTAAATATACTAGGATGTTTTTATTTGATGTATTTGATTTACATGTACACACACATTCTCCTAATGGTTAAAGAACATACTATTTCTCTGGTTGGCGAATTTCTGCCTCACGAAATGATGATTGTTCAATATTCTCTTAACACCATTCATGGTGTCCATTATGATGTCGATGTATTTTATATATGATATATATTGTATTTACTTTTTCTATAAACTTTTTTATTTTATATTGATAACATATCTTTATGCTTTTCATGTTGTGAAAATGCGATAATTTCATACGAGGAAGTGTGGACTATCGCCCCCTCAACTGATGTGACTCGTTCATACAATACATGGAATGTATAAAGAATGAAATTAATTAACGTATGTGACCTATATAACATATATATTATACTTGAATTATAATATATATGTCTTTCATTTATCTTTAATTTCATTAATATGAAAATGAAATGAAAGTAGCGTTCATGCGTACGTACGACCTACCGTCTCCATGAATGGTGCATTTCATTACTTTCTATCTCCATATGTTATGGAATAGTATAAAATGAATATTTACAAGATATATATGATATTTAAATCATTAATACTATTCTGGAGATGATTTACTTATAACTACATGGACAATCATTTTCAAACAAGTTCATTTTTGACTCATGTACCGAATATCGAAAAAAACGTCTGATATAAACACACATTATTAACCAATTATTATAACATTTTAATATTTTATATGAAATGAATAATAATATTTAAAGGAGGTCCTTAATCAATTAGAAATTGACCCAAGTTTATTATTTAGGAATATAAATAAACGAATAAGACAAGTCAGACTTGAGGTAAGGGATCCTACCTCTCTCTTTTTAAGTACTCTCTTTTGTGTCATTTAATTTAAGATCATATTTCTTATGTTTGGGGATGTTCTTTTATATTACTCATACTGTAATTTTTTTCATATTATTGGTGACACTATTTGATCTCATAAATCCATTTTTTGATGTTTTAAGTGGCACCGTTAGGCTGCCGGGTTTTCATAAGGGATTTTTTATCTCACTTTTTGTTCCCGTGAGATTCATGCTACATTTTACACTATTTCCTTTTGTGTGGTGTATGTACTGCCCATTATTGTATTCTTTTTTAATATAATTTAATTTATGGGTATTTACATATTCATTGTATGACCTTTCTTTCATGGGGTGTACGATAGGAATGTTACCCAAATCGATAAGGGAACCTTTCACCCTCCTCTTTTTAAAAGACTTCTTTTTGTTATGTCTTTTAATTTAAATATTCTTATGTTGGGATATGTTTTTATATATCCTTATTGATGTAAATGATATGTACAAGTGATGAGATACCCTTTTTATCTCTCATCGTCTCATTTTATGAATTTTAAAATGACGTTGTTAGGTTGTCGAATTTCTATAAGGGAACTTCTTAAACAAATTTCAATTCATTGGGTTAAACCTCTACTTCATGATTATGTAATACTATGAATATGTTTGGATGAACTCTTATTGTTTTACACTTAATATCCTCTTATATTGGGTGTATTTATATTTGTCACAAATAATTATGTAATTGATTTATCCTTAATCTAAGGATAACAACTTTAGATGGGACTTCGTCTAAATCTCCATTCATGAGGAATATTTAGTTCTAATACAACAATTTCTTTTATACTTTGTATAAAAACCTTTTACTTTTAATTTTATTCAAAAATAATCTTTTATATATGAAGAGTTTTACTAAATGAAAAAAGGTACGTTTCTTTTTAACGTACGCGGTGACAACGACCTTTCCGCCGCCGCGAGTAGTATTTGATCTTTGGCTTCCTCAACAACCCGTAATGTTTTTAAAAGTAAATAAATAATATATAATATTTTATTTATATTGGTATTGAAAATGGTTTTGATAATTGAATTTTTATGTCAATATATTTAAGTGATACACTGTGGTTGAAATGTGGAAATGTTTTCTATCCTTTAAAATTGTTTTATGTTTTATGATTTTATAATGGAAATTGGACATTTGACGGGTGGTGTCGTGAATACTAGGAAGGGTGGTTACGTTATAACCTCTAATGCATTGGGTATGGAGGTCGGCTGTATGGCTATTCCATGTAGTGATGTGGGTGTAAGTTGATCATATGGTTATTCCATTTAAGTATATTTATGTCCCAACATTCCTTTATATGTTATGTGTTCTTTATATGGGATTATGGTAATCTTTTGGTAAAAAATGGTTAAGTAATGATCTTTTATTTCGTGAAGAGTCTTTACTACTTCCTAAAGGTGAAAAGTATTACATTGATAATGTATTCATGGTTTACTTGATGTTTTGAAAAACTAACAGTTTTCCTTCTTTGTGTATCCTTTATTGGGATTTTTATGCTCATCCCAAGTTTTTTTATAATGTTTTCCATTGGACTTAAAGATTAATAGGGTCAAGGATGGGATCAAAGAAATACATGCTATCTAAAACATGGAACTAGACATGTTTATTTTTACGAGTTTTTATTTTATGGAAACTTAGTATATGTTTTTTACTTTTTAATCTTTTGAAATGTAATAGTTATGCCCTAATTATCTAAAACTCTAAAACATAAAAGTTCCTCTATGTGAATTATTCAATCAATTTGTAAAGACCCGTAAAATTCAAGGGAAATTTTTTCTTAATTTTCTTTGGAATTTTACAAGAGCGCGGTTTCTGATGGCACCTGATTCTCAGGCCCGGTGTGCCTGGAATCAATTTCCGAAGTTTGGCTCGGGTATGTTCAGTGAACGGATGAGCGGGAATTTCTAACTTTTGATCCGGTGCTCGAAATTGAAATCTGAGGACACCGATGAACTCACAGTGCCGATATTCGCTTAAGGAGACCTTCTCCGAGGTTGCTTTTTATGCGGGTTGAGAGTTAGTTTTGGGGGAAATAAAATGAAGTTAAATAAATTGTGGAAACACAATTAATTTTCATCCATGTTGGTTATGTCCTCCCAAAGGGAGTTAGAGGTGGGACCCACATCCACTTAACCTCCCTTGAGAGGATTAAGTGTGGTGGGGCCCACACGAACCCTAACTCCTCAACTCCCCTTTAATCTCCCAATAACTCCACTCAATTTAATTTTGAAAACATGAGTTTTAATTGAGATGAGTTATTGTTTTTCAAACTTTTTAAATTCAAAGAGGTAAAGTTGTGTAAATAAAATAAGGCTTAAGCTTATTTTATTTTGGTTAGTTTTCTCTTGCCACCTTGAGAGAATTTGGGAAGCATTCTTCCTCTTCTTCAACCACGACGAAGAACACGAAGAACACTTAGGCTCCGACGAAGAACGCCACCACCATAAGAAGAGAAAGACATGTTGTCTCTTCTCTTCTTCGCAGCCGGTGTGTTTCCGAAGATTGACGACGCCGCTTCTTTCAATCTTCTTCCCGTGTCAACAAAAGGAGACGCCGCTTCCTCATCGGACTTTCTTCATCAGCTTACGAAGCTTCACCAGCGACGTACCTCTTCAGACGCACCTCGACGTCAACGGAATCAACGTTCGATTACCGCGACGCCGACCTCCGCGACGCTTGTCTTCTGCGGCTTGTTGACATGCTCTGCTCTTGAAACCGAGGTAGGGGATTATTGTTGTTTTATTGCAATATTTCTGTTCTTGAATCTGGCATGTCGAATTTTGTGGTTTTCGACTAATTGTTATCGAATAATGTGAGGGGGCCGGTTCGCACAAACACGGTCGACCCTCCTCCTTTTTCATAATGTTTTCTTTTTGGTTGGTACAAAGGAGCGTGGTGTCGTCGCACCATGCGGTTTCATGTGGAACATATGCGCGGCGCCGTCGCGCTGCGCCGTGGAAAGAAATTTCAAGAACGCGACGCCGTCGCGCCGCGTCGAAGGAAATCAAAGGCGTCGCGGCCGGAGCGGGGCAACGGTAGAGGGGCGCGGTGTCGTCGCACTACACCGGACGACAAAGGCCGCGGCCAGTTCCGGGCCATGGCGGAACAAGGTAACCGGCGGCCAGCCGGGCCGCCGGTGTCGGAAGCCGGAAGAGGATCGGCCTTTTCCGGTCCTGTTGAGAGCGAGTCGGCCGACCAGGTCGGGCCGGACGGGATGGAGAAACCTGGGGGAATTTAATTCCCCTGGCCAGCCGAGCGGCCAACCATAATGAGGGGGGGGGGGGGGGTCCGCGGTTACAATGGGGGGGCAGCGCCCCCCCCCCCCCCTTTTCCAATCAGCTCGGGCTTCGGCCGAGCTGGCAGCGTGCCCAGCGAGCTGCGTCTAGCCGGACCGGCGCCTGCCCGGTCCGCCAGGCCGCGCCGGGACGGGCCGGGCCGCTCCTATCCGAGTCGGGCCATGCCGGTCCGGGCCATGCCGGGCCGGGCCAACCCTGTCCGTGGCGGGTCGACCTGGTTCGGGCCAGCCGGGGGGTCTCGGGCCGGGTCGGCCCGGGCCCAAAACCCCCGATACCGAACTATTTGGGTTCAAATGCCCATAACTCGGGCTACGGACCTCCAAACGACGTGCCGTCAGTGGCGATGCGATCCTTGGATCTAGTTGGTCGTTTCGGTATATGGAACTCAAGTTTTCGGATTACTTTGAGTTCGGTCGGGTTGGTTCGTTCACGAAATCAACAGGGCCCTCGGAGCGGAAACACTCATATCTTGAGCTACGGACGTCTGAATGATGCGTCGTCAGCTTTGTTGAGTTCATCTTAGTGAGGCGGATCTTTTGGCATACTCCACCCGAGGTTTGGACGCAGGTGGAGTATGGTAGGGTTGGTTTTGCCTTAAAAACCAACCGGGGCCCTGGAACGAAAAAGCCAACAACTCTCAGACCGGGCGTCCGATTGACGCGCCGTCTATTGCATTGAGTTCCTGTTGATGATACGGAACTTTTGGATACATCAACTATGGACTATGTGACATTTGATGTATCATCCCTTCGGCTCGTGGAGCGGACCCTCCCGAATGAGCTTGCTGTGTGCGGGAACCCTAGAGCTGGCTGCGACTGCTACTCTGATTGCGACGACAACTGTGTAGAGATCCTCAGTGGATTCGACGATGACGACTACAACACTCACCGATCCTATGTGGTATAGGGCTACCGATCCTGTGTGGGTCCGATCCTGTGTGGGTCTGCGCTCAGCAGTCCTGTGTGAACCAGCGCCTACAGATCCTGTGTGGGTCCGATCCTGTGTGGGTCCGATCCTGTGTGGGTCTTTGCGGGGGTTAGTACCTATCGATCCTTTGTGGGTCCAACGAATTAGATGGATCAGTGATCATCTATATCATCTTCGAAGATGTATACCTGTGTGAGCTGAATCATGTTTACCTTCCTGTGTGGACTGTGTTGTGCTATCCTGTGTGGATTACGTTTTGCTTTCTTGTGTGGAATACGTATACTTTCTTGTGTGGACTGAGTTGTACTTGGGCTCGGAGGTTGGAGCGTATTGAAATGATGACTTAGGTATATGTATGGGCATATACCTAAGCAGAGTCGGTTGTTACTTTGTGATTGTATCTTTCTTTTGTGGTTTATCCTTTATGGATTTTTGGAGACCTTCGGGGGTCTCGGGGTCCCTACTGAGTAGCTTATACTCACCCATGCACGGGCTATGCCCACACTACGTTGTGTTGGTTGCAGACGACGGACATCGTTGATCGTGTTTGAGGCTTGCAGTGCAAGACGGTACCTGGAGGTGGACCACTGGGCGGGACGTACTCGGAGCGGACGACGGGACTCGAGGAGCAGTGGAGCTATCTGTACCCACCTTTCAGGTGGGATTTCCAATGGACAGCTCGGCGTAGCAGCTTTTACTTTTCAGTTTTTGTTTTCCTTTTCGAGTTGTACTTTACATTCAGTTTGGGATTGTATACTGGCCCATTTACTCTTCCACACATACTGTTGTACCAGCTTTTTACCTAGTGTTAACTTTTCCGCTTGTTTACTATGAGGTTCTTGTTTACTTTACAAAGGCAATGCCTTCCCTTTTTACTGGGATTTACGCCTTGGTGCTAGTCGCCAGCCCCTGGCCTATGGAAGGCGGGCTTGGGTTAGTCACAACAAGGGCCCCGAGGACGGGTTGTGACAAATTGGTATCAGAGGAGTTCGGTTCTACTGCGAAATCTGATCTTTTCTATGTGAAGCAATAGTGTTTAGCGTATTGAGTGTGGTTATCAGTCCAGGGAGTCCAGTGTTGGTGCGGCGGCCGACGTATCCATACACCAGGACCCTGACTTCTGATTTCCGACTCAATGCACAAAAACATTGATTGTATGTGTGTTTCAATGTTTTCATTGTGATTACTTTATATCAGCTCACCAGGTATACAGTTCTGACCATGGCGCACTTGTTTCCTTTTTAGGATGGCCCCACGACGGCAGCCATCTAGGGTTCCGAGAGTCGAGTGTGATGACATCCCACCGAGTAACAAGGCCTCGGTGTAGGGCCCTTTGTCAGCAGTGGCACAGGCGGTAGCTTTACCCTCCGAGCCCCCGATACATCCTGCACCAGCCGCTGACGATGCACGTCACCTCAACGCACTGCATGAGTTTCAGCACCAGCAACCGCCCAGGTTTCGTGCGAAGATGGACCCCCAGGCAGCCGAGGACTGGCTGGAGGCAGTCGTACGAGTTTTCAGGCTAGTGAGGACACCATCAGACCTCATGGCGATCCTCTCTGCGAGCCTACTGCACGCAGAAGCGGGCCGATGGTGGAGATTTATGCTCCAGGTGCATGATGAGGCATCTCTACTTTGGACGGACTTTGAGAGACTCTTCCGCTCAGAGTTCGTCCCAGCCACCTTCCGTGCGGTGCGTATTAATGAGCTTCTTCAACTGCGGCAGGGCAGCATGACAGTCGCTCAGTACTCGGCAAGACTTACTGATCTCGCGCGCTACTAGACTTACATGTTACGGGACCCCTTCTTCCGGGCCCGGACCTTCGAGCATGGATTGAGACACGAGATCAGGGCATTACTGATCTTCCTCAGCATTCCGACTCAGACAGGAGTACTGGAGTGGGCCCTTTTGATCAAGATATTTCTTGCTGAGTCTACACCAGCACCAAGACCCACCGCAGGGCGACACGTGGCAGAGTCTTCTGCAGCAGGCAGTCGACGGATGACTCAGGGGTCCAGGCAGACCAGAACCTTAGGCAGACGACCTCAGGACACTGGCTCAGCAGTGCGGGGCACACAACGCGGAGCCAGTCTTTCGAGAGGCAGACAATTCTACTCGTGCGGCGGGCAGGGCCACATGGCTCGTGACTGCCCGACCCGCCGTGCTGAGGAGTAGCAGAGGGTTGAGGGACCACCGAGGAAGAGGCAGAGGGTTGACCGTGGCAGTCCGTAGGGAGGAGGCGGACGAGGCAGAGGAGCTGGCTGAGCAGCAGGTGGTGGGCGACGCTTTGAGGCTTTACCACCACCACCACCAGGAGGTCCACCCCGACCACAGGGAGCTGGTGGGAAGAGAAAGGCACAGCTCCAGGTAGCGGAGGCCTACGACCAGGGCGCACCCGAGATGATTTGAGGTACTATCTGTGTCTATTAAACCCTTTCTGCTGTACTTATAGACACAAGAGCGAGTCACTCTTTCATAGCCGATGCCCTTGTTCGGAGCTCGGAGATTCTGACAGAGCTGTTGGGTCGATCCTTACGGCTGGAGACTCCTACGGGAGCAGACTCGACTATTACGCACTGGTGCCGGCAGTGTGAGCTTACTCTAGGAGGCGAGAGCTTTAGCTGGGATCTTCTTGTAGCAGCGTCGAGGCCTTACGATGTCATCTTGGGCATGGATTGGTTATCTACAGTCCATGCACAGATTGACTGTTTTAGGCGCAAGGTGTGATGTGTACGCACCGACGGGAGCAGGTTCACCTTCACCGGTGAGAAGGGAGCCTTTGCAGTACAGGATGGACTTCCGCGGAGGAGAGGACAGCCTATCACTCATTAGTTGGCTAGCCTCATCATAGGAGAAGTTGACGTGCGGAGTCCTGGTTTTCCTGTAGTGGTGGATCAGTTTGCAGATGTTTTCCCCGACGACGTTCCAGGGTTACCTCCTCGTAGAGAGGTAGACTTTTATATTGACCTGTACCAGGGGACAGCCCCGATATCGAATCCAGCATATTGTATGGCCCCCACTGAGCTTCGAGAGCTACGGGTACAGTTGGAGGACATGCAGGGAAAGGGGTTCATCCGACCCAGTATTTCACCCTGGGCTTCCCCGATTTTGTTCGCCAAGAAGGCGGACGGGAGCTTGCGACTGTGTGTCGATTATCGTCACCTGAACCAGGTGACAGTGAGGAACAAGTATCCGCTACCGAGGATTGATGACCTATTTTATCAGCTCAGGGGAGTGCAGTGGTTCTCGAAGATAGACCTCAGGCCAGGTTATCACCAGCTCAGAGTTCGAGATGAGGACGTGCAGAAGACGGCCTTTAGATGTCGGTATGGCCACTATGAGTTCTTGGTTATGCCCTTCGGCGTAACCAATGCTCCAGCAGTGTTCATGTCTCTCATGAACAAGATCTTTCATCCATACCTCGATCGATTTGTAGTGGTCTTCATCGACGACATTTTGATATACTCGACGACTGAGGAGGAGCACGCCTACCACTTACGGGTTGTACTAGACACACTCCGAGAGCACCAACTTTATGGTAAGCTCTCGATGTGCCAGTTCTGGATACGTGAGGTCCACTTCTTGGGACACGTCATCTCTGTGGCAGGAGTCGTAGTAGATCCTGCGAAGATAGAGGTAGTGTTAGCTTGGGAGCCACCCAGGAACGTGACGGAGGTTCAGAGTTTCTTGGGACTAGCTGGATACTACCGGAGATTCATGCCAAATTTCTCCAGAGTTGCGGCACCACTCTCAGCTTTGACGAAGAAGGGGAAACCCATCATGTGGTCAGACAGATGTTAGCAGAGCATCCAGGAGCGGAGACAGAGATTGACCACTGCACCAATCTTGAGGTTGCCTGAGGAGGGAGTTGGATACGTAGTTTACTACGATGCATCAGGGTCTGGACTCAGGTGCGTCCTGATGCAGGAGCGGGCAATGATCGCCTATAGATCATGTCAGTTGAGGCCACATGAGCAGAACTATTCTACCCATGACCTGGAGTTAGCAGCAGTGGTCTTTGCTCTGAAGACATGGCGACACTATCTGATGGGCGAACACTTTACAGTCTTTTCTGATCATCAGAGTCTCAGGTACATCTTCTCGCAGAAGGACCTGAACCTGAGACAGCGGCGATGGCTCGAGTTCCTCCAGGACTATGACTTTGAAGTAGTCTATACTCCTAGGAATAGGAACGTAGTAGCCGATGCCCTCAGCAGGAGGACGGGCATTCAGCTACTTGGGGAGGTGACGGAGCAGCTAGCCTCTTCGCAGATATCTTTCATGGATAGAGATGGAGCAGCCTTCCTTTAGTCTCTCATAGTCACTCCTCCACTACTGGAGCGGGTCAGAGAGGCACAGCGTGGGGACGCTGACTGTTAGACACGGCGTGCATAGATATCCTCAGGACAGGCACCTGATGGTTTCTCCTTTGGAGCAGAGCACGAAATCCTTTTCACATGACGTACCATGGTACAGTTGCTTTACGGGAGGAGGTGCTGAGAGAGTTTCACACTTCTCCCTTGGCGGTACATCCCGGAGTGGAGAATATGTACCAGGATCTCAGACGATAGCACTGGTGGCCAGGCATGAAGAAGGCTGTGGCCGAGTTCGTTTCTCGATGCCTCCCCTACCAGCAGGTGAAGGCTGGGCCCCAGGTACCAGCAGGCTTGGTACAGCCCTTGGAGGTCCCGGTGTGGAAGTGGGATGGGATATCTATGGACTTCGTGACTGGACTTCCACGCACTTCCAGAGGTCATGACTCCATCTGGGTGATTGTCGACCGACTCACCATGTCGGCTCACTTATTACCCATCTGAGAGTAGGGCATAGTGGAGAGCTTGGGACGTCTTTACGTTCAGGAGATTGTACGACTTCACGGTGTTCCATCGTCTATCGTCTTCGATCAAGATTCTTGCTTTACTTCCTGGCTTTGGAAGGTGTTACAGGAGGCGTTCGGGACGCAGCTATGTTTGAGCACTGCCTTTCACCCTCAGACGGATGGTCAGACAGAGAGGACCATTCAGACTCTCGAGGACATGCTCCGCGCATGTGTCCTCGACTTTGGTCGTAGCTGGGAGGACCACCTACCCTTGGTGGAGTTCGCGTACAACAACAGCTACCATTCCACCATCTGGATGGCACCATACGAGGCATTGTACGACCGACCTTGTAGATCTTCTTTGTGTTGGACAGACCCCGGGGAGTCTGCACTTGTGGGACCGGAGATGGTCCAGGCCACGACAGAGAAGGTCCAGGTCATCCAGGAGCGGATTAGGATAGCTCAGATCCGGCAGAAGACATACGCTGATAGGAGGCGGAGGCCACTAGAGTTCGAGGATGGCGACCATGTCTTCTTTCGGGTCTCACATCGACGAGGTATACAGAGATTTGGCCGAGGCGGCAAGTTGTCTCCACGGTTCATCTGACCATTCCAGGTCCTCAGTAGGATAGGCAAGGTGGCTTATCGCCTAGCTCTACCACCTTAGTTGCATCGGGTGCACGAAGTCTTCCACGTACCTCCGCTGAGAAGATACGTGCACGACCCGACGCACATCATTGACCATGGGGAGCTTGACGTTGACGATGGGGCGACTTTTACGGAGGTCCCGGTGGAGATTGAGGATCGACAGGAGCGGGTCCTACATGGACGGTCGATTCCTCTTGTGCGCATCAGATGGCAGCATGGGAATCTCCAGGATAGCACTTGGGAGCGGGAGGCTCAGATGCGTGCTCAGTACCCTCATTTGTTTCCCTGGTTGTTGATGTATCTTTACAGGGATGTAAAGCCATGAGTTGGGAGTAATGGAAAGACCTATAAAATTCAAGGGAAATTTTTTCTTAATTTGTTTTGGAATTTTACAAGAGCGCGGTTTCTGACGGCACCTGATTCCGAGGCCCGGTGTGCCCGGAATCAATTTCCGAAGTTTGGCTCGGGTACGTTCAGTGAACGAACGAGCAGGAATTTCTAACTTTTGATCCGGCGCTGGGAATTGAAATCTGAGGACACCGATGAACTCGCAGCGCCGATATTCTCTGAAGGAGACCTTTTCTGAGGTTGCATTTTATGCGGGTTGAGAGTTAGTTTTGGGGGAAATAAAATGAAGTTAAATAAATTGTGGAAACACAATTTATTTTCATCCATGTTGGTTATATCCTCCCAAAGGGAGCTAGAGGTGGGACCCACATCCACTTAACCACCCTTGAGAGGATTAAGTGTTGTGGGGCCCACACAAATCCTAACTCCTTAACTCCCCTTTAAACTCCCAATAACTCCACTCAATTTAATTTTGACAACTTGAGTTTTAATTGAGATGAGTTATTGTTTTTCAAACTTATGAAATTCAAAGAGGTGAAGTTGTGTAAATAAAATAAGGCTTAAGCTTATTTTATTTTGGTTTGTTTTCTCTATCCGCCTTGAGAGAATTTGGGTAGCATTCTTCATCTTCGTCAACCACGACGAAGAACACGAAGAACACTTAGGCTCCGACGAAGAATGCCATCACCATATGATGAGAAAGACGTGTCGTCTCTTCTCTTCTTCGCAGCCAGTGTGTTACCGAAGATCGACAACGCCGCTTCTTTCGATCTTCTTCCTGTTTCAACGAAAGGAGACGCCGCTCCCTCCTCGGACTTTCTTCGTCAGCTTACGAAGCTTCACCAGCGACATACCTCTTCGGACGCACCTCGACGTCAACGGAATCGACGTTCGATTACCGCGACGCCGACCTCCGCAACTCTTGTCTTCTACGGCTTGTTGACGTGCTCCGCTCTTGAAACTGAGGTAGGGGATTATTGTTGTTTTATTTCATTATTTCTGTTCTTGATTCTGGCATGTTGAATTTTGTGGTTTTTGACAAATTGTTATAGAATAATGTGAGGGGCCGATCCGCACAAACACGGCCGTCCCTCCTCCTTTTTCATAATGTTTTCTTTATGGTTGGTACGAAGGAGCGTGGTGCCGTCGCACCACGCGGTTTCATGTGGAAAATATGCGTGGCTCCGTCGCGCCGCGCCGTGGAAAGAAATTTCAAGAACGCGACGTCGTCGCGCCGTGTCGATGGAAATCAAAGGCGCCGCGGCCGGAGTGGGGCCACGACGGAGGGGCGCGATGTCGTCGCACTGCACCGGACGACAAAGGCCGCGGACGGATCTGGGCCGCGGCGGATCAAGGAGACCGGCGGCCAGCTGGGCCACCGGTGTCGGAAGCCGGAAGAGGACCGGCCT
Organism: Viscum album; assembly: GCA_963277665.1. Classification (NCBI taxonomy): domain Eukaryota; kingdom Viridiplantae; phylum Streptophyta; class Magnoliopsida; order Santalales; family Viscaceae; genus Viscum; species Viscum album. The sequence continues at coordinate 2,010,473,439 of OY728121.1, read as the reverse complement.
TTGCCGGTCCTGTTGAGAGGGAGCCGGCCGGCCAGGTCAGGCCGGCCGGGATGGACAAACCCGGGGGAATTTAATTCCCTCGGCCAGCCGAGCGGCCCCCCATAATGAGGAGGGGCCGCGGTTAGAAAGGGGGGGTAGCCCCCCCCCCCCGTTTTTCCAATCAGCTCGGCCTTTGGCCGAGCTGGCAGCACGCCGAGCACGCTGCGTCCGGTCGGACCGGCGCCTGGCCGGTCCGCCAGGCCAGGCCGGGCCGCGCCGGGCCGGGCCGCGCCCAGCCGGGCTGTGCCCAGCCGGGCCGGGCCGTGCCAGGCTGGGCCGACCCTGTCCGGGGCGGGTCGACCCAGTTCGGGCCAGCCGGGGGGTCTTGGGCCGGGTTGGCCCTGGCCCGAAACCCCCGATACCGAACTGTTTGGGTTCAAATGCCCATAACTCGGGCTACGGACCTCCAAACGATGCGCCGTCTACGGCGATGCGATCCTTGGATCAAGAAGGTCGTTTCGGTATATCGAACTCAAGGTTTCGGATTAGTTTGTGTTCGGCCGGGTTGATTCGTTCACGAAATCAACCGGGCCATCGGAGCAGAAATGCTCATATCTTGTGCTACGGACGTCCGAATGATGTGTCGTCAGCTTTGTTGAGTTCCTCTTAGTGAGACGGATCTTTTGGCATACTACACCGGATGTTTGGACTCAGGTGGAGTACGATCGGGTTGGTTTCCCTTAAAAACCAACCGGGCCCCTGGAACGAAATGGGCAATAACTCTCAGACCGGGCGTCTGATTGACGTGATGTCTGTTGCATTGAGTTCCTGTTGAAGATACGGAACTTTTGGATACATCAACATTGTACTATGTGATAGTTGATGTATCAGCCTCTCGGCTTATAGAGCGGACCCTCCCGAACGAGCTTTCTGTGTGCGGGAACCCTAGAGCTTGCTGCGACTGCTACTGTGACTGAAACGACGACTGTGCAGAGATATTCAGTGGATTCGACGACGATGACTACAACACTCAGCGATCCTATGTGGAACAGTGCTACCGATCCTGTGTAGGTCCGGTCCTGTGTGGGTCTGTGCTCCGCGGTCCTATGTGAACCATCGCCTACAGATCCTGTGTGGGTCTGATCCTTTGTGGGTCTTTGCGGGGGTTAGTACCTATCGATCTTTTGTGGGTCCAATGACTTAGATGGATCAGTGATCATCTCTATCGTCTTCGAAGATGTATACATGTGTGAGATGAATCCTGTTTACCTTCCTGTGTGGATTGTGTTGTGCTATCCTGTGTGGATTATTTTTTGCTTTCCTGTGTGGAATACATATACTTTCTTGTGTCAACTGAGTTGTACTTGGGCTCAGAGGTTGGAGCGTATTGAAATGATGACTTAGGTATATGTATGGTCATATACCGAAGCAGTGTCGGTTGTTAATTTGTGATTGTATCTTTATTTTGTGGTTTATCCTTTATGGATTGAAGGGAGACCTTCGGGGGTCTCGGGGTCCCTACTGAGTAGCTTATACTCACCCCTGCATGGGCTATGCCCGCACTACGTTGTATTGGTTGCAGACGACGGACATCATTGATCGTGGTTGAGGCTTGCAGAGCAGGACGATACCTGGAGGTGGACCACTGGGCGGGACGTACTCGGAGCGGATGGTGGGGCCCGAGGAGAAGTGGAGCTATCTGTACCCACCCTTCAGGTGGGATTTCCAATGGACAGCTCGGTGTAACAGCTTTTACTGTTCAGTTGATGTTTTCCTTTTCGAGTTGTACTTTACTTTCAGTTTGGGTTTGTATACTGGCCCATTTACTTTTCCGCACTTACTGTTGTACCAGCTTTTTACTTAGTGTTTACTTTTCCGCTTGTTTACTCTGAGGTGCTTGTTTAATTTATAATGGCAATGCCTTCCCTTTTTACCGGGATTTACGCCTTGGTGCTAGTCGCCAGCCCCTGGCCTCTGGAAGGCGGGCATGGGGTAGTCACGGCACGGGCTCCGAGGACGGGTCGTGACACAATTCATGATTATGTAATTTTGTTATGGATGGGTCCTTATAGTTGGTATCAGAGGTCGGTTTAGATAAATTTAGAGGTTAGGGTATTCTATAAGCATCAGTGACATTACCATAATGGTTAGGATTTAAGAAAGTGTTATAGTTCTAGATAAATTGAATGAGTAATTATATCTTACTATTTATCTTCCTCATTATTACATGATAATTTTTTTTATATACTCACACTAACATTTTTGGTTTTAGTAAATGGATGGATCTTTCAGGCACCAAAGTGACAATGGGTTTGAAGGAAACTGTGCTGGTTCTCTGATTAAGAGACCAGATGAAATGGGGGATTCAATGAGGAATCTCATGGTTATTCTATACCAACTATCAAGGAGTCATGATTATCCACATGAACCATGGTGAGTTCTTTGATGCATCATGTATGAGAGAACCAACTCGATGTGGACGTTTAGGTAATAATTATAATGGTAACCATTAGGGTTTATATGATCCTTACTTTTGAGGTAATTATGGGTTACTATATGATGGAAGATGAACAGAATGAGGTAAAATTGTGGTTAAATTATATTATGGTTATTTTTGATGATTTTGTCTCCTTTTGGGAATGTTTTAAGAATTATATAGTTTTGGAAAAGAGAAAACACGCAGATCGTGTGACAATCCATCGCGTCGGACAAAGTTGTGGGAATCGAACCCACAACCAAAGTGCGACTAGTATTTATCGCATACCACTGGACTACGTGAAGTCTCTGGTTAGTATGACAAATTATTTTTAATTATATAATATTATGAATCAAGAATAAGTTGATTTTGGGTTATCTAGGAAAATATTGACCTATCATGGAGGATATATGATTAGTTTAATTACTTTTCAATATGAGACTTTAAGAGCAATAGATGTTATTTGGAGATAATTGTGAATTTTTACCTTGGAAGACTATGTGATTAAATCCTTAAAATATTTGGGTTTAAATCTTAGTTTGTTTTACATTGAATAATTTTATGAACAAATTGTTTATCAAATGGTCTTCATTGAACTTTGGGTTTTGTTGGACAAATTTTGGAGATTAAGAATATATTTTCTTTTTATAAAGGATTATCCTTTTGTGGATTTTCTGATCTTGTTCTAACAATTTTGGTTTTGGTAAGGGTCTATGGACATGGGAAATATATAGTTCTCTTTTGGATTAGGTGATTCTATAGAAGTTGATTATAGCACTCTTAATGCGAACAATTCATCCTAAATACTCGTCTTTTGAAGAAAATATGAGTTTGTGTAATAAATCTAGTAGGAGATGAAATTATACATGAAAAGTAAGAATGTTTCCATAGGATTTAGTTAAACTCATAAATAAATTCCTCAACGAAATGTAAATTAAAACAAAAATGTTGTCTCTTAAATTTTGCTACTGGGGAACCAAATACCGTTTAAGCGATCACATGTTTGTGATTTTCTTGTGGTTAACTTTCCCTTAATCGTGTTTTCTATCACTCTCCATCTGAACATGACCCTTTTTTTTCTCTTCCATTTCCATATTTTCTTACGTGGAATCCTATTGTGGGTTAACTTGGGTGACCATTGTACGTCCCTTTCATTCTGTTAAAGTGACAGTTTTATTTATACCTTTTCAGATGTGGGGCTTTCAATGAAGTTTCCAGCCCAATTTTAAAATTGTGAGGACGCAATTCCCAAAAGTGGGGAAGGATGTAACATACCAAGTAAATAAAGAATATTAAATTATCATATTTATTAATATTTTTTAATAAAATATTATTATTACATTAAAGGTAATTCTATGTTCAATAGCATAGCCAATACACAACAATGTGTTTCTATGAAATCTTACGTTGCACACTAATAATATAATAATATTACTTTAAATGGTTGCTAACGCTTAGCCATTGCTATGGAATGAATGACCAGAACTAACTACAAAATGATTATATATGCTTGTCAAATATTTTTTCTTTTATCCAAATAAATTTTAGAGGCTAAAAATGAAAATGAATCCAATTTTAAGCGTAAATATTCTAATATTCTTTAAAAGGTCGATTAACTACCTTTTGATGGTGAACCCTTTTAAAATACACATTTTGAAAATTTTATATGTTCTATTGGACCAAATAAAATTCTTCTTTAGAATTGGGATATCAAAATTTATTTTGTGTAAATTTTTGGTATTTTTCCGATAAAGTTCATTTTTAATGAATAGTGGAAAATGTTGTATTTTAATTCAAAACCTCTTTTTAATATAATTTATATATATGATTATATTATCATTGGAATTGGTTTTAAAGTGAAGTTAGAATATATTTTTACAATTTAGTCCAATTGTTGTCATTGTAATTAACTTCACTTTGAAATTGGACTTAAACCAGTGTCAATCTTTTGATATATTTTTTTTCTTAAAAACATGCTATTTGTTTTGACAACGAGAATTAATTATTAAATTTATTAATGCAACTTATATTTTATGAATTTTTTAATATATACATCATATTTGAATTTGGAATACCAAATATATCTTAGGGTGATGTTTTGGTATTTTTCTGAAAATCTTCATTTTTTGATGAATAGTGAAACCACTAAGTGGTAGTTGAAAAACTGATTTTCCATTTAAATGAAATTTTACCACCTCTTTTATTTGAATTTCAAAAATCCAGAATAAATGGTTTTCATTAGGATGTAAAATGTTGTTTAATGGGATGAAAATAATTTTTTTTGTGAATAGTAACTTTTAAGTTTTATTAATCGCAATTATAGGTAATTAGTGTAATTTAAGGAAAGAATAATGTTTTAATAATATGAAATGACCGTGACACATGTCCTACCCTTATTGGATGAATCATGTCTGACCAATAAAATAAAAGGGTCAACTTGGGGTCCCCATGGAGCCACTTGGGTAAGAAAATGACATTAATAACTTTTTATTTAAAGTTAAAATAAAAATGACACAAACTTGTATTGTTTTACTTAAAAAAATTACATGGGGTTATAGAAGTAATATTTTTGACTATAAATATTAATTTTAAAGATAAAAATATTTCCGACATCATAGTATTTTATTTAAAATTTTTAGACATTAAATAAAATTTTTTATTTATGACACCACGATGATGCAGTGATTACCTCATTAATGAACGATTTAAATAAAATGAGAAGATAAGGTAAAGTATAAGACTTACACTAGTAAAAAACCTATTTTATGGGTGTATTTATAACCCTTGTCACCTTATCCTATAAATATATAATTGTGAGACCTTTTATATCCGAAAGTCATTTAATAATAAAGTAACTTTTCAAGACATTCCAAGAGTGACCCTCCTCCCTCTTACAAAAGGCCACCACCTCTACCCCCTTACCCACACCCCTCAAGCCTTTGACTCGACCAAACTCTACTCATTTTATCTCTCCACATCCCTCTCTTCATCTAGAAGACTTATCGTAGGCAGAATGCTCTTCAAGAAACCCTTTTGGTTCAAACCAAAAGAAGATACCCTATCTAAAGGTAATGTCCTCTCTTATGTTCTTTTGTTTTATTTTGATTCTCCAACCCCCTAAAAACTATTTGTTCATTTTTTTGTTAAAAAAAGTATCTTAAATATACTATGATGTTTTTATGAGGATTATTTGATTTACACTTACAAACACCTCCGTCTAATGGTTAAAGAACATACCGTTTCTTTGGTTGGAAAATTTCTGCCTCACGAAACGATGATTGTTCAATCTTCTGTTAACACCTTTCATGGTGTCCATTATGATGTCACTGTATTTTATATATGATATATATGGTATTTAGGTTTTCAATATGCTTCTGTATTTTATACTTAAAACATTCCTTTATGCTTTTCATGTTGTGCAAATGCGATAATTTCATACGAGGAAGTGTGGACTACTACCCCCTCAAGTGATGTGACTCGTTAATGCAATACATGGAATATAAAAAGAATGAAATTAATTAAAAAATTTGACCTATATAACATATATATTATACTGGAATTATAATATATATATATATATATCTCATTTATTTTTAATTCCATTAATATGACATATAAATGAAAGTAGCGTTCATGCGTACGCACGACCTACTGTCTCCACGAATGGTGCATTTCATTTCTTTTTATCTCCATATGTTATGGAATAGTATAAAATGAATATTTACTAGATATATATGATATTTAAATCATTAATCCTATTCTAGAGAAGATTTACTTACAACTAGATGGGTATCCATTTTCAAACAAGTTCATTTTTGACTCATGTACCGAACATCGACAAAAACGTCTGATATGAAATCACATTATTAACCAATTATTATAACATTATAATTTGTGATATGAACTGAATAATAATATTTAAAGGAGGTCATTCAGAAATTATAAATTTACCAAAGTGTGTTATTCAGGATTATAAAGAAACGAACAAGACAAGTCAGACATGAGGTAAGGGATCCTACCTCTCTCTTTCTTTTTAAGTACTCTCTTTTGTGTCATTTCTTTTATGATCATATTTATTATGTTTGGGGATATTATTTTATATTCCACATTCTGTAATTTTTATGTAAATATTATGAGAGACTCTATTTCATCTCATAAATCCATTTTTGGATGTTTTATGTGGTGTCGTTAGGCTTCCGAGTTGTCATAAGGGATTTTTTATGACACTTTTTGTTCCCGTGAGATTCATGCTACATTTGACACTAATTACTTTTGTGTGGTGTATGTAATTCAATTTATTTTATTCTTTGTGTAATATAACTTAATTTATGGGTATTTACATCTTCATTGTACGACCCTTCTTTCATGGGGTGTACGTTACGGAAGTTACCCAAATCGGTATGGGAACCTTTCACCCTCCTCTTTTTAAAAGAATTATTTTTGTTAGGTATTTTAATTTAAATATTATTATGTTGGAATATGTTTTTATATATCCTTATTGATTTAAATGATATTTCTAAGTGATTAGATACCCTTTTTATCTCTCATCGTCTCATTTTATGAATTTTAAAATGACGTCGTTAGGCTGTCAAATTTCTGTAAGGGAACTTCTTAACCCAATTTCAATTCTTTTGGTTATACCTATACTTCTTTATTATGTCATACTTAGAATATGTGTGGATGAACTCTTATTGTTTTACATGTAATATCCTCTTATATTGGGTGAATTTATATTTGTCACACATAATTATTTAATTTAATTATCCTTAATCTAAGGATACCGACTTTGTATGGAACACAGTCTCAATCTCATTAAATTGAGGCATATTTTGTTATAATACAATACATTATTTCATACTCTGTATAAACGTCTTTGACATTTAATTTTATTCAAAATGAATCTTTTCTATATGAAGAGTTTTACTAAAAGAAAAAAGGTATGTTTCTTTTTAATGTACGTGGTGACAATGTCCTTTCCACCGCCGCGAGTATTATTTGATCTTTGGCTTCCTTAACAAACCGTAATGTTTTTAAAACTAAATAAATACCATATACTCTTTTATTTATTTTTGTATTGAAGATGGTTTTGATAATGGATTTGTTATGTCAATATTTTTATGTGATATATTTTGATTGAAATGTGGAAATGTTTTCTTTCCTTTAAAATTGTTTTATGTGTTATGATTTTATAATGGTACATGGACATTTTATGGGTGGTTACGTGATAAACCTTATAACGGATGGTGCCATGAATACCAACACGGGTGGTTATGTCATAACCTCCAATTCATTGGGTATAGAAGTCGGTCGTATGGCTATTCCATGTAGTGATATGTGTGGAAGTTGACCGTATGGTTATTCCATTTATGTATGTTTATTTCCCAACTTACCTTTATATGTTATGTGTTCTTTATATGGGTTTTTGGTAATCTTTTGGTTACAAAAGGGTAACTAATGATCTTTTATTCAGGGAAGAGTATTTACTACTTCATAAAGGTAAAAATTATTACTTTGATAAAGTATTAATGGTTTACATGACGTTTTAAAAAACTAACAGTTTTCCTTCTTTGTGTATCCTTTATTGGGTTTTTTATGCTCATCCCAAGTTTTTTTGAAATGTTTTCCACAGGACGTAAAGATTAATAGGGTCAAGGATGGGATCAAGGAAATACATGCTATCTATAACATGGAACTAAACAGGTTTCTTACTAATAGTTTTTATTTTATGGAAAATTAGTAGAAGTGTCTACTTTGTAGTCTTTTATGATGTAATAGTTATGTCCTAATTTTCTAAAACTCTAAACCTGAAAAGATCCTATATGTGAATTATTCATTTAATTCATGATTATGTAATGTTTTAAGGGTGGGTCCTTATAGTTGGTATCATAGGTCGGTTTAGATAGCTTTAGAGGTTAGGTTATTCTCTAAGCATATGTAACATTACCATAATGGTTTGGATTTCAAAAAGAGTCATAATTTTATATAAAGTGAATGAGTAAGTATATCTTACTGTTTATCTTCCTCATTAGTACATGATACTTTTGTTGATATACTCACAATAACATTTTTGGTTTTAGTAAATAGATAGATCTAACAGGCACCAAAGTGAAAATGGGTATGAAGGGAACTGTGGTGGTTCTCTGATTAAGAGACTGGATGAAATGGGGGATTCAATGAGGAATGTCATGGTCATTCTAAACCAACTATCAAGGAGTCATGATTAACCACTTGAACCTTGGTGAGTTCTATGATGCATCATGTACAAGAGAACCAACTTGATGTGGAAGTTCATGTAATAATTATAATAGTAACCATCCGGGTTTATATGATCCTTACTTTTGAGGTAATTATGGGTTACTATATGATGGAAGATGAAAAGAATGAGGTAAAATTGTGGTTAAATTATGTTATGGTTATTTTTGAAGAATTTATCTCATTTTAGGGAATGTTTTAAGAATTATATAGTTTTGGAAAAGGGACAACACATAGACCATTTGACAAACTGTCATGTTGGGAAAAGCTGTGGGAATCGAACCCACAACCAAAGTGCGACTGGTATTTATCGCCTACCATTGGACTACGTGATGTCCTTGGTTAGTATGACAAATTATTTTTAGTTATATAATTTTATGAATCAGGAATAATATTATTTTGGGTTATCTAGGAAAATATTGACCTATCATGGAGGAAATATGATTAGGTTAATTACTTTTCAATATGAGACTTTAGAGCAACAGATTTTATTTGGAGATAAATTTTAATTTTTACCTTGGAAGTCTATGTGATTAAATCCTTCAAATATTTGGGTTTCAATATTATTTTGGTTTACTTTAATTAATTTTATGGACAAATTGAATATCGAATGGTCTTCGTTGAACTTTGGGTTTTGTTGGAAAAATTTTAGAGATTAAGAATTGATTTTCTTTTTAAAAAGGATAATCCTTGTTTGGATTATCTGATCATGTTCTAACAATTTTGGTTTTGGTAAGGGTCTAAAGACAACTGAAATATATATTTCTCTCTTGCGGATTAGGAGATTCTCTAGATATTGATTATAGCGCTCTTAATGTGAACAAGTCATCATAAATACTCATCTTTTGGAGAAAATATGTGTTTGTGTAAGAAATCTAGTAAGAGATGAAAGTCTAAATGACAAGTAAGTAAGTTTCCTTTGGATTTATTTAATCTCATAAATAAGTTCCTCAATCAAAATCAACTTAAAACAAAAAAAATTCTGTTAACTGTTGAGTCAATAAGGTTTTCTTTATGACTTTTCCATTCCTTATTGTTTTGAAAATCGTAAACACCTTATCATTAATGAAAATATTTTTTACCTCTACTTTTATTTTATAAGGAAAATTAAATTTCTAAGGAAAATTATCCTTAACATATTTTCATTATCTATATTTATATTTTTCTTAAGTATAAGAATCGAATTCATTTAAATATTCTCGGAATCGTTTAAAACATTGATATGAAGCATTCTGTTTTAGGCTCCGAATTCTGGATGAGAACTGTAATGAAGTTCCACTCTGAATTCTGGATGAGAACTGTAATGAAGTTCCACTCTGAATTCTGGATGAGAATTGTAGTGAAGTTCCACTCCGAATTCTGGATACGAACTCTCATGAAGTTCGACACAGAATTCTAATGACGAATTTTGATTACTAATTCCCATTACGAATTCTGATGACATGTTCTGAGTACGAATTCTCATTCCAAATTCTCCTATTAAATAGAATATGGTTATCTTTGCTTTATACACTCCAAATTTATTTAGACTCCGAATATCATTTTTGGTTAGACTTCGAACATTCTTTTTGCTTACACTATTATATTTTACTTACTCTTTGATATTTTTCATACACTCCGAACCATCACTCCAAACTTTTTAGCTAATCATAAAATGATGTCGTACTTTCTGTTATACTTGTTTTGTTATAAAATGATGTCGTCTATTTCGTTTTAAACTAACTGTTCGCTAAGTGACACATGTATTGGTCCCTCCGAATTTTATGGAAGATATGACCGTTGGAGGAGGGAGCTGACCATGCCTATAAATAGGCTCTCATTTGAAAGAGCTTAAGGTGTAAGAGAATAACTTATTCAACATTGTTCTCACATACTGTTGAGGTGATTTCTAGAGAGAGGAGCTCTTATTAACTCTCAGCTTCGTGTAGAAAGTTTGAACTACTTGTTCAAACTTTTCCTTGTGCAGATTTGCTTCGTGCGACTCCGAATGTTGGTGATCACAATCGAGGGCTTCTGGGGATAGGAAGACAGAGGTTTCCAACACCTTGATGTTGAGGGCTACCTTGCTGAGGAAGACAGAGGTTGCCAACTACATTAAAGTTGAGGGCTTGCAGGGATAGCAAGACAGAGACTCCGATCTTTGTGTCTGGGGCATACCTAGGTGTGGGTAAGATAGACTTTCTTGAAAGTATAAATCAAGGGACCTTTATCCAAGGTTGTTTGATACCCTTCTCTTTGTGTTAAAAGATTTATATCTTGTTACTGTTTTTGTTACAAGTTTATTTCCGCTGTTTTTGTATATTATGGAAAGTATAACCATATTATACTTCCTTACTTTTGTACTCTGTTAAAGTTAGATTCTATATGCTTTAAGGTAGAATCTCTTTTTGTAATCTTTTGATATGATTAAAGGTGTTGTGAATTTTCTTATGTTTAACTTTGTTAAACTTATCTCTTTCCTTTGTTTAAGGAAATCCTTGTTATTTGTAATCAACATTAATGGTTTTAAATGAATTTTTAAATTATACAATTCACCCCCCCCCCCGCTTGTATTTTATGAATATTCGATCATACATTTTATATAATAGATTATATCATACTCACATATCATCTCACAATTTGTATCAAAGGATTGGTTCAATCTGTTTTAATCTCACGATTAGATTCAGAAGGAAAATTTCCAGAGTCAGTTTCTCAACATCTGTTTTTTGGAGTCTTAGTTTCTCGGATTTACTTTAGCTTAAATCATCTGAACTGTTATATCTTTTGTTTCTTATATTTCTCAGAGTCATGTTTTTTTTGGAATCATATTTTTTCCATTACGAACTTTTGTTACTAACAAGCTTGTACTTTAAGTATATCTTAAGGATGGAATGTATGAATATTGGGTCAATTGGAAACCTAAATCCTTCTAGACCACCTATTTTTGATGGGAATGATTATGAGTACCGGAGATATCGAATGAAGACATTTTTCATCAATACTGGTGTAGAAAATTTTATAATTCTTACTGGTGGTTACAAAATTCTTGACCAAGAAGCCAATACTTTTACTAATCAAAAGAAGCAATAATATCAACTGAATTACAAGGTATGCAATACTTTATTGTGTTCTATGACCAGGAATATATAATTCCAGATATCTTTTTATGAAGCAGCAAACTGTATTTGGAGGAAATTAGAAGTCCCACATTTTGGTACATCCAAGGTTATAGAAACAAGATGAGAAATGCTTTGTGATGAGTATCATGGTTTTCTCTTTCCTTATGGAGAGCTTGTATGTAAAGTGAAACAAAGATTTATGAGAATCATCAATAGTCTACAATCTAGGGGAGAGAAGGGTATTGACGATTATGCACTTATAGACAAGATCATTGATATAATTCCAAATGAATGGGAATCGAAGAGGATAGATATTGATGAAAATAGAAAAGTTTCCCAGATTACTCTCGATGAGCTTTTTGGAACCCTTTTAAAACATGAGACAAGAATGAAATGAGATGCTGACAACATCAAAAAGAAGAATGGTTATGGTAGTGTAGCCTTTTCATCTAAAGCTAAAATTCCTGAGAGAGTTACCAGATCCAAATCTATGAAGGTTAGTATCCAATCAGAATCCAGTGAGGGTGAAGTCTCAGAATGTGAGTTTGCTAATCTTGCTCGTAGGATGAACAAGATGGCGTGACAAATAAATTTCCAATACAAGTATAAGAAGAATGAAAGGAATGATTCAGAAGTTAAATGATATGAATGCAAGAGATCTGGACACATCAGACCGGATTGTCCTTTGCTCAAAAAGAAATAATGAAAAGAGAGGCATTCTGAAAGGAACATAAAGAAATATTACAAGTCCAAGGCTAAGAATGTTCTGAATGCCAATGACACCTGGAGTGCCAATGGTTGTGACTCTTCAGATAAATCTTCTGATTATGAATCTTCTAGACAGAAGAATCTTGGTCTTATAGCCATATTACCTATTTACAATCATTGCTATATGGCTAAGGTACACAATGCTGAATCATTGACCAATGTTTCTTTACATGCTAATGATAGTAAGTATTATAACTCTTCAGATGAAGAATCCTCTTCTAATGAAGAAAATACTTTACCAGCCTATGAAGAATTTTCTAGTTTTGCTGAACTTCTTGGGAATGATAATTCAAATCATAGAAAAAATATTGATAAGGAAAATTCTAGGAATACTATTCTTACTAAGGAAATATCAGATCTTTCTAAAGATCTTGATAAGAAAAATTATGATTTTATAAGTATTTCAAAATGCCTTGAGGAAGTAAATTCTGAGAAGGATAAACATTCTAAAGACATAGAAAAAGCAATTTCTAAGAAAATTGTTTTTGAGCCTAGATCTAGTGTCAAATATAATGATTTTGAAGATAAAAACATGGTTATAAAACTCAATTCTAAAATATTTTCCTTAAAGAAGTGTTTGTCGAACATTACCCTAGGTAAAGAAAATTTTGATAAAATGTATTCATAGATATGACCTTTAAGAAACAAATCCGGATTTGGTTATACCCATGCAAAACCTATTTTCAACAACAGTTATTTTGTCCCTCAAAGTTCCACATTTTGTACCAAGTGTCAGTGTGGTGGTCACTTGGAAAAAATTGTTCTTTAAACAAAACCAAATCTATAAGATTCCATAAGCCCTATTTTACTAAGAAAATGTGGGTACGAAAAGTTTTATTGTCTAAAAATCTTGGATATAAGCAAGTTTGGATTCTGAAAGACTAATTGTTTTATTGTTTTCAGGAAGATAGAATATGTTCCAACAACAATTTATGGTACAGGGATAGTGGATGTTCCCGACAGATGACTAGTAACAAAAGCTATTTTGAAAATATAATCAAAACAAAAGGTGTAAAGTAACCTTCAGAGATATTTCTCAATGAGATATTGTTGGTATAGGTAATACCGTTGTTCTTGGAAAAACTCTTATTTCAAATGTTCTATTTGTTATGGGTCTTAAGCACAACCTTATTAGCATTAGTCAATTATGTGATTAAGGTTACCTTGTGAATTTTAGGATTGATAAATTATTAGTTCACGAATCTAAGGATGAATTTATTCTCTCAACCCATAGGCAAGTGAATGTTTACAATTTGAACTTAGAATACCTAAGGATCGAAGACTTACCTTGCCTTAGTGAAGTGGAAGATAGTTCTTGTTTATGGCTTAGAAGACTAGGACACTATAATCATAGAAACTTGTGTTAACTCTCTAAGAGGAAACTTGTTAAGGATCTACCGGATCTTAGACTTGATTCTTATAATGTTTTCTATCCTTGTCAATATGGCAAGAAACATAAATCTAGTTTTAAATCGATTGGTGAAGACTCAATGACTGATGCATTATAGTTAGTGCACATGGATCTTTTTGGTCCAACACAAACTGGAAGCATTGGAGGCAAATACAATGTATTTGTTCTAGTTGATGATTACACTAGATTTACTTGGGTCTATTTTCTAGGAAATAATTCTGAAGCTTTTTCTTATTTCAAAAGTTTTAGAGCCCAAGTCAAAAATGATAAAAACTTTTCATTGAAAACTATTCGTAGTGATCATGGAGGAGAATTTCAAAACTCTGATTTTGAAACTTTTTGTAGTAGTAAAGGTATTACTCACAACTTTTCAGCACCGAGAACTCCCGAAAAGAATGGTGTAGTTGAAAGAAGGAATATAATTCTTCAAGAAATAACTAGAACCATGTTGAGTGAATATTATATTTCTAGACATTTCTGGGCTGAAGCCATAAGTACTGCTTTTTACCCTATAAATCGTGTTTTAATAAGGCCTTTTCTTCATAGAACTCCTTATGAGTTATGGTTTGGTAGAAAACCTAGACTTTCCCAATTTAAGGTTTTTGGTTTCAAGGTATTCATTCTGAATACAAAAGATAATCTTCATAAATTTGCACAAAAATATGATGATGGAATTTTCATAGGCTACTCTAAAACTTCTAAGGCTTATAGAGTCTTTAATAAAAACACTTGTACCATTGAGGAAACAGTACATGTGAAATTTGATGAGTCTGATACTTTCGTTTTCAAACCATCCCAACCTACATATTTGGATTTGTTTTCAAAAATTTATTATCAACCTTTGATATAAGATCCTTCTGATAAGGAAAATGTCCAAGAAAATATTTCTGAAACATTTACTCCAGAATACATTCTAACTTATGTTGATGACCAGGTTTAACAAAACCCAATTCAGTCGTTTCTGAAGAATCATCCTAGTGAGAGTATCATTGGTGATGTAAATCAACCGGTAAGGACTAGAAGTTCCTTAAGAAATGGAATAGAACATCTAGCATTGCGTTCCCAATTGGAACCAAAAAGCACCGCTAAAGATTTAGGTGACTATGATTGGATAAAATCTATGCAAGATGAACTAAATGAATTCGAAAGGAATAAAGTCTGGACCTTTGTTGAATGTCCTAATGAAACTTCTATTATTGGAGTAAAGTGGGTCTTCAGAAATAAGTATGATGAAAATGTAATCATATTTAGAAATAAATCTAGATTAGTTTCTAAAGGTTATAATCAGCAAGAGAGAGTGGACTATGAAGAAACCTATTCTCTAGTAGATAGACTTGAATCTATTCGTATCTTACTTGCCTTTGTAGCATTCTTCAATTTTAAACTTTTCCAAATGGATATGAAATGTGATTTTCTTAATGGTTATGTTCACGAAGAAGTTATTGTTGAACAAACTCCTGGCTTTGAAGACACCTAAAATCATGATCATGTGTTTAGACTTAACAAAGCATTGTGTGGCCTTAAACAAGCCCCACGAGCATGGTATGATAGACTAACAGGATTTTTGATTCAAAATAACTATGTTATGGGAAATTCAGATCCAACCATTTTTATTAAAAAAGGGAAGAAAAAAGTTTTGATTGTTCAAATATATGTTGATGACATCATATTTGGTTCAACTCAGCAATCCTTAACCGATTCTTTTACGGATCTAATGAAATCTGAGTTTGCAATGAATATGATGGGTGAGTTAACATTTTTCCATGGTTTCCAAATTCCTCAGAAACTAGAAGGAACCTCTATATATCAACACAAGTATATTAAATATCTTCTTAAAAAGTATGGATATGAAAACTCTAAGAGTATTAGTACTCCCATCAGTACCTCAAACACACTTAACATTGAAAAAGCTAGGAAACCAGTGGATCAAACATATTTTAGAGGTATGATAGGAATCCTACTATACTTGACAGCTAGTCATACAGACTTAATGTTTTTAGTATTATTATGTGCCGGATATCAATCCAATCTTAATTAATCTCATCTTATGGCAGTGCAATGAATTTTCTACAACTTAAAATGAACCATGGGTTTAGGACTATTTTTTTATTCTGGAAATGATTTTGTTCTAAAAAGTTTTTTTGATGCTAACTTTAGTGGATGTAGGATGGATAGAAAGAGTACATCCGGAACTTGTAATTTCTTAATAGATTATTTATTTTCATGGTCATGCAAGAATCAACACTCTGTAGCACTTGCCACTGCTGAAGCTGAATATGTAGCAGCTGGAAGTTGTTGTGCTCCAGTGATGTGGATGCAACACACACTCACAAACTATGGTATGAGTTTTACCAAAACACATATTTTGTGTGATAATAAAAGTGACATTTCTCTTAGTAAGAACCATTCACATCACTCCCATGCAAAACACATAGATATTAGGCATCACTTTCTTAGGGATCACAGACAAAAAGGAGATATTATTCTTCAGTTTATCGAAACACAAGATCAACTTGGTGATATTTTCACAAAATCTATGCCTTCTGATAGATTTGAATACATTAAACACGAGTTAGGAATGATAACCGTAATGTAATCATTCTTAATTAACTTTCTGTCGAAAAAGTCTCCTTACAGTAATAAACTCCTTTTCGTGGGGGAGTACATATTTTGGTTATTTTCTTTATTTTCTTATGTTTTTTTTCAAAAACATTTCCTTGAAATGTTCGGAATGAGACTTTCATACTGAGACTTTCATAGTAAGATTTCTATATTGAGACATTCGTAATGACATTCTCATACTTTAATTCTTGTAATGAAATTTTTATACTGCAATTTTTATAATGTTTTTTATTGCTTTTATTACTATTCTTTTCATATCAGGCTTTCCGTTCTGTGTTACTCATAGTGGGTTTTGTGAACTATGTTTTTTTCCCATAGTAAAGTTTTTTTGTAGTTAATTTCTCTTCATGTAGAGTATTACCCATTATGAATAATCCTCCTAAGCCAATTCGAATGGTATGATTTCCTTACTCAAGTTTTTGTAATCATATTTTACTATCTGTTTTTTCTTATATTTTGTTTTCGGATTCTAGTTTCCTCAAATATTTTTTTTATTAAAAACCTCAAAATATCGGATTCAAGTTTTGTTGAAAATTGGTTTTCGACCGTCAGATCTGATCTCAGTTTTTCTTACAACCGTTCGATTAATCGAGGAAGATGAATCGTCATATCGTTTCATATATAAAGGGGACCCCAAGTGGTCGTCCCACATCAGTTTTTCATGTTCCAGCGACCCGAAGCTCTGCCTCTCTGTATTAAGGTCATTCCAATCTTCAACAAATCTCCATTCTGAATTTCTCAGAAGTCTTCAGATCTGAATGTCTGTGGTAGTAGCTTCTCAAGACTTGTAAACCTCTAAGCCGATTTCCATGTGGTTAGTATATAGATAAAGGTCGGTTCACCCTAATTTCATCAAAAATTTTGATTCCCTTATATCCAAGAACATAAAGCATAATGGGTGGGAAGATTATGTTGTGTCTATACCTGGGAACCTAGATGAAGTATATTCAAAGTTGCTTTTTGAGTTCTACGAGACGGTTTCCTCCTTTAAGGAAGTGATAGGGAGAAATTTTCCTTTAAGTCTTATGGAAAGACTTATAATCTTTCTTATGCCAAGGTAGCCAGCTTGGTGGGGTTGACCTATGTAGGAGAAGCTGAGTTCATCACTCATGTTTTTTAGAATTCAAATTAAAGCTTCAACATGGAAAAGGAATTGGAGACTCTCGGACTGTCAGATAACAAGGATCCAAAGATTGCTAGTCTGTCTATGAATTTTCAGATTCTATATTTGTGGGTACAAGTGTTTATCATACTGAGAATGGGTGACAAAGACATTTTGATGAAGGGAGAGATCTTTATCCTAGATTTTTTGATAAATCTATGGATGCTTAATCTGATGAGGGACATTCGTATTACCATTTAGAATGTTAAGAATGGGAATCTAAGAGCTCCGATTGTAATGTATCCAACAATCATCTCGATGTTAATAGTTCGGTGCCTTGAGTCTTTCAAGGAGGCTTGAAAGTCTAAGCCAATAGCCTGTAAAATTTTTTTGGTGAGGGATGATACCCTTAAAAGGATGAATATTGCATTCGACAAGAAGACTGGTGAGTTCTTTGATAAGACAGTTCATGAAGAAGGGGTTCCGAGACATGTTGAACCTAAATCTTCAATGTTAGTGAAGAAGTGAAAGTTGAAGGATGTTGAACTTGAAGTAGAGAATCTTAAATCTTAGGATGTTCATTTCGTACCTCCAAAACCGAAGAAGAAGAAAGCTTACCCTGATGAGGTAGTTTCTAAGTGGGGGGAACTCAAAGAGAAGAGAGTTCATGGGGAGCCTCAGTTTGGATTGGACCCTGCAGAGGCTAAAGCCTTAAAATAAAAAGCCGCTGAGGAGCTATAGAAACAAGCGAAGGAAAAGAAAATGAAAATGAAAATCTATGAAACTGAAGTGGTGTAATCGTTTCTGAAAGATACAGAGTTGGCTTCCGGAATGATTTCTGTTCCAGAATCTTTTGGTGTTGAACCTTCTTTACCAGAAACTCCAGCCAAGAACTATGTCACTCCAGATAAGGAAAAAGCTAAGAATATGGAGGAAGTTGAGCAGATTGAGAGATCAGAAGAGGAAGAAGCAGTTTCATAATGTAGTGGTGAGACCGTAGATCTAATGAAGCAAGTAGAACATTATAAGGAGACACCTTCGGAACATTTGTCGCTCCGAACTTCAGAAGCTGAGTCCTCTATGTTAGTTACTCCCGGGAAGGATGAGGATAAAGGAGAACAAGAAGTTGCTTAGCATGCAGTGGAAGAACAACTTCTACATGATATTGCTCAAATGGAGAACGTATAGGATGATGCTCAAAAAGATGTTGTTGATGAAGACAATGTTGTTCAAGTGTCGGATTGTTAACAGAAAACCCTGGAACAAGAATCCATTCCGAAAGTGAAAAAAAAAGTAATTAGTTGTTGATACCCTGAGCTCAGTGGCTGTAAGGAGAAGAGAAGTTGGTGCTTCTTCAAAGAGAAAGGTTCAGCAAATTGAAGAAGAAAATTCTCCAAGAAATGTCTCAGATTTGGAGTCTTCTTCGTTGGGGTGTGATTTTTTTGTTCAGAAATTAAAGTAGTTGGTGGTTTCTATTCCGACCTTCTCATGTATTGATTCAAGATTCCAGATGCTCCAGCATACATTGAATCAAAAAATAGACTCAGTATCCATCGTCATGGACAAATGTGTAGATATTGAGGCAAACTTAAAGTCTTTCATTGTCGGCTTTGAATCCCACAAAAGGTCTTGTATGAAAATGACTAGCTGGTCAAAGAAAACTATAGATGAGATGAGGCTCTTGGATGAATTAAAAGATATTGTTAATGATGATTTTGAGACAGAAGAAAGGAAGCTAAATGATCTTACTTCCTCCTTTGAAGAAAAGTTGACAGCTGAGAAGAATTCCCGGATTCAAGAAGGCAGAGATCTGAATGGGAAGCTGAATTTTGTTGCTCAAAGCTGGAGGAATGAAAGGGATCTTCGGATTGAGGTAGAATAGAAGTTGTGAAAGAAATAAAAAAATTTGAAAGGTCAGGAAGAAAAGATTAAAGCTCAAGAAGAAAAGATTGATGATCAGGAAGGAAAGCTTGAAGTTCAAAGTGAAAGAATAATTGTGTTAGAGAATCAAGCCAAAGAAGACCATGAAGTCTTGAAGAAGATAAAGACTCTTTTCAAGTGTCTCATCTCGAAGGAAAAAGATCCAAAATAGACAAATCTTATATTTTGTTGTATCTTAGTTTCCTTGTTGTTGAACATTAAAACGTAATGAAAATATTTCTTGCTCGTCTATTTTTTTTGTTGTTAACTAATCTTTTAGGTACTTTTTTATATTTTCCATTCCCTCAAATTCTTTTTGAAAATCACAAAGCGAGAGAAGGAAAAAGAACCTTAACAAAGGATGAGAAAGAAAAAGAACTCAGATAGAGTTTATCTAAAGGGGAGTATTCATTAAAGAAGGCATTCTTATAATTAATGAAATACCATTCCGGAAATCTAGAATATGATCCTTATAGTTTCAAAGCCTAAGGGGGAGTTAGTTGTATTCATCCACATCCTTAATAAAGGGATATAATCCATAATGTTTTCATTTTTTTCATAGTCTTTCTTTTTCGTAAGGATGTTTGTGCTTTCCAAAAAGGGGGAGATTTTTGAGTCAAGAAGGTTTTCCTTATGACTTTTCCATTCCTTCTTGTTTTGAAAATCACAAACACCTTATCTTTAAGGAAAATATTTTTTACCCCTACTTTGCTTTTATAAGGAAAATTAATTTTCTAAGGAAAATTATCCAAATCATATTTTCATTATCTATATTTGTATTTTTTTTAAGTATAAGAATTGAATTCATTTCTATATTCTCAAAATCATTTAAAACATTGATATAAATCATTCTGTTTTAGGCTCTGAATTCTGGATGAGAACTCTAATGAAGTTCCACTCTGAATTCTGGATGAGAACTGTAATGAAGTTCCACTACAAATTCTGGATGAGAACTGTAATGAAGTTCCAATCTGAATTATGGATACGGACTCTCATGAAGTTCGAAACCTAATTCTAATGACAAATTCTGATTACGAATTCCCATTACGAATTTTGATGACATGTTATGATTACGAATTCTCGTTCCGAATTCTCTTATTAAACTGAATCTGATTATCATTGCTTTATACACTCCGAATTTATTTAAACTCCCAATATCATTTTTCGTTAGACTTCGAACATTATTTTTTGCTTACACTATTATATTTTACTTACTCTTTTTTATTTTTCTTACACTCTGAACCTTCACTCTAAACTTTTTAGCTAATCTTAAAATGATGTCGTATGTTCTTTTATACTTGTTTTGTTATAAAACGATGTCGTCTATTCCGTTTCAATCTAACCATTTTCTAAGTGACACGTGTATAGGTCCCTACGAATTTTAAATAAGATATGACCGTTGAAGGAGGGAGACGACCATGCCTATAAATAGGATCTCATTTGAAAGAGCTCAAGGTGGAAGAGAATAACTTATTCGACGTTGTTCACACATACTGTTGAAGTGATTTCTAGAGAGAGGGTCCCTTATTAACTCTCAGATTCGTGCAGAAAGTTTGAACTGCTTGTTCAAACTTTTTCTTGTCAAGATTTGCTTCGTGCGACTCCGATTATTGGTGATCACAATCGAGGGATTTCGGGGATAGGAAGACAGAGGTTTCCAACACCTTGAAGTTGAGGGCATCTTTGCTGAGGAAGACAGTGGTTGCCAACTACCATAAAGTTGAGGGCTTGCGGGGATAGTAAGACAGAGACTCTAATCTTTGTATCGCGGGCTTAACTAGGTGTGGGTAAGACAGAATTTCTTGAAAGTAGAAATCAGGGGACCTTTATCCAAGGTTTTTGGATACCCTTCTCTTTGGGTTAAAAGATTTATATCTTGTTACTGTTTTTGTTACAAGTTTATTTCGGATGTGTTTGTATATTAAGGAATGTATAACCATATTGTACTTATTTACTTTTGTACTCTATTAAAGTTAGATTCTATACGCTTTAAGGTAGAATCTATTTTTGTAATCTTTTGATAAGATTAGAGGTGTTGTGAATTTTATTAAGATTAGCTTTGTTAAACTTAGTTCTTTCCTTTGTTTAAGGAAATCCTTGTTATTTCTAATCAACTTTAAAGGTTCCAAAAGAATTTTTAAAGTATAAAATTCACCCCCATTGTATTGTAAGCACATTCAATCCTACATTTGATATCATATAGTATATCATACTCACATATCAACTCACATTAACTTTTCCTACGGTGGAATCCTATACTGTTTAACCCATCACAAGTTTGTGATTTTTTTTTGGTTAACTTTCTCCTAATCATGTTTTCTATCACTATCCCTCAGAACTTGACCCTTTGTTTTCTCTTCCATGTCCATGGTTTCCTAAATGTAATCCTATTATGGGTTAACACGGGAGACCTCTTTACGTCCCTTTATTTCTTTTAAAGTGACAGTTTAATTTACACCTTTTTCGATGTGGGGCTTTCAATGATGTTTCCAGCCCAATTTTAAAATTGTGGGGAAGCAATTCCGAAAAGGGGGAAGGGATGTAACATACCAAGTAAATAAAGAATATGAAATTCTCATATTTATTAATATTTTTGAATAAAATATTAATATTACTTTAAAGGAAAAGATATGTTCAATAGCGTACCCAATACGCAACAATGAGTTTCTTTGAAATCATACATTGCACGCTAATAATATAATAATATTATTTTAAATGGTTGCTAACACCTAGACATTATTATGGTAGGAATGAACAGAACTAAATACCAATTGATTATATATTCTTGTCAAATATTGTTTCTTTTATCCAAATAAATGTTAGAGGATAAAAATGCAAATGAATCCAATTTTAAGCGTAAATATTCATATATTATTTAAAAGGTCAATTAACCGCCTTTTGATGGCGAACCCTTTTTAAATACACTTTTTGAAAATTTTATATGTTATATTGGACCAAATAAAATTCTTCATTATAATCGGGACATCAAAATTGACTTTGTGTAAATTTTTGGTATTTTTCTGATAAAGTTCATTTTTAATGAATATTGGAAAATGTTGTATTTTAATTCAAAACCTCTTTTTATTCTAATTTATTTATATGATTAGATTATCTTTTGAACTGGTTTTATAAGGAAATTAGAATATATTTTCACCATTTAATCTAATTTTGGTCATTGGAATTAACTTCACTTTGAAATTGGACATAAACTAGTGTCAATCTTTTGATATATTTTGTTTCTTAAAAACACAATATTTGTTTTGACAATGAGAATTAATTATTAAATTGATTAATGAAACTTATATGTATTTAATTTTGTAAAATATAAATAATATTTTAATTTGGAATATCATATATAGCTTAGGGTGAAATTTTGGTATTTTTATGAAAAACATCAATTTTTAATGAATAGTGAAACCACTAAGTGGTAGTTCAAATACTGATTTTTCATTTAAATAAAAATTTACCACCTTTGTAATTTGAATTTCAAAAATCGAGCATAAATGGTTGTCATTATTATTTAAAATCTGGTTCAATGGGATGAAAATAATTTTTTCTGAATAGTAACTTTTATGTTTTATTAATCGCAATTAGAGGAAATTAGTGTAATTTATGGAAAAAATAATGTTTTAGTAATATGAAATGACCTTGACACAGGTACTAACATTATTGGATGAATCATGGATGGTCAATAGAATCCATGTGTCAACTTTGGGACCCCATGGAGCCACTTGGGTAAGAAAATGACATTAATAACCTTTTATTTAATGTTAAAATAAAAATGTCACAAACATGTATTGTTTTACTAAAACAATTTTTATATGGAGTTATACAAGACATATTTTTGACTATAAATATTCATTGGAAATATAAAAATATTTCTACATCATAGTATTTTTTTTATAATTTTTAGACATTATATAAATTAATTTACTTATGACACCACGATGATGCAGTCATTACCTCATTAATGATTGATTTAAATAAAATGAGAAAATAAGGTAAAATATAAGACATACACTTGTGAAAAACCTATTTTATGGGTGTATTTATAACCCTTATCACCTTATCCTCGAAATATATAATTTTGGGACCTTTAATATTCGAAAATCATTTAATAATAATGTAACTTTTCAAGACTTCCCAAGAGTGCCCCACCTCCCTCTTATAAAAGGCCCCCACCTCTACCCCCTTACCCACACCTCTCAAGCCTTTGGATAGACCCAAATCTTCTCATTGTATCTATCTAAATATGTCTCTTCATCCTAGAAGACTTACCTTAGGCAGAAATCTCTTCAAGAAACCCTTTTGGTTCAAACCAAAAGCAGATACCCGATTTTAAGGTAATGTCCTCTCTTATGTTCTTTTGATTTATTTAGCGTCTTCGACCCCCAAATCTCTTTTTATTCCTTTACATTGAAACAAAAACAGTATCTTAAATATACTATGATGTTTTTATGAGAATTATTTGATTTAAAATTACACACACCTTCGTCTAATGGTTAATGAACATATTGTTTCTGTGGTTGGTGATTTTCTGCCTCACAAAATAATGATTGTTCAATATTCTCTTAACAAATTTCATGGTGGCCATTATTATGTTACTATATTTTAAATATGATATATATGGTATTTATTTTTTCTATATGATTCTGTATTTTATATTTAAAACATACCTTTATGCATTTCATGTTGTGCAAGTGCGATAATTTCATACGAGGAAGTGTGGACTACTGCCACCTCAATTGATGTGACTCGTTCATGAAATACATGGAATATATAAATAATGAAATTAATTAAAATATGTGACCTATATAACATATATAGTATACTGTAATTATAATATATATATCTCTCATTTATTTTTAATTTCATTAATATGACAAAGAAATGAAATTAGTGTTCATGCATACGTATGACCTACCGTCTCCATGAACGGTGCATTTCATTTATTTTTATCTCAAAATGTTATGGAATAGTATAAAATGAATATTTACTAGATATATATGATATTTAAATCATTAATACTATTCTGGAGATGATTTACTTATAACTACATGGACAATCAATTTCAAACAAGTTCATTTTTGACTCATGTACCGAACATCAACAAAAACTTCTGATATGAACTGACATTATTAACCAATTGTTATACCATTATAATATGTGGTATGAACTGAATAGTAATATTTAAAAGTGTTCCTTAAGAAATTATAAATTTACCAATGTTTATTATTTATTAATATAAAGAAACGAACAATACAAGTCAGACATGAGGTAAGGGATCCTACCTCTATCTTTCTTTTTAAGTACTCTCTTTTGTGTCCTTTATTTTAAGATCATCTTTATTATGTTTGGGGATGTTATTTTATATTCCTCATACTGGAATTTTTATGTTAATATTATGAGATACCCTATTTGATCTCATAAATCAATTTTTGGATGTTTTATGTGGCGTCATTAGCCTGTCGAGTTTTCATAAGGGATTTCTTATCTCACTTTTTGTTCCTGTGAGATTCATTCTACATTAGATACTATTTCCTTTTTTTGGTGTATGTAATTCCCATGATTGTATTATTTGTGTAATAAAATTTATGTTATGGGTATTTACATCTTCATTGTATGACCCTTCTTTCATGGGGTGTTCGTTACGAAAGTTACCCAAATCAGTAAGGGATCCTTTCACCCTCTTATTTTTAAAAGACTTCTTTTTGTTAGGTATTTTAATTTACATATTATTGTGTTGGGATATTTTTTTATATATAATTATTGATGTAAATGATATATCCAGGTGATGAGATACCCATTTTATCTCTCATCACCTAATTTTCTGAATTTTAAAATGACGTCATCAGGCTGTCGAATTTCTGTAAGGGAACTTCTTAACCAAATTTCAATTCTTTGGGTTAAACAACTACTTCTTGATTATGTAATACTATGAATATGTGTGAATGAAATCTGATTGTTTTACACTTAATATCTTCTTATATTGGGTGAATTTATATTTATGACATATAATAATGTAATTGATTTATCTTTAATCTAAGGATACCGACTTTGTATGGCACTTCGTCTCAATCTCCTTTCCTTGAGGCATATTTTTTCTAATACATGACTTTTTTTATACACTATATAAACCCCTTTCACTTTTAATTTTTTTCAAAAGGAATATTTTCTATATGAAGAGTTTTACTAAAAGAAAAAATGTATGATTCTTTTTAATATATGTGGTGATAATGACCTTTCCACCACCGCGAGTATTATTTGATATTTGGATTCCTCAACAAGCCGTAATATTTTTAAAAGTAAATAAATACCATATAATATTTTATTTATTTTGGTATTGAAAATATTTTTGATAATGGATTTGTTATGTCAATATATTTAAGTGATATATTGTGATTGAAATGTGGAAATGTTTTCTTTCCATTAAAATTGTTTTATGTGTTATGATTTTATAATGGTACTTGGACATTTTATGGGTGGTTACATGATAAACCATATGAAGGGTGGTGTCGTGAATACCAGGATGGGTGGTTACGTTATAACCTCTAATTCATTGGGTAAGGAAGTCATCTGTATGGCTATTCTATGTAGTGATATGTGTGGAAGTTGACTGTATGGTTATTGAATTTAAGTATGTTTATGTCCCAACTTACCTTTATATGTTATGTGTTCTTTATATGGGTTTATAGTAATCTTCTGTTTACAAAAGGGTAAGTACTGATCATTTATTCAGTGAAGAGTATTTACTACTTCATAAAGGTGAAAAGTATTACTTTGATAATGTATTCATTATTTACATGATGTTTTAAAAAACAAATAGTTTCCTTATTTGTGTATCCTTTACTGGGCTTTTTATGATCATCCCAATTTTTTTTTGAAATGTTTTCCACAGGACGTAAAGATGAATAAGGTCAAGGATGGGATCAAGGAAAGACATGCTATCTAAAGCATGGAACTAGACATGTTTCTTTTTAAGAGTTTTTATTTTATGGAAACTTAGTAGAAGTGTCTATATTGTAATCTTTTGAGATGTAATAGTTATGTCATAATTCTATAAAAATCTAAACCTAAAAAAGATCCTCTATGTGAATTATTCATTTAATTCATGATTATGTAATGTTTTAAGGTTGGGTCCTTATACTTAGGGTATGAGAACATGAGAATACAATTTGAAAACAGTACCCTACATATCAATGATGATAATAATGAATCATGGTATAAATATTGGTAGTTCATAATACATGAATCATAATGAAATAAAAGAACACAAGACATGTGAATATAAAAATGGAATATGGCATGTAATTTTTGGCATACACAAAATCATTGAAAATAATTTCCAAAATGGTTAAGGATCACTACTAAGGCCATCATTTAAAAAATATCCTTACTATACGGGGTTCACTCTCCAATCCAACCCTATCATATTGGATATAGTTCACTACCCATTCCACCTATTTGTATTAGTACCAAGTTCACTCCCCAGTCCAGTCATTTCTATCTCTTTGTATACTTAAATCATTATAAAATGCATTGGAGGGATATATAGGTCCCAAATGTCTCATAATGAAAACTATATTTATGTTTTTCACAAGATTATAAAAATTAATCATAACATAACCCAT
Organism: Viscum album; assembly: GCA_963277665.1. Taxonomy (NCBI): domain Eukaryota; kingdom Viridiplantae; phylum Streptophyta; class Magnoliopsida; order Santalales; family Viscaceae; genus Viscum; species Viscum album. The sequence goes on along the minus strand of OY728121.1, from coordinate 2,010,446,177 downwards.
GAAATGAAATGGGTGTCATAAAAATTTAATCATATCATAACCTATGGAAAACATAATTCATTCATAATAACTTTTTCATTGACTAATCTATGAAAAGAAGTTGGTAAAAAAATCATTTACTCATGGTATAGTATATAGAAGATAAATTAGTTCCTGAAAAATAACTCATTAAAAAAATAAACATTTAGAGAAATAATATTAATGGTATCCTATTATTATATTACTTGTAATTCATATGAAACTCCAACTGATTACAGTCTTAGATGGAAAAATATTTTGAAAACCATTAAAAAATTTCAGGAAAATATTCATTCCACTTTTGGAATGAAATTTTTTAAAAATTAAAACCTTTTAATTTGATATTATATATGAAAATTGATAAAGTAACATCGATGCATTTATTGGTTATGACATTTTAAAATTACTTTCATTGTGTACAGATAAAAATGATGATTCATATGGCATTTTTTAGAAGAATCTAATTGGGGATTGTTTTGTAAAACGAAATGAATAATACTTTCAAGAAAAATCATAAAATTACAACATGGATAAAATTGTATTGAATAAATAATTTTTAGAATAATAAAATATTTTTCAAAACCTTTTTCTGAAACTTGTTTTTAAAAGAAAACAGATTTCTGACAGACAAGATAAATAAATTCATATTTTGATAAAAAAATTCACAATTGAATTTATTACCAATATGTGAAAACGTTGTTACATTACTTGAGTTTATAATAAAAATTACATGGGAAGAGAAATAATGATAATTATTGATTTGTAGTCATGATATTTCATTATTGGAGACATAATCATAAAAACTCCCGATAATGATTATATTGTAACATAAAACCCATACCACTTTGGAAACCTAGAATCATAATCCTCATGATTGAAATAAAAAATGGAACATAAAATATCATTATGATCAATAAATATATGATATTATATGTAAAATTTGATGTATATAATCCTCGTAAATGAATATAGGTTCATAACAGAACTTCTATCTTAAAGAAGGAAAATTGAGACAACAACCCCTTATCAATTTGGAAGGTTTTTAACTTTAATACACATATAAGAGAGATCATAAAAATTATATATAAATCAAAATAATTCTAAGTATATTTATAATAAAATAAATTTATGATAAAAATACATACCATATCAAACATATAGTTGGTTAACATGGCATGTGTCTCTTGGAAGTAAAAAAGTGACCCGGAAATCCATTACTTAAGTCTTAAATTTCAGTATACTCATTAAAGAATCATTTATAATAAATATAAGTTTATTTTAAATATATTAACAATCCATAAATATTGATATCATACCATATATTAATTTCTTATTACCAATTTATTACCCATTTATTTACAATTTCATTCTGAAGTTACATTTCGGGAAAAAATTGCATTGTTTTTTGAATAAGTTTGATTTATAATTTTTTTATAAAATTATTTTGATCATGGTTTAATAATATAAATAATTATTTACATGATATAAAAAATATATATATCCATTATATATGTGTTTATATTAATTAATAATATTTTGAGATAGAAAAGGAAATGCAACATTCATTGAGACTACAGGTTGTACGTACGCATGAAATTTGTTTCCATTTTCATGTCATATAAAAATAAATAAAAGTAAATGATATATATATATATATATATTATCATTCTAGAATAATTTTTATTTGATATATATCACATATTTTTATTAAACATATCATTAATATATTCACTGTAAAGCGCAAAAGAATCACAATACTTTTCAAGAAGGTAGTCCACCATATAGATGAATGACATTATCATATACCATTTTGTTAGAGTGTTTGTGTTAGTATGTCATACAATTTATGAAAAAAATATCAGTATATTTAATATACTATGAATGTTATATATAAATTATATAATAACAATTCAATTGGTTGTATAAATATATTAAAAAAATTCACTCGAATAAGAATGTTACTTCTTCTTTGGGTATCCTCCTTAGGTTTGCAATAAATTAATTAATCATTTTTATTTATGACCATAATAAAGATTCTATGATTATAGGATGTAATTTTTTAATTAATTTTTTAATAAATTGTATGATCAAATGTGGTGTTAATTTTTGAGGAAGAGAAGAGATTGAGTTCACTCATATAGTTGAGGAGGAGTGGCATTACTATAAATACATTAATGTTTTTACAATTATGAGGATTATATTAACTAATGCGCCTACATATATTCATTATAATGGAGGGAAGGAATGACATGGTATATAAAAAAATCTACCACTCAAAAGAAAAACATTTTTTAACAATTTATTCCTTAATGTTTAGGTTTACTCAATTGTATGCTTACAGTTCTTTCTTAGTTTACTTGTAACTTTTTATTTTCCAAGGTAATTTATCCTTTGAGAATATGATTAAAAATATATTTATAAGATATTTTACACCTAATTATTCAAGATATTTAGTCCATGTTATTATAAAAATATATATGTATGTGAGAAATTAATTTTGACTCAAACACATGTAATGTGAAAAACCTTGTTTTAACCTTAATCATGTTAATTAGTTTTAAATGTTTTCACTATTAAATTGGTTAAAAATGTAATTTAACATTATAATATAATATAAATTACTCTTATTCCAAATATTGAATCCATTTCTAAAAATATAATTCTCAAAATTGGTGGAATTTAATTTGAAATGAATCTCGCATATACAGTGAGAAAGTATGTTTTTATTTGAAAATTTTCTAATGTTTACAATGATTCTATATCAAATTACAATATAAAATTTGTTAAAATGAAATAAAATGGATTAATGTATATATAAATAAATTAATTATAAACTTAATTGAATTTTAATTGTAATTTAACTTTTTAAACAATGTAGGTGAAAAGATGGTTTTCAATTAAAATTAATTGTTTTCACTATTCATAAAATAATTAAGAAAAATACCAAAAATCCTCCCAATGAAAATTTTGTTATTATAAATTAAAAATTAATGTTTTTTTATCAATTTAATTTTTTAAAAATTTTAAAATATTAATTTTATTATTTTTCATAAAATAGTCATAATTTTTTTAGAAATTAGAAATTTTTTAACAAATAAATACCTTACATAAAATTATGTATTTTTTTTATCAAAATGTTTTATTTTCATAAAAACATTATACATAATATTAAAAATTAGATATTATTATTAAATTTATTAATTTTCATTTCTATTTTATAATGGTCATGTATATATTACTATATTAATAACATACCATTTTTTTCCTTAAAAATTATTGTTCTGTGTAAGGATTGTTAAATTGGTGTTTTTTGTAATAAAATATTAATACGGTAATGAGTGTAATGCAATATTAAATTGGTGTTTAATTTATCAAAATCGAAATAATTAATTTAATTTATAAAAATAAATTTATAAAATTTCTGGTTGTTACATTGGGTCCACCATACTATAATCCAAGGCATGGGGAGGTTAAACTTCAAAGCACCTCGCAGAACACAATAGTGTATAGTTGTAAAGTATACCTGGTGATGAAATGGCCAAGATTATTTCATTTACTAATCCATTGGATTTTATTAAATGGTTTAATGTGGGTTTTGAAATTTTCATGATTCATTAGGATAAATAGATTCAAAGGATAAATAAATATAACACCCTTCAAATAGAAATCACTAAGGGAATAGTGTGATTTACTACACTAAAGTATGTATATTCAAATATCACGTATAAATAGGCTTCCTAAATTCCTTGTTTTGTAATTTATCTTCTTATATTGATCCCTATATGACTCTTATGCCTCTTAGGACACTCAAACCTCAATCTTGAGGGTCTAATCCCTTTGGTTTATCTGGATTTAAAGTCCCACGAACCTAGGTACTCTAACCTCCCCTATCATATTCATTATCCCTCTTCTTCTTTATTCTAGAAGTTTATTTTGGTATATATACTCTATTTCAAGATATAAATGAACATAGAGTTAATAATAACATTCTATAGATAGGTTCTAATAAGTCTACCCTAATAATTGGTGGTGTTTTCCTTAGTGGTGGTTGATCTTGGAACATTCAAAGAATTCTGAAATTTAAATCAAAGGGATTATAGTTCTCACCATATTATAGAACATTTGTGATGTTAACATTCCATTATTTACTTGTTGGTGGATTTAAAAGAAACCCTTAGTAAGAAAATCGACCAAAAAAAATCAAATTATAGGGGATGGGATGAAAATATATGTGTTTACTTATATTTGTGATGTTTATAATAATATTATATCTCAATTATTCCCCATATGAAAAATCATTGCTATTATTTGGACTTTTGTGGGTTAGAGTTTATATTAATTTTAAAACCCTTATCAAGACTCATTGTTTAAACTCAACTTCCATAAAATGATTAGAACTCATGTATATATAATAAATCGGTTGCATATGGAACTGGATTTGTGTGAAAACACCCATGCAAGAGATCATGAAATATTTTGGAATACCCTTTTAAAATTTAAATTGATTAATATATAAATGATAAATGGACAATATATTCTTGTTCTTGTTCTTGTTATCATCCTCTGTTTCACGGGTTATTGTGTCGGTTCCTTTGGTGATGGTGGTGACCAACATGGATATAGAATATATTAAGATAGTGGGGTTATGTCTGGTTCAACATGGGATATATTGAGGGATGATGTATTTTGGTTTGTTGAATTTTGCTGAGATGATATGATTATTATATTTTGATAAACTTTTCTTAATATGTGGTGTGTAATGATGTTAAATGGTTATGTTCTTTAGTTATATCATATCTAAGAGTTTTAAATTATCTAGGGGATATTAATTATAAAAGATTATATTGTAATGGTGTGGGGTGAAATTAAATATGGGATAGAATTTAAAATGTGGAAATTGATATATCAATTTAGTGATGAAAATTATGGTGTAATGATTTGTGAAATGATAAAATATCAACATGGAGTGTTTAAGATATTTTTCTCATGAAATATTGAAATTAATTTTAATTAAGTGAATGTGGTTAGTAATTTTGGAAATATGTAATTTGGTTAAATATGAAAATAAATAATGGACTTATTGGATTTGTGCGATTATTTTTTGTTATTTTCATTTCATAGTGGTAGTAGTTATTAGAGAATATCATGTGGTAATTCCATAGTATTGTGTACTATATTTTTGTTGTTTATATGAAACCTAAGGATATGTATTGTGTAAGAATAACTATATATGTATTTGTAATGTGATTTAAAAACTTACCCAAACTATGATGACCATTTAATATTAAGTTGTAAAAAGTGTTCCATGTTCAATGTGTTTTCCCCTGTCTCCTTTTTGTATTAAAAATTATTGATATATTGGTGGATATTAATAGATATTATGACTATGTTAATAGAAATGTCTCGAAATGATGGATTATTTTGTGGTGATTCCTAGATTTGGTGGATTAGTTAGTGGTGATTTCAAGAGACGAATTTGATTACTATATATGATTTATCATTTGGTTTTGATTCCTGAGGATGATGGTTTGGTTACTGGATAGTACAAGTGACAATGGTTTATTCAGTGGTGATTCTTAGTTATGATAAATAATTGTTTGTTTTTATTATGTGAAATTATTCTAGATTTGGAACATGCTTGGTAGGTGGAGTTAATGATGTTAAAGTCAATAATGTTCATGAAACACAAATTAGATTAGATGTGAAGCATGGGTGATGATGATGTTATGTTTATTTAATCAGTGTGGAAGAGGTTTTAGGGTGCCCACTTTTATTTTCATTGATATTATATTACTACATTTCATGAATTATATAATGATATAGTCGTGGTGATGTTTCAATGGATTATTTGTCCTATGATGGTGCATGGTAGTTCTATAATTAATTCATTATTGAATTTTTATTCTAATCCCACATTTTTAAGAGTGTGATTTGGTGAGATCCTACAAAGTATAATTTTAACACTCACAATACATATATATAATTCATTTTTCATGTTTCCAAGAGTGTTTTGGAGTCTTATATTGACATTACTAGCTTTGATTCTTCTGATGGTGTAGGGTTACACCATTTGGATTCTATATTTTTACTATTTTATTTTTTAGATTTTATATGTATCACTTGAAATTAATTATTATAATTATTTATTTTATACTTATGACATATTTTGGATTCGTGTCATTTTTTCTAATATCTATTCTTCAAATTTTATTATGGGGATAATTCTATAAATTTTATGTTCTATACACTTGTTAGATTCCAAATCGGGGTCTATTAGAGGTGGGATTCATGGGTCACTCTTTCCCTTCATTCCTAACCCAATAGGGGTTCTAGTGATGGAGTATCATGAATGTTATTTAACAAAAAATATGATTATATTTTGATATTGAATAATTATTTTTATAATATGGATCATTTCATTGTTTATAAATATTACTCACATCCTATGATCTGTAATTTATTTGTCCAAATACTGGAAAAGTGATGGTTACCTGAGATAAATTTACATGGGGATATTATTATCTTAGAGTTTGATAAAAATATATTACAATTCTATAATTTGGAGTCAATTTAGTCATTGTTGTTTTTTAGTGATTCTCTTTAAAATTATAAAATCCTGTGAATATTTAATGGAATTAATGTACATGATATTTCTTCCTTTTATTAACTCCATTACGGTGGTTTTTTTAATGAATTAATAATATAAACTCAATCATATAAGGGGAATAAAATACGCCTATTAAAAAATTTAGTGGCACCTTAATAGAATTAAAAAAATGAAAATCAATCCTTGTGAAATTTCTATTGAATGGAAGATATATTCATCATGAATTATATATTTGAAGCTATAATATTTATATGTATACATTTTTAGGGAAATGATTTATTTTATAAATCCCTTGAATGGGTTTGATAACTAATGATTCATGTGTATATCATGTTATTTTAACTATTTTATCTGAATCTTTTCATTCTATAAAAAATTATTACTACATTAAACCGAAAGGGGGAGAAAATTTTATTCAAATGTAAATAAATATATCCAAAATTATGAAATAGGTTAGTAAAACAATATGATATTCAATTTTTTGTCCCTTTATTGGAACAATAGATTGTAAAACACCACTCTAGTAGGGGTAAATCAATTGTTAAAAGAAATCATAATTCTCAAAATTAGACCTTAAAAATAAAAAAAATTAAAATATAGAATGTGTTTGAACAAAAAACTCTAAAATGATGATTTCACATTTCTAGTTAGTTCAAATGGTTTACAATTATGATGATGTTATGATGGAAAAAAGACTAATAATGAAAAAAAAGATTACAAGGTCAAATATAAGTTTAATAATATTTTGTTATCATGTTGCTAATCCCAACAACTGTTTTCAATTATGATACCATTGTTCATTTATTTTTAACAGTTAGCATAAGTAAATGAGTTAGGAGATAGACCTAAACTCCAATTTATAATAAAGAATTACATGATCCAAAAATTCAATTAATATATACTTCACATTATCTCTAGTGCATCTATAATTTTTATAGTGTGTTAATAATTTTTCATATCATAAAATTTTTACCAAAAAACCGTGTAATTCTATTTGGAATAAATGGGTGGAAAAACAAAATTCTTTCACCTTACCTCTCACTTTAGATTAATAAAACATTAATTTATTTTTTATCCAACCACAATGGTATGATGGTATTAAAAAACCATTAAAGACATATCCTCGATATTATAAATGTGGTTTTATCTACTCCATCCATTTACTCATGTTGTTTATAATCTTTAGTTATAAATTCAACTCAAAACACTCACTATAACGCCTATTTTTTCGGGTTGTTTGAATTATTCTGTATTTTATCTTTTTTATTGGTGTATTCAAATTGTATCTTCTTATTAAATGGTGAGTTTTACTAGTTATATTTATATAATAATTTCACATAGTAAGTTTATCTAAAATGGAATCTATTATACCCATTTTCATGCAAGCACCTCATTGTGGAACTCAACTCTTCCATCAATCCTCAAATGCTGGAAATAATGTCCCACGACTACATCAATATAAGAATATTTTAGGTAGGATATGGCATCTAAAATTCCAATTTTGGATCTCTACATGGAATGCTAATAAATATCCATGTGAAAAGTCCTAGGTAAATTATTTGATTCCCTTGAGCTCTTCACATGCCATTTTTTATTCTACAGAATGTCAGGATTCCATTGTATATACAAGGTTATTTTAACTTTTAAAATAATTTATGATGGTTTTGAGGCACATAATAATTGTTTTCTATTTAAGAAAATTGTTATTCATCATTTTCAATGGATAATATCAGAAGAACATGATGATGCTCATCCTATAATCACATAGAGAGGATCTTTCAGATTAATTTATAATCAATTGAAATAAAAATTACATGAAACATGATGAATATACTTGTTAAATTCAGTTTTCACTCTTATTATGTTTCATTTTTATTTTATAATCCAAATGAGTATTCTTATAGTTACAACCCCACCTACTCCCCAAATCTTGAAACAATGATCTTGATATTTATGGTTCTATAATGGAGGAACCAAGTGGGTAACACTATTTTCCACTAATCAAAACAATGAATTCCTCTTTTTATCTCTTTTTCATAAGGGACGCAGTTGAGGAGATTCTATTGATGGATAAAATAAGTATCTAGAGTCACTTAATTTTGAAAATAAACACTTTTTCTCGAAAATGATATAAATTAAAAAATATATTTATGGTTAATATTTTTTTAATTCCTCAATGGCCCATTATCTAATAATAAATTGATTTTATTCCCCATATATAATAATTATAGTATTAATATTATCATATTAGTTGACATACATATATTTAAATATAATTTATTACATAAATAAATTAATATTTATTAACATTATATTAAATTAAATATATCAGTTCTATCATTCCCTCAACTCGGTCCACAAATACTTCTCAATATTTATCAAGCCTTGAATAATATAATATTTATTTAAATATAAAATTATTACTAATAAAAAAAATTAATAAATTATATATTTAGTAGAATCATGGATAAATAAGTATTATAATATTTTCATATATTGATAAATACATTTATATTAATCTGTTCACAAATGTGATGAATTAATATTTATTTCTTTATTGATTTGCGAATAATAATCAAGGGAAAATATAATAACATATATTATAGACATTCATATATTATGATTGAGTTTATACAACCAACATAACATGAAGAATTTTTTTTCAATAAGTCAAGAATAATATTTTTTGTTAATATTAAAATCAAAATAGTTTAATTATATTTTAGACAATCTTCATTTGTGAACCTCTAGGAATCCATATCATCGGTTCTTGGAATACATGACAAATGTCAAATATATATGTTTTGAAACACACCAAGAAATTCAAAAAGAGTAAAATTATTATTATAAGAAAAACAACATTCTTATGAATGACTATGTATAATATAATCCTTGTAGAAATATCACCTAATGCTAGATTCGTAATTGGTCAATCACCCTATATATTAATTTCTCTTTAATTTACTTTCTTAAATAAACTCATTGATGAACTAAAATGGAAATGGATTTAATCAAAATATTCCTTTTAAATAAAAGGTGTATAAAAATATATTCTTCAATTAATATAGAAATGTAAGATAATTTCTTGACATATTCAATTAATTTCATATCACATAGGATGGACTCTGATTTCACGGTTTGGGTCAGAGATGACGTCTCTCCTTGTGTTTATTAGACGTGTGTCTTCCTGCGGCTTGAATGGGGTTTGTCGCGTTTCGGTGGCGCATATAAATTCTTTTTGCCTAGTGTTTTCCTCAGAAGAGGATTTCATCCAGGCATGGTGCAACACTCCTAGGGTGGTTGACCATTGGCATTTCAGCTTATCTAATTGGTTGATAGAGGCACACAGGGGAAATGAATTCTCTCGCATTGCATTTTGGGTTAGCTTACCAGGTCTTCCTCTTCCTTTTCAAAATGGTTCTTTCTTGAAGGAAATCAGTGACACTTTGGGAGGGTATATCTGTATGGCCGAGCGGTCCTGCCATGGTGAGGAGACCCTGGTGGCTCAGATTTGCGTGGAGATGGACCTCTCTCTCCCTTTCTTGGAGAGGATCTCCCGGAATGTGACGGACTCAGTTACATGGTCTCAGGATATTGTGTACCCGGTTTTTCCTCGTTATTTCTCGTCGTGTCTGTTAAAGGGGAAATTGGTGCAGAATTGCCGTAAACTCTCCCAGAGAGGAAATTCTCAGGCTTTCAATGTTGCGAGGTCTCAGGTTCCTCTTTCTTCTTCCCAGGGATGGCTAGACTCGGGTTCGTTCCAACATCAGGTTCTGGGCCGCATTTCCAGTCCCGTGAAGCACTATCCTTGCAAGGAACCCCCTTCCATATTCAAGTGTTCTGAGAGGTCCCCTTCTTGGGTTCTGGAGCTCTTTCATCCACAGTCTACTCAGCTAGCTACATTGGGCACGTCAGGAAAGTGGTGCTTCCATGGGAATTTGTTGTCGGCAGGAGATTTGTTGAAACTCTACATGCAGGTGGTCAAGGTCTCTTCCGCTTCCTCATACTTTTTTCTCCCTCAAAAGATTTGGGTTTCGAGTATCGGTGTTGAGCAGCAGCCCAAGGGGGTCGGAGGCTAGGAGGAAGTTTGTTGTGTTGATGCTATCAGTGCAGCTATAGAGGTTTTATCTTGAAATGTTTCTCTTGATGGTTCTGGGTTTTCTGGAATGAAGTCCCTTGTAGAGATGAATCCTTTGGTTTTCAATGTGTGGCTTGGCAGTTCAGGCCACTGTGAGAATAGGGGTTCCGAGAAGGCTAGTGGTTTGGCAGAGCCGGTGCGTAAGGCGGAGGGCGGGTCCTCTCGGAAGCCTACTTCAAATCCTCCTTCCCCATCCTCTGTCAGGAGGGTTTCGAGCCCGGGAGTGTGTATTAGGCTGATGAAGAAGAAGATGCTAGACTGGGAGAGTCCAATTTCATCGTCGAAAAAGACTACGGTCCCTGGGGCCAATGCCAGGCCTTTTTTAGTTTTATAATTCCTATAATGATTTGGAACTCCCGAGGACTCAGGGCGCGAGTGAAGATGGATTTCATCTCCGCGGAAACTAAAAGAAACAAAGTAAAATTGGTAGTGATCATTGAGCACAAAACAAGATGTGGCTAAGATTCCTGAGTTTACTAGAAAGGTTAAAATGCACGATTCAATGCATGCAACTCTGATCAATAATAACATATGGTTATTCTAGAATCGGGAGGTCATAGTGGATGTGGTAAGGGTAGGAGACCAGAATATCACCACGAAGGTATCAAGAAGCAGTCAAGAGCTGTTTATGTCCTTCATCTATGGGAGTTGTGATGCTCAACATAGGGAGGTTATATGGGAAGAGCTGAACGCCTTCGATGCAGGTGATCTGCCTTGGATTCTGGGAGGGGATTTCAATATCATCTCATGACCTGACGAAAAGAAGGGGAGAGGGGAATTCCAGAGGTGTGCGAGCATGTATTTTGTGTAGTTTATGGCTGGTAAGGGGTTAATGGACCTGGGGTATTCTGGTGATCCTTTCACCTGGTGTAACAATCATATCGACGATAGCCGATGATGGAGCAGATTGGACCGGTGCATTGCCAATATGCACGCCATCTCCAAGTTCCCAAATGTGAAGGTTAACCATCTCACTCGAATCATTTCAGACCATTCCCCGCTACTCCTTGATTTTTGCAGGACGGAGGCAGTTAAAAACTGTTTCAGTTTTTATAGCCAGTGGGTGAGTATTCCAGCATATCAACAAGTGGTGATGAAGGTGTGGAATGAACCCAATAGGGGTCACTCTTGGGAGTCTATTCACTCCAAGTTAAAGAGGCTAAAGCAGAATCTTTTCCTGTGGAATAAATCCTTTCCTCCAGTTGATTGGGATTTGGTTGTGCTTAAGTAGGACATTGAGAGCATGGAGGCCAGTCTAGAAGAGGTTTGGGATGAAGCGGTGTTTGAATAACTTTATTATAAGAAGACTTCATTGGCAGTCCTTCTACTCTCGCAGGAACGAACATCGAGGGAAGCTTCCAGGGTGAATTGGCTAAGGGTAGGGGACAAAAATATTGCATACATTCATGCTTGAATTAGAGAGAGGAGGCATGTGGTGAACCCCAATCTAGATTTGGAGGATGGTTCGTTCTGTGATGACTGGGAGGTGGTCGGGGGCCTGGGGTTCTCATTCTTTAAGGATCTCCTAGCAGGTACGAATGAGAATAGGCCTCAGGGCTACCCTTCGGGGGAGGCTCGTATATGGGATGGGATTCATAATTTAGTCTCACCACAAGATATTATGGTTCTGTAATGTCTTATTGAAGGAGAGGAGGTGCATGCGGAAATGTGGAACTTGAATCTGGAGAGTGTGGTGGGTCCAGATGGCTTCCCTAGCTCTTTTTACAGAGGCTCATGGGAGGTTGTGAAACATGATCTTATTTGAGCTATTCAGGACTTCTTCAGAGGTGGAATCCTTCCTCAGATTGTGGCTGCAACTACTCTGGTTCTCCTTCCAAAGATCAAAGAACCATCTTCCCTCTCCCATTATTGGCCTGTGAGCTTGTGCAACTTTCCATATAAAATATTATCAAGTATCATTAACCAGAGGTTGTCCAGCATGCTTCCTCCATGGATTTCACTAGAACAACATGGGTTTGTCAAAGATCGTTCGATCCAGGGGCAATGTCGATGGCACATGAGATGTTGAGAGACATGAACACCAAATCGCATGGCTCTAATGTGGCTGTTAAGCTGTATATGAATAAGGCATATGATCGCATGGAGTGGGGCTTTATTAATAGAGTCCTGGAGACGATGGGGGTCTCCTCGTGGGCCTGCGATATCATCTTCAGGTGCGTTTTCTCTCCATGGATGGCTTTTTTGTTTATGGGGAGAACTCAAGGATTCTTCAAGACCACTCGTGGGCTGTGGCAAGGAGACCCTCTATCCCCGAGCATATTTATACTTATGCAGGAAACTCTGAGCAGGATGATCAACAAGGGGGTGTACAATGCGGAGATCTTGCCTTTCCACAGGAAATTTAGAATTCCCTCAACATCACATCTGATGAATGCTGATGACACTATTATTTTTATGAATGGAGGTTGGAGATACATCAATGCGTTTAACATGATTCTTGCGGAGTATTTCCATTGGAGTGGTCAGATGGTTAACAGAGAGAAGTGTAGCTTTTATGATTCTAACTCATGCAGTCCGAGTAGGGTGGTTCGTATGAGCAGGGAGATGGGCATGAATTGAGGATCTTTCCCCATGGAGTATTTGGGAACCCTGGTCTCCTCAGGTAGGCTACGAACCAAAGACTTCGACAAAGTGGTGAACAAGATACTGGATCGTATTACAAACTGGAAAAATCACTTCTTATCATTCGGGGGACGGATCACACTTGTGAATAGTGTTCTCTCTGCAATGCCAGTGCATGATTTGGCATCTACCAGTGTTCCGAAAGGTGTTACCAGGTCCATTGATAAAATTCTGGCTCATTTTATCTGGGATGTTCTGTCCGAGGGGAAGAGACAATGGGTGTCGTGGCAGAAGATGGCTTGACAAATTTTTTAAGGAGGCCTCGTTGTTAGAAGAATGGGGTTCACCATCCAGTCCATGCATGTGAAGCGTTCTTGGTATCTCATAGAAGAACGCACGTTATGGGTGAGACATATTTCACAGATTTATAAGTCTGGAGCTGCGACTCATCAGGGAAGGGGGTCACTGTAGTGGTGTTCGATCTGCACCTTCATTCCAAGCCTCATTCAGCATGCAAGATGGATCATTGGGGAAGTGAATATCCTATTATGGTATCACAACTGGTCGGGTGACGTGTTGGGGAATCCTGGGTGCCCAACTTCCTCAATCTCCTTCAAGGAGGAAAGTTTACATCCTTTGTTTTTAGGTATATTCTGGAGGAATCCCAACAAGCAGTGTTTGATTCGATTATTATTAACTCCGACCAAGATATGTGTGTCTACACTCCTTCAATCTATGTTATGTTTATCTTGAAGGACTTTTACAGGAGTAACGGAACGCATGGGCAGTAGGAGAGGTGGAACTCTATGGTTTGGTGCAGCAAAATTCCCTCAAAATTTAACTTCCTCAGTAGGAGGATTCGTAATAAGGCCATTCCCTCTGATGAGAACATTAAAAGTCTAAGCATTAGCATGCCCTCCTGCTATTACTACTGTGTGAATAAAAAGGAAGAAAGCATAGACCACATGTTCTTTAAGGGAGATTGGGAGAGGAAAGTGTGGTGTTGTCTTGGAGACTTCACTGGATACTCTTCCCAAGTCGTTACTAATGAGTAGTTTATGGAGAGTTGGTTTTAGGGGACCAGAGGGTCCGCAATGGAGGCTGAAGCAAGAGCCATCATTTTTAATGCAGGTTGTTGGACGTTATGGAAAGCTAGGAACTGTTCTAGGATTAAGGGAATCTCATCCTCTGGTAGAGCGATTGTGACCCGAACCAGGTGTTTATTGATTGAGCTAATTGGTCTTGACGGTGTTGGGAGGGATTCACCTTCCTTTATTCTGTTACTGTTCACTCTGAGGGAGGCGCATCAGCTTGGTCACGGGAACCAGGGGAGATGGATTTGCTGGGCCCATCCAAAGTTCGGAATCAATATTAACACTGACAGTTCTTGTGCAGGGGGCAGGTTTCGAGGTGGAGGAGTCCTCCGCGACCTTAGGGGGGTCATTGTGATGGAGTTCTCATCACATTTTGGGGGTGGAAGTGTGATCCAGGCAGAGGCTCAAGAGGTTCTTATAGGTTTATCTATTTGAAAACAAAGGGGAATTATCATCACTCACTTGGAAATAGATTCGAAGACATCCTCGATGATCTGCATGCTAAGGGCACTACTCTCGGGCCAATTTGTTACACTATTAGAAAATGCAAGGCCCTCCCCAACAGTAACATTAAAGATTCACACACATGGCGTGAGGGATATAAATTGGCGGACTACATGGATTCTGTTGCGGTCCCAGGGACAATGGTTTGTTTTCTCAGTAATATGTCTTTAGACGCCGAAAAAGTTCGTAACTCCCGGAGGAAGTTTCAAAGTGACTAAGCGAAGTCATATTCGGAGTCAGAGGCCCGATCCGGAGGCCCGGGAAGCAGTGCGTGAAATAAAGGAGGATCTGCGTGAAATAATGTTGTGCGCGCGAAGTATCCTCGGGATTCGCATAATCGAGCCGATGAGGCACGCAATATTTGTGTGCCCCGGTTCCGCGCGGTGAGATTTTGCGTGCCCATGTCTCCCAGCATGGAAGATTTTGCACGCCTCCTGGATTCAGCACCGGCTGGGGCCTACAAATAGAAGACAACCCTCGATGGTTTGGGGGTTGAGGAATTCGGATCTGCTCTCGGGCGCGCAATTTGACTCCTCCCATGTGCAATATGACTTTCAGATAATCTCTTTTTTTCGCGCAACTTTTCCCCGGGGTTCAGCTTTGCGCGAAACTCCACCGGCATAAGTGAATTTTCCCCCTCCGTCGAGTTCCTTCCTTGCGCGTAATCCGTGTCCAGTGCGTGCAATTACCTTCCATGCGCGGAATACCCTACGTGCCATTCCCTCTCTGCGCGCAACTCCCTGGCTCCAATTGTGTGCCATCCCGGTGTTTTGTGCACAAACCTTCTCTTTGTGCCCAAAACCCAGGACCCTTCACCTTGACACCCCTTGGCTGCCTTTCCGTGATGGCACCTGATGTCTCCCCTGCTGGGCATGTGCGCCATGCATTGTTTTCCCATACATCCTTTTAGGCTCGTGCGATGTAACATCAAGGTCCCTTGGGCAGTGTTTCCCATTGCGTTTCTTTGCCTTATGCTTCTCCGCATAGGCAAGCTAACGGCTATTGCTTCTTCGCATAGCCACGCTAACGTGGACCCCCCTGTGGTTCGCCCTGTGGCCCCCCTTCAGTATGGCCTTGCCGATGACTTCCCTCCCACAGGGGGTAGAGGGTGTTGGGCATGTAAGACCTTGTGGTGTGGAGCGAACCCACCTCGTCCAAGCTGTAGGACGTTAAACTGCTAAGCACCTCATCCTTAACACATGACGTTAAACTGTGGTATGACCCCGTGTTTCACACACAGGGTCCCCCCTGCTCAGACCTTTTTTACACCTATCGTCTCCACGGGAATGGACTCTTCCTCGCATGGAATGAGATCCTCCTTGTTGGAGTGGCATTTGTCCACGGGGGACGGGCTACCTCAGAGCGTAAGCCCCTAGCCTATCTTACGGAAGGTTGCACCCGTGCATCTCCGTACACCCCCCCTGCTAAGGCCAGTGGAGTCCCTTTCCCACTCTGATTTGTCGCACCACGGGCCTCCACCCTGGAGTAAGCCCCAGCACCCAGGGCCACAAACCACGCGTAAGTACGTGTTTCCTCTTTGGGCCGCTCAACGCGTAAGCCCCATTCCGCTTCTCACGGACGTACCCTTCATGACGTGATCATCTGCACCCTTCTGCCTCTTTCTTCCCACACCAAGCATGAATCACATGGGCTTAGAGTGCGCATCGACCATGAAATCCTCTTATGGGTCACCTAAGAGCGTAAGTCCCATGCCAGCGAACTACGTGGACTTTGATCCGTGCTAACGCATGGTATGTAGGAAGCCTCCACGAGGTTCAAGCCCACCACCCGGTTGATCCGACCTCTCCACATTGTTTCCCTATACACCATGGTCCGCCTCTGAGCGTAAGACTCATAGCCACCATGGGCCACCTCAGAGAGTAAGCCACATACCCACCATGGGCCACCTCAGAGAGTAAGCCCAATGCCAGTGAACTACGTGGACTTTGATCTGTGATAATGCATGGTACGTAGGAAACCTGCACGAGGTTCAATCCCACCATCCAGTTGTTATGACCTCTCCACGTCGGGTCTCTATCCACCATGGGACGCCTCAGAGCGTAAGCCCCATATCCACCATGGGCCGCCTCAGAGCATAAGCCCCCTTAGCCACCATGGTCCTCCTCAGAGCGTAAGCCTCATACCCACCATGGGCCGCCTCAGAGCGTAACCCCCATACCAACCATGGGCCACCTCAGAGCATAAGCCCCAAATTCCTCATCCCGCATGACGTTAAACTATATGCCCTCATCTCGCATGACGTTAAACTATATCCCCCCTCTTAGGTCGCCTAAGAGCGTAAGCCCCATGCTAGCGAACTATGTGGACATTGATCCGTGCTAATGCATGGTACGTAGGAAGCCTCCATGAGGTTCAATCCCACCAACCGGTTGTCCCGACCTCTCCACGTCGGTTCCCTATCCACCATGGACCGCCTTAGAGCATAAGACCCATATCCACCATGGGCCGCCTCAGAGCGTAAGCCCTATAGCCACCATGGGCTGCCTCAGAGCGTAATCCACATACCCACCATGGGCCGCCTAAGAGCGTAACCCCCATACCCACCATGGGCCGCCTCAGAGCGTAAGCCCCACACCCACCATGGGCCGCCTTAGAGCGTAAGCCCCATACCCACAATGGGCCCGCTCATAGCGTAACCCCCATACCCACCATGGGTCTCCTCAGAGCGTAAGCCCCAAATTCCTCGTCCTGCATGACGTTAAACTTTATGCCCTCGTCCAGCATGATGTTAAACTGTATCCCCCCTCTTGGGCCATCTCAGGGCATAAGACCCATGCCTCACTCCATCATCCATCTGGATCCTTACCCGGGCCGCCACATCCCGATGAGATCATGCCACTCCACCCCACTCCATAGTATTTGAGAAGCCACCCATGTGTTGGCCCCAACATCGGT
This sequence comes from Viscum album, assembly GCA_963277665.1. Taxonomy (NCBI): domain Eukaryota; kingdom Viridiplantae; phylum Streptophyta; class Magnoliopsida; order Santalales; family Viscaceae; genus Viscum; species Viscum album. The sequence goes on along the minus strand of OY728121.1, from coordinate 2,010,428,317 downwards.
GTTCTCCTTAAGGGGGTCCTTCAATATGATCCACTATCAGTGTTTTGATCAGTCCAATCCATCTCTGCAAGACGTTAAACTTGCGAGATACCCCGTGTTAAACATGGGAAGCTGAGGAAATCCTCAAATGGTTCACATTCCCCGCGTTTGATGTGGGACGCCTCGGGCTTCCGCGCCCTCGAGAAGCCCTGTGATAAGGGTCAGAAGACAGACATGCTGATCCCTAGTGTCAGGACGTGCCAACGACATCCCAACGTGACCTTTCCCCTCACCGAAGGTTGCTACCCCGACAAGACCCCTTGGAGCGTCTTGACGAAAGTAGCGTAATTAACTGGCGTCCATGTAGATATGGCACTGGAAATGAGCTTCACAGACCCATCATAAATATATTAGGGAGACCCGAATTAGGTGACGAGCTCCAAGGAGGAATCCACGGAATGAAGAACCAACATCCCATCATCCCGGTTTCGATCAAGGAGAAGACGTCCCTAAAGGAGGAACAGATGTCAGCCGCCTTTGGAAAGAGGGAATTCGGGGCTGCGAGCCGCACATCCTCCCATGCGTGAAGGACACGCCTGCGCACCCCGGCGTAAAAGTGTCGGAAATAGAAAATGGTGAACCCGACGTGTAGCTCTTCTCCTCAATATGGGGACAGGTAGCGTTCAGGATGTCGGAAGATCAGCATGTCACCAGGTCTGGGTACCTATCAACGGGACGCGAAACCCGCCAGGGGTCGAGGCATTCTGGATTTTGTACACTCCGTTCCGCGACGTCGTCAGCGTGGATCCCTCTCGTCGACCACGGAAGACGGAACGACGCTGGGCTATTGGTTTTCGATTTCTTTTCCGGTTAGAAATAATGGGTTCATCTACCTACTTCCAGGAATCATATTACTGCATCCGGAGCTTGATCACCACCTTCCCACTGGTGCAGGGGCAGGGGAAGTACTGAAGCGGCTACCTCGCGTGGTCCCGTCTTTTCCACAGTCGCTCTGGCTCTGATTTCTTCAACTGTCGGGCTCTCACGCCCCCTCCCCCCTTCATAAATCATCCAGTGAAGGGTGATCCACGACTTGGTTCGTAGGTATGATGAGGAAGGGATCATCCCCACTAGGGGTCTAGCCCGTTTGAATCTAGAGGACGTTGTTCCCCACTATCGTCGCCACCCCCGATGGCCGCGCAGGGAGCCGCCACTCCCCACTCCGACGTTCAACCGTTTCGGGAGCCTATCCTCGGAGTGCCTTGACAAATCCCTCCCCTATGCCAATGAGGTGGGGGATGTTCGGGTTCACCCGATCGAAGTCCTGTCCCAGGGGTTAATGGCAAGAACCCATGCCAGGCTGCGTCGACGTCATCACCCGGCTCCCCGGGCTGAGGACCAGGCAGTCTCTATGCCTGCACCATAGGCTCCAACCCATCCGACCTGACACCAGAGTCGGGTGCGAGCGGAAGAGAATTCCCCTCCTGGGGCACCAATCCCAGCAACCACTAGGGCCCGAGCCACTTCTGACGCCTCCTACCAGATCCCCGCACACGTTGAGCAGGGGCAGCCACATGCCCGACTGGGATCAAAACCCCGACCGCCCTGCAGGCTAGTTGGGTTGAATCTACTGGTCACGGGCATAGGAAATGGCCACCATTGACCAATCCGTGGTAGTGCCACCCATCATGAAGGCTCAATCTGTGCCACTGACCTTGAAAGCCGAAGGATTCTTCGCGACGACTATGCTCCGGGTATAAATCTTTCCAGCACCCACTGCATTGGGTATGAGGTCACTCCCCCTACTGCCAGCCACGGGTATGGAGACGTTGTGTATCTAGTCGCTCACTCACATGGAGGTCCTCCCAATCTCCCTTTCGACATCTGTCCCAGTGCTTCTCGCACCCCAGCCATCAGTCCCCTCTGCCCCAGTTCTGTTGCGACCAGGGGACTCCTAGATAGAAATCATCCTTACCCTGAGGAGCCACCCAGGGTTAGGAAGGCCAGGCATCGTTGCTATAAGAGGAATGTCAGGGGAGTCCGGACGTAAATTAGACCTGTCCGTTTCTCAGCTTCTGAGGTGGAGTACGACTCGACGATGGAACCTTCTCCCCAACCATTCGAGTTGAGGGTAGGGATGGGGACGCGACACGTCTGTCTCGTACTCCCCAAATGCGAGATCTGTATGATTACCTCTTCCATCCGAAGGTATATCTAGGAGGACTTGGACTTGGCATACCCCCAGGGGTCAAACCCACGGTTTCCACTGGCCTCCCTGGAAGCACCTTCCGCCCTTGTCAGGGAGGGTGGGGAACATTTCTGGGGACTGATGGAAGAGTCGCAAGACGACACACCCTCGATGAGCACCGATGCTATGACAAGAGGCCCATTTTATAGCCCATACTATCACGATGTGGCAGCCAGGGCACTGAAGCCCTTGGAGGAAGACTCAGGGATCTGCGATTCCCCGCCGGCCAGCTCACCGGCCTGACGGCCTACATCAGTGCCATTTCCAGTTCCCCGACCATCCTCAGTGAACGACCAGAGGCAGCAAGGTCCGGACCCCGAACCAAAGTCATGGAGATTTTGGACAGTTCTTGCAACATGCCACTTCCCCGAGAAGTTTTGGCAGGTCGCAAAACCAGATTTTGATGTGCCAGAGGGACTCAACCTGAGAGAGTTTGAATGCTTCCGCCAGACTCTTCGAGTTACTCACTCATGCCTTTGCCATTAGCTAGCGCCTTATCTCGGGAGCCAAGTGCATCTCGAGGATATCGGTGAGCAGTGATGTCGGATCGACCTAGCAGCGCTCCCTATGGTTCGGCACCCCGATTCATATAGCCACCACGGGGCCCTCCACCAACAATGTGTCCATAGTTTTCAACTACTCTGAAAAGTTATTGAGGAAGCCACCCCCCACGTGCACGTCTGCGGATGGGGGAAGTACGCTACTCTTCATTTCTGTGTGATCCACCGACAGCCCGATTCACTGGGTGGCCATGAGGGAATATCACCAAAGGCAATGGAGGTCAACATGGCTGACCTTTAAGATGATGGAAACGATGTGTAGCTCATCGATGGGGACTCACCCCCTGGGGAAAAGCTTCCACTGGACCGTTCTGGGAGGATCAATCACCACCATAGGATCCTCCTAGGTCTCCCTGTACCCACGGAGGCACTAACACTGAGCCGAAACATCGGAAAGGGTAAAGAGCCCGTCGGGTCTGTTAAGACCGCCGAACCATCTGCCTCGGTGTAGAAGGGAGAGGAAGATCCCGAGAAGGCCATGCTACACCAACAACTTGCTGAGAAAAAGAGGCTGGTTGATGAGATCTTGGCCGAACGTATTGCAGAGTATCGCCCTGACTATGGTAATCCCTTGTCGGGACAGCAGGGGCAGGAGCACCTACCCCTTGTCGAGATTCCCCCGGGAAACCGCAACCATGTCGTGTTCACCGACAGGGGATAGGTCGGCACCCATGGAAAGAGGGAGCTATACGTCTCGCCGAACCCTCCCGAGTGGCGGAATCACCTGGGGGACCATGATCGGTTTCCTCTCGCTGCCCCGAGAGTCGCTCCGCCAGCCGCCCCACGAGCTGCTGAGCATGACTACCAGATTAGAGAGCCCGAAAATGAGCTCGTGGTTAGAGATCCCTGTCATGATAGGAATCCGCATCCAGAGGATCTGATGGATGTACTCATCACCCGCTTGGAGGCCCTGGAAACTCGGTAGGTGGCAATCCCACCGGACAGCAAGCCATACCCCGCATGGGTGGATGATATGCCGGCTTCACAGGGATTCAGGAACCCCACTTTCGCCCCCTTTAACGGGACCGGAGACCCGCCACAACACTTGTCCCACTTCAACTCGAGGTGCGGGCCTATGTTAGGGACTCCGGTGCAGTAGGAGGCTGCCAAGCTCCGTTGCTTCGTTCAGACACTAGAAGGACCAGCATTCGTCTGGTACAGCCAGCTCCCTGTTGGATCTTTGACTAGCTGGGAGGACCTTCGCCGGAAATTCTTCTACCAGTTCATTTCCACAACCCGGAAGACGAACATTGCAGACCTCTTCTGGTGCATTAAAAGGCCCGACGAGCGAGTCTCGGACTTCATCGCCCGTCGGAAGGGGCTCAAGTACTCCCTTGGCATGCTGCTGAATCAAGTGAAATTACTGACGATGTGTGTAGGGAATGTCAAGGAAGAGCTGGTTTCCTCTCTCATCACTCAGAATTACCCTAGGGGGTTTCGGGATTTCTCGGACAAGGATCAACGCCTCGAAGTAGCCCTGCAACAGGCTAGCCAGGCATGCCCACTGCCTCCTGTAATCCCTGCAAGGAGAGCTGCCAGGGCCGAGCCCACTGCTATAGCCCAAGTAGAGGCCCCCAGACAGCTAGAGCTGCTGCCAGTAAGGCCATCTCAGCAGGCTCATAGGGGTCCACCCCCACGGGCATAGCCTCTGGCCCAGCAGTGACTGCCTCAAAATCGGCAGGCGCCTCCGTAACGCGCCGCCTCCACCCATGCGAGATAATCCGGGTCCGCCTCCTCGGCCTTCTCCTCCGGCCCCAAGTCATGGTCATCCCCCAAGAACACCCTTTCCAGATAGAAGGAATCGGACTTACTCGTTTGGCGAGGCCCAAGTCCCCAGTTATTTCTGTAGGGCCTTGGAGTAGAGGATCATGCGGCTGCCTGAGTGTCGGAAGCTAGAAGAGATGTGCCTCACTGATCACCTTAACTACTACCCTTATCACCGAATCATAGGACACACCATCCAGCGATGCTATGTGTTCAAGGACTGGCTCCAATACCAGATTGACAACAATATAGTCAGGTTGGGCCCAGCCCCGGCACATGTGGAAGGTGTCTTCGTGAGATCAGATGGCAGTAGTGACAACAGGGATGAGTAGGAACAGGTTTCCGACCATGGGTCCTGAAAGTATAACGACTGGATGGCCCGCAGGATGGTCGCCCGTTCCCATGGCATCATTCGTGCCCGCCTGAGTCAGCCAGAGCCCTCGGAGTCTGCAAGCGCCGCTTTGGCATCGTCGTCCCAGCCTACCTCTGCCCAGAAGAGTAGGCGGTGGCGCAATAAGAAAGAACGTGCCCTACCATTGCCATCGTCTTCCCGCATGTTTGGCAATTTCATGCCCCCAGAAATGGGGATCCCTCCGAGACCCCGTCCGGTAGTGGATGACTCCTCGAGTGAAAGCCCGGGGTACGCTTCGGTTAACACCATAGAGTTAGTAAATCCCTTTTTGGCTCCCAATGATGAGGAACGCCAGGTGGACTCCCCCAATGTCCCCAGTTGTCGCCAACATTGGTGGAGCCATGGCTACACAAATCACCGGGGCACGATAGTCGTCATTTCCAGTCAGGCCGTGCACGCTACCGAGACCAGGAAGCAGGCCCGGTACAGAGAGCAGCACACGCGGCTCCCTCACCCGATGTCATCAGGTTCGCCTCCACCACTGTTTGTGTTTCTGGATTAGGCGGGACCACCTCTTCCGTGTCGCAGCCAGCCCAGTCCTGCAGTCAGCCGGCTACAGCCTTCCGGTCCTAACACGGCAGCCACCTCCTGGGCTTCGACTAGTGAACGGCGAGACCTGCCTAGTACCAGTCAGTCACCAGTCCCGCAGGCGGGACCCTTCAGGCCTCCGATCGCAGAGCGGCCTCCTGTAAGCATAATCTCGCATTTGGCTCGAAATTATGATGTTTTGAAGCACCAGGCCAGTATTCTAGCAAGTATTTCTATCCTTGAGGCCCTTAGCCTATCGTCTGAAGTGGTTGAGGCGCTCGCCGAAGCTCTAAGGATACCCCTCCAGTTTGAAACGGATGTAGCGGCCGCAAAAGCCTTCCACAACGAGTTGATTGGGGACGTCGAATGTTAGGCGGTTATCTCGTTTTCCGGTGAAGATTATGACCTTCCCATACAGGGGCACATCCGCCCACTATACATCACCAGCCAGTTCAATGGCGTTGAAGTCTGTTGCTGTCTTGTCGACAGAGGTTCCAGGATTAACCTGATCCTAACTCGGATGCTGCGGAAACTGGGGTTATCTGAGGATGATTTAACTCCCTCCAACCTCAGGATCTAGGGGTATGATATGACCGAGAAAACCCCACTCGGTAGGATTCATCTGAAGACCCAGTTCGGCGGCCTAATTGCTAATACTGTATTCATGGTTGTCTCTTAGGACACCACCTACAATGCATTGATGGGCAGGTCGTGGCTCCACCTTCACGCAACGGTTCCCTCATCTTACCATCAGTGCCTCAAAGACTCCCTTAAGGGTCGAGTGGTCGTGCTCCACGGAGATGCGTCTCCGTTTGCCTCTTGTGAAGCCCGTTACCTGGACGCTGAATATTACAAGAGCAAGGGCAAGCAGATCCTGGTAGGTGAGGTCGAGCCCACCGCTGTCACGAGTGATCCCTCGACAGGTTTGGATGACGCATATGTCTTCCCAATCCATCGGTTGGAGGCCACGACCCCCGATATGGGAGAGTTCATTGTTGTCTCGGGTACTGGAGGAAGTCATATTTCCGGGTCTAAGCGACGACGAGAAATCACCGCGTACTCTTATACCAACCAGGATCAGGTGATCCCTGAGCCTCCTACACCTGTATGATATCGGGAAGTTGGGCTCATGGAAATGGAAGTACATCATACGTGTCTGTTTCGCTGGGTCGGAATTGACAGGATCAATCCAACACGTCACTACTGCTTTGATGTCGTAAAGCGTGGCCCCTTGGGCTGAAGGCCAGATGGGATTGGATCAGCCGCATTGGTCGCCATGGTCTTAGCGGCGCATGATTCTCCTGTCGTGACGACCTCCACCGCCCAAGCCAGAGCCAGCTCCCCATCAGGGTATGGCAGCCCTGAAACGGCTCCCCCTATGGATGAACCTTCCATATGCGGATATGAGGACATGGAAGATGCTCCTCCTGCCTATGAGGAGGGCATCTCCACCACGGTCAACGAGTTAGTGCAGGTGAACCTCGGTAGCGAGGCGGGCCCGAGACCCACATTGGTCAGCACCGCTATACCCCCCGAGGAATGACAACAGTACATAGACATCCTCAGAATGAACCGTGATGTGTTTTCCTGGAGTTATGACAAGATGTTGGGACTAGATCCCCAGGTAGTCGTCCACCACATTGGCTTCCCAGGAAACCATCGCGGGTTCAAGCAGCCTCCACGAAATATGAACCCCTCTCACGGTGCCACGGTTGAGGCTGAAGTTGATAATCTCATCAACGCCATCTTCTTCAAGGAATTCTAGTACCCCAGGTGGCTAGCCAACATTGTGCCAGTCAGGAAAAAGAATGGGCAGATCATGTTCTGCATCGACTTCCGCGATCTCAATCGCCACTGTCCGAAGGATGACTTTCCCCTTCCCGTGACGAAGCTGTTGATCGACGCAACGGCTGGGTTCCAAGCCCTCTCCTTCATCAATGGGTACTCCGGATACAACCAGATCCAGATGTCCCCCAAGGATGATGAGTTCACTGCCTTCAGGTCCCCCCAATGTACTTTTTACTACCAGGTTATGCCCTTTGTCCTGAAGAATGCATGTGCCACCTATCAATGGGACATGCACCGTATATTCAAGCTGATTCTCAGGACACTGGTGGAGTGTTACATGGATGATCTGGTGGTTAAATCTCGTCAGTTCCAGGACCATCTTAAAGACCTTGAGAAAGTGTTTAGCTTCCTCTGTTCTCGCCACCTGAAGATTAACCTGTTGAAGTGTGCCTTCGGGGTCACATCTGGAAATTTTATTGGCTTCATTGTTAGGTATCGTGGCATTGAGATCGACCCAGAGAAGATCAAGGCCATCGTTCAGATTCCTCCCCCGAGTAATATTTGGGAACTTCGAGGCCTCCAAGGCCAATTAGCCTATATAATCCGATTCATTGAGTATCTGGCCGGAAAGTGTAAGAACTATTCCCTGCTCATAATAAAGGGTGTCGCCTATGAATGGAACGAAGGGTGTCTGATTGCTTTTAAGGAAATCAAACAGTATCTACTTCACCCTCTGGTCTTGATGCCACATGTTTTCGGAAAGCTGCTGGTCCTTTACGTGACCGCCCTGGAGCGATCCCTCGGCGCACTTCTCTCCAAGAAGAACAACGAGGGAAAATATAATAGCCTCTACTCCCTCAGCTGCATGCTCCTCGACACAGAAATTAAATATTCCCCCATCGAGAAGAGCTTCATGGCGCTCGTATTTTCCATGCAGAAATTACGGCACTACTTGCAGCACCACGAGGTACAACTGGTCTCTCAGGTAGACCCGTTTAAATACATCATGAACCCTCCTATGTTGACCAGACGATTGGCACACTGGACGGTGATCCTCAAGTAGTTCGACCTTAGGTTCGTACCTCAGAAGGTCGTCATAGGACATGTGTTGGCAGACATCTTAGCTACCCACCCAACCTCTGCGGACCAGCCACTGGATCTAGGGTTTCCTAATGAGGCAATCCTCTCAGTCGATCACACCATCCCATGCTAGCATATGCACATTGACGGAGCCTCCCGAATACCTACCGGTAGAATGATCAACAATCCTAGGCTTAACGGAGTGGACTGGGTATCGTCTTCATCACCCCAGAGCAAGCCATTCTTCCATATTCATTCCTATTGTCAGAAGGTTGCACCAACAATGAGGCAGAGTATCATGCCCTCATCACTGGCCTTGAGTTGGCTCTGGAGGTTAACGTACCCCATATCTATGTAAAAGGGGACTCTAAGCTAGTCATCAAGCAGGTCAATGGTGAATATGCTGTCAGGAATCCAGAGCTCGTGCCATTACTGGAGTGCACCCTCCATCTAATGGCTATGTTCCCCTCCCGGCCAGAGGTCTTTCACATTCCCCGGTCGCAGAACAGTCGAGAAGATGCTTTGGCCAGCCTGGCCGCATCACTCACAGAGCCCGAACAGGATGACCTAATCATCCATGTGGCACACCGGAGAGTCATTTCTCCTGTTATTCCAGAGGGTGATCATGGACCGCGAGTGAACCAGCTCACCGCTGGCGCCCCTAATTCAGTACCCTCAGGGGATTCAGGCGTGGTGATCGAGACAGTTCCATACTGGAGGACGCCCTTGGATGAATATCTCCGACATGGAAATCTTCCACTGGACCGAGCAGAGCGAGAACGAATCTGACGTCGTGCACCGTAGTTCACCCTTCAAAGCGGTCCCAGCCTTGAGAACCTCCTTTACAGGTGCGGATTTGATGGTGTTCACCTCCTTTGTCTTCAAGGAGTCGAGATCCCACAGGTCATGCAAGAAGTGCACGCTGGTTCCTGTGGCGCCCACCAGACCGGGTCGAAATTGTCCCACCAGATTCGGAGGCTTGGATACTTCTGGCCCTCTCTGATCCACGACTGCATCGAGTATTCCAAGAGGTGTCATGTGTGCCATGTTCATGATAACTTTGTGCATCGGCCACCAAAGCCTCTCCATACTACCAATTATTCATGGACCTTTGTAGCCTAGGGGTTGGATGTCGTAGGGCCTTACCCGCCGGCGACAGCCCGCTAGTGCCGGTTTATCTTGACCGCTGCGGATTTCTTCTCAAAGTAGGAAGAGGAAATCACACTCGCGGAAGTCAAGGCCTGTTCTATCACTGACTTTGTGAGCTCCAATATCATCTACCGGTTTAGAGTACCTCACGCTATCCTCACGGATAACGGAACCAACTTCCGAGCAGCCGAGCTGAAGAAATTGTACGCAAAGTACAACATTCGCTCTACCAACACCTCCCACTATCATGCGCAGGCGAATGGACAGATTGAGGCATTTAACAAAACCCTCTCTAACATTCTGCAAAAAATGGTTGGTCAGAACATGAAAAGTTGGCCGGACAAACTCCCCAACGCCCTCTGGGCCTATAGGATGACGACTCGTAACTCCACCCTGGTGACTCCGTATTCCCTAGTGTACGGAGCTGAGGCCATCCTACCCATAGAGATCTAGTTGCCCTCATTACGCACGACGGTTTATGAACAGAAAGCGTCAGATAGAGTTGCTGAAATCCATCTAGCCGAATTGGAAGCACTGGACGAAAGTAGGCTTCATGCTTTACATAACATGGAAAGGCATCAAAGCAGGATGGCTCGAGCATTCAACAAGAAGGTTCGCCTCCGCTCCTTCCTGCAAGGTGATCTGGTGCTGGATCTCAGGGCACCAATGATTCCTGGCAGGAAACCACCCATGTTGGAGCCCAAGTGGGAGGGGCCTTTTATTGTCCATAAGGTCAATCCCAATGGCGCGTATTCCCTGGTGACTGTGGATGGTGAGCGTGTAACTCCTCCCACCAATGCCAGATTCCTCAAGAAGTACATTGCCTAAGCCTTTACTAGGTCCATCATGACCGTAAACTGTTGGTCCACCGTGACCTTAAACTATATGGTCCTACATGATTTTAAACTGCACGAGGTCCAGCATGCCCTTTAACAGTTGGTCTAGCATGCCCTTAAACTGTATGGTCCTGCATGACTTTAAACTGCACCAGGTCCAGAATGACCTTAAAATTTTGGTCCAGCATGACCTTAAACTGTATGGTCCTGCATGACCTTAAACTTCACCCAGTCCGGCATGACCATAAACATTATGGTCCTGCATGACCTTAAACTGCACCTGGTCCAGCATGACCTTAAACTGCATTTTTCCCTATATCTGGGCTCCTGTGTCCGAGTTCTATGACCTAGAACTAAGATCCGTATTTCGTCCAACATGATGTTAAACTTACTTTCCAGAACTACGTGCAGCTTGATTCTCATTCTAATGAGATAAGTAGGAATTCCCAGACATTTCGTTTTGGGTCCAGCCCCATGAATTACCAAATTCCGTGCTTTTCAGGGTCTGAGTTCTAAGACCTAAAACTAAGATCATTATTTCGTCCTACATGATGTTAAACCGTGTTTCTAAGAACTTCGTCTAACTTGATTCCCATTCTTAGGGGATACGTAGGAGCACCCATGACTTTCGTCTTTCGGTCCAGCTTGAGGTCATCTCTCGCGTCTTTCATGCCTTTGGGACCTTGACCACAGGATCACGTGGCGTGGTATGGGATTATTTCCTCATTCACATTGGGTTTGCAATAGATTCACAACACTCACCATGTCCTCAGGATTAGCCCTACTATGTCATGTTCCCCATGACATTAAAAGGTGGTGTCTATAACTACTTATGGCTTGATTCCCATACTTATGGGATACGTAGGACCGCTAGAACACCTAGATGTCAGGTCCAGCCCCACCTCTTAAGAGATCCCATGATCTCCCGGTTTCCAGGGTGTTTGGAATTAAGCCCCCCTCTATTTCCTGGGGACCCACCGTCTTTTGGCCGCTCTCAGAATAAGCCCTTTGACCCTTTCCGGTGGTCTGCTAATTTGTTCAGAGTACTCTGGCCTAGGACTGGCAGTGTCAGATTCAACTTAGAAAAGTTTTCGTCCACTTTTAAAGCTTCGTGTTCCCCTTCATTCATGCCCCAACATCCTTCACACCCGAAGGGACCCCCAAGAACGGCTTGGATACAATGCCTAAGGGCTCTCCTACCATCACGGTCCAATGCCCCTGAGGTTTTTGGGCATCAAATTGATACAAATCCCGTGTTGCGAATATGGTGAGCGGTTGATGCTCATTTGTTTTCCCCTGATTCTAGGCCAATGCGATAGGATGCTGTGTTGCGAACATGGTCAGCAGTAATCCTTGGTCGTCACACCGGTTTCCTTGGGCCTTGAATGTTGACGGCATGGTTCACACTATGTTCTGCCCCACCGTGTCAAGGTGGAATCCCGACACTCCTTTTACTAACCCTCAGTACACCCCCACACATCAGACAGACCGAGCTGCGTAACTGTGTCTCTTGGGGCTCCTCCGATCTGAGCTCCAGAGTATGTGCTTGAGTTTCTTCACTATAGGTTGCATGAAGCTTGACCCTCATCCCCATGGGTAACGAGGAGTCGCCCAAACATGGAGTTTCGGGCCCAGCATAGCTGGGAGCTAGCATCTCCTATCCCTCCCTGATTGTTGAACCCTCATAGGCCCCTTTGGCCCGTGGCTCCTCTCTCGGAACCGTGCGCGGTGATGGTATGGGATTACGCCCTCACCCGCATCAGGTATGCTATATCGCATCGCACGTGTTCCTGGAGGTCCAAACCTTAAGACCTTAAACGGTGCTGACATTCCAAACCATATGACCTTAAACTGTGTTACCGATCCAAACCATATGACCTTAAACTGTGCTAATGGTCCAAACCATACGACCTTAAACTGTGTTGCTAGTCCAAACCTTAAAAACTTAAACTGTGGTGCTCGTCCAAACCTTAAGAACTTAAACGGTGCTGTTGGTCCAAACAATAAGACCTTAAACTGTGTTGTCGGTCCAAACCATACGACCATAAACTGTGATGATATCGTCCTGGCCGCACAACGAAAAATGGAACTGCATTGTGATGACCTCCCCATGGGGGGAATCATGCCATGTATTGGTTGATTACCATGCCACTTGTCAACGCCCTCTATGGCTTGATTGTTGTGGAGATGCTAGGAACATCTACCCTAGGCCAATCGCCCCATAATAGAAAAACCATTTACCTTCAAGAACAAACAAGATATAACAATTGCTGATTCTTTTGGTGCGAGGGCTAGACCCGCACGACTCTTTTGCGCAGGCACCCCATCGCGCCGTGTTGCCTTTTCAAGAACTACGTATGGCTTGATTCTCATCCTTATGAGATACGTAGGAGCTCTGGGGAACTTCCCCACAAGACCAGCCTATCCTTTTCTGGTCCGAATTCTAAGACATAAAACTAAGATCCTTTTCTTGGCTTTCCACGACTCGGTCTCTCTTGTGGGATTGTACAGTGTGGTGCGGGATTATGTCCTCATTCACGCCGGGTTACTCGTCGTGTCGTGCCTGTCCCCAGATGAGATGTTTCCCCCATCCCACACGACATTAAACTGTATTTCGTCTAGCATGACGTTAAACTGCCTTTTCAGAACTACGTGTGGCTTGATTCTCATCCTAATGAGATACGTAGGAATGCCCGGACATTTCATCTTGCGTCTAGCCCCAGGGATTATCAAACCCCGTCCCTCCTTATTGTCGGCCCCTCAGCCTGACATTGTGGGAAGTGTTGTAATCGTAACATCCACCCCGAAAATGTTCGGGATGCCCCATGGTAGTAATGGGAAGCGGTAGTTCTCTCTCCAAAGAGGTCCTTCCAGAAAATTGGGATTACCCATGACTAGGTTGCTACGTCCGCCTGATGCGCCTACGCCACGATGGTGAAATTTTGGGAGTGTTAGACTTTGATCGAACAAACCACCACTCCAACTTCCACGCTTTGCATGCCCCTTTATCCGGATCCTCATTCTCCTTCATGATTTATGGGACCCCCTAACTGTATGGATGATAGACCTACGGTCGGCCTACTGTCCTGGGCCAATGTTCTAGAGGGCTGGTCATGTTTGACGGGACCCCCAAACAGTATGGGTGATAGAATTTTGTCTACCTGCTACCACAATATGGATGAAAAACCTTTGGTCCGCCTATTGTAGCAACATGGATGATAGACCTATAGTTATCCTATTGTCCTGGGCCAACGTTCCGGGAAACTGACCGACGATAATTGAGTTAGGCCCCGTGTTGCGAACATCGTCAGTGGTCAGCCCTCATTTATTGTCCCCACTCCAGGACAACATGATATGGATGTTGTGTTTCCGTCACGGTTAACTGTTATCCTCCATCGTCGCGCCCCACAGTGTTCCGAATTCGGGTAGCATGATTCACCTTTTCTTTCCATCTCGCTATATTCAGATGGATTTCAATGCCCCTACATTGCCCAGCTCGTGTGTCAGAGCACATTGGGAAGGTGATATATAAATCAGTCTAAGGTCTTCTCCTTAGAAATCCAAGACCAATTTCAGATGCCTTAGGCTTGGTCAATGCCATGTAGTTAGACGAGATGATGACCTAAGTATCCTTTGCTTCTCGCATTGGGTGCAACCCACAAGATCTTAGTGATGGGTTGTTAGTCATTTAAGAATTATGGTTGAGCATATTAAACCAAGATAAATTGATTTGGCCCTGTATTGGATTAAGACGGCGAGCGGTACAATCAAGATGTTCATGAGATGGCCAAAACAAATCCCTTAAGGATCAGCACACTGAATCGACCTATCTAGCGCTGCTACCCTTTGGCTGGTGGCCCCTAGGACCGGTTCCCACTCCATGAAGATTCTCTCCTCGTCAGCCGCCACAGAGCGCAGCTCGCCAACCCTAGCTTGTGCATGCGCCTGCTGGGTTCGAAGTCCGGTCATATGGTGACTCGCCTCCATCAGTTGTTCTTGTGCGTCAACCAGTTGGGCCGTCAGTTGCTCCACAAGATCAAAGCATGTTGCGATAAAGGCCTCTTTATCTGCCGCCTGTCCTTCGAGGTTCCAGACTTCCTACACTGCCCTCATCAACGTTTGGGAACTTATCGATCCTTCCCGGCACTGGGTAACGTCGGTGCACCGGCTGATCTCGCGTATCTTTGCAACCATTTAATCACGGAACATCAGATGAAGGCGCTGAGCGTCGACCCCTCCAGTGGACAGGAAGCGCAGCCCGGTCTAGAGTGATCCCATCAACCTCAGAAAATCCGACTAGGGCTATCTGAAAAAGCACTGGATACAATTCCACCCTTTGCATCGTGTCATCTGGTTCTCCTCGGCTTCCTCTGAGTCAGAGTGGTCTACCTCCTCAGGGTCAGCAGGTCGGTATGTTGGGAAGGCAGCCAGCAAATCGGTAGCAGGATCTTCCCCAGGGATGTCTTCATGAGGAATAGGATCCTTGACATCCAGGCAACCTTCCTCTCTCACCCAGCAATGATGGTGCCCTCAACATCTTCCGGCCCCGCCTTAGGAACAGTTCCACCGATGTCCACTGTCCCCTACTCACCAGTTTCTAGGGTTCACTCAGTGCAGGGAGCATGTTCTGAATGAGGTGGTACGTCCGCCACTGGTCCGCTCACGGACGGCCTGGGCTCCATAGCCTAACGAGCCTCCAATGTTCAGATCACTGTGCAAGGCATACACTGATTAGTGGGGATCTTTTGATAATAAGCGCCAGTAGTGAAGCGTGAGACTTACAGGAATCCAGAGTGTCGGTCTCCAGTGTTCCAGCAGCTGCAGGAGCCGCTGTAAGAGGAGACCCCTCTGCGCTTGTTAATTCTATGATGGGTGTCAGATCCCATCATGACCCACCAGTTCCTCTCCTCCCTCCTCTGGTGGGGACACCTGTCCAATGCTCAGTTTCTCCTGTGTGAGGCAGAGAAATTGGTTAGAAGTTAAAGAGGAGAATGGATGAATATGGAAAATTAATGAAGATAGAGACAGACCTCGAGTATCTCGGTTATGTCGAGATCAGAGCTGACAATCTCGCCGCTCTCTCGGAGACTCCATTGGTGGGTCACCCCTTGCGACCCCTCATATTCGGGTTCTCATTCTCCTTCATCTTCTCCTTCGCCTCCGTCTTCTCCGGTCTCCTCCTCCCCCTCCGACTCCTCGTCGTTGCCGCCTTCTCCCGGTGGCATTTCTTCCAGATCATGCTCCTGGCTGAGCATCAATTTCACTAAGAAAGGTGTCTCCACACGCCGACCCCTTTGGCGTGCCTACGTGTCCACGACCGTCAAATAAGCATGCCGCCGATGGAAGTTCACCCAGTTCGTAATTCGAACGAGCCCGACCTCTGGCAACTGGATCCCGTTTTGCATTATCTTCTGCCAGATGGATTCAACGCTCAGTGATTGCCACAGGGTCATCCAATCTGACCACAGTGCTAGGAGAATTGCATCTTGGGAAGGTTCGAGTAGGTATCTTATCTACTTCCCAGGAAGTTCACTGGCCGCCTCATGTGACGCCCCTACGGGTAATGAGGTCACGTCGGCGCTGTGTAATGTTCCTGCTGCTGAAGTCCCGGATTGCGTAGGCCTCACTACCTAACGCACCCCTAGTTACCCTCTTCCGACAACCCCTTGCCTTCTCCCCCGTCACCCGGTTGCCGCGCGTGTAACCTCGAGTTTCCAGACTCACTTGCGTCAAATCCCCTCAGGGTACGCGACGATCCAGTGTTCAGCTTATTCGGTTGCTAAGACAGAATCAACCCCGGTGGGAGGAAGAGTATTGACTTCACCAGAGCTGAAGGTGGTGAACATCAACCACATCGGGCGCAG
Source organism: Viscum album (assembly GCA_963277665.1). Classification (NCBI taxonomy): domain Eukaryota; kingdom Viridiplantae; phylum Streptophyta; class Magnoliopsida; order Santalales; family Viscaceae; genus Viscum; species Viscum album. The sequence goes on along the minus strand of OY728121.1, from coordinate 2,010,412,109 downwards.
GACGCAGGGAATCTTCTCTAGCCAGACAGCCGTGAATACCTTCTTCGGCATTCATTGGAGGCACCTGAACTGTTTGGAGAATCGAGATGGCACGTAAGGCTCATAGATCACCTTCCCATCCATCTAAGCCACGTGCACGCCGCCCCGAATGCTCTGGAAATATTCCTGCTTTTCCAGAGTGCCTCACCCTTTGTCCACCATTTGGCTAATTGGGGTGGGGAACGAGCTGAAGTTGAAGTTGGCATGGTTGCCAATCCGGATTCTCACGCCCTCTTCATTGAGCGTCATCGGCGCCACCCCTGTGATGTTTATCAAGGACGGTCCTAGACCATTGCCCGGAGAACGAACTGCTTTTGGGAAAGTGTACCCACCGAGATGAGCCGCCACCCAACAATGGAAAATCTGGAAGGGGCCACATACTCTACGAGGCGACCCCCCTCGTGAGAAGCATCCCAAGATGGAATACAGCTTGGCTAGTACTGGGACACCCAAGTTGAACCGTTTGTTGGCAGCCATGGTGGCCGCCATCACCAGTGTTGCTGGACGGACGCTCATCCTCGCATCCTGCACCGGCAGGAGCCACCCACTCTGGAATGCGGCAAGGAACCCAGCATACGGGACATTAGGGTCCCGTGCCTCGATGACGCGATATCCCCAGGATTGGTATTGCCCCACCTCTAGGGTCCTTCATTATAACCCATCCCTACTCCTCTGAGCCGCGGTTGGTCACCGTTTACCCTATCCTAGTATCTTGACGACCAGATCCTTCTCACGGAACAGGCTGAAACAGCCCTTGTAGGTGATGTCCTTCTGGAAGTCCTTGACCCCCAGCCTCTCTTTGGACAGATCCAGCAGGTGCCACATTAGCATGGGCGTCTGTGACCTGTCTTCCGAGGTGTTCATCGGTGGAATGGACTCGTCGTATTGGTAGCCCTCCAGTGGGATACCCCCGATGTAGTTAACATCCCAGAGACTGATGCCAACTTCCCCATGAATAATGTGGAATGTGTTGGTGTCAGGAGACCACCGTGCGAATAGCTCCGGCCCGAGTTCAGGTTGACGGTGGAATTGGAACTGCGATGTCTATACTGCCTCGAACAGGCTGATATACCGCAGGTCATCCCCGAACTAGTCACATGTATGGCAAACCCAGAATGCCCAGGCCCATTCGCTGGTGATGTTTCCCCCGGACCGTAGGTCCAGATCCTTCAGAGATCCCTTCGGGCCATCCTTGATGATCTGACGGAACGTGCTTGCGTAGAGGGTCGGATAATTCTCTGTGACAGGCTCATCCCTAGTAATGGTCCTAGTCCTCTAGTTTAGAACATATACGTCCATATTTCTGGTTTCCTAGGTAGGATGGGCATTGTGGGTAACGTTGTAGCGAGGAAGCTCGTCCTCCTGGGTCACCCATGACCGCGGCATGTCCACCTCGAAGCCCGGCAGGGGAACCTCCTCCAGGATGCCAATGTTCCATAGCGGGAGGTTGTCGGACAGCAGATACGTATTCTAGGCTGTGGTCAGTAGATTGAACAAGGTTAGATTGTTGGAAAAAATCACCTTGGGGCCATAAACCCACTCGTTCGCTGCCATTTCTGTCGTACGAGCAGTAGCTTCCCCCTCATCAACTCGGTTTGCGTCTATCTCAAATTTTTTGGGAGTTGCGCGAAATCAGGATACAGTGTGCGGAATCAAATAGTGATGCACGAAATCTATAGGTGTTGTGCAAAATCCCAGCGATGGGTGCGCAATTGGCACGCTTGGCGTGGAATACCCCGAGCATGCGCGAAAAGACGGCCAAAATTCAGAAGGGATTCCGCGTTGCTAGAGCGTTTTTACGTGCAGCCGCGGGAGCAATTTCGCACCCGAGAGCGATTATACTATCGCGCAGAAAAGATTCGGTATGGATTCACAAACCCACACCCCTTTTTATAGGTGAGCCTAGGGTTCTGTGCTGCACGGAAGAGAAAACTCTGCGCGGATCCGTCCTTTTGCGCGCCGAGTCGGTTGTTTGCACGCTACGCGCCCGGGAGGGGCCCTGCTTCGGCATTTAGACGTTTTACTTGGAATCTGATCGTTGCGACCTCTCGCTGATCCAATTCAATGGGGGGGGGGCATTTTTAGATGCCGAAAAAGTTTGTAACTCCCAGAGGAAGTTTCGAAATGATGAAGCGAAGTAATATTCAGAGTCAGAGGCCCGATCCGGAGGCCCGAGAAGCGGTGCGTGAAATAAAGGAGGATCTGAATGAAATAATGTTGTGTACGCGAAGTATCCCCGGGATTCGCGTAATCGAGCCGATGAGGCGTGCAATATTTTCATGCCCCGGTTCCGCGTGACGAGATTTTACGCACCGATGTCTCCCGGCGGGGTTGATTGCACGCCCCGCCTGGATTCCACGCCGGCTGGGGCCTATAAATAGAAGGCGACCCTCAATGGTTTGGGGGTTGAGGGATTCAGATCTGATCTCGAGCGCGCAATTCGACTCCCCCCATGTGCAATATGACTTCTAGGTAATCTCTTTTTTCACGCAACTTTGCCCCTGGGTTCACCTTTATGCGTAACTGCACCGGGTTAAGTGAATTTTCACCCTCCTCCGTGTTCCTTCCTTGCACGCAATATGTAGAGACCCGTATCTTGACGTACATGGACATTACATTACATTTTCAGAATACTTAGTACATAACAAAAACACACACACAAGGACCGTAATAGTTTAGTGTCTTTGGAAACTCGGAATATAATCTTCTAATCGTGGTGAAAGATCTTCAACATCTCCCATAAAGATATTCTTTTTTTTATACCTAAAACCTTTCTTTATATCCTGGGGAAAAGAAAACATAAAAGGGTGAGCTCAAATGCTCAGTAAGGGTAAACAAAAGAAATATCAATCACATCATATACATAAGCACATATCTTTTGGAAATCTTAACCTGCAAAAGAGATCATAATTTCATAACATGTGGTAAATCATGGCAGTGAAATGTAATCACAATAATCATAACATAAAACATGAAACTTTGTGGCATTCACACATAATCATAGAGAATCATTTATTGTTAGTCAAGACTCATTGCCAAGACTATCTTAGTGGACAAAGTCCCTTTCTGAATCGAGTAACCCTCGTTTCAGTCCTATTTCACTGAACCGGTATAACCTACCATTCCAGCCATGTCTATCTCATGAGATATAAAATCATTACCCAATGCATTGGAGGGAGATATAGGTCCCACCCATATCATAATGATACCATTCTTATGTGTGCCACAAAATCATAAATCATACATCATTGCATAACCCATGTAATAAAAATGGGATTCTTAAACAACATGACATCATAAAACCATTCATATAAAATAAAGGAATTCATAAAAATAATTCCATCACAACATAGTCAAATCAATGTAAAAATATGGATAGAAACATAACCCTTTATTATCTTAGATGGAAAATAATTTTGATAAAACACTTGAATTGAATTCTTGAGGAAAATATCCTTTCTTCTTCAAAATCAATTTCTTTTCACAAAACATCATGCAATTTTAAAAGAAAGAGATTTTATTGAAAATAGTCATGAAATATTTTGGAGGAAGGTTCATGAAAATAATGCTTTATAAAACCGTAAAAATCCGTTCGTGCCGTATAAGTTAAAAAAACATTCTTCTCGTACTTTTGTCGGAAAAGTCAAAAAGTACCTCGTACGAAAATGACAAAAGATTCCTTTCATATCTTTTACAAAAAAACTCACCGAAGGGTAAAATTGGATATAAAATATTGTATAAGGATGGAAATAATATTTCATATTTATGGAACATGGATGTGGATGATAAAATACACCCCAGTAATTACCAAAGTAAAAACAATCTCGGATAAAAGTGAGATTGTGATATTTCCCTTACCTTAGGTCCAATTTGCTTTGTACGTGTCCGAAGCTCCTGTATAATGGTTTAAATAATGTTATTGACTTATTCCAGAATCATACATATTGATATGATATCATATATGGTCATATTCTTAGCTTCTTGATAGTAATATTTCATTGTTACTTGTTACTCGGGTCTTTATTGCCTTTTGTTCTTATGCGTGTTTTGCCGAATACATTCTTATTCTTCTTTTAAGGTTATAGATACCTTATATCCAGAATGGTATTAGTGTAACATATATCATATTTATTCATTCAATTTATATAATTACTATGTAATGATGATCATGTAGAACAAGTCGCATCACATCGTGGAGACGGTATTCCGTACGTACGCACGAGTGATGATATCGTTCCTATGATCGTGGAACTATATTGGAGTATATATATATTATTTCAGTATCAATATTACTTTATAATAATCATAAATAGTTACTCATTACACCATTATACCCATCCTTTTAAAGTGATGGTGGAAAATAGATTACACCACGGCGTGGAGACGGTATTCTGTACGTACGCACGCGCGGTGATTTCATTTTTCCGTAGGTTGGATAGAAGGTGAATTAGGGTTGTTTCATATTTATAATAACATATCAGTATGTAAGTAATACTGATGTTATTAATTTATCATGAAACAAATAAAGAAGAAGAAGTTGAAGAAGAAATAAATTGAAAAGATCGGTAATGGATATTACCTCTTCTTTGGAACGCTTCTTTGAATCCTTCACTTAGGGAACTAAGATTGGTCTTTGAAGAAGACCAGGACCTCTAGGACTATTCTAGGGATGTGGATAAGGGATTTTTTCAGGGGTTGGCCGAGCTTGAGTGCTCAATTTGGTGTGAGGAGGAGGGGGAGGAGGTGTCCTTTTATAAGGGAGGAGAGGGGCACCTTAGGAATATCTCAAAATATTATTCTATATTAAAGTCAAAATCGGTTTATAATGGTTCCAAAGGGTCTTATTTCGAAGATAAAGTGGGGATGGGTAGAAATCCTATCAACCAATAGGATTTAGAAAAGTTTAGCGTATTATTTTAACCTTATCAATTAGATTTAACTCTAAGTTAATTAATTTAACTTTTACCGCGTCTTTTTGTTTTCTTTCACTACATGGTTAATACACTTACTATAACATGCCGAACGAACCCCAAATTGTTTATTATTAATATATATATCCTTATCTAAGTCATTTGGCCGAACCTTAGATTTTTAGGAATACAATAACAATTAATAATATAATATTTGATTTAAAAACTATTTTGTGTCAATTTTGACACTATTTGATATATGATTTTTGTGAAAGTCATAACAGAATTATATGTTCGAACCAAGTTGATTAAATCAACATTAATATATCATATTAACCTATAAAATTAGTGTAATTCATAAAAAGTCTCAAATTACATTCATTTGAGCATTTATAACATCAATTATGTTAATATTTCCTTAAAAGGGTAATTACTGCATCATCGTTGTGTCATAAATAAATTAATTTATTTAAAGTCTAAAAATTATAAATAAAATATCATTATGTAGTAAATCTTTTTTTCTTTCTAATGAATATTTATAGTCGAATTTATCTTATGTATAACCCCATATTAAAAATGTTTTAGTTATTAAACTTTGATTTTAACTATTTTAACTATTCATTAAATAATATAATATTAAATGTCATAATCTAATCCAAGTGGACCTAAATGGTCATATTATATTCATAAGGTTGTTTTTGGTCGAATTACACTTATCCAATAGAATTAGGACATGTGTTAGGGTAATAGTAATATCATATTTACCCTTAGTTACCCTATTTACTATTAACCGTGGTAAAAAAAAGTAAAAAGTTACTATTCACCAAAAATTATTTTCATCTCATTGAACCACATTTTACTTACTGACATCAACCGTGTCTCTCGGATTTTTGAAATTCCATTCACAGAAGCGGTAAAATTATGATTTATGAAGAAATTAATTTTTTTAACTACCACTTAGTAGTTTCACTATTCATCAAAAATTGATGTTTTTCAGAACAATGCCAAAATTTCATCCTAAGCTATATTTCATATTCCGAATTCAAAAATGAAGTCTATTTTACCAAATTCATATCATAGAATTTGCATTAATTAATTTTATAATTAAATCCCGCTGTTAAAACAAATAGCGTGTTTTTAAGAAACAATATCTATCAAAAGATTGACACTTGATTATGTCTGGTTTAAATGTGAAATTACATCCAATGACCAACATTGTATTAAATTGTAAAAATATATTCTAAATATACTTTAAAACCACTCAAATTAATAATTTATCACAATTAATTATTTCGATTAAAAAAAGTTGTTTTTAATTATAATTTAGTAATTTTCACTATTCATCCGAATATGAAAGTTATCCGAAAAGTACCAAAATTTCACCTTAGGCTAAATTCGATACTTCGAATCCAAAAATGAAGTTCATTTTGAAAAATAAGATTTAAAGAGTTTTAAAAAGTGGTTATTACTATTCATAACGGCTAGTTTTAATAATATTTTAATAGCATATCGTTGTCTAGTGAAACTCGGTATTGCGTATTACACACGCTATCGAGGAAGGTCGTGATTGCGTGTAATGCAAGGCAAGTCAAGGATGCGTGTTGTGCAAGCTCCTTTTGGTGTAGCGTACAACACAAGACATTAATAAAATTAAAAGAATATTTTTTTATAAAATCTTGGGCTGTTACATTCTACCCCCCTTAAAATGAATTTCGCCCTCGAAATTCGTCGGGGTTATAAATGGTTTACTATTCGAAAGTTTCTTTAATAGAAACCCACATCGTAAAAAGGAATATCAAAATCAATCTTTAAAAACAAAAGTATGAAACGTAACGGTTACCCAAATAAACTAATCATTGGGTTTCCACATAGGTGAAAATATGGATATGGAAGAGAAATCTAACCATCATGTTCTGATGGAGAGTGGTAGAGAACATGGCTATGGAAAAGCCAATAATCACAAATCCATAGATTTGTGATGATATAAGGTACCATCTGATTCATCAGGTATAAGATCACTAGGACAACATTTTTGGTTTTCAAGATCATTTCCCTAAAGTTGAAAATTTGAATTAGAATAAATACTTACTTTATTTTGGTACAATCTCACTGTTGTTCGTGCCTTGAACAATTTCTACTTCATCTCTTAAATAAATGAAGTTGAATTTGTTATTCATGAAGTGTTAGCAGATCATGTGATAGAATGACAGGTCATTCCATCTGTCTCAAACAAAAGGTTAGCAAAAATTATATGCATAAGTCGATCTATAGTGAGATTAATCATATATGGTTCCTAAAATGAACTTATACTTCAAATATCATACTGCTTAATATAATAAAACTAGTTTTCTACTAAACAGGGACTTCCTGTAGGTCAGTGGTAGGCGATAAAGGCCAGTCGCACTTCGGTTGTGGGTTCGATTCCCACAGCCTTGTCTGAAGCGATGGGCTGTCGCCCATCCTGCAGGTTGTCCTTTTTCTAAAACTACATTACTATAACATCACATAAATAATATCAAAAAAAAGTTCTATACTTAAACAATACTAACTTATGGTTAACATAATCCATTACAATCTTTAGGCTTATCTAAAATACTTCGGTCCAAGGTCATAGTATAAAGAAAATGATTACTTGAAATGTCGCCAACCAAGCATGTGAATACCATCATTTATCCCCCATATATCTTGTTGGTCACATTCCAATCATGTGAATACTTTAATGATGTATTCTCTTGATAAATATGAATACCCATTAAACCTTAGTGAAAACATGAATGCTGTCAAAAGTTAACTCTTTCCACATACCAAAATCCAAAAATTCAATATACTCAAACCATGATATAACCTTCTCCTTATATCAGTCATGAGCTCATGAATACTATCAAACATTTTATTTTCTCCTTATCCCTTCATTATGCGCATATCATCTACATTCCAAAAATATCTGAATAACCTTTCATGGATACTGGTAACATTAATCAGGCAACAATGTAACAATCCTTATATGTCTCTTTATTCCATAGTGCCATGAGATTACTTATACAACATTACACATGATAAACATGTAATCATTCCACTACATTCTTAAACCATTGACCGAGCTTCAACAATTCTTTCATCTCACATATCATTTGTAGTCTCTTCATCATCATCCACATAAATACTTCCCATACGACCATACTGATTATCTTCATGAGACTTTCCCTTAGGGAATTGGTTTGCATAATGCCCGTACATTCCACATTTAAAACATTTAACCATTGTTGATGTCGTAGCAATACCATTATCCTCATCCATGTTGTTAACTGAACCTTTTCCTTTGCATTTACTTGCTTTGTGTCCTTCTTTTCCACACCCAAAGCATCTTCCAGTTCCTTTGAAACATTCTCCTTGATGCCTCTTCCCACATGATTTACATAGGGGAAATTAAACTTTCTTTCCTCTATGATCATCATGAAACTCCATCTTTCTCTTATTAGCCGAGTCAGGAAACTTACCAAATTTTACTTCATTGATCATATTATGAGATTGCTGATTCGGCATAATAATGATGTTTGGACTTCCAAATCCCATTTCATTATGAAGAATATCATTCCATTGTCCATCATATCCTCCATTATCGTGAATCATCTTGTTTCCAGCCATTTTCTAAAACCCAAAAGAATAGTGTGAGAGGCAAAAATCATAATAAAGGGGGAGTAACTTCAATATCTAACATCTTAGGTTTAATTCTATGATCGTTAGCGTAATTCTAGTACTATAACCTATACGCATACTTAACCTTAGAGACATCCCTAGACATACCTTAGAAATATCTCTAGGGATCTCACTAAAGTTCTCGCATCCTAGTTTCCAAAGGTTGACTAAACCTTTCCTCTGATACCAACTGTAGAGACCCATATCTTGACGTACATGGACATTACATTACATTTGCGGAATACTTAGTACATAACAAAAACACACACACAAGGACCGTAATAGTTTAGTGTCTTTGGAAACTCGGAATATAATCTTCTAATCGTGGTGAAAGATCTTCAACATCTCCCATAAAGATATTCTTTTTTTTATACCTAAAACCTTTCTTTATATCCTGGGGAAAAGAAAACATAAAAGGGTGAGCTCAAATGCTCAGTAAGGGTAAACAAAAGAAATATCAATCACATCATATACATAAGCACATAACTTTTGGAAATCTTAACCTGCAAAAGAGATCATAATTTCATAACATGGGGTAAATCATGGCAGTGAAATGTAATCACAATAATCATAACATAAAACATGAAACTTTTTGGCATTCACACATAATCATAGAGAATCATTTCTTGTTAGTCAAGACTCATTTCCAAGACTATCTTAGTGGACAAAGTCCCTTTCTGAATCGAGTAACCCTCGTTTCAGTCCTATTTCACTGAACCGGTATAACCTACCATTCCAGCCATGTCTATCTCATGAGATATAAAATCATTACCCAATGCATTGGAGGGAGATATAGGTCCCACCCATCTCATAATGATACCATTCTTATGTGTGCCACAAAATCATAAATCATACATCATTGCATAACCCATGTAATAAAAATGGGATTCTTAAACAACATGACATCATAAAACCATTCATATAAGATAAAGGAATTCATAAACATAATTCCATCACAACATAGTCAAATCAATGTAAAAATATGGATAGAAATAGAACCCTTTATTATCTTAGATGGAAAATAATTTTGATAAAACACTTGAATTGAATTCTTCAAGAAAATATCCTTTCTTCTTCAAAATCAATTTCTTTTCACAAAACATCATGCAATTTTAAAAGAAAGAGATTTTATTGAAAATAGTCATGAAATATTTTGGAGGAAGGTTCATGAAAATAATTCTTTATAAAACCGTAAAAATCCGTTCGTGCCGTATAAGTTAAAAAAAACATTCTTCTCGTACTTTTGTCGGAAAAGTCAAAAAGTACCTCGTACGAAAATGACAAAAGATTCCTTTCATATCTTTTACAAAAAAACTCATCGAAGGGTAAAATTGGATATAAACTATTGTATAAGGATGGAAATAATATTACATATTGATGGAACATGGATGTGGATGATAAAATACACCCCAGTAATTACCAAAGTAAAAACAATCTCGGATAAAAGTGAGATTGTGATATTTCCCTTACCTTAGGTCCAATTTGCTTTGTACGTGTCCGAAGCTCCTGTATAATGGTTTAAATAATGTTATTGACTTATTCCAGAATCATACATATTGATATGATATCATATATGGTCATATTCTTAGCTTCTTGATAGTAATATTTCATTGTTACTTGTTACTCGGGTCTTTATTGCCTTTTGTTCTTATGCGTGTTTTGCCGAATACATTCTTATTCTTATTTTAAGGTTATAGATACCTTAAATCCAGAATGGTATTAGTGTAACATATATCATATTTATTCATTCAATTTATATAATTACTATGTAATGATGATCATGTAGAACAAGTCGCATCACATCGTGGAGACGGTATTCCGTACGTACGCACGAGTGATGATATTGTTCCTATGATAGTGGAACTGTATTGGAGTATATATATATTATTTCAGTATCAATATTACTTTATAATAATCATAAATAGTTACTCATTACACCATTATACCCATCCTTTTAAAGTGATGGTGGAAAATAGATTACACCACGGCGTGGAGACGGTATTCTGTACGTACGCACGTGCGGTGATTTCATTTTTCCGTAGGTTGGATAGAAGGTGAATTAGGGTTGTTTCATATTTATAATAACATATCAGTATGTAAGTAATACTGATGTTATTACTTTATCATGAAACAACAAAAGAAGAAGAAGTTGAAGAAGAAAGAAATTGAAAAGATCGGTAATGGATATTACCTCTTCTTTGGAACGCTTCTTTGAATCCTTCACTTAGGGAACTAATATTGGTCTTTGAAGAAGACCAGGACCTCTAGGACTATTCTAGGGAAGTGGAGAAGGGAGTTTTTCAGGGGTTGGCCGAGCTTGAGTGCTCAATTTGGTGTGAGGAGGAGGGGGAGGAGGTGTCCTTTTATAAGGGAGGAGAGGGGCACCTTAGGAATATCTCAAAATATTATTTTATATTAAAGTCAAAATCGGTTTATAATGGTTCCAAAGGGTCTTATTTCGAAGATAAAGTGGGGATGGGTCTAAATCCTATCAACCAATAGGATTTAGACATTTTTAGGGTATTATTTTAACCTTATCAATTAGATTTAACTCTAATTTAATTAATTTAACTTTTACCGTGTCTTTTTGTTTTCTTTCACTATATGGTTAATACACATACTATAACATGCCAAACGAACCCCAAATTGTTTATTATTAATATATATATCCTTATCTAAGTCATTTGGCCGAACCTTAGATTTTTAAGAATACAATAACAATTAATAATATAATATTTGATTTAAAAACTATTTTGTGTCAATTTTGACACTATTTGATATATGATTTTTGTGAAAGTCATAACAGAATTATATGTTCGAACCAAGTTGATTAAATCAACATGAACATATCATAGTAACCTAGAAAATTAGTGTAATTCATAAAAAGTCTCAAATTACATTCATTTGAGCATTTATAACATCAATTATGTTAATATTTCCTTAAAAGGGTAATTACTGCATCATCGTTGTGTCATAAATAAATTAATTTATTTAAAGTCTAAAAATTATAAATAAAATATCATTATGTATTAAATATTTTTATATTTCTAATGAATATTTATAGTCGAATTTATCTTATGTATAACCCCATATTAAAAATGTTTTAGTTATTAAACTTTGATTTTAACTATTTTAACTATTCATTAAATAATATAATATTAAATGTCATAATCTAATCCAAGTGGACCTAAATGGTCATATTATATTCATAAGGTTGTTTTTGGTCGAATTACACTTATCCAATAGAATTAGGACATGTGTTAGGGTAATAGTAATATCATATTTACCCTTAGTTACCCTATTTACTATTAACCGTGGTAAAAAAAAGTAAAAAGTTACTATTCACCAAAAATTATTTTCATCTCATTGAACCACATTTTACTTACTGACATCAATTGTGTCTCTCGGATTTTTGAAATTCCATTCACAGAAGCGGTAAAATTAAGATTTATGAAGAAATTAATTTTTTTAACTACCACTTAGTAGTTTCACTATTCATCAAAAATTGATGTTTTTCAGAACAATGCCAAAATTTCATCCTAAGCTATATTTCATATTCCGAATTCAAAAATGAAGTCTATTTTACCAAATTCATATCATAGAATTTGCATTAATTAATTTTATAATTAAATCCCGCTGTTAAAACAAATAGCGTGTTTTTAAGAAACAATATCTATCAAAAGATTGACACTTGATTATGTCTGGTTTAAATGTGAAATTACATCCAATGACCAACATTGTATTAAATTGTAAAAATATATTCTAAATATACTTTAAAACCACTAAAATTAATAATTTATCACTATTAATTATTTCGATTAAAAAAAGTTGTTTTTAATTAAAATTTAGTAATTTTCACTATTCATCAGAATATGAAAGTTATCCGAAAAGTACCAAAATTTCACCTTAGGCTAAATTCGATACTCCGAATCCAAAAATGAAGTTCATTTTGAAAAATAAGATTTACAGAGTTTTAAAAAGTGGTTATTACTATTCATAACGGCTAGTTTTAATAATATTTTAATAGCATATCGTTGTTTAGTGAAACTCGGTATTGCGTATTACACACGCTATCGAGGAAGGTCGTGATTGCGTGTAATGCATGGAAAGTCAAGGATGTGTGTTGTGCAAGCTCCTTTTGGTGTAGCGTACAACACAAGACTTTAATAAAATTAAAAGAATATTTTTTTATAAAATCTTGGGCTGTTACACAATACGTGTCCAGTGCGCGCAATTCCCTTCTGTGCACGCAATACCCTGCACGCCATTCCCTCTCTGTGCACAATTCCCTGGCTCCAATTTCACGCCATCCTGGTGTTTTGTGCAAAAACCTTTTCATGGCACGCAAAACCCAGGACCCTTCACCTTGACACCCCTTGTCTACCTTTCCGCACCGGCACCTGATGTCTCCCCTGCCGAGCATGCACGCCTTGCGTTGTTTTCTCGTACGGCCTTCCAGGCTCGTGCGATGTAACCGCAAGGTCCCTTGGGCGGTGTTTCCCATTGCATTGCTTTTCCTTATGCTTCTCTGCATAGGCACGCTAACAGCTATTGCTTCTTCGCATAGCCACGCTAAAGTGGACCCCCTAGTGGTTCGCCATGTTGCCCCCCTTCACTACGACCTTGCCAATGCCTTCCCTCCCACAAGGGGTAGAGGGAGTTGGGCATGTAATCCCTAAGGGTGTGGAGCGATCCCACCTCGTTCAAGCTATAGGACATTAAACTTCTAAACACCTCGTCCTTAACACATGAGGTTAAACTGTGGTCCGAACCCGTTCTACGCACGTAGGGTCCCCCCAGCTCGGACATTTTTTACACCTCTCGTCTCCACAGGAATGGACTCTTCCACTCATGGAATGAGATCTTAATTGTCGGAGTGGTGTTTGTCCGCGGGGGAAGGGCTCCCTCAAAGCGTAATCCCCTAGCCTCTCTTACAGAAGGTTGCACCCGTGCATCTTCGTACTTCCCCCCTACCAAGTCCAGTGGAGTCCCTTTCCCACTATTCTTTGTCGCACCACGGGCCTCCACCCTGGAGTAAGCCCCGGAACCCAGGGCCACTAACCATGAGTAAGCCCCTGTTTCCTCTTAGGGCTGCTCAACACGTAATCCCCATTCCGCTTCTCATGGACTCACCCTTCGCGACATGATCGTCTGGTCCATGCTGCCTCTTGTTTCCCACACCGAGCATGACTCACGTGGGCTTAGAGCGCGCATCGACCATGACATCCTCCTATGGACTGCCTCAGAGTGTAAGCCCCATGCCATCAAACTACATGGACTTTGATCCATGTTAAGGCATAGTACGTAGGAAGCCTCCATGCGGTTCAGGCCCACCATCCGGTTGTTCTGACCTCTCCACGTTGGTTCCCAATCCACCATGGGCCACCTCAGAGCGTAAGCCCCATAACCACCATGGGCCACCTCAGAGCGTAAGTCCCATACCCACCATGGGCCGCCTAAGAGCGTATGCCCCATGCCAGCGAACTACGTGGACTTTGATCCGTGATAACTCATGGTACGTAGGAAGCCTCCACGGGGTTCAAGCCCACCACCCGTTTGTTCCGACATCTCCAAGTCAGTTCCCTATCCACCAAGGGCCGCCTGAGAGCGTAAACCCCATAGCCACCATGGGCCGCCTCAGAGCATAAGCCCCATAGCCACCATGGGCCCCCTCAGAGCATAACCCGCATACTCACCATGGGCCGCCTCAGAGTGTAAGCCCCAAATTCCTTGCCCGCATAATGTTAAATTGTATGCCCTCGCCCCGCATGACGTTAAACTGTATCCCACCTCTTGGGCTGCCTCAAAGCGTATGCCCCATTCCAGTAAACTACGTGGACCTTGATCTGTGCTAACACATAGTACATAGGAAGCCTCCATAAGGTTCAAGCCCACCACCCGGTTGTTCTGACCTCTCCACATCGGTTCCCTATCCACCATGGGCCACCTGAGAGTGTAAGCCAAATATCCACCATGGGCAGGCTCAGAGCGTAAGCCCCATAGCCACCATGGGCCGCCTCAGAGCATAAGCCCGATACCCACCATGGGCCGCCTCAGAGCGTAAGCCCCATACCCACCATGTGCCCCCTCAGAGTGTAACCCCCATACCCACCATGGGCCACCTCAGAGTGTAGGCCCCAAGTTCCTCGTCCCGCATGACATTAAAATGTATGCCCTCATCCCGCATGACATTAAACTGTATCCCCCCTCTTGGGCTGTCTCAGGGAATAATCCTCATGCCTAATTCCATCATCCATCCTGATCCTTACCCAGGCCGCCAAATCCCGGTGAGATCATGCCACTCCACCCCACTCCATATTATCCGGGAAGCCACCCACATGCTGGCTCCAACATCGGTGTTCCCCTTAGGGGGTCCTTCAATCTGATCCACTCTCAGTGTTTCGATCAGTCCGATCCATCTCCGCAAGACGTTAAAATCGTGACATACCCCGTGATAAACATGGGAAGCTGAGTAAAACCTCATACTGTACACATTCCCTGCGTTTGATGTGGGATGCCTCGGGCTTCCGCGCCCTCAAGAAGCCTCGTGATAAGGGTCAGAAGACAGACATGCTGATCCCCAGCGTAAAGAAGTGCCAACGAAATCCCAACATGAACTTTCTCCTCACCGAAGGTTGCTACCCCAACAAGACCCCTTGGTGCGTCTTGATGGAAGTAGCGTAATTAACTGGTGTCCATGTAGATATGGCTCTTGGAATGAGGTTCACGAACTCGTCTTAAATCTATGAGGGAGACCCGGATTAGGTGACGAGCTCCGAGGAGGAATGCACAGAAGGAAGAACCAACATCCCATCATCTCGGTTTCGATCAAGGAGTAGACGTCCCTAAATAAAGAATAGATGCCACCCGCCTTTGGAAAGAGGGAATGCGGGGCTGTGAGCCGCGCGTCCTCCCATGCGTGACAGACACGCGTGCGTTCCCCTGCGTAAAAGCGTCAAGAAACAATGCCTTTGTTTAAACAAGAGGCGGTGAAGCTCATTCAGAGCGATGCCCTCGGTCTTCATTATTTTCAACCCCCCTAGGAGGGGTTGCCACTCCTCCTCTTTTTTGTATTGAGTCTCTCTTTGAATAAAAATTGTAATGTTGGATGGACAATGATAGGTGCATATGTCATCATGGTTTTCATCAATTCGAAAAAGTGCATGATTCATGATATATATTAATAATAATATTAATGGAATTTACAAATGCACATGACTATTGAATGGAATATCCGATTATACATATAAACTGTGGAATTCATATTAGAGGGTATGTCCTTATAACCTCTATTCATGGAGATTAACAATGGAGAACTTAATGGGAGGAAGTCTCAATATCATAAGACTGGTCAAATAGATATTATCTAGATCATATGATATATGTTTAATGATAACTTCATAGTATGATAAGGATCCCATTATAGCATGTAATGGTTATAATATTTCTATTCAAAATCACTCTAATGAAATTATCACCTTAATGATACATAGGAGAAAAACAACAAATGATATGATATTTATTATTATTTTGGTAATCATAAGTACAATTTTTGTAAATTTATGGCATCAACAATATCATTATAAAACTTCCACTCATTGTAATGTGTAAATAACCCCTTTTGTTAAATAAAATTATAAAAATGATTCTACTAAGTTATGGATATAGATTTTGGACCTGCCACATTCTCCTAAAGTTATTCTTCTTATTATGACTTCACTCTATTGAAAAAATCCCCCGAGATGTTATATCACTAAGTATTATCCATTTTTTATCTTTCATAAACATTAAATCTTGGCTAATAAGTTAGTTATAATTTTATCACAATATATATTTTGATAATATTTACTATTTTGATACTACTAACAAATTTATAAAAAAACATTACATCAAATATTTCTTCAGATACATTAGAAACCACCATGTATATAGTCTTTCTAGATATAGATACCATTGGATTTAATATGATTTTATTGACTATTTACTAATAATTACTGTGACATATAATATAAAATGGATTTGTAGGAAGAAAAATTACTTATCTCCATTTAAAAATAGTCTTTCCGTATCTATAAGTTAAGAAGACATATCCTTTTAACATTCTTAATCACACCTGGATAGTTGTAATAGCTACCCTATATAGTTCATCTAGTCCTATTTGATATTTTCTCATAATAAATTATGCATAAGTAATATAAAATATTTGTACATGTCATGAAATATGAGATATATTCCATGAACTTATATATATATAAATAAATTCACCATAATAATATCCTCTTATTACATAGTACATAATCTTAGATAGATTATTTAACATGTTATATAGAGAAAAAATCACTCTTGAATTGTTCCAACCATTCTTTTTTCAAAAACATGTCAAACTATATACAATTCTTTAATCTATAAAACCATATAAACAAACATCATAAGAATTTGATACGTAGAACTTTTGTTTATATAGTAATACATTCATAGAGTAAAGGTTTTCATTTTTCATAAAAAACAATATGACTTAATATCTATTTTACATTTGTTATCAATATACATAGCATGGAAACCATTCATTCTCCCACTAACCCATTATAGTCACATATATCTATTTAATAAATAATAATTTAAATTTTCCATATGGATTCATCAAAATGAATTTTCAATGATATTTACTATTTCTTAAATCTATAAAATGATCTTTGTAACTTGCATACCTTATTGGAATTATTTGGTGAAATAATACATTGTGGTTGATTCTTATATACATTTTCTAAAAGGTTTCCATCAATAATGGTGGTCCTAACATATATTTCCATATTTATATGATCATAAAATGATTTTATGAGATGTAGGATATTAGTAGAATTATCTTGATAATTAGTCAAATGGTTCCATCATAAACTATGTCTATAAATTACTATTAACCATAAGTAACAAACCATTCATTATAGTTATGACATTTACCGCACATGTCTTGTTTCTTCCTCAATAACCACCAATGTAATTACATAAACCATAGAAACCACCAAAATATAGAACTGAATTTTAGAAAATGGAATAAAATTATAAATTTCTATTAATCTTCCAATCATACATTATGACTATATTATTCTTCTTCATATGATAGAATATTCTTTTCAAATAATATTTCATCTCATTAGGATAAGAAAAATTCAATTGTTTTTTCAACTATAATAAAAATTATATGTCTATATAAAAACATGCCTCACATAAAATTGTTTTGTATAGTCTTCTTATGACAATTCGTGGGAATCTAGAGTCTTAACATAATTGATGTCAATAATTATCCATTTATATCAAAATATAAGACTTTCCAAATTATAAAAATATATTCATTCACATAAATAACTCATTTTTTTCTTAGTCATAGTTTTATCAAAATTATCTTTTATGATAATATACTGAGGTCCAAAAAGTGATTTCTTGATTTATGTTTGTTATAATTAAAAAACTACCTTAATAAAAACCAAATAAAGTATTTAATAAATTATTTCTTTCATAAAATAACTTATATGAAATCCATTAGTCATTATTTTTGGAAAATAGTTTTTTGTTAATGACATTATTTTTGAGATAAGTCTTGAATGGAATTATGGAATTATAAAAATATTTATAAAACTAATCATCACTTTTCCATTTAGTTCCATAATCACTATGATGTGTATAAGGTATTTGATATTTAGAAATAGTTACACTCTATATTTAAATGATTAATTAATTCGTGGTTATAATTTTATCTAACTATCCTAACCATAGTATATTATTTTATTAACCACATATATTAATTACATGCACATTAAATTTCTATGATCTCTTAAAAGAATCTTATGAGTTTATAAATATACCTCTAAATTATTCTTACAATAGATTACATGTATCATGTCAAAAATATTTTAGAATCTTTATGGCCTTATGATATTTATTTTCTAAATATTTATTTATATAAAAAAATAACTTTTATAAAATTTCATTATAGTTTTATCATTAATGATTCTATACATCCTTTTAGCGTCTAAATCATGTTTAGATGGTTGGAAATAGTCTACCTAAAGGGGAAATTTTAGATATAATTTCATATTAATGATAATTTTATTATAAAAAAATATTAATTCATTCTATGGTCAATCAGATTGTTCATTTACATATTCATGTGTACTAGGAAGTGGGTATATCTATAGATAATGTGAGTAGAAGATAAAATATTTTGTAGAAAATTGAATGTTCACCATCTTCAATGGTTCTGTGTGGAATTTTATAAGGGATCTGATATAACTAGCTGTAATTTGATGATATAGCATGAATCATGGATGGTGGTTCAATCAAAAAATCTAGGGAGAGATAATATATATGTGGTGTGGGACCACATGTAAATTTGGGGGAATTTAAAATGGTACATAGTAATAAATTATAAGATTATATTTCATATTTTGATTATAATCTATTTATATATTTAATAAGTGGAATATTTTAGTAATTTTATCCTATGTATGTTTTAGTTTACTTATATATCCTTGTAAAACTGAAGTATTTTTTCCTTGAATTATTATTCTTATCATTTAAATGTTTTTTTGACTTTTATGGAGTTTTTAAATGATATATGTGGATTGGTGTGGTGACTATGATATGTTAACTTTTTATCCTCTAGTAAATCATGTTCATGGAGTTACTTCAAATTGTTCAAGCATCTAGAGATTTTCCAGCTAGAGAAAAAGGTTTCTGGAGTAAGTGTGTATGGTGTATTAGTAGTGTGTTATATCCCCCAAAATGGTGTACCATAGATTCTTATGGATCTTAATAGTTCACATATAACAATTTCCTAAGAAAAATTATCTTACCATTTTATGGATTTGATTCAGTAGGAGTTTACTAAAATTAGAATTATCGATTAAGACAATGGTATGATCTAGAATTATTTGTATAAGGAGGATATTTTATATTTTAAAGGATAGAAATTATGGATTATCTAATCCAATAGGACGTAGAACATCCCTTGAGTAGAATAAATCCATACAATTTGGTTAAAGTGGAATGGGTGAGGCTAGATAGATAGCTGGTCAGAATCATTTTTATGTCATTATCCAAGAATATGGGATTTATCATCTTGTAAGAGAATACATTTGTATATTTGATGAATAATTTACCAGGAGCATATGATAATCCTTCAGAAATAAGTAATTAATTCATCAATTAGAAACTATATAGATTGAGGTTTTCATAATATAGATCTATTATAAATTATTTAAATGATTTTAATAAATTTTGATGCTATCATGAATATACCAATTTGATATTTGTGGAAGATTTCGGGATACATATTTAGTTATCATCACATATGGATAGTTCAGAAGAAATGAAAACCAAATTGGAAAATTCATTTGGGGAGTCTAACACAGTATTTGATGATTTTTATAGGATAATCATTTAAGAAGAACTCAGATGGATTGTGGGTTAGTCTGCATCCCTTAATTCTATCAATATAGGTAGAAGAGGAAGGTCATATTACCAATGAAAAATTCAGATAAAACCAGATGATATGTCAAGAAGGATAAACTACGTTAATTCATTTATACATATACCATCATGTTGGAATTTTGGTAATAGATAACTACTCAAGATGGATTAAAGTAAATTAATCTTAAATTCATGAAAAGAAACATCAAGAATCATGTTTTCCATTAGTTGATTATAACCATAAGAGATTTGTAGTTTACTAAACATTGTGAATTTTTACGTAGAGTCATGGATAATTGATTATAGAGAGTCATCTCACTATAGAGAAGATAATGGATACATGGAAAATTATATGTTGAAAACATTTAAGAAAGTATACGTAGAAGATGATGAGGCTCTAGAAATAGTGGGTAAGGGAGATGTAAATGTCCATGTGATGAATATAAGCTACCTTGATCTCGTGGATGTTCATAACATATGTCAATTTTGAAAGAATTATATTTCCATGGGATAGATTGAGGAGGTAGAGTTCAGAACATGATTCACTAATGAACTGAAAAATATCACTTAATGTTCAATGGTTGTGGAAAAATAAATTAATTGTGCAACTTCATATATGAATATATAATTATATGGGGTGAAAATTTATGTATCTATAACATCTCTAGTTTTTATGTTATAGAAATATAAATTCAAATATATATATGAGATGAACCACAAAAATTTAGTGCATAAATGAATATTATAGTTGGATCATATAAATATCAATTTTTTTTTTGAGATTTATATAATTGAGAAGAAATGGTTTCTATCAGTCAATTTGAAAATAAGGGAACCTAATAATTAGAAACTAGAATTACTTCACACTGACATTTCAGAACATTCCTATTTTTAATCTCATGGTGAGTCACAATACTTTATAATATTAATTATTGATACCATAAGAGAGGTATGGGTTTAATTTCATAAAAACCAATCGGATGTATTGCTGGAATAATTTCATAGATGGAAATTGGTTTAGAATAAAACTAATGGAAATATATAATGTATAAGACCGATCATGCATGGTTACTATAGAGGAAGTTGATTCATAAAATTTTATAATAAAAAATGGATATTACATGTGAATAATATTCATGGGATTTTTAAATATAATGAAATAGAAAAAAAATTAATCAATCATTATTGGAGAAGGTATATTGAATGGGGTGGAACTACAGAATTTCTAAATAGATTTTGGTGAAAGAAGTAAATTGTGAGTCTTCCTTATTAAATATATGTTTTCTAATCCAAAATTCATGGAAATTATTCAAGATATATAATTTTCTAAACCAATAAAATTCAATCACAACAATGTTTTTAGATGTACAAAATATATCCATGAATATTCTAAGTACTGAAATAAACATAATGTAAAATTGAAGGCACTCTTTTTATGGATATGAAAAAGGTAACATTATACCTAGGCTATTAATGAATGATGAGTACCATGTCCTGAGAAGAAAAAAGGAATTCATCAATGGGATGGTTTTTTTTAAATATCAAAAAATAAAAGATAAATAATTTTATGGAAAATATTATAATGACCTGATTCAATTTGATCTGAATGGGAGATCATGAAATATATAATTTATATAGAGGTAATATGGTATCACGGAAATCTACAACTTTATGTGAGTAAATGATATACTAGAAAGCTAGATGGATATTAAATATTGTGTGGGAGAACATGTAATTTGGTCTATGTAAGTAACTGTATCATAATAATAAGTATAAGGTAGAAAACTTGTGTACCATAATTTACATCATCCTTCTAGAGTTAAATTCCAAGTTAAATGGTTTGAGTAATATATGAATTATAAGATTATTATGGTCACAAAAGAACCTAGGAGCTCCAAATAAGTTTACAATCTCAATTACTCTGAATAGTGGGTGTTAGCCATGAAATATTAATTTCATTCATTATATGTGAATAAAACCTTGGATCTTAAAATTTAACTATAATGGATGAAGATTCAATATAATAAATAGTTTTCTTTGAAATGAATAAGTTTATTGGAATAAGGGATACAAGGTAAGTATGGTGGTGAATGGGTTTTAAAAGGAAAAATGTATAAAATTATCTAAAGAATCACGATTTTAATATCATAAAACCATCTAAACATTGTTGACTTTTGTTTTTTACTATTCTTAGAAAAAATGGATGTAAAAAACAACATTTCACTATTAATATTTGGAGGAGGAAATTTACATGTATAAACTATTGTGTTTCATGGATGAATGAAAATAGAATTTGTTCTACAACCTAAATATAGATTATTATTATATTATTTAAGCACCATGATATTAGAACTATTTGTTTAAAAAATATACAGTATATAAATTTTTAATTCAATTCAACTTGTACCACTATTTTTATCTAATGGAATATGAAGATGTGAGTTCCATCATGTATCCATTTTATGTGGATGATATGATTCTAGTGGGATTAGTTGTTTTTTAAATTTTGGATCTATAAATATATCTGTCTAGAATATTTTAGATGAATGGTCTTGGAGAGGCAATGAAATTATTGGTATGATAATTTACCATGATAAGAAATTTAAATGATTGGTTTATCTCAGAAGGATAATGTCTGGATGATTATCATGGGTATAGATATTTCAATTTTCAACACATTTATAAACTACTTAATAGTCACATCAAAAAATTAGAAGAATAGGATTTTAGGGAATTAGATTAGGTGAATATCATGGTGATGGCGTTACTTTTATTAACCATAGGATGTGTTATTTATGGAATATTGGAAACTCATCCAAACATTTCACATATTGTGGGAGTCATCTATCTTTTAATTTACTGACCAGGTAATGAAACTAGGAATTCCTGAAATGGATAATCTGGTATCTCAAAGAATTTTAATATACATCCTTATTATATTAAACAGTTGATTTGTTATAGGGTAGTTTTTTCAAGGAATTTAGGGAATATTTGGACACTCATAAGAGTACAACCAATTTTTTGTTCTTATATGGATGGATATATAACACCCCATGATTTAATGATATTTTTATTTTTAAATAAAATTTATCACATCGTTATTTTTTCTTCCATGTATCCGTGAGATCTTAAAATGCCACTATGGTCAACAGAGTAAACAACACACGATACTGAGTTTCAATGAACCATGAAATATTATTTAAATATAGTCATTATAGAATCTCCATTAGAATGGTGAGTATGAATTTTATTAAATAAATTATGAAACATATATAACTTACTTACTCAATGAATACTCATTTAATAATTCTTAGGAAAAAGTTAGTCAATTTTTAGTGAAGTTTTTATTCTTCTGAAATATGTTTTCTTTAAAAATGATATTTTTTATTTATTTTTGTGAGTAAATAATACAATAAAGTTTTACATCATACATAGATTTTATATTATAATAATTATATTATTCATCTCATGATTCTATCAAAATAAACTTATTGTGAATTTTTGGGTTTTTTTATAAAAAAATTATTCTTTAATGAATAGTAAGATATATATTTTTTATTGAAAACAAAATTTTCCATAAAGAATTTAAAAAATAAAATATTAGTCTAAAATGTTTTAAAATTAAATTTGTTTTTATATTTTAAATTTGGTTAATTCAAATAAATTATATCATTTAATTATGTATAAAAAAATTCAATTAAAAACGTATTTTTCAAAAAGAAAATTTTTAAATAGGATTTTTAGTTTAATTTCAATTTAAATTATTACACTTTCGATTTTTGAAATTTTAAAAATTGAATCCATATTTCTATTCTAGTGGTCCAAATTTAGTGAATGGATCCCTTTTAATTTTTTCATCTTGAAAATTAACTTTAGTAATTTTGTTACCAGGGTGAAGGTTAAATTAGGTAATTCAGGTCAACAAATTATAATGAATATAAAATGAACCTAATACATTACTTAATATTATTATATGGTTATATTTCATCTATACTAATCGATTATTTGATTATATAACATTTTATGGCTATTTGGAAGAGATTATTTACAGTATAGTATTCTATTTCACAAAAATCAAAACATGATAGAGTCATGTTTTTAATAACAATGATGTGATTAATATGGGGTTATCAGGAAGATATAAGAAAACACATATCTTTGTTACACATTGATTCATGATTTATTACATAATATTACACATAAAACTACATCTAAGATCAGTAAATTCTATTTTATTTGGGGATTTGGGACATTTCATAACAACTTAAAACATGGAGTACAATATAATTATTGAAAACATCCTTAAGATGATCATATTATTAATTATTATTTAAAATATAATGGGATAAACTGGTGTGATACATAAGAAATGGGTGAGCTATAAATCCCAGTTAGGTAATAAAAATTTCATAACATAATTATGTTATTAAATTTTATAGAAGATACATATAAATGAAACACAAAATGGGTGAGAATTATAAACACGAACATTGAGTCATGATATACCATGATAACATAAAGGAAACATGGAAATATGGAATCAAATTAAAACACTACATCACAAACATTTTTTAGGGTTAACTATCATGAAAACAATGATGGAAATAATTCACATTATGTATTAGGTTCATTTATTAATCCCTTTAATGTACTCTCAGGGGACAAAAAATTTGAAAAATTCATTTCAGTGTTATTTTTTTCTGGGCACACTCATTAGTTTAATTAACCTATCATGCATCAGTTCTCCACATTGATCGTAAAACATGAAACTACTTTTAATCATATTGTATTACACTATCAAGTATTTTAAATAAATTAAATATAATTCACAAGATAAATAATTATATTTTAATAATATTTAACACCCTTTATGGGAAATGGGTATTGCTATTCGATACAGAATTATTTCGGTGAGAAATATTATGGTAGAATTACAGAATCAGAATAGGGGTGATTAAATATTCATTGAAGGGAATAATGAGTGGGAAAGGGGAATAAAATAATTTTTAAATAAAATAAATAGTATGGGGTTATGTAATAACATATCCCAACATTTGGAATTTGAGATAAAAGACATAATATAATGAAGGTACTTGAATAAAGAGGAGAATGAGAGGATCAATTACATTGAGAGGGTTTTTCGAAATTCATTGGAGGAGATTCAAGGGGTATATAAGAGCTTTGGGGGACCATAAATAGTTTATAGAAAATTAATATTGGTCTCTATTTTTTTAGTGACGAAAAATGGAATCTTGTTTGGGTTTGTATAGGAAATGAGTGGGTAATTTTTAATTATTTCTCAAACATTGGATTTTGACTATATATAATAAAATATCCAAAACTAACAGCCTTTCAATGGGGTTTTACAATGTTTTCATCCATGGAGGGTTTTTTTTTGTTATTGTTTTAGTCTAATGTCTTAACATATTAAAATAAAACCCCTGTTGATGTGGAACTGATTCACGATTATAAGAAAAGATTTTGAAACCATGAAAATATTATAGGTTTTGGGGGATTATTAAAAGATTTATAAAATTAATAAAATTAAATTAATATTACATTATCATAATTGGTAAACATATTCTAGGTCGTTTATACCCATTTTAGTCTTTCTTGCATCATTTTTTGTTAATTATGTTGTCATAAAAACACTTTATATTTAGTCCATTTTCAATTTATACCAAAAAATTTGACATTCTCAAAAAAATATGAAAAGTATCCCATTTGATAATTTTGAAATTATAATTCCAAATATAATATTTATTTCATAAAAATAATTTTCTAAATATTTTAATTTTCACTTTTAAAATAATAATTGACAATAATTGAAAAATTCTATTTTTTATTATCAATTTTTAAAGCCTTAATAAATAACTTTTGAATTAATAAAATTATATGATAATATATATTTTAAAAAATATATTTAACAATAATATTTTGATAAAAAAAATTATATTTTAAAAATTAATTAATTCATAAATTCCTAAATTGAATTCAATATTAGCCAAAAATTTAATTTTTGATTTATTTTATAAAAATAAAAATCATTTATAAAGTAACAATAATATGAAAATCTATTAATTATTCACTAATTTTTATATATTCATATTATTAGAGTCTTGATTAATACCCCTTTATTACACCAAAAAATACCCTAATGGAAAGGCATGTAGGGGTGAAACATTCATTGGTTGGTTTGCTGTACATTGTTTGGGTCTCCATCTTGATTAACATGAAATTTTTCCCAAAGCTGGTTTCGATAATGCTTATATTTATGTGTATCATATTGGGATTTGTGATGGAAAAATCCCAAGGATGCTATCCCCCTTGGATTATTTAGAAAATTGGATTCATAGGGTATGATCCATCTGGTTGAGGTCACAAATTCCATTGTCTCTTTTAATTGGATATGATAAAGCTATATATTTATACTAATCATATAATCACATTTAAATTGATATATTACCAATCATAGTTATGATAAATATCTTTTAAATTTGAAAGGATATAAAAAAAATTGTAGTTCATGTATTTCTATAACCACAATAATAAATAATATATTTAATTCTACCATAAAGGGAATTTTATTTTTAATTGTTTAGGACATTAAAATCTTCCCCACATATTAAATTTAACCAAAAAAATATTCATTTCACACAATAAAATAGATGAGGTTAATTTTTTTTAACAAATTATGTTGTTTCTCACATTTCTTCTTTAAACATGTGGTTTCTCCACATCTGTTTGACCAGGTGCATTGTCTTATTTCGTAGCACTTTGTCGCTATAATATAAGTTCTGCACTGGATGTTCCTCATTTGAGAGACCATTCTCCAACAGTATCACCTATTAATTGAGTACTTGTGAGGGGTTAGGTATTTATATCATCAATAGTGATACAAGGAAAACATCATGTATATGGGATTGGTTAGGTGGGTTTGATAGTCAATAGTCAACTTCTGCAATGTGATCAAGGATCTAAAAGGGGCAGATGTATCTTACACTACGTTTTCCTTTTTTTTTCTCCCAAATATCATTAGATTCTACCATAGAGATATGTGGAGTATTTAAATACCTATAACATAAAACTATAAGTATCATCAATAATTTTCAATATTTCTATTTTGTTTACTCGGAATATCCTTGATGTGATGCTGAATTGCCTTGACCTTTTCTACCATTTCCTCGACCATTTGAGGACCTAGCTATTTTTATTTTCTAACTTCATCAAAAAAAAATCATGTTTTCTTCACTACATACAAAAAATGGATTAAAAGGATCCATTATAATTCATGAGTGGAAACTATTATTCTATGAGAAATCTAATAGATGAATATGTCGATCATATCCTTTAAAGGCCTTGAAATTTTGTGGAATTTTTTTTTCTAATTTCCTTGGAATTGTACGAGTCCGAAGTTTCTGACGGAACCTCATTCTGAGGCTCGGTGTGCCCGGAATCAATTTCCAAAGTTTAGCTCACTTATGTTCAGTGAACAAACGAGCGAGTTTTCCTAACTTTTGAACCAGTGCTCAGAATCAAATTCCGAGGGCACCGATGAAACCGCAGCACCGATAATCTATTAGGAACATTGTTTCTAATGTTAAGTATGCTGGGAAGGAGTTGTTAAAAATGTGAAAAACAAAATTATAGTTGTTTTACTATTATAATTTTATTTTACCACTAGTGGTCTAAGTGTTAGGGAAAAGGAAGTTGTGAGGAAGTTGGGGTGGTTCCCACATGAGCCCGCACCTCCTTACATTTCCTAATACCCCATTAAACACCCCATAGATTTAATGTGTGACTCATCCTCTCCTCCTCTTAATTACAAGTCAACTCTCTCATTAAATGATTTGACTAAATTATTCAATGAATTTAATTAGGAGTTGAATTTCGAAATCTTGGGAATTCATGGCTTGGTATTAATAAATAAGGGTGACCCTTATTTTTATTTTGGGGGTGTCATGTGAGAGGAATTTGGAGAGAATACTCAAATCATTAGGAGTAATCATCTTCCTTGTGGGAGAATTCAAATAACGTCAAGACCTCAACGAAGAACGTCGTCACCGCAAGGAGCGATCGTCGTGCCTTTCACCTCCTCTCCACAGCTGGTGTGAGATGCCACCCCACCTCAGACGATCTCTGTCAACATGTACGGAGCCTCTCCCCATGACATCGTTTTCCGCAACGCTCACCGATCATCAACTTGTTATCGAGGTAGGGGATTAATTTGTGAATGTTAATAAACCCATGTTTATTTCCTTCGAAAGCAAAGAACACAGATCAATTCAATATTAAGTTGATCCGTGAAAGAACATGTTGTGGGATGGGAATATTTGACTGTGGGGGAAAACATAGAGATTTTTTATACTTTCATGATTAAATTTATGTTCCTCGTTGTTGTTTTTTATTCCACCTGTTATCAAGATAACGGTAGGAGGTTGGACAACACAAACATGGCGGAACCTCCTCCCCACTTTGTTGATTTTTCGTTATGGTTTGGAACAAGGCGGCGTAGTGCAGCAGCACCGCAAGGGAACGAGGAATAACACATAGCAGAGGGGCGCGTCGCCATCACGCCACGCCAGAGAACCATTGAGGGCAGCAGCTGAGGGGCGTGGCATTGACGTGCTGCACTGGTTGTAGTAAGGTCGTGGCCTAGGGCTGCGACGGTCAGCAACAGGGTGCGGCCGGACATTCTGGCTGCCAGAGCATCACGAGCTGCGACCCTTTGGCTGCGGCAGCTCGTGAGGGAATGGCTGGTCGGGACGACCACTGGAGCCGGCTGGGGGCGGGGCCCTTTGGGTCTCGCAGGCGTGGAAATGGTCGGCCGTTACACTCTCAAGGGGGGGAAACGCCCCCCCCCCCCCACCCCCGCATCCCGCTCGACCGAAGCGGCCGAGCCGCTCAACACACGGGTCGGGCCTCCCGCGCCGGGTCAGACCCCCGCGCTGGACCGGGCCGCGCCCTATTTGGCCGAACACGGACCCGGGTCGGGTCGACCCGGTTCGGGCCTACCCAGGGTGTTTTGGTTCGGGTCGGGCCGGGTCCAAACCCCCCTAAAACTCGACAGGATCGTTCAAATGCCCGTAACATGGGCTACAGACCTCTGATCGACACACCGTCAGTTGATATGCGATCCTTGGATCGATATGGTCGTTTCAGTTTATTATACTAATGATTTAGAAGAGATTTGGGTACGACCGGGTTCGTTCGAACCCGAAGGCAACTGGACCCTCGGAGCGGAAACACTTATATCATGAGCTCCAGATGTCCTATTGACATGCCGTCGACTTTGTTAGATTCCTCTTTATGAGACAAATCGTTTGGCATACTACACACAAGGTTTGGGTGTATTTGGAGTAAGGCCAGATTGGATTGTACTAGAAATCCAACTAGGCCCCTGGAACAGAAAACCGATAACTTTCAGACCGGGCGTCCGTTTGACGAACTGTCAGCGGTGTTGGTGATCACGTTGAGAATCGGTCCCTTTGATTATATCCAATGTGATTTCGGGGTACAGTTGTGATAGGGTTGGGTTGGATTGTACACAAAACCAACTGGGCCCATGGGACGAAAATGCTAACAACTCACAGGTCGGGCGTCCTCTTGACGCGCTGTCTGTTGCTTTGAGACCTCTATGATGAGGCAGTCCTTTAAGATAATTATTCCTAGAAATTTGTGATAATTTTTGTATCAACCAGTAGCTTGTGGAGGGGACCCTCCCAAAGATGAGCGTACAGAGTACGAAGACCGTGTAGCTGGCTGAAACCTGAAGACTGCTTGTCCGATTCGAGTTGGAGAGACTTTTTCAGCCTAGTGGGGAGCACTACTGTGTTTGGGTGGCAGACCCATGGTGGGGAGAACTACTGTGTTTGGGTGGCAGACCCGCGGTACTCGACCAGAGGAGTAACTATGCTGGCTATTAGGGGGGGGTGCACTACTGTGTTTGAGTGGCAGACCCCGGTGGGGAGCACTACTGTGTTTGGGTGGCTGACCCATGGTACTCGACAAGAGGATTACCTCATCAGTCTTAGGTTAGTGAGTAGTACCTCAGAGTCGTGACACGATCACTGTACTCTTCAGAGATGAAGCTCTTCAGCAGTTACGGTTTCAATAATGAAAATCCTAGATTGAGATGAGTCAATGACATTTGTGTTTTCCTCATGATTTAGATGAGTTAATAGATAACTTACGTATATGTATGGGCATATACCTAAGTAGTGGATATCCGTCGACTTTATCTATGTTTGATACCTCGTGGCTGAGATGGGTTACTTGGTAACTTAGGTATAAGTATAGGCCTATACCTAAGTAAGGGTTATCTATTGAAAACATTCTTTTTGATTATCCTTGTTGGATTTAGTGAGACAAAGAGGGTCTCGAGGACCCTACTGAGTATCGTATACTCACCCCTGCATGGGCTTTGCCTGCACCTTGTTGTGTTGGTTGCAGACGACAGACATCACTGATCGTGGTTGAGGCTTGTAGAGCTGGACGGTACCCGGAGGTGGATCTCACGACGAGACGGTACCCGTAGGTGGATCTCATGACGAGATGGTACCCAGAGGTGGATATCACAACGAGTCGGTACCTGGAGGTGGATCTCACGACAAGTCATTACCTGGAGGAGACGGACGGATGTGGAGTGCTGAAGAGGACATATGTACCTACCCTTCATGTAGGAACCCGGAGGACGATCCAGGAGCAGCTTGTCACCTTTCAGTTGTTATCCTTTGAGTTGTACATTTCTTTCAGTTGTATTTATACCTTTCTTTTGGGCTTGTATTTACAGCCTCTTGTACTTTTCAGCTCGTTTGTTTTACTGCTTACATAGTGTAGCTTCTTCTTGTACTCTGTTTGTGTGTGTTTTCGTTTCATAAATGCAATTCCTTCCCTTTTTTGGTTGGGATTTACGCCATGGTTGCTAGTCCCCATCCCTGGCCTATGGAAGGCGGGATTGGGGTAGTCACAGAACGGGCTTCGAGGACGTGTCGTGACAAATTGGTATCAGAGGAGTCGGTTCTACCGCAGAACATATAACTCTGATATTTCCTTTCTATGAGGAAATAGTGTTTAGATTACCGAGTGAGGTTTTCAGTTCAGGGAGTCCAGTGTTGGTACTGGCGGCCGACGTATCCATACACCAGAACCCTAACTACTGATTTCAGACTCAGTGAACGAAAACACTAATTGCATTTGTGTTTTCAAAGGTTCTCCCTTAAAACAGCTCAAACCAGGTCAGCTCACTAGGTATAATCATTTGACCGTTTCACCTATGTTTCTTTCAGGATGTGTTTCCGCGGATGATCAGCTGGATCCCTAAGAGATGTACATACTGACAGCCTACCAAGTGATGAGGACTCAGTACATGGCCCTCTTCCAATTGAGACACCAACGGAGGCACTAGCGGTACTACCACCTGTTGAGAAACTGATGCCACCATCCCCAGCAGCAGATAGTGCACGTCGTGTGAGCGCACTACATGAGTTTCAGCGCCAGAGGCCACCCAGGTTCAGGGGAGAGATGGACCCGCAGGTGGCTGAGGATTGTCTAGAGGCTGTGGTGAGAGTTTTTAGGATAGTAGGTACACCAACAGACTTCCTGCTCATCTTTGCTGCCAGCCTCCTTCAGGCAGCAGCTGAGAGATAGGGGATCCACTTGTTCCAGTTTTGCGACGTGATGACCTTCACATGGGGAGAATTCAAGACCTTCTTCAGGGTGGTGTTTATATCAGTGGCTCTACACCCCGAGCGAGTTCAAGAGAAACTTCATTTGCCACAATATTTTCCATAAGTATCCGAGTCATCTGTGGGCAGTGAACAGATAATGTAGAGGTCCAAGAGGACGAGACCAATAGATGGGCAGCCTCGGAGTATAGGTTTGGTTTTGAGAGGCACACAAAAACGAGGAAACCATACGAAGAGAAGGAAGTGATACGCATGTGGCAGGAAGGGACACATGGAACGTGACTATCCGACTCCTCTCACAGTTTATCTGAAGGCATTGGTGGAGCAACCGAGACAGAAGCAGTGACGAGTGCTTGAGAGAGAGCCGAGTGGTGGACAAGGTAGTAGAGCTCCAGAAGTAGGTGGACATGAGTGGAACTAGTGGATTCCTTTTTTTTCTTCGTACTTCTTGTTCCATGTTGATGTTACATTTGTGTATTTTTACTTTGAGCTACAATATTAAAAGACACTTATCTTTGTGATGATTATTATCCGTCCATTTATTGCTTGATACTGAGAGGTCCTGGTTAAAAACTGTTGGCTTGACCCTCAATTTCGAGATTTCTACTGGAGGAGACATAGTGACCTCACACTGATGCCGACAGTGTGACTTGACCCTTGGAGGCGAGAGTGACGATTAGATCTCTTGGTAGTAACGTCGAGGCCTAACGACATCATCCATGGAAGGAATGTATCATTCATGCCAGAATTGACTGTATTAGGAAATGGGTGTGGTTCATCCAGGTGATGAGACCGAGTTTCTCTTTTTGGAAAAGGGGAAATATTAGCAGCTCCTACAGATCATAGGAAAAGAAGGTGCAGATCATCCAGCAGCGGATGAAGACTGCACAATGCAGTAAGAAATAGGAAACTGGTACCAGTCTCAGAGACTCGGACGTGTAAAATGTTTCAAGAAGAGGAATCATTAAGGACAGATGAGTCTGCAGAGCAGAAGACGTGGAGGAAGAGCTAGGAGAGAATCATGAGCTGGTGCACATGTCAACATGTTACAACCACTCACCCTTGTTATCCCCACCTGGTTTAAGGAGATGGAGGGCAGGGAAAAAGAGTAGCTGCATGCGGTCAAGGAGTGTGACCCAATGGCTCTAAGAATGATTCGAGGGACAGTCCGTGTCCATTAATAGCTGTCATAGTAACATATGTTGATACAAATCATTCCTTCTTTCCACGAATCTTGTCCGAGACCTAGAGATTCCGGTTAGCCATAGACTTGACCCTCATGTCAGGAGATACCTTTGGAAGGAGACTCGATAATCACACTTACGCCGACAGTGTGATCCGACACTCGAGGTGAGAGTTTTGGTTGGAATCTCATGGTGGCAGTGTCGAGGCCTTACGACGTTGGTCTGAGTTTTGATTGGATCCATAGTTTATACACAAATTTGTCGTATTAGTCAAAAAATTTGTGGTTTATCAACAACGTTGGGATGGGTTTTCATTTGTTGGCAAAAAGGAAATCCTAGGAAGAATTGGATAAAATCATGCACAGTAGGGTGCAGTCAATCAATATTGAGTCAATCAACCTTACCCTAATGGCAGCGGGAGTTTTGAGTTTCTGATCTAATCCGGAAATGGAGGCCTCTTGAGTTCGAGGACGACGACCACATATTTATACGGGTCTCACCATGACGATGTTTACGGAGATGTGGCCATGGCGGCAAGTTATCTCCGAGGTTCAACAGAACTTTCTAGGTCCTCAGCAAGGTAGGCGGGGTGGTTTACCAATTGACCTTTCCACCTCAGTTGCATTGGGTGCATGAAATCATCCACATATCTTGGCTGAAGAGATGCTTGCATGATCCTTCACACATCATCGAACTCAGGGAGTTGGACGTCGATGACTGGGAGACTTGCACAGAGGGTCCATTGGAGATCGAGGATCGATAGGAGCGGGCCCTACATTGATGATCGATTACTTGGGTGCACTTTCACTGATAGCTCGAGAACCTTTAGGAGATCACATGGGAGCAGAAGTCTAAGATGCGTGCTCAGTACCTCTTTGTCTTCCCTAGTGTGTGTTGAAGCTTTACGGGAATGTAAAGCCCTGAAGTGGGAGTAATATAAAGACCCGGAAATTTCAAGGGATTTTTTTTTCTAATTTATTTGGAATTTTATGAGTCCACAGTTTCTGAAGACACCTCATTCTGAGGCCTGGTGTGCCCAGAATCAATTTTCGAAGTTTAGCTTAGGTACATTCAGTGAGGGAACGAGCGAGTTTTCCTAACATTGGAACCGGTGTTCAGAATCAAATTCCGAGGGCACCGATGAAACCACAGTGTCAGTTATCGCTTAGGAACACCTTTTCCGAAGGTGCGTTTTCTTGGAAGGAGTTGTTAAAAATGTGAAAAATAAAATTATAGTTGTTTTGCAATTATAATTTTATTTTACCACTAATGGTCTAAGTGTTAGGGAAAAGAAATTTGTGAGGAAGTTGGGGTGGGGCCCACACGAGCCACCACCTCCTTAAATTTCCTAACACCACATTAAACACCCCCTAGATTTATTGTGTGACTCATCCTCTCCTCCACTTAATTACAAGTCAACTCTCTCATTAAATGATTTGATTAAATTATTCAATGAATTTAATTAAGAGTTGAATTTTGAGATCTTGGGAATTCATGGATTGGGATTAATAAGTAAGGGTGAAACTTATTTTTATTTTGGGGGTTGTCATGTGAGAGGAATTGGGAGAGAATACTCAAATAATGAGGATTCATCAACTTCCTTGTGAGAGAACATGAAGAATGCCAAGACCTCGATGAAGAACGTCGTCACCACAAGGAGCGATTGTCGTGCCTTTCACCTCCACTCTGCAACCGGTGTGAGACACCCCCCACCTCGGATGATCTCTGTCAACGTGTATGGAGCCTCTCCCAGCAATGTCGTTTTCCGCAACACTCACCAATCTTCAACTCGTTATCAAGGTAGGGGATTAATTTGTGAATGTTAATAAACACATGTTTATTTCCTTTGAAAACAAAGAACGCAGATCAACTCAATATTAAGTTGATCCGTAAAAGAATATGTTGCGGGTTGGGAATATTTGATTGTGGGAAAAAACATAAGGATTTATTTTACGTTCAAGATTAAATTTACGTTCCTCGTTGTTGTTTATTATGCCGCCTCTTATCAAGATAACGGGAGGAGGTGAGACTGCACGAACACGGCTGAACCTCCTGTCCATTTGTTTTGATTATTCGTTATGGTTTGGAATGAGGTGGCGCGGTGCAATGGCACCATGCAGGAATGAGGAATAACACGCGGTGGAGGGGTGCAGCACCGTCGCGCCACACTGGAGAACCATTGAGGTCCGCGTCCGGGGCGGGCCGCGGTGGAGGGGTGCGACATCGATGTGCAGAACTGGTCGAAGGAAGGTCGGGGCCTAGGGCCGCGACGGTCAGCAATAGGGGGCGGTCAGACTTTCCGGCTGCCGGAGCATCAAGAGCCACAACCCTTTGGCCACGGTGGTTCGGGAGGGAGCGGCTGGCCGCTGGAGCCAGCCGGGGGTGGGACCCATCGGGTCCCATGTCCATGCTAAAGGCGGGCCATAAATGGCCGGCCATTACACCATCAAGGGGGGGGGGGGGGCAGCCCCCCCCCCCCCCCCCAGCATGCCGCTCAAGCAAAGCGGTCGAGCCACTCAACACACGGGCCGGGCTGCCCGCGCCTGGCCGGACCCCCGCGCCGGGTCGGGCCATGCCTACTGGGTCGGGCCGCGCAAGCTGGGCCGGGCCACGACCCATTAGGCCGGTCCCGGACCTGGGTCAGGTCGGCCCGGTTCGAGCCGACCCAGGGGGTTCTAGGCCGGGTGGGTCCGGGCCCAATCACCCCTAAAACCGGACAGGTTCGTTCAAATTCCCATAACATGGGATACAGACCTCCAATTGACGCATCATAAGTTGTGATGTGGTCCTTGTATCGATACGGTTGTTTCAGTTTATTATACTCAAGGTTTCGAAGAGCTTTGGGTTTGGAGGGGCGGGTTCAAACACGAAGCCAAACAGACCCTCATAGCGGAAACACTTATATCTTGAGCTCCAGACATTCAATTGACATGCCATCGACTTTGTTGGATTCCTCTTGATGAGACGAAGCATTTGAAATACTTCACCTAAGGTTTGGGTTCATTTATAGTAAATCCGAATTGGATTGTACCCGAAATCCAACGGGGCCCCTAGAACGAAAACGCTGATAACATTCAGACCGAGCATCTGTTTGACGAACCGTCAGCGGTGTTGGTGTTATCTTTGAGAATTGGTCCATATGAGTATACCCTATGTGAGTTCGGGGTACATTTGAGATATGGTCGGGTTGGTTCGTACATGAAACCAATAGGGCCCCTAGGACGAAGAGGCTAATAACTCACTGGTCGGGCATCCAATTGACGCACCGTCTATTGCTTTGAGACCCCTATGACGAGGCGGTCCATTGAGATACTTCATCGTGGGACTTTGTGATACATGGAGTATCGACCAGTTGCTCATGGAGCGGACCCTCCGAGAGATGAGCATACGAAGTACAGAGACCGTGTAGCTGGCTAAAACCTGAAGACTGCTTGTCCGATTCAAGTCAGAGAGACTTGTTTAGCCCAGTGGGGAGCCCTACTGTGTTTGGGTGGCAGACCCACAGTGGGGAGCACTACTGTGTTTGGGTTTTAGAACCGTGGTACTCGACAGGAGTAGTACCTCAACAGGCTATTAGGGGTGGTGCACTACTGTGTTTCGGTGGCAGACCCCGGCGGGGATCACTACTGTGTTTAGGTGGATGACCCACGGTACTCGACAGGAGGAAAACCTCATCAGTCTTAGGTTAGTGAGCAGTATCTCGGAGTCGTGACATGATCACTGTACTCGTCAGAGACGGAGCTCTTCAGTAGTTACAGTTTCGATAATGAAAATCCCGGTTTGAGCTGAGTCAATGACCTTTGTGTTTTCCCCATGATTGAGATGAGTTACTAGATAACTTACGTATATATATGGGCATATACCTGAGTAGTGGTTATCCATCGACTTCATATCTGTGTGATACCTCGTGGATGAGATGGGTTACTTGGTAACTGAGGTATAAGTATAGGATTATACATAAGTAAGGGTTATCTGTTGAGATCTTTCATTGTGATTATCCTTGTTGGATTTGGTGAAACCTTGAGGGTCTCGGGGTCCCTACTGAGTATCGTATACTCACCCCTGCAAGGGCTTTGCCCGCAACTCGTTGTGTTGGTTGCAGAAGACGGACATCACTGATTGTGGTTGAGGCTTGTAGAGCTAGACGGTACCCGGAGGTGGATCTAACGATGAGACGGTACCTGGAGGTGGATCTCACGACGATTCGGTACCCGTAGGTGGATCTCACGATGAGTCGTTACCCGGAGGAGACGGACAGACGTGGAGTGCTGAGGGGGACATCTGTACCTACCCTTCAGGTAGGAACCCGGAGGACGATCCAGGAGCTTATTGTCACCTTTCAGCTGTTGTCCTTTGATTTTTTACTTTACTTTCATTTTTACTTTTACCTTTCTTTTGGGATTGTATTTCCAGCGCCTTGTACTTTTCAGCACATTTTGTTTTACAACTTACTTCGTTTAGCTTCTGCTTGTACTCTGTTTGTGTGAGTTTTTGTTTCATAAAGGCAATACCTTCCCTTTTTTGGTTGGGATTTACACCATTGGTGCTACTCGACAGCCCCTAGCCTATGGAAGGCGGGCATGGGGTAGTCACGGCATGGGCCCGGAGGACGGGTCGTGACATATCCTCCATTGAATTTAATGGATCGTTCTCTTAACATATCTCCAAGAGTGTAGTTAGTCCACTCAAATTGTCAAGAAGTTTGAGGGTGATATGCTTTTATGATGTTAAATATATTATTTAGATAATGATTAAGAATCATTGAGAACATAGAGGTAAATCAAGTATATCCAGTTGATATAATATATAGCGGTGTTCCATGAAGAATCACCACAACTATAATGTATATCCTTGTATGTTTATTGAGTGGAATGTCCTATCAAATTGAGATGAATTGTGTCGAATTTTTAAGATGATCCACCATAACCCATATATCATTATTTCAACATGATTTATTTATAAGACTAGTGAAAAATTAAATGGTGATGTTTTCCCATGTTCATATTAGTAGTGGTAATGTATTCATCATACCCTTGGATTGTTTCCTTCCTAGATTCTCTTACTAACATACTAGAAATCTGGATTTGTTTTCCACAATATCATTCATCAAATTTTCCCACCAATATTTCTCTCTGAGATCTCAATACATATTTTTGATCCCTATATTGATGGTTAAGGTTTATTTATGTTCATCATCCAACAACTTCTTCTTTAACTCATGATTTTACGGTGTACATATTCATGACCCAAGTCTCACAACTACTTATTCATTAACATGGAACTCTTATGATTTCACATTTCTTATAAATTAGAATTTTTTTATGAATTCCTACATTATCACTTTTATAATCCTTTATATTCTAAAAAAGGGATGCTTTAAAAATCAAATTTGAATGTATTTATGATGATATTACCTTTATGATTACCATGGAAATACTTTTCATGAATAAGAAGATAGGATCCTTCTCAATTATAATCAATGATAAGAATTTCTAGATCCTTTATACAATGGGTGTCTACCACTTTTTTTCCATTCCAATAACGATGTTAGAATAAGTAGTTGTGATCTTTAATCAGCTCGAACCATTATCACTGGTGTATATTCACCACTTTTTGTGTGAATGTATAGTTTAGATAATCATGATCTATATATTTTTCACACATCTTCCCAAAGTGATAATGCCTCTAAATTTTCAATGAAATGATCATTATAGCTATCTTCATATAATGTTTTTGGTAGTTTTGTTCATGAACATTAAATTTTCATAAACCATAGACTATCACTTTATTTTGTGTGAACACGTGACCCAATACATTATTTTAGCAATCATTGTAAACAATGAAATGTTCTCCACTTGTGGGTAGTGTAAGTAAAGGTGTAGTGCTAAGCCTCTTTTTTAACTCTTTCTACCAATCATAACATTTATGATTCCAATAAAACATGAATCACATATATGTTATATTTGATAGAGGTTTTGACAATCATGAAAAATTTCTCACAAATCGATGATAATACCTAGATAACCTAAAGAATCTATATATTTCAATCACGTATGTTTCCCTCAACCATCTTGGAATTGCTTCTATCATTAAAGTATCCACAGATACCCCACTTCTTGTGATATTATGTCCCATAAATGAGTCTTCCGTCAATAGAAACTCACATTTCTGCAATTTTCCTAAAGATTCACCATTCAAATGGTTTTTAGAACAATTCTCATATGATCCTCATTCTCCTCCACTCTGTTACATTATATTTGAATATAAACTATAAAGACCAAAAATTATTTTAAAGGTAATCTATAAATATTATATTCATTAAGTCCAATAATAATTCTAGAGTATCAGTGTGTCCAAATGGAATAATTATGAACATATAACACTCATAACTTGTATAGAATGTGGTTCGGGGATATCCTCATTCATCAATAGAACCTGATAATATCCTTATCGATAATCTAACATAGAGAGGTATTCTACTCCACATAAATTATTGAATAATTCATTAATATTTGGAAGATGATACTTGTTCATTATAATGTTCTTGATGATATCATGATAATAAATAAAAATATGCATTCACCCATCCTAATTCTTGAAGAAGAGGACTGGTGAACCCCAAGGTGAAGAACATGGAAATATCAACCCTTTATCAATATTTTAAGGTAGTTGTTTTCTTTGTTCCCAAATTTTCACCACATAAATTCTACATGGAGTCTTGGGTAATATAAATTCCCAAGGTATATGTTCGATTGAAAATCCAAGCACTCAATTAAAAGAAAGACCATAATTTTTTTGGGAAAGACCTTCATGTATTCCCTCACAATGGGAATTCATTTAACGATGAACATTTCCTTGGAAAAAATCATTAGAGCTAGATATACTTACTCATATTGAAATAATATCCATTCATGAGATGTTGGTTCTAAACAAGATTCATCCACCTTATCACACATGTACAGAATCAGGTTATGATTCTTGATACATAGAATTATTTTCTTCTTATGCAAATTTATGTTGCCTCTATATAGGTGAAGTCATTACATTCAGAGAATTGAATAAAATTAGTCTAAAGGGTGTATCACATGGTTTATTTTGTAAATTTTAGCCCACAAATTTTGACATGGGATGAGTTATATACATAAGATGCTTTAATTTCCACATTTTCAAATTTCTTTTAAAACTATACTACCATGCTTTATGGTGGTGTTTGAATATTTATAATATACATGCATGATATGATGGAATGAGTAGAACTAGAATCATAATGTATGTTTTATATTTCTAAATAAATAACTATCATACATATAGCCACTTAATTTTAGAGATCCATGATGTACATTTATCATAGGGTGTGGAAAAAAAATTATTTTCTAAATGCTGCATAGAGGCAATCTAGGGTTTTCTCACTTGAATAAGATGTCCTTCTGTTTAATAACTTATTATAATTCACAAAAAAATATGTCATTTTTCTTATTTTATGAAACAAATCATTAATATTATTGGGGTATTGAAGTTTATTTTCTAATAAAATATATGACATGAAAAATGGATATTCAAAATTTATACTAATATGTAATGATGATCATAATGAGTTAAGGACTAACAAAATTGGTTTTTTCTTCAATTTTTATTCTCCATTATTTTATTGATTATATTTTGATAATATAAATATCAAATATCATGATGAATTACAATAATTTTAGTTTCAAATTAGGGAATTTATAAATTCATATGAAATCTAAAACCCACCAACTAATATAATTATTATTGATGAAATACTTTAGTGAAGGGTGTTCCATCTTCTAGGATCTGATTCTATTGATTTTATTTCATCCACTGGTTCACTCAACTCCATCGTGTGAAGATCATGCTAATGAAAAGAGATACAAGTGATTAAAAAAATAAATATAGATTGAGTTGAATGTAATGGGGGATTGTTTCCATAATGGGGATATTAATCTCAACCATGAATTCTACCCATATCTACATAAAATATAAAATATGCTTTATGGAAAATTCAAAAACACCTTAACTTACCCGATCCCATGAGTCTGGTTGGACTCCAATTGTCGATAGTAAGAGATCACTTTGGTGGTAAATAGGGAGTAATATAGTAGAAATAATATAAAAATAAAATAAAATAAAAATAAAAATAATGAGGATGAGAAAAAAAGAAAATAAAAAGAAGATAATACAAGGAATTTGGATGAAAATGAGGGAGTAATAATAAAATAAAATAAACATAGATGAGGTAGTGGGAAGACTAAAATAATAATAGAAATAAAGAAATATATATATATAATAATGTTAAATTAATAATTATAATAATTAAAAAATGTGAATGGTGGATGGGTGGTGACGTAAAAATTCATGATTGATTTTTAATAAAAGGAAATAAAAAAATTATAATTAAAATAAAATTAAAAAAAAATATTAATAGTAAAATAAGAAATAAATATTAAACAAAACACAGAATCTTTTTAGATACTCCTTGGTAGGTCCCCTTCAAGGTATCTAAACTCCCCTTCAGTGTGGGTTTACTCCTCCCTATATAGTCCAAGGCTGTCCATGATTCTATATTCAAATTGATTATTTTCTAAAATCGCCTTTTTATATCCTCCACATTATGTATACCAATTGTTTACTCATGGTAGAACCATGTAATTACCTTGTTTAGGAAACTTTTCTCCTTAAAATAACTATAAAAATATCATATACATTTGAATACAAAATTTAATCTTAATCTGACTTTTTTATTGAAAGTTATGCCTCATTAACAAATGATATTTGTTTTATTCATAAATAATCATTTAATTTACAAACTCTAATCTTCTATATCATTTATGTCCTTGAAATCAGAATAATCAAGTAGGTCCATAGTTATGAAATTTCATCCTTCAGATTTTATCTTTATCAATGTATAATTTTAGCTAATTTAGATAAGCTAATTTAGATATATGGGCCCAACTATAAAAATATCCATATATCATTCCCAATATGTTGATGTTTGAATTGTGAGCATAATTTATTCCTCAAAATTTTGGATTATTCTCAGGTTCGAGAAGAATGAAATAAATCCCAATATTTATTAATTCCAAAAAAACTTATACCATAAATTAAGTCAGTGTATAAATATTTATGGCTCATATATATAAACAAAACAAAATAGTTAAATTCAAAAATTATTAAATATTTCTAATTAACAAAAAAACTATCTAAAATCACGAAATGATGAAATTAATCTAAAATTGATAATTTATGAGGTTGAAAATCATTTAAATAAATTTGAAAAATAAAAAAATTATCCCTATCAATCCACCATAACTATTGTGATTTTATATTCTTTTCCTTGCATACTTGGAGGTTGTAGGTTGTCTCTAAAAACCTTTATCATAGTTAATTGGGTTGCAAAGTTCCCATGTTCCCTGCAATTTAAATGACGAAAAATAACTTGATTTTGGATTAGAGTATTTTATTCCTCCATCGTATTCTTAAGATTATCTTAATTTTAATATCTATCTCTGTGTCCTTTCTCCCCATTCCTAAATAATTTCCTCATTCCCCTTAGGTAATTTCTAGGGCTTATCATTCCAAGCTTCAACAATTGGGGTGTTTAGATGGCATAGCACCATTAGATTTATCGATTAGACAACCAGAATTAAAATTCCCATTTTTTATTGTATCCATGATACCGTTGAAATGCTCTGTTCTCTATTTCAACATTCAGGGAACATTAAAAAATTTTCTTATTGCTTTGAAAGCCTCGAATAATTAATTATTTTCGTAGACTATGTTTTTTCCCACTATAGAAGCGATCAATCATGAATTTGGGTGTAATGAAAAAGATGGAGGAAGAACATGAAATTCTTGAGTAGTTTACCTCATATGCCTTGATATGTTCATATTATTATCCTTGAGGCCATAGAAATCCCTTTCTATTTTATGTTGGATAGTGTGAAACATATATTTACTAAAAATAATTTTATAGTTTCCCTTACACCCCGTCGCTTTGGTCTCTTTGTTAGATGTCATATTCTTGGTTAATTTCAACCACTTACCAGATCATGGAGTATAAAATAAATTCATGTATATAACAAATAAATTCATTATAATATCATAATTGTGAAATCCACTAATAGGAAATGTGTTTTAGAATTCACTGCATATTTATTTTAGAGCGAACAATCTCAATGAAATTTCGGTAACCTAAAAGGGGTGAATAAATGGCCATAGAAGGCCATAGTTAGAGAGAAAAGGGTCCCTATTAATTTATAAATGAAATGGAAAGTATGGGGTATTGTGAATAATATATCAAAATATTAGTAACTGGAGATAAAATATATAAAATAAAGAATTTACTTCAATATAGAAGATATAGAGAGGATCCATATCCTTGAGAGTGTCATTCCAAATTATTAAAAAGATTCTCTTGATAGATTTGGGGCACCATGGTAGAAAAATAAAGAGGGAAGGGATTATTATAGGCATTCTCTAAGGTCTTTGCGAGAAGTGAAATGGGATCCTATGTTTGGTTTATATAGGAAATTAGAGGGGAAATATTTATTATTTAAAAAATGTAGGTTTTGGACTCTCTATAATAAAATAATCTGAACCACAAATCATCCCCTTTTTTCACAAGGTTTCAAAAAAATATGGTTTATTTTAATTATTCTATTTTTCTAACGGAAGGAAAAAAATTAATACCCTTTATGATATGAAAGTGAGTCATGATTATAAATAATTTCTTTTAAAACATTAATATATATTTTTTGTTTTGGAGGATTAACAAAGCCTTTGTATAATTAATGAAATATACAAAATATTAAATATTTTAAAGGGGACAATTTATTTGGTCTTGGATAAAAATTATAGTATTTATTATATCATTTAGGGGTCATAATGATGTCATAATACACATTTTACATTAATACCATATTTAATTTTTACTAAAAAATTCGACAATATCATAAAAATATGAAAAATACACTATGGTATAATTTTGACACTCTAATTAGATAAATAATATTTATTTTATCCAAAATATTTTAGAAAATTGTGAATTTTAAATTTAATAATAATTGTTGACATTTATTGAGAGACAATGATTTTTTTTATAATAATAGTTTTCAAAAACTCATAAAAATTGAATTTGACTTCATAAAAATTATTTGATCCTTTATATTGAACAAAAAATATTTAATAAAAATATTTATATAAAATATGATATAATTTAATAATCCAGTAACTCATAATTTCCTTATTTGAATTTGAATATTACCAAAAAATATAAATTGTTT
Source organism: Viscum album (assembly GCA_963277665.1). NCBI lineage: Eukaryota > Viridiplantae > Streptophyta > Magnoliopsida > Santalales > Viscaceae > Viscum > Viscum album. Next base: position 2,010,367,827 of record OY728121.1, on the reverse strand, counting down.
TATCCAAATCAAAATCCTTTACAATGTAACAATAATATGAAAATATCTTCCTTATTATATAAAATATACATGTTAATATTATTTCTCTCTTGATATATATCCATTTATTACACTGGGAAGCTACATAAGGGTAAGGTGTGTGATGGTGATACTTTGAAGGGTTGTTTCATTGTATATGGTTTAGATCGTGATCTCGACGAGTTTGAAATTATCTCATAAATAGTTTCCCTCATGCTTAACTTATTGGATCTCATCTTGGTCTTAATCAAGGGAAAATCACATTGATTCTATCTCCCTTTGAAGCTCTAATAAATGGCCTTCATTTGGTATGACCCTATATGTTGAGGCTATCACGTCCTCTTTCTATGTAAATTTGATTTGTTAAAACACTATAATTATACAAATAATATTATCATTGTTCAATGGATATGATATAAAATTTAATTTTTATAAATTTTATTTTAAATTTGAATGAATATAATATGCCTAATGAAATTGATGTGTTTTTTATATCAATAATACATAATAAAACAATAAAATCAACCACAATGGGAATTATATTTATAACAATTTGAGTCGTTATAGGATACTATATAATATAAATAATCAATAAAAAGATAATTTTTTTTTATATTGTGGGAATTTATTTTTAATTTTTATGGTAGAAATATTTTTCATACATTCATACAAAATACAGATGCAATATTTAGTTGTTTAATGGAAAAATAATATAAATGATATTGAAAATATTAAAACCAATATAATTTGAGATCAATATTTATATCCCAAAATATTATATATTACAATGACATGTTAGGTATATAATAAATTTAATTATAATTGTTTTCATGATATTATTAAATTTCAATATATTGAATAGATCTACAGATTGACAATATTGAAATTTTATAATAAATATTATATTATTATGTCATATAAAATTAATAAACACATAGATTCCTCTAATTTAATGGTATTTGGGTAATTTCATATACCACTATGAATTTATGGGTATTGTTTCATTTTAAAGTAAAATTATTGGGACTTAAAGGGTATAAAATTTAATAGTTTTGAAACTGATGAAAGGGTTAAAAAGGGGGTAATACAAAAGAAAAGTATCAAAACAAATCCGAAACATGCCAAAATTTTATTTTTACACTTATATTTTAATTATATTTAACTTATAATCAATTTTCGTCCATTATTCATGATAAATAATTTTTATTAATAAATTTTATTATGAAATTCCATGAATGCACATACCCTCAATTATAAAGGGCACCCCTTCCTTCACATATTTACACCACATTGAACCATCTATATCAACCCAACCCAACCCATTACACTTATAAAAATACATATAAATGTTCTTGAGTTTATTTATATTCAAAAATATCAACCATGGGTCCATTAGTAATTTATCTAAGGGGAGTCAATCAAAGAAGTGGTAATCTTTTTTATTGATTCTTTCAAGTTTACTTCTTATTCTTATTTCCCTTAATGTGATGTAAAAATAATAAACTATTAAATCATATACAAAAAAATTAATTAGAAAATGTTATGTGTATTTTACAAACGTATTCCATTTATTTTGCATCCTACAAAAAATTGAAAACCTCACTCTTATATATGTATGTCTCACCGTCTCAACGTAGAAGTGTAATTTGTTTTTCATCGCCACAATACATGGATGTATATAAATATGGAACTAATGAAAATATATGATATATATATATATATATAATTTTTAATATTATTTAATGATTAATTATTTTTATCTTTCCTCCATTCAATCCATCAAATAATGAAAAAAATGATCTTGAGTACGTACAAGCTACCGTCTCTAAGAACAGTGTAGTTTATTTTTCTATCCCTAACATGTATGGATTACTAAAAATACATATATACTGAATATATATATATATATTATATTTATAAAATTTATAAAATTATTTACAAGATTAAACCCTGATAAAATTAAATTGATTTAATCTACCAAACCAAAATATACAAGAATAGTTAAGCTATTATCTCCCAAAACAACGATTTTTAGAAATATTTGTTAATAAATGGATGATAAAATACTATATATGGAAAAAACCAAATTTGTACAAGTATATAAGAAATATTTCATAAAACTATATTTATTATACAAGTGGTTTTAAAACATTTTTATTAATTCAATATAAAGGAAATCCTTTCACATCTAACTTTTAATTTTGTGAGAAATATGACATATTCACCTCTTATTTATTTCAATGGTTATTTTACTACAATTATTTTATATTATATTATGAATATATTTTCATTAATGGTATGTAATTTTTTTTTTGACTTTATTTCTTTCATGGGGATTATGATTCAAAAGAAACCCATATAGTAATAGTTTATTTCACAATCTCATCATTATTTGGGATTGTTTATTTTTATGTATCAACTGGGGAATTTTTCTCATCCATCTCCATGTTTTCTAAAAAATTCTTCATTTTTTAATATTCTAAAAATATTTTTTAAAACAATTTTTACTCATAATATTGTTCTTATAATATTGTTTAAATGGAATCTTGTTTTTCATTATTCAAATGGGGAACATTATTAATTTTCTAAAAATAGTATTAATGGATCATTTTTAACATATGAAACATATGTAGAGTATCCCACTTTTATTATTTCTCAACTATTTTAATTATAATTTAATTTTTTACATGGTTATTTTCAATGAAAATCATTTCTTTATTATGTGATCATTTTTAGATTAAAATTATTTTTAGATTAAAAATTTTATTTCCAAAAAAATGTTTCTAGTACTCTATTTAATGTATTTTCATATTTTTAAACAAAACTTTTTGAAAATTTTTAGTACATAATCCAAATATTCCATTAATAATATTTATTTTGATGGATTGTGATCAGTTTGGATAGGGAATTTATTGATATTCCTTATGATTGGTTCTTCCAATATGGTAAATTAATGTCTTTTTTTGTCATGTTGATTCATTTCTATTATTTATATATTTTAATAATAATGTGGAAAAAGTATGTGATGTGAGGGACCTGATATATCCCCTTGATGAATCTATAGGTATTAGGAAAAAAATATCCTGGGCTCTTATTAAGGCCTTACCCATTTATTCTGATGTACTTCCAAAAGGCCTTGATTGTATTTTCTAGAGTCTTGGTTGAGGCCTCAATGGTTATTTTTAGAAGTCCATAATTACGAATAAAATAATCATGAAATAAATTACTTATATCCATGTGATAATTTGATTAGTTAGAATTCCCAACGATATTTTACCAAATCGTTTGTAAATTTATATGGATTATTTTATTATCCTCTACACCTAGCATATTATGATCACGTTAATGATTAAATGGAATGTGTTTTGGTTATTTTCCTTGAAATATTTTTTATGTTTTCTTCATAATTATAAAATATATTGTATGAATACCCTAAATAATAATTTGAGATCCCCAATTCATTTGTTTCAATGTTATAAGGATACCAGGGAATTTTTTGTGATCAATAAATAAGGATATTCTAAATTGAATAACAACGTAGTCAAATAATATACTATGTCATATTTAATGTTTTCAATTATATTGTGAATGAAATATAATCAAGGAAATAGATGACATCATTTATGAATCTTTTGAAAGATCCTTTTCTGAATTAAGAAGGATTATTTTATTTAATTATAGTAAGAGTGATATTCACTTGGTTCAAAATATTGTTTTTATACATGAAAAAATAACATTAACCAACCAAAATATTTTCATAAAAAATTTTCTAAAGGAAATTTATTTGGGGGATATTGAATATTCCTATAAAGGATATTATTATTAAATTAATAATGATAGTGTTAGTCTGAGAATATATGAGGAAAAAATTGTGCCTCAGTGGGATTTGGGTGAATGGTTAGGGAAATTGATTAGATGGTTCATTGATAAATGGATGTTTAATGGGTAGTTGGGAGTTATATTTACAATGTGTGAATAAGTTATATTCTTCAATGTAACTCTAAATATTCACTTGGTTAAGTAGTCAAGTGAAAAATTTTATTGGAGATCAATGATCATTAGGTGTAATTGGATGATCATCGATGAATCTCAGAAGGTGGTACAACTAAAAGGCCATATAAGACCCACTATATAATTTTTGGGGAGAAATTTTAAAAGTAGAGTAATGTAACATGGAATTGATTAAATATTTATCAGACAACATTTGAAATTTTAATTATAAACATTGTATATGTTTGACTAATAAAAGTTATTAGTTGTGTTCCCCTATAGTCATAGGAATTAATTTCATAAACCACATAAAAGGAGTGTTTTTTCATTAATTTATTATTTTTCACCCCATATTAATGTATTTATTGAGTAGTATTGATTGATTCAACATTTTTTTACCTTGGTTTGGTGACTAGGGTATGTCAACTTTCTATCTTCTAGTATTTACGGTTCATAGGGTAACATTAGATTGATGGATAATCGGAATAATTATTTTTTTCTACGAAAATAATTTTTAGGATGCATGTTTGGAGAATTGTGGTTGTGTTCCAACCCCAAAACCCTTATTGCTATAATCTTTACAAATAAATCTAGTTTTTTCATGACCAATAACTATTTTTCCATGTAGTACATTATTTGATTCCTATTTTTTTTATTCAACATAGATTACATATATTTTATTTATATGATTTATGTATTGTTATACTAATAAATAAAAATGATATACATTAGAAACTTTTATTTAAAACATGACATAGTTTTTCATGTTTCCATTTACTATATAGTGAAATAAATGTTTTTTTATCACAAAGTATAAATCAATAGTCTTATAAGAATCAATACAATCATTAAACTGTTGTTTTTTATTCTAATAACTATGTTAGGAATCAACCTTATATAGTTTCCTAGAACGTTTTCCTAACTTATTATAATCATTGTAAACATTAACGAATTCTTTATTTGAAAATAAATATTTGAGATTGATATTTAATTTAACACCCAATAAGTAACAAAATATTTATTGAAATGATGTATGTACATAAAGAAGAAAATTATTCTTAATTCTTCATAAAATCGTTAGATTTCATCTATATGTTGCCTTTCTTTCTAAATGTAATGATTATAACCACATGTTCAACACACTCTCTTGAAATATTTTTTTTATCTTAGAGGTTTTGTTAATGTAACAATAAATTTAAACATGTCATAGAATTTTGAACTATGTCCGTGAATTCATTTACTAAAAGGGTTGAAGAATAATGTTCCCACCAATACATATTATCTTTGATAATCATATTCAATATATTATCTACTATCTTCTTTAAACTATTCATATTTTAATTATTTATAAATATATCTAATCTAGGTTATAAGTATTATAATGTGAGATTAATGGATAATTTATTATACAAAAAAATCATCTTTTTAAATTGTTGATTATTTTAGTATATTTTTAAATAGATCCCTATCTATGTACATGAATTATATTGTACACATGTATTTTGATGTGAAAATATCATATATCTTAACTCTATATTTCACTTTTTCATGTTCTAGGATATGATTGGTCACAAAGTATGCATCCATGTCCTTTTATTGCAAATTTAAATATCCAAAAACATCTAATAATAGGACTTAATGGTATTTTTTATCATATTATTTGTATATTCTTTAGTGATCCTTTTCAATATCACAAATTTACTGTGGTATCTAGTAGGGGATAAGGGATTGTATCATATTAATAAAATTTCCCTATAATACGGTTTTTTAAAAGTTACTATACCCCTCTTTGAGATTTTTGATTCATAGGATACAAAATTGTTCAGGGATGATCATAGTACGCACATGGTTTTCCAAGAATTTTATTATATAAATATACCATATTTTAGTTCACTTTCATAATTATGTGTTTTGACATAATAAATGAATTTTATAAGAACCCAATAATTTTACCATATACCAATTACCATCATGGTTTGATTTAGAATATCCAATCACATTGATATTCCTATGAAAAGGAGAAATATTCCCATAGAAATTTCTCAAACGGAGGCCTTATCAAATTAATTTAAAGTATATAGGTTGTTTTCTCTCTCTAAATATGTTAACACACTATTCCTTAATCTATATTTTGTAATGCCTAATAATGAAATCCAACTCATGGATACCCTCAATGCTTTCCGTAAAAGTTATATCAAGTCTTATTGGGGGAAACTACTATCGATTCAAAATTTGTTCAATTCAACCCAAGACGTTCCTTAAAAATTCCCAATAAATTAAGGAATCTTAATGATTCACATAAGAATACATTGATATATGGTTTCACGCAAAATTAATTATTAGAAGATGATTAATAATTTAATATTTCATTTAAATTATTTTTTATCATATGAATAAATACTATTTATTTATTATTTATATAACTGATAATATTTTCAAGAGGTATTATAGGATCATTACCTAAAATTGTAACATCCTTCATTTGGTACATGATTGGTGAAATAGATTTTTTTTTGATATGGTATTATCATAAATTCCCGAAATAGGGTTATAGAATCACCTTCAGCAACTTAAAGATTAATAATATTTAAGAAATTAATAGAAACACACATATAGAAACTCTAATTGAAATTACCTTAGGGATCACATTATATTAAATATTTTTCATAAATAATTTAATTATTAAGCACTGAAAATTATTACTATAGTTATTTAAATAATTTAATCATTTATCAATTATATATAATCAAGTACATGGAATGTGAAACTATTTGCTTAATCATGATGAATGAACTAATGTGTTCAAAATTCCAAGTTAAGATGAAATACCATAGACCATAAATTCACATTAAATTTTTTGAAAATGTATGAAACTATAATTTCCTAGTCAACAAATGGAATCATATTACCAAATAACATGAACATCTACTATAATGATATTTTCAAGATACTGGTATAGCATTTCATGTCACAAACTGAATCTGGTCATTGGAAAAACCAACACCAGCCTCATCCCGTGACAAGTCCAAAAGGATGTTCCCTATCCCCACGGGATGGCACAAGTTCTCGGGTCTCATTTATCTTGTTTTGGGACTGATTAACCCAAATAGGTATACCTAAAACACAAAAAAAATGATAAAATGAATCTGAAAATTTCACACCAACAAGGTTTATACAAAATTAAAGAACTGAAAAAATATGTTCAAATGCAATAAAAAAATATCCAAAGACAAAACTAAACAGAAAAAAATAGCACCATTTACTCCACATGACAAGGGGTCATCACCCCCAAGCTGTCTCCACAACTCCGCCACAATGATGGGGACTAACACCCTGAACTGCCATCACCCTTAGCCTTTCCTTTACCTGAGTCAAATATAACCAAGTCTACGTACACCCAAGGGGTTTAAGTAGGGTGTGAGCCTAATCCAAATAGGATAACACAAAATGATTTCAATGAGTATGAAATATAATGTGAAAAAGCAGTCATTTTTAGTTTGCAAAGAAAAGCTGTGATAAATTCCCTGAAATGCAACTTTCAATTGAAAAAAGTTTTCAAGATAGAATTTTCAGAATGTTCACACATTTAAATATAAATTTTAGATATTTTAAAGTACTTCAAAAAACACCCCAATAAAATGTAAAATATCAAAAACCCAATGAGCAACAAAATCGGGAACACCCCTAGGCACTAGATAGTCTCGGGCCTCATATACCTCATACCTCGGTGTAAAGTAACCATAGTAAAATCTATTCTTGTGAATGATCCACTAGTAGGGAACATAACCACAACCTAGTTATCCCCAATCATTATCCTCATATTTTAGTTAGAGTTTTCATTATCCAAATTCTAGGTGAAACAGGGACAAAACCCATCCTGTCCACTAGCGGTACTAGTACACATCCTCCCAACCTAGGTACTCGGGCTTCCCCCTTTGTGCTCAAACAAATTCAGCATTCCACATGCATACATATTCATATAAAAACATCAATTCATTTCACTTAAAAAAATACAGTATCTATACACACATTATACCATTTAAAACACACAACAAAACACTTTGATTTTCTCTAAAACAATTTCTCAAAAACCCTCATTGTTTTGCAACCAACACTCCCTAAAAACCCCACTTTTCACATTATGTGCACACCTGTAATTTACCAAAACAGAAAATAAAGCCATATACAATTAAATGAATCCAAAAAATCAATTTATTTCAGCCCCATATGAACCAATAAATGTAATCTTTGTAAAACATCCATTTTTAAACAAACATGAAACTTAATGTTCACAAGTTCCACAACACCATTAAAACTAAATTTCGTAGAAACAAAAAAGGGATAAACATTAAAAACAGTATTTTCATCCATAATGAATCCCAATAAAATAAAATAAGTAGTGATAGGGCTTCCCCAAATGAACCAACAAAAGACTTCCATGAAAAACCCTCAATTTCACATAAAATTGGCATTAAAAATTCATTTGAATTACACACACCACTAAAACGATTTTTTTTCAAAAACCATAAAATGCAATGAATATGAAAAATCATAAACACATCAAGTCAATTAAAAAATATTTCATACATATAGAATCACCAACCAATGTAATGAAGACCATTGAATCAACATGTGAAAATCAAGTTGCACCACCACCGCACCAAGAGGGACTTAGAACAAACCTAAAACTGCAAAATTGGACAAAGAAACCCCATGTTTAAACCCTAGGTTCCAAACCCTGCCTTCTGTTCATTTGGTAATTCATGGAAAAGGGAATAAAACCCATGAAAATAGAATATAACCCTAAGAAATTTGAAAGAGGAATGGAAGAGACTCACTTGAGGAATCTTGAAGAATCACCCCTAATACACTAGTTTCTGAAATTTAAAACATTTAAAACATCAAGAGTGGTTTGAATAAGTATGAGGAGGTAATTTAAGAACTGTAATGGAGAAAAAATAGTAATAATTGTGGGAGTTATAATGGAATTAACTTACCTCCTCAAATCTTCTTGATTTTAGAAACCCTAAGAAGTTCAGCACTCAATCGCGATGAAGAAGAGCTCCAAAGAGGGGAGAGAGAGATTGGATGTGCGGCTAGCTTAAATGGGCGTGTTTGAGGATAGGAATCAATGAAAAATCCTTAAAATTGAATATTTTATTAATTAATCAAATTTGATTTTTAATACTGGAATTGGGATTTTAGGCAAGCTCAATCCCTTAAATAAAAACCCATATACACCATGTTTATGGATTTCTAAAGGATCCAAGCTACAATGGTGGTGTTAATATTTCAGGGAAGACCATTTAGGAATTAGAATGGGTGAAAAATTTTAAAAAACAAAATGTTATAAATGAATCAAAATTTATTTTTAAATTTGGAATTGGGCTCACGGTTTGGCCCAATTCACGAAAACACGCCCATTCCACCATAAAAGCTTGAGAACCACCAAAAACAAATAATATAGGGAAATTAAATGAAATTTACCTTTAAAATAAGTAATTTATGTGACAATTCTCCCAACCATCAAAACATTCCATCCTTGGAAAGCTACAGCAAGCTCAGATACCAAAACCAAACCAAACCGATAAACCAAGATGTACTTCTTTGCCAAGATTCACCCCCAAGGGCCAAAACACATCCAGTGATCAATTAAGGAATTATTAATCTCAAAACTCAAACTAAAACGACATTCATGAAATGATCAATCACATTCATGATTTATCCCAAAATAGAAATCCTCAATGACAATCTAAACAAGACTCGAGCAATTTACCCAAACAAACAACAACATCAAACAAGGTTACACTTACCTTTCTATAACTAAACCATTGGTAATTCTCTAATCTCAAAGTTTACCCAATGAAGATGTTGGTATCTTGATAGCTCCGAACAAGAATACCTACCACCAATCCAAGACCATGGATAAATCTGAGTTACTTGTATGGGGGAAAAAAATACGCTCCCCACCATAAGTGGCAACCTATATTTTTCCCGAGACAGAATCTGGACACTAACAGGGGGAGGCCTGAACAGACTCCCCAATACAAGGGATATAATTTCATCGGACCTTTACAAAATAACTTATATAAGAGTCATAGTTGGTCTCCCCATCATAAGAACCAACCATTTTAATTGACTAGCACGGGGCGATACAGAAAGACCACAAAATTTAATGAGTTGGGATGACCACAAGGTTAGTCCGCATGGTTTGGGAAACCATGTGATAACAGTGGACATACTTATATACACATGGGTCTCTGGGGAATGGTCACTACTAAACAAGCACGAACCATGTGCTCAACCTGTCTATCCAAACTTCATAACTTTCTCCAATGAATCATTGGAAACCCAAGTGGGAGGGAATATCATTGGGCGATGACATGGGTACAAGTCCCTCCTCTTATTTCCACTGAACAGGAACAACAGAAGAATGATGATGAAACCATAGGTTTAGAATCTTCCTATCTTTCATACTAAGTATATTACTTTGTAAACAGATTTAAACAGCCCTGGGATTTCCCCTGACTACGAGCCAGCTTCTCTATGAGACCTATGGATGGAGCTCGAATGATTGATGCATCTTTGGCCTCGCAGTTAGGCTTTGGTAACCCCCTGAATGAGAATTCTTCTTTCGGTGAAACCAACAACTATACCACAATCCCCGATATTTTTATGAAGATGTAACACATTCCAAACTCACTTTACCCTAACACGATATTTCACTGAAACAAGGTCTTAGAAGACTCACACACAACAAACCATGTTTGTTAGGGTGAGAAAAAATATAAGTAAAGAACACATATTCTCACCTTCCTCTAAAATGGAATATTTCTAATTTTTTCCAAGGGAGACATTTTCCCATCATAATAGAGACTCTCATATGATTTCATGACTTTCACCTTTATGGCCAATCAAGCACATGACATCATTAGGCGTCACTGAACATGACCATTGCGACTGATATAAACAATGCATGGAGAGGGGCCTTATACAACATCCCCAAACCACACACAATTCTAGAAAGTTGCCACAATATCCTATCGTTACCATATTTCCCACATTGGTGGTTTAACATGAACTCATTATTCAAATTAACTGTGAAGAACCCAAAGGCACTCTTAGACACCATTGAGACACACACCTACACTAACAACCCTAGACCACTTCCACCTTTGAAAAATCAGGAAACTTAAGAAACTATGGTATCTTTCAACCTTCCATGAGCACACTAACATTACAAGAGGATAAAAAAGGAATGGTTATAAACTCAACTATAGAGCTCGAGAGAAAAAAAATTATTCATTATATTGATCAAATGGAGGATTTTGTAATGGAGGAAGAATCCGGGTTTCACATCAGTTATACATTAACCCTTAATGGGGAGTCGCTTATCCAACAAGAGAACCCAAGGACCCAACCAAGCTGTTCCATTGGTCAATAAGGTCCCACAAAACATATCCAAACACATTAGGGGAACCACAATAATGGTATCCTAAAACATATCTCATAGGAGACTACTAACCGGTCCTTCTACCCAGCTTACCGGCCAAACAAAAACCCAAAACACAGTTCGAACAGGAGGGGTTATTGGACTCAAAACATCCCACAACATCAACATTTTTCAAAAACACATAATTTAGACCATCCTAAACAATTCATAAAGACATAATGTTTTTCTTTAAAAACATTTCTTTGAAAACAGACGGTTCAGTGGTTAGCGCATCCACTAATGGTAACCCATGGTCCTTACTAATGCATGTTTCTGTGCCACACCGGGCACCCTCCTCATATCCATCCCGACACCCATCTAGTCATGCCATCAACCATCCATCATACCATATAACCCCATTCATGTGGTTTCTCAAAAAAATACTAATAGTTAAAACAAAAATTCTTTCCACTTTTCAAAACCAAAACATTCAACCAACACATCCTTTTTCTCAAAACTGTTAACCATGAGATCAAAATCCCAACTCACGGCTTACAAAAATTTACATGAAGACACAACCATTTAGAAAAGAACTCAATTTCAAGATATTCACAACAATTTCAAAACATATCATCCAATTAAAACACCCTTTGATTGTTTAGAAAACTCAATTGGAAACACTTTTCAAAACCACCTTCAATATAGTTTTTTCTTTCAAAAGAGGTGTAAGCACACCATTTTCCATTTCTAAACAATTCTGAAAATTCAGTTCCACTATTTTATTAACCAAACCATTCCATATTTATTTTAAAATCATTTCACAAAAACGTTATGCTTCTTACAACCAAGTCACATTAAAACTGAAGTGCCAAGATTTCAAAACTAAAGCACAAAACAATGTGAGAGGAAACTAGTTTCGGTGGGTGACTTGGAAATATGGTTGGCGGCCATATTACAATAACTTCACCATCACGGTGAGTGTTCTAGGGAATATCCTAAACTCCAAATGGCTGGCCAGGTGCTGTGAGATTTTTAAGACCAATAACCCAACTCTATTTTCATTTCCCCTAATCATCATCAAACCAAGAAAACCAATGGACTTCGAAAAATCCCAACTTCTCCTAGAAACTTGAATCCCATCATGAGGTGTGGTGATCAGGCACACTACCCATAACTGGAATACCAAGTCCCAAAAATCCTAACTCCAGACTATCTTGACTCTTCCCCATATAACATGACCCAAAGAGTTAACCTGAACCTCCTTTGATACCGTCTTGTCACAAACCGAATCTGGTCGCCGCCAAAACCGACACCAAACCCAGCCCGTGACAAGGCCCAAAGGGCATTCCCTATCCACATGGGCTGGTAAAAGTCCCTAGGTATCATTTATCTTGGTTTGTGAATGATTAACCCGAATATGTAAACATAAAACCCCAAAAATATTTGATAAAAAGAATCTGAAAATTTCATACCCACATGGATTATACAAAAATATAGAACTGAAAACATAAGTTCAAATAAAATACTAAAGGTCTAAAGACACAATGAAACAACAACAAAACATCCCCATGGACTCCATGTGACAAGGGGTCATCACCCCCAAGCCATCTCCTCAACTCTGCCCCAATGATGGGGACTAACACCCTGAACCGCCATCACCCTTAACCTTTCCTTTACCTGAGTCAAACATAACCAAGTCTACTTACACCCAAGGGGTGTAAGTAGGGTGTGATCCTAATACCAATAGGATACCACCAAATTATTCCAAAGAGGATGCAATACAATGTGAAAAAGAAAATAGTTTTAGCACGCAATAAAAAACAGTGATAACATCCAAGAAATGCAACTTTCAATTGAAAATAGTTTTCAAGCTAAAATTTTGAGAATGATCACAAATTTAAATATAAATTTTAGATACTATAATTTAATAAAAAAATACCACAATACAATGGAAAATACTATAAACACAATGAGCAACAATATCGGGAACACCCCTAGGCACAAGATAGTCTTGGGCCCCATGTACCTTATACCTCGGTGTAATGTAACCGTAGTAAAATCTGTTCTCGTGCACGAGCCACTAGTTGGGAACATTCCCATAACCTATTTATCCCTCATCATCATCCAAATAGATTAGTTAGAGTTTCTGTTATCCAAATTCTATGTGAAACAGGGACAAAACCCATCTAGTCCACTAGCCGTACTAGTACACATCAGCCCCACCTAGGTACCCTGGCATCCCCCTTTGTGCTCAAACAAATTCAGCATGGAACCAAAATCAGTTTTCATATAAAAACACCAATAATGGTCACTTAAAAACAATAAATTATCTATACACAATTTATACCATTTAGAACACACAACAAAACACATTGATTTTCTGTAAAACAATTTCTCAAAACCCGCATTGTTTTGCACCCAACACTCCCTGAAAACAACAATTTGCATACTATGTGCACACCTGTAAGTTACCAAATCACGAAAATGAATCCTTATACATTTCAATGAATCCAATAAATCAATTTTAGGGCAGCCCCATGTGAACCAATAAATGTAATCTTTGTAAAACTACCATTTTCAAACAAACATGACACTTAAAGTTCACAAGTTCGACAACACCATTAAAACCAACATTCGCAGAAAAAAACAAAATGGATAAACATTAAAAAAAGTATTTTCATCCCTAATAAATCACATTAAAATAAAATAAGTAGTGATATAGAAACCCCAAATGAACCAAAAAAAGACGTCCTTGAAAAACCCTCATTTTCACCTAAAATGGCATTATAAATTCATTTGAATTACAAACACCACTAAAACTATTTTTTGCAGCAACCATAATATTAAATAAATATCAAAATATCATAAAAACATAAATTCCATTTAGAATGATTTTATAAATATGGAATCACCTACCAAAGTAATGAAAACCCTTAAATCAACGTGCGAAAATCAAGTCGCCCCACCACCGCACCAAGAGGGACTTAGAAAAAACCTAAAACCAAAAAATTGGACCAAGAAAACCCAATTCTAAACCCTTTGATCAAAACCCTACCTCCTGGTAATTTGGTACTTCAATTATAAGGGAATAAACCCCCTGAAAATAGAATGGAACCCTAATCAATTTTAATGAGGAATGGAAGAGACTGATTTACTTGAGGGATCTTGAAAATCTCCACTAGTACACCAGTATCTGAAATTTAAAATAGTCAAAATTTCATGGGAGGTTCGAAGAAGTATGAGGAGGTAATTTAGGAATTGGAATGGAGGAAAAAGAGAATGAATTTATAGAGTTATGATGGAATGAACTTACCTCCTCAAATCTGCCAGATTTTAGAATCCATAAAATGTTCAGCACTCAATCTCATTGAAGAAGAGCTCCAATGAGGGAATAGAGAGGTTGGGCACATGTCTGGGTTCAATGGGAGCATTTAAGGCTTGGAAGAACCGAAAAACCTTAAAATTAAATATGTTATTAATTTGTCCAATTTGATTTTTAAAACTGGAATTGGGCTTTTGGGCAGGCCAAATCCCATAAATAAAAACCCATATACACCTTGGTTATGGATTTCTAAAGGCTGCAGACTTCAATGGTGGTGTTAATATGTCAGTGGAAACCATTTATGAATTTTAATGGGTGAATAATATTAAAAACAGAAACAATTATAAAATAAACAATATTAATTTTCAAATATGGAATTGAGTTCACAGTTTGGACCAATTCAAGAAAACTCATTCTTTCCACCATAAAAGCTTGAGAAACCCCAAAAAACAAAGCATAAATAGAAATTAAATGAAATTTAACTATAAAATAAGTCATTTATTTGACAATTTACTTGAGTATGGTCCATCCTGTCACTATCATTATAGGAAATAAGAAACAAATAAAAAGAAATTGGGCTCTGAAAACATTTTTTTTTGCCTTTACAAAATTCATCAGGTCATACTAGAGGTTGCAGAGGGGATCATGTGTTCATCCTCATACATAACTAGTTTTCCTCTAGTAGTGTTGTAATAGTATCTAAAAACATATCATTAATAAAACTTATATAATTATTTATTAAATAAGGATACAAAAAATACAATATAAGACAATGTTGAGGCCATTTTTATTAAGGAAATTACCTGGATGTCGTATTTACATTATACATTGTTATAATAACATTTTTTAGAAACCCCAATAATTTCCTTTATTTTCAATCGATCTTATAATTATCTGGTGGATAACCTACTGACGTACATGAGAAAAGCGTATCTATAAATCCTAAATAAGAAATAATCAATGTACAAAATGTCAAAGGTATTACATGTTAGTCAGGAGGAATATAAATATGACCTAACTAGGTGAGAATAACATAAAAAATGATCATTGGAGCATGATATAAGTTGATAATATAAAGGTAATATAGGAATTTGAGAACACTATAAAACATGAAATCATAAGTATAAGTAACGACTAAATGGAATAAATCATGACATAGTGTTCTTAGGATAATGTACCATGCTCCGCACCTGAAGTATCATGAGATAAAAAATAACCCTATTCAGTGGAGTAATTTATAATTCAGGTCACACCATTATATTCATATCATGCACATTTATTTGTGTTCCATATAAATCATACATCATAATAACACCTTTAATAACATTTAACTTACTGATTATGGAGTGAATGTCAGAAAATGAAGTTCCATAGTAAATTAAGGATAATGAAAACAAGTTGAATTCCATTTAGTGGAAATGGGGATCGATATTCACTATAGAAATGTTTGGCATGGAAAATATCTTAATAATTTGAGTTTGTATAATTGGTGAACATAATGATTTACTTAATGTGTAAATATTATTAAAATAAGGTTTCTCATTATGTGGTAATGATACGATTGTAAATGTATGTGTACAAAAATTAAAACTTGTATAATTAGAAATCAAAAAGTCTATGTATAAAAAAATTACATCAAATAAAAAGAAGACGAGAGATTCCCTTACATTGGAATGGAATTTCTAAATTATTGACAGAATAATATAAATATATTGGTAACTCCATGAGATGGATTTAGAGATTTATAAGGAATTGAACATCATACTAAATGGTTTCTGAGTGATGATGGTTTGAGGATGGGTATGTATTTATCGAAAAGTATGGAGGAATTATTTTTTAATTTATATTCATTGGTTTTGGACTCTGTATGATATAATTTTTAAAAAATCCTTTCCAAGGATTTTTTACAATTGTTTCCATTAAAAAATAGTGGATCAAAATATTCTATAATCATAATAACCTAAATCATTAAAATAATTCCTTTATTAATGTGTAACTAATACATGTTTATTAATAATTTGTTTTTAAAACATATAATATAATATAGGGTTTGGAGGATTCATTAGTGTTTGTAAAATTATTAAAATAACATCACAAATCTTTTTTATTAAAGGGTAGAGATGATTGTGGTCTTTTATTTCCTTTATACTATTTATTTTATCAATTTTTGGCTATTATGATGCCACAATACATACTGTATATTTATACAATATTTAATTTTTAACCAAAAATTTGACTATATTAGAAGATAATGGAAAATTCACTATCAGATAATTTTTATCTAATGATTTCAAAATCAATATTTTTTTATGAAAAAAATTATAAATATGAGAATTTTTACCTTTAAATAAAATCCCAATTTATTAGAAAATTATATGTTTCTATAATAAATATATTTTTTGACCCTTATAATGATTATATTAGACTTAAATAAATTATATTATCTTTTTAATACAAATAATATTTAATATAAATATTACATTAAATTAAATTTTATTTTAAAATTCATAAATTTATCCAAAATCTTGTTTTAATTAAAACAAAAAATTTTCTCAAAATATAATTTTGGTTTCACCATATAATAATAAAATTTTCATCAACTAATATAAAATTTTAATAATGATAAGGGATAAATATAATCATTATTTTATTAAAAAAAATATTCATACTAATATGGTCTCGGTACCTAACCCCGTATTATAACACTGTATTACCTAAGGGTATGGTGCACAATGGCAGAGCATTATTAGCATGGTTCGGTGAACATGGTGGGGGTTGTGATGTAAATAAGAATAAACATAACAGGTGAATGGTTTCATTAAGGAATAAATTTTCAAACCTTATGTTGGGATTGGTCAAGGGATATTCCCTATGATTACATCTTCCTCAGAAGCTCTTATATATGGTATTCATAGTGTATGATCTTATTGGCCGAGTCCATTTCTTCTTCTATCTATATCAATTGGATTTTATCATGTAACATAATATGTACTATTTTTAATGTTACCTATATAATGTATATATTTTGAACATTTAATATGATTAATGGTATTTTATATCCAAACTCATATATCAGTCCAAACTAACAAAATTTGTCCATCTATTTTATATAAGGCATTAACTCAATAAAACGAGGAATTTTATTTATGAAAGATTGTTTAGATAAATTATTACCCCCGTCAGAAATTTATTTTCCTATAATAAAATAGAGGAGGGTCATACTATTTTATTACCTATCCCAATTCCCTTGTTTCTTCCATACACTTATGGTTCGACTATATCACTTTAAGAAGGTGAGTTTCATAATTTCATTGAACATTGTCTCAATGATATGAGATAATCATCAGCTACTCCTCATATGAAATATAATTACCAATGGGAAAACATCTTTATTTAGTAAATGTGAGGGGTTGTTATGTACATACCCAAGAGTGATTCATGAAATACATAATGTGATTCAGATAGGTTAGGTGGGATTTCTAATTGATAGGCTACAGATCCAATATCACATGGGATATCAAAGGGGAAGATTTATCCAGGAAAAATATTTCCCTTCTTCCTGGACCATGTGACTTTATTCCATGGTGATATACAAAGGAACATATTATCAGTAACATCAAACTCTTTATCTTGTCCACTATTGACTATATAGATTGTCTATTTAATTTGTGAAAATTTCATGTTCAATTGAATGGTTTGACCCTTATGTGCTTTCTATTGGAAAAAATATAGTCACATAACCTCTCACTCTCTATATTCATCCCTTAATTTTGGTGTATTACCCTTATTCACATACATATCCTAAAAAGGTATAATTTGAATGCTAAAATGGAACTGTTGTTATATAAGAACTCCACTAGTGGAAGGTGTTGATTATAATATCCTAAAAAATCCATTGAATATGATTTGAAATTATACTCTATAGTTTCATTGTTTCACTACAATTAAATATATTTATGATGGTGATTACCTATACTAAAACTCAAATCTATATCTAGTACCTACTAAAGGTAACTCTAGAACCTCATGGTATATCTCAAATCTCTGCCAGATACATTGGAGAGTGGTAATCATTGATGTATTACTACATTCCTTATTTATATATTCACAAGATTTTTAAGAGATAAATATTCCGTGGAAATAATGAAATACAATAACATTGTAAGGTGATAGAATATCAAAAATAGGGTATTATTCCCTTTATATTTCATGTGGATTCCTATGATAAAATCCATGGTTATGTTTTTTCCATTTCTATACTGGTATGAGCAATGGTTTCATCAGACCATTAGAAATATGGTTCTCATCGTAATCTTGTTGGAATACCAAGAATCAAGATACAAATAATAAAATATAACTAAATATGTTATCCGAATATAAATATATCCTCAAATATTTATACATCTGAGTTCTTCATTGATGAATAGGGAATGTTCATCTATGAACATCATTCTAATGTTCCTTCTTCTATTATTGTTTTGATGGGACATATATCATGTATCCAAATCATATAAATATATATTTAACTTTGTTAAAATATTTAATAACTGCCAATTTTTTTTATATCTTCACATCATCTAGTATTTCATCTTTAATCATCATAGGAATAAATTGTTGAGAAGGTATTTGAGTAAGGTAGGATGCAGATCCTATTATTATTACCATGTACATTCTTTTTATCTCCAATAATAATTGATCCCTTTAAATCCCCATCATAGATAGGGTTTAATGATCCTTTACACATAGAGCATCTACCACTTTGTTTTAATTTCCATGATGGAAAAAGATTGAACAATCAAAATCCTTTATAAGCTCTAACAACGTTTTTCGGCGCATATTAAGCTCCTTTTGTTTGAATGTATGCCTGAGTATTTTATTATCTGCAGGAATTTAACACTTTTACCTATAGATATAATTTCTCCAAATAATAAATTTAATGATCACAATAGAATATTCTAGACTATTTTTTTCTTTGTTCTTATCATGGTTCTTTAATTGGAAGGAGGAATAACCAATACATTTTTCAACTTACATGAGTACAAATTCTAATACTGTTTATTAAGAACCATTGTAGATCATAGAAATTTCCCCAACATAGAATAATTTGGGAAGACTTTTAGTGATTATCTTATTTATTAACTCTTAGAAGCACTCATTTCATTCATCAGTCCAGAAAAATATCAATCCTTTCCATGTTGGATAAGTAATTACACATAAAAACATGATAATTGTCTCGTGAATAAATGAAAATACCTTTCTAGTCAAATGAAACTATGAAAATCTTTTTAAAATTCCATTTTGGGCCATCCTTTAATTTCATTTATTTTTTATGGATCTATATATATTTATATATATATATATATCCCTTTTAGTGATACAATTCCCCTTGAGTATTAATTTCTCCATCAAGAACTCACATTTACATTACTTTTCGTATTTCTTTTCCTTTCACGTTATTTTCGGTACATCGTTCAAATTCGTTTCATGCTCCACCTTTATTTTGGAGTAGGTAATAATATAATCTATAAATACTACCAATTTTTTTGGGTCAATCCATAAATACTCAATTCATTAAATCAATGAATATATCAGGGGAATTATTGAGTCCAAAATGAAACAATATGACCTCATAGTGAATTTTCCCTATAAAAAATAATTCTAGGGGATATCCTCCTTCTTATATTTTACATTATAATATCCTAAACAGAGAGACACCTTAGAGATGTATTGGGATCCTTGTATCTAATCCAAAAGGCCAGGAAAACATGGAAGAGTAAGCTAGTTCAATATTTTGGTCCTTATAAGCTCATGATAATCAATGCATTGGGGTATTACCCCTCTACTCTCCTTGATGAAGATAACATTTGTATCCTATGGTGATGGAAATTTGAATATAATCCCTTTATCAAGATTCCCAAGAAGATTTTTCTTTTTCTATTATAGTCAAAAAGTGGCCATTATATATGGATTATTTGATATTGGAAAAGCTCTTAGTATAAACCTGGTTGATAACATAACCTCAAAAAATTTAATGCGACCTCTAAATTTATCATGAAATTCATATTCATATTCCCTTATAATTTCTATGTCATCAAGGATGATATTTTCATTAATATCCATTTTTTGTGATAGGTATGCTACCACAGAAGGTAATAATATACATTCTTGGGATATTGACACCATATGAGACTCATCCTCCACCTTACACTTGTATAGGATAGGAGGGAGATTCATAATACATAGGGTAATTCCCTTATCAAATCAATTTATTTTGGACTATATATGAAAACCCAATCCATACAAAAAATTGAATTGAATTCTACTAAAAAGAGTACTATATGATTCAATGGATGTTCATACCACAAATATGGATATTAAAGAAGTTATATACTTGGGTTTAAATTATTTCCCCATTTTAGGTTCTTGAATATAGCTCAACATCTAGGTTTCACTGTGGTTTTTGAATAGTTATACTAATCATGCATGTTATGGAAGAATACGTAAAACTATATTCAAATAGTAAATTCTCTATTATTGAAAAAATAACTAGTGTACATGTCACAACATAATTATTAAGAATCCAAATCAGTAGTTGGGATGTCATAATATATCCCATTCCCATTAGGACTTATACCTTATTATCATTTTTTGTCATCGATAACCCACGTCTTAGTGAATTGATTCAAAATGTTTCCTTGTTACATGAATTTGAAAAATTGGACATTAGGCTAAGGGTTGACTAGGGAATTAATTTTTTTCATAACATTGTTGAGTTTTTCCGATATTTATTTTCTATCTATGTGCCTTAACTTCCCACACCTAAAGAATTTATTTATCCACTTATTTAAATTTATGAGATGATTTATCCAAAACTTCTAACAAGTGGGATGTTTTAATTTCATTCCATCAATAAATTTTTCTACCACTCTTGTATAATTATAAATTGTTCTCCAATTACAATCTCTATACCCATGAGAAGATTCAGATTAAGGGATCCCCATTTCAATATTGAGGGAATGTCAGACAATTTCACATATATTTTAATGTCCCAAATCTCTAAAGTGTTTTTTATTCTTAGTTATATAATACCAAATAAATGGAAAATGTTAATTTTAAGGACAATGAAAACTTTATGGTGTATCATGAAATTCATGTAAATTTTTCCTTGTACTCCTTGATATATTCTTCATATTATTCTTACGGCCAAGAAATTCCATCATGAATTTATGTCAGAGAGAGTGAGGAAAAAATTTATTAAAATCATTTTCTATAATTCATTCCACTCAATTACCTAGATCTCTTCCTCATTCTTCATTTTCTTAACAAACATACACCATTGTATATTTTATCCCTCCATAGGTTAAATATCCAATGAAAACATATCTTTATAATATAATTAAATGAAAAAATAATATATTTTTAATTTATATGAACCATTTCAATATGATTAAAGGATCATAATATTCATAGAATGTTGAAGGCATTTGTCACAAAAAGGCTTCAACCAAAACATTCTATTTTTTAGGGAGTTATATTTTCCCCTTGATTAATGATTTTTATCAAAGCATGATTTACTTAAGTAATAATTTCCATGAATTTATTGAATACTATTCCCATTGGTTTTGGAATCTAATTTTAGTACCCTTTACATTGCTTATCACATTGGTTTTTGACATGGTTCCTCCAACTCCTAGCCATTGACTAAATAAATGAAAAATTAAGGATAGTAATTTTAAAACTACTAAACACATAAAAGGTAAACTATGAAAATTTATATCATTACACATAAATGATATAAATTCCCCAACATATGAATTTCTAGGTTTAAATATTTGTTATTAGTGATCTATTTACTAACATACATAGTTATGGGAATTTTTTCTATTCGTAATAGTGCAAAGATTACATATGAATTTATAAAAGTAAATATCCTAGGAGTTTTGAACAATGAGTGTAGTAAGGGCCATTTTTCATAAACTAGGTAATGGTAAATTAAGGCCCTAATGATCCCTTTTTAGGATTATTACCCCTAGGTACAACTATTACAAATCCATATCCACTTGAAGTTTCTTGATAGGGATTTTGTTTCCTTTAAGAAACTTATCAGTACATTACCTGTATAGACCTGTAAATTTCAAGGGAAATTTTTTCTTAATTTTATTTGGAATTCTACGAGTACGCAGTTTCTGACGGCGCCTGATTCTGAGGCCCGGTGTTCCTGGAATAATTTTTCAAAGTTTAGCTCAGGTACAATCAGTGAACGAACGAACGGGTTTTCTAACTTTTGATCCGGTGCTCGGAATTGAAATCCAAGGGCACTGATGAAACAACAATGCCGGTAATCGCTTAGGAAGACTTTTTCTGGAGTTTTGTTTTCTCGGGATAATATGTTAAAAATGTGAGGATTAAAAATATAGTTGTTTTACAATTATATTTTTATTACGCCACTAGTGGTTTATGAGTTATGGGAAAGGAAGTTGTGAGAATGTGGGATGGGGCCCACATGAGTCCCCACCTCCTTAAATTTACTAACACCCCATTAAACACCCTCTCCCTCTTTAATACATGTCAACCCCTCAAGTTTATGAGGAACCTTCCTCCCTCTCTTTAATTAAATGCCAACATGTTTAATTAATAAGGAACCTTCCTCTCTTTTTAATGTTCCATCGCAGTGGATTAATTTAGTGGGGACCTATGTCATAAATCCCCCATTTATGACTTGTATGCCAACGACGAACCCACCACTCCTATTTAAAGGAGGCCAGGGGGAGGAGTTCTGGATGGCTTCTTCAAGCGGCGGAACGCTATCAGTGAAGCACGTCGCCTAGAACTTAGAGAGTTTTCTCCTTCCTCCAACGATGAATGAAGAACGCCGACGCCACCCTCGGCTTCATCCTTCCCGATGTTGACGGAGCGATGCCCGTCTACCGCGACGCTGTCTATCGCGACACCGACGACCGCCTTCTTTGAGGTAGGGGTTTTAAGTTCAAATTTAATGGATTAAATTTCTTCTTGACTTGTCGAAGTTGTTTTATGTTAATTTAGACACCTTTTATCAAATTAACTTTAGGAGGTCGGGCCGCACAAACACGGCCGATCCTCCTCCACTTGTTGTTGATCATCGATGTGGTTTGGAATAGAGGTGGCGCGGTGCAACCGCACCACACGGGATTGAGGATGAACGCGGTGAAAGTGCGTGACTCCGTCGCGCCACACCGACGAAGACGTAGGAAGCCACGAACAAGGACGGGCCACGGAGGAGGAGCGCGGCGCCATCGCGCCGTGCCGGAGCATCACGAAGGGCTGCGGCCGGGGTGGGCCACGACGGATGGGTGGGGCACCGTCACGCCGCGCGAGTCTGAAAAGGTTGCGGCAGTCCAGGGAGGGGCGGCCGGAACTGCCAGCCGCTGGTGCATGGAAGGTGGGACCCACGGGGGTCCCATGGTGGCACATTGGCTGGCCATTTCGGCCAGCTGGTTTCGGAAAATCCGGGGGTCGTAACCCCCAACTGGCAAAGAGGTGGGGCCCCCCATGCGGGGGTCGTTTCCTTAATCACGGTAGGGGTAGCGCCCCCTCCGCATTCCGCTCGGCCGAATAGTCGGACCACTGGACATGCGGGCCGCGCCCGCGTCCGGCCGGACCGCCCGTGCCGGGCCGGACCGTCCACCCCGGGCCGGGGCGCCCGCGCTGGGCCAAACCCCTGCACAGGGCCGGGCCACGCTGGTTGGGCCGAGCCGCGCCCGCCGGGACAGGCCATGCCCAAGAGGTCCGGACCCGAACCAGGGTTGTGGTGACCCGGTTCTGGCTGACCCAGGGGGGTCTTGGGCCAGGTATAACCGGGCCAAAATCCCCTGTTTCCAGAAAGATCCGTTCGAATGCCCATATCTTGGGTTACAGACCTCCAATTTACACACAGGTAGTTGTGATGCAATCCTTGGATCGAGACAGTAGTTTTGGTATATTACACTCAAGGTTTCAGAGAACTTTGTGTATGGCCGGGTGGGTTCGAACACAAAACCAAACGGGTCTTTAGAGCAAAAACGCTTATATCTTGAGCTCCGGACGTCCGATTGACGTGCCGTCAACCTTGTTGGTTTGCTCGTAGTGAGACGGACCTTTTGGATTACCCCGCTTGAGGTTTGGATGCATTTAGAGTATGGTCGGGTTGGTTTTGACTTAAAAACCAACTGGGCCCCTGGAACAAAAAAGCCAATAACTCTCAGACTGGGTGTCCGATTGATGCGCCGTCTGTCGCGTTTAGCTCCTTTTGTCAAGACAGAACTTTTTGATACATCATCTCAGGTCTATGTGAAAATTGATGCGTCGACCCCCTGGTTCGTGGAGCGGATCATCCCGGAACGAGCATGCTGTGTGTGGGAACCCTAGAGCTGGCTGCGACTATGGCAACGATGACGACTGTACTGGGATCCTCTGTGGGTTCGACGAGGACGACTACCAGACTAGGATCCTCTGTGGGTTCGACGAGGATGAATACTAGACTGGGATCCTCTGTGGGTACGATGAAGATGACTACCGGACTCAGATCCTCTGTGGGTTCGACAAGGATGACTACCGCATTGGGATCCTCTATGGGTTCAACGAGGACGACTACGAGACTGGGATCCTCTTTGGGTTCGACGAGGACGACTACCGTACTGGGATCCTCCATGGGTTCGATGAGGACGACTATTGTACTGGGATCCTCCGTGGGTTCAACTACCATGCCGGGATCCTCCTTGGGTTCGACGACGATGCCTACTATACTTGGATCCTCTGTGGGTTCACTAACACAAAAACAGTTTTTCGTAGCGCCCCCCCTTTATCAGCGCTAACGAAAAATAACTGATAAAGGGGTGTGCCCTTATTAGCACTCAAAAAAGTGCTTATAAAGGGTGCATTTATCAGCGCTAAAAAATCACTGATAAAAGCACCCTTTATCAGCATTTTTTAGCATTGATAATGGGGCCCCCCATTATCAGTGATTGATTAGTATCACTGATAAAGGGGGGCCTTTATCAGCACTTTTTTTAAAAGCGCTCTTAAAGATTCCACTTCAAAAAAAATAAAAATATATATTAATATATTAATATATTAATATAGTTATATTGATATATAAATATAATATTTAATTCTTAAATATAT
The DNA here is from genome assembly GCA_963277665.1 of Viscum album. Lineage (NCBI taxonomy): Eukaryota > Viridiplantae > Streptophyta > Magnoliopsida > Santalales > Viscaceae > Viscum > Viscum album. The sequence continues at coordinate 2,010,341,923 of OY728121.1, read as the reverse complement.
TTTACATAAGTATAAATGTACATTTACACTTAATATACTTAATATATAAGATATTTTGTTAAAATGGCTTCATAAAATATTAAAAAAATATTTTTAATTAATAATATGCTAATTATTATGGAGTAATAGTCCTTTAATAACAATTTTATGACTAAAAAAATTAAAAAAAAAATAAAAAAAGATCCAAAATATGTTGAAAACGCAACTCAAACTTCAAACGGCCATAACTTTTGATCCGGGTGTCCATTTGAGCTCTACCACATATCAAATAGATTCATGCGATGAGATCTACATCACTATAATTTGGTAAAACCATGGTCAAGGGATTTTCAAGGCCAAAAAAGGCCCAAAAAGCCTCCAAAATTGAGTTTTTAGTCGGGGTACCCCTATTTTTTCACATTTTGTGGATTTTTAGCCTCGTTTAAGGGGGAATTATTGGCTTTTTTGGTGGGGGACAGAATTTAATCAAAGGTATTACATTCATATTGATATTATGTATTTGAAATTCCATTATTTTTTATAATTAACTACTATTTATAATCAAATATATAACTATATGTACATATTTTTTATATATTCACACATAAAAATTTAATTATAAATATAAATAATAAAATATATTTACATATAAAAGAAATTAGAATTATCTAAATAATAAATAACATCAATTTTATTTAAAATACAAATATATGAATATTTATATACATATCTATTAATCTAACTATATATATATATTAATCTAATTGTATCTATATTAATCTAATACTATATATATATTAATATAACTACATAAATATATATATTAGTATTACTATAAATATATATATTAATATCACTATAAATATATATATTAATATCAATATATATATATATATTAATATATATATATATATTAATATAAATATATATATATTAATATAAATATATAAGTTAATATAACTATATATATGTTAATATTACTATATATATGTTAATATAACTTCATATATATATATTAATATAAATATATATTACTATACGAAAAAATATAACTAAAAATATAACTATATATATATATTAATATAACTATATATATATTATAATATAACTATATATATATTATAATATAACTATATATATATATTAATATAAATATATATTACTATACAGACAAATATAATTAAATATATATATATATATATATATATATATATATATAGAGATATCATGAATTGGAACACAAATCAAAATAGAGTAGTGGTAAAGGCTTAGGCGCGCTGGGGGGAGGTCTCAAGTTCAAATCCTGGTGGAGGTAGGGGCGCGCGCGCATGGGGGAATATAGCAGCAAGCATTGTTAAAGGGTAAAGGAGGTGTGTGGGGCGCTGCACAGGGGCAGAAAATCTCTGTAAAAGGGGGGCCTCAAGCGATGTAAAAGCCCTCCCGATTGGCCGTATTATTTAAATTTTTCTATTTTTTTTTAATTTATTTTACATTTTATCATCTCTTTTAAAAAAGTGTTGATAAAAGGGGTCCTTTATCAGTGCTAAAATGAAAGCACTGATAAAGGAGGCGCTAATATAGGGGTCTTTTATCAGAGCTAAAACAAAGCGCTGATAAAGGACCCTTTTATCAGTGCTTTGTTTTAGCGATGATAAAAGACCCCTTTTATTAGCGATTTTTTTTTGCGCTGATAGAAGGAAACTTTATCATCACTTTTCGGAGCGCTGATAAAGCCCCCCCCCTTTATCTTCGCCGGCTTTATCAGCGCTTTTTCTAGCACTGATAAATGCCATTTTTAGCGCTGATAAAAGCCGTATTTGTAGTAGTGGTTCGGCAGCGACGAATACTAAAATAGGATCCTACATGGGTTTGGCAGAGGAGATAATTCAGAGGCTACATCTAATCATCTCCACCCATATTCATGAGTAGTATACCTATGTGAGCGGAGTCTTGAATTTCAATAATTATCCTCGATGTGATTGACTTAATATCCTGTGTGGATTGGATTATGTTATCCTGTGTGGATTTGGTCGTACATTCCTATGTGGATTAAGTTTTACTTTCCTGAGTGGACTGGATTGTACTAGAGATCGTGAGTTGGAGCTGAACTAGATTTTATGACTATGTATATGTATGGTCATATACCTAAGTAGTGCTGGATGATACTTTGTGATTGTATATTTTCTTTGTGGTTTATTCATTGTGGATTCAGGGGGACCTTCGAGAGTCTCGAGGTCCCTAATGAGTATCGTATACTCACCCCTACATGGGCTTCGCCTACTATACGTTGTGTTGGTTGCAGACGACAGACATCACTGATCGTGGTTGAGTCTTGTTGATCCAGACGGTACCCGGGGGAGGATCTCATGACGAGTCAGTGCCCAGAGGAGGATCTCACGACGAGTCAGTTCCCGGAGGTGGATATCACGTCGAGTCGGTGACCGGAGGTGGATTTCACGACGAGTCGGTACCCGAAGGAGACATACGGACGTGGAGTGATGAGGAGGAGATCTATACCTAACTTTTAGGTAGGAAGCCGTTAGGATGATCCAGGAGTGACTTTTCACCTTTCAGCTGTTTTCCATGAGTTGTACTTTACTTTTAGTTGTACTGCATCTTTAGTTGGGTTTGTATTCTGGCCCATTTACTTTTCATCACTTACTTTTGTTTTCAGTTTTCTTAGTGTTTATATCAGTTTGCGTACTTTGTGGTGTTTGTTTTATTTTATAAAGGCAATGCCTTCCCTTTTTATCGGGATTTGTGTCATTGGTGCTAGTCGCCGGCCCCTGGCCTATGGAAGGCGGGCTTGGGGTAGTCACGGCACGGGCCCCAAGGACGGGTCGTGAAAAATTGGTATCAGAGGAGTTCAGTTCTACTGTAGAACTCAGGACACTGATCTTTCTTCTATGTGAAGCAATAGTGTCAAGGGTATTGAGTGTGGTTATCAGTCCATGGAGTCTAGTGTTGGTTCGGTGGCCGACATATCCATACACAAGGACCCTAACTTCTGATTTCCGACTCAGTGCACGAAAACATTGATTGCATCTGTATTTCAAAAGTTTTCATTGTGATTACTTTGTGTCAGCTCACCAGGTATACTATTTTGTCTGTGGTGCACCTGTTTCTTTTCAGGATGGCCCCATGATGGCAGACAGCTAGGGTTCCGAGCTTTGTTCGAGACGACAGCCCACCGAGCGACGAGGCCTCGGTGCGGGGCCCTATTACAGCGGGTACACCGACGATACCTCTACTCGCTGATCCACTGATGCCACCAGCCCGAGCCGCTGAAAGTGAACGTCGCCTTTGTGTAATGCACAAGTTTCAATGTTAGAGACCGCCTGGGTTCCATGGGGAGACGGACCCTTAGGCAGCTGAGGATTGGATGGAGGCTGTTGTTCGAGTTTTCATGTTAGTGGGGACACCAGCTGACATCATGGTGATCCCTACAACGAGTCTCCTGCACGCGGCAACAGGCAGATGGTGGATCCTGATGCTCTAGGTGCACGAGGAGGCATCAATTATTTAGAAGGACTTTGAGAGCCTCTTCCACTCATAGTTCTTCCCATCCCCCCTCAGTGTGGTGCACATTCCGGATTTACTACAGCTGCGGTAGGGAATCATGACTGTGGCCCTGTACTTGGCTAGTTTTACTGGTCCCTCGCGCTACTCCACGGATATGGTATGGGACCCATTCTTCAGGGCCTGGACCTTCGAGCAGGGAATGAGTCATGAGATCAAGTCTTCGATGATCTCCCTCAATATCCCAATGCAGGCGGTGGTGTTGGAGAGAGACCTTCTAGTGAAGAGTTTTCTCGGCAAGCAGTCACCAGCGGTGAGACCCTCCATAGGACGACCTATAGCTGCGTCTTCTGCAGCTGGTAGTAGACAGATGGCGTAGAGATCCAAGCGGTCCAGACCATCAGATGAGCAATCTCAGGATGCAGATTCGGTTGTGCAGGGCACATGAAGGAGAGCCAGCCACACGAGGATCAGGCGGTGCTATGCATGCAGCGGACAGGGTCACAAGGCTCGAGACTGCCCGAACCGCCCAGTAGATGAGAATCATGCAGTAGAGAGACCTCCCAGGTAGAGGTTCTACCATGGCGGTCTGCAGGGAGTAGGCAGACGAGGCAAAGGAGCTGGCCGAGCAGCGGATGGGTGGGAAACACTATGAGGCCCTACCACCACCACCACCACCAAGAAGACCACCCCCGACCACAGGGAACGAGTGCATAGGGGAGAGCTCAGCTTCAGGCAGCTGAGGCTTACGACATTTGAGCTATGGGAGCTGATGGACAGGAGCGGGACTAGCTCTGGACATGGAGAAATTTTTTCATGTGGCTTCTGGCCTTGTTGATTTTGTGTTTATGGATGTCTTGTGTCTTTGTACCTTGAGCTGCAGTAATAAAATACACTTGTTCTTGTGACATTTTCTTCCCTGTCTATTTTATATAGTTGATACTAAGAGGTTCCTGTTAAAAACTATTGACTTGACCCTAACTTTCAAGATTCCCACTGAAAGAGACCTAGTGACCACACACTACTACTGACAGTGTGACTCAACCCTTATAGGCGAGAGTAACAGTTGGAACTCTTGGTAGTAGCGTCGAGGCCTTACGACGTCATCCATGGCATGGATTAGTATCATTCATGTCAGGATTGACTGTATTAGGAAAATAAAGTGGTTCATCCAGGGGATGAGACCAGATTTCTCTTATCGACAAAGAAGAAATCTTTGTAGCTCTTGTAGGACCAGAGAAGGTTCAGGTCATCCAAGAGCCGATGAGGACAGCTCAGTGCTGACATAAGTATTATACCGATAGGAGGTAGAGACCACTAGATTTTGAGGATGGTGACCACATTTTCTTATGGGTCTCACCTCGACGTGGATTATGGAGATTTGGCTGAGGTGGAAAGTTATCTCCATGATTCATTGGACCCTTCTAGCTCCTCAATATGGTATGCAAGGTGGTTTACTGCTTGACCCATCCACCTTAGTTGCACTAGGTGCATGACGACTTCCATGTATCTTAGCTGAGGAGATACGTGCATTAATCGACTCATATCATTGACGATGGGGTGACTATTGAGGAGGTCCTGGTGGAGATTGAGGATCGACTGGAGAGGGTCCTATGTGGACAGTCGATTCCTATAATGCGACTCAGGTGGCAACATGGGAACCTCCAGGAGAGCACTTGGGAGCGGGAGGCTCAGATGAGTGCTCAACACCCTCTTTTGTTTCCCTAGTTTGAGATATATCTATTCATGGCTATAAATACCTAAGGTGGGAGTAATGTAAAGACACATAAATTTTAAGGGAATGTTTTTCTTAATTTTCATTGGAATTCTACGGGAACACAGTTTCTGACGGCGCCTGATTCCGAGGCCTGGTGTGCCCGGAATAATTTTCCGATGATTATCTCGGGTACGTTCATTGAACGAATGAGCGGGTTTTCTAACGTTTGATCTGGTGATCAGAATTGAAATCTGAGGGCACTGAGGAAACCGCAGCCCCAGTAATCTCTTTGGAAGACTTTTTTTAGAGTTGCGTTTTCTCGGGATGATATGTTAAAAATGTGAGGCATAAAAATATAGTTTTTTTTCAATTATATTTTTATTACACCACTAGTGGTTTATGAGTTATGGGAACGGAAGTTGTGAGAAAGTGGGGGGGACCCACATGAGCCCACACCTCCTTAAATTTCCTAACACCCCTGTAAACAACATCTCCCTCTTCAATACATGTCATCCCCTAATGTTTATGAGGAACCTTCCTCCCTCTCTTTAATTAAATGCCAACATGTTTAATTAATGAGGATCATTCCTCTCTTTTTAATGTTCCACTGCAGCAGACTAATTGAGTAGGGCCCTATGTCATAAATCCCCCATTTATGACTTGCGTGCCAATGAAGAACCCACCACACCAATTTAAAAGAGGCCAGGGGGAGGAGTTCTGGACGACTTCTTCAAGCGGTGGAATGCTAGCAGTGAAGCACGGTGCCCAACACTTGGAGAGTTTTCCTCTTCCTCCAATGAAGAATGAAGAATGCCGATGCCACCCTCAGCTTCATACTTCCTGACGTTGATGGAATGATGACCGTCTACCATGACGTCGTCTACCATGTCACCGAAGAATGCCTTCTTCGAGGTAGGGGTTTTAAGTTCAAATTTAATGGATTAAATTTGTGCTTTCCTTGTCGAAGTTGTTTTATGTTAATTTAGCCACCTGTTATCAAATTAACGGGAGGATTTCGGACTGCACAAACACGGCTGATCCCCCCATTGTTGTTGATCTTCAACATGGTTTGAAACGGATGTGGCACGATCTAACGGCATCGCGCAAGAATGAGGATAAACGAGGCGAAAGTGCGCAGCGCCGTCGCGCCGTGCAGGCAAAGCCTTAGGAAGCCACGACCATGAACGAGTCGTGGCAGAGGAGCACGACACCGTTGCACCGCACCAGTAGGAAAAGGCCGCAGCGGTGCAGGGAGGGGCGGCCGGAACCTCCGACCGCCGGTGCATGGCATGCGGGACCCATGGGGGTCCCGTGGTGGCAGACCCCGGATTTGAAAAATCCGGGGGTCGTAACCCCCGGCTGGAAAAGATGAGGGCCCCCCACGCAGGGGCCGTTTCTTCAATCAAGGGAGGGGCAGTGACCCCTCCGCATTCCACTCAGCCAAACAGCCGAGCCGCTGGCCACGCGGGCCACACCTACGTCAGGCCGGACCGGCCGCGTCGGGCCGGACTGCCCGCACCGGGTCGTGCCGCCCGCGCTGGGCTGAACCCCTGCGTCGGGCTGGGCTGCGCTGGCTGGGCGGGGTCGTGCCCTAGTGGTCCGGACCCGACCCAGGTCGGGTCGACCAGGTTCGGGCCGACCCAGGGGGTCTTGGGCCGGGTCCGACTGGGCCCAAACCCCCTATTTCTGGACATATCCATTCAAACGCCCATATCCTGGGCTAAGGACCTCCGATTGATGCACCATCAGTTGCGATGAGATTCTTGAATCGAGGTGGTCGTTTTAGTATATTACAATCATGGTTTCAGAGAACTTTGGGAATGTCCGGGTTGGTTCAAACACGAAACCAACCGGGCCTTCGGAGCGGAAACGTTTATATATTGAGCTCCGGACGTCCGATTGATGTTCCATCGACCTTGTTGGATTCCTCTTAGTGAGACAGACCTTTTGGATTACTACTCTCGAGGATTGGATGTAGTTTTATTTTAGTTGGGTTGGTTTTGAGTTAAAAACCACCCTGGACCCTGGAACGAAAAAGCCAATAACTCTCAGATCGGGCGTCCGATTGATGCTCCATCTATCGCATTGTGTTCCTTTTGTCGATATGGAACATTGTGATACATCAACTCAGGACTACGTGACAGTTGATGTGTCGACCCCTTGGCTCGTGGATCAGATCCTCCCGGAACGAGCGTACTGCGTGCGAGAACCCTAGAGCTGGCTGCGACTGTAGCAATGATGACGACTATACTGGGATCCTCTGTGGGTTCGACGAGGATGACTACCGAACTGGGATCCTCTGTGGGTTCGATGAGGAAGACAACCGAACTGGGATCCTCCTTGGGTTCGACGAGGACAACTACCACACTGGGATCCTCCATGGGTTCGACGAGGACAACTACCACACTGGGATCCTCTGTGGGTTCGACGAGGACAAATACCGGACTAGGATCCTCTGTGGGTTCGACGAGGATGACTACTGTACTGGGATCCTCTGTGGGTTCGACGAGGATGAATATTGTACTGGGATCATCCGTGGGTTTGACTACCGTGCTGGGATCCTCTGTGGGTTCGATGATGATGCCTACTATACTTGGATCATCTGTGGGTTCGGCATCAGCGACTACTAAACTTGGATCCTACGTGGGTTCGACAGAGGAGATAATTCATAGGCTACATCTCGTCATCTCCACCCCTCTTTGTGAGTAGTATACCTGTGTGAGATGAGTCTTGACTTTCAATCATTATCCTTGATGTGATTGACTTGATTTCCTGTGTGGATTGGATTATGCTTTCCGGTGTGGATTGGTTCGTACTTTCCTGTGTGGATTAAGTTTTACTTTCTAGAGTGGACTGGATTGTACTAGAGCTCGTGAGTTGGAGATAAACTAGATTTGATGACTTAGGTATATGTATGGGAATATACCTAAGTAGTGTTGGATGTTACTTCCTGATTGTATCTTTTCTTTGTGGTTTATTCTTTGTGGATTCAGGGAGACCTTCGGGGGTCTCGAGGTCCCTACTGTGTATCTTATACTCACCCCTGCATGGGCTTCACACAATCTACGTTGTGTTGGCTGCTGACGATAGACATCAATGATCGTGGTTGAGGCTTGTAGAGCTGGACGGTACCTAGAGGAGGATCTCACAATGAGTCGGTTCCCTGAAGAGGATCTCACGATGAGTCAGTGCCCAGAGGTGGATATCACGTCGAGTCGGTGACCGGAGGTGGATTTCACGACGAGTCGGTACCCGGAGGAGACGGATAGACTTGGAGTGATGAGGAGGAGATATGTACCTACCCTTCAGGTCGGAAGCGGGAGGATGACCCAGGAGAGGCTTGTCACCTTTCAGCTATGGTCCTTGAGTTGTACTTTACATTTAGCTGTACTACATCTTTTGCTGGGTTTGTATTCTGGCCCATTTACTTTTCAGCACTTACTTTTGTTTTCAGTTTACATAGTGTTTACTTTAGTTTGCGTACTCTATGGTTTTTGTTTTATTTTATAAAGGCAATGCCTTCCCTTTTTATCATGATTTACGCCTTTGTTGCTAGTCACCGACCCCTAGCCTATGGAAGGCGGGCTTGGGGAAGTCACGACACGGGGCCCGAGGACGGGTCATGACATTACTATAATTAGGGAAGGATTTTGTATTTGTACAGTTATCCTTAAGGCTTTGACTACTATTTTATAATCATAATACATAGAAATAACTTCCCTTTAATGTAATAGAAACTATGACAACCCATATCATTAATACACATTTTTTCATTTGTTAGTATATAATGATAAACATAATGCGTTTTCCAAGGATCATGTGGCCTAGTGTATTGGTGAAATTTTTTTCATAAAAAATTAACATAACTCATGGGTACAATAACATTATTTAAACACTCAAAAACGTACCCTTATATTATCTTGATCTTTTGATACTACAAGGGATAACCTTCAGACATACATTAGAAAAGGTTGAGATATAGACCCCAATAAGGGAATAATCAGAACATAATATGATGGAAGTAATATATGTTAGTAAAGAGTCATGTCAATGTTAAATAAAATGAGAGGGAAACATAAACATGATCATCAAAGCATGATATAATATGACAACGTCAAGGAAACAAAATGATGTGGAGACAACTGAGAACATTTATTTATAAGAATAAGTCAAGTTTAATTGCCATGAAAAAAATAACATATTATTTCTTAGGATATCCTTTCGAAAACCTTACATGGAGTCTCACTAGATAAATAAATTACCAAATTTATTTTGGAGAAATAACATTTTTGGCCCACACATAACATTCATATCATGTACATGCATTTGGGAGCCACATATATCATATAACATAAGAAATATTTACATCTATTTGAACCTAATGATTAAGTAAGTCTTTTAAAATACATGTAATTCCAAAATAAATTAGTGATAGTTATGACTAGTTGAATATCCATGAGTGGAAATTTTAATGCATATTCAATACATATAAGATTGGAATGGAAAATCAGAGGATGATTTTAATAGAATAGTGTCTGTACAAAAAGGTTTATGGAAGGGGTGAATGTGAGTGACTTGTGGTATTTCCTAAAATGTGAATTATAATTTATTTTAAGGGTTGTGTAAAAACACACCAAAAAATGGAAAATTTAAACTAACAGGGCTTAATAAAAATAATTTACATAAACAATAAATAGGAGGAGAGGGTCCCATACCTTGAGAATTCACTCCTAAAATTGTGGGAGGAGATTATTAAGAACATTGGAACACCTTAGGAATTATTTAGAGAGTGATAGGGAGTGTAAATTCATTATAGATATGTTTTTATTGAAAATTACTAGTAGTTTAGGGGTGTAATTATAGAAAATTTTTGGAAATAGTTTATTAATTTCTAAACATGTGTTTTGGACTCTATATGATAAAATAATTGAAACCAAAAACCATCCCATGGGTTATAAATAAAATATGAGTATTTTATAATATTTTATAATTACCAAATCCTAATTCCTCAAAATAATACCATCAGTGATGTGATAGTGTTTCATTATTAAAAATAATTTATTTTATAAACTTAAAATGTAATATTTTTTTAGGATACATTAATTGTTTTTAAAATTAAAACAAATAACACAAAATCAAATTATATCAAATGGGATATATATTTTTGGTATTTTATTACATTTATAATAATTATTACAACACTTTTGATCCATTATGATGTCATAATACATACCATACATTTGTAAAATATTTCATTTTTCTAAAAAAATAAATTATGTATGATAATTTGGAAAAAATCACTATTGATTAATTTTAACATAACAATTTATAAAATAGATTTTATTTTTGTCATATTAATTTTTTAAATATGAAATTTTTTAATTTTAAATAAATAAAATATTTATAATAGAGTACATGTTTTACCAAAAATATAGTTTTCTATCACTTATAAAGATTATATTGGACTTCACTAAATTACATTTTCATTTGAATATAAATATTATTTAATAACTACATTATATAAAGAAAAATATAATTTTCAATAATTAATCAACAAAAATTAGTTAAAACACTACATATTCCAAAAATTATTTTGTTCTCTTCATATGAAAATATAATTTTCTTCAAATTATATAAAATTTTAATAATAACGAGGGTTAAAGATGACCATTATTTTATTAAAAATAAAAAAATACAAATTCACACTACAAGGGTCTAGATACATAAATGATTTTTCTCAAGCATCATTTTTCAATACTCAACTAGGGATTAGTGAAAGGAAAATACTAATGATTCCATCTCCCTTGGATGTTCTGATTGATGTGCTGCATACATTACAATCCAGTTGGTTGAGGACCTAACATATTATTTATGTGTATATTTAATTTTTTCATAACCCTTAATAAATAAAAATGAAAATAGACATGGTATAATTAATTTTTTTAATGGTTAAGATGATTAATATTCTTTTAAATCCAACCATCTATATTAGAAAGAAATAAAAAAATTAGTTCATGTGTTCTCTATAACTATAATGAATTTAATATATCACAAGGGGAATTAAATTTTTAAAATAATTGTTCATTACACCAAGACCACGAAATGGGGACACTATTCCTTCTATATCATGTAAACAACAACAATAATAATAATATTGGAAATATGATTATAATTACGTATTAGTTAAAGAACACAATAGAATTGAATTGATAAATATCATCATAAATATTGAAAAATGGATACTATATAGTCACATATTACAAAAAAATGATCTGTAGATTTGGAAGATTAATATATTAAATAAAAAATAAAAAAATTATAATGAGGAAAAACAGAAAAATATCCTTGTATTTGTCTCGGTATATCCTGTAGCATCACAGTTATTTATAGAATAATAATTATCATATCTATTAATATTTAAAAAGATGATATTAATTTTAAATTAAATAGGAAACTTTTTCTGATAGTATACTCAACACGAAACAACGAGATTGTTTGAAATATTATGTTGTAAACAATGTTGGGTTATACAAAAAATAATTCTATAATAATAATATTATTTTTAATGGAAGTTAACGTTTAGCCGTTGTAATGGAAGAAATAATAATTACTAACTATAGTGTGATTATATATTTTTGTTAAATTTTTTACATTTATCCAATAAATTTTAGACCCTTAAAATGAGAGTGAATTCAATTTTAAGCTTGAAATACTCTAATATTTTTTAAAGTCGGTTTACTACCATTTGATGGAGATGCCTTTTTAAATCTACTTTTTATCACTATTATATGTTATATTCTGACAAAATATATTTCTATTTTATAATAGTATCATCAAAATTTACTTTGGATGAAATTTTGTCATTTTTCTGATAAAATTTATATTTTTATGAATAGTGAAAATACTGAATTTTAATTTAAAACTGCCTTTTAATCTAATTGATTTGTATAGTTACATTATTATTTTCAGCGGTTTTAATGTGTAATTGGATTTTGTTTTAATTATTTAATCCAATTATTGTAATTGGATGTAATTTCACTTTTAAATTGGACATAAACACATGTTAATCTTTTTATAGTTATTACATCTTTAAAACCCGGTTTTTAGTTTGAAAACTGGAATTAATTTTAAATTAATTACTGAAACTTTGGTGGTTTTAATTTGGAAAAATGGATTCCATATATGAAACTAGGAAGTCCAAAATGTGTAAATAGATACCTTTTAGTTTTCGACATTATGAATAGTAACTTTAAAAATTATTTTATTTACCATGGTTTAAAGTTAATTCTTTTAAATAAGGTTAAAAAAATATTATAATAATATTAAACTACCCTAAAACATTTAATAATCCTATTTTATGAGATATTTCCAACCATGGGAATCCATGGATCGATTTTGGGATACCAAGGATCCACTTGGATGTGAAAATGACATTTTATAAGAATTAATTTAAAGTAATGAAAAATATAACATTAACCTGTCTATTTTAGTAAAACAATTTTTATATAGGGTTATATAACTGATATCTTACACTATAAATAGTAATTAGAAGTATACAAATATTTACAAAATCATGGTATTTTATTTAAATTTTATTTAAATCAAATAAAAAAATTTATTTATGACACAATAATGATATAATGATTACCTTATTAATGAATCCTTTAAATAAATGAAATTATAAATATTATAATAATTTTATTTTGAAAATTTTTATGTCATCCAATAGTTTTAGGGATTATTATGCTATTTTATCTTATAATTAGTGATGTTTTTTCTAAATAATCAAGTTTTTAAATATTCATAAAATGTCATGATATGAATTGTTTATAAATTGACATAAATTAGTTTTTCTTAAAATACTACTTTTTCAAATAATAAACTAGTTATAAAAATATATGATTTTGCCAAATGAATTATATAACATTTAAAATTTTATTAATGAATCACTTGAGGTTCTATTTCAATTTTATATTATGTATATTAACCATATAGTATGAATATACAAGAAGACATGGTAAGAGTCAAATTAGATAAATAAGGGTTAAAGCATAAAGATAAGGTTAAATATGTGACCTAGAATTTTCTAAAACACATTGGGTGAGTTTTTTTTGACCAAAAATAGTTATATATTAAAAATAAATGACATTGTGACCATTTTAAATCGAAAATCATTTTATAATATAATAATATTTCAATACATTCTTAAAGTGCCCCTCCTCCCACTTCTAAAAGGGAATCACCATTACCAATTTAATCACACCTATAAAGCCCATTGGATCATCCAAACTCCACCCATATAATCTTCAAACATACCTATATTCATCCAAGAATAATTACCTTTGGCATAAGTCAATTCAAGAAATCCTTGTGTCTCAAATCAAATGGAGTTACACGTTTTAAGAGGTAGAATCCTCTCAAAAGTTCCTTTGTATTATTTTACATCCCCACTCCCAATTATCATTTTATTCTTTTATTAGATAATAACAACAACATACCCAATATTCTATGATATTTTCATGATAATTATTCAAACTACACTTACACACACCTCTGTCTAATGGATACGAACATATTGTTTCTGTGTATGGCGAACTACTACACCACGAAACGATGATTGTTTGATTTTCCCCTACCACCTCTCATGGTAGACATTATGATGTAATAGTATTTATATATGATATATATGATATTTATATTTATATTTTCTCTATGATAAATTAATTTTTATTTACAAACATACCTTTATTATTTTCATTATGTGTAAATACGATAATTTCATTTTAGGATGTGCGGACTACCGCCCCCACAAAGTGATATGACTCATTCATACCAGACATGGAATGTATAAAGGATGGAATTAATGAACATATGTAACATATATAGCATATATTTTTATAATTTAATTATTAGATACCTATTTTTCTATTATTTTTCATTTCTTTACTATGAAAAAAATGAATGTAGTGTTCATGAATACGTACGGATTACCTTCTCCATGAATGATTCATTTCATTTCTTATATCCAAATGTTATGGACTAGTATAAATACATATATAATGGTTATATATGATTTTTAAATCATGATTTCTATTATTGTGATAATTTAATTTTGACCACAAGGAGAATTTGTATTTATAACAAGATATTTTTCGACTCCAGTACCTAATATCGAAAAAACGACCGATATTAACTTAAATAATTATGTAATTTTATAATATGGTAATAATTGATATAAAAGGAATAATAAACTTGAAAATTGTTCTTAATCAATCATAAATTAACTTAAGTTTATTATTCTGGAAGAACAAGTAACATACGTGGCGAATCAGACTCAAGGTATCAGACACCGTCTTAATATCCTTTCATTGAGGCATTATTTGATAATATACAACTCCTAATTTTAGACAGTGTGTAATAAAACCATTTGACTTTTAATTATATTCAAAGTGAATATTTTTCTAGGAATTGATTTACTAAATTATAAAAGGAATGTTTTTAACGTATGCAGTGACAAAGGTGACTCAGTCACCATAATAGTTAGTTTATATTTGGCATCCTCTAAAATAAAAAAAAATCAAAAGGAAATGAATTCCATTTTTTACTTTTTTGGTTGTTTTGGTATTTAAAATGGTTTTTGAAATGGATTCATTATTTCAATATCTTGAAATGAATTATTGTCATTTTAAATGAAATATTATTAATGAAATGTTGATATTTGAAATATGTTTCATGATATGATTATATAATGGTACATGGAAATTTGATGGGTGGTTACATGACAATCCTATGATGGGTGGTTTAGTGATAAACCAAATTACGAGAAGATATGTGACAAACTAAAAATGGGTGGTTATGTTGTAACCTCAAATTCATTGGGTATGGAATCAACCATATGGTTGTTCCATTTAGTTATATGTGTGGAAGTAGACCATATGGTTATTCCATTTAAGTGTTTTTATATCCCCAGTTACGTTTATATGTAATATTCTTCTTTCTATGGGCTTGTGTTAATATTTGGGTTACAAAAAGGGTAATTAATGAACTTATATTAAGTGAAGTATATTTACTACTTCTTAATGGTGAAAATTATAACATTACGATAAAGTATTCATGGATTTCATGTTATCCCAAGACTAAAATTTTTCTTTCATTATGCATCCCATACTGATATTTTTATTTTCATACGATATTTTGAAATGTTTTTCACAAGATATAAAGAATAATTGTGTCACGGATAGGATCAAGGAAAAGTTTTTCTTTTAAAAAATGGAACCATGTTGTATTTCTTTTAAAAAAAATATGAAACAAATGGAGACTAAGAATAAGTGTCTACTTGTAATGTTCTAGATCTTATGTATAAGTAATATCCTAATTTTATAATGCTATAAACCTGAAAAAAAACCTTGATATGAATAAAATTCAAATTATTGAGTTATATGATGATTAAGTTTTGTTTAAGGCTGAGGCCTTATAGTTGGTATCCGTGTTCTATTTAGATAACTTTAGGAGTTATAATATTTTTAACAGAATATCCATAAAATATTTTTACTTTATGGTCAAATTGAAATGATATATTATTTTATGATTACCACATTTCTTTATCTAAGATAGCTTTTTTCAGAATGGTTTTCCGTAGAGGAATCATGGAAGTTGTGCTGGGAGGGAATACATAGGGAAATAATGTTCCAAATCAACATCATGAGATGGTCCGAATCAGAACTGAATAGTTTTATGTAGTGATGGATCAGTTGACTCGGTTGATAAATGGTGTCTGTGTTTATAGACAGAATTTTGGTATATTCTAAAATCAATAGGAACATGAATGTCACTTAAGGTTTGTTATAGAAAACAAAAAAGAAAAGAAACTATTTGTAATGTTTAGTAACAGTTAATTTTTGTTGCAAAAATTTCATTCCTTAGTCACATTGTTTCTAAAGATGGTATAATTGTTGACCCTTCTAAATTTTTTTTTGATGAGTGTACAAGACCTACCAATATCACAATGATTTATAGTTTTACTGGATTAGTTTGTTAGTACCGAAGGTTTTTAGAAAACTTTTCTCAGTAATATAGCCCCTATTTAAGATAACATGTAAGGGACGTAAGTTCAACTGGACAAATAGAATTTGTTGATTGTTTTCAGAAAATAAAATGAAGATTGGTAAATGCTCTGGTTTTTGCCTTGCCTTCCTGAAATGGTGAATTTTTTATCTATAATGATGCTTCATTAAAAGGCTTTGGTAGTATCCTTATATAGAATTATCAGGTAATTTATTATTCTTCGGAACATTTAAAACCTCGTAAGTTAAATTACACTACACATTATTTGGAATTAGCTACAATTGTTTTTTCATTAAAAATTTGGAGGCATCATTTTATGGAAGAATGTTTGAAATATATACTGATAAAAAAAGTTTGACCTTTAAATTTACATAGAAATAATTAAACATGAGAAAATGGATATGGCTATAATTAATAACGGATTATGTTTACACTATCCCTTAACATCTGAGAAAGGAAAATAAAGTGTCTCAAACTTTGAATCAAAAAAGTAATACTATATTAACCATGATATGTTTGGAACATGATCGTTTGGTTTCTAATTTGATGAATTTTTATTGGAAGTTTTTGGTGAAGGGAATTCCTCTATTTTGTTTCAAAAGGTTAAGTTAACTGAATTTATCTTTGATAAATGTTGGGTTTTGTGGTTTGTAATTTGATTATGTGCGCCTTGTGATTCACAGTTAAATAAAGAGTTATTATGTGAAAATTATAGTTATCCTCTTTCAGTTCATCTAGGTATTACTAAGATATATAGAGATCTTATAGAGTATTTCTTGTGGGATATAATAAAAAGGGATATTTCCGAAATTACTGTGAAGTAATTGATTTGGAAGTAGGTTAAATTAGAGTTGAAGTTATCAAAAGGGATGATTCATCAATTTCTAGTGCAAGAGTGGATATGGGAATTTGTGTCCTTGAATTTTGTAGTGGGGTTACCAAAAACATGTCTAGGTAACAATAAAACTTATATTACTATAGATCGTTTGACTAAATCATCACATTTTCTTCCTATTCAAGATATTATGTCCCTAGATCATCCGTTTTGATTGTATATTAAAAAGATAGCTAGATTACATGGAGTTCCTTTTCCATTTTATCATATTATGATCCTAGGTTCACTTTTAACTATTGTAATGTCCTCCATGAGTCATTGGGAACTATACTAAATTTCAGTATAGATTTTTATCCTCAATCAGATGGGCAGTCAGAATGAAAAAAATTTAGACCATGAAGGATATGCTACGTGCTAGTTCAACTGATTACCAGGGAAGGCGGGACCATCATATTTCTTTTGTTGTGTTTTTTAATAATAATATTTTTCATTTTAGTATATATATGGCTCCATTTGAAGTACTATATGTAAATCAGTGTCGAACTCTAGCTTTTTGGGATGAATTTGTTGAAAGGATGTTTATGGGACCAAAATTGGTAGAAGATATGGAAGAAAAATTTCATCTTATTAGAAGCACAAGAGGATAGTTCAGATCAGGAGAAATATTTATGCGGATAACTGGAGGGAGGATCCTTATTTTGAGGTAGGTGATCATGTATTTCTCAAAATTTCTCCATGGAAATGTGTGATGTCTTTTAATGAAAAGGTAAATATGAGTCTAAGATTCGTTAAAACCTATGAAATCCTAGAGAAAGTTGGATCAGTTACCTATAGGGTGGATTTACCTCTATGTTTATCCGAGGTACACAATGTTTTTCATGTTTTGATGTTGAGAAAATATATGTCAGATCCATCTTCTTTTTTGAGTCCAAAGGTAGTTCAGTTTGAATAAAATCTCACTTATGAGTAATTTTCAGTACAGATACTTGACCATAGAGATAGATAATTTCAGAATAATGTGATTTATTAGGTAATTTTTGTGTGGAAAAAATATATGGTTAAAGAGACAACATGGGAATCTAAAAATTCTATGATGGAGGAATACCCTCACATATTTGATATGTAAATAAAATTTCGGGGATTCAATTTAAAAATGGGGGAAATGATGTAGAATCACAGGTATTTAAAGAATAATAAATTTCAAATATATTAATATTTACAAAGAATATATTAATTTTACCTTAAATAGGTCACTTTTTCCAATAGCGTACTCAACATGCAACAAAAGATTTCTAAAAAATATTATCTTCCACATAAAATATTATTATACATGTTTGTAAAAAAATTACATTTAACTAATAAATTTTAGAGGCATAAAATGATAATGAATCCATCTTTAAGCATGAAATACTCTGATATTTTTTAAAAGGTCAGTTTACCGCCTCTTGATGATGAATAATTTTTAAATCTAGTTTTTTTCACATTTATATTTTTTATTTGAAAAAATAAATATATTATTTAGAATCATAACATCAAAATTTACTTTTAATGAAATTTTGTAATTTTTCTGATAAAATTCATATTTTTAAGAATAGTGAAAATTACTACATTTTAATTCAAAACTAACTTTTAATCTTATTTATTTATATGGTTAGACTACTATTTTAATTGGTTTTAAAGGTTAATTGGACTATTTTTGGTTATTTAATCCAGTGATGGTCATTATATGTAATTTCACTTTTAAATTGTACATAATCACATGTCAGTCTATTAATAATTATTACTTCTTAAAAACCTGGTTTTTAGTTGGACGCCTGGAATTATTTTTAAATTAATTACTGAAAATTATTTGTTTCAAATTTGGAAAAAAGGATTCCATATTTTTAATTAAGAGGTCCAAATTGTGTAAATAGTTACCTGTTATTTTTATACATTATGTATAGTAGCTTCAGAAATTATTTTATTTACCATTGATAAAGGGTAAATCTAGTAAACAAGGGTTAAGAATAATGTTATAATAATATTGAACTACCCTAATAAATTTCCTATTTATATTTTATGAGATATTTCCTACCATTGGTATACTTGGGTGGATTTGGGACCCCATGGATCCACATGGATGTGAAAATGGAATTTTATAAGAATTAATTTAATGTTGTGAAAAATGAAACATAAACAAGTATATTTTAGTAAAACAATTTTTATATGGGGTAATGTAATTGATCTATTTCACTATAAATAGTAACTAAAAATATATAAAGATTTCCTATATAATTATATTTTATTTATAATTTTTAGATATCAAATAAATGAATTTATTTATGAAACAATGATGATATAGTCATTACCTTATTAATGAATTATTTAAATAGATGAGATTTTAAATATTAAAATAAATTTATTTTTAAATTTTAATGCCATAAAAAATTTTAGGGATGATTTTGAGTTTTTATATTTGAATTAATGTTTATTTCTAAATAATCAAGTTGTTATGTGTTTTTAAATAGTCATTATATGAAATGTATAATATTCGACATAAATGATATTTGAAAAAAAAACTATTATTTTATTAAATGATATAATAGAGATAAGATACTAATATTCGTCCAAATTACCAATATAATGTTTAAAATTTCATTAATTAACCAATTTAGGTTCTATTGTAATTTTAAAGTAACTATATTAACCATATAGTATGAATATACAAAAAGAAATGGTAAGAGTCAAATTAGTTAACTAAGGGTTAAAGCTAAAAGGTAAAGTGAAATTTGTGGTCTAGACTTATCTAAAACCGATTGGTTGAAAGGTTTTGAACCCAAAATCATATTATATTTGAACTTAATGACTTTGGGACCATTTGAAACCGAAAATAATTTTATAATAAAATAATATTTCAATACCTTCCTAAAGGGCCCCTCCTCCCTCTTATAAAAAGGCAGCACCTATACCCATTTAATCACACCTTTAAAGCCCATTGTCTCATAAAACCTCTACCAAAATAATCTCCCAACACCCCTCTATTACTCCAATAAGCCATAACGTAGGAAGAAGTAAATTAAAAAAATCCAATTGGCTCAAATCAAAGGGAGGTACACGTTTTAAGAGGCATCATCTTCTCAAAAGATCCTTTCCGTTATTTTAAATATGCACTCCATATTCTAGTTTTAATATTTTATTCCATAAGAAAACCTGTATCATAAATATATTAGGATATTTTTATGATATGAATTCAAAAAACACTCACACACCCCTCCATCTAATGAATACGATCATACTGTTTTTGTGTATGGTGAACTCCTACCTCACGAAGCGATAATTTTATGTTTTCCCCAACCACCTCTTATGGTATCCATTATGATGGAATTGTATTTATATATGATATATATTATATTGTTATCTTCTCTGTAATACTATTATTTTTATTTACAAACATACCTTTATGCTTTTCATTATATGTAAATATGATAATTTCATTTGAGGAAGTATAGACTACCGCCCCCTCAAAGTGATATGAATTAATCATGCCATACATGGAATGTATAAATGATGGAGTTAATGAACTTATGTAACATATATATCATATAATATTGTACTATAATTTTAATATATCTATTTATCATTTAGTTTTAATTTCATTAATATGACAAATAAATGAACGTAGCATTCATGCATACGTACGACTTATCATCTCCTTGAATGGTGGATTTCATTTCTTATATAAAAATGTAATAGACTATTATAAATACATATATACGGGATATATATTATATTTAAATCATGAATACTATTCTATAGATTATTAAATTATGACAACATAGACAATTTGTAATTATAACAAGATTATTTTTGACTCAAGTACTAAATATCGACAAAACAACCTACATTAACATAAATAGTTATGTAATTTTTATAATGTGGTAATTTTTCATATAAAAGTATTAATAAACATGAAAATGGTTCTTATAAATTAATAAATTAAATTGAGTATATTATTCCATAAGAACAAGGAACATACGTGATGAATCAGACTCAAGGTAAGGTACATCATCTTAATCTCCTTTCATTGAGGCATACTTTGATAATATACACCTCCTTTTATACGGTGTATAATAAAACCATTTGACTTTTAATTTCATTCAATGGGGATATTTTTCTACTACGTGTTTTACTAAACTATAAAAAGAATGTTTTTAAGGAATGCGGTGACAATGACCTCTCTGTTGCCATAACCGTTATTTGATATTTGGATTCCTTTAATATCATTAATTTTTTCAGAAGGAAATGAAATAATTTTTTCCCTTTTAGGTTATTTTGGTATTGAAAATGGATTTTGAAATGCATTGTATATTTTAAAATCTTGAAATGATTTCTTGTGATTTAAAATGATATTTTATTAGTGAAATGTGGATATTTTAAATATTTTAAATGATATGATTTTATAATGGTACATGGACATTTGAGAGGTGGTTACATGATAAACCAATGACAGGTGGTTATGTGACAAACCAAATAATTGGTGGTTCCATGATAATACAAGGAAGGGTGGTCACATTATATCCTCCAATGCATTAGATAAGGAAGTCAAACATATGGCTATATAATTTAGTAATATATGTGGAAGTATACCGTATGGTTATTCCACATAAATGTGTTTATGTCCCACGTTACCTTTATATTGTATATGTTTCTTTTTATGGGACTGTGGTAATATTTTGGATGAAAAATGGTAAGAAATGAGCTTATAATAAGTGAAGTATATTCACTAATTCTTAAAGGTGAAAAATATTACTTTATGATAAAGTATTCATGGTTTTCATGTTATCCCAAGACTAACAGATTCCCTTCATTATGTATCCATTAGTAAACTTTTTATGCTCATCCCATGTTTTTAAATTTTTTCAAAGGACATAAAGAAGAATAGAGTCAAGCATGGGATCAAGGAAAAGTTAAGAAGTTAGAATATGAAACGATGACATATTTATTTTTAATGAGTTTTTTTATATAAAAATTAATACTAGGTAAATGTGTGTACTTGAAATGTTAAAGATGTAATGTGAACGTTATGACCTAATTCTCTAAATCTCTAAACCTGAAAATTTCCCCATTATGAATTAAAGTCTAATTATTGACTTATCTCAAGATTAAGTAATGTTTAAGGTGAGGGCCTTATATATACACAATTCACTTTCCCACTCTACATTATCTATAGGCCCACATGGGATCGTTACACTTGGTTTGATCCCTAACTGGAAGTTCTTCTTGAACATCAGGGTTCCCATGTTGGGTATATGTAATAAAAGTAGTTGTTCACTCACAGTGAATTATTAGAATAATTGACTCAAGTATCAGAGAGTGTATTTACTGACGAAAATAACTACTACAAATATGGCCTTTATAAGTGCTAGAAGAGAGCTGTTAATCTTCGAAAAGATAAAGGGGTCCATTTTATTAGCCCTCAGAAAAGAGCTGATAAATGCCCCTATTATTAGCCCTAAAAATCACTGATAAAAGGTGTCTTTTTACAAGTTCTAAAGAAAGAGACGATAAAATAGTTCTTTATCAGCAGATTTTTTAGCGATGATAAAGAAAAAATTTTATCATCACATTTTTTAGCACTGATAAAAGTCAACAAAATTAAAAAAAATGTTTAAAAGAATATACAATGTGGGGGGAGCTTTTAACTGCCCTTGACCCCCCTATAAGAGTTTGTTGGAGCCCCCTCCCTCTCACCGCATGATCCAATTTCCCATGAAACCCACTCCTACTACCCACGCTCCCTTGGTTCTACAAGAACTCGAACCGTAGAACTCCACCCTTGCGTGCTTGCACCTATACCACTAATCAATTTCATTTTTTTTCCAATTATCATTATCTCTATTTATTTATAATTATATATATAGTAATATTTATTCATATATTAATATATATTCAAACTAATACATATATATTTATTCATATATTTATATATTTATAAATATATTCATATATTAATATATATTAATATATATATATATTGTTATAATTTTTTATCTGTGTATTTATTTCTATATTAATATATATTTATGAGATTAGTTTTAAATACAATTATAAAATATTTTTTTATGTGATTTTATAAATAAATAAATAAATACATACATACATACATACCACACACTCACACACACACACAGAAACACAATCACACACACACACACACACACATATATATATATATAAGAATATATATATATATATCTGAAAATCCATAGAATGTTCAAATTACCATAACATCTAATCCAAAATACCGTTTCGATTACACACCATTCATATCGAATAAAATGAAACAATATTCAATATGATATGCTCTACAGGCCTAGAGGATATTCGAATCAGAAGTTATAGTTGATTGAATGTTAACAAATCAGGCCATCCTGACTAAAAAATCAGTTTTGGAGGCCTTCTAGGGTATTTTTGGCCTCAAAAAATGTCATAGAAGGTTCTATTAAATCATGAGCTCGTAGAGCTCGTCACAGGCTTCGATTTGAAATGTTTTAGAGCTCCAACAGACACCCAGATCAAATGTTATGATAGTTTGAAGTTTCAATTACATTTTCAACTAATTTTAGATATTTATATTTTTTTTGCATTTTCTTGCCTTAATATTGTTAATGAATGATTATGAGATGATGATAATTAGAAAATTATTAATTTATAATATTTTTTAAAATATTTTTAATCCATTTTTACTAAATTTACTATATTTTAAATGTAATTGTCTATTTATACTTATCTAAGATATATTTAAAAAATATATATTATATTTATATCAATATGAATATATTTATATATCTATATATTATTTTTCATGAAATATACACTTTATTATCACTAGTAAAACGATCTGACAAGGGCCCCACATTATCAGTAGTACTAATAAAAGCGCTGATAAAGGGGCCCCTTTAAGAGCTCTAAAAAATCACTAATAAAGGTGGTGCCTTTATCAGTGCTTTTTTGAAGCGCTGTTAATGGGTGGAGTTGTGGAAACACAATTTTAATATAGTAAATAATAAAAAAAACCTAAATATGTCTTCGTCATATCATCATACACTAGACATACTTCGATAAGATCCAGCCAAATATATTTTGTCTCCATTTTAGCAAAAATTATTGAAAAATAGGCAAAACATACATATATATTACATATTTCTTGATGATATTCAATATATAGACCAAATAAATATGCATGAGATCTACAATGGTTTAGTGTATTTAGAGGCTAGATAAAAAAACTATTATTTAGGATCGATCATGATAATCCCAAAAATATTTCTTTACACATGATACACTTCTACAATCATTACACATAAATACATTCATCAAAACTAGGGGATAAAAGATATAATAAAGGGTGTGGTGGGATAATCAGTAGGGTAAATAAGGAATATTATAAATATAAGATATCAGAATATGATCAAAATGAAATGATGACATAATAATTTTCCTATTATGAACATAAATATTCATCACCAAAAAATCATATATCAGAAACATCAAAATAAATTCATATCTAAAAGCATGATCAATATGGGTGTTAAAGTTGTAATCAACATGTAATTGTAACATCATTAGAATGTGGTTTCATAAGAATAAGAAATCACAATACATTGAATGTATCTAATCATAATAATTTCCAAATATTATATTGTGAGAACTTCTAGAATGAGATCATTCTCACAAATAAAAATGTGACGAAATCCATTTTTAATCATATCCCCTCATAAACAAGTGCGCATGGTTGGAAATTGATTATACTCAAATATCAAAATTTTAACAAGGCCATTATCAATCATGTCAAATAATATTATCACAATTTTATTATATATGAATATCATATTTCCCAATTCATTGAAGATATATAATATTCCCAACTATAAAAAATCACAATACATTTATATAAATTTCGTAAGATCATGAGACATTAATCATATCATTATAGTATAACCCATGGAAAATACACTTGTGTTGTAAAGAAATCATCACCATAGTCATAAACCATCTAGATAAATACTATGTATAATATCATTGCAGGCTATTCTTATAAAACAATAATTTACATCAATGGAATTAATTAGAGATAAAAAATTTCCCAAACAAGTCACTGGATAATTTCATGAGAAAAATTCATTTTTCATATTTAAATCACTTATTTAAATTCTTCATATTTCAAAAATATTAAGGAAATTCTTTTCATTCAAAATTAAAATGGATACATGAACATGAATAATCAAATCATTGAGTGGTCCTGATAGTGAAAAATTCATTGCAAGGAAAAATCATTAAAATGATTATTTATTCACCTTTATAAAAAAGTAACTTGTTCTGAAGATGACTAAATAATTATTTTTATACATTTTGTAACAATTAATAAATTTAAAAAATGAATTTAAAAATCCTTCAGGAATAGTAAAAAAACATTTTATAAGACATGGATATGGAGGAAAAAGGTTTCTAAATGGAATCAGAGTAATAAGGCTAACATTTCTGAAACAGATTTACTAAATTATTTTTAGTACCCAAGAGATAATAATTGTATGAAAACATAAAAATTAAAAAAAATGAAGAATAAAAATTAAACAGGGTTATCATATAAGTATTATATAATATATTATATAAAAATTTAAGCATTATCAGTCCTAATTAAAATGGTATTGAAAAAATACCACACCTCGACACTCATCTTGCTTCCTACACATTAAAATCTCATGTTTAATAAATATAGATTTATTATACATATGTTTAAAAATAATATTCATTCATAAATAAATATATATTTTTTATAATCTATAATTATACATTTTTTACTATTTACTCCTCAAAATGGAAATTTGGGTGAAAACCTATCTGTTTTCCATTATTGTTTTGGTTCGATGGTTCTAGTCCTTTTTGCTTGGTAATTTATTCATCATATAGATAATCATAATCATAATATAAATTCCATAATTTTTCCTTTAATATAATTTTATAATCAATCATATAAATCAGTGATTCAAATTAAATTTCATTACGTCATGGATATAGAATTCTGTATGTATGAAAGAGGCATGTTTCCACTTTTTGATAGATGGTACTAAAGAAAGTTAAATAATAATTCAATTTATTTAGAGTAGTTATTTTTTCATGAAGATCATATATATTCACGAAATACATCCTTATTACCATCCATGTGAAATTGAAATAAAAAATGAATCACATCATTTAGCAGAGGTGGTAGTCCATATATACACATGATTGACTTTATTGCTTTCCCACGGATGGAATTGTAAAAATTTATATAATATATGATAATTATAAAAGATTAATTATATCATATATATCACATATAAATATATATATATTAAATAAATAGTTATAATAAATCATGAATTATAGTGACGGGAAATGAATTATATCATTACATGGAGGCGGTAATCCCTATGTATGCACGAGTGATACTTTTTCATTTTCCATTTGTTGGAAAAATGTATAAAATTTGTGAACCATAAACATAAAAAACGAAATTAAATATTTTTAATTCCTTTTTATAATTAATATTATATATTTATAATATTCAGAAATAAAATTTAATGTACTCGATTAAGAGTTATGCCTCATTATTGAGAAACAACATTTTTCTTACTCTTTAATCCTTAAAAAGATATTTTTATGACCAAAAAATACCAATATAACATGGTAAGGGATATTTCCATGGAAATAATTTAGGTAATTTCTAATATATAAGTCTAATAATGACTGAGATTTATAGTAGAGGATGTGTCATATAATAAGTGAGGGGAGGGGAACTCTTGTAATATTTCAAAAATATAAAATATTATACATTTATATTCATGGAAAAGTGGTTAAATATTTTTTAATTTATATTTAAATTGGAATTGGTTAAAATAAAATCATCCATAAGTATTTATACAAGTTTTTAGGTCATTTGATATTATGTCTCTTTAGCTTACCCAATTGATAACTCTTTTTATCGTTAATTATGGTAACATGTTTTCAATTATTTGGGTTAATAAATTTACTTCTAATATAAAAATTGGTTTATAATTGTTCCCTGTATGAAAATTTTTACCATTTACCTTTCCTATTGTCTTATATAAATATTTTAATGATTTTTAAATAATTTTAAAAAATATAATATAATAAAAAATATAATAACTTTTATTTGGGGGATATTTATTTAACATTAATCTATAGATAAGAAGACAAAAAAATTTGTTTAGTATACAATATTTTCCCATTAACTATACATTTAAAATTTCTATTAAAATTCAATAACATCATAATTAATCCAAAAAATATTAATCTAATTCTTTAAAAATTATTTTGTGAAATTAAATACTTCTTGCACAAGCACTATATCAGCTCCTTCTAAGAATTTAAGGAGATTATATCATCAATAAAATTAAAAAATAAATTAATATCATAAAAAAGTTATCAATATTCATAATAACAATTTATATCTAATCATAAGACCATTTTCTCCCCATTAATAATGTATTAATTTTTGGAAGATAAAATGTTTATATATTGTAGTTTTTATTACATAAAGTAATATATTAGTCATTTTCAAATAAAAATATCGCAATATTTCCATAACATAGAATATTGTATGATTATGGTAAAAAACCACCTATAAAAATGATTAAAGGCATGTTCTGTGGTTACATTAATGTATTATCTCATAGTTATAGCCATGTTTTAGTCATTTTACCCATAATGTGGTAACAAAATTTTTCAAGATCACAATTAATATTGAACAAAAATGGGAAATAATACCAAATTTGAACCCCAATATTATTAATATGGTATAAATTTTATAAAAAAAATCTATATGTTTCATCAAATAAAATAATAAATAAATCAGCAAAACATTATGAAATACTATTTTCTAGGAAAAATTATTTTTCATGCATAAAAGGATCTCATATTAACTATATAACTTGAAATCATCATTAAATAAATTTAAATTAATATATATATATATATATAATAAATTTTAGTTTAATAATTCTCCAATATGGATTATTTTATGTAAAAAAACTATATTAAACTCTAAATGGTTTTCTGAAAAATGTGTTTTAAACATAAAAATAATCTTATACCAAAATAAAATATAATAATGATTCCTATGATATTATATGGAATATTATTATTAAAAAGGATTTTATGGTTATTTATAACTAACTAAAAAACATAAATGGGATTCAATTATTTTGTTAAAATAAATGAAATGACTGTTTTACAAGTATTTTGTTCAATATTCACAGAAAAATTATTATTTTTGGAAAAATCCCAAAAATTCAATATAATATAACATTTACATGATTATATAAAAATTATATTATTTTGAATAATAATATTTCTAAAATTGTTAGAAATTATTATATATTTTCACAAAATGCACTAAAACCAATTTTCCATGAAAATTATCTTTAAATGATAAATTGAACTTGTTCTTGTTATATTAAAAGTAAAAAATTTAGAATACTGTTAAATTTATTAATTGAAATAAATATTTTTTTAGTGGAATAATTTCAATATATAAATTTTTTAACGCCTCGACCCCATTTACCTAGAGCCCGTGCATTATTAGATAACATTGGAATTATCACAAAAGATCAAGTCTCAAAAGAACGATTAGTTTAATAGCCATTGATGTACTAGATATATTCATAAGGTTTAAATTACATCATAAAATGGAAAACTACAACCACATTGTTTCCATATAAAACACTGAGATCCCATGGACTATCCCTACAAGCCATTCATAATATACATTTTCACCTACTGAAAAAAATAAAACATATAAATGGGTGACCTCAAATGCTCAATAAGGATAAAAATATAGCGGAAACGTTCATAAATAAGCATAAACATTTAAGATAATGTAAAAGACTAAAAAATCATTTTAAACTTGAAATTAAGCATAATAGGGTATAGATAAAATCCAAATAATTCCATTTACTGAATCACATGGATATTCTACTAGTCTAATAATCACATGAAATATAAGTAGCCACTTTTATAATGATGGAATGCATAATGCCAGACTTTTATAACCACATAGTCAAGGACTTTTGCAAAGACAACAAATAAGATTTTTTAAAGGCCTTGTTCCAAGACAATAGTTTGTCTCATGATACCTACCGATGCATCGAGGAGCTACAATGGGCTCCACCCATCACATACTACGTGCAATGCATTCCTCATATGAAATGGTTTAAACATAACATAAACATTCATATTAAAACTGGAATACAAAATGTGAACACTTTATCCATAAACCATGAATGGTATGAAATAACACATCAACAGTCAAACATATCACAATACCTTCAATACAATATGGAAGTTTTGTATCATTATAAATCAACCTCAAACAAACATAAAATCCATCAAAGAATGTTGGTATAGATGAAATCAAAAACTGTTTAGGGAAATATCTCTTTCTATTTTGAAATAATTTAAATGTCACATAATTATAAATGAAAACATTTATATTTGAAAATATTCTTATAAGCTTGTACGGTAAACTTCTATAATGTTATATTGGCGGAAAATAGTCGTACCCGACGTATAAGTTAAACAAATACATTCTTACCTTAATTTTGTCGAATAGGTTATAAAAGACCATGTTTGGAAAATGACAGAATGATTCCTTTATAAACATCTTGTAAAATTCAAAAAAGGGTATAAAGGACTTTAACCCATAGTCTATAAAATAGAAAGAATGTTTTGAAATGCATTTTTAAGAAACACAGATTGGATGATAAAGAGGTCCCAGTAGATACTTACGTACCTTGGATAATAAAGTTAAATTGAAATTAACATTTACCATGTACTTTTCCATAGTTGAGGGTAGGTTGACCTCTTTAATAATTGTCAAATAATTGTTATTAAATTATACAAGAATCATATATATTAATATGATATCATATATGATCTTTTAACATTGTTTTGTTAATAATATCTTAGTATAATCATTGTTTCCACTGTTAAGAGATTCTTTTTTCCTTTATATTATTAGTTATTTGAGTCATATTAGTTGTGGATGGGATGTATCTTATTCATATCTAGAATGATATCAAGTCTTTAAATAGTATTTTTAATCATCAAATGAAAATTAGTCTTGAATGGATACGATAGGAAATGAATCACATCGCGTTCATGGAGATGATAATATGTGCGTACACAAGAGTGACAATATAATATAATTGGATGGTATATTATATATAAATAATCATTATAATGTTATATTTATTATTTATATCAATTACACATCATTATTATACCAATCCAAATAATAATGTGTTGAATAACAATTACACCACGATGTGGAGACGGTAATCCGTATGTACTCACATATGGTGACATGTCATTAAAAGGATGGATAGAATAATGAATATGGTTGAACCATATTCATAATAACATTAAAATATATAGAATATACTGGAGTTATTATTCAATAATTGAAACAACAATGAAAGAGAAAGTGGAAGAAGAAAGAAACTTGAAAGAGGTGATGAATTATTTACCTCTTCTTTGGGTTCTTCATTTTAATTGGATCAAAAGAGCTCCATATGATATATTTATGTGTCAGATAGGGCCTCTAGGATTAAGGAAATATAGTTGATATTTTATTTTGGCAGGGGTTGGCAGAGCCAAATGGCTTTGATGGGGTGAATTAGTGAGAAGGGGGAGTTCCCTTTTATAACAGTAGAGAGAGGTGCCTTAAGAAAAGCTAGAAATAATATTTTATAATAAAATAATTTTCAGTTTATAATAGATTAATAATATATTATTTAATGGTTAAGGTGGCGATGAGTCTAAATCCACTCAACCATTATGTTTTAGACAGGTTTGGGTCACTATATTAACTTTATCTTTATAATTTATATTTTTGTTAAATATTTTGACATTTACCATGTCTCTTTGTATTATTATATTATATGCTAATAAACAAACTATATACTTCCAATAGAACCCCAAGTGGTTCATTTATGATACACCTATCATTATATAAGTATTCTGGCTGAGCCTTATATTTTTAGGAATAGAATACCAATTAATAATATAATATTTGTTTTAAAAACTCTTTTATGTCAATTTTGACACTATTTGGTATTTTGTTTTATCTAAATTCATAACAACATTATTAATTAAAAAAAATTCATCTAAACAATCCTAATAATTCATATTAACCTAGAAAATTAGTATAATTCAAAAAAAGTCACAAATTACATTTATTTGGATATTCATAATATCAATTATTTTGAACATTCATTAATTAGGTAATTACAACATCATCATCGTGTCATAAATAAATTAAATTATATTATGTCTAAAAAATATAAATAAAATAAA
Organism: Viscum album; assembly: GCA_963277665.1. Lineage (NCBI taxonomy): Eukaryota > Viridiplantae > Streptophyta > Magnoliopsida > Santalales > Viscaceae > Viscum > Viscum album. The sequence goes on along the minus strand of OY728121.1, from coordinate 2,010,310,412 downwards.
ATAATGTAGGAAATATTTTTATATTTCTATTTAATATTTATATTATAATTTACCTTATCTATAACACTATATTAAAAATGATTTAGTTATTAAACATTGATTTTAACTATTTTAACTCTTCTTTAAATAAAATAATAATAAATTTCCTAATCTAATCCAAATGGAACCAAAGGATCATACATTATTCCTAAGGTTTGTTTTGGTCTAATTAATATTATCCAATAGAATTAGGACATGTTTTAGAGTAATATTAATATAATATTTAACCTTAATTACCCTATTTACTTTTAACAGCGGTAAATAAAAGTTAAAAGTTATTATTCACCAAAAATTATTTTCTTCTTATTGAACCATATTATTTTTATTGATATCATCCATGTATCTTGAATTTCTGAAATTTCACCCACATAAGTGGTAAAATTATGGTTTATGTGAATTTGAAAATTCTCCTAAGAGGTGGGTAAAAGACGGTGAAAAATCGATAAAATTTTTATATACGTAAAATTATTATAAATTAACACTAATAAATTAAATTGAACTTATATAGGTATTATGTATCTATTTTGAACTAAAATAAAATTAAATAAAATAAATAATTATTTAAATAAAAATTCATTTTTAAACTATAACTTAGTGTTTTTCACTATTCATAAAAAATTGAATGTTTTTTGTAAAATACCAAAACAACACCCTTGGCTAATTTCGATATTCTAAATCCAAAAATGAAGTCCATTTTGAAGGGTAAAATTTATAAAATATCAAAAAGTGGGTATTACTATTCATAACGGCTAGATTGATTGGTTGTGGTGTGTTAGAACTCGAGTTGCGTACAACACATACTATTGTATTATTCAAGAAGAAGCATACCGTGGAAGCTTGGGGTGTTACATTCTCTAATCCTTCAAATAATTTCATCCTAAATTTTTTTAGAATATTACTAAATAAAAATATTCGGGTGGTTCTTCATCATATGTTACTCAGGTTCTGATGTTGCATCTTTCATCTTATGGTTTCTCCATAAAACTTTTACCAGATGAGTCGTCCGTTTTCTCAGAACATGTTCTCTTGAATCAAAAACCTTGACAAGCTCATTACAAAAAGACAGATCGGGTTCCAGTTATAATTTCTCATAGGTGATTACATGCATTGGTTCAGGCATGTATTTTCTCAAAAGTGATATGTGGAACACATCGTGACCTTTGGAGAGACATGGTGGCATTGCAAAATGGTAAGCTACAGCGCCAATTCGTTCTCAAATTTCGAATGGTCCGATGTACCTGGGACTTAATTTTCCCTTCTTAGCGAAATGTATAACACCCTTCCATTGATATACCTTCAAGAAAACATGATTTCCAGAATGAAATTCCAAATCCTTCCTTCGGTTATCAGCATAGATCTTCTTCCTACATTGAGCTGCTTTGATGTGGTTTTGGATTACCTTCACCTTTTCCATCGTTTCCTCCACATGTTCTGGGTCTACGAGTTTTCTTTCACCAACATCATCCCAATAGGTTGGCGTGCGACATCTCTTTCTGTATAATTCTTCATATGGTGTCATATGAATACTTGAATGGAAGCAATTTTTATAGGAAAATTCTACCAGAGGGAAATATTGATCCCACATACCTTGAAAGTCAAGTGTGCATGATCTCAACATGTCTTATAATGTTTGAATAGTCCATTCTGATTGTCCATCAGTTTGGGGGTGGTAGGTAGTGCTCAAATAATTTCTAGTGCCCAGGGCTTTCTGAAGACTTTTCCAGAATATTGATGTAAAACGTGGATTACAATCATAAATACTTGATAAGGGTAATCCATTAAGTCTCACAACATCATTAATATATATTCTTGCTTGACGTTGAAATGGTAAATCTTCCCTTACAGTAAAAAAATTAGTTTACTTGGTAAGACGATCAACAATGACTCATATTGCATCGTTCCTTCTATGAGTCTTTGGTAGTCCCATGGAAAAGTTCATCGTGATATTATCCCATTTCCACTCAGGTATGAGAAGAGGTTCCATGACTCCTCTAGGCTGTTTCCTTCTAGAATTCACTTGTTTACAAACCATACATCTTGACGCAAAATCAGCAATCTACCTCTTCATGTTGTCCCACAAAAAATGTTCCATCAAATCTCTATACACTTTTGTGCTACCATAGTGTATAGAGAAATTGGAACTATTAACATCATATAACAATTGAATTTTTAGATCCGGTATATCGAGAACACAAATTCTCTTCCCAAATTTTAAAATTCCATCTTCATACACAATGTCACTCAATCTCCCCTCATTCACAGCTTTAATATTCTTTTGAAACTCATTATCATCGGTCTGAGAACTCTTTATCGTTTCTAGTAAATATTGTTTGGAAACCATTAGAAAAAGTATTCATGTCTCACCTTCCATGGTTATTCCCATATTCATCATTATGAGATCCATGAAAATAGGATCCCTTTTAACTATCATCTTGTTCAAAACTCCTTGATCATTTCTTCTCAAAGCATCTACCACCTTATTTTCTTTCCCCGGGTGGTAGTGTATTATCCAATCATAATCATTGAGTAGTTCAAGCCATCGACTTTGCATCATGTTGAGTTCATTCTAAGAGAAAATATACTTCAAACTCCTGTGATCGGTATATATCTCACATTTTTTACCATTGAGATAATTTTTACATATCTTCAAAGAAAATATCATAGCTGCTAACTCAAGATGATGAGTAGGATAGTTTTTTCTCATGAATTTTTAGTTGTCGTGATCCATAGGAAATAACCCTATCATTATACATATGGACACAACCTAGCCCCTTCTTTGAAGAATCACTATAAATAACAAACACATCGTTCCATGATGGCAGAGTCTATATAAGAGCATTGACCAATCTTCTCTTCAGTTCTACAAAACATTATCACACTCTTTTGACCAACAAAATTTAACCCCTTTTTGTGTGATCTTCGTTAATGGGTTATCAAAACAGGAAAAATTGTGGATGAAATGTCGATAATAACATGCTAAACCAATAAAACTTTGTACCTAAGTTATAATCATCGGTGCTTCCCATTCTTGGATTGCTCTTGTCTTAGAAGGATCAAAGGAAATTCCATCCTTATAGACAATATGGACCCGAAAAGAAATCTCCGGAAGCCAGAATTCAAACTTTCTAAACATCCCATATAATTCATGTCTTCTAAGAGTCTTCAGGATAATGTGCATGTGATTTTCATGATCTTTATAGATTTTGGAGAATACCATGATATCACCAATAAATACCACTACAATGTCATCATTATATTTCTTGAAAACTCTATTCATTAGATCCATGAAAACAGAGGGTCCATTATTGTATCTAAAAGGAATTACTATAAACTTGTAATGTTTGTAACTGGTTAGAAATTATGTTTTTGGACTGTCTTCCTTCTTTACACATAATTTATGATATCCAGATTGAAGTTTAATCTTTGAAAAGTATTGAGCTCGATGAATTTGGTCGAATAAATCATCAATGTGATGTAGGGGATACTTGTTCATTATTGTTAAAACATTGATCTCTCTATAGTCTTTGCACAACCTCGTAGATCCATCTTTCTTCTTAATAAAAAGATTACTAGATCCCCATGGAGAAACACTTGGCTGAATAAAAACCTTATTACTCAATTCCTCTAGTTGTTTCTTTAGTTTCACTAATTCCACAGTGTCCATTATATAAGGGTTATTTGATATGGGCTTTGTTCTAGGGATTAAATCAATGGAAAACTCAATTTATCGTTCTAGAGGATGTCCATGTAAATCTTCTAGATACACATCAACATATTCTTTCACTATTGTTACATCCTCTATTAGAAAATTCCTTTCCTCACCGACAGTCATTTCATTCTCATCCTTCCCAATAATTGAATTTAGTTGAGCTACTGGGGTATGGATATAGAAAATAATTAGGTGGTGGCTTTTCTGATCTAATGATAAGGAAATCCTTATCATCATAAAAAATTGTATCCTCCTTCTTCTTACAATAATTTTTTTCATCATGGTCTGAAAGCCAATCCATATCGAGGATTATATCAAATTCAATCATGGGTATGATGATTAAATCATAAGATAAAGAACATTTATATTCCCTAATGGGGACTGATTCACCAATATTTGTTGCAATGATACTTCCCCTAGGTGTTTTGATAGACAACTCCCTTGTTAAATCAAATTGGAAATATCTAATTTTCATAGAAAACTGGGATGATATGAAACAATACGATGATCTAGAATCAAATAAATAATTTACTAAATATTAGGAAACCATTAAATTACTTTCCATCATATCTTTTGGAGCTTTAACCTCAGCAGTAGTGATAGAAAAAACCTAGCCTTGATCCCATGGCCTTTTTTAATGTAAGTTCCCCTAACTCTTAAGACATTCATTCACATAATGTCCCATTTCTCTACAATTTTAGCAATCCATATCGATAGCCTTTTTCTTCCCCTTGCAATCACGAGGTTCGTGGCCTTTTTCACCACACTTGTAACAGACTCTCATTCCCTACAGATATGTACCAGGGTGTTTCTTCCAAAATTTACTATTGGATGGACATTAGATTTTTTCCTTCTCTCACTTATTTCCATTTCCAGAGTGTTCATCAGATCTCTTCTTCTCTTGCTTTGCTTTAAAGTCGTAAGACCTAGAGAATTATTTTTCTATCATGATAGCAAATGAGGCAATATCTTCGTATGGAACGAAGGATTGTGAGACTAATGCCCAATGGAGAAATGATTTTAACCCATAAAATAAACGATCAATATTACTAATTGTGTAACATATATAATCTGCAGCATGCATCACTAACTATGTAAAGTTAGATTCATAATTTACAACGTTCTCATCCTCTTTTTTCCCGGACTCAGAAATTGTATTTCCATACCCTCTCGATGGTCATGAGGAAAGTAATTTTCTATGAAAATTTCATTAAACTACCTCCATTCCATATTAGATAATTCATCATCTTCATTTGAGGTTTAAATCAATGACCACCATTGATCAATATCTCCAGGGAGGTAGTAAGCTTCCATGGCAAATTTTTCCCTTTCGCTACTCCCCTTTGTGTGGAATATTTTCTCTAAATAATTTATCCATTTCTTAGCCACTAATGTATTTTTACTCCCTTTTAATGTCGGTGGTTGTTTCCTTAGGAATCAATCTAACATTTATACTCCACGTTGTGGATCAGGGTGCTCCATAGGGGTAATGTTATTATTCATAACCTGAGTGAGTTGTCCCAGTATAGTGAATAGCTGACCAGCACTAGTTGCATCACCGGCTCCACAATAATTATCTTGAGTAGAAGGGAAATCCCTACCCAGTTTCCTACATTGATACAGTTTCCATTTCTTCCACTACATTCCATTTCTAAACAAAGGAATAAACTAGATTATTTTATGAATCGAAATACATAATTACAAATTTTTAAAACACTTAACATAAATTGAACAGTTTATGGATATAATCCATAATCATAAAAAATGTTTCCTTTGAGAATTATATTATCATAAACCCATAAAATTGGTTTTTAATAAAATTGAGAATTATCCTAATCATAGCCCTCAGGAGTGTCATAACCAAAAGTGCAGCAAGGCCCATTGTTGTGCACCACATTCCCTTTCAGTCTAGCTCAATGTGGTGTTTTTAGGTTTTACCCCTAGGTACATCTATGCCAGATCCACTTCTACCTGCTCATATCAAGACAGGGATGTATTGCTGGGAAAACTGAAAAAATCATTACAATACCAAAATTCTAGGATGTTCATATATATTAATCTTCAAAGTCTATCTTAGGGATATGTTATCTAATATGAGTTTATCTAAATCTTGATACCAAGATTTGTAGTAAACATCCAATGATACCAACTGTAACGCCCCGACCCGATTTACCCAGAGTCAGTACAATACTACATAACATTGGCATGATCAAAAAAGATAAAGTCTCAAAGGATCGATTAGTTTAATATCCTTGAAATTATTTGATACATTCATTCGGTTTACATTACATCATAAAATGGAAAACTAAAACAACATTGTTTCCATAAATATAACTGAGATCAAATAGACTATCCCTACAGGTCATTCATAATATACTTTTTCGCATCTTGAGAAAAATAAAACATAGAAAGGTTTGATACCAGATTCTTAGAAAGGATAACAATATAGCGGAAAATTTCATAAATAAGAATAGAAATTTAAGGAAATGTACAAGACTAAAACAAAAGCCTTTTAAAAATGAAATTTAGCATAATATGGCAAAGATAAAATAAAAATAATTCCATTTACTTACTCACATGGATATTCTACAAGTTGAATAATCACATGCAATATCAATAGCCACTTTCATAATGATGGAATGCATAATTCTAGAATGTCATAACCACATTTTCAAAACCTTCTGCCAGGACTAAAAATAAGATTTTTTCAAGGCCTTGTGATAAGACAGTAGTTTGTCTCATGAGACCTACCGATGCATCAACAAGATATAGTAGGCTCCACCCATCATATAATAAGTCTAATGCATTTCTCATATTAAAATTTTTAAACATAAGATAAGCATTTGTATTAAAACTGGAATACGAAATGTCAATATTTTATCCATAAACCATGAATCATATGAAATAACACATACACAGTAAAACATATCAAAAAACCTTCAATACAATATGAAAGTTTTGTGTCATAATAAATCAACACCAAACAAACTTAAAATCCATCAAAGGATGTTAACATAGATGAAATCAAAACCTTTTTAGAGAAATATATATTTCTATTTTGAAATCATTTAAAAGTGACGTAATTATGAAAGAATTCATTTATATTTTAAAATATTCTTATAATATTGTATGGGGAGCTTCGACGATGTTATAACGAAAGAAAATATCCGCATAGGTTGTATAAGTAAAAAAGACATTCTTACTATAATTTTGTCGACAAGGTTATAAAGTACCTTGTTTGGAAAATGACAGAAATATTCCTTTATAAACATATTATAAAAGCCAATCAAGGGTATAAACTACTTTAACCCATATACAATAAAATAGAAAAAATGTTTTAAAATACATTTCTAAGAAACATGGTTGTGGATGATAAAGAGGTCCCAGTAGATACTTATGTAAAAACAATCTCAGATTATAAAGAGATTGTAAATTTAACCCTAACCTTGTAATTTTAATTTTTCAACGGTAGGTTAACCTCCTGTATAATGGTGAAATAATTGTTATTAAATTACACAAGACATATATGCATTCATATGAAATCATATATGATATTTTAGCATTACTTTGTTAATAATATCTTAGTATTATCGTCGTTTCGGGTTTAAACGGATTTGTTTTCCATTATATTCATTGTTATGTGAGTAATATTTGTTATGTATGGGATGTATAATATTCATATATAGAATGATATAATGTCATTAAAAATTATTTTTAATAATCAAATGAAAATTAGTCTTGAATTGATATGACGGGGAATGAATCTCATCACATTTATGGAGACAGTAATTTGTTTGAACGCATGAGCAGCAATAATATATTATTCTAGTATATATAATATATATAGAATAAAGATCATGTTATAATTATAATTTACACAAATTACACATCATTATTATACCCATCTAAATAATAATGTATTGAATAACAATTACACCACGACGTGGAGACAGTAATCCATACGTACACACATATGGTGACATGTCATTAAAAGGATGGATAAAATAATGAATATGGTTGTACCATATACAAAATAACATAACATTATATAGAAGATACTGGAGTTATTATTTTAGAATATAAACAATAAAGAAGAATGAAGTGGAAGAAGAAAGGAACTTGAAAGAGGTGATGAAATATTTACCTCCTTTTCAGGTTCTCCATTTTGATTTTATCAACATGGCTCCTTCGGATGGCCTTATGACTAAAGGAGGGCCTCTAGGATGAAGGGAGGAAATTTTTATGGTATTTGGGTAGGGGTTTCCCGAGCGAAATGGCATTAATGGTGTGAATTAGAGATAAGGGGGAGTGGCCTTTTATAAGAGGGGTGAGGGGCACCTTAAGAAATGCTAGAAATATTATTTTTTAATAAAATAATTTTCGGTTTATAATGGTTCCAAAAAAAAATATTAAAAGACTATGGTGGGGATGGGTTGAAACCCACTCAACTAATATTTTTTAGACAGGTTTGGGTCAATATATTAACTTTATCTTTTAGATTTAACTTTTAGTTAAATAGTTTGACATTTACCATATATCTTTGTATTTTTATATTATATGTTATTTAACATACTATATACATCCGAGTGAACCCCAAGTGGTTCATTAATGATAAAAAATAATTATATAATCATTTTGGATGATCATTATATGTTTAGGAATAGAATATCAATTAATAATATAATAGTTTTTTTAAAACACGTTTATGTCAATTTTGACACTATTTGGTATTTTGTTTTTTCTAAATTCATAAAAGTATTATTAATTCAAAAAAATTCATATAACTAACCCTAATATGTCATATTTACCTATGAAATTTGTGGAATTCATATAAAGTTTCAAATTATATTTATTTGGATATTTATAATATCAACTAATTTAATATTTTATTAATTAGGTTATTACTTCATCATCATTGTGTCATAAATAAATTAAATTAATTAATTTCTAAAAAATATAACTAAAATACCATTATGTAAGAAATATTTTTATATTTCTAATGAAAAATTATAGTCTATTTTATCTTCTGTATAACTCTATATTAAAAACGTTTTAGTTATTAAACTCTAATTTTAACTCTTTTAACTCTTCTTTAAATAAAATAAAAATAAATGTCCTAATCTAATTCAAGTGGACATAAATGATAATATATTATTCCAAAGGTTTTTTTGGTCGAATTACACTTATCTAATAAAATTAAGACATGTTTTAGGGTTATAATAATATCATTTTTACCCTTAATTACCATATTTAATATTAACCCTGGTAAATAAAAGTAAAAAAGTTACTATTAACCAAACATTATTTCCATATTATTGAACCACATATTCCTTACTAATGTCAACCTTGTCTCTCGAATTTTTGAAATTCCACTCACAGAAGCTGTAAAATTATGTTTTATGCGAATTTTCGAATTCTCCTAGGAGGTGGGTAAAAGTCGGTGAAAAGTTTAATAAAATTTTTATATATCTAAAATTAATTTAAATTGATTCAAATGAATTAAATTGAACTTATATAGGTATTATGTATCGATTTTTACCTAAAATAAATTTCAAAAAACATAAATAATTATTTAAAAAAAAATTCTGTTTGAAACTATATATAAGTGTTTTTCACTATTCATCAAAAATTGAATGTTTTTAGAAAAATATCGAAAATTCATCCTAGGCTAATATCAATATTCTGAATCCAAAAATGATGTCCATTTTGAAAGATAAAATTTATAAAATTTCAAAAAGTTTGTATTACTATTCATAACAACTAGTTTGATTTGTTGTGGTGTCTTAGAACTCGAAGTTCCTTACAACACACGTTATTGTATTATTCAAAAAGAAGCATACCATGGAAGATTGGGGTGTTACATATTTCACAATTAATTTATTCTTATTCATAAATTGCTATCTAATTTCATGGTCATAACGACTATGGTCAAATAATTATATAATATAGTATATGATAGTTTGTTAAAAATTTATGTTGCATATAAATAAATTTATCAAATAATTTAAATATTTTAAAAGTAATAAATGACATTAAATATCATTATGTTAAATTATACTCCTATAAATAGAATTTGCCTTCTAATTTTGTCCCTTTCATTAATGGTTTGGAATTTGAATATACTTTCATTGAACACCTACATCTTATAAATTTACAATAATACATCCTTTGAAAAAGTAGAGTTGGAAACCTTAAAGGTACCTAAAATAACACATGATAATGTACATTTATAAGGAAGAAATTTGAAGTAAGTTTATATATATACACATAAGGGTAAAAATGACAACTATAGACTAACAAAAGATGATAAAGAATATGGGAATGAGACAGTTAATGAAGAATAAATCATAAATCAATGAATGATTAAAATACAATAAATTAATAAAAAATTATTGTAAATTAATAAAATTTTTACTTAAATATCATTTTCATAATGTTGAGTGATTATTTTAGTATCAATATACAAAATAATAGGAAATATACTGGATATTTTTTCATTTTTTATGCATAATTTAATCATTTTGTTGTCATTTTATCTATTTCCATTTCATCTCTTACTCCATGAAATGAATATTCAAGATGAATTTATTATTCTCAAATCACTAAAATTAAATTATATTTGATTATAAGAACCATAATATAATGAATATTTATTCCTTCTATCTCTACATATTTACTAAAACCAAAATGGTGAGGGTATGTTATCCAACATGGAAAAAAAATTATATGATGAAATAATAAATTACCCTATAAAACCTAGTCAATAACACCCAATGTTCAAGTTACACCATTTCATAAGAGTTTAACAATACAAATCCCCCAAAAAATTATGAAAAAATTAAAAACAAAAAAATATAAATAAGATTACTAGGTTTCCAAAAAATCTATCTTTAATCCACAAATGACATACAATATATCTTACATTCACACACCAAACACATGAATACCTTGATAATATACTCTATTAAAACAATCTAAAACATTCTAAAAATATCCTAAACCAATATAATATTTCAATTAAAACATATAATCTTATACTATTTGACTCTCTCTAATATATTCCATAAATCAATAAAGGAAATAAATTCCATCCCAAATGACATAAATAACTATGTTATCAAATCACATATCAATACCAATGTCCTCAATAATATCAAATTTACATTATCAATATCAATAATCTCTTTATCCCAACAAAACATTACTATGTAAACATCATGCACATATTATTGGTTATATGTCCCAAAATAATGTGTTTTCCAAAAATATCACCTTACCACGAAATCATGATTTATGTTTATCAATACCATTAAATAAATTCCTAAAAATACATAATGAAAACTAATGCAAAACTAATATTATATGTTTCAAGATTATTATAAATATAATATCATTGGTAAAACACTCATATAACACAATTATTGAATCGTAATACATAAAAATTAAATCATATCACTTTAATTATTATTATAGAATATGACCTTCCTTAGTCTGGGAGTCAACCATTCTATTAAGTCATTAATTTAGATAATTCCCATTTTAACCACATGTAGAAAATAAATCCCTTAGTTATTAATGTCTTTATTCCCTTTATTTACAAATAGAAAACATATTTTTATTCCTTTGAGACAATCACCTGGGTCATTCTTCCAACATTACTCGCATTATGGAAATTGATCATTCTTTACTTAGTCATTTCCACATGACCTTACATAAAATCCTATTTTCCTCTTATTTGATATGTAAAGATACTCTGCAATGTTTATGATGTTGATCATATATCCTAATAATGATTACTAATAATCACATGTTTCACCGTCCATCTCCCTTATAATCAGTTTCTCAGGAGTACAATCATTTAATTATCCATCATATTCAGGATGAACAAGATTCCTCCATATTCTATACATTGACTAAAAATGATAAAAATTGTACATTGAGAAATAATTATTCTAATGTGTAATTATATAATATTGAAAAATAACACTAAATCATAACATATTCTTTTCAATCTATAACAATGTAGGTTTAACATATTCTATTCATTATAATCATCTATTCAAATCCATCATAAAGTTTCATAAATAAAATTTTAATTAACATAAAAAATATCCCATGGTAGTGTGAAACCAGGTGAACAGTAGGGGTCGTTTCCTTATGTAGTTGACTGATTTTCAATATATACTTAACCATCCATTTTCTTGGTTATTCCCCCTATACGAATCTATTCCAAGACCATATCTAATTGTTGTATCCATACATCAATCTATTTCATAAAAACACATAATTTATATCTTATAAAAACTTTAGGATGTTATCATATAATTATTCGTATCCCAATGGTTTTCAATAAATTTTTATAAATATAATCTATAAATTTTAATTAAATTTTTTTCTGATACAAACTATAATGACTCTCGAATAAAACACATATATATTACAACTTTTTTATAAATATTCAATATATCTACAAAAATAAACATTCCTAATAACTATAAAGGTATAGTGTAATTATATAAAAGATACATACACATAATATTTTGGAACAAAATTTTCATCTAAAATGTCGTTCTTTATAATATTTTCCTTTATAGACTCATCACTCTTTTACTTTAATCCAAACCTAGGGAAGGAAACTATAAGAACATGTATCATAGAATTCATGATAAGGGTAAACATGTGACATATCAATCATAATAAATAATAATACTATCATGAGGGTATAATAACATTATCCGGTGCATGTTCTCAACATACATATTCGAACCCATAAAATCTTGATCATCAACTAAATAATCATGTCATATCTATAAGTAAGATAAATAATGGTTTTAAAGAAGGAATCACTATCCTATTTTTTATAACATTATCATGTGGAATTATATGAATAAGAAATCATAATCTTGTGAATATAGATTTTAATAATCATATACATATATAATATTAGTTTAATTAATAAATATAAATCAAACTAACACATCAAAATGTGAATAAATATATTCAGAATCATATCTATACCAAATATTATGAGATTATCTATGAATTGATCATACTCAAGCATGAAAATGTGAAAAATTATGTTTTCAATTATATCAATGATTATAATCATCATCTCATGGGATGTCAATATCATATTACAAAATGAACTGGGGAGATAAAATATCCCCAAACATTACATAATCATAATCTATTCATATGCCTGAAAATAATGTCACAAAACATTTATCATATCATCATATCATAACCCATAGAAATTGAATGGGTTTTTTAAAAATTGAATCATCATAATCATAAACCATATCAAGATCAAAAATACGGAAGGTATTAATGGATCATATCTCTAATAAATATTTATTAACATCAAATGATGATATCATAGATGAAAATCTATTTATTATATCACTACAATATTCCTTGAAGAAAATACGCTATTCATTTTAAAATAACTTATTTAAAATAAAAATATTAAGGAAAAAAATTATTTTATGAAAAATGAGAACAGGTAACTGATGGTTCAATTAATTGATTATTCATGATGTTGGGAAATTTTTTCATGTCTTAATTGTTAAGACAAATATTTTATCTACACTGTTGTTAAAAAGATTCCATTTTTATAAAATGATAAAAATATTATTTCAAAAAATATTATTATACATTTAAAAATTGGCCACAAAATTCACAAATTATTTTAAAAAGATTTAAAAAAATTTTCAAAAAAATCATAGAAAATAAGTTTATGAAATAAAATAGTTTTCTGATAAAAGAGTTGAAATAAGGCCGAATTTTCTAAAAAAAAATTTAAACCATTTTGTGTACACAAGAGATAAAATTGGCATTAAAACTAAATAAATATAGAATTAATTATTGGATAAGAAAACTTCAAAGTGTTTATCAGATAATTATCCTAAAATTTCTAAAATGTAAATTCAAACATAAACTTTCCTAATTAAAATGTTATTCAAACATAAATAACTTAACTTAAGTCTCATCAAGATTTATACAAGTTCAAAAGTCTTTTATAATAAATATAATTTTTTATAATTATATTTTATAACCATATTCATTCATAAATTACTATATACATTTCCTTTATAATTTGAAATTATTCCATTATTAACATTTCATCATAAAAATAGATATTCTGGTTAAAATCAGTCTATTTTCCATAAATGTTTTGATATGAGGGTTGTATTCCATGATCATTGGTCAATGTTTTATCATATATATAATATTATTTTAAAATAAATTATTATATTTATTCATTATAAGAACTTTTATATTCACTCATATAAAGTGGTTATGAAAAATTAATTTTACCACATAGTTTATAAAGTAGTTCGTATATATACAGGATTAATGTTTCCACTATTTTATAGATATAAAGAAATAAAGGTAAATAATAATTAACTGATATTTAATAATTATTCTGTTTTTAATATAATATATATTATTTAGATCAATATTTATTTCAATCCACATAAACTATAATTGAAATATGTATCACATTTCTTAATGGAGGCAGTATCCCACACATATGCACAAGTGGAATTATTAGTTTTCAATATTTGTAAAGGAAAAAAATTAAAAAAGATAGTATAATTTCATAATTATAATAATATAATTAATATAATATTTAAAAATTAAATACATCATTCTAAAAATAATTAATTATGTTGATGGAAAATGATTTATATCAACATGTGGAGGTAGTAATCAACACGTACAAACAGACTGTGATTTTTCATTTCCCATTTGAATAAAATGATGTGGTGAGGTTTTATCCCTATTCATATGAAAAATTAATTGTATTTATTATAATTAAGTAAATATTTTAATATCTACATGTTATATTTATAGTATATATAAGAAGAAATAAAATTTAAATCACTTAGTTAAAATTTATACCTCATCTTTGAGAAACCTCCATTGTCTTACAACTCATGCCTTGAAAAAATTGTATTATGATCAAATAAATACCATTATTATGTGTTTATGGATTTTAGTAAGGTATTAGGGTATAGATTTTATGATATATAATTCTCATCATATGTGATTAATATAGTAGTTGATGTTTCCTTTTTAAAAGTGGGGGTAGGGGAAAACTGGTGATTTTTCAGAACTATAAAATATTATAATGTCAAATTCATGGAATTGATTCACCAAATTTGATTAATTTATAAATAATGTTTATATAGGTTCATAATAAACTCATCAAATACGATTTATAATACTTTTTATGTCGTTATAACCCTTATTTATTGAATTCAACCCCTCAATTAACCCATTTTATCCTTAATTGTGATAACTGATCCATAAATCATTACGTTTTTAAAATTTACACATAATTTATATATTGTTTAAAAAAATTTCCAAGAATGAAATTAAATAATAGTTATTATTACACTTGATCTTTTGAAATATTCTTATTATTTTAAAATCATTTATGAAAATATTATATAACATAAAAATTAATAATGTTATTTTTGATACTATTCATTTAATTTGACATTAATGTTATGAAGTGATAAAATTATTTACAATAGAGAAATATTAAACATGAATTTTACATTTATATGACACATAAAATCCATGTAATATAAAAATCCTTCCGAAAAAATATAACCAATCATAACCTCTTTTTAGACCCTTGAAAAATTATTATAACTTTTAAAAAAATAGTGAGTGATAATTTTTATTTTTCATTATTTAAAATAATATATAGATCATTATAAAATAATATGGATCAAAATTTAAATAAAAATGAATAATGTATTGGGATGGTAGGATCTCACTCATAAAATAGATCAACGAGAGGTTTTACGATTACTTTATTATTTAATCTCATACATTTAAAAATGTTTTACAAATTTTACCCTTAACATAGTGAATTTTTTTTCCAAGGTTATTATTCTTAATGACCAAGACCCCTAGGTAGGAAACAGTAGCCATGTTCATGAACCTAAAAATTTCACAATTGAACAATTCATCACCCAAACCAAAATTCCATCCCAATATCTCATCCAATATTTAATCATTCCATGAAAACTCACTATTAGATCAATTTATCAAATTATACATCCATTTATCTCAGACTAATATGAGATGTGGTTTAACCATTAACATGTCAATTAATCCATAACTACCATTTAAGGGTTCACACAGATCAATTTGGACCCACCTAAATATTGTGATACCAGATCCATAATATTACAAACCCAACTCATGAAAAAAACATTTAATTAAAACCATATACAATATATAAATCTTATTAAATGGTATGGACATACAATAATGAGTAAGGGGGAGATAAATCATTGAAGGATTCAACCCAATTCAACCCCAAACAAACAAATCCCCTATTTTATCCATACATTCTCATATATAGGTATTTGAAACTGAAAAATATGGAAAAAACTAGAGATGTAAGAAACTAATGCATAAATTATGTTATAGATGCCAACATAATAATACATGAACCCATCAACCTTCAATTTTTCAAGAGATAAAGGATTAAGAGGTCTTATAATCCAATGGTGAGAAAATATAATGTCATGTCCAAGTGGGAATCAGGGGATAAGGATGAGAGGAATGAAATAAGGGGGTTCCTGGTGAAATTATACTGATTACTATAAAATAATACCTGCATAGAGATATTGACTACCCAACCCACCATGTCTAGGTACCGGTTGACCCGACCAATTTTCTACAACGTCCATATTGAGTTGTCTGTGGGAATGCTACACTTACAGGGCTAATAAATAGCTTCCCAGGTTCCATGTCATTACAAAATGCATACCCAGTTCCCTACTGCATATTAAAGTAAGGGGGCCCTAGTAACCCACTTAACTGTACTTCCAAAGCTCCACTATCCCCAGATACATTTGATAATAGTTATAATATTATTTTAAATCCAAGACAAGCCTATGATTCATACCTAATTTTCAAGGTTAATTACATATGAGAACTATATTGTTCATCCTTATCATATGTTATAAAATATTAATCATTACAGATAAAATGGATAATGATATGTGGATAATTCAAGGATTTGTTTTACAACCACTATATTTTCCATTATAATCTATAGTTACTATTTTACATTGAAGAGGATAAAAACACATGTTTTTATCATAAATATCCCACCCTTTATTTGATTTTATTTGATCGTAAATGTATGTCGAGTAATGAAAAAATGGAAACATCTTAGGGGGAACAAAAAAATCTTAAATAGAAATATATTTATTTTAAAATAAAATTAAAATTAAAATTTTAAAACAAAAAATTCAAAATATAAATGAGTGACACAAATACAACTCTAATTGGGAATTTTTTTCCCAAAATATAATTTTATTTTATTTTAATGATATATTAATGAATGAATCTTTTATAATATAAAAATTCTAATAAATTAGTTTAATTTTCATAAATTATCCTCCATAAA
Organism: Viscum album; assembly: GCA_963277665.1. Lineage (NCBI taxonomy): Eukaryota > Viridiplantae > Streptophyta > Magnoliopsida > Santalales > Viscaceae > Viscum > Viscum album. The sequence goes on along the minus strand of OY728121.1, from coordinate 2,010,293,223 downwards.
AAATCTATACTACTTATTTGTCTCCTTCATAAATAAAATCAATTATATATACCTAATACATAGAATTATAATAAATACCATTAATTACAAACACTATTATATTCTATGATGTTGTACTATTCATTTCATTTAATTAGATATGTTAATTTAAAATAATTATCAGTTGATTTTTTTAGTTAATTTTTTTATTATATATATATATTCAATCGAATGGTCATTTAGAAATTTTTTATAATTATGTATATTATCATAAAAATAATTATTTATAACTAATAAATTTGTTTACTAAAATTTTATATACCAAGAAATTTAATGATTAGGGGTTTCTAAAAAATTTGGGTGATTTTTCCAATTTGATGGAAATTATTTATTCGATGAAATAACTAAAGTCTTAGTAGGTCGTTTATTAAAGAATTTTTTAATGTAAATTCAAATGTAAATTATGAATTAATTGATATATAAATATCAATAATTTTTAAGGGGGGAAATTAATGATTCTTTTTGGAATCCCCATTTCCGCCATGATTGAAAAATAATATATGATTTACTTTATCATCAATTTGATTGTGTTATGTTTAATTATGGAAGGATTTTTATATAATGTGAAATATTTATCAAACACTAATGAATGAGATATTATGTAATATTAAATAAAAAAATGTTTGTTTGGAGCTCCATGAACGTCAATATATGGTCTCCCTTAATGGGTCCCTAAACCACAATAATGTATGATCTGTACACCCACCACATCTATATAGGGGATGGGTAGCCTCCACTTATCCAACCTTAATCATGAATGGTTGTTTTTGAACAAATGTCTCCTCAATAATTTATTTTTGTATTAATTGGTCCAAAGCCATATAAAATTTTCAAATCTATGAAACATGTTTTTTTTTCAATCATGATTTTTAAAAATACATGAATTTCCATTCATATAATTTAGAGTAGTCTAATAAATATTTTTAGCACATGCAGAATTGATCAAAATCCCATACCAAATATCTCCATGTATCGAAATATAAAGGCTACATAATATCTGTAATAGGAGAATGATGAGACTATGGTGAAACATTCACCATATAAGTAACTACTACCCATATAAATTTCTTAGTATATGCTTTATTTCAATAATTATAATAGACAACATTACCCCACTACCTCTATAGGAATCCATGGAGGAAACAAATCATTTTAATGACCGAAATGGGATAATATCTTCCACCTTGAAATTCTAGTGTCACTTTATACAAATGAGGATGGGGATGAGATATTTGGAATAAGGATTGTAGACTAATTAAAACATACTATACAAAAAACACACTTAGTTTCATCATATTGTGGAAGGGTTTATATAGATATTGAGAACACTCTGTTTTCATTATATCTATTAACTCATGAAATTTATTTCATTAGTTAATAACATGTTCAATACATTCAAATAATTAATTTTATCCCTTAATATTTTTATATATTAAATTATTTTTTAACCATCTCTAATATTTGGGGGTGTTAAACAACCTATAATTTGTGTCATATGATAAGTAATTGTAAAAAAACTACATGAAATATCATTTCATTCATGGGTTGTTATTATTAGTTTTTATCATTTTGATTAAATCATTTAAAACAACATATAAAGTATATATATACATGAAAAATGAATTTTTTTATATAAATATCTTATCATGTGGAATAACCTATATATAAATTATGTATAAATTTTAGATTTAGGATATTTATATTTCAATATCCACAATACACTAAATACTAAAACACGTTTTTCCATTCCAATTTATAGTGCATTATATATAATACCTTTTAAAACCATATACAAAACAATTTTGGATATTTTCCAAAAAAAATGGTAATCTATCATTAAATTCACCCTAAATAAAATTATTTGTAATACTGTTTTAGTATCCATCCAAAGGAATATTGGATTAACATTAAAACACTTTTAGAGTAGCTCTATGAGTAAACCTTAATCGTCGTTCAGTTAACCATAATGTGTAACAACATAGACCCAAATTGAATAGAAAAAATATATAAATCATTGGACCTTTATATTTAAGAAATTAAATGCCTCTAGAAATGAATAAATTATACTCAAATTATGAATGATTAATTATGATATCCATTAAAAACTTGTATCTCTATAAATGTTTCTATCAGGTCACATCATATACAAGAATTCATTCTCATACATTCCCTTTTTCCAATTCATCATGTGAACATAGAAAATAAAGTGTTTCAATCCCATATATTGAATTCAAGCTTTCTAGAGTCTCTGAGTAGATAATGACCTCATCAATGAAAATATGATATGTGATTCATCGTTATGGATGAGTACGTCACATGTCACTTCCACAAATAGATTAACACATTATATATATTATCTAGGAGAATACAAACACTCCATAATACATCTCTAGTGATGGTATTTATGTCACTATAAATATATTAGATGGAAAATTGCAACTTAATTTACCTTCAATTGATGACATAATCTACAACATACACAAAAACCCCCTGATTATCTACATCTATTTTCCCATACATAGGAATGGTATCAGAGAATGAAGGTAATCATGCTAGGTATATCACCAACATCACGTATGAGGACCCCAATATGATCCATGCACCCCCGATAAACAAAATATATTATTTATAACACTCAATGAGATATATGGAGTGCGTCATCCATCATAATTAATAAACATTATATGCCTCATGATAATTTTTTATATCTCTATAAAAGAATCCTACTCACACTAACCATAACATTTGATCACAACTAATAATAGTATATGGGGAATATTAGTTAGGGATAACTAAATGTTGTACATTTATAGGAAAATTATCATTACAATTTATAAAATGTATATCTCTATATAACATTATATAGCCATTTCAAAATAATTATAACGTTATGATTTTCTTTTATATGAATAATTATATATTCTTTAAACAAATTTAAAAATGAAAAACAATACCATACAAAATAACCATTTTTCCATTATATATATTTTAAATTTATATATTATCATTATTCTTGTTTCACATTCAATGTTTTTGTTAGCTCATTACATCAATTAGTAATTCTTATAACATCTCTATGTGGTTATCTAATAAAATCCTCATACTAACTCTTTTAATTAATAAATATTTAAAAAATAGTAGGATTTTGGATTCATATTCTTAATGTTTGACTCCTTGAAAATATTAAAACTCATTAACTACACAACATCAATTGTTATTGTGTCATCTTATATTCTCCACTTTGAACTATTTCTATGTTTACCATCATAATCCATGAAACCCTATCCCTTTGAACTTTTTTGTTGAAAAATAATGTAACTATTTATATTACCATTCACTGAAACTTTATAAAATAATTTAATATAATGTGGAATTAACATTCATATTATAAATAAATGTAACTATTTACATTTCCCTTTTATTGAAATACCCAAAACACTTTTAGGATAATATGTAAAATTAACATTCTAATAGATTTTTTTATTTATTTTAGAAGGTAGTGATAATAATTAAATATATCTCTTTATAATTTAATATAACATTTGATATGACAAATAATTTAGGATAGAGAGTGAGGACACACATTAACTTAGCACTATTACCATCGTATATTTGTTAATATTTTAACTTTTATAAGATAAAACATACTCCCACTAACTTCTTATACCTTATTGGTCTCAGAATATTAGTATAAAGAAAAAAAATCGCTTTTTTTGTTTGAGAAATAAAATTCTTTTCTTCTAACTAGAAATATTTAACAAATAAACTATTTTTCCATATCATATATTTTATTATATTTCTTCATGGAATTTTACTTTTTTCATTGACTCCATTAATTTTATTAATAATCTAAATTAAAAATTAAATAGGTTTAAAAGAATTTACCCCACATTATTAATGTCACACACTGACCCCATATACCCCTTTATATAGTCAGGGATCTTTTAGTCAAGGTTTCAGACTCATTCGCGGTCGAAATTTTTGGATTTTTGATAATTATGTGGTTTTCAAGGTGGTTCACAAGTATCACAGAGTTATGAGAATCTATATTGTAGTTTGAAGTAACAGTGTTGATAGATTATGATGTAGAAAAAAGGGAATAAAGTTTTGGTGCATGGTGGCACAAACAGTCCAGCTTGTTCATGTGGTATATCCTTACTTAAGTAGTGTCTACTACATGAATGGTGCATGGTTTGGTAAATAGTGCATCCAAGTTTTTCGGTTATTTCATGTCACTAAAATCATTAAACCCACATTACTCTCTCACCACTTCTTAATCCAAAATTGAACCCCCATCCTCCCTCTAGTTTCTTGGTTCACCAAGGGGTCCTGAAACCCCTCTTCCATTGGCCTCCCCTCTCCCATGGATGCTCCTCCAAAATCTATGGTAAGTGTCATTGTATTTTGGTCCATTTTCCTCCTATTTCATCCCTCCCTCCCTAATTCCATAAATTTTCCTTGGGTGGGATCTTCTTTGGACAAACCCTAATGGTTCAGGTTTGTGGGTGTGTTTATTTTGGATTTAGGGAGTGTGGTTGGTCTGGGAGGCCTTGTTCTTCCACAATTTGAATCTTTCTTGAATTCACACTCTTTTGAAGTAGGTTTTTCCATGTTTTGTCTTTCTGATCCAAACCTTGACACTTGTATGTTTTAAATTAATGTATAATTATGATACATATCTTCATAATAAAGGTTTTTAGTTTATTATGGTGTTTTCAAATTATTATAATTTGTTAAAAATAGGTTGTGAAGTGATTCATGGATTATTTTTATGTGTGTCTATACTAAATGTATTTGGTTAAATTAAAATTAATATTTATGGGTAAAATTGGGTGGTTGAGTAGTGTTTCCCAATTTGAAATGTTTTATTAGATTGAGTTTATTGGGGTTAGGGTTGTTATTTGGAATTTGGTAATATTTTCACAAAAATATTTCTTATTCTAATTTGATATAATATGTCGCTTCATTGAAAAAGGATTAGAGGGAAAGGACTTGTGGTATTTCATTGTATGTGGTCACACCGAAGGGTGTACAAAGTGAACATATAGATGATCTTACAAATTATGATTTCATTAGAATCAATTCTTCCCTTGAACATTTGTTTCCTAAAAAAGTTCTCCATCTTATCATCATCCTTAATTTCACATAAATTTTTTTATGGTTTTTAAGTGAGATAAAGAGGTTTCAGTCTTTAATATGAAATTATATCCCATTTGGTTTTTATAAAATGGTTTTAGTTCTATATGTTTTGAATGTCTGTTGGGAAAATCCTTTTTTATTTTTTGTTTGTCTTCAACATTGACTTTTAAATAGCATTCACGTTAGACCATGGTTTCTCAAATGGTTCTTTGGTTTCTAAACAATTTTAACTCCCTATAGTAATTTAGAAAATGTGTTTCAAATGAATTCATCAAATATATTCCCATTTAGAACTTGGATATTGTTTTTTAAAATATTAGGCTTAAAGGCCCATTTGGGAAGTCGGTTGGATTTAATTAAATAATTGGCTTCTCAAGTGATGTGATATAATTGTGGGCACCTTCAATGATGTGAAATATTTTTATTTATATATATAGGGAAAAAATATAGGAGGGTATTTCCCTTTGCGAGTTATCGTATAATGTAGTCTATGTTTTGGGTAAGCTATTGCGGTGATGGTAGGTACGGTGAGTCACACATGTGAGGGCCTCCCATATACATAGTATATTTTTACCATGGGTTCATTAGAGTCTTATAAAGTATTGAGTGACTATATATTTCTATCCCCATTTATATGGGTTGGTACCATTGGATCACTAAGATGCAATATGGGTTGTATCAATGGATTGGTCTATTGATGGTGCCTAGCTGGTTATAACATAGTAGCTCCACCATACGCTGACTGGTGGTTTGGAACTGAGTATGTCTAGGTGTTTCACTAGGTATGTTTAGAATCACCCATGGTTACTACTTTTATCTTCTTATTTATCTTCCATTTCATTTAGATTTCATCTTTCTCTACCTATTTATTTCCACCTTAATATTGTTTTCTTGGAACATGGATTGGGTTTGGGTTGGTAAAGTATTGAACTATTTTATACTAATTAAAATTTAGAGTTGGTTGTGTTGAAAATATTATAAGATGCGTTTAATATTTAAAATATAAAAACCATATCATTGTAATTGAATTATCAATGTAGTTTTAATGGAATTTTTTCGAGAAAGGAATCACATTGATTCTATTGTGATTTTTAATTGATCTATTAAGCTCATACCCTACTAGTACAACGCGGTGTTGGTAGACCCATGCTTTTTTTTATGTTCAAGTACCTAGTTCACATGCTCATTGTGGATACGAGTTGATCATAAAGTTTTAGTTGACCTTTAGATCACATGAAGATCACGTTGACAGGAGTTTATTGCTTTTATTTTTTAGTTTCATCATTTGAATCATGTCACTACACCAGTTTTTTTATTTACCTATGATTTAGTTGTTTCCTTTTCAATTTTTTATGTTTATTTTAATGATCCTGGTTATTTTTTGACTAAAATAATTACTTATTGTATTCTATTTGATGTGTAGAACTAGTTTCCAGCCCATGGGGATCGGGAATACCCTTCAGGCTATGCTGCAGATTGCGTCGAGTGTCGGGTCAGATGTCGTCCCAGTTTGGTTCATGACAAAATGGTATTAGATTATGATAATTACATTCGGTGTGTCTGGTAGTTATATAATTGTACTCTCAAGACTCAATATGTTGGTTTGGGAAGGGTGTTATGAACCATTTCTCATTCTAGACCTTAAATTACTCAGGGTAGTCCCTGTTTTGAGTCTCCAGTAATTGTTTTGGATTAAGGGATACAAATAGAGTCAAGTCGGTTTCAAGTTGTGATCTCACTCTATTTGGTGACCCATGTTTTGACAAAGTGCATGGATCAGGTTCCTCTTTGTATTATTTCGTACCTAGTGCATGGCCTGATACCATGTTGTCTAGAAAAGCATAGAAACTAGTTCCTCTATCATGTATTTCATTGTATACTATTTCTCATCTTGGTTTTTTTTGTAAATGTGTTTTAGAAAAGATTAATATAAAATTGATTTAAAGTGGTAAATTGGGATTAAAAATTGGATGTTTCTGGTCTTGAAAATTTTATAAATTTTATGATTTTTAAGAAAGTGTTTCGAGGGAGACCCTCAGTGTTCTTTACACACATTTTCACATGATAGAGTAAGTGTGTGGAAGGTGCATGTTAGCACTAATAGATGGAAATGAAGGATCTCATGATCGATGTTTCATGGGATTCAAAGGGTGGGTGTTAGAAATTAAAGTTATGTACTTGTTTTCCATAAAAAATATTGAAAGTCGATGTGATTTTGAATATTGAATTGGGATCAAAAAGAGGGTTTCAATATTTGAAAATTGGCCTTAGAATATCACAGTTTTGAAAGTTACATGAAAATAATTATTTTTAGAAGGAATGTTTCTTGTTGTGATGTGTTTTATTGGATTATGGGTTGGTTGTTTTAGCAGGATATGTTCCTTTTTATTCTTTTTTGTCTTGATTCGAGTTTTAGTTTTAAATTTATCATGTTGTTCGAAGTATAATGCCCCAAAAGGCCCCCAAATTGTTAATGAGTCATTCACATCTTCTAGTTTTTTTTCGAATTTTTTCTATATTTTGTGGTGTTAGAGGTCCCATAGGGGAAGATGTGTGTCTTGAAGGGGTAGATAATGTCTTCAGATCATTGGATCTCCCGAAACTGTTAGATATTTTACTGCGCAAGGGATAATTGAGATTCTATATTCGTGCCAATATAGGTTGGTTTTTTCATCATCGTTGGAAGTTGGGATGGCATGTGAAATATGAATAACCACCTTTTTCTAAAGGATTATACCTAAGGAGGTGATGTTGATGAAGCCGGTAGAGTTGCAGGATGTTCGATATGGTCAGCGGTCAGTAAATGTTTACATTAACCACTTTAAAGACCTGGTTCCTATTTTTGGGGTATTTACCAAGAGATTGTGGGAATGGTTCTCTCATCTTGTGAAACCTATTTAAAAAGGTTGGTGGATAGGGAATTTTTAGTAGAGTCAGTTCTTGTGGAGTACTTAGTGGCCATCATATTTCATGAAATTTTTCCATCTAGCATGGAGTGCATGCCATAGGGACCTATCTCTAAAGAGTTATCTTTATTGGTTCTGGAATCTAGTTTATCAGATTAATTCTTGGTGTGCAATTAGTATGGTTGTTTTGGGAAATTGAAGTCATCGTGTCGAATCCCTCTGAAAACCTACCATCATTATGGCAATTTGGGTCATTTAGAGAAGTTATGCAGGAAGCTTTACTTAAAGGAGGACTTATGACCAGGGAATACTAGTGCATGACTATGAGATAGGATATGATTCTTCCCTCATAGCCTTATCCATGGGTCTTAGTGCTGATGTTCATGAAATGTCAGGAGTTTCGGGGGGGGGGGGGGGTGAAGCCTTTTCCATGTTTTTATATATTTTTAGGATGAGTACTCTTAATATGTCATTATTCCCATTCTTATTTCTATTTTGATTTGTCATTTCATTGTAAAAGTGTGATTAAATCATTTTAGTTCCATCCAAGTGAATTTTTCTATTCTAAAAGTGATTTTATGAATCATTCATTTATCTTAATGTGTGTTTTCCCCTTATATTGTATGGGTTTGGTTTAATGGTTATAATCTCGAAAGTGTTTGGGTTTTGTGAACTAGATAAGTTGTGTTAGTTCTGGCTTGAATATTGACCGATTAGATTATCTTATGTTTGTTGAGTTGATGGGTGGTGTTTCCAGTCCTTTTCATTGTTCAGGTCCCCTTCCATGGTTTTCCCTAGTTTTGGGAAATATGGAATGTGTGCATAATTCTTAATTATATCAGTGTTGTTTTTCACCCTTGTGTGGAGAATTTTCAATCCTTATATGGAGTTTCCCCATCTAGGAATCCTGGAATTCCAGGTTTCCTTGTAATAGGTACCCTATTTATGTTCTATTGGTGAAGTTGTTTTGAACATACTAACGGAGTCATTTTATTTTGATCGAGGGTTCCCTAGTTTTTTGTGGAGGTATGGTTGTTGTTTTTTTAGTGTGAAGATGTTGGGTTGGTTTCCATGATCTTGGTTTTCTGAGTCACACTATAGTAGGTTTCCTATTTTTTCATTGGTGGTTTTCTTTGTATTTTGAGGTTCCGAAGATTATTGATATCATAAGGTGGGGAGAACACTCTTGTGTTCTCCCCACAGTATTGGGATATGGTTTCTCTTTGATCGGTCGACTGTGACCAGTCAGGGGAATGGTATTCCCAAAGTTATTATTTTACTTTAATTTTAATTAGGAATGGACTTAGGCTTTGGTTTTCTTTTGTATTCGTGACTTTTTGGGGGAAGAAAGTGTATGTGGTTGGGAGAGTTGTCACATCCCAACCTCAGATAAATTTTTCTCTTATCCTTCTCTTAGTCTGGGATCTTTTAGTTGAGGATTAAAATTGAGTCTTGGTGGAAATTTCTTGATTATCGAGATTTCATGTGATTTTCTAGGTGTTTCATGGGTACGACACAGTTATGAGAAAATGTGCAGTAGTTTCTGGTAACCATGAAACCTGTCTAAGAAGTGGAAAAAAGGACCTCATGGTTTGTGCATAGCCATAAAAACTGTGTGGTCTGGTCATGAGGTTGGTCCTTTATTTGGCAGTGGATACTGCACAGTTGGTGCATAGTTTGGTAAATCGTGTCGTCATTCCAGGTTGTTAAAATATGTAAACCTTGATTCATATATCTCCTCTCTATGACCATTAATTTAACCCACCCACCTTCCTCTAGTTTTTAGTGCACCAATGTGTCTCGAAACCCATCTTTTCTTGGCCTCCCCTACTCCATGGATGCTACTCCAAATATCCATGGTATGTTTCTTAGGTTCTTAGTTCATTTTACTCCTCTTTCTTCCCTCCCTCCATGAATCCTCGATTTACCATGGGTGGTATTATTTTCAAATGAACCCTAATTGTAAAGATTTGTATATTGGTTGTGATTTATTTTTATTTAGGGTGTTTGGTTGGTCCTTCAAGCCTTGTTCTTCCTTCCATTGAAGCTATATCATATTCTCACTCCTTTTATGTAGGTGTTTCCTTGTTTTCCATTTTCTATGAAAACCATTGATGATGATATGTTTTAAATTAATTTATAATATTGATACACTCTTTCATAATACAATTATTTAGATTATTATAGTGTTTTGAAATTATTATAATTTGTTAAAAAGTAGTATTTAAGTGATTCACGATTAATTTTTATGTGTATATATTCTAAATGTATTTTATTAAATAAAAATGGGGATTTTAGGGTATAATTTGGTTGTTGAGTAGTGTTTCCCCTTTCGAAATGTTTTCTTAGAAAGATATTATTGGGGTTTTTCTTGTTATGTTGATTGTGGTAATCATTTCATAAAAGGGTATGTTTTTTAAATTTGATTGAATGTGATATTTCATTGGAAATGGTTTTGGGTGAATCGACTTAAGGTATGACACTAGATGTGGGAGAAACCATGGGTACACAAATTAGCAACACAGATGATCTTGAAAATGATAATGGAAATGGAAGCAATTCATCCCTTGAACTTTGGTTTCCCAAAAAGGTTTCATCGTCCCCTATTCTTTCTATTAACATAATATGGCTTTTACGGTTTCCATGTGAGATAATGTGGTTTCAATATTGTATTGGAAATTTTGTCTCATTTGCAGTTTAATAAAAGGGTTTTAGTGCTAAATAGTTTTAAAGTCCATTTAAAAAATCCATTGTTATTTTTTGTATGTTTTCAACCTTGAATTTAAATGGTTTTCATGTTAAACCATGGTTTTATAACTTGAAATATGGTTTCTAAATTACTTTTTCTTCCTTGAGTGATTTTAAAATTGGTTTTCAACTGAATTCTTTAATGTTATTCCCATTAGGAACTTTGAGTATATTTTTATAAATGATTGGCTTAATGGATTGTTTGGAAACATGTATGTTTTTAGAGAATGTTGTGAATTCTCAAGTAATGTGATGTACCGTTTTAACCCTCAATATTGTTATATATATATATAGGTAACCTCTATATGAATGATTTACCTCTATGGGTTATAGTATATTTGTGTCCATGTTTGGGGTAGGAAAGTAAGGGGATGGCAAGTGAGGTGAGTCATGTATGTGAGGGACTCCCACTTACATGGTATATTATTACCATGGGTTCCTAAAAATCTTTCAGATGATTGATTGACTATTGTTTATTTTCTCTGGTTGGATGGGTTGGAACCCCGGGGATCATAGATACTTCAGGGGGGTTGTTCCACTAGATTTTTAGTTGAGGGTGGCTAATTGGTTAGAGACTTAGCTGCTTCAACATATATTGTTTGGTGGTTCCGAACCAAGTATGTCCATGGGTTGCTCTAGATATGTTGAAGATCACCCATGTTTATTATTTCTATCTACATGTTTACCTTCCATTGCATTTATATTTCATCCTTCCCAACCTATTTATTTCATTACTAGACTTTTTTTATTGAAACATGGTTTGGACTTTTGTTTAAAAAGTATTAAACTATTTTCAACTAATAAAAATATGTCATGAGCATTATTGGAAACAATATAAGTTTTGTTTATTATTTAAAATGTGAAAAAACTTATTTTCTTAATTGTATCAATAAACTAATATTAATGGAATTTTTTTGAGAATGGAAAACCATGGATTCAGTGGTGATTGTCTACTATGTTTTTTTCCCACACCTTATCTATACAATTCTATGTTTGTAGACCAGAGCTATTGTGTATGTTCAAGTTCATGGTTTGCATTATCAATGTGCAGAATAGTTGGGCTTGTAGTTCAACATGACCTTGAGGTCACATGGATATCACTTTGAGAATGGTTTCATTTTTATTTTGGTTTTTATTTTTTCAGTTGTATCTTGTAACTAAATTGGTTTGTGTATTTAATTTTTATTCAATTGTTTCCTTTTTGGGTTTTTATGTTTATTTTATTGATCCTAGTTATGTTTTTTCAGAAATCCTTTCCTATTTTACTGTCTTTATGTTCTCACACTAGTTTCCATTCTGTGGGGATTAGGAACACCCTTTGTGCCATGTTGTATATCATGTTGATTTTGGGTAAGATGGAATCTTGGCCTGATTTTTTGTCATGAACCAGCACAGGTTCCCTGGTAACCCGATAACTATGTTGGCCCTGACAAAAACCTAACGGCATTCCTATTCCCCATGGGCCGGAAACTAGTACCTAGAATCGTATAACATAAAAGTGGGAATGATTTTTCCACAAAAATGAAAAAGCAAAAGATAAAAGACACTATTCATATCAATAGGATAACACAACTGTTGGTAAAAGTACAAAAATAAAATGAGACATTAAAATAGAAGTACTATAACCCATTGTACTAAATAAGAAAATATCGCCAATTTCCCTAAGGACACAACTCACCAATCCCAAAGCTCAACAACCGGATCATCCTCTAAGAGATACCTTCACTTTGCTCGAGTCTGGAATAATTCTACAATCAAACGAAGGAAAAAGTAGGGTGTGAGCCTAATCCCAGAAGGATACCACCAAAGACTCGATATAAGATGTCAAATATAGATTATGGAACTAAAAGATTTCAAATTTCAATGTAAACTGGTTTGTAAATTTAAAATCATATTTAAACAAAACATGTTATACATTTTCGAAATCATGGAAAAATACGTTAAACAAAGGATTTAGAAATGATAGAATATTTCAAAAAAAGGTTTAAATAAAATAGTTACAAAAAACAATATATGTAATTTCAGTAGAGGGATGAAAAGAATTTTTACAACATTGGAATATATTTATATCTCCTACATAAATAAACAAGCTAGCATCATGGTCATCTGCCAAAAGGAACTATACTATTAAGGAGTTATAGGATTAGACACTCAGTCCGTGATCTCAGCCAAATGTGTATATAGAAATACCTACGACACATTCCAAACGAGACTCGTCACCAACCCATTGGGGATGTGATCTTCCCCAAGTATGTTTCAGAATTTTTTTGTAGCATGGAGTGTATCCAAATAACTCATTAACAACCTAAGGATTGAATTCTCTCTTACATGATGGGAGAACTATTATAAGACAATTTAAAATATAATCAATCCCATTATTCCATTTAAAAAATACCAATTCATTTCCATTTAAAACCAAAATAGTTTTTATTAAAAAACACGCCTTTTTCACAAGATAAAACCACTAGGTTTCTATCATATCATTTTATCCCATTTCTTACCAGTTTGAAATCCATTCAAAACTGATTCGATTATTAAAAAATTAATTTCCATAATTAAATTCAACAATTTTATTGCAATAATTTTCATCAAATACATAATTTAAATTAAAAAATTTAAATCATCCAATTTCCATAAACACTCCCAATTCAATGGAATTTGGGGATTTCAAAATATTCATGCAAAAACCATTTTAGAAATTTTGATTCACTGGAATTTCATTTTATTCATTTTAATTGAGATAAAATTTGAGCAATTGAATTTAAATTAATAATTGATTCAATCAAGCAATATAAGGATAATAAATTTTTCTAATCAGAATGAAACTTCTTACCTCAAGGCCATCAATGATAAGTTCAAGATAAACCACTCTCTATGTCTCAAGAAACCTCCTCACAACCTTATTATCATAAGCATTGATGCATCAAAATTCAGCGTTCGTCAAGGGGTCCTTGAACCAAGGCTGGTTATTTTATTTCAAAAAGAAATAAAATTTCACACGCGATAATAATTTCTCTCTTAAGAATGATTTTCCAATTATGGATTAAAATATTACATGTGATAATGTTATTTGAACTCTTGTGAATAATTTCAAATATTCGAGTCAAATATTACATGGGGCAAAAAATTATCTATCCTCGATAATTCACAAATTATCATTTTGATTATCACATGCGATGATAGTTCCAATCACCTTGATAAAGAGAGTATCTAATTCATATTGAATTTTTCAAAAACCATATGTCCCTAACGAATAATCTCGATATGAGAAGACATCATAGAACCATAATATTTCATGGTAGAGAGAACCAAAACTGCCTCTGGTGACACACTTGGTTGAATAAAGGCTTTCTCAAGAAGATCACCAAATTGAGACATTAGTTCATTATGTTCATTTTGACGCATTTGATAAGAGGGAAAAGAAACTAGTAAATTACAGGTCATCATGTCTGTGGAAAACTCAACCACTCTTACCAGTGGTAAAACAGAAAAATAATAATGAAACATGATGGGAAAGTCAATGAAAACTTGAGGTAGATCGCTACTCCAAATTAGAGTCGAACACTAATATTATTGTACCCATCTTAAGATAAAATGGTATTTTCTTTCTCGACCTTGGTTCTCATTCTCCTTCAAAGACAAGAGATATTCCTCTAGGTGTGGTAAGGTAAACTCATCGAAGATAACAATCAAATTTGGATTTATTGGAAACGATCCAATCCATATTAAATATGATGTCAAAAGATTTCATGTTGAATACCAAAAAAATCCAAGAATGTTTGAAATTAGAAAGAGAGAATACACAAGCAGGACAGCAAAGTCCATGCTCTCTCTTCAAGCGAAGGGGTGTAGTAATATACATTGAAAAATATAAGATCTCCACAAGAATATTAAGATGATTAGTTGTATGGGTTGAAAAAATAGTGAGATTCATTGGTATCAAATAGGGTAGTCACTGAAGATGAATCTATAGTAATGATATCTATCACGATTGATATACCTGTATTAGCTTTCTCAAGAGAATCTTCCTTTGTGTGAAGATGCTACGTTCCAGATTCCAATGGATGGAACCTTTTTTAGGTGAAGCATAAGATTTCCCCAGAGTGTTTTATAGTTCTAATGATCTCACCTCTACTAGATTTAGACCTACAACATGATTCCCTCACTGAGGTTCAATAGCAGTCTTCTCTTGGATCTGATATTCACGTCATCTTGAGGTCATTTAGTTATACAGAATTAGCCTTAAATAGGAAGACATTAGATTAAATCTAGGACGTAGTAATGAGAGAAATTATTCTCAATAGAAGGAGAAAACAAGATTTATTTAACACTATATCAAAATAAAAGTAGGGAAATTTCTAGAACTAAAACACCAGGAATATTTCCCTAACCACCACTAGCGGTTTAAGGTTCATTGAAGTGAGAGTTGGCCTGACACTCAATCAAAACTACATGCAATATCCTGACAAGATTTCACAAAAACATATTATCTTCAAGACAAAGGCTCAACCTCTCCCTTTGATACTATTTTGTCATGAACCATCTGAGGTACCCTAGTAACTCGATAACTGAGCTGTTCCTGACATAACTATAAGGTCATTCCAAATCCCCACAGTCTGACGACAAGAACCTAGCAACGTACAACATACAATTGGGAATAATTTTTCCACAAGAATTCCAAAGTAATATTTATAAGATAGTATGCATATTAATAGGAAAACTCCAGTAGGAGAAAAAGTACCATAATAAAATGAGACATAAAATCCAAAGTACTACAACCCAATGTACTACACAAGAAAATAGACCCATGGTTCCTAAGGACAACTCACCAATCCCGAAACTTAACAACCGGATCAACATCCAAGAGATCCCTTCCCTTTTCTCAATCCTAGAAGAAGTCTACCAACACCTGAATGAAAAATATAGGGTGTGATCCTAAGACCAGTAAAATACCACGAAATATTCTATAACAGATGTCAAATATAGATTATGTAAATAAAAGCATTAAATTTTAAAAGTATACATTTTTGGAAATTAAAAATCATATTCAAACAAAACATGCTATACATTTTCAAAATAATGGATAAATACCTTAAGCAGAGGATTAAAAATGGTGGAATATTTCTAAAATAATGGCTTAAATAAAATATTTACATAAAACAAATTTTTAATTTTTGTAGATGCATGTAAAGTAGTTTTACAACATTAGAATAAATTTGTATCTCATATTAAAAATAATAAGCGAGAAACATGGTCATCTACCAAAAGAAATAGTAGTATTAACCTGTTATAAGATTATACACTCTCTAAGTGAACTAAGAAAAATTTTTATACACACATTCCTATGACATTGGCCAAAGGAGACTCGTCACCAACCCATCGAGGATGTGACCCGCAACAAGTGTGTTTTAGAATGTTATCGTACTATAGAGTATATCCAAATAACTAACTTCCTAAGGCTTGCATGTGCTCATAAATGAAGGGGGAACTATTTTAATACTTCTTAAAACATAATAAATTCCATTCTTCCATTTAAAAAATGCAAATTCTGTTCCATTTAAATCCAAAATAGTTTTTATTCAAAAACATGCATTTTCCCAAGATAAAACCACTGGGTTTCTATCAAATAATTTTAATCCATTTTCACTAGTTTCAAATCATTTCAAAACAAATTCCACCATTACCCAATTTATTTCCACAATTAAATTCAACAATTTAATTGAAATCATTTCCATCAAATATGAAATTTAAATTAAACAATTTAAATCATCCAATTTTTATAAACACACACAAAACAATGGAATTGGGGGATTTCCAAATTTCCATGCCGAAACCATTTAAAATATTTTGATTCACTAGAATCAGGTTTTTATAAATTTAATGGAAATAAAATTTGAGAAATTGATGTTAAATAAACAATTGAAATAAATCAAGCAATACAAGGATAATCAATTTAGCTAATCATAATTCAACCACCTACCTCAAGCTCGTCATTGACAATGGAAAGATAAACCAATATTTTTGGATCAATACACCTCCTAAAAACCTTATTATCATAACCATCGACGCATCAAAATATTATGTTCTTCATGGACTCCTAGAACCAAATCCATTTATTTTTTTCAAAAAGAAATAAAATTTCACATGCGATGATAGTTCATCTCTCCAAAATAATTTTCCAATTATGGATTACAATATTACGTGTGATAATATTATTTTATCACTTGTGGACAATTTAAAATTATAGATTAAAAAATCACAAGCAGAAATAACTTCTCTCTCCATGATAATTCTCAAGTTATCATTTTGATTATCACATGCATTGATAGTTCCAATATCCTTTATTAAAATTTGAAGTTATTATTATATATCAATGATTATGTTCACAAAATTTTTCTTAGAATAATTATATACCCTATTCAATATTATAAAATATTTAAAATTAATCGATAACATATGTGGTGTCACTTTATAATTATTCATATATAATTTAAATAAATATCCTTTAATAATTTTTTGCAATTATACTTTAATAAAACATATAATTATCCCATGATAATTTCAATAATCCATTTCAAAAGATAATTACCTTATAATTATCCATTAATAACTCTTTTATAATTATTTATAATATAACGTGTAATTGTCCTTTAAAAATTAAAAATAATTATCATATGACTATTTTATAAATTATTGTTAGAAAAAACCATGTGATTATCATCTTCAATTATTTCAATAATTATATTTTTATATTACACATAATTATTTATTTTAAATAACACATTTAAAATGCAAAAAAATATATTAATAAAAACATTTCTTCCTTTGAAAAAATGTATGTTCTAGATTATTATTTTTGATGCATGTTTAATGAAGCATACATTGGGAAATTTTTACCAATAACATATAAGTTATTAAAATTAGATAATTGGAAGAATAATAAAAAATAAATAATTTTTTTAATTAATTAAACATACCCACATTGTTTTTCTAACAACAGCATGAGAGAGGGAGGAGAACATTAACACCTTCCAAATTTGATATTTTGAGGTTTATACAACATAATCATGGTAGATCCTATGTTTATCAAGCTCATAAAGAACTATCGACCGAAGGAACTGAGTGGTTTTTCCATTTTAGAACTTCAGGTGTATTACTACGCATATATGAAGCCCTAAAAATCAATCTCTCATTTTATCAAGTGTTTCAACCTAATATTAATTAAAAATTCAATATTTTCATCCTATTAATGAGTTTCAAAATTTAATGGTTCAAAATAGGTTGAAATCCAAGGTTTCAAATTCTCTTGTTCGTTAAAAATGGAGGTTCGGTTGTTCATTGTGGAAGATAATGAATAGTTCGGTTTAACAATTTTAATAAAACAAATTTAATTATTTATTTAACATTTAAGAAAATATTGAACACAAAATGTCAACTGCACATTGATGTTATGTCTTGTTTAGGACAATCACACTGTTTTGGACACAATGATGTTATCAAATTTCACAAACGATGAATGGTTTGAGAGATATGACTGATTTATTAATGAAAAATTAGAATATTTTATTAATTAAAATAAAAGGTGTTATTTTTGTGAGTGAGGCACCCAAACATCCAACTATTATAAATTTTATACCCTATATAGAGTAATAATCTCATTTCAAATCCATCGATAGTCTTGGATTTCTCATACGATGGACCATTTGAGATATATTTAATTATTTTTAATAAATATTATTTAAAATATTATTTAATAATTTTACCTCATGAGAAATAAGTCTAAATGTTTGGTTCCTTTTATTGTTATATCCCTCTTTGGATAAACACCATATTCAAGACTTAACAATGGTCTCATATTTCCCAAACGATGCATTGTTTTAGAGTTATTCAAATATTTTGAATAAAAATTGAGCAGTTAAAATTATTATATTTAATAATTTTATTCTGACTTCATCGTGCATTTGATGGACTCAAAAAATCATACATACTTAGTTTTAAACATATAAAATATTTAATTTAATATTATGGAATGTTAATTTGTTGTTTTACCATTCTGTAACATCATTAATATAAACACAACTTTTCACTGATAAACCAAATTTTCCCATTTAACGTAATAATAATTTACCCATGATGTTTTAGGAATACATGAAACAGTAATGAGATGTTACATTTGTGAAAATTACACAAAAAATTTTATCCTACTCTTCATAAAATAAAAAATATTAACCAACTCACATCTTAAATATCCATTAAATCATAAAGGTCCAAATCAACAACTCCATTGCTTCATTTCATTAAGCATCAGCATCAAACAGTTTCTTTTTATTGTATCTTATTTTATTTTGAAAAATATTTTTTAATAAAGTGTTTGTATCACATATCACCAAGAATAAATTAATTGAATTATTTTACCCTAATAATTGATGTGGACTCTCCACACAACATTCTAATACCCAGTAGTTAAGAATGACAGTTCTTTCTCTAATAAACATCATGGCCATGATGAAACTATTGTCCTTATGTCTTTTTATCCAGAGATGTGGACTCTCTAGACCAAAATTTATAGTCAATATAAAAAATATTTACCATTTTATTTATATGTCATAATTATATCACTAGATCCTTAACTACTCATTCACTACTCAATTATCCTCAACATGTTGTGGAGATCAGATGATGGTTTATGGAATCTATTCATGATCTAGTTAACAATAATATACTATTACTATTCAGGTAAATATTATAAAATTAAATATATAACCAAATCAATAATAAGAGATAAAAATAACCACTCCAAATCATTAATTTACCCAATCATATTGACTATATGGGTTGAGACTGAGGCTTTTTCTGTGACTTTAGACTAAACATTTTCACTAAACACCTCTTAGATTCCTAGATTTTCCAACTTCTAATAGATCCATTAAAGGATATATATCTTGTTAAATAAATTTATAGTATCATGTTTATTTTTTAAATTACACTCCATGTTTGTGATAACGAGGGTGGAGACCTCTGGTGATTCTTTTATAGGTTTATCATCGCCAGTCAACTTTGTATAGAGAATGGTTGTACCAAAATGTTTGTAACACCACAAGATTTTGTGAAATATGTTTGTTCAAATTAATTTAATATTATATATATATATATTGTCAAAAAAGTACCAATTTTATAATAAACTTTAGGCAGCACGATGATATTCATGTGGTACATTCAACACCAGTTCAGCTGGCATTACACATGACACTATGTTTGAACTAAGCCACAATTTATTATTAGTATTATTTAAACAAGGCCATTATAAACTAGATATTTATACTAGAGTTATTATTAGTAATAAATACTTTTTAAATATTATGTATAATTTTTATTTTTATAAATAAAATTCATTATACAAGAATACATTATTTTTTCAAAAAAAATTATTTTTTGTTTTGAAAATACTATTGTCTCAAAAATACTACTTTTTATTTATATTGGTGAGTGCTAATAATATAAAATTTACACATATTTATAATATTAATTTATTAAAATGACATTAATTTATAAATTCATAATTTAAAATTTTACATATGGTAAATGTTTTGGTTTTTTCAGAAAATTAGTATTGTTTGATGAATAGTGAGAAATGCTGAATTATATTTGAAAACTGTCTATTAACATAAAATATTTACAATTTTAAATTATATTTTAAATTGGATTCAATTTATAATTGGTTCAAATATTCGTATATTAATATAATTTAGGCCATTTTGATGATTTTATATTTAAATTTTATATGAAAACATTGTAAACTTTTGATCATTTTATTCTTAAAAATCTCCTTTCTCATCCTGTCAACACGATTAGTATTAAATTATATTATTCCACTAATTTGAATGTAATTTTGAAAAATGGATTAGATATTTTAAATGATTATAATTTATATTATATAATAGATTTGAGTTAATTTTTATACTAAAATGAATAGTTAATGTATTAAAAATTTAATATCATGCTTGTGACAAAAATGTGTTTAACATGGGTTAAATTAATAATATTAAGGCTACAATGACCTATAAATTTTTCTAAGACCCATAGGATAGCCAATTTATGACCCTTATGACTATAGGAATAATTTTTATTTGTTTTTTTGATACATGTCCATGAATATGACCTATATAATATTTTACGTAAAGAACATGGGAAACCTTCCTTTATTTTATTATGAAAAATGATTTGGGATAGGTACATAAATAAAATATATTAATTCATAAATATTATTAGAAAATATAAATTTTATTGTTTCATTATATTTTATTTAAGAAAATTATAGGTGAAATAATTAATTTAAATTCTTCTGAAACACCAACACATTAATTATTTTTATTATAATAAAATAAAATAAATGATACTAAAAATATTAAATGTGATGTTAATGGAATGAGTTATTTAGTTATAATATTTTTATTGATTAATATAACTAATTATGAAGGTTTGAACATAATATATTGTAATTCCATAATTTACTTTATATTTTTTAAAACATAATTTAAATTAATGACGTAAGAATTGACATTAATGTTATTTAATGATAATTTATTTTCAATTAAAAGATATAAAATTACTAAAAATGTATATTTTTCTATATTAATTTTTAATGAAAAAATATAAACTATTTTACATTAATGGACAAATCATTATTTTATAATGACTATATGTAATGCAAAATAGTAAAAACTATATTAGCGAGGTTATGGTTAAAATGTTGTTTTTAACCTTACATGAGATTGTGTTAAAATAAATTTTCAACACAGATATAATATTTAATTAATAAATTGGAATTAATATTTTGAATTAGTGGGGAATTTTTTTTAAATACTCTTTTTAATATTGTCTTTATGGAAAAAATTAAATAGGTTAAAAACACTAGTAACCATAGTCAAAACAGAAAATAGAATAAAAAGGAGACTTAGATGTTAAGTAAAAAACATTTATAAACCAATTTTTTTATTTTGTGGTAGAGTTTTTTAGGCCATATATTTCCTCCACACTTTTGTCAGCAATTTTTCGTCCAAATGAGGTAATACTTACCTCATAATTGTGAATACTTTTGTCTATTTTAAAAAATAATTCTCCTCCTCAATAATAAATGGTCTCCACTCTCCTTTATTTTTTACACCATAGAAATATTTGAAATGTAGAATAGCCCCCCAAGTGACATAAAAAATTCCTTATCCTCATCCCAAAATACATATTTTTTGAATAAATTCATCCTAGAAATTATTTAACTTAAAACCTAAAGATCATACCTAAAGAATATTTAATGTTCATCAACACACATCTTTCTTTTATTTCTTCTTCCATATCCCTAAATTATTTTTAAACCATTGTTATATAATAAAAATAGTATATTTTACATAATTATATTATTTTATATTAATTTAATAACCTAAAATAGTCCCAACTTCCATCAAATGGGTTACAATATCATAGTTCATGTGTGTGACAGACTACCACATCACGAATCGATGACGTTCATTTTTTCCATTAGCATGACTCATAGATGTAATTAAAAAGGGGTTTTATCTTTATATATGATATATTTTTTAATTATGATTTATTAATTTAACTATTATGCATACCTACATGATTTCCCTTTTTGGGAATATGATAATGTCGCTCATGTCTACAGAAGACTACCGACCTGCGATGCGTTGTGATTTGCTCAAACATTATGTGGAATGTATTAATGATGGGTTTAAAAAAATATTATATATATATATAACATATAAATTATATTTTAATTACAATATATTTCACTAATTATTATTTCATTCAACAAAATACGAATATAAAAATATCATTCTTGTGTACATATGGCCTACTGTCTCTATAAACAGTGTATTTCATTTCCTATCACTAAATTTTATAGATTAAAATAAATAAATATATACAAAATATGTATTATATATATTAAATGTTAATAATTCTCAGTAATATGGAACAATTATCAAATTATAATGACAAAAAATATAACAAATCAAAACATATACAAAAAACAAAGCAGATATTACCTAAGACGTAACTTTAATATAGAATTGTTGATAAATGGGTAATAAAATGTCATAATAAAAAAATATATTATAGAATATCAATATGAATATGGTTCTGTAATATATGTACAATAAATTATATTTATTATATATTATCTTTTAATGAGTATGATGGAATTCAATACTTACATTAAAGGATTTTCATCTAACTTTTTTACTTCTTTGAGACACATGCCATATTCCCCAACTATTCCATTTGTGTGGTGTATACAATTCCCATGAATTAATTTTATGATGATTCTAAAAGAAATTATGGGGATTTAAATATAAATTTTAGGATATCTCATTAAGGGGGTTTATGGTTAAAAATATAACAAATTAATATAGGATTTGTCACAATTTTCATTTTTTGAGACATAAGTCATGTGATGCACGTTTCTCAGTCTATGAGGTGTAAATACTGATCCTTTGACATTTTATATCATTAATATCTTTATTTTGATAATATTTTGTATTTAATATAATGTTATTCTTTCTTGGGGCTTATGATTTGATGATTCCAAAGGGGAATGATATTTATATTACAATCTCAACATTTATCGGGATTGTTTATGATTATTCTACCAATGTGGATATCTCATGATGTACCTCTAAAAAAATAACCTTAATTTTATTAAAATATATTTGATCATTATATTTTCATGTAATGAAACGATTTTCCAATTCATTTTACTTAATATAATTAATAAAATGTTTTTAATAAAATATGACTATATTTCTCTCTTTATTCAGAAATGTATTTTCTTCCAAAACCATGTTTTTTAGTAATGTTTTAAAAAAATTGATGAAATCATATTATTTTAATAGAACTTTTATCATTTTTTACAAAATGTTTTCAAATTAATATTCAATTCATTTTACAAACAATTCATATTCATAATTTACTTTAAAATTTAGAAGAAAATTTATGTTTAACATGAATGGAAAAAATAGTATTTCCTATAGTCACGACTTTCTCAATTCTTTCAATATTCCATGAAATGTTTTCAAATTATTTTTTGAAGAAAATTCATTCCATAATATTTGGGAAAGTTAGATATTTTAAATAAATGGAATCAATATGTAATAGATTTGGAAAGTGGTTTATGTTTAAAAAATTATTTTTATAACAAAACAATTCTACCTATAATGTTTTATATGATTTTTAAATGATGAAAATATATGTTTTCAAGGGTATATTCAAATAAATTTATTTTCATAGCATTTTATTTTTCAAAAACATATTTTTAATGAAAGGATATTATCACCAAGAAATTTCCCAAGTAGTCTTTCAAATATATTTTCAAGATAAGATCACTTTCTTTGATTTTACTTATGCATTACTAGGAATATTATCTATAGATACCATTATTATTATTTCATTTAATGGTTTTTGTTTCTGTTGATAATATTTTTATGAATCATATTTCTATTAAATTAGTTATACCATGATATAATTCTTATGATTCCCTTTTCTTTTTCAGTAGTTTTGTATTTAATGAAATGATAAAATTATTTGAAATATGTTTATTTTCCATAGGGTATGTTCTAATGAAGTATTTATGAAACCCATTTCATTTCATGGTTTTTTAGATTATGGAAGCTTTATGATCTTTTGTCACACATATGTATGAATTTCAATATGTAATATTGGTTTTGTTATAGCCATAGATAGAGGTTATGTTATAATAAAGGATGTTTTTTATGTTAACACCATGGAAGGTGGTTAAATTATTACCAATGATAGGCAGGACATATTTATACCTCTAATATTTGGGTAAATATTTATATATAAGGAGATTGTCGAGACTGGAATGGAGAGAGACCCTGGTTTAGTAATCGACTTTTTTTCAATGATGGTCTTGTGAGTGAACTTGACAACTTTGATATTATGTGGGGACAAGTCTTTCATGTCCATATTATTTTATATGAAATCGATTAAATTTTAGTAAGGTCATGTGTGAACCTAACTACATGTTAAAAATGATATATATGTACCTCCTTCAATGTAAATAATATTATGTATGGACATGTTCTCATTCATTTATGTTTATGTGAGGGCCTGATTTCACTTTCGTAACTTAATTAGGGGACCTGTTCTTATTTATAAATGTTCACAATGTTATAAGATACTGTTTGTTCCACAAAAATTCATGTCTTATAGCAATTTTATTACCTCATGGCTCATATTATTTGATTTCTTTATAATTAATGTTTCATGAACTTCCAATAATTATTATATGCCTCAAAATTACAAACTATGATATATAGGGTATAATTTTTAGATGTTATGTTTATGTTATCATACCCTTATATTCATGTAATTCCTATTTATCTATATTTTTCACCATTACTAATCATCTGACCTCTCCCTTTGTTATGTTTCCATTTTTCCATGTTATGAATAAAGGTTTTATGTGTGGAATATCTATTAAGAATTCATAATTGTATAATCATTATGGGATCTATAGAGTATCTTTCAACAATTATGAATATTGCGGACCATGTTCCCAATGTCACAAAACTATTGTGATCCTAATGCATGTGTTTGTGTAATGTTATTAATATTAATCTAAAAGTTGTAATATGCATGTATGAGAATAATGGGTCACTATAATTGTTATCAAAGGATTGGATTAATTATCCTTTTGAATCTGGGATGAGAATTAAGTGATATCCCTTTGGATATTTCTAAGGATATATATAAGTATGTATTTAATGATATATCTAAGGATAATACAGTGAATAGGAAAACATCCTAGAATTATGGTAAATGATATAGAGAGTGTTATCTAAAAACGATATAACTTACTAGATATTACAATATGATTTGGTGTTGGAATAGATTTTCATAGCCGTAACAACATCAAAAATGTCATATTGAACAAGACTCAATTAGGAACTGCCACCCAAAAATAGGTCTTGTGGCTCAGGTAGCTTAACACTCTTGGGGGATATTCTATAGAAATTCAAAACTAATTATGAGACATTATGATGGATTTAAATAGAATATGACTATTAATGAGTCAGTATAAACATAAGGTGACATAAATTAAATAAGGTTTCAAGAATTAGACATCCAATAAGAAATATTTCATGATTATTTGGTTCCCCAGTATGATTTATATTTTTAGTCAATGGATTAAACCAGAATTAATCATGCCAACCTTTAATCTGATGGAAAATTTAGTGACTAGTTGAAACCAAGTTAGATTATGTGTAAAGAGAAATATATTTTTATTTTGCCTAATCAGCTGTCGTGATAAATGATTAACAACAAGAACTTCAGTGAGATTATTAAAACATTTAATAAGGGTAAGGAGGGATATTATGAACGTTCTTGTGGTAATAAACATATAGAAAAAAATATGCTTCTTATATGAATATTATTTGGGAAGAAAACATAAAGAAATATCTCAAATGGAGGGTGAGATGTTATCTACATGGAAACAAAGGTCAAATAGTGAAAAAACTATTGAGGTGTTCAATGTCTTATCTGTACATAACCTTTTCATTAACCAAATGAATTCCATGATTCAAATATTTCTTTATAGTCCAATGAAGGACCTATTTTATAAAAATCATTGAAGGGGAAGAAATTATGTATTTATTTATATGGATTTAGGAATTATGAATTGGAAATATATAAGGATATTTTTATAAGTTTCCCATTAGGGATTTGAAATAATATGATTAATGATGCCAATGACCTAAACATATTATTTATTTTCAAGGTGATATTCCACAAAAACAAATGATTCAGTGAATGATAAACCTTAATATACTCCTAATGTAGATATAATAATGCTCATATAAAGAGATGAATGATTTGGATTGTCAATTGGATAGTATTAGAAATGATAAATGATTTATTGAAAAATTTGATTATGTTATCATTATCGAGTTTACAAAATTTTTGGAATTATGGAATATTTCCAATAATCTATGTTTTATTTAAGTAATAATGAATCATTTATGGTTTAAATAATGTTTAATTGTAATTCAAGTTATTAAATTTTTTCAATATAATACATGATGAAGATATTCTTATGTTTGGTAAGTGAAAATATAAAACTCATGTATGATATATGGGGGATTAATGTAAATTTTATTTTGATAAATTTTATAACCTTCTTGATAAATTATGAATTTTCAAAGGTCTAAATGGTTATCCATTTATAGAATTGTTTATATTAAAAATTTTTAGTGGTTTTATAGATTAAATGATTACATCACTATATGAATATTTATCCACATTGGATAACCAATGCTAAAAATTTTATTGTAAAAAAACTAAATATAGATAGAATGAATTCTCATTATATTTATGGATCTTATGATCTGTTACAGCTTTAGGAATAAAAAAATCTCTATCATTTATTTGAGTAATAGATAAATTGTAAATCGATCAAGGAAACCCATAGGTTGAGATTATGGATATGAAATGGAATGAAATCTAGTAAGTATATCATATACTAAAAATTAATTAACTTTAAGAGTAGGATAATGAAATATAATGATTCATATTATAATCATTTTTATGATATCAATGACCTTTTTTATGCCACTTTGGTCTATAGTATAATGGTCGCTGTAATTCTTTAGATAACCGACTTTATTGTACAAATATTTACTTTACGAATATGTTCTCAAATGTAAAAACCTAGAAATAAGTTACATTTGGAACAATTATGTTACCAAGTATCCCTTTTTAAAGGACGTTTTATTATTCATTTTCATGAAGTGGTTTTTTAAGAAATAATTTACCAAATGATATAAATTTGGTGACCATGTAACACCCCTTTACCTTTCTATCAGGTATTTGGTAACCATTTATTTTAGTTTCTTTTTCATTGGATGAATAATGATAGAAAAAAAATTAGTGGATACATATAATGGTGATGTCACGGATTTTGATGGATTTCATCAGGTTAAACCTATAGTTTATTTTAGTTTGGTGATTACTAGTTGTGTAATGGGAGTACACATGATGTAATGTCAATTGTGAAGATTCGATGGACTTAATTCAAAGTTTGAGAGGTTTACACATCGTGTAAAGGGTTCACATTGTGTAATGTAAAATTTCAGGTTTCAAACAAAAAAGAGACATGTTATTCAACATATTTTATTTTAAAATATTACATGATATTTAAGTGGACTACAAGAAATGTAGTAGTTAAAAAATGTGATTTTAGGGTGCTTCATGAGAGTTTTCTCTTTTCATTCATTGAATACAAATTTATGTCAACCTGGAGGCTCCCCTAGGTGATTTTGGGTGATTATTTCCCTTCTAGTTTGCTTCATTCAGTGATTGATCTCCATTGTGGTTGGATTTCTTCTCTTTGGGTATGTAACATTTTTGTTTTTTCATTTATTTGGTTACATCTGGGGTTTTTTCTATGTTTGTGATTGTATTTTTGATTAGATATTGTTTTCTATTAATCCTTTCAAGTATCATGGTGTTCTTTTTATACTGATGTCTATGCACTTGGATTCTGGTCACCATTTTTGAAGGCCAGTAGGTTTCCATTGTATTGAGGTAGGTGATTCTATACAACAGGATAAATTTTTTAATTCCTTTTATTTCTTTACAAATTCTTTTGGATTGTTCATTGATATGAAATAAAAAGTGGTTTCAAATTATTTCATGGAAAGGAATAAATTTTCAAAAAATATTTTTCGTTAAAAATGGATTTTATGGACATGGAAATAAGTTTTCAAAATCCAAAGTGGATAAGTTTGGATTTGAAAATGTTTTATGAAAATGATATCATGTTTTTGAAATGAATTTTTAAAAATTCATATTTTTAACATTTAGTTTATTATGAATGACACATGGTAAGCCTTAGTTTGTGTATGGTACCACTAGGAGGTAACCATTTGTGAAATCAACTAGAAGGAATGAATATTAGTTTGATACAACATTATACCTATTTTTTATTTCTTGTGTCTCGTTAATTATGACATGTAGAATATAACACATATGTGAGGTTCTTTTTTACTTTTTTTTTATTTATTTTATTGTGATTTTTATCATGTATTTTTTCTCACAGGTTTTTATATGAGGTTGTATCAAATAGATTTTGATGATAAGTTGTTTCCAAGATATGGTGTTACTCGTTTACTTCTTGACGCGAGGATATGATTTCCTTTATATATCACATCTACCTTTAATATTTCTTGTTTTATATTATGATAGGTTTTTAAGAAAACCAAAGGTAAATTTTTTACAACTATATTTGGTTTACGAAAATTCATTTTGAACCAGTTTTGTTTTAAAAGAAATACTTTTTGAATTGTAGATATTAGACCTAGTATTGAAATTATGGTGGTATCATACTATGATTTTTCTCACACCCTACGCATTCCATTGGGATTTTTTAGTTATTTTATTACCATATTTATGTACAGAAAATAGAATCATGTATTATGTTGTCTTCTCTTATTACATCTAAATTTATTTCAGGTTGGTCTATATGTGACTATTGGTCACATGGGGTTATACATACATTGTAGTTTATCATATTTTTTATTTAATAGTATTCCTTTGTGTAATGTCATTTATTTCATCTTGGAACTCTAATTTTATATATTATTTAACCTATATTTATGTCAGGTATTTATTATCATAATTTACATATTATACATGATTGGTTGGTTTGGGTGATTTATCTAAATATCCTTGGTGGGTTCATTGTAATTTGTTATCAAATAAATGGTCATCTTGAATTTTTAAGAAATCTAGAGTTTTGTTTCATTTCATAGGTAGATAGTACAATGATTTTTTAGAATTTAGAGAGTATGTTAAGAAAAGGGTCCTGGCTAGCTCACTTCCATGGCTGAAACTGAGTTACCATTGGTGTTTAGGGAAATTTGCCAAGTTTAAGACATGGAGATTGAGTTTAATTACTTGAAATTTATGAGATGTTTATTTAAATTAAACTATTCTTTTTTAAGTATGGAATTTTATGATTTCATTAAATTATTAATGTTTAGATCTTGGTAATTAGTACCAAAAGTTTCTCCTATCATTTTGGGAAATTCTCTTGATTAATTGGTTTTTTTCTTTTTTTAGATAATTCATCCACATAGATATCTTCTAAATCAGAGAAATGAATCTATATGAAAGGACCCACTAGAAAATATTCCAGTATAAGCTATGGTCTTCACTATTCAAACTCAAGGATAAGTTGGTTTTGGGAACCCAGATAACATAGTGGATCATGGCTTCAAATTTACTAAGTAGAATCCACCAATATTTTTTTGGGGATAATGTACCTGTAGAATATATGGATTTTATTGATAGGATAGGTAGGATTATAAAAATCTTTAAGATGCCTCGATAATGTAATGTGGTTTATTATGTATACGATCAAGGTACCATTATAGAGATGATGAGAATCTATTGTTCATGATCGGTTTCACCAGGATCATACATCGGATTCCTCGAGAATATATGTAAGCATTAGTTGTACCCTGATAAATTTTGTGTGGTAGAGAACTGAGATTTTATGACCATAGAGTGTGGGCGAACATAACATTC
Source organism: Viscum album (assembly GCA_963277665.1). Taxonomy (NCBI): domain Eukaryota; kingdom Viridiplantae; phylum Streptophyta; class Magnoliopsida; order Santalales; family Viscaceae; genus Viscum; species Viscum album. The sequence goes on along the minus strand of OY728121.1, from coordinate 2,010,262,771 downwards.
TACAGTATTCTACCCACTCTTTTGGTTGGTGCATCTAATAGAAGATATTGTCACTAATGAGTACCTGAATTCTCACATGTTTGAGTTATATTTTTGTAATATTATTCATTTTTAATACTCATTTTACTTCTAACATTTTTGTATGTATTTGGTATAGAATTTTTTTCTAGATATACATACCTAGGAAGATAAGTTTGTGTAGGGATTCAGTTGGGGTAGTTGTTATCCAGAGTGTATCTTATGGACAGAAGGGGAAGTATAAGAGTGTTCAGTTTTCTTCAAAAGAAGTAGTAGGGGATTCGATAGGTCAAAAATAGCTTGCCTTCTACCAGTTTGAGAGGTGAGATCGTACAAATACAAATTTTATAGTCTTCTAGTACTTTTTATCTTTGTATATGATTAGGCTATGTATAACATTTTTTTAAAAGACATTTCAGGGGAGTGGGGAAAGATCCAATCTCACCAAGGGTTCTCAGATTCATGAAGATACATCCAAGGATTATGGATCTAGTCCTCATGGAAGTTAAGATATTCAAGTGGCTAAAACTAGGTGGATTTATGTCGTACAGTATGCGTTAGTGGAATCTGAAGCAACTCTTGAGACTATTAGAGCTACCGTGTTTATCTCATCTTCTATAGTGTTATCTTTGTTTGATACAGGTGCCGTTGATTATTTTATAACAAAAAATTTAGTTTCTGTGTAGGGTTTGTTTTCATAATATATTCCATTCTTTTTGGATATTTCCTTCAATTAGGGAAAGATATATGTACATGGTTTTAGATTTCTGATGTGTCAGGTGATTATAGATGTCTTTGAGGTGGAGTGGTAATTTTTTGTGATTAATGATGACATATAAGACATTATTATCATCATGTATAGGATTATCTATTTTGAGTCCCAAATATACTATTATCTCTATCATGTTTAGTTATTATCAATATATGGTGTCACTCATGTTTTTTAGGGAGAGTGGGTCCCTAGATTGGGAAGGGAGTGTCTTATTGGTCCTTATACTAGGGCAATCTCATGTCTATTGTTCGATATGATTCATGAAGTAGTTGACCCATGTTTTAGTGGTCATTATATTAGTGTTATTTGAATACATTTAGGTCTTTCCATGTCATTTCATACTACCCCATAGAGAGGTGTACATTACTATAGTGCTCCTCTCTTGTATAATTCTGATTTCATTGTCTTCTTAATGTATGGAACCTTCTGAGTTAGTAAAAAATATGGTTTGTCATGATGATCAAGATGATAATGGATTATTTCATCTTAACATATAACCAGTTTCCTCACCTATCCTATTTTTTTAGATGTCATGGGGGAGCCTTATAATTTTTGTAAATTATCTAAATTTTAATTAGGTGGTCGTTAAAAACAAATATCATTTACAAATGATTGACGATTTATTTGATCAGCTAAGAGGGGCACATTAATTTTTTTAATATGGTACAATAGTTAGAGTATCTTCAGTTGGGAGTTTGAGAAGAGGATATACACAATACATCATTCAGGAGTCAATATGGTAATTTCATGTTTCTATTTATTCCATTCGGTCTCACTATTTCTAATGTGGTGTTTAAGGATTTGATGAACTGAATATTTCATCAGTTCATAGAACCTTGGGTTGTTCTTTTTTGGGATAATATTTTTCCCCTCTATGGCTGAGGAGGAGCACATGGACTATTTGGATATCATTATTCAAATAATGAAATAATATCGTTCATAAAATATTCTTTAGAAATGATAGTTTTGGATATAAGAAGTGAAGTTTCAAGGTCATGTGATATTTGAGTGGGAATCTAAGTATATCCTAATATAGTTTACCATGTAATGTCCAAGGAGTATACTAGAAATGTGTTTGATATCCAAAGCATCAGGAGTTTGGATGGTTACAATAGATAATTTATTTGAGACTTCTCTAAGATTCCATCGTTGATGAGATCTTTACACATAAGGGTGTAATTAATTAATTGGAAAAGAAGTGTTATAGATCTTTTAAGGAGTTGAAGATGAGGGTGAATTCAGAACCAGTTGTGATACTTATGGAATTAGGATCCAGTAATAATTTTATTGTGATGCTTTTGATATGGTTTTGGGATGTCTATTGATGAAGGGGAAAACTGTGGTGGCTTATGGATCTCTCTAGTGAAAACCTCATGATAATACAAAAACTACCCATGACATTGAGTTGGTAGAAGTTATTCCCTCAAAATATGGTATCAATATCCGATAAGGGCCTAATTTATATTAAATTATGATCGTATGATACAGGAATATATTTTTACTCTGAGGGATTTAAATTTTAAATAGATACTTTTGGAGCACTACCATAAGAATTTTAATTTTGATATTTATTATATCCCTTGGAACGGTAGTCTAGTGAATAATGCATTATGAAAAAATTACCAATACATGATGTGAAGGAATCAGTTTAGGAGTGGTCTCTTATGAGTTTTTTTTATGAGATGATATTTGGAGTGGAAGAGGATGGTGGACAATTAGGTTTGGTTTTGATGAGGTATGACTCATCATTTAAAGAGTGGGTTCTATTGGAGAAGATTTATGAAATAGAGTTCTAGAGTTCTAGTGAAATCCATTATGGAGGGGAGACCCCAGGAGAGTGGTATTGGTCTCCCATTGGAGCCTTTTGCTTTTGTTGCAATTTGGTTCTTCTGTTTCCCCTGAGGAAAGAGTTTTTGGATTGTGGAAACCATTATTTCTATTCCATGAACCTAGGTACTACCAATATGTATCATGAATTGAGAAATCTATAATGGTTATAGGGGATGAGATAGTCAATAGTATATTTTCTATCATGTGGTCATACTTTTTAAGGAATTGAGGTGGATGACCAGATACCTACCAAATTATTGTATCCCTTACCCATTCTGATACGGGAGTGGGATTATATTTAAATTGGTTTCATTATTATTTTTCTATGGAATTCTATTGGTACGTATTCAATTTGGTTGTTCATTGATCGACTCATGAAATTAGTGCATTTCTTATCTATCTAGGAGATGCTGAATGTGGAATATCTTGGGGACTTGTATATCCAATAGATTATTAGAATTTATGGGTTCCCACTATGGTTGTTTTTTGAAATGGACCCAATGGTCTTTTTAAGGGTTTAAAAAGGTTTATAGGTGGTGAGTGGTTCCTAGATTATATTGAACATCGCTTATAATATACAAATGGATGGATAGATAGATATGACTATCAATGTTGAAGAAGATATTCTCTAGGATTGTGTTCTTGAATATATAAGATCTTGATAAATGAATTTTATTTTCGTTGAATTTTACAATAACAATAGTTATTAGAATTTGATAAATGTTTCACCCTTTGGGTTGTTGTATGGGTGGCCATGTAGATATACCTTGTTCTATCCAGAGTTGGTAGTGCAGTCCTTGGTTGGACCAAGTGTACATCTAGAGATGATAGAGATGGTGAAATTAGTCAAAATGATATTTATCCTAGAACATAGTCATCTAAAATCTTATACACCCATCATCGTCGGCTGATAAAGTTTGATGTTAGTGATCTAGGTATTCTGAGTGTTTCTCCTAGATTGGTACATCGTCAATTTCTTAATCATGGTAAGTAAGACCATGTTTTGTGGCCCCCTTGAGAATATTTAATGAAGATCGAGTGTAGCCTATCAGTTAGAGTTTTCATCTTTATTGATATATTTTCATTATGTGAATATGGTTTATCAATTGAGGAGGTATTTTCATGATCTATCCGAAGATATCGTATGGGAGGATGTTGATGTTTAGTATAATACAACTTTGGTTCAGTACCCAGTTCGTATTATAGATCACTTAGAAAAGGTATTGTGAGGAAAAATGATTCCCCTAGTTTTGGGATTATGGATTTCCAGAGAGGATAGCCACAATACATGGGTGGGAGATTCATTGATAAGGAAAGATAGGCCTTATCTTTTATTGAATCCAGAATCTTGAGGGCTTTCTGGGTGGAAAAGCATTTATGATATGAATATTTTATTTCCCTTTTACCTTTCTAACATGTATTCTTTAACCTTTTATTTTTGGTTTAATTATTAATTATATGAATAAAGTTGAAATGAAAATTTGGAGGATACCTATAATGGTGAAGTTAGTGATTCATTGGTTTATTAATATTAAACTTATAGTTGTATCAATTAGATGGGTGATTACACACCATATAATGGGAGTATATTGCATGTAATAGACATTAGTTATAATCCATGAACTAGATACAAAGAGTGAGAGATTTATATTCCATGTAAGGTGTTTGTGTCTTGTAATGGAAAAATATAGAGTTTTTAATAAAGTGGCTATGGGTTATTCATCATACTGGAGCATTGTGGGTTACATGATGTGTGAGGTGATTACATGTCGTTTAATAGTCACAAACTAGGATTTTGGGATTCTAGATGAGAGGTTTCTTATTTATTTCATTTTGGTATTTCTTCATATTGACCTAGAGGCTCTCCCTAGGATATTTTGGATGATTACCTCCATTAAGGGTCTCTTTGAACATCAATTTATAAAATTTGTGATTTTATTGCTTCTCTCCATGTACATAATTCATTTGGGCTTTCTTTAAATTTTGTTACGATTGTGGTTTTGTGTATGGTTTTGTTTCCATTTGTGATAATATAGTTTTTTCATATGAATAATCATTAATTTCTTTGTGTTCCTTGACTTTGAATGTTCTTTCTTATGGTTTAATGTCATTGTTCTTGATGGCAGATATGATTCTACAATTATGAGGTAGATGTTTCTATAAAATATGTTAATTTGGTGAATATAATTTCATTATTGATAAATTCATTTTGTTTTTTCATTGATTTAAAATGATAAGTGGTTTATAATGATTTTTTGGAAAGGAAAATGTTTTAAAAAATTTATTATTAATTTAAAATGGATTTTCTTAACTTGAAAATGGGTTTTTAAACACTGATGTACATTGGATTGGATTTGAAAATATTTTATGAAAATATGTGAATGGTTTTAAACGAATTTGGATAATTTCACATTGGGAACCATTATTGCATCAGTACTGAAGAATAGGTAGCCTTAGTATGTATATGGAACCAATAAGATGTTAAATTGTCAAATATCAAATGATAGAACTCTATATTAGATTGATCCAATGTTTTTCTTATTTTGTCTTTTTAGTGTCTAGTATGTAGTTTCCCATAAGCTAGATCCCATATGTGTGGTATTTTGTAATCAATGGTTACTAATCATAGGATTATATTTTTCAGGAGTTATTGATCATAGGTTTTTATATGAGTTTACATGACAAAGCTTCATACGATCAGTTTTTTCATATATATCTGTTTTCCTATTTACCTATTAACTCTAGGATATTATTTCTTGTTTATATCAGTTCTACTTGTCATATTTATCGTTTGAGATTATGAAGTGATTTTATGAAAACAAAAGGAAAAATTATATTCACTCATATTTTGTTTATGAGAATGATTTTTAAAACTATTTAGTTTTAAAATATATAATTTTTTTCTTTTGTGATCTTATACATTGAATAGAAACTATTTTGATATCATATTGGGCTTTGTCTCACCAATTACTTGAGGTTTTGAGAATTTGTGGGTGTTGTATTGCAGAACTCAAGAAAATAGAAGACAATGTTTCATTATGTTGAATTCCCATGTTGGTGTTTATTTTAGTTAAATCTGTTCTAGGAGTGATTATCAGATATTTGTGGTTTTTAAAAACTTCCTTGCTTAGCCTATTTCAGCACGGATTGGATGACATTGGGGTATCTCATTTTTTTTCTTCATGGAACTCTGATAACATGTATTGTTTCCATATATTGAATCATAGTTTTTATTATCTTATTTAAACTATTTTAGATGATGGAATATTTCAGGTGTCTTTTCTATTTTACTAGAGATGGTTATAAATCAAGATTAATTTTTGAGTGTGAAATTCAGTTTATAGCAGTTAGAATGTACAATGCTGAGATTTTGTGAATTACAATTTTTCAAATAAATTTAATATTTTATAAATTTTTTAATACATAAAATATCAATTTAATCATGAATTATATGCAAAACCAAGTTATGTTTCTACTATATGCAACCCAAGGTCAACATGTTTTACACATGATGCAAAGATTTAATAAAACCATGATTTATTATTAATATTATTTAAACATGACTATAATAACCGAGGCACAAAAACTTCTGGTATTAATTTTTATAAATTATTTTCAAATATTATTTATAATGGATTTACCTAAATAAAACATATTTACAGAAAAATAGTTAAATTTATGAATTGTGACTATTTGTTTTAAAAATATTATTTTCTAAAAAGTGGTTGATTTTATATATTTTAGTGAATGTTAATAAAATTAATTGTTCAAAATTTTATAAAATAAATTTTACAAAATAATCATTAATTTTTAATTCAGAATTTCAAAAATCTCTTAGGCTAAATTTTTTGGATTTTTCTAAAAAAATTACTTTTTTAGGAATAGTAAAAAAAGGGAATTTCAATTGAAATTTGTTTCTTCACAGAATTTATTTACCAAGTTAAATTATAGTTTAAACTGGTTTTGAAGTATAATTAGTTAATTTAAACAAATATTAATCTAATTTATGTTACTGAATTCAATTTTATATTGAAATTAGATATAAAAAATTTTAAAACCTTGCTCATTTTTTCTATTCAAAACATACTTTCTCATCATGCCTCTAGGATTAATATTAAATTAATATTTACACATAAGCTAATTATATTCATATAAATGGATTAAATATTTAGAATAAACATAATTTATATTATATAATAGGTTCAAATTAACTATTCATCCAAAATTAATACTTCATGTAATTAAAATTATTTACCAAAGTTACGATAAAATGGGTTCACCGTGTGTTGAATTAATAATATATGGGTTAAAATGTCCTAATTTTTTTTCAAAACCCCATTTTCCTGTCATATTGATATAATTTTGACATAATTTTATACATTTATTAAATTTTGGGCTAATTTTCTATGAACGTTTTCTACGTAATAAGTAATGTATTGTAAGAGACTATAAATAACCCTTCCATGCTTTTAATATCAATATTTCTTTGGGATTGGGAGAATGAAAAAATATGTACCATTATAAATATAATATGAAATATAAATTATTTTTTTGGTCATGATAATTAATTTTATATTTTTAGATGTGAAATAACTACATTAAATTCTTATGAAACTCCAACGCTGTAATTTTTTAATTAATAATAAAATAAAATAAATGATAGTAAAAATATTAAATTAAAAAAACCAATTAATTATATTGTTAAATTATTTTTTATAGGAATATATATTTTTACATAAATGTGTTCATTATATATTTTTAAGTCCACCATTTTCTTTATATTTTATTAAATTAGGTTTAAATGAATAATGTCAATATTGAAATTAATTTTTTTTATGAAAAATTATATTTTATTAAAAGATTAAAATTTTAAATGATATATATTCTAAAAAGTGATTTTAAAATTTTAATAAATCTAAAAAACCCCCTTTGATATAAAAGTTATTCTTTTATAATCACTATCTTAAATTGACCGCTAAAATGTAAAAAATTTGTTAGAATAGTTAATGTTAAAACAATGTCTGTGCTCGTCACATGTTCTTGTGTTAAAATAAATTATCGATGCAGAAATGATTTTAATTTGATAAACTCTATTTAATATTTAGAATTTTTGGCTCTAAATTATTTTATAATTCATATTTTAGTTTATTCATACAACATAAATTACCTCAGTTAAATATACTACTTACCATAGTGAAAACCTAAAATTGTAAAATTAAGGAAACATTGATGTTGAGAAACAACAAGTATAAATGAATTTTTTATTATGTTTTAAAGGTTTTCATAGACTATATAACCAGTTAAACTAATTAATAATCAATTTTGGTTCTACTTGAGGAAATACTTACCTCAAAATAGTGAATATTTTAGATATCAACAAAAATGTCACTACTCAACTATAAATGGAAACTATTATCCTCTCTTATTCACACCTTCTATTTGGTTCAGATAGACCTACTAAAATAAAATCCCAAATTACATCCCATTATATTACTATCCTTATTTTTGGGCACAAATATATCATAGTAATGATTTTAGTTCAATCCTAAGGAGGATACCCGAAGAAAAGCTAATGTCCATCAATGAGCATTTTTGTTTAATTTAATTATCCAACTACATAAATTATTTTTATACCATAGTAATATAATAACATTGGAATATAATATTTAGTTATATTTTTTATGTTACGGGCATTCCCTACAACCATCCTCACTGCAATCAAATTAATTATTAAATTATTCTTCATGTATATGGTGGACTACTGCCTCGCAAATCGATGTCGTTCAATTTTCCATTACCACCTCTCACTATGTGACTTAAGGGTGTATTTATTGATTATAAATTATATTTATTATTTTATCATGATTATGATATTTTTATTTCACATATACCATCATTCCTTCCATTTTTTGGAATATTATAACATTTCCCTTGTGTACAGTAGACTACCGCACCCCGAAGCAATGTGATTCATTCATAATTTAAACAGAATGTGTTAATGATGGAATTAATAAAAATATGTGATATATATGATATAACCATTATTATTTAATTATAATATATTTCATTTAATTTCTTTCATTGAACCCAAAAATTAAAAATAAAAACATCATTCATGTTAATGTACGACCTACCATCTCCACGAACGATGTATTTCATTTCCTATCACTAAATTCTTTGTATTCTTATAAACAATTATATAATGAATATAAATATTATTTGTATCATGGTTATAATTATGGGGATTATTGGACCATTATTAAATTAATATGACAATAAATATAAGAAATCAAAATATATATGAAAAACAAAATGTTTATTACCTAAAACAAAACTTTAATATGGAAATTTTAATATATGGGTTATGAATGGTCATAAGAAATTAATATATGGAATTATATATATTAACATGGTACTGTAATAGATTTATAATAAAATTACATTTATTAATGTGGAGGGTTGAATGAGTATTATGGAATTCAAGACTTTAGGTACGAGATTCTCCTCCATCTTTTTTCTTCAATGAGACACATTCCATATTCACAAGCTATTTATTTTATATAGTGTATATACTAGACATGAATATATTTTATTATTTTTTTCATTAAAATTATTTCTATTTAAATATACATTTAAGGATCTATATTTTAAGGATATTATGGTAAAAAATTGACAAATTGATAAATTATATTGGTCTAAATTTTCATTCATTGGGATATAAATTATGTTATGAACCTATATTATTATATGAGGTTCAAATACGATCCATTTTACATATTATATCATTGATATACTTACTTTCTAGATTTTTTATGTTTAATTTAATTTTATTCTTTCATGGGGATTATGATTTAATTTTATAAATGTTTTCAGAGATTTATTATAAAATCTTATGGTTTATCAAGATTGCTTATCAATATGCTTCCAATATTGAAATATCATAATCTAACTCTCAAAAAATATCATTACTTTTATTCTCCCCATGTTATTCAAGACATAATCAAATAATGGTACCATTATTCCTCTCCTTTCTAATTAATATGATTAATAAAATACTTATATGAAATATGAATTCATTTCTCTCTTAAATAAGAAATCCATTTTCACCAAATACTATGTTTAATAAAGATAATTAATTTATTTACTCTCTTATGTTTTTTAAATGAAATTTTAACCCATTATTTATAATTTATAAAAATAAAATAATATTCATTCCATTTTTTAAACAATTCATGTATTTATTTTACCAAAAATGTAAAAAATCATTGTTTTTAATATGTATGACATGAAAATCATTTGTTGTTTTTGTGGTAGGGAAACAATTTCAGTAATCCATTATATATTTTATTGTTATCTTAAATGAAAATAATGTTATACGTTGATGTTCACAATGTTATGCGGTAACCATATTACATGATCAAAATATTATGTGTGAACCTGATCACATGTACACAATATTAGGAGTGGAGTAGTGTTTTAATTGAAAACTTTTACCCATATACCTATTTAAATGTCCATATTTTTATGTGAGAGTTTGATTTCATCTCCTTATCTTAATGAGTAATACTTTTTCTATTAATAAAATTTCACAATGTTATACATTGATATTTTGTCCAAAAAACCCGTGTATAATACTAATTTTATTCTATCATAGATCATGTTATTTTATATCATTATGATTCATGTCATATAAATATAAAATATTTATGTCATGACTCTAGATTATGATTATTGAAATAAGGGATATGGTTTTCAAATGTTACAGTCGTGTTCCAATACCCTTATTTTCATTTTATTCTAATTTATCTTCCTTTTTACACTTACTGACCATATTACCTCCCCATTTCTTATGAATCCAATCATTAATGTTATGAAGAAAGGTTTTGAGTATGATTATATATATGATTATTTATTGATGGAAATATATTTGTTGTATCCATTGAAGAGATTTCCAAAATTAAGAAGATTATTCTCCAAGATTCCAACGGAACTAAACTATTACATTCCTTGAGCATGTGTTTGTGTAATGTAATTAATATTCATATAAAAGATGTAATATCCTTTTATGGGAAGCCTGGGTGACTACATAGTTTCTTAGGAAGAGTTTTATCAAACACATAGAACATTACTCCTTATTTTTTATAAAATTGTCTAATTCAAATACCAGTATATGATGTTATTTACAATTATTTTTTTCTTTATCCATTATAAATATTATGGTAAAACTACATTATTTTGATCCTATTTATCTAAAATATAAGTTATTATTAGGTGGTTTTCATATTTTATTACCATTAATACAGAATTATATTAAATGGGCTCCCATTAAACTGATGGTCCCTTTTTAATACAATATATCTATTTGTGGGATAAGAACTATATTTCACAAAGCACATAGTCTAATTTGGATTTCATATCATCACATGATAATTTTTGTATGGGATCATTACAAAGATATCATATATTACTTCTCTATGGTTAAGCGAACAACCCTTTTCCAATACATCATATGGATACAATTGGCACCATTCCTCTAGTATCATTTCAATGATTTCCCAGCAAAGGGTCACACAAATAAAATTCCATAAATAAGTTAAAGAAATATAATTTATAGAAACGATAATATGTAATAACCTACCTAGGGTGTTCCATTTTCACCATTACATTCATTCTATAAACTATATAATCCAATGGAATCTTGTTATAGAAAAACATACCTGGTTGGATGATCAAGGCCATAACAATTACCTCTATATAAGGACTCTAACACATAGTAATTTAAAAGGGTTTTAATATCACCATATTATCTCCTCATTATTATCATGTGTTTTCATGATTCTATGTTTTATTTTTTAAAATATTATTCCCACTTCCCAATAAATATGTTCAATCTATATTGATGTGTAACTATTTATACATCCCATTAGTTTTTGATACTCACCTAAATCTAGGGAATAAACAAATCCATACATAGCCTAATTCATTCCATGAATAAGGTACCTTAACAATTATTTTAATGGTTGATAATTACTTTAGATTGATAATCACTACATGAGTAATCCCAAAGTGAAAAATAGAATGAATCCTACCTTATTAGAATAAGGCATAAACCCCCCGGATGGTGTGTATTCTTACCCAAAGTCCCTCTCCATGGGGAGACATTACTTAAGGGAGAATTTAATTCATAATAATTATAAAAAAAATCATATACTGTAATCAAAAACTAAATAAATGCTAATAACTAATGTAACAAAATGAGGTCAAGGTAGATGAAAACTAAATCTTATTTTGGAACTTTTACAATGCAATGAAATGATTAAAAATATTATAAAATCCTATTTAACATGTTAAATAAAATCATTTACATATTCATATTATAAACAATTTATAAGTATAAATTATGTAAAATATATTTAATTAAATGGAAATTTCTAATATTTAAATATAACGAAACCATTTATGAGGTATTCATAAAATAAAATCTAATTATAGAAATTTTTTAATAAATATTTATTCATTATGGATATTCCATAGTAATGAATATTAAAAATTTAAAATTATTAATTAATATGAAATATTCACATTATACATTATATGAATCATAATTTTAAATATATGAAAACTTATGAATTACTAACAATTTTATAATTCATTTTAAATTAATTAATCATTTTCCACAATTTGAATGTCACATATTTAAAACTTATTTTAACATTTATCATATCATTTAAAAAAAAATTTGGATGTGGTATAAATAATATCTTAATAATTTCCCAAATTAATTTGAACAATTGAAATTAATTTATTAGAATAATTCAAAATTTTAAAAACAAACACATTATATTTTGACCTATTTTATATAATTTAAAAGCTTTGTAAATTAGCCTTATGATATATAAATAATAAATCTTATAAATTACAAATTATCATTTTCATTTTTTTTGTAAAAAAAATATTTATAATATATTTCAATTTCTGATTGAATTTTCTTCATAAATGAATTTTTTTTATTTATGGTCAGATAAGGAGGATGAAACAACATGGGAGTGTTTGATCAGAAGATTGAGGAATATACCATAAAATTTATGTTTTATCCTTTGAAGACATTAACTCTAGATGGGATAAATAATTTTTGGAATTCTATATATATTTGTAGAATATGATGTCCATTGAGCTGAAGAGATATCGTCAAAAGGTTCTCTCAGCAATTTAATTTTCAAAGGAAGATGTGTAGTGCCTTTCTTATTTTCAATTTTTTTCTTGTTAGAAAGTTTACCTTCAATAGTCCATCACTAATTTTACTATGAATGACTCTGTAAGCTATTGATTTCCTTATCTTTCATGTTTTTTGGTAAAATCTATGAATGTGAAATTCTTTTTATCGTCTGTTAATGAATAGTAAATATATGGATGAGAGGTTCATGGCCCATTTTTTGGCCACTCCATGAATTTTTTTTAAATGGTCTCTAGAAATTATCCCTAATATAAATCCCCCAATTTTTCCAATTTGGTTAGGATTACTTGGTTTACACATCATTTATTTAATCAATAATCACTATTTGTGATTGAAATCCAAATTAGAAAACCCTTGAAATTAGATTTCACTACAAAAAATCTATCATTTCCTCTTATTGTTATATTTTTTATGGAGCTCTTCATATGTAAAACTCATCCATAATTCATATGGATCCAAAATTTTTACATTGAGTATTTTTAAGAAATTTTCTTCGAAAACGAACCAGTTTATTGCAATAAATTTTTTCAAATATATAAATAAAAATGGTATTTGGAATATGAAATTTCCTTGTATGCCTGATTGCATTAAATAAATCAATTTTTATTGTGAAATGAAAGCATAAGGTGATGTATGTTATTTCACATGGGGGTCCTATTGGTAAAGATGCTAATAAGAATCTGGAAGGATTTTCTAATTCTTAGATCTCTCATGAATCTTTCTCTAGATTTGAGTATGTTTTTCATGATTCATGTCCTATAAATAAGGATAAAGGGGTCTTAATAATACAAAGATATATTTTTTAAAATCCACAAGAGATTTAAAACTCATGAAGGAGGTGGAAAATTATTCCCACTCTAATTATGGGGAATATATCAATGATTATTATGAGAAATATTATAATATTAAGGATTATTTCATGAATTCATGTTCTAGGAAATAAATAAAAACTAATGGTTTACTCAGATGGATTCCTTACTCTACATCCTACAAAAACACAAAAACAATGATATTATTCTAATATTGAGAAATTAAATTTTTAATAGATCCTTAGAATCCTCTATAATTAGAAAACATATATTTAACCACATGAACTATTTGATGAGCATTTTACTTAAGCCTGTTATGAAGATAATATTGATGTTATTAAGAATATTAATAACTGAACACTTTTTCTAGAAGGTTTTAAGTAATTTAATGAACATTAATAGCTCTACTTCTTATGCCAATGTTAATTCAAACTCATCTACTGAATTCAGTGGTAATGATGATGATGACGTTGACACCATGGTGAGTGATTCATACAAGGGTCATGATGAATTAGGAGAATAAAATAACTCTTGGATTGGTTAACATGATGGAATAGAATTCAATAAATATTAGGATGGTGAACTCACTGGTCATGTTTACCTTCAAATATGAAAATTAATATTCACTATGATGGAGGAAGATTTTAAATGAAATCCCAATTTTACCATTAGGGATATTTCATGGAAATATTTATTTTCTTGTTATCCCCTATTTGATTTTGGATTACATAAATTTATGGTTTTATATCCTTTAACTGTGGATATTCAATAAAGATAAATTCTTGTAAGGAACATCTTGAAAGGATATATTGTATTGTGTTTTAATGTGTCGAGGTTCTCTGTGTAACTCTTGAGTTCAACCTAGAAAACATATGAGTACTACATATATATATATTTTTTTTCCGATTCCTCATTTTTTTGGAAGTTAGAAATTTTTTATACATGGAGTTTACCTGAATGTTAAAATAGGTGGCACATACAACAATGTTTCAACTACACAAGGAATGTGTATATTCATTGATACTTGGAAATCTTTGGATCAATATAGGAAGTTGAAACTATATTCTCTATACAAAATTTTATATTAGACACTACATATAAAATTATTGATCCAAGTAATTACATTAATTATTTTTTATTCTAGCGGTTTTGGTTTTGTCTTGGGAACATTTTGAGTCATTACATTCACCAATTGTGACATTTTTTGTGATGATGGAATGATGTACATAGGTAGAATTTTTGATGCTCTAACTTATTCTGGAAAGATCAATGCTGATTTTTGGATGATGGTGTGGTGGTGGGGCTTCAGTTCACTATTACACAAAGACATTTTAATTCCTTTTTTAGTTAATTTTATGTCTTAGATTTACTAAATTGTTTTCCTTTTAATTTGTACCCATTAAATCTGTATTTTTTATATTCACATTACACCATATTAATTCTTCGTTATATTTATTTTTAATAAATTATAAGGGTGTGGGTTGTATCACCAAATCATACACAAACTTCTCCTAAAAAATATTTATTGACATTTTAAATCATCATAAACAAATATGAACATTTCATTTATAATTTTAGTAAAACCCAATTTTCTAATTCCAAAAAGTTATCATTTATATACATTTTATAAATTATAAGAAAACATACCAAAATAATTTTTTTCAATATTTACATTACCTTTACTCAAGACCTGTTTCCTATAATAAGATAATCCAGTTTACCCTTATGAAGAAACCTCTTTTTGTTTAAAGGTATTCTTACTATATAAGGGATACCTAAAAAGGCCCTCTTGAAATACATTCCTACTACATGAAGGTAATATCACTTACCTCTACACAAAATGCATCTAGTTGTGGTATAAATGTAAATAGGTTGACCTTCATGAATAACATACCTTTATAAAGGTAAATCGGTATTCTATACTTACCAGCAAAATGGTTACCCACAATGAACCTTATGATTAATACCTCTACTATTTAAGGGAAACTCCCAATATAGAATTTTTCCATATTATATAAACATGTCTCTCTTTTTTGGAATTTTTTTAATTTCATGAATGATTTCCAAATATGAAACATGGGATGTGCTCTAACACCACTTGTAGGAATCATATAGGAATATTAAAAATTATTATGATGTATATAAGTGATCAAAATCATATGTCCAATATATCAATGCCTTGAAATATCATACCTATGTAAAGTCTAGAAATGAATAATACTATATCTATGGAAAAATATTCATGACATAATCCTATAAAGTGAATATTAATACCCTCATATATTCTTGATATCTATCAATAGATTAGAAGACATAGGCCTCCCACCTTTGTAGGTATGAATAGGTAAATTCAATTGTTTTGACAATAAAAATGGTATTATCTCTTACAATAAAAAATTCTATCTTCTCATACAAAAAAAGTGGAAGATAATAATATATATGGAATGGGGAGTATCAACTATGAATTCCACACCATACACAAATCATGATAACTATCATTTCAGGGTAGGATGGTTTATATAGTTCCATATAATGATCATGGTTTATTATGTGCATCAACAAATGCGATTTATAACAAAATTTAATACCATATTTAATAAATTCATCTGATACCTTATGTATTTTTTCAAATAAAATTTTATTTTAATGAGAGCCTAAATGGGAGACTCTTCGACCCCCCATATAAGTGGAATATGAAAATCATTCTTAAATAGTAATTGCATATAATATCATTTGTAAGATGATATATAGTTATATCTTTTAACTATTACCTACCTATGAAATAAGATTACTCAAACCATATATCTATATATTTATGAAAAAACATTAGTATGTTTATATCATTAAATATGACATACTTTATATATATAGGATTTAGGGTGTATCATTTTAAATCTCCCACATTCACTAATGCCTAAATGAATTCAATGTTATTTCACCTTATATTTTAACATATATGATTAT
This sequence comes from Viscum album, assembly GCA_963277665.1. Classification (NCBI taxonomy): domain Eukaryota; kingdom Viridiplantae; phylum Streptophyta; class Magnoliopsida; order Santalales; family Viscaceae; genus Viscum; species Viscum album. The sequence continues at coordinate 2,010,246,144 of OY728121.1, read as the reverse complement.
TATTGAAACCATATCCAAAAATTTCCTCAAATATTTTCCAAAAAACATTGTGTATGGTAAAATTAACATCACCTCATATCATAACATAAGTTATACATTATGAGTAGCCATCCAAAATAATTTCGGATTTTATCTTAATCACTTTTTTAGTAACTCTCTAAGTCAAACTAAATCACCATTAACTCAAAAACAAAGTGTGACCCCCAAGTGATTATTTAATGGAAAATAAAAATGAATCAATAGAATCATAAATATAATAAATGAGTGGACTTTAGAAATGAATCAATACTACTCGATCATTAAAGGGGTCTACTATGATCTCCATCAAACACGTGTATCTCTATACTAGTATCAACCAATTTTCATCTTATAAAGGAATAAATTCTCAAATATTAAAAATTCTCAAGACATCGTGGGTCTATGGGGAATATTCCATTTCAATCCTATATTTCCAATTAATACATTCTAAATTATTTAAGTAAGGACTAAACTGGTAGTTCAATACATAACATTTAATTCATCTTTATGGGTGATCACATCACATGTCCCTCACCCAAATAGATAAATAGATATTATATATAGTATAGGTGTTTTTTTTACTCTCCATAGTATATCTCAATCGAGGGACTAATGCAATACTCATCATGTGAGAGGAAAATCCAATCTAAATTGAGCTCTAACCGATGAAACGGTCATGAATAAAGAAAAACATCCCCTAATTATCTATGATTATGTGTACTTATGTAATCAATGTATCATAGTATGAAGTTTATCATGTTATTTATCAATCCAGCCTCATGTTCGAGGACCAAAATATGTTCCATGTGCAATTGGTATACTAAAGACATTGTGTATGACAGTATATATAATATACATAGTGGGCCATCTATTTCCCAAATACACCTTTTTATTCTACATGAATATATTCTATATCTCTATACAATAATCCTACCCATGATAATATTCACCATTCAATAAAACCTATAATTCACTATAATTTGTTTTGTATAACATAATACCATTATTTGAGAGGTCAATTATCAATAAACTTTACAAGATGTATATCTATATATATTTATATGGCCAACATGAATGAATGATAATGTGTATGTTTATTTTTATATGATAAGTTATATATTATTTCAATATTTTTAGGAGTACTTATCAAAAATACAAAAACACACTCATATTTCATGCATATTTTAAACTATATTCTACTAATTTTCAGTGTTTTTCAATGAAAATTATCATGTAATTAACGTTTCTATTCTAAATTAGGTATTTAAAAATAATGTTTTAAATTTTTTTTAAATATTCCATTAATAATTATATTAGGAAATTTTATTTACATTAATGTTATGATCAATTATACATTGTTATTTTCAAATAAATTTCAGGTAAATAACTAAGCCATACCAAGGCTAACCCTCATCTAAGATAGATGGCCATATATTTATCCCATAACATGGGTCATCCAGCAAAACCATCATATGAAGAAAAACATGATCTAGTAGGGTGGAATGAAGTACGATACCCATGCGTCTTGTGAGCCCATGAGGAACCATAGTAAAATAGGTGGGCCAAAGTCCAATACTAGCAAGGTAGTGTGGCCTGATCCATTATGTGTGTGTGGGTATCTAGGATCCCAGCCTAGTGTGGGATTCTTCCGAGAAGCATCCATGAAGTTTATTATAATATATATTAACTATAAACCTTCATTACAATTTTGGATTTACATAATTGGAGTACTTTTAATCCATTAACAAAAATGCTGTAATTTTTCATGGTTCTTATTTTCCCACACTCATTCAACTACTTCACCAATGTCCACTTCCATCCACCACCTTCAATGAACCTGGATACCAATAAATCACAATTAAAATTCCATTGAAGAAATTTGAGAGCTCATTTTTGAGATCTTCACCCAGTATTTCCACCTAGTTTGAAGTGGGATCGCCTCTGGAACAATAGATGACCCCCCATAAAGGTTTAATAAATCTATTTTAATGGATGAATGATTTGAGGTGGCCACCATGTCCATTCCTTCATTCTGCACTACCACCTTAGTTTCAAGTGTCAATAGACCACTACCATGAATTAATTTAAAATTCCCACTACTAATAACCATGTATCATATAAAGACACTACCGACATGGATAATGAAATATAAACACTTAAAAATATTGGTTGTTTTCAAAATATTGACATGTTGGTCTGATGGGTTTTTGGAATAAAAGAGATTAAAAATATCTTTCTTGTCTAGATGAGATTTCATGAAGATTATGTTTCTCCTTCACATCCTATAAAAATAATCCCTACCCACATTTGAGAGGGGTGAAAATCCACAATAATGATGGAAAATCCAAAAGGATTCCACTTCAAATATTTCTTCTTCTATTTTTATATTAGTTTTTTTATTTTAGTTTTCCTTATACTATAATGACAATTCAATTTATTAAATTTTATTACACATTCATTTTAATTCATATATCAAATGGTCTCATAGCCCTCTTCTTTTCTATTCTCTAATTTTTTTTCATTAATGGTTTCACTTTTTATTTTTTTTCTTCTACTTTAATTTCCATCATTTAGTCCATTTCTTTTATTTTATTTTATTATCATATCATCCATTTTCTCCCATCCCTTATCTTTTTATTTTATTTCTATTTTATTATTTCTATTTTATCCTCCAATTTGAAATCTTACTCCTAATAGATGTTGGATAGATTTGGGCTTGCACTGGGAGAGGTCATGGTTTTCTTAAATTCTTATTTAATGTTCATTTTATGTTTGAGATGGATGTTAGTGTAATGCAGAGTTATTGAGAATTTACACCACTAAATGAAACCCAAATATATTTTCATTATAATATTTTATTTCATTTACCTGCCTCTAAGGATTATCTCTTCACATGATGGAGTTGATCCAATCAATGGAACAAACAACATATGATTGATCTGCGTCCTAGAAAATGACACACTCTTGATTGTCTTATCCCATCAACCGTGATTATAGGAGGAGGTGGAATTTATATTTATTAAGTATGTTTATATTATAAAAAATTAAATAAAATTATTGTAATTCATCATCAGATTTCAATATTTTATTTTCAAATTAAATTTAAACAAATAAATTAGAATAATGATCGAACCCAAAACTCTACCAAGGATCATTCTATTTCTTTATAATCTCATTCAGTATATCATTTCATGTTATTTTATATTAAATTAAAATCATTCATGTCTTTTTATTATCATAAAATTAAACCAAATAATTATTCATTTCATTTATAAAATAATAAATTCAACCAAATATAAATAGGTATAGGTGATTTATAATGATTGGGTGAACGGATTGAAAATATCATCAAGTGATACAACTATGGTATTCCTATATAGTGTATTAGTAAAAAAATTTCCGTTACCACACTCTAAGATACAAGTTTATTAAAAATGGTTCCATTTCATTGGATATTGTAATTAGTTTGCTTACTTTTTTCTTACTTTGTAGATAGGTTTTCATTTTTTTTAAAAAAATATAAAAAAATTTTAACCCACTATGTTCTATAGAGGATTGTGTTACCTTATTTACTTGAGATATTAGGTTATCTCATAGGTAAATTTGTAAGGAGGATGAATTTAAGGACCTCATCTGGTGTCTCAAAAAAATCCATGTACAACCATCTGTTGAAGGATTGGTTAAGGAGTTAACTAATATCTATGAGCACATCATGGGGTTTTTGGAAGAAGTGGCCAATAAAAAATTAGAAACATTCTTGTTTACTCCCAAAACAATTGAATATGTACACTAGGTAAAACTTTAGGGACAAGTGGAAAATAGTAAACTCAAATAAGATATGTAACAACTTGAAGAAATTTTATAATATATGTACGCAAAAATGGACTAGATAACTGTGTACTTCAATGTATCCCTTTAGAGAATTGAACATTAATAATAAAATGATCCATTAACCATTATTAATATTTGGAGATCATTCAATAGTTTGAGTACTTTTTTCGAGAAGTTTCCATATCCCATCAATCCAAATGATAAAATATAAGATTTTTATGATGAGCTAGAATGGATTAATGGTGCAGAAACAATCTAGTTGAGCTACATTGAGGAAGATCAACATGATTTGGATGACTTCTAAAATTAGTGTGATGTATAGCGTGATCTACCCAATCCTTATAAAGTAGAAAATCCTGAACCATTTTATATTTTGATATTCATTTAGGAATAAACTATTCATGTGATGGAATTTGAAGAAACAATATAGGATAATGACTACCATCTTCCATCCACCAAGATCCAACTCCATGAGGTACTCATCACTGACAAAGATATTGTGACAGAACCTACTCAAGGAAATGATTTTATTTAGAAAGTTTTATTTTTATGTTTTATTTAATATTATTTGTGTATCAATCCTAACTTCTTTTAATTTTCATATTTAAAAAATAACGGCCTTTCCTTATACGATGACGAATAAACTATTCATACAACTATTTAGGACCACTTGGAGATCTATAATTTTAATGAAAATGAGTTTGAGGAAGCCCATGAAGAATTACAATTACATGTGCCTAAGGAAATAAATAAACTATATTCTCATTATATAAGGTAGAGTATTTATGATTATTAAAAAATAATTTTTTTTCATGTGAAAATACCTTCTTACTATACCTTTGGGAATGCATTTCATCTAGCCCACATTGAGAAATAGGTGGAATCTTGGAAAAGAAAAATATGTCATTTATAATCTATGAATATTTATCCACCAACTAACAATGTATGGAACCCCTTACTACACATTATATGTAGAAAAAATCTAGGCCTCACTTGGTGGATTATACTAAGATTTATCATTCTACCTACATTCTAGTATTTTAATTTATCCCTTATGAATAAGTCCATCACGCGTCCCTATTCACTATTTTCATTTTTAGAAAATATGACATGATCCTTTTTCTTAAATGAGTAATTCTATTTTATAGGTTCATTATGAAATAAATAGACTATAAATAGTTCATAAAATGGACTATGTATCATGTGATAGGGAGTTTATTCTTACAATTTTTTATATTCAAAGTCCCTAAAAATTTTCTAAAAGATATTATCATCTTTAGATTGAAAATTTCATTCATAGGCTTGAATTTATGCATTATGTGACTTATTTAGGATACATTAGATTCTTAAGAATATTTGGAATCCCTATTTCATTTTTAAATTTTAATGAGAATGATGGAGTAAAATGGAGAATTGAATGATAAAAGTGAAAAATGGATATTAAATCGAGGACTCATAATTTGAGGAAATTAGTCAATTCATGTAAATTAAATTAACCTATAATTTTTTATTAATTGAATTTCAAATATCTATGTGAATTTTTTTAATATTCTTGCATTGATTGATTTTCCAATATAATTTATTTTTATTTTCAAGAGGATTTCAAGACCAAATATTTCTTATTTTATATTTTGAAACTTTCTTGACTAATATTGGGTATTTAACCTACCAAAAGATGCATTAAAACATGTCTAAACAATTAATGTGAAAAAAATATATTATAAATTATTTAGGTGTCTTTTAAAAATTCCTTATCCACTTGATCACTATTACATCAATATTTCAGTATCCCATCGAGACCAAAAATTCCTTTTTTATGGATAATCCATTATTTTCTGGAATTTGTATCCATTCATACTGTCATTTTAGTTTATTCATTATATTTTAATGATTATGTATGTTTTTTTGCAGATTCACGGTGAAAAGATGAAATTAATTATAAGGAAAAAGTTTTTGGGGGTGATGCTTTGGGTAATAATAATTTATTTTTTATTGTTGAATTGTATTTTCACTCTATTCCCTTCTTGAGAAACAAATGAAAAAAAATATTTGTTGTAACCTAGAATAAACCACCATCACCATTACTAGACTGATGATTTTTATTATATCTGTCTAGGTGGGGTTTGTAGGGTTTTTTAGAAGCATAATATTGTAAAAAATCTATTTTGAAAAAATTGTATAAATGTTGAGGAAAATTAAATAAGGCAAACGCAATTTGTTATTCATTCATTATCAATGAACATACATTGATTTTAAGATAAATGAGGTATTATTTTGAAGGGTATAATTTCATTGAACATTTAATTTCGATGTCATTTTTAATACTTTATAGGGAAACCTCCTCCTTGAGCCTTAATTTTACAAATATCAATTCCAACCGACCATCATCCTTGTAATCATAAAAACCATGATTAAAATTCCTCATAATATTATGTGTTTTTTTGTTTACAAAGTTGAGAAATTAGTTCTTTTATACGATTATGGATAAGGATCATATTGTCATTATATTATAATAACTAAACCTGAATTATATCTTGAGTAATGAGTGAAAAGATTAATGTGAGGTAAATCATTGTTTTGATTTTTTAATAATAATAAATTGAATAATTTGAATTAATTAAATAATAAGTCTAATTATTTTCATGAAGGTGAATGTAAAATGATTCAATTTCATGTTTCATTGAAAATTAAGAAATTGAATTGATATTTTTTTTTGAATTTGAGTATATGATTTGACATTGATAATTTTTTTATTATATTGCATTGAAATTCCAATAATGGTATCATTAATAACCTATGATTTTTAATGTTGAGATTTATAATGGAGTAAAATAATAGTTTAAGTCTGGATGTATTTTCCATACTCATATTTCATGTATATTTTTTAAATATGTTCTAATTATTTTTAATTTCATTGAATGAAAATGGTCGTATAATTATATATTCTATTCAAAAGTGTGTATTTATATGTAAGGAAGTTAAATTGGTATAACTAACCCAATAATATTGATTTTTTTAATCCATATTTATATTAATATTATGATAAATTTTAAGTGGTTATTATTAAATGAATTTATGGTGAACATTTTGTCCATAATTAGAAAATCCATCAACAAAGGTAGCCAACCATATAATAATCCAATAACATGGCCTGGATAGAAAAACCATCCCAAAAAAGAATGCCTAAGATAGAAATTCTTCATGGGGAACAAGGCCCATGTAGTGTGTGATAACATAAGGAATTACAGGAGTAGAGGTGGACTGAAGGCTAGAACAGGACAAGTAGTAAGACATAGACAATTATGTTTTTGTGTGTGTGTAATCATGTATATGGGATCCCACTCCACTGAGGGATTTTCCAAGAAGTATGCAAGAAGTGGATTATAATGGAAATCACATACAAACATTTGTTCTGTTATGATAATCTCTTAACTTTGATATAGTTAATCCATTAACAAAGACATCGTGGTTTCCCATCGATCCATTCACCCTGTGCTTGAACACCCAAGCTGCATCCCACCACCAACAGCCACCATATTTGAAGAACCCATCCACAACATAATCATCATAAAAATTACATTAAGCCTATTGGAGATCATGTTCCCTAGTTCTTGACAAATTGCCTCCACCTAGGATGACTCGGGAACACCTCTGGAGCTCTACACAAAGACTATAAAGGCTTTATCATGCTATTTTGATGGCCGGATAATTTGTGGGAGCTTCCACTGATGTTGTTTTATTCTATATTTCTTATACCATATCAAGTGGGTCTATACCACATGAAAAAAAAATTACGTCTCCACCGCCCAACACCATGCATGCTAAAAAGTCTCTACCCATATCGATAAAAAATAGAAACATCTGATAACATCATGTGTTTTCAAAATATTCACAGGCCGATCTATGAGGTTTTGGAAATAAATGAGATACAAGCAGATCATGCTGTTTAGGGGGGGGGGATTTTATAATTTCTAATTAGCTCTTAAAATTCAAATAAAAACTACCCCTACCAACTACTAAGAGGAGTGAAAATACACCATCAATAGGGAGAATACCTATGGTTGCTATTATAAATTTTTCTTCTTTTATGTAAATTCTCTTTTCTTTTTCCCCTTTCTAGTTTTTTTCTACTATAATTTTAATTAAATTTGTTAATTTTTTAACATATTTTAAAATTATTATATCAAAGAGTACCAACACCCACTTATTCATCATTTTGTATTCTTATTTTCTTTATTTTTTTTCTTTATTTATTTCATTTTATTATTATCTTCCCTCCACTATTGAAATCCATTTTTTATTTCATTATTCTATATTACTTTGTATATCATCCCTATACTTTTTATTTTATTTATAATATATTATTTCACTTATATACACCATTTTGACATATTACTCTTGATAATGGGAGGCATACCCAATGATTGGTTCAGGGGATGTCAAACTTTTCTTGAATTTTATCTTAATGTTCGTTTTATATTTGTGATAGATGTGTGTGGGATGCATTAGTGTGCTGATTTTCCATGTGATATATATCCAATTTTATTTCAATTATTTTATTTTATTCATTTTTATTTACTTTCAATGGTTAGCTCTACACACTATTGGGTTGTTCCAATCAATGTAAAAAATAGTATATGATGTATTTGAGTCCTAGAAGATGACACACTATCAAAGGAGTTGTGTTATCCTATTTGATTACAATAGGTTATGGAATTTTAATTAATTAACGAATTTTATAATCCATAATATTGTATTGAAGGATAGTAATTAACTATGTGATTTCATGATTTGATTATCAAAGTAAATTTAAAAAAATTAATGGATAATAAGAATAGATCCCAACACCCAACCTAGGACAATGTTAATTATTTACAATCACATTGGTTTTATCATTTCCTGTTATATAATATTAAATTTCTATTCTTCTTGTATTCTATTTGTCATATAAAAAACCCCAAAAAATTATTCATACCATTCATAAAATAGTACATATATCCAAAAAATTAGATTTGAGTGAATTATATTAACTGAGTAAACCAATTGAGAATATCATTAAGTGTGGAGACCCTATTCATCCACTTTGATTCATTAGTAAAATAAATTTATTTTTACATATCCTACAAAAGGACTTCATCACACACAGAATATCATATTTTCTATATCATGTATGATAAACTACTATATTAGTATTGTGTTTGTTGAAATTTAAATTTTTCGGTTCACTTTTTTAATCTAGAGTTAATTCCTAAAATATCCCTATGTGAACAAATAATAAAAAATCAAACTCTTTATGTGAGTTACATATATGAAGAAATATATTTTTATTATTTTTGATATTTTGGAATCATATTTCTAATGTTTAAATACTTGAAAAAAATAAAACTCCATAACTTCCCAGTATCATTTTTTATGTTTCCAACTTTGTTTGTCCACTTAAAACTCTATCTATGCTCAAAAATATCATTAGTGGAACCCTATTCCCATAAAAACATTTCCTTGAATATAAATATAACTACTTGCATTACTATTCACTATAACAATATAAAATTATTTAGAGTGATTTTATAATAACCATGATATGTTTACAAAATGTAATTTTTTACATTTCCTTTTTACTAATATACAGTAAAAAATTAGGATATGAATTAAATTTCACTTTTTAAATAGGGTAGTATATCAATTTTATAAGGTAGTGATTGTAACTAAATATAGTTATTTATATTTTCATTACCATATCATATCATAAACACATTATTATATAGATTTATAACTAAAATTGACATTATACTGGTATAAAATTATATTTATTAATCATTGTACTTTTCTAATTTTGGGAACACTCCCACTAACCTATTAGAAATGAACTTCTTAAAAATTAGGATAAATAGAACCAAAAACACTTTTTAGTTGTATAAATAACACCAATTTATTATTCATGGTATTATTTAATCAATAAACAATGTTTCCTTATCACATATAGTATTTTTTTTGGTTTAGAGTAATGTTCCTTTTATTGTTGTCCCCTTTAATTAATTTTTTGGATCTTAAAATAATAAACTGTATAAAAAATAATTTATTCCATTTTAATACAAAAACTATGTTTACATACTCTTTATAAGATTAGAAAAAATTAAATAACCCACATCGTAAATAATTTATTTAAACATAAATCATACAATAATCATCTCCATTACTTTATTCCTTTGGGAATTAGTATCAAACTCTTTCTTATTATTCTTTCCTCATATATATTTAAAAATCTTGAAAAAATATTTTTTGTATCACTGATGTTTTAGAGTAACATAATTTAATTTTAAAACTGTTGTACATAATGTGTAATCTCCAAATAAATTTTTATATCCACTATTGTGATCAATATTGTTCCTTATTTAATGAATATCTTGGATGTAATGAAATAATTGTCTTTGATTCATCTTTATTTTTGGTATATATGGTCTCCTAGACATTATAAATTCCATTCACTTTCATGTATAAAACATTACTCTTTTCATCCCATACCATCATTATGACATTAGAGCACATGACACCCATATTTTACTCAGCTATCATCAACATATTAATTATACTGGGTGAATATTTATATTATTATTTCATTGTTTAGTTAACAAAAAATTATTTAAACCCTTCTAGTAAATATTTTATAATTAAATGTGTATACAAAAAATAATAATTGAAAAACTAAGACAATATAAATCATCAACATACAAAATAATATTGATAACATTGGTTGAGAGTAAGCACCCTTTCAATAATTTAAAAAAATGTTTATAAAATAAACTATGATGTTCATTACTTGACTGATCTTAAAATATCTTTTTTTAGGTTTTCATCATAATTTATTCAAATATAGTCTCATGTTGCTTTAGAAACATTTATATAATGGAAATGAGCATGATGGTGAAGACTAAAAGTGAACCATTTTGTTAACTATCATCGACCGATAACTCTATATACAGAATGGATAAAACAATCAATTACATAGTATGTGGATTTTCTAATAAATTTAACATGAATTATTATTTGAGAAAAAATTTCCAATTATTGTTCAAGTATTGGAAGTTATAAAAATTTAGTTTTTCCATATCCATTATTGACTTTATGGTTTGGCTAGATGATATTAAAGCTATTTATCTACAAAAATGCTTTTATCTAATAAAAATATTTTTCTAATTATCATTGATAAGAATATTCTTTAAATGTTTACTCAATAAAATGATGAAAACATTCCTATATATTATATTTATTAGTGGGAAAGGATCCATATATTTCTTATATAATGAGTCTCATATGGAATATCTCTCATTTCAATGTTATTTATGTAGGATATCATCCGAATACTATCATATATGACTCTTGGATTATTCAGTAGACAATACTTTTCCCAATATATCATATGTGTAAACTAAACACTATTCATCTGGTATCCTTCAAAAGTGTTTTCCAACGAATATTCACTGAATGAAAATTATAGGAACTTGCTAACAAAAGACCATACAGGGGCTCCCTTATATGGACAAACCTAATAAATGATCATGATAAATCACCATTTACATTCTTTAATTATATAAGATAATATAGGGGAACCCTATAATGGATGAAACTACCCATTTGGATGATAATGGTATTCAAAGGTTTTGTTTAAGATGGAATATAACCCATTTGATTAATATACAGATCAATAAAGAAATAATCAAATTTAATTTCCTTTTGTAAAACCTATATTGTTTAAGAGGTATTTAACATTGCATCCTACATGCAAAAAAAATACGGGGATAGACCACTATTATACCAAAATATATTCCCTAAGAAAGGATATATTAATGGTTTCTATGGAAATGATAAGTACACACATTTTTTTTCTGGGTACACGGTGTCTAACCCATAAAGAGACATCAGGTCATATAGTGTCACACACATAGTATGTATAGGTTGAAAAACATATTGTGTGAGTTATAATATAGAATGTGTGTGACTAATAGTAAAACATGGCATTTATCATCATAATTATGGTTATGTACGTATACATAAAAGTGATTTTTTCAAGGGGGTACAATGATTTAAAACCCATCTAAATCACTAAGAGTGTATCCAAGATACAAGTGGTATAGTTTTCATAACCTCTATGGTATATCCAAGAGGGTATATAACAAGTGATGACTGAATCTCATGAGTAAATATCACACATGGAGAGGAGATTTTTTGATCTCCATATACATGATACATGACATGTGTCCTTGGGAAACTTGGTATGTGGATCTTATTCTAGAACAACTCCAAGCACAATAGAGTGTGGTACACAAAAATTGTTTTAAGAGTATAAATCATGTGATTCTAAAAACCAAAACAACAGACCTAAGATTCTAGATAATCATGATTTCATCACAGTTCTCATATTTTATCAAATGTGAACCACTACTAAAGTTATATTCCTTCGCTGATGGGACACTAATAATCATTCGATGGAATCCCTCAACCGGAATAAAATTATGAAATGTATACTAATATCGCAATTATGCCTGAAACATTACATCACTTTGGGAATCTTCATACACACACCATCCAGGGATATATTGTCATCCATCATTAATCATGCATGATTCGATCAATTCACATCCAAATTTATTGATCAGAAACCTAGTGTAATAAACCTAAATATAATAACCCAAAACTAGAGTTTATTATTAATGTGTAAGAAACAATGTTACTCAACAGAAAGGAATAATTAGTTTATTAGTTTTTTAATACTAGGTGCATATGTGATTTCTATATTAAATATAAAAAATAAAACATATTATTAAAATTAGTGTTATGTCTTTTAAAATCATTCAAATATTTATTATTCATATCATGGAGTAAAAAAAACAAATAAATGGGGATCTTAGATGCTCGCTAAAGAAAAGTGTGAAATAGAAACAATCATGATTAGATATGTCACATAAAATATGGTTGAGTGGACAGTCAAAACATGTTCCACATAATCAATAATTGGAGTTTTAAAATACATCCATTAAAAATATCAACATAACAATCACATGGATAATAATAGAAAATATACTAATGATGAAAATGCATAATTTTATATTGAATTATCTTATCATAAAGGCCTTATGCCAATACATCATGAATCTTATGGTCTATTGTTTTAAAATTTAGAGAACCAATCCATAAAAACAATTTCTTTCATGATTATTAACATTCATTTTTCAGAAAATGTGATAAGGATTTATAGATCTAGTGAAGTAAATTACTGGCCATACAACGATATTTTCTAAAACATAATAACATCATTTTCATAGAAAATTTATCATAGTTATATTCACCCCCAATGATCATGAAAAACTAAATTAGATATCATGGTTATAATACCAGTAAAATAGGGCGACCTAGAAATCCTAGTAAAGGAGTAAACATGGGAAAAAATTCTTACATGACAGTCGAATATAATAACATGATATCAAAACGAGGACGATCATAAGGATAAAAACATGGAAAAAGGAAATTATATCATAATATAATGGAATAATAAACATGTTTTAACAATATAAAACATGATATCATAACCAAAATTCAATGGTTACTCTAAAGACCATCATCATAATATGGATAAAAACCCCATTGTGGATTAATTTCACTCCCTAATCGGTTACATAACATTTTATAAGATACAATTACTTACCCAATGCATTGTATGGATATATAATTCTCATACCCTCAATTGTATCATATATATACATATAAATATGAAACATAATGAAAATAAACCTTACCTAAAACATAAGCATGATCATACCCATTACATAGAGTGGGTTTCATAATTATGAATCAAGGACTTGCCAAGGGAGAAATCATATGGATCCCCAGGAAAATAAGTTATTAAATAATTCAGACGTTCATATTTTAAATTTAAACATATGTATTTTTCCTTTATTCCGTATATATCTATTTTATATGTGATATCTAATAGTTGAGAAAACATTATTGCATTAGTAAAGATTTGTGAAATAAGTAAAGGATATTTTTAAAGAAGTAAATAACATATTAATTACCATAAAATGATAATTTTACCAATAGGGTTATATATAAAATAATATGTGTCTTTATAATCCTTCATGTATTAAAAACATTTTAGTGTGGTGATTCTTGACATGAGATAAGAAATAAGAAGGTCACCAATAACTGGGTTTTACTAAAAAGTGTGAATTATAAAGGGATAACAAACAAGTATATACCCAAATATAAAAGGGAAAATTAACTACGTATATGTCTAATGTAAATATATATAAAAATATAAAATATAAAAGGGAATAATTTTTCAAAAAATGGAGAAAAAGAAATAGAATATAAAATAGTAAAGTAAAAAATGTTGTATGAATGACTGGTTATTATGTTTTGAAACACATATTTAAAAAATTACAATTAAACATTAATTTGTATATATTATAAGGTAATTATTAATTTAACATTTTATAACACTAAATTATTATACCAAAGTTAAATTTAGAACTTTTGTGGTATGATAAATTATGGATAATTAGAGGAAACCACTATTTAAATGGATGGAAATTATTCGAAAAATAGTTACACATTCTAAGAAAATTGGAACTCACTAGTAAATATAATTTGAATAAAAGTGTTCTTTAATAAATAAATATGTTATAACATGTGTAATAAAATATGAAACTGATGTACAAACATGAAAACTCATGAAATATGATTGAGTTATAAAATACCAACATTTTATAGGAATGAAATCAATCATATCCCATAATAAGGAAGGGATGGAATGAAACTAAAGCTTTGAATTTCAAGAATAATTTATGATTTTATAAATCATTATGAATTATAATCAAAACAAAAATTATAATTGATGCATAACATTAAAACATGATTCAATCAATGTTGATAGATATGAAACTTTTATAACTACAGTAATTTTTCAATAAAAGATCATTGGAAGCATGAAAATAATTTCGATCTATAAATCCCATAAATTAAATCATTTTCTTTAAAGAATACAATATTTTTTAGTATATACAAAATATTAATTTGATATTATTGCAAAACATTAAAACATGTCCTAATAAAGATGAATTTAGATAGAAACCCCGACCTTGTTCTACATTCATTATGTTCACATGTTACACCAAGAATAAAAAACATAAGTTTAATATATACCATCTTTAAAACCTTATTTTTTTATATTTAATTTAATATTGGTCATTTATTATCTTTTACTGTTTATTTATTATACAATTTTCTTTCAAGTGTCAGTTTCTTGAGGCTGTTCAGTCAATTTTATTGTAATTTAATATATATGATCACCTTAGTAAAAATTAATGTAAAGTAGTTTAATAATATATATAAACATCAATTTAATATATAAATATTATTTATTTATTAATTATTAATTTTAGTCCATCCATGATGGGTGGTGATAATAAATGAAACTGATTTCTCATGTAATTGATAGTTTCCTCGTTTACATGATTAATGATTCCATTTCTCAATGAAAGATAGTGAACGAAGGAAAAAGACAGTTTTAAATTTTAGAATAATAATTATATTATATATATCATATATATTCTCCCAATACAAACTTTTTGTTATCCATTAATTATGGTTATCAAAGATGGAAGGTGTCTCTTTGTGGAGGTGGTAGTTCATGCAACGTATTAACGATGCTTTTGTTTTCCTTATATGATGGAGTGGAATAAATAATATCTTTTAAATCCATATAATAACATATAAATATAATAATTATTCTAATTTGGTCATATTTGTTTATATAAGATATATTTAAAGAAAATATTAAGGATGAAAATTTACTTAGAAAGTAATACATATGTCAGATACTTGATCTTCCCTGAGAGATTTACTTAAAAGTGAAGGCCTTATTACAACTTATAGAGACCAGGGTCTGATGTTTGGGTAAAGTTATTCTATTTTATTTTTTACAAAAATATTTTTCAAAGAAAATATAAATTGGAATTTTATCCATAAAGTGGTGGAATTGATCCCCTTTTATAATAGAAGAAAATGGAACTATTGTGAATACCCATCACACATTCAGGATAAAATTTCACTATTCCATAGTAAATGACTCAAAAATATCCTAATAATGGAATATGGGGTTATATTTTTTATAAAACCTCATAAAAATTTTCTAAAGATGTTTTAAATATGTTCCAACTCTTTTGTAATAGGTTTTACATGTTTACAGCTTGATTTCTACCTTGGTAACTATTTTTTATCTAAGTGATTTATATTTTATTTTAAAATATATGGTAAACCCTATTACCATATTTTTATATTTTAAACCTTAATTCTTCTTATATTTAACATAATTAAATTTATAAATATGATAAAATCTACTTTTTAATTACGATATATGATATATAAAACATAGTTTTTATAGAAAAATAACTTTTATTTGTTATGTTTTCTTCGATTTTATTTTTTATTAATTAAGAATTGAGTGTGTGGAAACATTTTTATATATATTTTTAAATATATTTTTTTATTAATTACATAAATTATATCATCTTTAATTATTAAGTTAAAACTACAAGATATTAATAAGAAAATTCTTTTAAAAAACCATTTTCTATTATCAATCTAATTTAAACTAATTATAATAGTATTATTTTCATGAATTAAAATGAATTTTAGCTTATTATATAATATATATATTTAAATATAATTGGAAAGAATAATTTTATATTTCATTACTAAAATCTATAAATTCTATTATTTATTATAAGCGTGTAAAAGCAGTTTTTATTGCGAAATATTACTTCAGTTTCAAAAATGTTAAACATGTGTTTTGTAACTTCAATATAATATTTTTCAATTATTTATATGACCCATAAAATATATATTTTTAATTTAAAAATGGTATTGTATTCTATTAAATAATTCTTGTATTATAATAGTGATATTTTTATTAAAAGACACCCTTTTTACTATTCACCTATACATTTATTTGTTTGAGAAAATAACAAAAAATAATTTTTGGATAATATTTATATGATTAATTAAAAAATGTAATTTATTTTAAAAAATTTAAATACTAAAATTTAAATATTTATCTTTTTTTAAAACTATATTAATTATAAATACACCATAATTTATTTAAAAATAAAATAGTGTTTAAAGAATTATGTGTTTTTATATTATTTAACAATGATTTCTAATTTAATATGCATTAACATGTTATTTTATATATAATAATATTTTAGTCGGTAAATTTATTTTATTAGGATAAAATATATAATACTTAATGAAATATTTAGTTAAAAATAAATATTACTTTTATATTATATAATGTTTAACAAATACAATTTATTAATTCATTATATAGTAAAATTTACTTTTAAATTCTCCATTGATAATGGTAAATTTATTTAAATTAGATATATACTTCATATAATATGTTAATAATATATTTATTGATATTTATACATAACACCCAGATATATATATATAATTATAACATTTCAATATCATATTTTTATTTCATTATGAGTTATCTTATTTTAAACTTACTAGTTAATAATACAGAAATTCAATATACCTATAGTATATATGACCAATGACCATAATCAGAATGTCCATATTTTAAATGAACATAATTACAACACACAAATTTTCAATGACCATATTTCATTCCAATATATAGGCTTACTGAAGCATTCATTCGTTTCACTCTCACTTATTAAGGCACAGTTCAAATTTCATATTATTTATAATTGTTTCTCCTTTCATGAGTCACTCCTCGTTATTGTTTTTTTTTCTATAGGGGATCCTCAATTTTGAATATGATCTGGGAAATTTCCTAGTTGTGGAGATTTTATTAATTTTTATTTATTTTCCCCATTTTTTCGTTATTTTAATGGATTAACATCATCCATGGTGAGTAATAATTATTAATGTGTATTACATAGTATTATTATTATTTTTTAATTCTAAAAAAATTAATTAATGATGTATATTTAATTTTCTTCATATCGGTTTGGTCAAATTTTATAATCTAGTATATATTATATTAAAAGAATAAAAAAATAGTATTTATAGATATGGGAATAATTAACAATAATTAATTTTTATTTTTTTATAATTATAGTGCTTGCTATTATTTTTATTATTATAGCTATTAATAATTGTGGAATTACATTCCCTGAAATTACAATGAATGGGTAGTTACTAACCAAATAAATAACTATTTTTTAAAACTATTTTCCTCTTGATACCTCTATATTCATTAATGAAATATATTTAACCATGACACACAGATCACTTGCATATGTCCAATGTTTTTGAACATATTTAATCAAGAATATTATACAATTTCAACACACTTAATCAATAAATTAATATCCATATTGGATCAAGAAAAAGTTAAATCAACATTTCCCTAGTAAATGATAAAAAATTATTAGTAAACATCCCACAGTTCATATCATATATTATAAAGAGTATATAGTTTAGTTTATAATTAGATTAATAATTATAAAGAAAATATATTTATGTATCTAAGATTATTAGTTGTCATAAACGAGGTATAAAAAATAAATTATTAATTGATTAATGGAACACAATAATTCAACAAAAATGGTGGTTTTATTGTAATGAAATGTGTTTTAAGAATTATAGAGGGAAATGGAAGAAATAGTTTTTTTAAAAATAGAACATCATTTATAAATTGTATCGTTATTTTTAAAAAAAAGTAAAAATTATTTTCTAAAAATCTTTTCAACCTTTTAGAAAATAATTTCATTTTTATTATAACATTAAATAATTAAACTAACAGAATAATCGATGAAGATTTTAATTTAATTCCCATATAAAATTTTCAATTATTTTAATGGGTTAATAACTTTCATGGGGAGAGAATAACATTTTATATCATATACGTCAAAAGTAAAATTCCTTTCAAACTTTTGTAATCATTTAAAAATTACTTATTCAGAAAACATAAAAATTATTAACATTTTCCCATTGTAAAGAAATTAAAAGGGATTTGAAATATACATAAACTGGTAATGGCAATGTAAATAAATATTTTCATTCAAAAAATTTAATAGTATTTATATAGAAGAAAAATATTCTCTGGGAAATAGTTAATTGAGGTATGCTTTTTTAAAAAAATCTTTCAATATTTGACTACTAAAGAGAGAAAAGGTTGGAAAAACATGAAAATACAATAAATAACCATTGTTTAAGAAAATAAGTGGTTTCTTAATTTTATAAATACTATATAATTCTTCCAATGTTATTTTATGCATTTCCAATCCAGAATAAGAGTGATATTGTTAAAAACCTTTATGACATTAGAAAAATTTAAATAAAAACTCCTTCAAAGGAAAAAATTGAATTGGAATTTTAAATTATATCAATAAATATTAACACATGATATGATATTTCAAAGTGAATGTATATAGACTAAATAAATCAAATTAGGTTCATAATATAAAATATTTCTTATTATAGTGGAATTGATGTAAAAAACAATACCATGGATTCCTTCTTAGTCAAATGTTTTATATCCTCCAAAATAAAAATTTAAAATTTAATAAATACATTATTAATAACATTTTTAATATATATTATTTATTTTATGGTCATTTTATAAAATTTTACATCCATTCAGAGAATATTTCTTTCTTATGTCAACAAATTAGGCTTCTTCGATCAATTTCTCCAAAATTACTTTGATATACTGATCATGATTAAAGAAGTTATGGAATGGTTCAATAATATATATATTTTTAGTAAATTCACGAATATAATTATTATTAATTAAATAAAATTTTATAATCATTCAGGTAATGTGTTAATAGAAAAACAAATCACATCACTTCATAGAGGTGGTAGTCCATAAAAACAAATGAGCGACATTTTAATTTCTCAATGAATTGAAGGGTGAGAAGATAGAAGATATATTATATTATAATAATATAATTATTTCATACATACCATATATATTCTTTAATTTTATTTTTACACCTAGATAACTTAAGTGGATATGAATAACAAATTACACCTCTTAATAGAGATTGTAGTTTGTAAGTCTTCACGAGCTATGTTTTCATTTTCCATCAGATGTAAAGGGGAAATATAATGGATTTATAATTAACATAAAATTATAAAATTATAGTAGATATATTATGTAATTATATTTATATGGATATTGAATATTTGGAGTATCTTTTATATGAAAGGATCTAGAAAAATACCAGTAAGAACATATTACACTTCTTTTGGTAACCACCATTTGATTACACCTCATTCCATCTTAAAGTGGTCCTTAAAATATATTAAAAAATATATAATTTTCTTAATGGTTTCAGGAATATATATGGGAATGGATTTTTTGTAAAATTATTTTACTAATAATTATGGGTAAATGAAGGGGAAAGGTTCCCTTTTATAGTTTTTTTGCATGGAAAGCATGTATGTACTTCAAGAATTATTATATAATATATGTATAATGCAAGTAATGTGGGAAAAATTGTTATATTTTTTAATATGATAATTTTAATCTTCAAATACAACAAAAAAATTATTTATTTCAGTTTTTTCATTGCTTTGGATCATTATCCCTTTATATTAACTCATTTAACTCATTTAACCCTTAACAGAAGTAATAAACTTTTACCTTGCTTACTATGAATTATGAAAAAAATAATGTTATCCTTTTTACATAATACTAATTATTTTTTTTCAAAATATTTAATCCATTTAAAATTAATTAATTCCTAGAATTTCTATAAATTAATTTTAAAATTTATTCAAAAATGGAATTAAAAACTATTTTCCAAAAAATGATCTCTTAAGAATAAAAATGATTTTATTCCAAAATCATTTATAACATTTATTCCTATGGAATTAATTAGATTATGTTAAATAAAATGAGTCTTATTTTTCTTTTAAAACATAATAAACCCAAAGAAACCATTTTAGTTCTTGATTAAAAAATAACTAAAAATTGTTTTTATTTGAATAAAAATAATGACTAGATTTCAAAATATATTAAACATAGATTCATAAGTAAAAAATTATATTTTTAGTAGTATTATGTTACTTATTAAATATATATTTTCTAGAACAAAGGTTTCATAAACATTCATGTCATTAGTATAACCTACCAATTTCATAAAAGTGATTTCATTTTTATAATAGATATTTATTACTATTTATCTAGAAATAAATTATTTCCAAAAAATCATAAAAATTCATTATGAACTAATTTCGAGATTATAAATTCCAAAATGATATTCATTTCAATAAAATAAAATATTAAAATTTAGGTTTTAAAGACAATTTTCAATCAAGAAATATGAATTATTCTATATTTTCTCTATAATAAAAAACATAATATAATTGAATCATGGGTGTTACATTCTTCCCCATTTACAAATGTCAATCATAAATTTTCTATAATGTCATCTCATAAAAAATGATTGTATATATTAATAATAACTTATTCTAGTTCTGTAGATCTTAGATTTATCTACTATACATTTACTAGTAAAGTCATTCAATTCCACGACACATGTTCTATACTGTTACGAATCCTGACAGGCTCTTCAAAATAAGATATACCGGGCTCTAATTCCATTTCAACGTTAGTGATTAAATTTATTGGGTCTCACATATAAATTGTTAATAATTACATATTTAACACATCATTCACTTTATATAGGTTGGGTGGAATTACCAAATGATAATCCACTATAGAAATTACTTATAAAATCTAAAAAGGTACAGCATACTTGGGACCTGGATTCTATTTTTTTCCAAAACCTTCTAACACCCTTCTATAGAGGTAATTTAAAATGACATTGTCACTTACTTGAAATTCCTTATCCACCCATCAATTTTTTTGTATATACCTTTTTAAATTATTTAATTTCCTTGATATGACTCATAATAGTTCATACATAAATCTTTTTCCAATAAACAACATTTAGAAAGAAAATATTCCTTTCACCAAATCATTCCCAACATGTAGCTGTAAAACATATTTTCTCATAAAACTCTTCATATGGTAGAATTTTTATGCTTGAATGGAAGCTATTATTATTTAAATATTATGAAGAAAGGTAAATACAGATCTCACATACCTTCAAAGTCAACAAATCATGACCTATTCCTGTCATCTAATATTTAAATTTTCCTTTCAGGTAGTTCATGTATCTAAGGATGATAAGTATGATTAAAATGTATTTTGTGGTTGAGAGACATCTAAATATTTTTTTCTATAATTTCAATGTAATAACTAGGTTATTATTAAATACAAGAAAAATATGTATAGGTTTAATTCTCAAAACATAATTTATATAGATACATTTAAGGAAACCGTATGTAGAACCTCTCTTATTTTGATGAAAATTTTAGACATGTCTTGGAGGTCAATATTAACCAATATGGAATCATTTCTTTTAGGAGTCTTTGGAAATCCAATGAAAACTCCAATTTAATATAAACCAACTTCAATAAAGGAAGATGGGTTGTTTTATATATAAATTAAGATGATCTATTGTAGTATTTACCTATTTTCAATTCATCTATATGGATATATAATATGAAACTTCCCACTTCATATTATTTCATAAAACAAAATATTAAAATATCCTTACATATTAGTGAAACCATGGTGTATAGAGAAACTTAAGATAAGGTATTCATAAAATTACTTCCCCTATAGCTTTTTTGTTGATGGAACACATAACCTATTTCTAAATTTTAGCCTAAAATATTCATAAACAAAGTCTTCCAGATACCAATAATACATGAATATTATTTTCTTTTGTAAACTCGTATCATCATGTTCAGATTTTTAACCCTAAAATGTAATGATTGTTTCAAAATAATTTGTAAATGGAGTGATATTACCTCATCCCTAATGATTCCCAAATCTAGATTTACCAAATCCATGAATATGGGTTTTTGTGATATCCTAAATTTTGATAAAACATTATGATCTTTCTTACTCATCAAATCTTCCTCCTTATATTCCTTTCAAGGGTGGTATTTTATTGATCAACCCTATTATTTGAGTAGCTCTATCTATCTTCTATATATCATTTTAATATATATTTTTTAAAATTTATATTTACAAAATTTGTGATCAATATATATAGTTATATATCAAATCTTTCACCATATCGATAATGTATCTATATCTCCAAGAAACATAATAGAGATTACAACTCAAGATCATAGGTTGTATAATTCTATTCATGGATCCATAACTATCCTAAGACATAATAGAAAAACTCCTTCATTTTATATTTTTATTAATTAGATTCCTTTCATTGAACCATCACTATATATCAAAAACCCAGTCCTTTCTAATTATTATTTCATTGTCATTGCATCGATGAATTTCTTATTTATATTATTGTAACCATCATTAAATTCTTATAAAAATATGAAATTAACCCATTTTATGTGTTTATCTTATCAATGGTGTAGTACGATCCTCTTCCTTGAGTAGTTTTCATTTATAATATTCCGTAAAATCACATTTATTATATTATTTATAGTTTTTATTATGGTTGGAGGGGTAGAAGGTTTGAATGAAGGGTTCATGACCCAAAAATCAATTTTTTTGGAGTTATGGTCATGGAAATATGGTTATATCGAAATACTAACCCCCATCATGAAACCTAGATTATATAGTTTTGTGTTTTTTACCTATATATAGTGTTCTTCACAATCATGAAAGTGTATGTAGAAAACTACAGAGTCATTTAACATGATTGGTGGAAAATTTGTAATATATTTGTTGTAACTATAAGACAGGAAAGTTATAAACTGTGAGGTTAACATGGTTATTTCATACTATGTAAAATATGGGAAAATCATTTTCCCATTTAAAAAGTAAAAAATCAAATATTTTCCCTTACAAAGCTGAAACCCTTTTCATAATTTTGGGATTATTCTACTCCAGAACTCCCTCTTTCTCATGTCCCTCTCTTCCCCCTTGGATCTTTGTGGTCCTACCATGATTATTATTCATTAAAGGTATCACTTCATGTAATTAGAATCATGTATTATGATTAAAATTTTAATCCCATATATTCTTGTTTATTTTCAATGTTGAGTGTTGTTATGAAATTATTATCTCATATAACATATTTTTAGGTAATTTCATTACTTTATCATTTTCTTCCTTTATAAACAGAATTGAGGACAAGTATTTGGAGCGTGGACATCTTTTCCACTAAGGTAGGTGGTACCTATATATTTTCCCATAGTTGTACTATTTTTACTTATGTTTTAGTGATATTCCTCAATCTAGATCCCCTTATTGATGTTAATTTTGTTTAGTTCCACAAACCCTTAACATGGATTACTATACAAACCATGAATGTATTTTATAATTATTAGAATAAGGGTGGACATATAGAAATCCTTGGTTAGATTATGTCCCTTAGAACACACACTTGAAAAAAACATTGGTGTTAGTTTTATAAATATTATATATCATTTGAAAATGGTGTTTTTTTATTTTAATGTTCCATGAAAAGGATTTAGGTATTAAAAATGTCATTTGGATTCAAAAATGAACTTTTTATATTGAATTTTCCCTTGTTTTTTTATGGAAATAATTAAAGGTTGAAAATTATAAATGTTACTAAATAATTATATTTGAAGTTTTTTCAAAATAAGAATTTTAATTGAATTCATATACTTCTAAAAGTTAAATTACATCAAAAAAAATAAAAGTTATTCCTTATTAACATCATAATTCCACAGTTTGGTAACATAGGTATTTTTGGTTTAAGGATAAACATGGGTTGAATACAGTCCCCAAAATGACTTAGAGATTGATGGATCATCAGTTGATAGTTAATACCAGGGTGAATCGAGGCCTCTGGTGAACTATTGGGCCCAAGAATGGGTATATTTCCCCAGGGTTCCAATTAGACCAATCATTTTTATATTAACCCTCGTCGAGAGTGTTTTGGGTTATAATAGTCTCCTTGGTGTACTTAGAAAAATCCACCACTAACAAAAACATGTGGTCCAGCCTTGGGTGTCACCATGGAGCATAGGGTCATAGTTTTATTTATTGATTTATTATTCATATAATTTAATTTTTTTGTATAGAGTTATCACTTGAAATTAATGTCCACACTATATTAAATAGGGATATCATTGGTAATATCCTACAAAGTCATACATACACAATACCCAGGTCAATATTTGGAGCTCGAGTAGTTTCCATGGATGTAGGTAGGTATAAGGAAAATCCTCTAATGAATAATTTGTCATTATTTGTAGGAAGAAATCTAGGAGGAAGTGTGTTAGGATATATTTCAGGAATCCTTTTATTCTTATGGTTTTTGGACTATTATTTATTTTGACATTTATAGCTATTTTGTATTATTGTTTTCATGTATGCCTCATGACCGTTAAAATATCATTTTTTGATATTTCCTAATTTATGTCTAGTTATTAGTTAGGTATTGATGTTTCTTATGTTGTTTAATAATGTATGATTTCACCCTTATTTTATATTGTTTGCCACTCTAAAGAGAGGGTATTTTATCCCCAAGGAATCATATTAGGCCCTCACTATTAGATTGAAGCCTTTGGATTATGGTCAACCATTCTTGTGGTTAGTAACAACCACTGATCTGCACACCGATTAGGGGTCTAGGGTGGTTGGAAATTATCAATGAGAGTCATATGGCCTTGGTGTAATTCTCTTACGACAATAATTATCATGAATTAATACATATTGATAAATTTATATCCCTATATTGATGTATTTTTTGGTAGCCATTATGATTTTTGGACGCTACTGAAATAGAAGTTCTTAGGATGAGCCCAGTGTATGAAATCTCGTAACTAATCCAGTTGATCATATAGCAGATGATGAAATTTTAATGAAATTATAAATCATAAGGAAATAAATGATGATTTCTGCTAGAGTTTCATGTGAGTTAACACATTTCTTTATGCTTATATCCAAGGTAAGGAATGAAACAACATCAGAGGTAGGGTAATATTGTGAAAATATTCAATGGGTTTTTATAGATTATATAGAGTATTCATACTATGGATTACCATTTGTATCATCCATCAAGATATATATTCATGTATAAATTTTTCCATTCCTCTCAACTTTAGTGGTATTATCTAGACCTTTCCCGTGGGATTCATATTGAAGAAGTTGATCGCGAGGTCAATGATTATTTCAAGGAATGGTCAATCAACATCATGGATCATAACAAGAAGACACATTATAGAGAGGTGTTCCCTCCAGTACATGTCATACGAAATTATGGAATAATTAATGAGGATACATTAGAGTTATAATATGATGTTTCTTTCTAATTAAAAAAATTATTTATCTCAAATCATAGTGATTATTGGGGATATATCTATAGGATTATCTATTTTCATGGTAGGGAGTTGGTAGAAACTTCCACCATCATAAGGTGGTTTATTCTAAAAAAATAAAAGAAAAAATTATTTTGTTGGTTGAAGTTTTCTTATGTCTCAATGATGTAGTGTGTGAACCATGGTTTTAATTATAAAAAGTACATGTTTCATAGATTCTTCTTTTGGTTCATAGTTAGTATATGGTCATTTTTAATCATACACCACAACCATGTTACTTTGTTTACATAAGTTCACGGTTAGTTAAATATGCATGGGGATTCATGGTACCATGTGAATGTCCATAGTAAATTGAAAATGAATTTATCATTTTGTGAATGGGTGTTTTACACTATGTTCTATACATTATCAAAATATCATGTTTTGGATAGTAAGGTTGGATTGGTTGGGGCACAGTTTTTCAGACCGTGTTTCCCTTTAAATGCTGAAAAATTAAATGTTTTCCCTTATGATGATTAACACTTATCACATTATTTTGGGCTATTTTGGGGACATGACTATCATTTTATCATTCACCTCTCTTCCCAAGTATATCTTGCTGGATCGCTCTAGATTCATTTCCATTCAATGCATCATGTATTTCGATAAGAATCTTATGGTATGTTTAAAACTTTTCTCCTCTCAATTCTTGTATTATTTTTCTATTGGGTAGATTTATTTGATATTAATCACATATTATCTATTTTTTTTGTAATTAATATTCATTCTATTTAATTTTTTATGAAAAATAAATTTTTTTTTGGGTATGTGGGCTCCTAATGATTTTAGGTAGGTGGTCCCTATGTATTTTTCCAAAAATAATGATTTATTGTCTTACGTTCTAGTGATATGCTTCAAGATAGTTATCATTCTTGGAATTAATTTTTTTTCACTACCCTAATACATAATCATTTCATGATTTTTGTCCCTTGAATATATTTTCATGTTATGAAAATAATGTTTGGATCATTTGAACCCTTAGTAGGCTTATCCCCCTTGGACTACACCCATAGAAATTGTTGTTGGTTGGATTTAGTTTTTAAAATTGAATGTGAAATTTGAAAATAGCGTTTAGTTTTTTCATTTTTAAGGTTCCTTCAATTATGTATGGGTTCTAAAAATTTCATTTGGTTTTGGAAATGAACTTGGTAAATGTAATTGTCACTTTTTGGTTTTGGTTTGATTAGAATTAAATTATAGAAATATAAATTGTTCCAAGGAAATTGTATTTGGTAATTTTTGAGAATGACAATATTAATTAAACCCTTATATATTTAAATGTTATATTATGTCATTGAAATTATGAGTTATGGGCCATTAAAATCAAACATTCAGGGTTTGTTGTAATATGGAATTCTGATTGATGGTTAAACCTTGGGTGAATCTGACCCCACGAGTGGATGTGGTGATTGATGGATATTAAATTAATGCATTTTCCCATGGTGATCTAGCCCCTAGGTGGAATCTTGGGGCTTGGGTACGTGTATATTTCCATACGTTTATGGTTGGATTAGGGATGAGAATATTACACTAGGATAGTAGTGGATTGGGTTGGCATCATCCTTTGTGATGTGATTAGAGACATCACTCAATTTCCGAAGTTGATATGTTTGGATTCTGGTGTAACCATATTTCCAAGGATTGGGATTTTATTTATTTATAAATTATTCATGTTATTTAAAAAAATTATATATGTCACCATCACATGTAATTTTTTTTTCAAAGTATACTATATGATAACATTTTCAGTGTTAACCTATTGATTTGTACTGAAACCTTGTTCATTTCATCGTTTGGTACCTGATAAAATTTCATAGAGCTATGTTGTGACCTGTGAAATTTCCCTATGATTTATGTGTGATTACATTCTATGTAAGTGTTGGGGTTGGAAGTCAGGATAGAACTCAGTCCACTTTCAATTCATTTGTCTTTTTTGTTATCCATTAGTATACTTTTATATCTATTGTTAATAAATGTTGATATACATGACTCCTAACCATTATAACATCATTTTTGGGTATTTCATGGTTTATATTCCGTTTGTGGTTATTTCAGGATGTATCCTAGGTTATTATGAGATGTATATTTTCTCTCTTGTTTTTTATTATTGTTTTACTTAGACTATAGGGTGTCGTATCCCCAAGGAATCATATCATACCCTAAACACTACTTTGTATCTTATTGTGTATAGGTAGGGGTGCATGAGTTTTTTAGGTAATATTATCTACGTAACTAATTAGTGGTTTGATGTAGTGTTTCATTACATATGGGTTAGTTAATTGGGTAAATTTTGTAGAATGTTTTTATAGTGATCTACTAATATTAGGAAACTACATATCTGAATTATATCTATTGGAATTGGACATTTTTGAAATAACGTGATATTTAAAGGATCAACATATATTCCACACTTAGGGATAATATGTACAATAAAAGAGTTATCCTAAATCAATAATTAACACTTACTAAATCTCCAATATAATATAATTTTCTGGATGTTTAAAGAGTAATTCTCAAATTGTTTTTATATTCATTAAAGATTTTTTATGTATACCAAGATATCATTGATAAATACCATAATAAAATTATCATGAAAATATTTAAATACTCTATTATTCATATCCACAAAAACATTGGGTGAATTATTCAATCATTAGGGAATTTCTAAAAACTCATAATATCTATACATTGTGTTATATTCAATCATTAAAATATCATATATTCTTACTCACAATTGATTATACTGAGAATGAAGAATAATCATTGAAAAATATTCATCGTCATCATATTGATCAAAAAAGTAATCAATGTGAATAAGTGGATTCATTATCTTTATTTTAACGTAATTGATTTCCCTTTCGATTAAAAAGCACCTTGGCCCATATATATTGATAACAAAATAAATAGGGGATCGCTAAGGTGAAAATCTTGGGTGAATGGATCCCATATTACAAAAATCTATAGGTTGTTTCTCTACTTCCACTACGTCCAATATGATCATTCTATATGAAATATTACATATATGTTTTCCATCTAGGATGAGTTCATAGGAAAAATAAACTCAAGACTTGGTTGTATATAACAGTATGTCAACATGTACACTTAAAATTATTTCTTAATAATTTATATTACTTCTATTCCAATGTTATAATTCCCATCCATAGGATTTTTTTCTATTATTCTCTGAAAATATCAATATTTTGGGCTACATATAGTGGATCCAAACATGACTTGGATGATGAATTCTCTACCAAAAAGATAAGGGATTCAACACCTTCTCTACGAGTTGTAGTTTCTAGATCATTGATATAAATTTGAATATTATACACTGAAATCCATTATATTCCAAGGAGTATATCTAACTCAACCATGGATATAATAATTTTATTAAAAAATAATGTATTCATATGTTTCATAAGGGGGACTCACTGACATATCCTCATTATAATAATATTTCCACTAGGATTATTTATTTCAAACTCCCTTCATAAGGTGATAGGGAATGATTTAATATTCCAAAAAACCTAAAATATATAAAATAGTTTGAAGATACATAATCAAATAAATCATTTTTTAATATAAATTTTATGAAAAAATTATATACCATAACAACTTATGATGTTCAACATGATTTATAATAATAATAAAATCTTCAGGTTCCCCCATTAGAAATTTATATGGTAGGTTACGTTGATACTTGGGTAATTGGTTTAAATAATTCTTCATATCCATAGAATTGAAACAATATATAGGGGTGGTTTTTTTATTTCCAATGAATTTAAGAGATATTAGTACCTTATCACTAAACATGGAACAAAATATCTTTCCCTTTATTCATTTTTATAGTTGATTGTTTCTATAAATATAAAATTATTCAATTCCCATATTTCATTTCATATTAATTAATGTATTTATTTTTATCTGGTACTCAATCAATGTTTTATTTTCCTGATTTTACATTAGGATATAAAACCTAGAAATTTTTTTCTATGACGTGATTGAACATGATACTATATCATCATATCATGAAAACATTTTGGTGACCAATTATGTTTGATTATTAACATTAATACCAACAATTAAATGGTCAATATTTCATTATATATTATTTATAAGGTCTATTTCATAGAATTATAATATTTTGAATCTACAATCATACTCTGAAATAGTTTCCCCTTCCTTATACATTAGTTTGGGGATAATTCTCTCCATTTTATCTTTTTCCCTTGAGGAAAAATAATTCTCAAATAATTTCACATTAAAATCATCCATTACATACTATTTATTTCATCATCTCTTTTAGTGTTCTAGATTAATAACCATCATTGATAATAATATCATTTAATGAATATTCTAAAAGAATAACTATTTCACTTTTATTACTTCGCAAATCATGGAATACCATTTCAATGGATATGATATATTTCTCAGCTACCAATGGATTTGTTGGTCCATTGAAGTATTTCTGATTTTATCATATATTTCATTCATACATTGGTGTATCCTTCTATGAACAAATATTTTTATTTATATGGTAAAGGTTATTTATCATAATTTGGTTAGTTTTCCAATATATCCATGATTTTATTATCTTTGAAAACCATTATATTGACTTTATTATAATAGAAATACCTACATATACTATGGGTGTCGATATGATTTCCATTTCATCCACTAGGATCCTCATTTTATAAATGGAACACAAATAATTAGCTCAAAACATAATGAATTATGATACATAATATAGAAACCCTAATATTTATTGAAAATTCTATGGATTTACCTTAATGGTCAGGCTAGTTAGGTTGTTCTACAAAATCGTTTTCAATTTCCCTACTAGAAATCCATTGATTCCAACTGTAACTCCCTTGAATCACGTGACTCAAAGCTATTGTTTACTTTATTAGATTAGTAAAATATAAAATGGATATCAACATGAATGATTGGTGTGTTTAGAAGTTCTGGGAAACTATGTAAAAATATGATTTCCAAATTATATTTTAGAAATAACATATAGAAAGAGGAAAAACATTCTTAAAATTCATTAAATGGTTTATTTTTCATATTCAAGTGAAATTAAAACAATTAAAGGGTGATATAAAATGGTTAGTAATGGAAAGTGTACAATAAAATCTATCATTAGTAGATAAGGCATAAATAATATAGAATAGTATATAATCGATACATACACCATTTAATCAAAAACATGAGTTTTAATATATTTCAATGGGAAATATAATCACAATAATAACATGGATAATAATAACTAAAATATTAATTATAGAAATGCATAATATCAAACACCATGATCATGCCTTAAAATCCTCATGAAAATAAATCAGTAACCATACTATTACGGCATTATAAAAATAAATTTCAATTAATAAGTAGGTATACACAAAATAACCATCTAATTTAGCCAACAATCTTTCCCATGATGCCTATCGATGAATTGAGAGGATTTATGTAATTTATCTCCACCCATAACATACATATATCCTATGTATGTCTCGTATATTATATTTATAACATATAACATAAACAATATGCCTTAATATTAATTAAATATATGTATTGAATATATATTATTGAACATCGAAATTTCACTTGTAAATGGAATAAAATTCATAGTAAACATACCTTATTTCATACCATATATAATAATTATTATATAGTTTAGTTAACATTGAGATAAATAATGATGTATAACATATCATTAATAAGATGATTTTATTCTTCATGGACAAAATGTTGTATAAAACATAAATCATTAATGGATTAAATAGGACCATAATTTCCACAAAAATCATGGCTATAATGTAAAGTGATGTCCTTAGAAAATTATTTAGGAAATAAAAGATACTTTTTATAAAATAACTTATATGGAATTATAAATTTTTTCTAAAATATTTTCAAAATTTTAGAAGATAATGAGTTCCTTCCAATATTTTGAAAAAGTAAAGAATTACATTTTCAAAAACATTAAAAATATTCCTTTTAAAACATCATAAATAAATTCAATGGTAGAATAAAAACACCATTATAAATCATTGAACATTAAATAAAAACATCAATAAAAGAATATTATGAGTATGGATATATAAGAGAAATATTCCTAACCAAAAAAGAAAAATAAGGTGGATTTAAGATTAATAAAATTGTTAATATTTTAGTACTAAAGAGAGGAAAATTTGGAATAAACACATGGAAATACTATAAATAAATAACAGATAAGGAAATAAAATTGGATTAATAGGAGAAAAAATATATAATTCTTCATATGTAAATATAAACATGAAAAATCTCATATACTTATGATATTCTATCAAACACCTATGACATTAACAACATTTGAATAAATAGCTATTCAAAGAGAAAACATTAGTTGGAAAATTAAATACTAATAATAAATTAGTGAAAATGACATTGAATTTCAATGGGGTAATATAAGCACCATATAAATTAAATTATGTGCATAAAATAAAATATGTATCATTAGAAAGGAATTGAGATGAATACACTCACCATGGATTCCTTCTTGGTAGGATATGTTATATACTTCTAAATAATCAATATATATTTATGAAGTAAATTATTAATAACCACATAAATATATATTCCAAATTATAATGACATTTTATCATAATTTATCATCTATTCATTGAATATTTCTTTCTTACATTGACAACATAAGATTATTTGGTCAATTTCTCTCAAATTAATTAAGTATATTCATCATTGATAATGGTTCTGTGAAATGGAACCATAATATAATAGATTTTAATATTTATGTGATTATAATTTATATGAATTATATAAAATTTTAGAATAATCCTTGAGATGTATTAATAAAAAAATCGCTTCATATTATTGAGTAGTAGTCTATAAAAAACCTAAAAAACACCACAATTTTCCAATTGATGTGTGGGTAAGAAGATAGATGATATATTATTTATATAAAATCATGATTATTTCATAAATTTAAAATATATCCATTAATTTCATCTTTATAACCATCCAAGTGATGCAGACATGACAACAGAATTACACCTCTATATGGATATGGTAGTTCATACATATTCATGAGTGATGTTTTAATTTTCAATAGGTTATAAAATATACATTAAATGGATGTAATAACAAAATAAAAACATATAATTTTAGTAATATGCTGATTAAATTATGCTAATGTGGTTAATTATAATTTTTAATATGATTAAGAAAATAAGAACATGAAAAATATCGACAAGAACATATACCTCTTATTATGGTAGCCTTAATTAGATTCCACCTAGAGCATTCATGGTGTGGTATTTTAAAAAAACGTAAAAATATTAATTTAGGTTTTAGTCACATTATTGAATAATTAAATCTACTTTTTTAAATTTAAATTATTATAAAAACATACTATAATTGAAGCTTGAGTGTTACACCTAGCTTCTAATCATGAATAAATCTAGGACAAGATTCATTGATCGCTCATACATGGTGAGTATGTGTCGATAAAATGTAAATAAATTTGTAAAATGATTGATAATAATAATTTAATGGATCCTTGGGGGATGGTGTAAGTATTTATCCATTGTTCATTAATATATAATCACTAATGATGAAAAATATAGAATAACGATGTAAAATATCTGGGGTTTTATGAAGGAATAAAATGTAGATAAACATATGAGATATTATTTCATTATCAAAGAACTATGTAAAAATTTCCTTGAATCAATATCATAAATAACGGAGCATGAGATTTAAAAAATAAAGACTACCTCATGGTAGAACGACCATCACTTTAAGAATTTGTAGTCACTATGAAGATGTAATAATCAATGTCATGAATCAGGTATTGGATTTATTTTCATCCATCTTATCATAAAATATATTCCTCTCCTCCCACCACCTCTATATTTATATATGTTTCACTCAAAAAATTGTGATTCTAGACCTAAACACAGGTGACGATAAAGATTTTATAGGGTAATTTTAGAGTTTATTCTCCAAAAAAGTATATGAATTAATTTTTATTTTAAAAGGTGAAATTCTTGGACTATCCTAGGATAATAATGTGAATACATTAATTATGTCACCATTATGGTAATCCTACTATTCTAGACTTAATATAAACATCGAAATTGATTAATGTGGTTTCCCTATACCCAACTGAAGATGTTCTGTGATTACCATTACATGTACATGGTTTGATATATATAAATTTCTTATCATACCTGAATAGTGTTCATACATAAAAATACAATATATTCATGGAAATGTCCTTGGTTTTTACGTTATATCAAAGGGTTATATAATTTACCATGCTAAAATGAGAACTTTTAGATACCATGAATATAGTCTTAAAGTAATTCCATATGGTCTAGATACATCGTACTGAAAAGACATAGAGGATGCGAGACCATCAGGTGTTTGAGGATCATATGCATTGATACTTCTTTTCATGAAGTTATCACATGGTGATCTATAGTAGTTGAGATCATGAGGATATACCTAACTATATCAAAATAACATGTTTCATGTGTAATTGATTAGTCCAATCTATGGACATTGTATTTGTATCATGACTTGAAATAATTATCATATTATTCCATTGGATCAGATGATTTTATTCAAGGTTAAATTTATGATAATGAATTCATGGAGAGGTATTTCTTGTTGGGTTAGTTAATTTATGTATGGAATTCTATTAATGGTCAATATAGTATTTTTCACTTCTAATTTGAGAAATTGATATCGGTGGACTCGTAGATCTGGATGGTATTACCTTCATAAATCCATGGTTATGTTATTCAAGGGTAAATCATTCAAGATCGATCAATAAATAATAATGTTTTAATGTATGATAACATAATTTCACATCCAATTTTATGATATATCTCATGAAAAATAGATTGTATTACATAACTCATGTTCATTGGGTATTTATTGTTTCTATGACTATTCTATATGACATTATGGGAATTTATGGGCTTCTAGACATCGATCATGGTCTGTGAATATTTTTCACTACTACCGAGATAAGGGCCTAGAGGTCTAGACACAATTGTGTATTCAAGAATCTTCCCAATTATTGTGAATAGGAATATAGGACATAGTGGGCCCCATTATGGGGTCTGAGTGCTGTCCATTTTTTATATACCACCAATAACTTAATAAATTCATTACTATTCATGTAATGAATAATTGTGTTGAATTAATTTCTTAAATGTATTCACAAATGTTTATGTAAAAACAGGAGTAAATGTTAAACGAATGAATATTATTTTAATATTCTAGGTTCATTTAGTATTATCACGGGTTATAAGTTGAGTTAATGAATCCGGATTATCATGTTATATATTTAATATATATTATAGGTATGAGGGAAAATATAAATAATATTTTTGATGAAATTAGTTCAAAATAATTTATTATTAATTTCTTATTATGTGGACATTGAATATACAGGGGCTAGGAAAATCGAACTGATTATTTAGATATCAAATATATAGGTGGAGAAAATCTCATTCTATAAGGACCCAGCCTTATTACATTACATAATCCAGAATTTTAGTCAAGAACTCACATCCTTTCACATTGACTATGTTTTAATGTTTAGATTTTTAGATAATTGAGATATAATATATATATAACATTACACATTTATATAGAGAGTATACCACAAAATATTATACCTTTCCTCCAAAATATAAATATTTCGATATAAAACATGTTTTCATTGAAAAATATTCATAACATTTTACATGGATTCCATATTTTTCTTACACATCCTTCTAACCTGTGAAAGTAATTGAAAATAATTGTATGTGAATAAAAACCTCATTATGGGATATAAAAATAAATATATAAAATATTAGTCCATGAATACTTGTAAATGTATGAAATCATTTTCAAAAAGACATACTTGTCACCCGTATATACTTACTTGGTGAAACATGTGATTTCGAAGAGATTTCCAAAAATAAAGAAGGATATAAATAAAACCATAAATTTTTATTGGGGAATTAAACAGATAATCTTTTAACCCTCTTGGCTACCATAAAATTTGTAACCCTCGCGACTACTTTACAATGTAACCCTCACAACTGCCTTATTGTGTAAATATCGTAGTTACACTTAGAGTAACCATACAATGGACCTCCAACTTACACATACCCAATGCATTTGATGGAGATAATGCTCCCACCCTTAATCATAAACAGTTCCCAATAACTATAAATTAATAATACAATATGAATAATCGTATTAAAACATTGGTTTCAATTTTTCAAAACCTAATTTTAAAAGAGAATTTCAAAAGAAAAGAAATATAAAAATATCATATAATTAAAGTGAGGCTTAATAGAGTTGATAGAATATGTATATAAACTCTAAATAAACATAATTAAACATAATATAAACAAAATTAATTACAATTTTTTTTAATATAACATAAATAATGAAGTAGAAGGTAAACCCAATGAATGGAAATCAAGTTAAGAATTCCCATACCTCAAGTTCTTCTTACAAAAAACGTGTTTTAGAACCCTGTATAACAGTTAAAATAGTGTTATTAATTCCTAAGAGAATAATATTCATGTTTAAAACACCATTTATAATCATTTAATAACATCATTTCACCCATCAATTATTAGTATTTTGTTTAATCTATTGTTTCAGGTGCGTTCTTTACGTGATTTCCACGATTGGTATGTATTTGATATTCTTTTGGTATGTAAATGAACTGACAAAAGTGGAATTAAATTCTATTAAAAATTTTCAAGAATATTAAATTATTCCACAAATAATATTGGTTATATGGTATAATGATGGATCATAAGATAAATATTTAGTAATCTTTGTTTAGATCATTTTGGCGGTTCTTTGATAATCAGGACCATGTTTCATCATATTCCACTAATATTATGAAAAAATGTTATTTCTATAACATTATAGAGGTTTT
Source organism: Viscum album (assembly GCA_963277665.1). Classification (NCBI taxonomy): domain Eukaryota; kingdom Viridiplantae; phylum Streptophyta; class Magnoliopsida; order Santalales; family Viscaceae; genus Viscum; species Viscum album. Next base: position 2,010,208,916 of record OY728121.1, on the reverse strand, counting down.
ATAATATAAATTAAATTCTGAATCATCCATTAAAATTATTTTACAAATATCTTGAAAGAAATAAAATGAAAATGGAAACATATCATCCATGATTTTGGTAAATCGGCACATCACGAACATTGTTCTTATTTTTATAATAATAGGGGGAGGAGAAAAATTAAATTGATTAATATTTCCATAAACATGATAACATCTCGAATATATAATATTTTGGATCTTTCATGCCTCGTGGATAAGGGGAGGATAAGAGAGTATAAGAAAATAAAATAATTAAAAAATCACATGAAATTAAAAGAGAAAATTTACCTCTTGATCTCTTCTCCTTGAGATCCTCCTTAACGCTTTTGTTTCGTACCTTTTGTAAAGACCAAAAAGTCATATTATATTGGAAGATTCATTGGGTGGGTATTTTTCAAAACTTGGATAAGTCTCAATGCTTGAGTGTTGTGAGAGAAAGAGGAGGTGAGGTGGTATTTATAGTGTAGAGGAGGGGTTTTACATTATTTTAATTATTAATTTAATATTTTTGATAAAGACTATGAATTTTCTAGATTCATGTGATCCCAAATAGTAATAAGTGTATGTGAGTTAGAAAAAATATCCATTTACATCATCCATGACTAAAGTGTGATGCAATAATTAATTAATTTAAAATATTTTTTAAATTGGGGTATTTCACTATTCAAAAAAATTCATGTTTAAAAAAAAATTAAAAAAAATCACCCAAACCATTTTTCTACATGTATAATTTAAAAATGAACTAAAATTTTTTAAAGTAATTTTTTATATATTATTAATTTTTTTTAAATAAAATCATAATTTATTCAAAAAATATCAATTTTAACTCTATAACTGATTTTATATCACCTTGAAAAATTAATCAAGATCCCTTTAACTTATAAAATAAAGGGAAAACAGTAATATTATTTAATATTCATTAGGGTCATATTACTATTCATATTACTATTCATAACGGTATGTTATAATTCCCCAACAAAATAAGTTGGTTCTATCAGAATCGAAATAACTTATTGATCACAAATGTAGATGTATGTTTTTCAAAATTCAAATCATTTATGTTAAAAAATTATGTTTAATGGCTATGATTTTAACTATCTCCATAAAACTAAGTTCCAATATGAAGAGACTCAGTGTTTCATGCATTCCATTAAATGTATTTGTAAAACCACTGTGTGTTACATTCTCCACACCTTTTTAAAATTGCATCCTAGCAATTTTTTATTTACTTATTAAACAAGTGAGGGTACCATTACCTCATAAGATTTTTCAATTCCCATGTTTCTTATTCAATGATGTGGTTTCTCCACAAAACCTTTACCTTGTGGATTACATTATTCCACAATACTTTCTCTCTAGGATTCTGAATCTAAACATTTTTCTCTTCATAATAATTGTTTTCTTCTAACTGAATTGCTTCTGGGCTCAACACATGAGATGAATCTAGCACATACTTCCTCAACATCAAAACCTGAAGAAAATTGTGTTCCAGAGATAAACTCAGAGACAAATATACTCAGTAAGCGACTAGTCCTACTTTCTCTATGAAGGCAGAGCCAAAACTAATGCATTCACCCATATTGTTTGTAGTTCCTGAAAAAACATCACATTCTTTTTTCCAAATAAATTTAACCCCTTTTCATTTTAACATAGTTAGTGGGCTAGATAACCATGAAAAAGTTTTAACAAGTCATCTATAATAACCTAATAATCCATGAAATATATTAATTTCTATATCATTTCTAGGTTGTGTCCATTCATTAATCATTTTTTAAGGATAAACTATTATTCCATACTTATTTATAATATTCCCAAGAAAAGAAATATTTTTCAACTAGAAATCAAAGAAGATAAATTTTCCATAAAGTTTATTTTTATTTTAAGGTTAGAAAAAAAACCTTATATGTTTTTTATTCTCCCCTAACCTTTTATAAAATACCAGAATTTCAACAATATACACAATTAAAAACATATCCAAGAACTCAGGAAATATTCTATTGATAAGATCCATGAATACCTTTGGTGCATTAGTCAACACAAATAGAATAATAAAAAATTCATAATTCCCATGTCTAGTACAAAATTTTGTCTTTGGGATGTCTTCTTCCATTATGTTCAGCTTATGGCAACCAGACCTCAGGTTATCCTTTAAAAAATACTATTTTCCTAGGAGCTGATCAAATAAGTCATCGATATGAGTAAAAGGATACTTTTTAATAGTTATGTTATTAAATTCTCTATAATCAATTAAAAGTTTCATCGAAACATATTTCTTTTTAATGAAAAAATGGAGAACCTCATGGTGAAGTTCTAGGACGAATGAAGTCCTTATCAAGAAACTAATGTAACTAATTTTTCATTTAAATAAGTTCCATTTATTCCATTAGATAAGGGGGTTTTAAACTTAGATTAGCATTAGGAACTAAATATATTGTGTGGTTAACTTACTAATCTTGTATAATAATGGGTAAATCATCTAGATAAACACCATGATATTAATTTAACACTGTCACATCATTAATATAATCCATTCCCTTGTTATCAACATTTTGAGAAGGATAACATTAATTTCTATATTTCAATAGTTTCTTAGCATCATGATATGTTATCAATTTTATGGGATCATTCTTATATAAAAATTGAAATTCTTTCTAAAAAACCACTTCTTTAGATCTATAATAAATCTTTGCTTGAAAAATAGAAATCCAATCCATACCCAGAATTTCATTGAAATCTAATGTGGGAAAAGAAACATGGTTTGAATGTAATTTCATTCCACTGAACATGTAACACCCCAGGTAAATAAAGAATATGACATTTTTATTTTTATCCATATTTGTTAATGAAATATTAATATTACTTTAAAGGGGACTCTATGCTCAATGGTGTACCCAACACGCAACAACGAGTTTCTTGGGAATCTTACGTTGGACTCTAATAATAAAATAATATTATTTTAAATGGTAGTTAACATGTAGCCGTTGTATTGGATGGAATGGATATAAATAACTAAAATATGATTATATATGTTTTTTAAATGTTTTTACATTTATCCAATAAAAGATAAAGGCTTAAAATATGGAAGGAATTCAATTTTAGGCTTTTATACCCTAATTTTCACTAAAGGTTCATTTATCGCCTTTTGATGGAGAACTGTCATTAAATATAGTTTTGATCACTCTTATACATTCTTTTGGACCAAATAAAAATCTTCTTTAGAATCAGGACATCAAATTTTCCTTTGTGTAATTTTTTGGTATTTTTCCGATAAAGTTCATTTTTTAATGAATAGTGTAAAATGTTGTGTTTTAATTCAAAACATCCTTTTAATATAATTTATTTATATGATTAGATAATCTTTTGAATTGGTTTTAAAGTGAAATTATAAAATATTTTTACCATTAAATCCAATAGTGGTCGTTGGAATTAATTTCACTTTTAAATCGGACTTAAACTATGATCAATCTTTTGATACTTATTGTTTCTTAAAAACACGCTATTTGTTTTGACAGCGGGAGTTAATTATTAAATTAATTAATTCTACTTATATTATTTTAATTAGTTAATATAAACATCATTTTTGAATTCGGAATATCAAATATAGCTTAGGGTGAATTTTTGGTAATTTTCTGAAAAACTCCAATTTTTTAGGAATAGTGAAACCACTAAGTGGTAATCAAGCAAACTGATTTTTCAGTTAAATGAAAGTTTACCACTAATGTGTATTGAATTTTGAAAATCCTACATACATGGTTTCCATTATTATGTAAAATGTGGTTTAATGGGATGAAAATAATTTTTTTTCGTGAATAGTAACTTTTTTTCATTAATCGCGATTAGAGGTAATTATTGTAATTTAAGGTAAAAATGATATTATAAAAATATGAAAACACCATGAAACTTGTCCTACTCCTATTTTATGAGTCATGGACGACCAATACAACCCATGGGTCAACTTGGGGACCCCATGGATCCACTTTGGTTGGAAAATGACATTAATATATATATTTATTTAATGTTAAAATTAAATTGACACAAACATGAGTTGTTTTACTAAAACAGTTTTTAAGTGGGGTTACACAAGTCCAAATTTTGACTATTAATATTTATTAGAAATCTAAAAATATTTCCTACATCATAGTATTTTTTTATAATTTTTAGATATTAAATAAATTAATTTAATTACGACATCATGATGATGCAACTATGACCTCATTATTTAACGATTTAAATAAAATGGAAAGATAATGTAATATCTAAAACCAACACTTGTCCAAAAACTATTGGATGGGAATATTTCGAAGCCTTATCATCTTATCTTCTAAATATATCAATGTGGGACCTTATAAATTCGAAACACTTTTGAAAATAAAATAATAGTTTCATGATTTCCAAAAGTGCCCCGCCTCTCCTCTTATAAAAGGCCCCCACCTCTACCTCATTTCACACACTCCTCAAGCCTTTGGCTCGTCCTTAACCTGCCCATTTACTGTCTACCATCCCTCTCCTCATCCTAGAGGATTCCCTTTGGGAAGAATCCTTTCAAAGAAATCCTTTAGGCTCAAATCAAAAGGAGTTACACTTTTAAAGGTAATTCGTTCTCTCATGTTCATTTGTTTTATTTTGCTTCTCCAACCCCCTAAACTCTTTTTATTTACTTATTTTGTAACAACACCAGTATCATCAATATAATAGGATGTTGTTATAAGATTTATTCGAGCTACACTCTCACACAACTACATCAAATGGTTAAAGAACATACGGTTTCCGTGGATGGCGAAATTCTGCCTCCCGAAATGATGATTGTTCAATACTCATTTAACACCTTCAAAAGGTGGCCATTATGATGTCACTATTTTTATATATGATATATAATATGTTTATGTTTTCCTTATGCTTCGGTGTTTTTCATTTTGGGCATACCTTTATGGTTTCCATTAGGGGTAAACGTGATATCTTCATTTAAGGAAGTGCGGACTACCGCCCCCTCAAAGTGATTTGATTCATTAAATACCATATGTGGGATGTATAAATGATGGAACTATGATATTATATATGATATTATACTGGAATTATAATATACCTTTATATAATTATGATTCCATTCTATAAAATATAAAATATAAATGAAAGTAGCGTTCATGTGTACATACGGCTTACCGTCTCCATGAACGGTGCATTTCATTTATTACCTCTAAATGATTATGTATTGTTATAAATGAATTCATGTACTGGATATATATAAAATATATGATATCTACATCATGAATACAATTCTGGATATAATAAACATTTTTCCACATGAACAACATGTAATTGTAAGAAGTCCACTTTCGACTTAAGAACCAAATATCGGCAAAACAAATATTATTAACTTAAATGATTACATAATGTTTATGATATGGTAATAAGTGATATAAAAGGAATAATGAACTTGAAAAAGGTTCTAAATGAAGTAGAAATTCACTCAAGTTTATTATTCAGGAGATTAAAGAACGATCGTGTCAAGTCGGACCCGAGGTAAGGGATCTAACTCCTCTCTTTCTTTTTAAGTACACTATTTTATGTCATTCCCTCTAAAGCTAATATTTATTGTTATTGGGATGTTATTTTATATTAAACATACTGTAATTTTTATGTTCATGTGATGAGAGACTCTATTCTCTCTCATCAATCCATTTTGGAAGTTTTGAATGGCACCGTTAGGCTGCCGAATTTCCATAAGTGATCTAACCTCTATCTTTATTTTTAAGTACTCTCCTTTATGTCACCTCTTTTAAGCTCCTCTTTGTTATGTTGGGGGATGATCCTTTATATTCCTCTTTCTATAAACTTTATGTTAATATGATGAGATACCCTATTTTATCTCATCAATCCATTTTTGTATGTTTTATGTGGCGTCGTTGGGCTGCCGAGTTTTCGTAAGGGATTTTTCATCTCACTTTTACTCCCATGACATTTATGCTACATTTTCCACAATTTCCTTTGAGTGGTGTATGTACTGCCCATTATTCTACCCATTCTTTAATATACTTTCGTTTATTAGTATTTACATCAAGGATTTATTGTCCTTCTTTCATGGGGTGTATGTTTTGAAATATACCCAAGTCGGTAAGGGAACCTTTCACCCTCCTCTTTTTTAAAAGGCTTATTTTGTTGGGTCTTTTAATTTACATATTTTTATGTTGGGATATGTTCTCATATATCCTTATTGATTTAAATTTTATGTCTATGTGATGAGATACACTTTTTATCGCTCATCAACTCATTTTGATGTGACGTCGTTAGGCTGTCAAGGGAACTTCTTATCCCAATTTCGATTCTTTGGGATAAACTTGTACACCATGAATATGTCGTTCTATGATTCTGTGTGAATGTCCTCTGATTGTTTTACACTTAATACCCACTTTTATTTCATGTATTCGTTTTTCACACATAGTTATGTAACATATTTATCCTTAATCCTAGGATAACGTCTTTGTAAGGGACTTCGTCTCAATCTCCTTTCATTGAGGCATATTTCGTTTTACACACAACATTATTTTATACGGTGTATAAACCACTTTTACTTTTACTTTTATACAAAAGGAATCTTTTTCTATGAGGCGTTTTACTAAACGACAAAAAGGAATGTTTTTTTAACGTATGCGGTGACAACGACCCTTTTCCGCCGCTGCGAGTATTATTTGGTCTTTGGCTTACACAACAAGCCGTAATGTTTTTAAAATAAAATAAATACCATATACTCTTTTATGTATTTTTTTATTGAAAATGGTTTTGATAAAGGATTCTATTATGATATATTTTGATGTGGAAATGTTATCATTCCTTTATATTGGTTTTATGTTTTATGATTTTATATTGGTACTTGGACATTTTAACGGGTGGTTACGTTATAAAACATATGACGGGTGGTACCGTGAATACCAGGACGGGTGGTTACGTTATAACCTCCAATGCATTGGGTATGGAAGTAGTCTGTATGGATATTCCATTAAGTATGTATGGAAATTGTCCGTATGGCTATTCCATTAAGTGATATGTGTGGAAGTCGACCGAATAGTTATTCCACATAAGTATGTCTGTTTCCCAAGCTACCTTTATATATGTTATGTGTTCTTTATATGGGTTTTATGGTAATCCTTTGGTTATAAAAAAATATGTAATGATACTTTATTCAGTGAAGAGTTTTTACTACTTCATGAAGGTGAAGGTATTACTTTGATAGATTATACATGGTTTACTTGATGTTGAAAAACTAACAGTTTTCATTCACTGTGTATCCATTACTTAGTTTTTTATGCTCATCCCAAGTTATTTTGAAATGTTTTTCACAGGTCATGGGAAAGGTACATGATAAGATGATAGAGTCAAGTATGTGTCAAGAAAGAATCCAAGTTTTATTTTAAATATGTTTCTGTTGAAGGGAGGAATGAATCCTGTCTTTTATGTAACCACTTTGATTAAACGTGGATTGAAATACAAGTTTCATGATCTAATTCTCTAAAACTCTAAACTTGAAAAGATCATAAACGTGTAATCTTGTGAAAACTCAAGATTATGTAAGGTTTAAGGCTGGGGCCTTATAGTTGGTATCATAGGTCGGTTTAGATAACATTAGAGGTTAGGGTATTCTCTAAGCATTAGTGACATTACCATAATGGTTAGGATTTCAAAAAGAGTCCTAATTTTAGATAAAGTGAATGAGTATGTGTATCTTAGTGTTCACCTTCCTCATTAGTACATAATGGTTTTGTTGATATACTCACACTGACATTTCTGTTTTAAGTGAATGGATGGATCTAGCAGGCACCAAAGAGACAACAGGTTTGATGGAAACTGTGGTGGTTCTCTGATTAATATACTAGATAAAATGGAGGATTCAATGAGGAAACTCGTGGTTGTCCTAAACCAAATATCAAGGAGTCATGATCAACCACTTGAACCTTGGTATGTTCTGTAATGCATCACGTACGAGATGACCAGTCGATGTGGAAGTTGAGGTAATAATTATAAAGGTAACCATTACTATTTATATGATCCTTACTTTTGAGGTAATTATGGGTTATTATATGATATGCTGGAAAATGAAAGGCATGAGATAAACTTGACGTTAAAATATGTAATGATCATTTTTAATGATTTTATCTCATTTTGGGGAATGATTTGAGAAATATATAGTTTTGGAAAAAGGACAACACGCAGACCGTGTGACTACCCGTCGCGTCGGACAAAGCTGCGGGAATCGAACCCACAACCAAAGTGAGAATGGTATTTATCGCCTACCACTGGACTACGTGATGTCCCTGGTTAGTTTGACTGATTTTTTTTTAGTTAGATGATTTTATGATTTAAGAGTAAGCTGATTTTGGGTTATTTATGAAAATGATTAACCTATCATAGAGGACATGTGATTAGGTTAATTTCTTTTCAATACGAGACTTTAGGAGCAACTGATGTTGTTTGGAGATAAATGTTACGATTTAAATTGGAAGACTATATGACTAAATCCTTCAAATATTTGGGTTTCAATCTTATATTGGTTTACTTTGATGAATTTTATGGACAAATTGTTTATCGGATGGTCCTCGTTGAACTTTGGGTTTTGGTGGACAAATTTTTGAGATTAAGCATGAATTTTCTTTTTAATGGGTTATCCTTTTCTGGATTATCTGACCTTGTACTAAACTTTTTGGTTTTTGTTCTGGTTAAAGCCTAAAGACATGGGATGTATATAGTTCTATTTTGTGGATTAGGTGATTCTCTAGAAGTTGATTATAGTACTCTTAATGCGAACAAGTCTCCCTAAATACTCGCCTTTTGGAAAAAAATATATGAGTTTGACTAAGGAATCCAGTAAAAGTTGAAAGTCAACATGATAAGTGATTATGTTTCCTTATGAATAAATTCCTCAACAAAAAGTAACTTTAAACAGAAATTTTGACTATTAACTTTTCCTACTGGGGAATCGAATACCGTTTAACCCATCACAAGTTTGTGATTTTCTTATTGTTAACTTTCTCCTAAACTTGTTTTCCATCACTCTCCATCAGAACATGGCCCTATGTTTTCTCCTCCATGTCCATGTTTTCCTACATGGAATCCTAATATGGGTTAACTCGGGTGACCTCTATACTTATCTTTCTTTATTTTAATGTGATTGTTTTACCGACCCTTGTTCCGATGTGGGACTTTCAAGGATGTTTCCAAGCCCAATTTTAAAATTGCGAGGACGCAATTTCCAAATGGGGGGAAGGATGTAACACCCCAGGTAAATAAAGAATATGAAATTTTTATTTTTATCCATATTTGTGAATGAAATATTAATATGACTTTAAAGGGGACGCTATGCTCAATGGCGTACCCAACACGCAACAACGAGTTTCTTGAGAATCTTACATTGCACTCTAATAATAAAATAATATTATTTTAAATGGTAGTTAACATGTAGCCGTTGTATTGGCGGGAATGGATAGAAATAACTAAAATATGATAATATATGTTTTTTAAATGTTTTTACATTTATCCAATAAAAGATAAAGGCTTAAAATTCGGAAAGAATTCAATTTTAAGCTTTTATACCCTAATTTTCACTAAAGGTTCACTTGTCGCCTTTTGATGGAGAACTGTCATTAAATATAGTTTTTTTGACTCGTATACATTCTTTTGGACCAAATAAAAATCTTCTTTAGAATCGGGACATCAAATTTTACTTTCTGTTATTTTTTGGTATTTTTCCGATAAAGTTCATTTTTTAATGAATAGTGTAAAATGTTGTGTTTTAATTCAAAACCTCATTTTAATCTAATTTATTTATATGATTATATAATCTTTTGAATTGGTTTTAAAGTGAAATTAGAAAATATTTTTACCATTAAATTCAATAGTTGTCGTTGGAATTAATTTCACTTTTAAATCGAACTTAAACTAGTATCAATCTTTTGATACTTATTGTTTCTTAAAAACACGCTATTTGTTTTGACAGCGGGAGTTAATTATTAAATTAATTAATTATACTTATATTCTATGAATTAGGTAATATAAACATCATTTTTGAAATCATAATATCAAATATAGCTTAGGGTGAATTTTTGGTAATTTTCTGAAAAACTCCAATTTTTGATGAATAGTGAAACCACTAAGTGGTAATCAAGGAAACTGATTTTTCAGTTAAATGAAAGTTTACCACTAATGTGTATTGAATTTTGAAAATACGACATACATTGTTGTCATTAGTATGAAAAATTTGGTTCAATGGGATGAAAATAATTTTTTGGTGAATAGTTACTTTTTTTCATTAATCGCGATTAGAGGTAATTAGTGTAATTTAAGGTAAAAATGATATTATAAAAACATGAAAACACCATGATACTTGTCCTAATCCTATTGGATGAGTCATGGCCTACCAAGACAACCCATGGGTCAACTTGGGGACCCCATGGAGCCACTTTGGTTGGAAAATGACATTAATATATATATTTATTTAATGTTAAAATTAAATTGACACAAACATGAGTTGTTTTACTAAAACAGTTTTTAAGTGGGGTTACACAAGTCCATATTTTGACTATAAATATTTATTAGAAATCTGACAAGATTTCATACATCATAGCAGTTTTTTTATAATTTTTAGATATTAAATAAATAAATTTAATTACGACATCATGATGATGCAACGATGACCTCATTATTTAACGATTTTAATAAAATGGAAAGATAATGTAATATCTATAACCTAAACTTGTCCAAAAACTATTGGATGGGAATATTTAGAAGCCTTATCATCTTATCTTAGAAATATATAAATTTGGGACCTTAGAAATTCGAAACACTTTTGAAAATAAAATAATTGTTTCATGATTTCCAAAAGTTCCCCTCCTCTCCTCTTATAAAAGGCCCCCACCTCTACCTCATTTCACACACTCCTCAAGCCTTTGGCTCGGCCATACCCTGCCCATTTACACTCTCCACATCCCTCTCCTCATCCTAGAGGATTCCCTTTGGGCAGAATCTTTTCAAAGAAAGCCTTTAGGCTCAAATCAAAAGGAGTTACACTTTTAAAGGTAATTCGTTCTCTCATGTTCATTTGTTTTATTTTGCTTCTCCAACCCCCTAAACTATTTTTATTTACTTATTTTGTAAAAAAACCATTATCATAAATATACTAGGATGTTGTTATAAGATTTATTCTAGCTACACTTGCACACAACTACATCAAATGGGTAAAGAACATACGGTTTCCGTGGATGGTGAAATTCTGCCTCCCGAAACGATGATTGTTCAATACTCATTTAACACCTTCAAAAGGTGTCCATTATGATGTCACTATTTTTATATATGATATATAATATTTTTATGTTTTCTTTAATCTTCTGTTTTTTTTCATTTTGGGCATACCTTTATGGTTTCCATTATGGGTAAACACGATATCTTCATTTAAGGAAGTGCGGACTACCGCCCCCTCAAAGTGATTTGATTCGTTAAATACCATATGTGGGACATATAAAGTATGGAACTATGATATAATATATTATATTTTACTGTAATTATAATATACCTTTATATCATTATGATTACATTCTATAAAATAGGAAATTGAAATGAAAGTAGCGTTCATGCGTACGTACGGCTTACCGTCTCCATGAACGGTGCATTTCATTTCTTACCTCTAAATGATTATTTAATGTTATAAATGCATGCATGTACTGGATATATATGACATATATGATATCTACATCATGAATAAAATTCTGGATATAATAAACATTTGTCCACACGAACAACATGTAATTGTAAGAAGTCCACTTTCGACTTAAGAACCAAATATCGGAAAAATAAATATTATTAACATAAATGATTACATAATGTATATGACATGGTAATAAGTGATATAAAAGAAATAATGAACTTGAAAAAAGGTTCTTAAGGAAGTAGAAATTAACTCAAGTTTATTATTCAGGAGATTAAAGAACGATCAAGTCAAGTCGGACCCGAGGTAAGGGATCTTAATCCTCTCTTTCTTTTTAAGTACACTCTTTTATGTCATTCCCTATAAAATCTAATATTTATTGTTATTGGGATGTTATTTTATATTACACTTACTTTAATTTTTATGTTCATGTGATTAGAGACCCTATTCTCTCTCATCAATCCATTTTTTATGTTTTGAATGGCGCCGTTAGGCTGCGCAATTTTCGTAAGAGATCTAACCTCTCCCTTTCTTTTTAAGTACTCTCATTTATGTCACCTCTTTTAAGCTCCGCTTTGTTATGTTGGGGGATGTTCCTTTATATTCCACTTTCTATAAACATTATGTTAATATGATGAGATACCCTATTTGATCTCATAAATCCATTTTTGTAAGTTTTATGTGGCATCGTCGGGCTGCCCAGTTTTCCTATGGGATTTTTCATCTCACTTTTACGCCCGTGAGATTTATGATACATTTCCCACAATTTCCTTTGAGTGGTGTATGTACTGCTCATTATTATACTCTTTGTGAAATATACTTTCGTTTATGAGTATTTACATCAAGGATTTATTGTCCTTCTTTCATGGCGTGTATGTTTTGAAAGATACCCAAGTCGGCAAGGGAACCTTTCACCCTCCTCTTTTTTAAAAGACTTCTTTTGTTGGGTCTTTTAATTTACATATTTTTATGTTGGGATATGTTCTCATATATCCTTATTGATGTAAATTTTATGTCCAAGTGATGAGATACACTTTCTATCTCTCATCAACTCATTTTGATGTGACGCCGTTAGGCTGTCAAGGGAACTTCTTAACCCAATTTTGATTCTTTGGGATAAACTTGTACACATTGAATATGTCGTTATATGATTTTGTGTGAATGTCCTATGATTGTTTTACACTTAATACCCACTTATATTTCATGTATTCATTTGTCACACATATTTATGTAACTGATTTATCCTTAATCCAAGGATAACGTCTTTGTAAGGGACTTCGTCTCAATCTCCATTCATTGAGGCATATTTCGTTTTATACACAACATTCTTTTATACGGTGTATAAACCCCTTTGAATTTTACTTTTATACAAAAGGAATCTTTTTCTACGAAGAGTTTTACTAAACGACAAAAAGGAACGTTTTTTTTAACATTCAAGGTTACAACGAACCTTTTCCGTCTCCGCGAGTATTATTTGGTCTTTGCCTTCCTCAACAAGCCGTAATGTTTTTAAAATAAAATAAATACCATATACTCTTTTATGTATTTTTGTATTGAAAATGGTTTTGATAAAGGATTCTATTATGATATATTGTGATGTGGAAATGTTATCATTTCTTTATATTGGTTTTATGTTTTATGATTTTATATTGGTACTTGGACATTTTAACGGGTGGTTACATTATAAACCATATGACGGGTGGTGCCGTGAATACCAGGACGGGTGGTTACGTTATAACCTCCAATGCATTGGGTATGGAAGTCGGCCGTATGGCTATTCCATTAAGTATGTATGGAAATTGGCCGTATGGCTATTCCATTAAGTGATATGTGTGGAAGTCGACCGTATGGTTATTCCACTTAAGTATGTTAATGTCCCAAGCTACCGTTATATATGTTATGTGTTCTTTATATGGGTTTTGTGGTAATCCTTTGGTTACAAAAAGGTAAGTAATGATACTTTATTCAGTGAAGAGTTTTTACTACTTCATGAAGGTGAAGTTATTACTTTGATAGAGTATACATGGTTTACTTGATGTTGAAAAACTAACAGTTTTCATTCTTTGTGTATCCCTTACTGAGCTTTTTATGCTCATCACAAGTTTTTTTAAAATGTTTTTCAAAGGTCACGGGAAAGGTACATGATAAGATGATAGAGTCAAGGATGTTTCAAGAAAGAATCCAAGTTTTATTTTAAATATGTTTCCGTTGATGGGAAGAATGAATCATGTCTTTTATGTAACCACTTTGTTTAAACGTCGAATGAAATGCATGTTCCATGATCTAATTCTCTAAAACTCTAAACCTGAAAAGATCCTCAACGTGTAATCTTGTGATAACTCAAGATTATGTAAGGTTTAAGGCTGGGGCCTTATAGAACATCATAGAAATATTATTATAATTCATATTTTTTATAATATTTACACTTTGTGTTTTTATAATAAGTTTCATTATCATTTGATGTGGTGATATTTCAAATTTACTTGAAAATTTATCAGAAATAAAGGAATGTGTAGACCCCGAATCAAAAAAAGCTTTTGAAAAATATTATTAAACAAACATGGTACCTGATACCAATTCATTTTATGTCCCAACGTCTATAAACATATTCGAAAAGGATCTCACTACATCTTTCTACTTATAGTTTGGCTTCTTTGCATCAATCAGATCTCTCTTTGGCTAGGAATTTTCATAATGACCCATATAAACACATTTTGAAACACATTATAGTTTACATATAAATATTAGTTGTAGGATCATTTTCCTTACAATCTCTGGACATATTTCCAAACATACCACATAAAACACACTTCCGGGTTATGCTAAGACATTCTCGAGGGTGATATTTCTACACATTTCAATAAATAGAAACTAAATTTTTTTACCATCATATTTATTTTATTTATTCTTACCCATATCATTTCATTATGACCTATTCTTATTCTTGTTTTAAATGTGTACTCTATCTTTAGAAAACTCAATTTCTACCCACGTTGATACCATACATTGTAACCCTCATAGCTACCTGATTATGTATCTACCGTGGTTATATTTGGTTTAACCATACAACCGACCTCCAACATACACATACCCAATGAATTTGAAGGAGATAAGGGTCTCACCTTTAATCACAATAAATTCTCAATAACCAGAGCATAATCATACAGAATTAATAATCTCATAAAAAACATTAGTTTTAAATTTTTCAAAATAGGATTTTAAAAGAGGATTTTAAAAGAATATACTCTTTCAAATATCATATAATTGAAGTGAGAATTAATAGAGAAGATGGAATATGTATATACAGTATAAATAAAAATAATTCAAAATAATATAAAATAATTCATTGAAAAAACTATTTAAATACCACATAAAATATGAAGTAGAAGGTTAACCTGATGAATGGAAATCGGGTTAAGATTTCCATTTCCCCGGATTTTTCTAACTTCAACTATGTTTAAGCCTCATGTATAATGGTAAAAAGAGTGTTTTTAAAATATAAAACTAACATATTCAGGTTTATAACACATTACATTACCTTTTCATTACATCATTTCACACTTTAATTATTATTATTTTGTTCCATACATTGTTTTGGGTGTGTTCTTTACATGATCTCCATGGGAGGTTTGTATTTTCATTTCATGTCGTATTGAAATGAAATTCCTCAAGTGGATTGAAATGTTATTCATATGTTTTAAAAATAATAAATTATTCCATAAATAATTTTTATTATATGGTATGATTATGAATCATTAGATCAATCTTTAGTGATATCTGTTTAGATCATTTTGTCGGTTCTTTAATGATCACAAACATGTTTCATCATATAACAATAATATTATGCATATATTATAATTATTGAAATTTAGAGAGGAGATATCATAAACATTGAAATATTAATCAATAGAAAAAATTGTTTTAAAAAAATCTTTTACGTAATTAATGTAAATTGAAAACACATCATCCACAATTTTGGTAAATCAGCACATCGCAGACAATGTTCTTCTTATTAAAATAACAGGGATGAGGAGAAGAATTGAATTGATTAATTTTTTCATAAACAAGACAAATTATATAATATATAATATTATATAACATTCATGAATGTTGGATAATGGGTGGATAAGAGATTATATGAAAAGAAATGACTTGAAAAGAAATCACATGAAAATAAAAGAGGATATTTACCTCTTGACCTCTTCTCCTTGAGATCCTCCGTAAAAATATTTGTTATTCCCTTTGTTGATACCAGCAGGTGTCAGACGTGGGGAAGATCATTGGGATGATTATTTGGTAGAAAATAAAAAATTCTCAAGGCTTCAGTGGTTTGAGAGGAAGAGGAGGTTGAGGATGGAATTTGTAGTGGAGGAGAGGAGGTGTTTTGAAATATTTTGATCATTTGTTTAATATATTTTCAAAATAACATGAATACTATAGATTAATGTGACCCCAAATTGTAATAAGTTCATTTGGGTTCTATTCAATGGATATTTAAAACATATATTACTCAAGAATGATTCATAAATTCATTTATTTATCATATTTTATTAATTATTATATTTTACTATTCAACAAAAATTCATGTTTTTTAGAAAAATCCAAAAAATTCACCCTAACCATTTTTCAACGTGTATAATTAAAAAACTAAATACATTTTTAAAAATTTTTATTCTAAATACGATTGTTTTTTTATATTTAAATAAAATCATAAATTATTCATAAATAAAATAATTTTAAAACAATAACTAATTTTATATTGCCTTGAAAAATTAATCAAGATCTCATTATCCTATAACCTTAAGAAAAAAATAGTAATAATATTTACTATTAATAACTATCATATTAATATTCATATTTATATTCATTAGGTCATGTTACTATTCACCAAAAAAACAATTCTGTTCTATCACACTCCAAATAACTTACCGATCACAATCGTAGATATCCTTCTTTAAAAATTCAAAACATAGAGGTGGAAAAATTATTTTAAATATATATCTTATATCTATCTCCATAAAAAAGTTACAATATTAAAAGACTCATTTTTTCATCCATTTGATTAAATATATTTGTAAACACTTGTTGTGTTACATTCTGCCCACCTTATGTAAGTTACATTATCAAAAAAATTTATTTACATATTAAACAAGTGGGGGTCACTTTCCCTCATAGAACTTTCAGATTCCCATGTTGCTTCTTCGACAATTTGGTTTCTAAAAAAACCATTACCTAGTGGATTACCTTGTTATGTAATTCTTTCTCTCTATGATCAAGAATCTAAAAAAATTTCATCATAAGAATGGTTGTCTTCTAACCGAACTTCTTCTGGGATCAAGATAATATATCAAGCTGGCACATAATTTCTCAACCTCGAAACATTAAAACATTGTGTAACTAGGATAAACTCTAAGGAAATGATACTCGGTAGGTTTGTGATCTGAATATCTCTAGGATTTCATAAGTTCTAATGAATCATGTAGTTATATTTCCTTTCTTACCATAATGCATTACAGTTTTCCATTGTGAGATTCTTAGAAAAACATGATCACCTACCTCAAAAGAAATGATGGTCATCATATTTTCTATATAACTTTTATTCTTTCATTGAGGAATCCTCATGTGTTACTAGATTATATTCACATTATCAACCTGTTATTCTTTTAATACTAGTCCCATAAACTTCTATTCATGGCCTCATCCCAAAAATCTAGAGTTCACTATAACTTCCCATAAAATGCCTCAAAATGTGCCATCTGTATACCAGAATGATATCTTTTATTATAAGAAAACTCAACTAAATAATGATGATGATCACAAATTCCCTATAGTTCATTTAAAATTCTCAATTAATATCCTCAAAATTATAAATCATTTTTTTGACTACCCGTATAATTGAGGATGAAATGTTGTACTAAAATTTAATTCTATGCCCAAAGACTTCTGAAGTACCTTTAAAAAAATATAAGTGTACCTGCGATCCCTATCAAATATAGTGGAAAGAGGCACTCCATGTAACCTAAAAATATCTCTAAGGTAAATTTAAGAAAGTAGATCCAAAGAAATTGTATCGTGAATAGTAATTAAATGTGAAGATTTAGTCAGTCAGTCAAAAATAAACTAGATTCCATTGTTACCTTTTGTCACGAACTAATTCTAGCCACCATTGAAAACGGTTCCAACCATCACCCATGACATGTCCCAAAGGGTGCTTCCAATCCCCATAGGATGGCCCAAGTTCCTGGTAATCATATATTTTGGTTTGGGAATAATTTACCTGAATACCGAAACGTAAAACATTAAAAACATTTGAAAACCTACATCTGAATGATTCATAAGAAACTAGGATTATAAAAAAACCAAAACTGAATACATGTTTTCAAACACAATTCAAGAGGAGAAAAGGCCCAAATAAACCTAAACATTATATCCCAAAATACTCTACATGACAAGGCATCGCCACCCATAAGATGTCTCCACAACGTTGCACCATGTATGGAAACTAACACCCCAAACATCCATCACCCAATGTCTTCCCATCACTTGTATCCAAAAAAACCATGTATACTCACCCCAATGGGTGTATGATGTGTGTGAGCCTAATACCAATAGCATACCACCAAGATATTCCATAGGGTATGCAATACATGATAAAAAGAATGCCATTTTTAAAAACCATGAAGCGGTGGAAAAAATTTCTAAATAATGAAACTTTTAAATGTAAATAGTTTTTCAAAGGTAAATTTCAATTAATGAACACATTTAGGTAAAAAATTTAATCTAATATAGCTTCCATAAATAACAACCATATTCCAAGTATAAATACACAATATTCAATGAGCACCAATTTCAGGACACCCCTAGGCACTTGGATGTCTCGGGCCCCATGTACCTCATACCACGGTGAAAGTAACCATTGAAAAATATGTTCTCATGCATGATCCACTAGTGGGGAACATACCAATATCCATGTGGTCCCCCATAATCATAAATATAGTATAGTTAGAGTTGTTGTTATCCATTTTCTCAGTGAAACTGGGTCAATACCATTCTGGTTCACTAGTCGTACTAGTACACATCTGCCCTCCTAGGTCCCCAGGCTTCCCCCATTGTTCTCAAACCATTATCTATTGATAAAAAAATCCATTATCACATTAGCACATATGTTATGGTCATAATAAATTCAAAATTGTAGCTACCATTCTTTTCACAACATAAACAACATAATAAAACCTCTATAATTTCAATAAAACAGCTTCAAAATTTTTGGCAACTTCTTTCACACAAAATACCCTAAAAACACCAATTTTAACACCATGTTCATACCAATACACATCAAAACAGATTTTTCAGCACCGAAAAAAAATTCTATAAAACGATTTCACAATTTATGAAGCCACCCCATTGGGATAACATAAAATAAACTTGTAAAACACCCAATTCAACACAAAATTTGTACCCAATTTACCATAATCCTTTTTAAAATCCCACATTAAACACCATGGAATACACATTCTCATTAGAAAAATAATTTTTAGCACCCAAAAAAGTTCCATAAACTCGTTACAGGGTTTGAAAAACCAACCCAATTTTGCACAAAATTGGTACCAAAATTCATTTACATAACAAACATCCCCAAAACCAGATTTCACAGCAAGGATAATAAATAAGAATTGTGATAAAATAGGAATTCAGAAATGCTAACTCATCTAGAATTGATTACCCATGGAATCAGCTACCAAATCACTAAAACCCCTTAATCCATGTTAGAAAATCCAACCACACCACTACCTCACCACAAGGGGGTGAAAGCTAACCTAAAACCACAAAATTATAACAAGAAAATCTATGAAAATCTCTAGGTATGAAGCCCTCGTTACTATACAATAGAAACTGCCAAGATAGGGGAATAAACCCTAAATAAAGGATAGAAATAAAATCTTGAAGAACTTACATGAATATAACTTGATGTTTCCCCATCAAAATCCCACTCAAAAATGAGTTACTAGGGAGGTTTGTGAAGCTTGGGGGCTTCCATGGATGAAATGGTTGAATAGGGGGGAGAAAGGGTCTAGTTTTTCTATATCCTGGGAGGGAAAACATAGAATTTCAAAATGATTCTAATGACCTGGACAAGGCTGGACAATTTTCTTGCATAGTTTAGCCAACTGTGCGCCCAAACCCTATACCCCATTCTATCCTCTCAAAAAGTGATTATTTTCCTCCAATTTTAGGGGGTACAAGGGGAGAACTAGGGGTAATGTAGTCCAATGATAAGGGAAATAATTACATAAGAAAATCACCTTTCCACCCCAAGACGTATCCATCTCAAGGGTATGAACCACCTCAACAACTTACCCCATAAGTGGTGACACTATGAGTGTCCTTTTTCTTACTACAAAACACCAAAACAACACACCATCCCTTTGAAAAAATAGGAGGAAAATTACGATCCAATACCCCCAAGACCAAGATCACAGATCAAGAACATAGGAGACACCAACAATTCAATCTCAAAACACACAGAAACAAAGAGAAAACCAAGAACCAAAATTTATTTTGAAACAAATGATGGAAATTGAAAATATCAGAGTGACAATGCTCCCCACCATAAAGATTTCCATCCCTGGAAAGGGACAACAACACCATATGCAAAAAATATCCCAAATGATATACTAGGATGGACTACCTTTCCACATTTTCACCTGCCTCGAAAAGGCCAAACACCTCTAGTTGATCAAACAAAAGAAGGGAATACACTCATGAACCAAAATGTACCCCACATACTAGACATGATAATCATATTCAAACTAAATCTCAAAACAAACACATCAAACAGTTCCAAACTATGCTCAAGTAAAACACCTGAATGAACAAAAAACCTGAATAATGCTTCTGTAACCTTAATTAAACAAAATCAGTGAGTTCTCCAATACCACATTTACCCATGTAATAAATTTTTGGCTATATATACTCGAAAGAGACTACATAAAACAAATAAAACACCAAGGAGAAAACCATGTCACTGATACGGGGTGACCCAATTAGAAATCCCACCACAAGGGACAGTATAATTTTTCAAACAGAACCACAAAACCAATTGGTGGAAGCCCAAAAAATATCCCTAGCATAACGGGTATAAAAAAGTTAGTCTTTTTTCAAGGGAACATATGTGAAACACATGATGGGTATCCCCACCAGAAGAACAAACATATATTTCCTAAGTTAGAATCAATATATTAACTGGGGTAGGCCTGAATAGACTCCCCATCACAAGGGGTAGACTGACATCAAAATGATTCCATTGAGTCTTAATTGAAACCCATGGTGGGTCTCCCACCATAAAAACCAACCATCATAACTGACCAGTAGGGTCCGACGTAAAAAAATGCCAAAATTTAAATAGTTGGTGCTACTGAATGGTTTGTCCACACAGTTTAGGAACCACGTGCTGAAAGTACAATGAATTCTGCAAAAAGAGGAATCTTCACATAGTTACATGGGCCAAGGCGAACAGTCATGTGAAGACCCTGAGGTAGCTATTATAACTTATTTCACAGTTTCCTAGGTTGGCGCATAGTCACTACTAATCATGAACAAACAATGTTCTCAACCTTTCCAGTAAAATACCCAACCATACTCCAAAAACACAATGTAATCCAATGGGGAACTAAATGATAGTGGGCAATAACATGGGCACGAGTCCCTCCTCCTCTTTTCACCAAATGGGGAAAGCAAAGGAAATATGGGGACACCGAAGGTTTAAACTATTACCATCTATTATACTGAGTATAGGACTTTAATCAATTGATTTAATTACTCTAGGGTTTCCGGTGACTACGCGCCAGCTTCTCTATGGGACCTATTACTAGAGCTCAAATTATTGAAACATCATCAGACTCACATTTAGGATTTAGAAACCCCTGAAGAAAACTTCTAATTCCAGTTCCACTAACAATTACTTTGTGATCTCATATGGTCATAATGTGACATGACACACTTTAAACCAAATTTACCCCAACCCATTATTTTACCAACACAAGGGATTAGTGGATACACACACATCACCCCTTATTTAATTGGATGGGAAAAAATAGAATGAAAGGTAAAAAAAACACAAACCTGTAAAAAATAGGATATTAGAATTCCCTGAAGGGAGACACACATCTAACAAAAATTGAGACACCCATAATGTTGCATAAATTTCAACCTTACAGTAAAAAAACACACTACATCGCGAGGTGTCACTGAACATGACCATTGTAGCTGCTAATAAGAAACACAAGGAGAGGGACATTATGCCGAGTCCCCAACAGCACATGATTCCAACAAGTGGTCATAACATCCACTCTTTTCCTGACATTCCACACTGGTGGCCTAACATGAAATCTTGCTTTGATGGGAAAGATGAAAGCCCCAAAGGCCATTACAGGCATCATTATACACTAACAACCCTGACTTCATTCACCATCAATGACTATATAATATAAAGAAAATAAGGTCTATTTCAACCTCCCACAACCACTCTACCTCTACAAGGGGATCCACATAACAAAAAAAGAAAAGAGGTAAATACCATATACAAAGTTCAAGAAGAAATTCATTATGTTGATGAACCGGAGGATCATCCAACGGTGAATCACAATGGGCCACACATGAATCATGCATTAACTCTCTATGGGAGTAAACCCTAGCAAAAAAAAAACAACCCAAAGACCCACCCAATCTGGTAATTTGGTCCAAACACACCACAAACATGAACCTAACACATGAGGGGAGCCACCACATTGGCCTCCCAAACGTTTTCTCAAAATGGACCACTGAACAATGATTCATTCCATATTATCAATGAAACACAAACCAAAAACATAGCTCAAACAAGATAGGCTCTTACTCTCGAAAAATCCCACAAATACAACCTCTAAAACACATAAGACACACCATCCAACCACACATCATCAAAACACAACACTTCACTTCAAAATCATTCTTAAACAAATGTGTTGGTGGATTGCGCATTTACTGATTGTATCTCATGAGTCTCACACATGCATGTTTACATGCCACACTAGGACCCAACTCATATCCATCCATATTCCCACATAAACCCATGCATGTGGTCACCATTGAGAACACCAAAGATAAAAAGAAAAACATTCATCTTTTCAAAATAAAAACATTTTAGCCACACATTCCCTTTTCTCAAATCCACAAACCGCAAAATCAAAACCAAATTTTTATATCACAATCAAATTTAGAAAAGCACCCATAATTCATTAAAACCACACTTCCATGCCTTGAATAACCACATCAAAACATTTCAACCCATTTCAAAAGACTTCTAATTTCATGAAAAACACCATTTCATAAATCCATATTTAAGAAAGAACTAAACTCTTCTCATTTCAAAACAAGGTTCTAAAAATTCATAAAACATTTCAAATACTCAGTAGTTACAAAATCAAAATCCATCTTCAACCCCAACACATAAATTCTAGAACACTTAATTCAATTAAAAATAATTTTCCATGGATTAGAATATTTTACTGGAAACACATTTTCAAAAACCACCTTTAACATAATTCATACATTTAAAAGTGGTGTAAGAACATAATTTACTCTTTCGAAATAAGTCAGAAATTTCATTTCTGTACTTCTTGAAATAAAACCATCATTACATTACTAGAAAATCTATTCAAAAAATTTCACACTACTTTAAAAAATCATTTTTTTTAAAAAACCAAGTTTCCAGGATTCCAAAACTAAGAGACAGAAGATAATGTGAGAGGAAACTAAATTTTGGTTGGTGACTTGGACATATTATTGGATGAAATATGCCAATCACTTCACCGTCACATAAACTGTTCTTGGGAAATATCCTTATCTCCACAAGGATTTATAGGCACTATGAGCTCACTGAGACCATTATCCCAACTCTCTCCTCATTTCCCCTAATCATCATCAAACCATGAAAACCAATGGACTCAGATAAATACTAAATTCCCCTACTTATATGAATCTCCTCATGATGTGTTCTGGCTAGGCACACAACCCATGACAAAAAATATCATGTCTCATTAATCTTAACTCCAGAATATTTTGACTCTTCTCTAAATAACATGACCGAAAGAGTAAACCATCCTCTGATACCATTTTGTCATGAACCAAGTTTGTCTTCCATCAAAACCAGCACCAAAACAAGGACATGATAAGTCACTAAGAGATTCCCCAATCTAGATGGGCTGGAACAAGTTCCCATATATCATATATTTTGGTTTGAGAATTATTTACCTGAATATGAATACATAAAACATCCAAAACATTTGATAACCTGAATCAGAAAAATTCATATCAAACAAGGTTTATAAAAATACCATAACTGGACAAATGTTTTCAAACACAATTAAAGAGTACCAAATGCACAAATAAATAGAAACCAAACATCCCCCAAATACTCCACAAGACAAGGGGTCCTCACCCATAAGCCGTCTCCATAACATCGCACCATGGATGGAAACTAACACCCCGAACCGCCATCACTCATCGTCTTCCCATCACCTGTGTGCAAAAAAACAAGTATACTTACACCCAATAAGATTAAGTTGGGTGTGAGAATAATACCAATAGGATAACCCTAAGAGATTACATAGGGTACGAAATACATGATAAAAAGCATGACATTTTTGAAAATGAAGAAGCGGTGGAAATAATTTCTAAAGACTGAATCTGTAAAATATAAATCGTTTTTCAAAGAGAATCTTCCATGAATGAACAAAATTAGGTAAAACATGAATAATAAATTATATTCCTGAAAAACCCACCATATTCCAATTATAAATACACAGGATTCAATGAGCACCAAACTCGGGAACACCCCTAGGTAGTTGGTAGTCTCAGGCCCCATGTACCTTGTACCTCGGTGAAAGTAACCATAGAAAATTATATTCTTGTGAATTAGATAATATTAGGGAACATAACCATAAACAATGGGTCCTATATGATCATAAATATAGTTTATTTAGATTTTTCTTTATCCATTTTCTCAATGGAATAGGGACAATACCCATCCAGTTCACTAGTCATACTACTACACATCCGCCCTCCCAGGTAACCGGGATTCCCCATTGGGATCAAGCCATTATTTCATGATGCCAAAAGTCATTATCACATAAACACATTAGTTTTTTTCATAATAAATTAAAAATAGTAGATACCATTATTTGATCCACTTAAACAACACAATTAACCCTTTATAATTTCAGTAAAAGAACATCACAAAATTTGACAATGTCTTTCACACAAAATCCCTTGAAACACAACATTGAACACCATTTTCATAACATTAATAATAAAAATAGAATTTTTAGCACCCAAAGAATTTTTATAAACCAATTTTATGATTTATGAAACCACCCCTTTGGAATATCATAAAATAAACTTGTAAAACACCAAATTCAACACAAAATTGCTACCCAATTTACCCAAGTCCCTTTTAAAATACAATTTTGAACACCATGGAATACCGGTACTCATTAGAATATAATTTTAAACACCCATATAATTTACATAAACTCATTACATGGTTTAAAAAACCAACCCATTTTTCACAACATGAGATAAACATGAAAAACACCCAATTTAGCACAAAATTTGTACCAAAATTTATTTACTTTACAATCATCCCCAAAACTATATTTCGCAGTAAGGATAATAAATAATATGTGTGATAAAATATAAATTCCTAAATTATATCTCATCTAGAATTGATTAAAGACGAAATCACATACCAAAATAATGAAAACACTTGAATCCTTGCGCAAAAATCCAACTACACCACCACCGCAACACAAGGGTTAAAAACCAACCTAAGACCCCAAGAATATACCCTCAAAATCCATGAAAACCCCTAGGTATGAAGCCTTAGTTTCTATATGGGATAATCCTCATGTATAGGGGAAGAAAACCTAAACAATGGATATAATTAAATTCTAGAAGAATATATATGAAGAGAACTAGAAGTTTCCCCATCCAAATCCCACTCAAAAATGAGTTCCAAGGGAGGTTCGGGAAGCTTGGGTGATGAGATGGCTGAAATGGTTGTATGGGGGAAGAAAGGGTTGAGTTTGGAAAAATCCAGATATAGAAAAATTGGAATTCCAAAATGATTTTAATGAACTGGACAAGGCTGGACGTGTTGCTTTCACTATTTAGCAAACTGTGTGACCAAACTGTACGCCCCCTTCTGTAAACTAAAAAGGTGTTGATTTTCATCCAATTTTAGGTGGGGGGTCTAAGGGTGGAATATAGTTGAAATGTAGGATAAGGATAGGGAAAAAAATACCCAAACGAAAACCACCTACCCACCCCAATAATCATCCATTCCAAGGGTAAAAACCACGTCAACAAGTTACCCCATAAGTGGTGCAACTAGGAGTGTCATTTATCCATCTCCAAAACACCAAAACATCACACCATCCATTTGAAAAAAGTGGAGTCCAACTACTATCAAATAACCCAAGACCAATATCATAGATCAGGAAAAAAGGATACACCAAAAATTCAATCCCAAAACACCTAGAAACAACGAGAGACTCAAAAACCAGAAGTGATTTTGAAATAAAGTATGGAAATCGAAAATCTGGGTGTGACACCTCGAGAATTATTTAGTAGTACCACAATTAAGTTCATCGATATATTTTACCATTTCTATTATGACACTAGTAAATGATGAATCATAACCTTCAGTAACTACCACTCTATTTTAACTTTTTGACATGTCCAACATGTCAAAGTAAAATCTACAATATATCATTTCATTCCAACCCACCAATAATACTCTTGAAGGTCTTTGTACATCATTATACTGCAATAATGAACTATAAATGGAGATTTATGAGTTTCTCACAAAAATTAATTCTTCATTTGAGATTCAAAAGTCACAAACAATCGTTTTAAAAATCATAAAAGAAAATAATTTTTAAGTTTAAATGATAGAAACATACTCATTTTAACCAATTCTCCATTTTTCTATAGCTGGCGGTCTTCCTTCTTCACATGCTTAATTCTACTTGATAACAAGGGCTACAATTAAACCTAAATCAAAACAGACCTATTTCTTGCACCCACAACTTATAAGCAAAAATTCACAAAATCATTAATCAAGGGATCATGTTTCAAACATAACATTATAAATGATGGATGATTTTTTCAACTAAAGAATCCTCTACATTATTTTCTTTTCCAGGATGGTAAATGATCTTTTAATCATAATCATTTATTATGTCAATACATATTCTTCGAATCATGTTTAATTCCTTACGAATGATTATATACTTCTAAAATTTATGGTCAGTATATATTTGACATTTGGCTCCGTATAAATGCTCCCTCTAAATTTTTAATGAAAAAAACATTTGCAGGTAATTCCAAATCATGTGTGGCATAATTTAACTCATGAGGTTTTATTTGTCCTAAGGCATAAGAAATTACCTAATCATTTTAAATCATAACAAAAACATGTCCCTTCAATGAAGAATCACTAAAGATCAAAAATAACCATTTTTTGAAGGCATAGCCTAAACTGGAGCATTCACTTAACACTTTATTGGTACCTGAAAAAAGACATCCCATTCTTCTGTAAAAATAAATTTAACCCCATTTCGTGTTAACATAGTTAATAGGATAAATAATGGTGTAATATTTGTAATAAACCATCGGTAAAAACATTTTAATACAAGAAAACTATGAATTTATTTATCATTTTTAGGTCTTTCCATTCATCAACCATTTATTTTTGTCAAGATAAACTATTATTCGATCGTTATTTAATATGATCCAAAGAAAAAAATTAGTTTCAACCAAAAACCCCACTTCTTAAATTTTCCACAGGGTTTGTTTACCTTAATGGTTTTCAAAAAAACCCTTAGATTTTTTTTTCATGCTCCTCTTTATTTTAGAAAATACCAAAATGTCATCAAAATAAAAAACTGCAAAATTTTCTAATAACACATTAAATGTTTTGTTTATAAGATCTATGAATACTACATGTTCATTTGTAAACCCAAATTACATACGAAAAAATTCATAATGCCCATATCTAGTATTTAACGTAGTCTTTGGGATGTATTCATCCTTTAATTTTAATTAATGGTACCCCGATCTCAATTAAACCTTCAAAAAATATTGTTCTCCCTAGAGATGATAAAACAATTCATTGATATGAGTTAATGGATACTTTTTTTCAACTGTGATGTTATTCAAGGATCTATAATCAATTAAAATTATCATGGAACCTTCATTATTTTTAATGAAAAAAATAATATCACACTGTGGTGAAGTGATTGGGTTAATGAAGCCTTTGTCAGAAACTCCTAAAATAGGTTTTTAATTTGAATAAGTTTCATTTGATCCATTCAGTAAGGGGGTTTTGAAAATATCATAGCACCAAAAACTAAGTTAATTGTTAATTCAACTTCCCGAACAGTTATAACACTGGGTAACTCAACAAAAAAACATCAAGATATTCATTTACCATTTGCACATCATTAATTTGAATAGTTCCATTGTTTTAAACAATACGATCAAGAAAACATTCATTTCCAAATTTCAATAGTCTCTCAACTTCTTGATATGTTATCAAATGCATGGGTCCATTCATGTATAAAAATTTAATGTCTTTCTAAAAAAACTTATTTGGCTCTATAATTAATCTTAGTATGATAAAATGAAACTCAATATATACCCAAAATGACATCAAACTCTACTAAGGGAAAATAAATAAGGTTTATAGGTAAAGTATTTACACATAACACAAAAGAAAGATTCTTATAATTCCTATTTCCTCTAATATTTCATCCTAGTCTTTTAACAATATGTTCTGGTCTCATTTTTGGAGGTGAAATTTGTAATTTACAAAAAAAAATCATCAATAAAAGAATGTGTAGACCCTATATCAACCACAAAATTATAAAAATATGAGAAAACAAAAAAGGTACCTGATACAACTTCATTGGATGGATCGACGTCCGCTGATGTAGTCACAAAGGATCTCACTTCACCATTCATATTTTAAGAAATCTTCTCTGCATCATTCAGATCTCTCTTTGGACAAGAAATTTTATAATGACCCATCTCACCACATTTAAAACACGTTACAACCCGTAGGGCACACGTGAGTTGGTTAAAGGTGGTGGCGTCCTGACCCAGAGGTTCTAGGTTCGAGTTCTCGCAAGGCAACGTGCACTATATGATAAAAAACCTATCGTGGTCCCCTCTACCCCATTGGGAACTGGCCTATGCATAAGAGATGGCCACCTTGGGCCTCGTTGGGGACGTATAACATGTAGGTGTAGAGGCCACCCCAATACCTCATTACCCAACAACATGTTAACCCATAAGACATAGGTGAGTTGGTTAATGTCAATGGAATCCTGACCTCAAGCATTGGGGTTTGAGTCCTCACAAGGAAACATGCACTATATGCTAACAAACCTCTCGTGGGCCCCTCTACCCCATTGGAAAATGGACTATGCCCAAGGTTTGGCCACATTGGGCCTCCCTAGGGATGTGCTACGTGTAGCTGGGGAGGCCACCCTTATACCTCATTACCCCAAAACACCTTTTCACATGAGCCTTATCATGGTTGGTGAGGAGTCCTTATGTGCATCCAGGTGACCTAGGATCAATTCTATGTGGAGGAATAATTTTTTGGGTACTGTAGCAGTACTATATTTGGTACGGTAGCAGTATAGTAGCAGTATTGTAGCTGGTACTATATCGAGAAATATAGCAGGTATTGTTCAGCACTATAGTAGCTAGTACTATTCCCCCGTTTGGGCCTTCGGGCCACCGATTTGGTCCCCGAGTCCTTTCAGACCTTCAGGAGACCTCAAGACCTTCGATCCACCTTAAGTGAAGATGCAAACCAAACAACCTACAAGGAAAAAGCTCCAGATAGAGGATGAGAAAGGAGCTTTCACCATAGCAGAAGCTAAATGGATTTCAAGAATGAGAGGGTATGACACCTACAATCGGTACAAGTATGTTCATGCATGGGAAAGCCTTGCTGAATATCCTTGCAAATATGGAGAGATGATATCACATTGAAGATGTTGGGGAGGGGTAGTCCTATGTAGTTTTCCTAGGTTGTATGTATTGTTTGAAGTCTATAGGAGATTAATTTCTTTAAGGCCTACAAACCATGTAATACTTACACCTATGGGCCTTGTAAGGGTTCCACCTCACCCCTTGAATGGTGGATTGTCGAAAAACATATTATAGCGTGCTTATAATGATTATTATTACAATCATTATCATTAAAAAATCAGTTCATATGTCTAAAATTACCACATCGAAAACATTTCCCGGTTTTGGTAAGGCTTTCACCATGGTCCTTTTTTCCATATTTTCACAAAATAAACTAGACTTTCTTAACATCATATTTCTTTGATAGATTCATACCCATCACAGGACATCTAGACCTCTTCTTCTCAATGTTTTCAAAGTCCAAGTGATCATCAAAAAACTCCATTTCTACCCTCTCAGCAAATTAGACATGTTTATCATAACTTTTTAACTAATGGGAAGCCAATTCCCTTTGATATTATTTATTCAATAATATTTAAAAATGGTTTATTTATCTATCAAGATCCAGAATAATATATGGAGAATACATCATCATTCAGGTGAAGTATTCTTCATACACAACCACAAAATCTTCATTATTCTACTTCAATTCATGTAATTGATTCTTCATCCTAAGTCAAACTGCCTTTTTTTAAAAATCATTGAAAAGATTGATACATTCATTGCAATATAAGGATTAAATATCCTCTATATACCTGATATTTTTGAACATTGACCACCACTGATATTCTTTACATTGAAAATGATAAATATAAAGACTTAACATTTCAGTATCTCAACATACCATGACATCAAATATATTTTCATGGGATTTCATCCATCCTTCAGCCACTACTAGGTCAAAAGATCCATTGAATATAGGAGGGTGTTGCCTCATAAAATGTTCTACTATCATCATGTTCCTTTGTGTTAGCTCTGGTTGTTCAGTTACATGGATGCACCACCATTTATTTATTGTGTCACTTGAGCCATTACTGTCACAGACTACTCGGTTCAAATCACTACCATTCCATACTTCACATTCGGAAGGATATAGGTATGTCGGTGCCCTTCCAATTCAGCTTCCCTATATCTTTTGCGTAAAACCATCATGAGAAAAATAAATCTTAGTCGAAGAAACAAGGTAATCATTAAATGTTATATGATTTAAAATTAACCATAGAGAAAAATTCATTTATGGTATTCGTGTATCATCATCCTAACACCTAATGTTATCTAATCCATCCTATGATAACAACTATAATGATCATGACTTATTACATTATATAATCTTGAATTTTAGTCAAGAACTCACTTACTTTCACATTTAGGATCTCTAAAAATTTAGAGAATTTGAAAATTGGTATACAATACCAACAAAGAATTCCACATTTATAAATATTGGTTACCATAAAAACTTTATCCATATATTCCAAAAATATAAATCTATTCAAATAAAATTTTTTTAACTCTTCATAAAATTTAACATGGCTTCCTTATTTGTCTTACACATCCTTATAAATTGTAGAAATAAATTAAAACATGGGATGATCCCAAAATGATTATTATGCGATATAAAAATTAGTAAATAAAATAATAGTACATTAATACTTGTAAACATATGAAATCATTTTCAAAAAGACATTATTGTCACCTATATATACTTACTTTGTGAAACTTGATATTTTCACGAGACTTCCACAAAACATAAAGAACCTAAATAGAACTATAAAGGTATTTAGGGGAATTAGATATGTAATCTTAAAACCCCCTCAAATACCTTATTATTTTTAAACCTCATGAATACCTTAAAATGTAACACTCACGGCTACCTTATTGTCTAACCATCACAGTTACACATGGAGTAACCATATGTCTGACCTCCATGTTACACATACCAAATGAATTTTTAAAGACCAGAAAATTCCATGTAATTTTTTTTATATGGGAATATTAAGAGTCCATGAAAATTGACGGCATGTGATTTTGAGGTCTGGTGTACCCGAAATGAATTTTTGATCTTTTTTTAGTACGTTCAATAAATGTGAGAGTGGGTTTTTGTAACTATTAAACCGGTGATAGGAAGTAAAATATGAGGGCACCGTTGAACTCACAACCCCAATATTTCCTTAAAAAGATCATCACTAAGATAGCAGTGGGTCGAGGGAGGATGTTAGATTATCAGTATTTCGTGGAAGAAGAAAATTAAAATAATTAACCTTTTATTTTTATTTTTGAAACCTCTCTTTTTGAATTCATGGTCGTGGGCACCACCAGAAGCCCATATTAATGTGGTAAAACCATTCAAATCGACATAATTAATTTTTCCAACTTCAATTAATTAATTTTTACTTCTTTAATTAATTCATAGAATTATATTTTATTAATTAGGGAATATCACCTCTTGGATGGGGGATTTGTTGGGAATGGTGATCTTGGGAAAATTGTGGAGAAACAATCTCTCAAACGAAGAACATTTTCTCCAAAAAAAAGAACTTCGTCGAAGGATCCCCAATGAGGAAAGACTTCAATGATGAAGAACATATGTCCTTCCTTTCCTCTCCTCACTGACGTCAATGAGCACTCGTGGTAGGGATTGTTGTTTTTTGTATACCCCTTACCCTGTTCTTGACATCCTTCATGAATTATGAACATCTAGGATGATTCCTATAGTTCTAACATGGAGAGTGTGGTCAAAATGAACATTGTACAAACTCTCCAAAACCATTGTGAATTTTGATGGTCTTGATCAATGGAAATATACAGAGAAAAGAACAGGAGTCTTAAGAATGAATATCAGGCCACCAGGGCTCACCTAGTGACTCGAGGAATGTCATTGGAGACTTTGTCGGTGAATGGCACAGGAGGTACTCTGAAGCGGTGTCCAACAGTCCGTTTGGCCGCGACGATGGAAGAGGCATGACCGTGCCACCGGAGAAGGGCCGCGGCGGAGTATAGGCGGTGGTTGGTGCATGACTGGCCATGCGAAGGGGTGGTGGCGCTCGTCCGCACTGTCGGTATGCAGGGGCACGACACGAGGTCACGACAACGAAGGAGGGAAGTCGGCTCGCTACCGACCACCGGTGGGGTGTGGTTCGTGACTGTGCCATGCGGGTGGTCTGGCAGTCTAGCTAGCCGGGGTGCCGAGTGGGACCTAGTGTCTCGTGTGCCTACTGCGGGTGCCCCATGGTCCTGACCGGTAAACTACCCAACCCGAATGGCTGGACCGTTCAGGGAACCCAAGGTGCGTCTCCTCCATGGGTGGTGGCTGGGGAAGACCCCACCACGGGGCCACCGAACCGCGGGTCATAGCAGTCCACCCAGCGAGGGCAGGGCCGCACTGGCGGGCAGACCCAATGAGCCTGGCCGGACCCTGTGAGCCGGTTTAGACCCAGGGCCGAACCCTAGTCAGAATCAGAGCCAAACTCGTGAGGGGTCAGCTTAGGCTAGGTCAGGCTGGGTCGGACCAGACCTGGGAAATCTTGGACCCCTTTTCCCTCATTCGACAATAACATGACCTATAGTCGTCCGTTTGACGAAGCGTATGTGGCCCCAGAAACCATGGATCGATACGGTCCATTTGGTATACCCCACTTGAGTTTTGGATAATGTTGGGGTATGGCTTGGGTGGATCTAACATGAGTCCAATATGGCCCATGGGACTAAAAATCCAATAACATATAGACCGGGTGTTCGATTGACGCACCTTATGTTGCATTGAGACCACTATTACGTGGTGGTCCTTTGGGATACTTCTTAATGGGACATCATGGTATTTGGAGTATCAAACTATGTATTGATGAGTGGACCCTGCTAGAATCAAGAGTGCGTAGTGTGGGAACCCTATGGCTGGCTGTAACATGAGAAAGGGATCCTATGTGGGTCTGTGATTTGGGACCCTATGTGGGTATGTGTTCTGGAATCTCCCTTGGATATGCT
The DNA here is from genome assembly GCA_963277665.1 of Viscum album. NCBI lineage: Eukaryota > Viridiplantae > Streptophyta > Magnoliopsida > Santalales > Viscaceae > Viscum > Viscum album. The sequence goes on along the minus strand of OY728121.1, from coordinate 2,010,175,147 downwards.
CTAGGAATCTACGTGGGACTACACAAGGATACTACATGGGTCTATTGTACTGGGATCCTACGTGGGTCTGATGATTTAGAATCCAACGTTGTTCTAATGATGTAGGATCTTACGTGGGTCTACCTCTCAATATAGTATGATGATTCAGTAGTTACATCTAATCACTATTACAACCATACCTAAGTTAAACCTACTATGAGCTGAATCTTTACCTTTTTCATAATCATCTGTGTGGCATACCTTTATGGTCCATACCTTAGTGGTGATACCTTTGCGGTATTATTTTGTGTGGGGTTACCTTTGCAGTACTTACCTTCGTAGTGTTACCTTCATTGTATTCCTTCCTTTTTGGGACACTTGAACTTTGGGATTTTGAGTTGTTCATTGTGTTACCTCATGATTGAGATGGGTTTACTTGACAACTTAGGTATATATATGGGCATATACCTAAGTAGGGTTGTCAGTTGTTTACATTCTTTTTGGTTTATACTTTTTGGAATTTGTGAGACATTTGAGGGTCTTAGGGTCCCTAATATGTATTGTTATACTCAACCATGCATGGGATACACCTGGACCTTGTTATGTTTGGTGAAGATGACATACTACACTGACTGAGGACGATGGTTTGAGGACTAGAGGTAGCTCATAGGTGGACATTATTTAAGGTGTACCATAGAGATGACTGTTTGAGATATGTATCTACCCTTTAGGTAGGGTCCTTGGCGGGTGTTCACAAGATGGATTTTTTGTTTACAAGTACTTACCAGTTTTACTTGTACTTTCTAGGTGGGATTTTATTCTGACCCCCTTTTACATACTGTACAAAGTCTTTTTACTATATAGTTTACTAGTGTTCGTATCTTTTTATGTGCTTGGTTTGTGTGAGTTTAAAGGTTATAAAGATCACGCCTTCCCATTTTAGGGAGTATTCCCTTTGTTTCTAGTATCTAGCCCCAATCCTATGGAAGGTGGGTTTGGGGTAGTCATGGCACGGGCCCTGGGGGACGGGTCATGTTAAATTGGTATCATAGGAGTCGGTTCTACCGTAGAACATTATACAATTATCTTTTAACAACAATAATGTTAAGTGTTAGGAATGTGGATATCAATTTAGGGAATCAAGTGTTGGTGTGGTGGTCGACATGTCCATACATGGGGACTCTAACTTATGATTTCTGACTCACTGCACGAAAACAATGATTACTAGTGTGTTTTGAAATGTTTTCGTTGTGATCTATTTAGGTTTGCTCACCAGGTATAACTTATTCACTATGGCATGCCTGTTTCATTCCTGGATGCCTCCACAAAGACATCTATCTAGGGTTCCTGGAAGAGTACATGATGATAGCCCACCGAGCAACGAGGTCACTGTGCAGGGCCCTTTATCAGTAGAGGCCCAAACATAGGCACCATCAGTACCGTTACCCACTGGGCCACAGATGCCAACAGCCCCATCAGCAGATATTGAACACCACTTGAGCAAGTTGCATGAGTTCTAGTGCTAGAGGCCACCCATGTTTAGGGGTGAGAGGGACCCACAGGTGGATGAGGATTGGTAGGAGGCAGTGGTGAGAATCTTCCAACTGGTAGGGACACCTTGTGATCTCATGGAGATCCTTTCCACCAATCTTCTATAGGAAGAAATAGGCAGATGGTGGGGCTTGATGATATTGGTTCACGATGGGGTGAAAATTCATTGGGCAGACATTGAGAACCTGTTTTTAGTGGAGTTTCTTCCAGTGACCCTTCGCGCAGTGCGCATACATGAGCTTCTTCGTCTAGAGCAGGGCAGCATGACTGTGGATCAAAACCTAGTGAGGTTCACCGACCACTAACGCTACTCAACTGATATCATGTGGGACCCATTCATCAGGTCCCTAATATTTCATCAGGGACTCCGGCAGTAGATCTGGGATTTGATGATTTCTCTCAGCATCCCAACGCAGGCGTGGGTGTTAGAGCGAGCCCTCTTAGTGAAGAGTTTTCTTACTGAGCAGTCACCAGCAGCAAGACCCACCATCAAGTGTCACGTAGAGGAATATACTATAGATGTCATAAGACATATTTCACAGATTTAAAAGAGGAATATCTATATGTGGATGACCGTAGGATTCAGGGTCGGTTGTGCGGGGTACCCGAGATAGAGCTAGTCGTGCGCAGAGCAGACACTGTTACGCATGTGGCGGGCAGGGTCACATGGATCATAACTGCTCGATCCACCATATGGATGATCAAATGACGGTTGAAGGACCTCCCAGGTAGAGACAGAGGTCTGACCAAGGAGGTCAGTAGGTAGAGGAATGATGTGGTGGAGGAGATGGTCATGTAGCTGGCAGTGGGTGACGATTCGAGGTGTTATCGCCACCACCTCCAGGTGGTCTACCCCGACCACATTAGGTATGTGGATAGGGGATATCTCAGCTCTAGGTAGCTGATACCTATAACCACAACACTCTATAGATGATACAAGGTACGATCTATGTCTACTCCACCTTAGCTGCAGTACTTATAGACATAGGTTCCAGTCATTCTTTTATTGGAACTTCCCTCGTTCAGAGATCGGAGATTCCAGTAGAGCCATTGGCTCAATCCTAATGGCTAGAGACTCCTATGGGAGAGGATTATATGATTACACACTGGTGATAGTAGTAAAGGGAGAGCTTCAATTGGGATTTCCTAGTAGCGGCATCGAGGCCTTAAGATGCCATCTTGGGTATGGACTTGTTATCTAGAGTCCATGTTCAGATTTACTGTATTAGGTGCAAAGTTTAGTGTGTCCACATGGATGGGACTAGGTTTACCTTCACCGGCTTGAAGGGAAACTTTTTAGTGTAGGTTGGACATACCCGAAGGAGAGTGAAGCGGATCAATCATCAGTTGGCTAGCCTTTCCCTCAGAGAGGTTAATGTAGAGACTCTGAGTTATCCTGTAGTGGGGGACCAGTCCGCAGATGTCTTCACTGATGATGTTCTGGGTCTACCACCTTGCTGGGCGGTGGACTTTTACATTGAATTGTGCCCTTGGAATGCATCGATATCTACACCAGTTTCTCATATGGATCCTGCAGAGCTTCGTGAGATACGGGTACAGTTGGAGGACATACAACGTAAGGGGTTCATCCGGCCAAGAGTTTCTCCTTGGGCAGCACTGATTTAGTTCGATCAGAAGGCGAATGGGAGATTGATACTTTTTTTTGACTATCAAAGCCTTATCCAGGTGACAGTGAAGAACAAGTACCAACTTCCATGTATTTATGACCTCTTTGATCAATTGAATGGTGCACGGTGGTTCATGAAGATAGACCTCAGATCAGAATATCACCAACTCAAGGTACGAGACAAGGATGTGCAGAAGATGGCTTTTAGATGTCGATATGGCCATTATAAGTTTTTGGTCATGTCGTTCGGCATGAAAAACACTCTAGAAGTGTTCATGGGACTCATAAACAGGATTTTTCGTCCATATCTTGATCACTTTGTGGATGTCTTCATTGATGACATTCTGATCTACTCATCTACTGTGGAGGAGAATGCCTATCATTTGTAGATAGTTCTGAACACACCCTAAGAGCATCAGATTTATGGAAAGATCTCGAAGTTTCAGTTCTGGATCCAAGAATTTTAATTTTTGGGACTTGTCATCTCGAAGGCTAGAGTTGTGGTGGATCCTGCAAAGATTGTGGCAGTACTTTCTTGAGATCCACCTAGGAGTGTTATGAAAGTATGAAGTTTCTTGGGTTTGGCTGGATACTACTGGATATTTGTGCCATATTTCTATATAGTTTCCTCACCATTATCATTATTGACAATGAAGGGGCAACCCTTCGTGTGGTCAGAGAGATACCAGTGGAGTTTTCAAGAGCAGAGGGAGAGGCAGACTAGGGTCCCCATCTTGAGGCATCTAGAGGAGGGCGTTGGGTATGTAGTCTACTGCGACGCATCATGGACCGGGCTCATACGTGTCTTGATGCAGGAGTGAGCAGTTATTGAATATGGATCTCGACAGCTGAGAAAACATGAGAAAAACTATGCTACCCAGGAACATGAGTTAGAAGTAGTGGTCTTATCTTTTAATATGTGGCGACACTATCTGGGGGGAGAGCATTTTACAGTCTACTCCGATCACCATAATTTCAGGTATATCTTCTCGTATAACGACTTAATCTTCAGACAACAGTTTTAGAATGAGTTCATCTAGGACTATGACTTTGAGACATTCTATACTACTAGGAAGGGGAATGTTTTACCTAATGCACTCAGCAGGAGATATGGTATACAACTTCTAGGTGAGATTATGGAGTAGTTGGCCGCTTTGTAGATATCCTTTTTGGAATGAGAGGGAGCATATTTTCATCAGTCTATTATAGAAACTCCCCCAATCCATTAGTGGGTCATGGAGGTGCAACATGGGGACACTGACTACGATTCTAGACATGTTCTTATATCCTCAGGGCAGGCACATGATTGATTTTATGAAGGTGGGGAGCATGACATCCTCTTTAGAGGGCGTACTATGGTACTAGTGTCATTACGAGAGGAAGTGGTGAGGGAGTTCCATAATTCCCCTCTAGTATTACATCTAGGAGTGGAGATGGTTTACCAATACCTCTGACGAGAGCACTGGTGGCTAGGAATGAAGAAAGCAGTAGTAGAGTTTGTCTATTAGTGCCTTAGATTTCAGCATGTGAAGACAGAGAATCAGGTACCAGTAGGCTTAGTTTGGTCTGTAGAGGTCCTAGAGTTGAAGTGGGATGGAATATACATGGACTTCATGAAATTACTTCCACATACATCCAGGGTTCATGATTTTATCTGGGTGATTGTCAACAGACTCACCAAGTCGGGCCACTTCCTACCGATCAGAGAGTAGGGTTCAATAGAGAGCAGGGGATGCCTCTGCATGCATATGATTGTGCAGCTACATGGAGTACCCTCAATGATTGTCTCTGATCATGATATATGTTTCACTTTCTAGCTATATAAGGGGTTGCAAGAGGAATTCAGGACGCAAATTCATTTTAGCACCACCTTCCAGGCTCAAACTGATGGCCAGAATGAGCAGACCATTCAGAACCTTGATGACATGATGTGTGCTTACGTCCTTGACTTCGGTCGTAGCTAGGAGGATCACTTTCCATTGGTGGACTTTTCATACAACAAAAGCTTTCACACCACCATTGGGAAGTCACCACTTGAAGCTCTATATGGCTGGCCTTGCAGATCGCCTTTGTGCTGGACTGACCCAGGGGAGTTTTCTCTCGTGGGACTAGAGATGGTACGAGCTACCATTGAGAAGGTGCGGATCACCCATGAGTAGATGAATATTTCACATAGAAATCATAGTTCTTATGATGATAGGATATGGAGACCTATAGAGTTTGAGGGTGGTGACCATGCCTTTCTACGGGTCGTACCTCGATGAGGTTTGTAGAGAATTGGCAGGGGCGGCATGTTATCTCTGAGGTTCACCGGACCTCTTCAGGTCCTCATCAGATTTGGAGAGGTGGATTACCTCCTAGAAATTCCCCCTCATTTGCACTGGGTTCATGATTTTTTCCACATATCCCGCATGGGGAGATATGTGCATGATTTTACTCACGTCATCGATCACGATGAGCTGGGCATTGTCAATGGGGTGAAATTTACAGAGGTTCAAGTAGAGATTGAGGATCGACATGAGCAGTTCCTTCATGGGCAGTCGATACCTATAGTGTGCATTTGTTAGAAGCACAGGAACCTCCAAGAGAGCACATGGGAGTCGGAGGCACAGATTCTTGCTCAGTACCACCACTTGTTTTCATAGTTTTTTCGATGCGGCTTTTGGGGATGCAAATCCCAGAGGTGGGGAGAATTTAATGACCTGGAAGTTCCATGTATTTTTTTCAAATTATATGGGAATATTATGAGTCCACAAAAATAGAAGAAGAGTGATTCCAAGTCCCAGTGTGCCTGAAATGAATTTTTTAACTTTTTTTAGTACGTCCAGTAAACGTGCGAGTGAGATTTTGTAACTTTTGAACTAGTGATCCGAATTGAAATATGAGGGCACCATTGAACTTGTAGCGCCAATACTCTCTTAAGGAGATCATCACATTGGCTGCAGTAGTTTGAGGGAGGAAGTTAGTTTTTCAGTCTATCATGGAAGAAGAAATATAAAATAATTAAAAATTTATCTATCTTTTTGAAACCTCTCTTTTTTAATTCATGGTAGTGGGGACCACTAGAACCCCATCTTAATGTAGGAAAATCATTCAACTCTCAATAATTAATTGTTCCAACATCAATTAATTTTTTGTGCCAACATTAATTAATTGATAGACAAGTTTTTTTTATTAATTTTGGGATTTCACCTCTTGGTTGGGTGATTTTATTTGGAGAAGGAGAGCATGGGAGAATTGTGGAGAAACAATATCTCCAGCGAAGAACATTTTCCCCAACGAAGAACTCTGTCAAAGGATCCCAACTGAGGAACGTCTTCAATGATGATGAATAGATTCCCATCATTTCCTCTCCTAACTGACATCAATGAGAAATCGAGGTAGGTATTGTTGTTTTCTATATGCCCTTGACGTCGTTCATGACATCCTTCTTCAACTAAGAACATCTATAGTGATTTATATCGTTCTAATGCAGAGAGTGCGGGCCAAACGAACATGGCCCGACCACTCTACCGCCATTGTTAATTTGAATGGTCTTGAATCGATGGTGACATCCCAAGACAAGTGCAGGAGTCTTTGGAACAATGATCGGGTCTCTAGGGCACACCCGGTGACCTGAGGAATGTCGTCGGCGACCGACACAGGAGGGGTTACGAAGAGGTGGCCAACACTCCAGTTGGATGTGATGATGGAAGTGGAGAAACCACCCTGCCAGAGATGGGCCACGACCCATCAGCCTTGGGGGAGCAAGGGTCGCGGCCTGTCATCCACGTTTGAGCAAGGGTGGCGGCCGGCGCACGGTCGGCCGCACGAAGGAGGTAGGGGCACACGTTCGCTCTGATGGCATGTAGGGGCCACAAAACGAGGCTGCGGTGACAACAGAAGGGTATCAGCTCACTGTCGGCCATCAGAGGTGGCGCGGAGCACGACTGAGTAACATGGGTGGGATGGCTGTCCGACCAGCTGTGGATCCGAGTGGGACCCAGCATCCTGTGGGCCTGCTGTCGGCGCCACGTGGCTCCCAGTAGGCATCTACCCAACCGTAATAGCTGGGCCGTTCGAGGAACCCCCGGGGCGCCCCCCCTTGGGTGGAAGCTGGGCGGACCCCACCAAGGGGCACCCCAGTCGCAGGCCCCAGCGAGCATCCTAGTGCAGCCTTCACTGCGGGGCGCCCTGCACGGGCCGCCCAGTGGGTCATGCTGCGCTGGTGGGTCGGGCCACACCAGTAGGTAGAGCCGCGCCTGCGGGCAGGTCCTAGTGGCTCGGGCCAAACCAAGCGGGCTAGGTTGGACCTTGTGCGGGACCTGGGTAAGACCCTGGGCCGGACCTAGGTCGGCCCATGTCAGACCTTGGGCTAGAGCCTGGTCAGACCTCGGGCTGGAGCCGGGTCGGACCAGACCTAGTCCAGCTTCAACCCCTTTTCACTCAATCAAATATAACATGAACTGCAGGCGTCTGTTCGACAAACCTTTTGTGGAGCCATAATCCTTGAATCGAGATGGTCATTTTGGTATACCCCACTTGAGTGTTCAACCGGATTGAATCGAACACAATTCCAACTGGGCCCGCGGGACTAAAATTACAATAATATACAAACCTAGCATCTGATTGACGCATTGTCTGTTGCGTTGAGACCCCAATTATGTGGCGGTCCATTGGGGTACTTTGATCATGGGACATCATGGTAGTTCGAGTATCGACCTGTGGCATGAGGTGCGGACCCTCCCAAAATCAATCAAGCTTAGTACAGGAACCTTGTGGCAGGCTGTAACATGAGAAAGGGATCCAATGTGGGTCTATGTTTTGGGATCCTAAGTGGGTCTATGTTCTGGTATCCCACATGGATCCACTATCAGAATCAGTGTGGGAATACTCTAGGATCCTATGTGGGTCTTCTGTACTAGGATCCTACGTGGGTATGATGATTTAGGATACTATGTTGGTCTGATGATATAGGATCCTACGTAGTTCTTCCTCTCTATAGAGTAAGATGATTTAGTAGTTACATCTAATCGTCATTACTACCATACCTAAGTTAAACATGGGGTGATCTAAGTCTTTACCTTGGTGGTAATCATATGTGTGAAGTACCTTTGTGGTGCATACTTTTGTGGTGATATATTTTTGGTTTTTTTGTGGCGTTACCTTTTTTGTACTTACCTTCATGGTGTTACCTTCATGGGATAGTTGAGCTTTGGGATTACAACTTGGGCCTTGTGTTACCTCATGATTGAGATGGGTTTACTCGATAACTTAGGTATATGTAAGGGAATATACCTATGTTGGGTTGTTAGTTATTTACAATATTCTTGGTTTATCCTATGTGGATTTTTTGACACCTTTTATGTTCTCGTGGTCCCTACTGAGTATCGTTATACTCACCCCTGCACAGGCTACTCCCGCACGTTATTGTGTTTGGTGCAGATGATTTACAAAGCTGAATGAGGACTAGGGTACCAGGGCTGGTGGTAGCTAGGAGGTGGACATTAGTCGAGGTGTATAGAACAGACAACTGTTCGAGAGTTGTATCTACCCTTCCGGTAGTGTCTTTGGCAGGTGTTCACATGATCTTTTTTTAGTTTACTTGTACTTCCCAGTGTTACTTGTACTTTCTAGTTGGCCTTTTATTCTGGCCCCCTTTTACTTACTATACACACTCTATTTACTATAAATTTTACTTGTGTCAGTCTCTTGATGTTTTCTTGGTTTGTGTGACATTACTGGTTATAATGGAAATGCCTTCCCCTTTAAGGGAATACGTCTTTTGGTGCTAGTCACGATCCCATGGCCAATGGAAGGAGGGCTTGGGGTAGTCATGGTATGGGCCCTGGGGGATGGGTCATGATGTAATTTTAGGGAGATAAAGTACTCTTATTTCATAATATAATATTCATAAGAACCATAACATAATCATACATCGTGAATAATTTCCTAAAAAATCACTTCTGAATTTTACAAAATAGAATTTTAAATGAGGATTTTATATTAAAATTCCCTTAAAAATATCATATTATTTAATTGTGACATAATAGAGTGGATGGAATATGTATATACACTGTAAATAAAAATAATTAAACATAATATAAATAAAATTGATGACACGGAAAATTTCAATACCACAATAATAATGATGTAGAAGGTTGAGACGAAAATAGAAATTATGTTAAGAATTCCCATACCTCTGGTTCATCTTACGTCAAACATGTTTAAAAAAACTATATAATGGTTAAAATAGTGTTATATATATCTAAAAAACATATTCTTGTTTATAACACCTTATATTTTCATTTCATAACATCATTTCACCCTTTAATTATTAGTATTTTGTTCCATCCATTTTTTGGGGGTGTTCTTGACATGATTTCCATGGAAGGTTTTTTATTTGATTTCCTTGTCGTATTGAAATAAAATTAAAAAAGTGAAATGAAATGTTATTAATAGCTTTATAAAATATTAAATGATTCAATAAATAATTATTCTTATATGGAATTAGGGTGAATCATTGGATAAATTATTAGTGTTATCTGTTTATATCATTTTCTTGGTTATTTGATAATCATGAACTTGTATTAACATATACCATTAATATTATGATGATAAGTTAAATATATAACATAAGATAGGTCATGTCAAAAACTTTACAATCTTATTCAACCATTAAAATAATTTTACAAACATCATTGAATGAATTAAGGGAAATTTAAAACATATTATCCAAGATTTTGGTAAATCGGCACATCGCAGACAGTGTTCTAATTTCTAGATTAAGAGGGGGGAGGAAAATAAGTAAATTCTTAAATTATTATAAAAATCATGATAAAATCATGAATATATAATATTATGGATATTTTTTACATCTTGGATAATAGGAGGAGAATAGATTAAAAGAAAAAAATAATAGAAAAGAAAACACATGAAAATAGTAGCGGATTTTTACGTCTTGTTCTCTTCTCATTGAGATACTTCTTAGTGCCTTTGGTTTCATCAATTTGTTGAAACTAATAGGTCATGGATGTGGGGAAGATCCCTAGGATGTGTATTTGGTAGAACATATAAAAGGCTCAAGGCTTGAGTGGTGTGAGAGGAAGAGGTTGGTGAGAGTGGTATTTATAGTGGAAGATAAGAGGAGTTTACATTATTTTTATCATTAGTAAAATATTTTTCAAAATACTTTGAATAAACATGATTCATGTGACCTAATATAGTAAGAGGTTCATGTTATTTCTAACCACTAGCCATTTACATCAGCCATCACTCAATCATGTGGCATAAATTCATTTATTTAGCATATTTTCTTAATTAAAATATTTCACTATTGACCAAAAATTCACGTTTTCGGAGAAATATAAAAACATAACCTGAACCATATTTTGATGTGTATAATTAAAAAATGAACTCCACTATTTGAATTTTTTTTTCTACATATGATTTATTTATTTTCTAAATAAAATCATATTTTTTTGAAAAATAACAACTTTAAAACATTAACTGATTTTATATCACCTTTAAAAATTAATCAAGATATCTTTATTTTATAAGCATGAGAAAAAATATTAATATTTACTATCCATAAGTGTCATATTACTATTCATATTACTATTTATAAGGGTATGCTATTATTCACCAAAAAAAGCTAGTTGGTTCTATCAGACTCCAAATAACATAATGATCACAACCGTAGATATTTGTTTTTCGAAATTCAAAACATAAAATCCAAAAAATTATTCTTAACAGATTGTTTATAACAATATCCATATAAAACAGTTCCACTATGAAGAGACATAGTGTTTCATGCATTTCATTAAATTTATTTTTAAAACCATGGGGTGTTACAGATTCCAACATACTATTCACTCTGTAGGAATTAAAATATTCTCTATCATATTGAATCCTATTGATATAATTTCCAGATCTGACCAAACGATCAAAGTACTACATCATGAATAAAAGGAAGTGGATCATTTTTATAAATGTGTCAATTAAGAGATTGTCGAATATCTTCTCTAGCACCAATAATTTAATAAATTACATACATGAAAATTTGAAAATCAAGTGTAGATAATCTAGAGGGTTTCAACATCAGATCCATTGAGCAATGTCACCACAGTCTTTCTACAGATGGGTGTGATTTCAGCCGAATTAGATTCTAATTATTATATACTTTTTGTTCTCCAATTAATCCACATAAGACCATCATACCATATCATGTCATGGATCACTGGAGACAAGGAATTTATGTTTCTCTGGTGATGGAAATCATAAAATCTTTATCCCTATACCTTCGTCTAAGTGCCCCGGTACCAAAAATTGGTATTAGAGCGATCTCAGGGGTTATTTATGATGTGTAAATTAGTTTTAATTACATTTAAATATAGGGTTTGAAATTGGTCCCAAAGAATCTAAATGTGAATCCATACGATCTTAAATGGTGATGTTATGGTCATAAAAAAAATTCAGGGACTCACATGGTTCTTATCATATTTTATATTTTCATATTTTAAAATATTTGTAGAAATTGTTTGTAAATTAATATATATTTTTCTTAGATCATAAAAATTATTTTCGACCACGACTTGGATAGAATTCAGGTAAAATTCGAGTACCAAATTCTCTCTATATGGTGAAAAAATATTTCCACCGAAAAAAATATATATATCTATATTTTCACATAATTATAAAAAATGATTTTTTTTTCTTCCATTGTCTGTGTAAAAATTGAATAAATTATTTTGGTAAGAATTAGTCTGCAGGACAACATTTTAAAAAATTAGGGGAAAATTTTTCCACCCATCAGGATGAATCTAATTAAAAAAGTGGAGGGACCAAGATGAATGACATAATCGTGAATGATGAGAAAAATTTGAGAGGCTTCTAGGAGAAGACTCTCCCACCATTTGACCCCCCCTCTCAAGGGCATCCTTTACGAGATCCCTTGGACCACCACTAACCCAAGACTTGTCACTCGCATTGCTATTTGTTCCAGCCACCATACCCTAATTAATCCTGCTTACCCCTCCAACATATCAACATTCCATCATTACTTATATCCTAATCAGAGTCTTCCACCACCACCATCCCAATCAGACCACACCCAGCTACCGTGTTGCCCCCTCCATCCCATCAGACCTAATCCTGCCAAACACCACTCATATGGAGGTTAGAACACCCTGTTCTAGGCTGGAGCACCCTCCAACCACCCAACAATTGATATCCATTTGTACTTTCTATAACTGACTAAGGCCCTGTGTGAAAATCCAATCTATCTAACCTCCATCGTGGTATAATGAGACAGAACTCATTGGTGTCTCCTATTGAGGTCAATCCCAACCTAATGGCCACCCTTATGCCATATCCCACATATGAGTTGAACCTATTAACCCCTGATAGTGGTCTAGCATGACCCAATCTGCCCCATCATGAGTCGGGGTGGGTCTTCCTAATTCGGTACGGGTCTAGGTTGGTCTGACTGGCCCAAAGTACCCCTATATAGGGTCTGTTTGGAACTAGATAGGCTTGAGAGGCTTTGTAATATCCTCTAAATGTATTGGGAAGTGTTTTTTAGGCCTGGGATAATTTAATATAATCATTAATTAATAAAGTTAATTAATAAATTTAATTTCTGTGTAAAATTGAACTAATTAATATTAATTTTTAATTTCAGTTTAATATTTTAACAGCCCAAAATAATAGTTTAAATTATGAAATTCATATTAAATTAAAAATTAGACATAATTATATACATTATTGGAATTTATTTAAATACCATCATACGTAATTTATTATAAATTATTTTTTAAAACGTGTTTATTTTTATACCTACTCTTCCTGAGAAAATTGGCCAGGCTTGTGCATGTCTACATGTTTTATTTAATTATTTTTTATATATGAGTGATGGTTGTATTTATTAGGTAATTAAATGATGACCTATTTATAGTCTTTTCATTTAACATGTATAATGTGTTGTGTCTCCAATTTATCTGTTGCATTTTGCACCCATAGACCACCTCTCTTATGTGTCAGTTTATTTGTAAATTTGATGATTTTTTACTGTGTGAACCTCACCAATATGAGATGATAATCCATAATGGAAATGAATACACTAGATAGGGGTTGATATGAAATATGATCAATGACTCGACTGAAATATATTACTTCCTAATTCATGGTAGATCTTAAATAGATCCATGAATAATCGCTTCTCAAGACCATTCGGGATGTATTATTTCATTTATGTATTGTTTATTTTTTTAAATTGTGTGTTTAGTTCATGTTCACATAAATTAACAAAATGATAAAATTCATAAGGAATCAAAGAATGTTTGTCTATTAATACAAGTTATGTTTTGAGTGTGACAACATAAATTGAACATATTTAATAGAAATATATTTCATTCATTTTGAAATAATAAATTTTTCGAATATATATCAAGTCATAAATCTTTCACTTTCTCTTATTTGAACAAAACTGTGTGTTTGGGGTGCCCAAATTCCAAATTTTATAGTGCCTCCTACTACCATGGAGATCTTTTGAGATTAATGGGTTGACATGACGAAAGGTGTTAGCAATGAAGTAGAAAAATCTATATTGATATCTCTATATAGTAAGAGTATTTATTGGATAATGTTTACAATTCTGAGAAGCTGAGATTTTACACAATATATCTGGGATTCACAAGATAAATTGGTTGGTCAGATCAGTTTTTACATTGGAACTCTTTTAGTGGTGGGGTAGTAATAACTTGTAGACATTGTGAGGAGTTTTAAAGGATCCTTGTCACTAGAATAATCATATGACATAGTATTCTGAATTTGAAAATGAGGGCTATGGAGGTTTGATTAAATAGAGGGAGACATTATATTATATAATAATAAATTAATCATAATTTCTAAAAGATAATAATGATAATGTAATAAATCATAAATTTTATTTCTTGTAGATAAAAAATAGAAATCCCCATCTTCAATGGAACATTATCATTGTTATTTTTATTGGATATGGAAAATATCCTAACTAGCCATAACCTTCAGGAGTGGTAAATTATATTGCAGATAGTACTACACCAATAAAGGATGATTTATATGAAAGATTCCTCACTTCCAAATAAGCCTTATCAAGGATAAATAATGTTCGATAATGATAAATTGAAAATGAATACATAATATGAACTAGATATTTAGTGCATCATGTTGTATTCTATGTCTAGTCAGTTATAGAAAATGAATGAGGATGAATATTCTTACAAGGTGTTGAATCATCTCCAATAATTATATTATGAGAGAAAATGGGATGAATATTATGATATCTACAATGCACATTATTGGTGGATACTAGAAGAAGGGAATAAATAAGGACATAATGTACTCAATATGACTATGTACATAGATAGAGTTCAAGAAATTGGGTTCATACTGAACTATGAACTAGAGATAGATCTAACTCTTTATTCATTACCATCTGGATTTTAGAATTTAATTGTTAACTACTATTTTAATAACAAGGAAAATTCACTCGTGTAACCTTCTGATTTAGTTCACCATGCTGTTAAGGATTTGAAAAACACCAATTCATTGGTCCTTATAGTGAAAAATTGGAGGAATGGTAAGGCTAAGGGTTATATGACCTAGTCGAGGGAAAACACACCAGTGAAAAAACCTTCCAAAAATCCAAGGATATATAGGCATGGAAATGAGTAGGAGGATATCTACTTTCTATCAAGAAGGAATTTCCATTGGAATTATAATTTCATATAACAAAATAAAAAAGAAATGTGATGCTTCTACTTCAGGAATTTTATTCAATGTATGAAATCGTTAATTTTCTACTTGTTGTATATTGGATACGGTATGAGGATCACATATATGTATTCGTATACAAAAACTATGTAGATTTAAGAATATTGAAAAAGGTTAAGTGGATCTATGAGAAATAATTGGTCTGATTCTAGTATCCTTAATAGTGAGAGATTATCATCTAGCTCTGTCTAGTGGTTTGGTTCTTCTATTGAATAATTTTTATTATTTACCTTCAATTATAAGAAACATTATATCAATGTCAAGTCTATACACTATGGGATTTTATTTCAAGATTTGATTTTTTTCTCTATTTTATAAGTATAAAATTTTTTATTGTTTAAAAATCATAAAAATAGTTTATATATAACTGAACTCAAAAACCGAATAATGAAAATAATTGAAAAACCCAGTGAGCCTGACTAATACATCACCCAGTTACAGAACATTAGGTGTCTTCATGTAAATTAGAAGTGATTACGTAAATTACATCATGTATGGTATTTATACCTAGTTGACTTAAAACCCTTGGACGTATGTCACCCTTGTTTATAGGGGAATATGACTAATGAAGCATCTTATGGGAAGATAGAATGAGCACTGAATTAATATAAATAATTCATACTGACAAATGTGTTCCATTTCTTAAAGATTAATGGGATGTTTTTTCATACATCATTACTTCTAATAATGGAAATATTGGGTAGGGGTATATCTTCTTAATTATGTATAAATCATATTCCTTTTCTGATGTTTAAGGATTAGCAAGATGAATTAGAAAACCATCTTGGTATGATGATTAAGGAACGTCTCATAGACCATAGTGGAAGGTATATAACCCAATCATTCATTGATCATATAATGGAGTGTGGTATAGTTTTTTACAATAACTTCTCCTTATACACAATTGTAGAATGGTGTTAATGAATAGAGGAATAGGACAAGTCATTATATTGTCATAATAATGATGTGTCAAGAAACTCCTCCATTATCATTTTGGGGATACACCATGCAAAAATTAGTGTATACCCTTATGTAAATACCAACTAAATCTACATATAGAATTCTATATGTGTTTAGGTATGGAAAGAAACCCATTATTTCAAACATACATGTATGGGGGTGGAGGTTATTTTCAAGACTATAACTAGTGAAAAATTGGCATTTTGTATCATGAAATGCATCTTTATAGGTTAACATAAATAGAAAAAAGGATATTAACTATATAACCATTTTGATATAAAAGTGATTATGGAAAGACTTGTAACATTTACAGAAAGTGAACACATATCCAATGGAAATAATTGAAGAAAGATTTAATTGGATGATGTTAATCCTCTATATGCACATGAGTTGTTACGAGACCAATCATAAAAATAGGCAATGGGAGATGAAGTAGTTCCTAAGACACAAGTACTATATTAGTCAAATAGAGAGGTTATAGATACAAAGTTATTTGGTTTTCTTGCCACTGATTTAGGTGGCTCATAACATGTTTTGGATGTTGAACCACTAACCTAAAGGAAATCATCATAAGTAAAGGATTATACTTAATGAATAAATGCCATGTATTATGAGATGGAGTCCATATATAAAAATCATTTTTTGGTTTTTGTATACCCACCAACTATTTTAAAACCCATTGAGGTCAAAAGGGTATTCAAGAAAAATCTAGACATGGAAGGTAATGTTAATTCCTATAATGAAATACTCATAGTTAAAGGTTTTAGAAAAAATCAAAGAATATACTATGATGAAATATTATCACTAGTATCAGTGATTAATTTAATACAATATTGATTTTAATATAATCCTTACATGACTTTGAGATTTATAAAATAGATATCAAAATTAATTTTCTAAAAGGGATGTTAGTTGAAGAATCCTAGATGACTAAACCTGGATGGTTTATGAGGTCAAATAATTCCAAAAAAAGTGTGCATCATATAATGATACAATTATGGGTTGAGGTAGGAATCATGATCATGAAATGTTCATTTTAATGTGTCCAAAATTGAATTTGGTTTCATCAAGAATGAAATTGATCATTGTGTATACAAGAAGGTTAGTGGATATTTATTAATTTTCCTACTATTATATTTTGATTACATATTATTTACGGGAAACATTGTGAAAATATTACAATCAGTTAAGACTTGGTTAAATTAATATTTCTCCATGAAATACATTGGTTAAGAAGGATACATTCAAGGGACCATGATCTATTAAGATAGATCTCAGAAGCTTATTGATATAGCTGAAAGTACATATATTGATAAGGTACTCAAAAGGTAATGTATGGAACAATCTAAGAAAGGGTTGATTCCCACGTCACTTGGTATTAATATCTCTATAAAATTATGCCTCTAAATATAATATTTTATTTAATTAATGAGTATAATTATGTATGATTTAGTAGTGGCATATATCATGTATTCTATGTTATGTACTAGGTTTCATGATTCCTTTACATTAATAATGGTGGGGATATATTGAACCGGTTCCAGAGAGTATCACTAGGGAGATATATAAAAATATAAAGTAATTGAGGAATACAAGAATATGTTCCTAGTGTATGGATGATATGAAGAACTAGTAAAGCATGGATTGACTGATTCTTTTTTCTAGAAAGATCACGATGATCTGAACTCACAGCCAGGATACATATTTTTCTAAAATGGTGGTGTAATGAGCCATAGAAGCTTGAAGAGACCTATGGTGGCCAATTATATAGTAGAATCTTAGTATATAGAGGATTATAATTAAGAAAAGGTAGTATTTCAGATATGCATATTTGTCTCATAAATTGGTGTTGTGTCCATTAGTAGATACCCAATTCATTTTTTTGTGATAACACTATGGTCATGGTGTTTACCATGTTTCCTATGTCACACTGGGGAAAAAATAATATATATTTCAATTTTCATCTTTATATGGATGTTTCTCATATAGGTGAAGTCATAGTCAGCAATGTAGCCATAGAGGAGAATGGGGTAGATCCCATGACTAAATATATATCTCAATATAAGCATTATTCTCAAGTGAGAGCTGGAGGAGTGATACTTGTCAGTAGTTGTCTCTAGTGAATGTGGGAGTGTTGAGTTGGGTTCCCTAGACCCATGTGATTATGTAATTTGTTTACCATTACATATATATAGTTATATATATTTATACATATATTCTTATCTTAACCGAATAGTGTTGATCTTATTTTTCCACTATATTAAAGGTAATTTCCATTTATTACATATCATAAAAAAGGGTTATAGTAGTTCCCAAGCTATAATGGTAAACTAAAGATACCATAACCATATTTATAAAGTAATTTACAATGTTCTAGATACATCATACAAACAATATATGGATGTTGTGAGACAATATGATGATGGGTGGTCATAATCATTGAGACATATTATCTTGATATTCATACATGTTGATCTTTTTTAGTTTAGATCTTGAGGACAGACACACCAACAGGAACACTGCATGTTTTAGGGGTCATTGTTTATTTATATCTATCGACATGTGAATTTGTATCATGGATTGAGGTCATTATCAATATGTTACATTTGATCATGTACTTGGTTGAAAGGTGAAAACCAAGATAATGAAATCATTGTGGGGTAATTTTTATTTTTTGTTTCATTTATGGTGTTTTATTAGTTGAAATATCATGACTAGATTTGTCATTTTCGAGTTGAGGAACAGATATCTCTAGCTTGGTTGATAAGGATTGTAGTACCTTTATAAATCCATGGTCAAAGTAGTCGATATAAAATCTATATAGATAGATCAAAAATAATAAAGTGATAATGTATGGGGAAATAGGTTTTTGTCCTACTTTAAGAGATATCATGTGATAAATTGATTATGTTATACAGTGTGTGTTCACATGTTGGATTTCATTGATATGCCTATTCCTTATCTCAATAAGGGCCTTTATGGGTGTCTAAACTCCACTCTCGGTCTGTAAATTTTATTCCCTACTAATGGGATAAGGTCCTAGAGGGTCGCACACAATAGGGTGTTCTAGATTCTTCCATATTTCGGTGAATCGAAATATAGGACACTGTGGGCCCCATCATGGGGTCCGAGTGTTGTCCATGTTTAATCAATCATTGAAAAATAAATAATTTAATTATTATTATTTTTAATAATAAATTTGTTGAACGTAATTATTAAATGTATTTACAAGGGTTTATGTAAGTAAATGTATTAATAATATATGAACGGATATTAGTTTCAGATTATGGGTTTATTTTATATTATTGGGTGTTATGATCCAATTTAATGACTCAAGATTATCATGTTACATATTTAATATATATTAAATATAGTGATAAACTATAAATAATATTTTGGTGTAGTTAACTGATCATAATTTGTTCTTTATTATATGATTAGTGGAAGTTAAATATATGGGGGTCGGGGGACCCTTACTGGGTTTTTAGACATTCACTGTATAAGTGGAGGGAATCAGATTCTAAGGTCTTGTTCAGTCTCTCATAATTGAGGTCTTCTATCCCCCATGAATCCTAGAGAAATAACCACTCAATCAAAGTGAACGATCCACATTTTCCTTTAAAATTGATGGCAGTGGATCATGGTGATCCGCGTGATATTGAAGGGATCATCAGATCTCTGCACTAGCACACATAATCCATCGAAAAACATATGTGAAGATTTGATAAGCATGTTTGGGTAATCAATAGATGTTCAATTTAAAATCATTTTAGAAATTATCAACGGTGAATTGTGACATACATTAGATATTGGAATAAAATAATGTAGTCATGCTTCTTTTAATTTTGTGCCCTGATTAAAATATAAGAGATTATTGGATAGTAATTGTGATATTTTCACTATAGATGATTAATTTATGTCACCCTAGTGATGAAAATTTTAAAAATATCTAGACCATTGGATTTAACTGTGTTCCCTAGAACCAATAATAATCCCCATATAACATTCTGTTTTGAAGATATGAACTATTAATTGCAGACATGCACCTGAGCTGAAAATAATAAATTATTTTTAATTATAATGTGGTATATTTCCCCTTGTTTATGTGTATTTTAAAAATTAATTTATTCCTATATATTAAGTGTTATTATTATTTTTATTTAATATTCTTTGAATTATGTATGAAGATGTGTAAGTTTTTTCCGGATATTTCATTTTGAATATATTGGTAAAGGAATATATTAGTGTCATTTATTGGATAAAAAGGCATATCTAGGGGAGACATTCCATTAGTTATGTTTATCGAGAGGTCTTAGTAATGAAATATAAAATGAAGGTTAATATATAAGGTTGTCTATTGATATGGAATGTGTATGTGTGTATTAGAATTTGAGTAATTAGAGGTTATGACTTGAACATGATGTAATGATATATGGAAAATAGATGTTGTGTCATTACAACATGTTTTTCACCTATAGAATGAACTTTCAACAATTAATATGAGGTTATGGTGGTGTGGATTCCATTTAAAGGATAATAATAAGATACTTTATCACTCCAACATCATGTTAATATCTACAATGCATGATAATATCCATTGCTAAAATAAATATAATTATGATACTCTATTTCTTTATATTTTTTATATTTTTTTCTATTATATATTATTATGGGTTGTTAACTCTGGTTAATTATATGTTTCATTATTCATAAATTCTAAATATAATGCTGGAATTTGTTTTAAAAAAATTTATTTTTTTTAATGAGTAATTAGTGGGAAATACGAAACATTGTTATGAATTGTTTGAGACTACATTATAGAAGTATAATATAGATTTTTAACATGAGAATACATTATCATGATACCAATTTTCAATAAGAACATTGAGGATATGTTTTTTGTTCAAACACAATGTTATGCTATAATATGAGGCTATGATATACCAAGAAAACTTTGTTATATAATATTTTAGGACATGTGAAGACCTATATGTTATCAGAACAATTATAATATTATACTATATATTATTCTAATTTTAGAGGATAACATTTACGAATGTATTTAAATTTCACTTTTAAAGAGTATTTTAATAAGTATTTGAATGATGATATATATATATATATATTATTTTATTTGAATATTTATTATTAGTGTTCAATGAATGATAAAGTTCAATCTAGCACTATTACCGTAATTATGGTAGAAATAATGACATATTGATCATGCTATCACCCATGCCATAAATACATGATGGAGGCCTCCTAAGGATAATAGATATGGGTGATATCTCCATGTTTCAAAAAAACATCATATTGGGTAACATTATTCTATTATGTTTAGTAATTATATAGATAGACTAGAAAATTTTGAGTAATTATACCATTATAAAGTTATATAATTTAAGAATATTATTACTTTGGACAGATAAAATCAATGTATTTAGTGCTATTTTAAACTTTTTATTTCTATTTCATGATTTAATGTACATCATTTCTATTTTCATGTATTTTCAATATATTAATATGAACTCATATCTAATTATACATTTTCCTTCAATCATGGGAGAGTAGTATGATGAGGTATGGTGTATTAGAAGTTAAATAATGGTTATGCATTGTAATTGATGTATTTTTATTATTTATTAATTTTTTTTGACTTGGAATCTTTTTTAGAAATTTTCTTATGACAATATTTATTAATTATTTCATAGAATTAATTAATGCTGGAGGATATCATCCAAAAAATATAAAATAATTAGGTTACATTTTCTATATGACACTGAAATTATTTAATTATTTTTATTTGATATTATACAAATTGATATTTACAAACATATGGTAATTTCATAACTTTTCAATTTTTAAAATCCCATTTATTTTGAAATCTGAATTTTTAGGAAATCACATTCATTTAAATTAATTAACTAATTATTTTACTAGAACTTCTATATCAATAAAGTGATTCATTACAAATTTTTATGTGTTTTTTCTTTTAATTTATTGTATATTTTCAATTTTAAATTGAAATAAAATATTTAAAATTTATAAAAACACTTTAGGATTGGATTTATGCATTTTTTCGTAGTCGATCAACCTTCAACTCAATAATGTTATACTATACTATAGACGTTTTATTAATATAATGGTAAGGAATAAAAATTTATCAAAATTGTATCACCACCCATGGGAAGTGGCATCAACTAGAGTGATTTTATTTTTTGGGAATTTATATGGGGGAAGGGGGAAACAAACAAAATAATATTATTAACTGATCGGTATAATCATTTCCTTTACTCCTTCTATTTTATTATTTTTGTTATTTTTTATATACATAGTTATTTTTATTTTTCACTTTATAGGTCCTTGGTGAATAATCCATAACCTAGACACTTGTTCAAGAAATTTAAATAATTTTTGGCCATTTTAATTCATTCTTGGGATCAATTAGTTTCATTTTAGACACCAATGACCCATGATGATATACCTAGTTTCCAATAACATGAAGAATGATCTAATAAATATTATTAATGGAGATTCACTTGTATAATGATTGATAAATATTTTTGAATATAGGGAAGCCCAAAAAATTACATGGATAATGATTTTTGTTAATAATTTTTCATTCATTGTATGTATAAATTAAATAATATAATTTTTTAGGTAGTTCAGTGGCCTCCAAAAAGAGGACCCACACAAATACCTCTAAATTCTTTGTGAAATTTGATACATGATCAATAACATTAGTGTTTTTTATGATATAATTTTGTTGATATACATTCCTTTCTCATTAAATTATTATGATAAGATTTGGATCATATCACCATATTTTAGATCTATTACCACATGGAATGATTTAGTAAATATATTTTTAATGATTTATATCTCATTGATAAAATTATAAAACTATGTGGTGTTATATAAAATATAGTTCACTAGTATGGAGATTATACTCATGAGTCAGTCAATATCTTTATGTTGTAATTAAGAAACTACCCAAACAATAGAGTGATGCTTTTGATGTGTTTGAATTTTTTACTCTGGTTTGATACCTAATTCAAGACTTTTAGTTAATATGAATGTGGTTGGAATGATAATGAAGAAGAAAAAATCTAATAGGAAAAATCTAATTAAATATAATATAATATATATTAATTTCAAGAATAATGAGATCCCCCTCAATTAGGCATTATTTACATAAAAGATACCATTATTATAGTTTCTGAAATGGAGTGGATTTTCATTCAATTAAAAATAAAATAGTCCATCAAATTCTACGCAAATAATATTTAGTGTGAGATGTGTGGAGGTCTAAGAAAATTCAATACCACCTCTTCTGGTTAAAGTAAAATCATATGGGTAATGTGATCACTGTTGGGTATTACTAATCATAACTATACATTAAAAATCTATGTGATCAATAATCCCAATATGTATCCCACAAACTAGGATGGAAACTGAAAGGAGTTGATAAAAATTTTAATTATAAACAAGGTCGTTCAAGATTTCACTAAGGATAATAAAAACCACGACATCACTTGAAATAAATTTAATCCATGATACAACTGTATGCAAAACATCCCAAATAGAAACAATTTTAGTTTCAAGATCAAGGAGAAAAACATAATTTTAATGAATTTACTGCCTATTAGATTTAGATAAATGATTATTGTATCTTTAAAGTGGAGACAAATACTAAAAACGTTCAAAATTAACTTATAAAAAAGTTTTCCCTTTAATATCAAACATCATCTAGGATAACTATCCTAAAAGTTATATAAGATACCAAGAAATACTCTACAGGGTAACTCATAGGTTCCCATAGAAGAACAAATAGATGTTACATTGAGTACTAGAAAGTATATAAATGAAATTAATACCCACAAGAAGAAGTAGGCTAAAGGGTAATTAAAAGGAAAAGGGAAATGAGAGGGATGAAAAATAGATTCAACCAACTATGATGCCTAGTGATGAAAACAATGTAGTTTTAACAAAAATTAAGAAGGATATATCAAATGAATAAAATTTTAAATCATACTATCCATATCCTCCCTTTAGATAGTGGATATGGAAAGGTATAATAGAGGCATAACAGAATAATTTTATTGAGAAATTTAGAAATCTATAAAAAATATTACAATCGTCATAGAAATTTCACCAATCCTATTATCTGACAACTTCTTCATGGAATTAATTTCTAATAAAAATAAATTATAGGACTTGTTTATGATCTCATTAGAAAATTCTGAAATACTTTTCATTGGAATTTTCCCCTAAAAATTCTTGATATGGGTATCTTTTCTATTCTTTGGACAACTGACTCAGTAATTTTTGGGAGAAATATTTTTTATTTAGGGGAAGCTGTCAATATTATTCCACTAAATAAAATCAATAATCATGATATATGTAATTCAAATCCCTAAGGATATTCTATTCAATGAGAGAACTAATATGTGGAGTGATTATTGATATTTTATAAGAAGTAGTGGTGAATTTTGTGGAATTCATCTCCCCAATTACTTTTCTAATTATTGATATAGAAAAATCGGGAGAGTTACTAATCATCCTTAGTGGAAATTTCCTTTCTATGGGGAAGTTAATAAATAATGGAAATCAATGATTGTTAATATTTCTGGTTATAGAGGAGAAAATACAATTTTATTTAACAAAGTTTGTAATTTATATTGGTGAACCTAAATATTTTCATGACATTATCATCGATAAAAAAATATATATGTTACTGAATAATATTGATGAAATATATAATGTGATGTTGGAATTGGTCAATGGAGAGGTGGAAATGAAAACTATCATAAAAAGTGAGGAATTAGAATAAGATAAATAATTCATAGTATTATAACACATTTTAAGTGGTTTTTTATAGAATGTATTCCCCCTATTATGATTCCACCATAAATTGGGATTTAAATAACTCTTTAGAATCCTAGAATATTCATTCTTGGGAGAATGACAAAATATACTAGTGATAGTGTGTGTTGAGATTTCAACGTTTTAAAAGCACTAGCTAGTTTGTTTATAGAAATAAAGGTAAAAATTTCTTGTATGGATTTAATTGATATCAATGTTATAATTACTTACCTTGGTACTCACAAGGTGAGTATTAAAGGATGAAATAAAAAATAAGGTGTCTATTAAATAGTTTTAAACCATCAATGAGTGAAGTTATGAAAAGGAGGTATAAAAAATAATTGATTTTCGTATCATATTCCACTTTTTGAAGAGTGAATGGGTTATACCACACTATATTGTGAAAAATAAAGTAATAATTATAACATTAAATACAAATAATGAGCTATATAGAACAGTGATGTTGTGGAGAGGTTGTGTTGATTATAGGAAACATTTTTTATAAATAAATTAGATTTTATTGGGGAGTGAAAAATGTTGAATATGTGATCAAGGTGGTAAAACATGGTAGATACTAAGAGGATCCTTATCAATAATCTTCTTACAATCTAGGGGAAGGGATCAATATCTAGAATATAAATTATGTGAGTCGTAGGGATCCCATTTATAAATATATTAAGATACTCAATAAATACATTATGATCAATCACATTACGAACCCATTTATCAAATAAATAATACAAATGTTGGTTGGGTATGTGTAATGCATATTTCAATATATATATTCTAGTTATAATGAAATTATAGTTACTTTGTAAACCACAATGAAGAAAACATTTACATGACCCTATAGAACCTTCCCATATTGACACATGTTATTTAATATGTGAAATAAACCTTCCAATTTTTAGTGATGCATGAAACACATATTCCATGCGATTATAGAGACCCAGGTTAAAAACCAGGTGGATGCAAATTCCTGGTTTACTACTGTAGTTCTGAAGCAGTCCCTGGAGCAGTCACAATAGAGGTCTCTGTAGCAGTGACTGTTCGGTAATGTAGCAGTCGGAACTATTCACCCGATTTGGGCCTTCGGGCCACCGTTATAGGCTTACAGGTCTCAAGGGCCTTCGATTCATCAATGGCCTTCAGGACATAAGGCCTTTTAGTCACGTAGACAATGGAGTAGCCAAGTTCTCATAGAACAGGCCCCAGGAGAGGATCAGAGCAACAAGAGTAGCAGCCACCAGATGCAGAGTAAACTGGATTGGAAGAATGAGAGGGTATGGTAGCCTTCATCAGGAATAGGAATAGTGAAATTTTGTATGGGAAAATGCTAGACGATCAGCAATGTAAGGTGCGAAACCTAGGCCATCAATTATGCAAGATGCTGGGGAGGGGCAGTTCTAGTGGGTTGGGCCTACGGGTCATGTAATGGGCATGGTATGTCTCTGGCCTTTGGGTCATGTATTGCGGGTCATGTCGGGACTTGTGCCTTGGGATTATGGGCCATGTATGGGTTCCCAATTAACCCCTAAAAGGAGGATTATCTATAATAAAATAAAAATAAGGACTTCGATCCATTCAATCATGAGATTATAGAGGGGTTTATAATGGTATTTCTCTATAATTTTTGGTGTGTGGTCACCAATTCAAGTTTTATCTCAAAAAATGTACAAATGATGATGGAATGATGTGAAGAGACATTCATAATGCTAAATTCTGAACAAGTACATTTCATGTTGAAGTATGGAATTGGCTTTATCACCGGATATTGAAAGAAAATATAATAGTTTATCTTAATAAAATAAATGTAACTAATGAATTTTGGTAATACATAAAAGCGAATAGTATTAAAATATTCCTTGGATATGTTGGGACCACTTTGTGAATAAGGTTGTATTTGTTGTCAACATTTTCCAATAATGATCAAAATAAAGATAGTTATGAAGGGCCTCATGTTATAAATTGTTCATTGAACATCTCACTATTCAAAGAGAATCATGAAAGAGCTTACTTGAATAATATAATCATATTATTTTCATGAATTTGAGAATGGTAGTTGAAGAATAAGATAGTATGTAGAAGGGCTTGGCATTCTGAGATGGTCCTAAATTTCACATTTTATCTAAACCTTATGATGCTTTCATGATTTTAATTCCCAAATATCATAAGTTTGGTGAAATTGTGATGCAAGAGTTTTGAAGGAAAGGGGGGTGTAAAGATGTTATCAGTCATATTCTAGTTTTGATTGGAAAGATTGTTGCTGCTAAAAGATAGAGAATGGATGTGAATTTGACAAAAGATATTACAATGAAGGTACAAAATGTCCTAATATTTTGAGTGAAATGGGAGTCTTAATATCAACACATTAATATTTGGAAAAGTAAAGAGGTGCATAAAAAATATATAGCTATGTGTGAAAAAAATGGGAATCTACGCAGAAAAATGTTGTTTGCAAAATAGCTGGTTGAGTTTTTTAGCGCAAGCAGTGCCTCGAATCAGAAACACTGAAAATTGAAAAAGGAATGAGGAGCATGAAATTTCGGAGATGTTCATGAAATATGTGTGGAACAATAGTCTTTTTCACGTAAATTTGGTTATACAAAAAATGTGGGTTTCCGATTTTACGCGCAAGGGGTGCATCAGGATCAGAATGTAGAAAATCGAAAGAGGCCTGCCGTGCATGAACAAAAAGAAGCTGTGTGTAATATAAATAAGTGAGAAAATGTTTTATATGCAGGAAGGGGTTCTACATTCAAGGACAAAAACAACTATAAATAGGAGGTAACCCTCCCTCGTGTGAGGCTACTCGACACCTAGTCCAATCCTGATATCTGACATGCGAAAAAATGGATGTATAGAGTGCTGTGTGAAAAGAATAAGTGTTGCGTGAAAAAGAATGTGTTTCGTGAAAAAGATAAGTTTTCTGCGAAAATGAAAAGTGGCACAAAAAAGCTTTTTCATGCAAAAAAATGTTTTTATGCGCATGTTTTTAATATTACGCGTAAGACACCTAGATGGGTGAGAGAAGAATTTGGGGGTCCCACGGGCCTTTGATAGGTTCTTATCATTCTCGAAGAGGCTTCTCAAAGAAGGGATTATTGTGAACCATTCAGTATTACGAAGAGAAGTAGTACGACACACACACACACCTGGTGTTTAACACCCATGTGTTGATTTGACAAGACATTAGGAAAAATACTTGCAACAAAACACAGATCTGCATAGAAATAAGGAAGTATACTGATACACTTTGGTATTAGTATTGGAAATTAATGGAAGAGAAGAAGAAGAAAAACAGAGTGTTCCCAACTAAAGATTGTGAATTATTCAGGTCAGTACAATTGAGATGATACTTTGATGATATGATATTCATTGCTTGAATAATCACATAGGATTTTTTGATTCTAGATGATAAGTGAATAATGAGATTTAGTGCATTCGGTTTTTTCACTAAAGGAGAATATTGATTAAAAAAGATCATCGATTCATGACTCTAATGCAGGTAATGTATCATTCTAAATAGGATACATAGACTTTCATTATTATCTATTGAAGATACCTTCATGTATATAAACTAAGTGGGACTTCACCTAATGTAGTGAGCCATGGGGAGTTAATGGGAGTGACCCGAGGTAAGCAGTAAGCAATCCCAGAATAGATAGGTAGTGATCCTGGGATATATTGAACATGCCCAAACCATTGTAATCCAAAACTATAGAATAATTGTGGAATTTGGTATGAGTGAAAACATTCCGGTGTATGCTCCTTGGACAAAAACCTTAGTTTTGAACCAAGTAAAAATGTTCTGTGTTGAACTTCTTCATGTGAATGTTTTAATTACTTCACATATCCATCATACTGGTTTAAACAACTTCTTACCAATGTGGGAACAAGATCCAATAATGTAGAGAAAAACCTAACACCTTGATTCACCCCTCTCTTAAGTTGGTATAAGGTCCTTCAATTAGTATCAGAGCCAATGGTATATGTATTTTTGACATTCTTCAGTAATTCTATTAAGAAGTGGATTTGAGTTTCTTTCTTAAAGTGAACAATGAAGTGTAGTATTGATGGAGATTCATTCATCATTGAGTATAATTCCACATCAATCATGACCAAGACAAACATGAAAATGAATGAGAGGAGAAATTTGAGGAAGTCCCTCATTTCGAGAGAAGATGCAGTGTATTTTTCTCCATGCCCTTCTAATAATGAAGAAATACTAGGCTTGGAATGTAATGAGAAGGTGGTTCAGGTTTCTACTCGAGGAAAGGAATACACTTCTATCTCATTTACAAGTGATCAAGAGAAATTAATAACCTATCTGTAAGATATTATTGAATAAAGTGTTGTTTATATTTGTATAATATTTCAATTCATGAAAGTTGAGATCACCTAACAAAAAAGAGAAGATGATGATGTGGAAAAGGGCTTAGTAAGAAAGTTTTTAGAATGTTTAAAGCTCTCTAGAGATATTAACATCTTTGAAAATAAAGAAGGGGTCAATATGACTCTGGAAGAAAAGATCCATGAACTTGAAGATGAGATGAAGAAGATCACTAAAGTCAAGAGTTAATATATGGAAGAAACTTCCATGAAATTCAAGGAACAACACTCTTTGTTACAAACCAAAGTCATGATTCCTGAAGTTGAAGAGGAAAGAATGAAGAATTTCTGTGGAGAGAATATGATTATAATTGATGATCAGAAATTCATACTCAATATTAAATGTCTATAACGGGAAACTCAGTTGACCAATATTGATAAGACACATATTAAGTCTTTAAAAAAGAAGAAAATATTTTCTACTGGTACTCAGTGTCCACTAGAGGATTCTAAAGAAGAATGAACTTCATTATGTGATAATAAGATGATTACATCTTTTGATGATATACCACAAGAAGCATATAGGAATAAGGTACCATCCAAACAATCTTGTACTCATGTTTCTTAATATATTACCACAAGAAGTGATGGCTGGAAGAGAGCATTAAAACATGTATGGGTGTGGATAGGTATAGAGTTACATTTCACCATATTTGGGGTGAATATCGAGAATAATGGGGAAGGTAGTTCTTCAAAAAGAGCACAAAAAGTTAAAAAGAAAGTGAAATAACATAATATAATGAAATTAGGATGTGTGGGTCAATTTTGGTTCTACAAATTATTTGGGCACTGTGCATTAAACTATTGGTACAATCATCATAATGTAAAAGCATAAAGGAATCCTACTTCAAGTAGGAGAAAGCTGGAGAATAAGAAGAAACATTCACAGGTCCAGAAGCATATTTATACAACAAAAATCTATGAAATTATTGACAAAATATTATATATATTCAATAGATCTGGTCAAAAGGTAGGTACTCTCCCATATAAACAAACATTCATCATAGATAAGTAAATAAGACCTCTGATGCAGTATATGTATGAAGCAGCTACCATGGGAAGAAACCAGAAAAATATTGTGAAAACAAATTTCACCAAGATTATCTCATGTTGGGAATCTAAGAAGACCCTAGATTTTAGATCCATGAAATTTAAGGTCAATTCATCCAAAATAGAAACTAAGAGGGATTACGGTCAGATGAAACTGATTAGAATACCCAAACCAGCTACAACAGTTCCAAATAAAATTTTGGACATATAGCCAGAAGATTTGAAAATAATGTTGAAAATTAAAGATGAAAAGGACAAGGCTGGTGAAAAGGGAAAGGTAAAAAATTCACATGATGAAGATAAAGTGCATGATAGAGTGAAAACCAAAATAAAAACATGTTTTAAAAAATATTTTTGTGAGAGATGTGTGAAATCTGGTCACATTGAAAAGGATTTCTAACCTAATACTAGAGAAATAAGAAGTCCTTAATATAAGTAATAATATATCATTCCTGATGGATGTTGAGAAGAAAAATTCTCCAAAAAAATAAAAAGAGAATGTGAAGAGAGCCATGACAAATCAACACAAATTAGAAAAAATATCCATATGTGCAAGCATGAAGACAGGAGTAAATAGATAAACTTGGTTGAGAAAAAAAATTTCAACCATTCAAATCATATTTACGAATCAAGAAGGAACTACTTTATTATCTAAATCTTTTGAGTATTCTATTTGTGCTGATAATATATGTAATTAATGTTGACTCATGCTCTCAGGGGGGGGGGGGGCAAAGAAGTAGTGAATGTCATCAACTCTTTATAGATATGTTGAAGAAGTTTCCATCCTTGGAATATTCTTAAATTTAGATTTAAGAATTAAAATGAAGAAGGTTCACCCTTGATAAAGATGATGAGGAGAGTTTCACTTGGCGGGGAGACAAATGAAGAATCTTCTAGAATTATTATTTCAATCAGTACCACCTTCAGGTAGTGTTAAATTAAATTACTATATAAATTGCCTGAAGAATGTGTCATTGGAAAAGGTATGTCATTTCTCAATATCTCATCCTTGGTTACTCAGAATGAATATAATTTTACAAATGTTGAGTAAATGAATTAATCAATCCCATAAGAATAATGGAAGATACCCAAGGCCGCTTATCCTGCAAATATCTCATGAATGTTTTTGATCTGTTTGTTGATGTGAGTGTAAGAGTCTCAGGTTTCTTATTCCATATCAAATTAAATTTCTTTAGCCTATAATGAATGTTAAAAACCCTTGAATACAAAGTACATGCGTACTCATCTCATGAGGTATCGTGATTAGTGGATAATGGGAATCATGGTTGTCTAAATCAAATCCTCTTTTTTTTCTAAATCGAGCATTTCTTACATAGACATAGAGTGAAAAAATTGGTGGAACATTTCTCATGTATGGAATGAAATAATTTTCCCATGATCATTGTGTTTATTGTCAATAAGGGGGAGGGAAGTGAAATGAATGTTTTGTGGAGAGAAAGTAGTAAGGGGATAGAGAAGATTATCATTTTGATATTGATTCATTCATTTGAGGGGAACATTAATTTTTTGACAACTTAATACAATGGGGGAGATTGTTGGGACCACATTGTGTATTACTTTGAATTTTTTGTTAATAGTCATCAATGAAGATCAAAATGAAGAAGGAGGCGAAGGGCTTCATGTTATAAAGTGATCATGCAACCTCTCACTTTGGAAAGAGAATCATGGAAGAGGATACTTGAAGAATAGATTCATATGATTTTCATGATGTTTAGAATGATGGTTGAAGAAGAAGAGTGTGAGAAGAAGGGTTTGGAATTGTGATATGGCCATGCATTTCACATTGTATCTAAATATGGCGATGCTTTGATTATTTGTATTTCCCAAATATCATAGGGTTGGATAAATTAGGATGCATGCGTTGTGAAGGAAAGGGGGAGTGAAGATACTATCATTCATATTGTAGTCTTGATAGGAAAGATTTTTACTACTAAAATATATGGAAAGGGTGTGACTTTGAAAGAATATATTAAGAACAAGGTAAAAAATGGCCTAATATAATGAGTGCAAGCGGAGTTCTAAGATCATCACTTCAATAATTTGAATAGGAAATAGGTGTGTGACAAATCCAAAGATGTGCAGGAAAAAAATAGGAATTTATGTGGAAAATTGTTGTGTCTGAAGTAGCTGGTTGAGATTTTTCAAGAAAGAATTACCTCATATCATAAACATTAAAAATTAGAAAATGCGAGAGCCTCATGAAAAATAGGGAGATACATGCACAATTTGTGCGAAACATTAGACTTTTGCACATAAAACATGATATATGAAAAACATGGGTTTGAGGTTTTATGCAAAAGGGGTTCATCAGGATCTGAATATAGAAAATTGAAAAAGGTATGAAGTGTGTAAAAATAAAGGTGTGCTTAATATAAATAAGTGAGAGAATGTTTTACATTCATGAAGGAGTTTTACACGTAGGGTAAAAATGACTACAAATAGGAGGATCCCCCTCTCATTTAGGCTGATCCACACATAGACAAATCCCAATCTCTGACATACAAGAAAATGTATGTATATAGTGGTGTGTGAAAATAAGAAGTGATTCACGGAAAATAAAGACTTTTGAAAAAAACAGAAGTTCGACACGAAAATGAAGAGTTGCGTGAAAAAGTCTTTTTCATGCCAAAAGGTGTTTTAATTCTCAAGGATTGAATTTTATGAGAAAGTCACCTAGAAGGGTGCATAAAAAAATTAGGGTTCCTTCAAGCCTTTGATAGTTTCTCAGCTCTCTCAAACAGGCTTCAGGATGAAGGGAGTACTGTGAACCATTCAATTTTACGAAGAGAAGTATTACCACAGACACACGACTGGTGTTTAACATCATTGTTGTGCTTTGCGAAGAGAATAAGAACAATATTTTCAACTAAAATCAGATCTGCATAGAAATAAAGAAGTATACTGATACACTTAGGTGTAGGTATTTTCTATTAATGGAAATTAAGAATAATAAAAACACAGTGATCCCAACTAGAGATTGTGAATTATTCAGGGCAGTACAATTTTGACGATGCTTTGATGAGATAATATTCATTGCTTGAATAATCACATAGTATTTTGTGATTCTGGATGACAAGGGAAGAAGGATATTTAGTGCATTCAGTTATTTCACTATAGGATATGATTGAATACAAAAGAGCATCGATTAAGGACTCTGATGCTAGAAATGTCTCATGTTGAACAGGAGACATAGACTTCCATGCCTATGTATTAAAGATACCATCATGTATATAAACTGAGTGATATTTCACCCAAGTTAATGAGCCAGGGGGAGTCATTGGTTCTGAACTAAGGGAAGAAGTGATCTATACGTGAGTAATTACGCAGCGATCCTAGGACAGAGTGATTGTGTTCGAACCTTATAATCCATATCTAGTGAAGAATAGTGGAGTTAGGTATGAATGGAAACTTTTCACCATAAGCTCCGTGGATGTAGCAGTTAGTGGTGAACCAAGTAAAAAACATTATGCTAACCTTCTGCATGTGAATGTTTTAATTATTTCTCATATCCATCATATTAGTTTAAAAAAGTTCCAACCAACATGGGAACAACATACAATAAAGTATAGAAAATGCGGACACCCTGATTCGCCCCCATCATGATGGTCTAGGGTCCTTCAACTGGTATTAAAGCCAAAGGTTTATGTATGTTGGATACTCATCAATAATAATAATGAGAATATTATTTTCATTTCTTTTGTAATGTCAATTTTAAAGTGTAGTCTTGATGGAGATTCAGTCATCTCGGAGTAGAAGTCTACATCCAGCAATACCTTGAAAAACAGAAAAAAGAATTCTAAGAGACATTTGAAGAATTCCCTCATTTCCAAAGAATATGTAGTGTCTAGTTCTCCATGCCCTTCTAATAATGAAGAAATATCAGCCTTGGAAAGTAATGATATGGTGGATCTAGTTTCTACTCAAGGAAAGGAAGACACTTCAATTTCATTTTCCAGAGATAAATTGAAATTAAGAACCTATATTAATGATATTCATAAAGAAATATTTGTTGCTATTTTTAGAATATTTCAATTCATGTAGGATGAGATCACCCGACCAGAAAGAGAAGTAGATTTTGTGGAAAATGGATTAGTAGGAAATATTTCAGAATGTTAAAAGCTCTCTATATATATTGAAGTCTTTGAAATTAAAGAAGGGGTCAATAAAAATCTGGAAGAAAAGATCCCCGAACATGAAGATGTATTGAATAATATCAATGAAGTAAAGAGTTTATATTTGGAAGAAACGTCCATGATATTTAAGGAACCTGACTTTTTGCTATAACCAAAGTCTAGTTGCATGAAGTTAAAGTTTAAATAATGGAGAATGTCTATAATGATAAGATGAATATAATTGATGATCAGAAATTTGACCTCAATATGAAATTTCTAGAAATGGAAACTCAGTTTACCAATGTTGAGAAAACACATAGTGAGTCTTTAGAAATGAAGGAAATAGTTGAAACTTGTAATCAGTGTCCAATGGAGGATTCTTGTAACACCCCAAGCTTTTGAAAATAAATATAGAATGAAATTTTATAATCAAACCATTAAACACAACTTTTCCTCTTCTATGTTTTGAATTTTAAAAAATGGTCATCTAGAGTTGTGTTCAGTAAGTCATTTGGAGTCTAATAGAAAAAACATGACTTTTGGTGAATAGTAATATACACTTATGAATCGTAATATTATTGGTAAAATGACCCTTATGAATATTAAATAAAAATATTATTTTATTTTCTTATTAAAATAAGATAATGGGATCTTGAGTAATTTTTCAATTTCAGATAAAACTAATTGCACTTCAAGATTGTTATTTTTAAAATTAACTATAAACATATTTACAAATTAAATTAATAATATTTAGAAAATTGTTTTTGAAAAATGTATTTCACTTTTTAATTCTAGATATCAAAAAATGGTATGGGAGAATTTTTGGGATTTTTCTGAAATTCCTAAGATTTTTATGAATAGTGAAATACGATAAAATACCCTATATACAAATTATCAATTAAATACACTATTTATGACATCACAAGTGATGCAAGACCAAATGGATCGAACTGACATGCACTTATTACTATTATGGGTCACATGAAACCACACTATTGGTTGTCTTGAGGGAAATAATAAAATAATGAATTAAATATTCAAAATTTACTCCTCTTATCCACTATAAAAACCCCTCACCACTCCCTATTATCTTTACTCCTCCAAGACTTAAAGCTCCTAAATGTTCTGCCCAATTACCCTTACCTAGTCTATCCCCATGTCCATGAAGCTTATGGTCTTTCCATGAGAACAAAACCCCTTCCCTTAAGTAGTTTTTTAAGGTGGTTATTTCAAGAGGTAAAGCACCCTTCTTTTTTATTTGGTTTAATTTCAATTTATCTTATATTTCTATACTATCCTCACCTCATCTGTCCAAATGAACATGATTAATCTAGTAATATCTATATACTATATTTATATATTGTGAATGGAGGGACCATCATAAATATTCTTACCCCCTCCCTTTTATTTTTATAAACAAAATTGACATCCACGATGTTCCGATTTATAACTTTCGTGGACGACAAAGTTTCGTTCTTCAATGTTTCATTCATTAATTATCATGAATCTATAATTATGGATAAAAAAGACAATAATATATATTTCATAACCTAATTAATATTCAGGAACCATAATATGTACATATAATTAAGTTATATGACAAATCTAGTTCATAATATTCAATATACCGCCAAATAATCGAAGTTGTTGTCATCTAATGATTCATACTCATTCCATGTAAAAATTATAGAAATTGTCAATAAAAAATATTGATGTTCCTAAATAATATTAAATTTCAATTATAATGATTTACATCCATTCCAGTTTATTACATAAAATCAAGTAAACTGAATATTAAAATAAAGGAAACTAACATTCTAGAACGATGAAATTCAATACAATAACTTATCAATAATGACATAAATGAACTAACCATAATTATGGTAAACTAAATAAATTCCCAATAGTTTATGAAATACTTTTATTAAAAAGTATAATTTCATATTACAGGAGATTATGTACAAGAGCAGATCACATTTGGAGTTAAGGTAACAGTTTTTTCACCCAAACATCCACTTTAATTCGGGATACTTTCATGGTCTAATTCACTATATGTAATTATTATGTATTGTTATGTACTCATCATATGTTCTATGTGAGTTACATATATATGTTTACAAAACATAATCCTTTATTTTTTTATGGATAGTTACATTTTTTATAAGGAACTTTCAAAATTGTTTCAAAAAAAAAACCGGATTCAAGGGAATTTCTCAAATTCGTACCTATATTAAAGGGCACTCTATAATCTCTTTTTGGAAACCATTATCTTTATAAAATCACCCATTTTATAATGAAAATACTATCATAAATCACTTCTGGTTTCATACAATAATTTTTCCAAAATATCTATTCTTAAAAAAAGAGTATTTATCTCCAGAATTGCTTAATAATTTTATAAGAGTGTTTTCATCTGATTCAACACTCTTGTTGATTCCATGGTATTATTGGGTTTAATAATTTATGAATTTATCTACTATATTTAATTTAATGGTTTATGACTAACTCTATTGTGGATGATCTATCCTAAAACCATCACCATATTATTCTGAATGGTTAGTGTTTTATGTTTAATGATTGGGGAAAGATAGTTACATTTCATATGATAGTATCAATATGAATGTATTTGTTGTTTATATTTATCCCCGCTCATATGAGGAATGCATTGGACTTATTATGTGATGTGTGGGGCCTTATATATCCCCTCAATACATCGGTAGGTCTCATGAGACAACTAGATGTGGAATTAGACGGGGCCTTTCCCAATGTGATATGGATTTTGGATGAGGCCTTAATCACTAGACGTGTTGGATGGGGCCATGACAAAATGTTTCAGAATTTCTAGCATATTCACTTCCCTCATTATGAAGCTAGTAATTGGAATTTTATGTGGTTATTCGACTAGTAGAATACCCATGATTATGATTTATTATGGAATTATTTACTCAGCTCATATTCCTGCCATAATGTGTTCCTGTTTATTATTAAAGGCATGTGTTTTCAATTATTCACCATGTCTAATGTTTATATTATCATCGGCTATATTTTTTACTCTTACTGAGCATTTGAGATCACCCCTTTCTTATGTTTCATTTTCTCAGGACATGAGGATGTAATTTATGAATGACTTGAAAGCATAATATAGGAGACGTGATGTTTGTAGTGGAATAAAATAGTGTTTTGATTCCTATCATGTTGTAATGATAAACTTATGCATGTGACTTGTTTCCAATAATTCTAAACTACTCTGTCTTTCGGGATTCATAATCCTTGTATGTATTCCAATGTAATCAAATAAGGCACTGGCTCTGGGGAACTGGGTTCGGCTCCTTACACTTGGTATCAAAGTAAGTTTAGTAGAATACTTGGAATCCAGATTTAGATAAAGTACAATTAGGGAAGAGTCCCTAAGTTAGACTTTGAAGAAACACATACAATAACTTCCTAGTATTTTGGTATGGAATATATTATGTGGATCTTTCAATAAATACATCCTTATCTGGATACGAGTAGGTAGAGGTGGCTCTGGCATAGATGTATCTAGGGGTAAAACCCAAAAGCACCGCTTTGAGCTAGACTTGAATGGGAACTGGTACAAGACAACGATCTTTGCTACACTCTTGGTTACTGAATTCCTGGGGGATATTATTAGGATAATTCAAATTTTTTTTTACAAACCATTATAAAGGATTGAAATGTAAAATATTCCCCAAAGAAACCATTGTTTGAATATGGGATTCTCCAAGTGTAGGATATCAGTTTTTCATAGTATTTTTAAGATAAGATTATACATAATGATTTATATCCTAATATATTGTATTCCATTATCTAGATATGGTGCCTAGTGGATGGAATGGAAATCACACGAATGCACGTGTCCCCTGTAGGGATTTTCCTCCGACATAAGATATTATGTTGGCTCTGGTGTTGTGACTAGTGTTGAGCAACTCAAAAATATACTGGGACAAGTTACTCAGCTTATGAATAATATCCTTACACGTATGGAGCATCCAGATCCACCACGTAGAGGATCCATGCTAGATCACTTTATGCGACCACAACCTCCATCATTCAATGGGACTAAAAACCCATTTGTAGCAGTGCAATGGATATGTTCCTTTGAGAAGATATTTCTCACTTTGGGATGTAATGAAAGAGATAAGGTTGTCGTGGTAGTATATCTTCTATTGGGAGTTTCGGATCAGTGGTAGTCATTAATCCAAAACACAAATGTGGAGGAAGAGATAAAAGAGATGTAATGGAGGGATTTTAAGGAAATATTCATATAAAAATATTTCCCTCATGAGCAGTGAGCAGATATGGAGAGAAAATTATTGAATCATAGGTAGAAGTAAGATAATAATGTTTCAAGTTATTAATATAACTTCACAAGATTAGCAAGACATGTTGTATACTACATAAAAAATACAAGGAGCAAAATTGATCGATACTTTGACGTCCTAAAGCCATTACTCTGGCAGAAACTGGTCTCCCAATGTTTTTCATCATATGAGGATATATTTTCATGTGTCATCAAGATAGAAAAATAATTCTCTATGGATTATGAATTTAAGGGAAAGCAATAAAATAAGAGGGATGCTGAAAACCCGGGGAATGAAAATAAAGAAACGGGGAAAAAGGGAAGAGTTGAATTTCCACTATGTGACAATTGTGGAAAGAAACACCCAGGTGAATGCTTAAAAAGAGAAAGAGTATGATGTAAATGTGTTCATAAAGGCCATCTTGCTAGTAATTTAAAAGGGAATAAGGAATCCAATGATGTTCAATGAGATAGTTGTCGGAAGATGGGACACTATGATAATGATTTTCCAAAATGTCAAGGAAATATGAAATAGAAAAGGCCAAGGGATCGGGGACAAGATTATGCAATCACAACTGTAGGGTTTTAAGTTCCTAATGACGTTGTGGCATGTACTTTAATTGTTTCCTCATGTTTATCCAATGCATTTTTTGATTCCGGATCATCGCATTGTTTTATATCTTCCCAGTTTTCTATGAAAATTAGATATTTCCAAAAAAATTTAACAAGGGAGTTTTCAGTCAAAACTCCTAAGGGAAGTATCATTGCTACAACGATCAGTGAATTAGTTCCCATTATGGCATATGAATGTTCTTTATCTTCTCATATCATCGTCATACCCATGATTGAATTTGATATAATCCTTAGTAATGATTGGCTTTCGGACCATGATGTAAAAATTTCTTGAAATAAGAAGGAGGATACAATTTTTGATGACGATGATAAAGAACACCTTATCTTTAGAGCATAATCATCACCACCTGATTCTTATCTAGATTCTCCCCTAGTAGCTCAAATAAATTCAATTATTTGGGAGTAAGAGAATGAAATAACTATGGTTGAGGTAAGGAATGTTCAAATAGAGGATGTACCTATTGTGAGAGAAAATATTGATGTGTTTCTAGAAGATTCACCTGGACATCCTCCAGAACAAGAAATTGAGTTTTCCATTTATTTAATTCCTAGTTCAAGGCCCATATCAAAGAACCCTTATAGAATGGCCACTATGGAATTAGTGGAACTAAAGAAACAACTAGAAGAATTGAGTAATAATGGATTTATTCTCCCTCTTTTTTCTCTATGGGGATCCGCTGTCCTTTTTGTTAAGAATAAAGATGGATTTATGAGGTTATGTGTTGACTACAGGGAGATCAATGCTATTACAATAAAG
This sequence comes from Viscum album, assembly GCA_963277665.1. Classification (NCBI taxonomy): domain Eukaryota; kingdom Viridiplantae; phylum Streptophyta; class Magnoliopsida; order Santalales; family Viscaceae; genus Viscum; species Viscum album. Next base: position 2,010,135,086 of record OY728121.1, on the reverse strand, counting down.
AACAAGTATCCCCTACCTCATATTGATGATTTATTTGACCAACTGCATGGATTTAAATAATTTTCTAAGATTCACCTTCGATCTGGATATCATCAATTGTGTGTGAAGAAGGAAGAAATTCCAAAAATAGCATTTCAAACCAAGTACTAGAATTTTGAGTTTATAGTGATGCCATTTGTATTGACTAATTCACCATCTATCTTCTTAGATCTAATGAATAGAGTTCTCAAGGAATATCTCGATGATTTTGTAGTGATATTTTTTTATGATATCTTGGTATACTCAAGAAGCTACTAAGATCATGAAAATCACTTGCGCATTAACCTGTAGACTCTTAAAAGACATGAATTATATAGGTGGTTTAGCATGTGTGACTTCTGGCTTCAGTAGATTTCTTTTTATGGTAATATTTTCTCAAAGTATGGAATCCAATTTTATCCTATGAAGACAAAGGCAATCCAATATTTTCCCATGCCAATAAACATAACTTAGGTACACAGTTTTATTGGATTAGCAGGTTATTATCGGCTTTTCGTGCAGAATTTTTCCCTACTGGTTAACCCTCTAATGAAGCTCACAAGTAAAGGGGTTAAATTTTTTTGGACAAAATATTATGAACAATGTTTCTAAGAGTTAAAGATAAGATAATCAATGCTTCTATATTGAATCTACCATCGGGGAATGACGGGTTTGTTATAAATAGTGATGCTTCAAAGAAAGTACATGGTTGTGTCCTTATGAAAAATGATAGGGTTATTGATTATGCATCAGAACAACTTAAAATTCATGATAAAAACTATCCTACTCATGATATTGAGTTAGCTACTATAATATTTTCTTTGAAGATATGAATACATTATCTCTTTGGTGAAAAATGGAATATTTATACTGATCACAAGAGTTTGAAGTATATTTTCACACAGAAAGAACTCAACATGAGACAAAGGAGATGGACTGAACTACTCATGGATTATGATTTCATGATACACTACCACCAGGGGAAGGAAACTAAGGTGGAAGATTCCTCGAGTAGAAAGGATCATGGAGTTTTGAACAAGATGAGAGCTGAAAGGGATACCATTTTCATGGATCTAGTAAATAAGGATATGGGTATAACCATGGAAGGTGAAACATCAATTCTTTTTCAAATTGTTTCCAATCCATCTTTACTAGAAAGGATAAAATATTCTTAGGATGATGACGAGGAGTTTCGAAAGAAGATTAAAGCTGTGAATGATGGGTGATTGAGTGACTTTGTATATGAAGATGGAATTTTGAAATTTGGAAAGAGGAATTGTGTTCCCGATATACCTGATCTACAAAGGGAACTGTTGGATGATTCTCATAGTTCCAATTTCCCTATACACCCTGGTAGTACTAAGAGGTATAGTGATTTGAATGATCAATTTTGGAGGGACAACATGAAGAGGCAGATTGCTGATTTTGTGTCAAGATGTATGGTTTTTTTGAAGGCAATGGCCTAGAAGAGTATTGTATCCTTCTCCCATAACTGAGTTTAAATGGGATAACATCACGATGGAATTTGTCATGGGACTACCAAAGACTCCTAGAAGGAACGATGCAATATGGGTAATTATTGATCGTCTTGCCAAGTCAGTACATTTTCATGCTATAAGAGATGATCGACCACTTGAACATCTAGCAAGACTATATATTAATGAAGTTGTGAGACTTCATGGAGTACCCCTATTGATTGTTTCTGATCGTGATATACATTTTACATCAAGATTCTGGAAAATTCTTCCAAAGGGCCTAGATACTGATCTTTGTTTGAGCACTACCTACCTCCAACAAACTGATGGAAAATCAGAATGGACTATTCAAACATTGGAAGAAATGTTGAGGACATGTTCACTTGACTTTCAAGGCATGTGAGATCAGTATTTACCTCTCATAGAATTTTCCTACAACAATAGCTTCAATTCAAGTATACATATGTCACCGTATGAAGTAAGAATAATATCTATGCAGATAACCGAAGAAAGGATTTGGTGTTTCAAGATAGTGATTACGTTTTCTTAATGGTATCTCAATGGAAGGGTATTATACAATTTGGTAAGAAAGGAAAATTATGTCCCAGGTACATCAACCCTTTTTAAATTCTGGACCAAATTAGAGTCGTAGCTTGCCATTTGACATTTCCTCCAAGTCTCTCCAATGTTAACAATGTGTTGCATGTGTCAATGTTAAGAAAGTACATGACAGACCCAACACATGTACTTACTTATGAAGAAGTATAACTTGAGACCGATCTATCATACTGTGAAATGAAATTTAAGATTCTTGATACTAGATAACAAGTATTGAGAAATAAGACGACTCATCTGGTAAAGTTTCTATGTATGAACCATATGAGAGAAGAAGCAACATGGGAGCCTAAGGAGCTTATGTTAAAGATGTACCCGAATCATTTTAGGTAATAATATTAGAATTTCGAGGATGAGATTTTTGAAATGAGGGGAGAATGAAATGGCCCAAGGTTTTGAAAATAAATATTGATTGAAATTTTATAATCTAACCATTAAACAGAACATTGCCTCTTCTATGTTTTGAATTTCACAAAATGGTCATCTAGTGTTTTGTTCAGTAAGTCATTTGGAGTCTGATAGAAAAAACGTGATGTTTTGTAAATAGTAACATGCACTTATGAATATTAATATGAATAGTAAAATGACCCTTATGAATAGTAAATAATTATATTATTTTATTTTCTTAAGGAAATAAGATAATGAGATCCGAATTAATTTTTCTATGTCACATAAAACTAATTATACTTCATGATTATTATATTTGAATTAACTATGACTTTAATTCATAATTAAATTAATATTATTTAGAAAATTATTTTTGAAAAACGGATTTCACTTTTGAATTATACACGTCTAAAAATGGTAGCGGTGAATTTTTTGTATTTTTCTGAAATTCTTAAATTTTTGATGAATAGTGAAATACGATAAAATACTGTATATACAGATTATCTGTTAAATATGCTATTTATGACATCAAAGGTGATTCAAGGCCACTTGGTTCGAACTCACATGCACTTATTACTATAAGGGGTCACATGAAACCACACTATTAGTTGTCTTGAGGGAAATAATAAAATAATGAAATAAATATTCAAAATTTACTCCTCTTCTCCAATATAAAAACCCCTCACCACACCCTCTTCTCTTCACTCCTCCAAGCCTTGAAGCTCCTCAATGTTCTGCCCAATTACCCTTCCCTAGTCTCTCCCCACATTCAAGAAGCATATGTTCTTACCAAAAGATCAAAACCCCTTCCCATATGGAGTTGTTCAAGGAGGTTATTTCAAGAGGTAAAGCACCCTTTTCTTCATTTGGTTTCATTTCAATTTATCTTATTTTTCTGTCCTCTACTCACCTCATCTGTCCAAATGACCATTATAACTATAGTAACATCTATATACTGTATTTATATAATGTGAATTAAAGAACCATCCTAAATATTCTTACCCTCTACCTTTTGTATTTATAAATGAAATCGACGTCTAATAGGTTCTGATTTATAACCTTCATGGATGACGAAGTATTATTATACAATCATTGATTAATTACTAGTCCTGAAACCATATTGATGGATGAAAAAGACTATAAAATATTTTTTATAACCTAATAAATATTTAGGAACCAGAATATGTACATATAATTAAGTTATATGAAAAAACTAGTTCATAATATTCCAAATACCTTCGAATAATTGAAGTTGTTGTCATCTAATGATTCATCCTCATTCCATGTAACCAAACGATAGAAATGGAAATTAAAAAATCTGGATGTTCATAAATAATATTAAATCTAAATTCTGGATATTTAAACCCATTCCACATCATTACTTAAATACAAGTGAACCAAATATGAAAATAAAGGAAACGAACACTCCAAAACGATGAAATTCAATACAATCACTTATTAATAATGACATAAATGAAATAAACCGAATTATGGAAAACGAAATATATTTCTAATAGGTTATAAAATAAGTAATTAACATGTATATTTTCATATTCCAAGAGCTTAAGTACAATAGAGGAATACGTTTGGAGCTAAGGTAATGGATTTTCCACCCGAACTTCCACTTTCATTCGGGAAAATTTCATTGTCTAATTACCTCTATGTAATTTTTATGTACTTTTATGTACTCAAATTATGATCTGTGTGAGTATAATATATATTTTACAAAGAATAATCCTTCCTTATTTTATGGATAGTTACACTTTTTAAAAGGAACATTCAAAATTGTTTCAAAAATACAAACCCAATTCAAGGGAATTTCTCAAATTCTTACCAATTTTCAAGGGCACTATATAATATGTTTTTGGATGACATTACCTTTTTAAAATCACTCATTTTATTATGAAAATACTATATTACTTAACTTCTGGTTTCATACAATGATATTTCCAAAGTAACTGTTCTTTTCAAAATAAAAGTGTATTTCTCTCCAGAATTTCATTATAATTTTATAAGAGTGTTTTCATCTAATTCGACACTCATTTTGATTCCATGGTGTTATTGGGTTTAATCATTTATGAAGTAATATAAAATATTTTATTTAATGGTTTGTGACTAAATCTATTATGGATGATCTATCCTAAAACCATTCACCATTTTATTCTAAATGGTTAGTGTTTTATGTTTTATGATTGGGGAAAGATAGTTACATTTCATTTGACAATTTCAATATGAATGTATTTATTGTTTATGATTATGCCTTCTCATATGAGGAATGAATTGTAATTATTATGTTATGGGTATGGGCCGTTATAGCCCCTCGATTCATTGGTATTTCTCAGGAGACAACTAGACGTGGAATTGGCCGAGGCCTTTCCCAATGTGATATGGATTTTGGCCGAGGCCTCCCGAGGCCATGAAAAAATGTATCAAAATGTTTGGAATATTCACTTCCCTCATTATGTATCTAGTAATTGAATTTTCAGGTGGTTATTCAACTAGTAGAATACCCATTATTATGTTTTATTATGGTATTATTTATTCAACTCAAATTCCTACCATAATGTGTTCTAGTTTATTATTAATGGCACATGTTTTCACTTATTCACCATGTCTAATGTTTATATTTTCTTCTGTTTTATTTCTTACTCTTACTCAGTGTTTGAGCTCACCCCTTTCTTATGTTTCATTTTCTAAGGAAATGAAGATGTAATTTATGAATGACATGTAAGAATAATCTAGGAGACATGATGTTTCTAGTGGAATAAAATAGTGTTTTGATTCCCTTCATGTTGTAATGTTAAACAAATCTATGTAACTTGTTTCCAATAACACTAAACTAATCCATCTTTTGGGAACCGTATTTCTTGTATGTGTTACAATGTAATCAAATAGGGCACTGGCTCTGGGAAACTGGGGTAATGTCCTTTCAATTTTAAAGCTGAAAACCATCAATATGTGATAAGAAGATCGTGAAATCTTTCGATGATACACCACAAGCAGTATAGAGTAATAAGGTATCATCCAAAAAATCTTGTGATCCTGTTTCTATATTTGTTCCCACAATAAGTGAACGTTAGATTAGAAATTATAAACAATTATGGATGAGGATTGGTGAGGATTTTTCTTTCACAAGATTTGGAGTGAATGGGAAGAAGAATGTGGAAGGCAATTCTTCACAAAGAGCAAAACAAGTCAAGAAGAAGGCCCAAAAACAGAATACAAATAATTAAAGATTTTTGGATCAATGTTTGTGCGGAAATAGATATTATCTCTCTGCATTAAACTGTTGGTAAAATCCTCATAATGTAAAAGCCCAAAGTAAGCCTACCTCAAGTGGGAGAAAGCCAGAGAATAATAAGAGACATCTACAGGACTAGAAGCATCTGTTTACCATAAAAAGATTTGAAATGCTTGGTAACATATATTATTTATTAAATGGCAGTGGTCACAAGGTAGTTACACACCCATCTAAACATGCATTCATCATTCATATGAAAAGAAGGCCTCCAATACTAGCTACGTATGAAGAAGCTAGAATGAGAAGAAACCTGAAAAATATTGTGAACACAAATTTCCCCAAGATGATCTCATGTAGGGATGATTAGAAGACCCTGGATTTTAGATCCATGAAATTTAATGGAAATTCCTTCAAAAGAGAAACTAAGAGGGATGACAATCTGATGAACCTGAGTAGAAGATCAAAACCAGCAACAATAGTTCCAAATGACTTGTTGGTCATCTGACTAGAGGATTTGAAAAGAATGAGGAAAATCAAAGATAAAAAGCCCACGGCTGGTGATAAAGGAAAAGGAAAACTTTCACATTATTTAGATAAAGTGCATGAGAGTGTGAAACCGAAAATAAAAAAACCTGTTAAAGAAGTTTTATGTGAGATAAGTATGAAATCTGGTTACATTGCAAAAGGTTGTCTAACCTTAATACCATAGAAATATTAAGTCTATAGAAGGAGTAAGAATTTATCATTCTTGATGGATGTTATGAAGAAAAATTCCCCACACCATGTATAAGAGAATGTGTAGAGATCCATACCAAATAAACATATATCATAACATATGTTTTGATGTGAAAGAATGAGGACTGGAGTAAATAGAGGAACTTGGTTGAGAAAAGCATATAAACCATGCATCTCATATTGATGAATAAATGAGGAACCAACATACTCCCTAAATCATTTTAGTATTCTATTTATGTTAATAATACGGGGACATAAAGGTAAAACATGCTCTATGGGGGAGAACCTGAGAAGTAGCGAATTCGTTCAACTCTTGATACCTAATCTGAAGAAGTTTCCATCCTTGAAAGATTCTTCAATTGATATTAATGGATTAAAATGATGAATGATCACCCTTGATGAATATGATGAGGAGTTATTCCCTTGAGGGGGAGACAAATGAATAAGCTTCCAGAATTATTATTTCTTTCAGTATCACCTTCAAGTAATATTAAATTCAATTACTATGGAAATTGCTTAAAGAACATGTCATTGTAAAATGTATATAATTTTTAAATCTCTCATCCCCAGTTACTAGGAATGAATATCATTTTTACAAGGGGGAATTAACAGAATTAATCACTAACATAAGAAGAATGGAAGTCCCCTAGGCCACTAATCCTACAAATTTCACTTGAATGTTTTTGATCTATTGTTGAATTGAGTGCATGATTTTCAGGTTTATTATTCCCTATCACATTCAATTTATTCGGCCTATAATGAACGAGAAAACCCATACAAGACAAATTACATGAGTTCTCATCTCATGAGGTATCATAATTAGTAGATTATGGACAACATTGTTGTCTAAATAAAATAATTTGGTTTTCTAAATCGATCATTGCTCGTGTATACATAGAGTAAAATGATTTATATCACATTTCTCAAGTATGAAATGATACCCTTTTCCCATGAACTTTTGACTCATTTTCAATAAGGGGGAGAGAAGTGAAATTAATGTTTTGTGGACAGAATTAAGTAATGGGAGAGGTAAGATTCTCATTTTGATATTGATTCATTCATTTGAGGAGAACTATATGATATTGAAAACAAAATGAAAAGGCAGAGATTTTTTGTACCATTTTTTGTATAATGTTGTATTTTTCATTATTAGTTGTCAATAAAGATCAAAATCAAGAAGGATATGAAGGGATTAATGTTATAAAGTGGTCATGCAATATCTCCGTGCTCAAAGAAAATCATGCAAGAGATTACATGAAGAATAGAATCATATGATATTCATAAAGTGGAGAATGATTTTTGAAGAAGAAGAGAGAGTGTGTAATGGCTTGGAACTCTGAGACCGCCATGCATTTCACATTGTATCTAAATCTGATGATGCATTAATTATTTGTATTTCCCAAATATAATAAGTTTGGAGAACTTTTTATGCAAGCGTTATGAAGGAAAGTGGGTATAAATATACTATTAGTAATATTTTGGTTTTTATTGGAATGATTTTTCCTACTAAAAGATAGTGAAAGGATGTGACATTGAAAAAAGATATTACGCACAAGGTAAAAAATGACTTAATATTTAGAGTGAAAGTGGAGTTTTAATATCATCACTTGAATATTTAGAAAAGGAAAGAGGTACGCAAAAAAGCCAGAGTTGTGTGTGATAAAATAGGAATTTTTGCAGAAAAATGTTGTGCATGAAATAGCTGGTTGAGTTTTTTTTATACAAGTAGTTCCTCGGATCAGAGATACTGAAAATTAGAAAATTCAAGAGGCTCATGAAAAGTAAGAGTTGTTCGCGTAATGTGCGCGTAACAACAGACTTGTGCTTGTAAAAAAAATTTACAGTAAATGTGGGTTTTAAGTCTTACACACAAGGGGTGCCTTGGGATTAGAAATCCGAAAATAGAAAAAGGAATGCGGTGCATGAAAATTAAGTAAGGTTCACGTAATATAAATAAGTGAGAAACAATTTTATGCAAAAGAATCGGTTTTACGCACATGGGTCAAAAAAGAATATAAATATGAGGTTTCACCCTCTCATTTTATGATTCTCAACCCTTAGACAAATCATATGCTCTAACGTAAATAAAAATGGACATGTATACTGGTACACGAAATGAAGAAGTGATGCCTGAAAAATAAAGTGTTGCGTGAAGAAGAGAATTTCTGTGTGAAATGAAGAGTTATGATGAAATGCTTTATAGGCTAGAAGGTTTTTTTACGTGAAATGATTGAATTTTAGGTGAAATACACCTAGAAGGGTGCGAATAAAATTTGGGGGTCCCATAGGCCTTCGATAGGTTCATAGCACCCTCAAAGAGGATTCATCAAGAAGGGATTATTGCGTACCATTCAGTTTTACAAAGAGAAGTAGTATCACACACACATGACTGGTGTTTAACACCCTTGTTGTGATTTGAGAAGAGAATAAAAAAATACATGCAACTAAACTCAGATCTGCACGGAATAAAGGAACTATACTTATACACTTTGGTGTTGGTATTGGGAATTAAAGGAAGAGAAAGAGAATAAGAACACAGTGTTCCCAACTGAATATTGTGAATTTTTTAGGGCAGTATAGTTATGATGATGCTTTGTTGAGTTGATTTTAATTTCTTGAAAAATCACATGGGATTTTGTGACTATTTATGATAATGGAAGAATGAGATTTAGTGCATTCAGTTATTTCACTAAAGTAGAAGATTGAATACAAAAGGGCATGAATTCAGGACTCTGATGCAAGAAATATCTCTTGCTGAATAGGATACATATACTTCCATTATTATTTGTTGAGGATACCATCACATATATAAACTGATTTGGACTTTATCCAAGGTAGTGATCTAGGTGGAGTCAATGAGAGTGACTCAAGGGAAGTAGTGAGTTATCCCTAGATAGCTAAGTAGTGATCATAGGATAGAGTGAATGTTACTGATCCTTTGTAATCTATAATTAGTGACGAATAGGGGAATTTGGTATGACAGAAAACCTATCAGTGAAAGATCCGTGGATATAGCCCTTAGTGGTGAACCATGTAAAAAAGTTTTGTGGTGACCTTCTACATGTGAATTTTTTAATTACTTTACATATCTATCATACATGTTTAAACAAGTTCATAAAAACATGGGAACAAGATCCAATAAAGTAGAGAAAAAGTTGAAACCCTCATTAACCCCCCCCCCCCCCCCTCAGGGAGGTCTAGAGTCCTTCTGGATACAATGGTTTTTAATAAAGTATTTTAGAGTATATTCCCAAATTTTCTGTTCCACTCACTAATTTTTTGAAAAATAATATAGAGTTATCTTCTGATGCGTTTTTAAAGGAATATTTCAATGTGGTTATGAAAATATTAAACACTACCCTAATCATTATATCCCCAAATTTGGATTATCCCTTTGATCTAAGGTGTGATATGAATGACTCTATTATTGGTGTAATGCTTAGGAAAGGAACTGGTATAACTTTCCAACATATCTATTATTTGATCCAAATTTTCAAAGAGACGTAGTTCAATTACATATCTATTGAGCAGGATCTATGTTTTGTGGTATTCTATTTTGGTATGATTTCACTATATCTTGTTCCCTAAAAATTTTGGACTAACACTAATAAGAAAAGTATTTATTTTCATAAAATTAAACATCCAAAAAAATTATTAATTATAAGGATTTTATTTCCACATGTTCTCAATTTCAAGATTATCGATAATAAGTGATTATATAATAATATTATTGACCATCTCTCAGGGAATGAATTTAATCATTTTAGAGGAGATTCAAAGGTTGAGAAAAAAATATTTGTATTTAGTTTTATATCATTTTGAAGAAGAGATTATGGTACAACTGTTGTTCACCGACATCATTAATTAAAAGCATATTAGAAAAGACTGGCCAAAATTAATATACCAAAAGCGAATAAAAAATCCTTATTGAATTTATTTTTTTAGGAATATAGATTATTTTTTAATTTGAATGGGATTTGATTTATGGACTAAATTATTCCAAATAATGAAGTGGAATGTGTGTTGGAATTTTTTCACTCCACACAGACCAGTGTAAACTATAGATTAAAGAGAATAGTGTATGTGAACCTATATAACAGATTATTTAGGATAACATTTTATAGATACACATAGCGATTTTTCTTATTGTGATACCATTACCATCATAATTGAAACATGGATAAGAGAGAAGTTATATTGTAGAAACCCATTATGGAGGTCAAGTTTCTTATTTTATGGGTGATAGAATTCATGGGAAGTTTCTCCAATATTTTTTCCAAACATAAATTCTATTGTGTGATAATTACATATTTAAATGGGTTGAAGAAAAATACTATAAAAACCAAATCCTTAGTAGCCCAAATCTGGTTGGTAATTTATTGCATTAGTACTAAATACAAGATATTTTATCCCCAAGGACCAAATTGTTTAATTGTCTTTGTAAAATAGACACATAAATGAATCTCATGTTATAGTTGAAGTAAAATATAAAAAGTAGTGAAATTAAATATTATGAATCCTTGAACTCATCAAAAGATTCCTTCTTTATATCCCAGGGGATGGAAAAAAAGGTTGATATCATATTATCGTTAAGGGTTATGAAAAATTGTTGTAATATTGAATAAATATTAATAATCAATTTGGAAAGGTAAATAAATGAAAACACATTACATTTAATCAATAAAATGATAATTGAAATTATCTATGGATAAAATCAAAAAAATATCATGGATAATAATAAATGAATTATCAATAAGGGAAATTCAAAATTGTATACATCATAATCTCATTCGTCATTATATCTTTACAACTAAGGTCCTGGTTCAAGACATCTCAAACTATGGGAATTGATACACTAAATACCCATTTAATAAGTCTATCCAATAGGTTTTTATCGTGAGACATGTCAATGAATCAAGGGGCTTCATAAATACTAGCTCCACCCATCATTTCATGTCAAATACATTCTACTTTTATTGAATGATAAATTTTATTCATAGATAATATTCCTTGTTAAAAAATTTCTTTATTGAGTAAAACATTTATAATAACCATTTTCCCCTAGTCAATAAAATAAAATTAAATGTAAAAAACCGTACATTGTAATGGTATACATTTTAGGCTGTAATTATACCCTGGATATAGTGAATACGAATATTTAAGTGAATTTTGGTCTCTAATGATCATAAGAAAGTAAATGTTTCAAGATAAAATTAGTGGCCATAAAATAAATAATTGATAAATAAATATCATCAATTCATAAAAAATTGTATTTTTATTAAAATAATGAATTTTTTAAAATAGAAAAAATTAGAATAAAAAATTTAAAATTAATTTTTCATAAAGATATTTGTTTTTCAAAACATCGTAATTTTGATTAAAAATATAAATAGTGTAAAATTGATACAGCGGCAGAAAAATCTATTATTATCGTATACATTAAGAAACATTCATTTTGACTTTTTAAAAAGAAATTCAAAAATGAATGTTTTAGAAATAATTATAAATATTTATTTAAAACCTTTTAAAATTTCAAGTATATCATAAAATTTTCCTTTGGTAGATAAAAATAATTTTTTTTAAAAAAAATCAAAAATTAAATGATGGAAAAGAAATATACACAATCAAAAAGTGAAATAAGATCGCTTTTTTCAAAATGTATTTTATGGATTTATGTGAAAAATAGACGAAACTTAAGAATAAAAAATGAAAAATAAATTAATATTTAAAGGATAAAAAAATTTATCGACTTTATGAAGGATCTATTATAATATTATTTTAATAAAAATATAGGCTATCCTAAGAAAATGATGTTGTAAAATAAATGATTACCACTTTAGAATCATTTAAATTTGAAACCAGTTAAAATATTAAACATGAATTATATCAATATATATGATACATGAGTACCTTTTTCACCCCATTACTATTAAATTGTTTTAAATAAAATGATTGTTACCACACATACATGATATTTAATAAGCTTTCACCATGGAGAAATTGAAAGATATTGAAAATATTCATGGCCGTAAAACACATATTTAGGAGAAAGAAAAGGAATCATATTAACCATAAATCATATCCATTCTCCTATAAAGGATGCGTCGGCTATTATGGTTACACACCATATATTACACAATTAATGGTATTATTTAAATCTATACATACCATTCATTTAACCAACAACAATCATTGATGAGTCGAAAATCTTAGTGATAACAAACTAGACCCACATTAGAGTAGAAAAGAACTCCAAATAAAAAAGAATATAGATATTAAGAGAAATTAATTCCAATGAGAAGACTCATATATCATGGATTTACTATTATGTATATAATGTGGTGAAAACTAGAAATGTCTGGTTATATATAATTGTGGGGAGCCAACCAAACAACAAAATGTCTTCCCTTATAGTGAAAATAAATGTATATAGCTAAATAATAATAATTAAAAAATATATATTAATTTTATATATCTAAATTGGAATTATATATACCAAATAAAAATAAATTAGTTTATAATACCAAGTACGTCTCAATGAGAGGGTATGAAAATCCATCGGGACCAGCCTATGATTGCACATGAAGCTTAGTCGGATGACCATGTGAAGGTTGAGGGCTACCATCACGATACAGGTGTTGGGGAGGGGAAGTTCCTTGTAGTTATAGACTGGATGAATTACCTAAAACCTTTTGGTCATGTAATTTCTCTTAATTTTGTGGGTCATGTAATCTCGAAAGCCTATGGGACATTTAAGTGTTCCCCCTCATCCCTTGAAAGAGTTGGTTATCAAAAATCAATAAAAAATGAATTCCTTTGAGCCATTCGGTTTAATTATAGAATTTATTATGTCAAAAAAATTAAAATCACAAAAAAACTAGGGAAAATAAAAAAATGTATATTTTTAGATCATTTCACACATATTAATGGAATATGATTCAATGATTAATAAGTATGATCCATTTAATGAAAATTGAGTTAAGAAACCACATACATCAAGTTCAACTTTCCTCGTATGTTCTTCTATTCTATTGTATAACAATATTAAATTTATTATACATATATAAAAATTCATATAAATATATATAATATCATATATAATCAATTTATAACATATTAGCACCATTTTTTCTACAAATACATTAATATTATAATTCTTTCAGGCGTTAAATGCTTTATTTTTCATGACAATTTTAGTTCAGTAATTGCAGTGCTTATACCATGATTACGGTTCCATAATCTCAATAATGTTAAATATATTATAAATATAATATTTATTCATTATATATATTTATATTTTTTTGTTTATACTCATACATAAACTATAGAGATAGAAAAATGAATTACACTATTTATTGAGATGATAAGATGTACATACCAAAGAATGCTAATTTCACTTTTTGACAGATGGAATGGAAGAAAGGTAAATGATATTTAAAATTTATATGATAATTTTTTCACAATATATATCTTATTTAATCATTTATATATCCTTATTTCCATTCATGTAAATCATAAAGGAAACATGAATCAGATCATTTATCGTAGGTGCTTTACTAAACATACGCATGATCCACGTTATTATTTTCCCACAGATATAAAGGTAGTAAGGGAGATATTATATTATAATTTAGAATAATAATTATGTAATATATATAATTTTTATTCAATAGATACATTTTTTTAAAAATCATAGTGAAGGTGTGATAAAAAATGACTTACATAGTTATGCAGGATAATAAGCCGTACAAATAAACGATCAACGTTTTTGCTTATAGTATGTTATAAAAAGGATGAAATGTGGTTTTATAATAATAATAATAACATATTATAGGTAAAGAAATTATAGTATACATAAGATTAAATAAATTTTAATGAGTGAGAATAGATGATAACCACTTTTTTAGTAGACTTCCTTTAGATTCCTTTATAAGGACCCTTAGAATGCTATTTTTAGAATACAAAAAAGAACTAATTACTATATATATTTTAATAAGAGAAATTGTCTATTATTTTTCAATATAAATGGTTAAAATAGGTGTGATGAATTGAGGGAAAGGGGTGTCCTTTTTATGGGATGGAAATGACAGACATAGAATTTCTAAAAAGGTTAAAATATTTTTCTATCATTCAAAAGGAAAAATATTACAAATGGTATGATATTTTAATAAAAAGTTTCTAAAGATTAAATATACTAATAAAATGAAATTTAGATCTATTTTTATGTCATTTGGAATACTATATTTTGGTATATCCCCTCCAGTAAACATTTAAAATCTTAACGATGATAAGATCTTTTTAAATGCCAATTGGTTAAAATTTTAATTATAGGTTTGAAATTTCATCATAAATAAAATTAATTAAATTTTAAATATATATTTGACCCCTTTTCCAATTTCAAAATTTTTATTGTTTTTAAATAATTTAATAAAATATTATTTTTAAAAGATGTCATTAATTTCATTTTTTACACTTCTTATCATTTGACATTAAAGACACCAATAAAAAAATAAATGGAATGTAATCCTTCAAAAATATATAAAATTGTATACTAATCAATAAAATCCATGTAATAAAATAATTTCCCCAAATATTTATACATTTAATACATTTAAATTTTTTTATTAATTTTCAAATAATTGAATTAATACTGGGTCAGCGTTGCCTAAGCATTTAAGATAATTTTTCTACAACAAAAAATTAAAAAAATTAAAATTAAAAAAATTAATTTATCTTTCAAATTAATATCACAAAAATTAACAACTATTTATCCTTTATAAAAAATATTATAGTTATTAATGATATGAGTGTGACATTTTGTTTTTATTCTTTACTTAGATTAGTATAATGATCAATATCAATAGAAAACAAAAGAAAGTGGACATATTTTTTTAATTGGACGGAAATGAAAAAAATAAATTCATCCAATAGTATATATTAATGTTTTACTAAAATTATATTTCCTTGACCCAATGATTTAACGATATTTTACCATTTTTATCCTTACATATGTGACAAATATTTACTTCGATTACTATTCATAATGACAAAAAATACACCTTTTCCAAATTTGAACCTCATTAATAAAAATAGTGATTCGAATTTTCCAAATTCAATTCCATAAATTTTCAAAAGTTATATTAAATGTAAACATTAAAATTGAATAAATATAGGTTTTCTAAAAATGAGTTTTAAGAAGAAAACTGACTTATATCAAAATCATGGAAAATGAAAATACTAATGAAATTAATTATATTATTCTAAATAAAATGGTAAGTATATCCCTATAAGAACCAATAAAATATATTATGATCATTTTAAATTACATTATTTAAGGAAATGAAATTATATTATTTGAATAATCAGTATTGTCACTGTTCAATAAAATTCAATTATTTTAGAAAAATACCTATATTTTACACTAATTTAATATTGATATTCTTATTTCAAAAATGACGGCAAATTCAGAATATAAAATTTCTTAACGTTACATAAATTCAATATAATTCCCATGAACATAATAAAATAAAAACCCACTTTTGAAGAAAATGCATTTTTGATGCATAAAACGACATCACAAAAAATGGTTATTGATGAAGATCTCATCAATACATTTATATTGAGAACTAAAAAGGTAAATTAATTTTATAAAGAGTTAAATAGTATTCATAAATGTCAATTTAATTGTTATGTTTTAACATTAACATTTAAATAACAATATTCTTATAATAAATCTCAATTATCTTAAATCATTGTGTTTCATGTTATGAAAGCCATATATATTATTATTCATTTTAAACAAAATTTAAATGGTGTTACATTCAAACCCTATTAAATAAATTTCACCATCATAATTTTATTTCGATTATCACATATTCATCTTTTATTGAAACCCCACATTATACACAGGGATAATAAAACTTGTTTGGAAAAGGGAAACTATGAAAACGTAAATTTTATCTAAAATATAAAATATTCATGTTCCCAAATAATCAAAAAATTGGTGGGAAGTTATGTATTGTAGTGTAGAAAAAAATAACATATAATGACAAATATATAGTGATAAAGAATATAGTCATGAAATATTTAATGACCCAAAAACCCTGAATCGCTAAGGGGTGAAATAAAAATTATTTTATAGGAAATGATGGTAAATGGATAACATTTTTATTTGTGGATAATTTTTCAAAAATTAAAGAGTTATTTTTATTCAAATATGTAGAACCTAATAAAATATAATTAGAAGATTTATTTCTATTTCATAAGTATTATTTAAACCTTTAATTGTGTCTTGATTAATTATTCTTCATATCTTACTCTAAGAAATGAATATTCAAGAAGAATTTGTCATGCTTGATGTAGTAGTTTTATCCTTTAATTGATCATAAGATCTATAAAAGGGTAAAAATATGTTCCGCTAATTTTTAAATATTAACCATAGATGAAATGGTTACTACAAGACAAGATAATACCCAAAACATATAAACAATTATAATAATAAATTTTACTTCAAAAATTCCATAATAAATCGAATGTTTCAACATAAATTATTCCAAAAATAAATAACCCTACATCCTTATTAATATCAATAAAAAAATATTAAAAAATTTTAACCTCAAATTTAATCTCATGCTTTTTAACATACATCACTAAAAATTTAATTGTATTCTTCCCAAATAATATTTCTAGTTAAACACCATTATAAAAATGAAGTAAACATATAACTCAACCGAATAAATAATCCCAAAAATATATTATTAATCACTATGATAAGCCACTATATAACATAATTGTTAAATTCACATTAAAGTATCATAAATCAAATTTAGATACTCATAAGAAACGTAATCCTTATCTTGAGAAAAATTATCTCTAAAAATTACAACTAGTGAATGAATAACTTTTTGACTATCAACATTATCTATATTCCACTATCCAATAGACCACAACTAATATAACATAAAATAATATACTAACCCAATGGTCCATTTAAACATTAATAATGTGTTCTTCAGAAATATCATTAAAAATCTCAAATCACCTCAAAATCCCATCACATAAAATATATAAAGGTGTATCTATGATTTTTAACATTTTATCAACCTTAAAATTATAATCCCTTGATGGTATTCAGAACTATTAAGCTTACCTCAAATGAAAACAGATATATAATTCATAAAAACTAACATAATTTTTATACCTCAAATAAAATTTATTTTTCCTCCATATATCCAAAAATTCAATAAATGTCATGAAATGTTATCTAAATCACTTTTTTATATAATCGATAACCAATTTTAGGGTCATCATTATTATCCCATTTAATTCGTCAATCTCAATAAAATATTTATCCCAAATGAAAATTATCAAGTTACCACTAAATCAGTTTTATTAGTTCCTGATACCTTTCCAAATATATTTTCAAATCCTTAATGAAAATATATAGTGGGAGAATAATTTTCTGCCACATTATTCTGGTATCCCTAATATCATTGATATAACACTTTTAAAACCTAAATATGAAATACAAATACATAAAAACTTCTATCCTAACACTTCAAAAATTATATTAACCTTTTTCATTCCTTGGTCTAAGTGTCATCCCTTAAATAAGTGAATTGGTACCTTGGGATGAGGATCATATCCCTCCATTGATATCATAATTTTTCATCACAAAATAATTTGTATATTCCCATTAATTTTCACAAATAAAAAAATTTCCCAATCCCTTAAGACAATCTATGGGGTCCCTTTTTCCACATTTCATACATGAAGAAAATTTATCTTTCTTTCCTCCATGGTCTTTGCCACCTAAGGTCTTATCAAACATTATTATATTATTATTTATTGATTATCAGAGTAAGTTAAGGTGTATGTTATTAGTAATATATCATTATAAACAGTTAGAAATAACCAAAATATATTAAACACTAGTAACCATCCATATTATTTCTCATAATAACCCCATTTCTGTCACATTCAGCATTGACATGATTCCTCATGGTTACAACAATTTACTAAAACAAAAATAAATAGTATGATCAGAAATAATCATGGTTGGAAACCACATAATAAATAACATACCATGATTTTGGAATGTTATTCAATAAATCTACTTATCTTCAATTTCATTCATAGGGTTATGGTTCATAATGTAGGTTTTTATTAATCTAGTTCCTAAGGGTTTTACTAAATGACATCTAATACCAACTGTAAAAATCTCTCATTAGGATCCCAAAGATAGTGGTTACATTATTATATAACTACTAGATACATGTGATTACATAACAACTTCCAAAAAATTCATGGTTTTCAAAAACTATATACATACAGGATTCCCATATTACATTAGAAGTAAAATACAAAACACCATGAATGTAAATATTCTAAATCCTTGAAATCATTAAAATATTCCTTATTCATATCATGAGGAATGAAAAAAATAAAGGGTGATCTCATATAAATAGTAATGGTTTCATAAAATATAATATATAAAGAATATATAATTAATAAAAAATGATAAATTGTTGAAAACACTTGCCACTTAATCAATAAGTTAAGCACAAAATGCATCCAGGGATAAAATAAAGTCAATGATCTCATGGATAATAAAAACTGAATTCTCTATGATGAAAATAACCACTATTATATGTCATGATCACATGAATAATGATATCTTTTCCACCAAGTAATTGTGACAATATATATTAGACTATGGGTAGGCATACACCACACACATATGTAGTATGTCTATCCAATATGCTTGTATAATGGGACATATCAATACATGGAGGGGGTATATAATTCTAGGATCCACCCATCACTACATTTCTAATTAATTACACAAATATTGAATGATAATTTAATATATAACAATATCCATTTTAAAAAAATGCATGTACTAAGGAAAGAATATGGTATATCATTATTTCCTTAATAAATCGAATAAAATTAAAAGCTACCCCCATATATAGAAGTGGAATATGGTTTCAGAAATAATTATATCTACGATAAAAAATATTTTTTATATTTAATAGAAATGGTATGTCCAATGATAATAATAATTTTAATGTATAAATATGAATTTAATGACCAAAAAATTAATAAGAGATAAAATATGACCATAAATTCATCAAATAAGATTATTTTAGAGTAAAATTGAGTCTTTTAAAGAATAAATAAATTGGAAGAAAAAAATTTAAAAGTGTTTTTCATAAATAACTTCATTTATGAAACCATTTGATACTTATATATTAAATATAAAATGTGTAAAATTGTTATAGTGGGGGAAAACTGTTAACACTAAATATATTAAAAAACATTCCTCTTGACTTTTTCAAAATAGATTTGAAAATAAACTTTCCAAAAATAATTATAAATATTCCTTTAATTTTTTGTGAATGTTCTACGAGAACATAAAATTTCCATTGAGTAAATAAATATTATTTTTTGAATTATTTTTTCAAAATATATACATGGAAGAGAAATATACCCAAGAAAAAGTGATATAAGATCAATTATTATATTAAAAAATTATTGTCTTGATTCTAGGAAAAAGTACAAGAAATATTGGATAAAAACATGTATAATTTTTAAATAACCAGATTATATGATAATTTATAGGGTTTATGAAGGATTTATTATAATATTACTTCAATGAAAATAAATGAAATCATAAAAAAATAAGGTTTTAAGATAAATTCTTACCTATTTAGTAACGTTTAAACTTTAACTCCAGGAAAGTGTAAACATTAATTGTAAAATTAATCATCATGAATAAATATATTTTTATTTTAAATAGATAAAATATAATTATATACAACACATAAAAATTTATTAGTGCATAAAATCAAATATTTCACAATTGAGTGGAAATTGAGATCGAATCCCTTATAAAGATCATTTCATTGAAGTGACAATTAATCAATGAAGTGATTATGTGTAATAAATTTAAATAAAAAAAATTTAAATGAAATATAAAAATATATATGTAATTTCACATTTAATAATGTCATAATATAGTTCATGATGTAGAAGTATAACCCAATGAATAGAAATTGAGTTGGGAGACCCCTTACCCCAAGAAAGACATGCATAGTATGTTATTTTAGAGACATATATAATATAATAAAATTAATTATAATTATATAATATAATAATATACATATCTATAACATCATATATGATCTATTAATAACATATTATCCCCAATTTCTTAATAATCATTTATTATTACCATTATTTTGAGTCTTACCTTCTTCATTTTTCATGAGAATTTCAGTTCGGTAAGTCTAGTCCTTATACTTCGATTAAGGTTTCATCACCATAATAATTTAAATATTAAAATAAATATAATATATCTTAATTATAAATATATCTTCATTAATAAAATTTAAATATAGAAAAATGAATTACACCGTTCACGAAGACGACAGGTCATACGTACACATAAACCTTAATTTCACTTTTTGATGGATGGAATAAAAGAAAGGTAAATAATAATTATCTATTATAGGATAATATTCATATAACATATATATTATATATTAATTAATTATTTTATTATTACCAACTAAATAAAGTGGAAATGAAAACAAATCACATCGCTTCTTAGAGGTTGTTGCCCATATGTACACAAAAGCATTGTTACCAATTTCCATCGGATTGGAAAGTAAGATGGTAGGTATGATATTGTAATTTCAAAATAATAATTCTGTAATTTATCATATATATTCATTATTTTAATCTTTTTAACCATCCATGAAAAATGGTTATGAAAAACTAATTACAATGCTACGTGGAGATGGTAAGTCATACATACACACTAGCAATATTTTCTATTTTCATAAGATGAGAAAAATATTGAAAGTTGTTATATAATAATAATAATAACATATAAATATATTTATAATGTATTATTTATTATTTTAGGATGGTTACAACATATTTTGAGATGTGTAAGAAAAAATAAGGTTGAAAGGGTGGGTAAAGATGATTCCCACTTCATTATTAGACCTCTATTAGATTCCTTTTTAAGGAACATTGGAATGGTATTATAAGAATAATGAAACATGTAATTAGTGTATAGATAATATTTTAAGATTAATAGGTAGGGGATGGTCAAGATATATGGCTAAAATTGGTGTGAATAATTCAGATAATGTTGATACCCATTATAATCGATTGAAATGACATAAATAGAATTTTAAATATTTTGAAATATAAATAATTCATTATAATGAAAAATAGTACAAATCGCCTAATATTAAAATAAAAATAATATAAGGATTAAATATAATCATAAAATTACTTTTATAAAGGTATTTGTTTCATTTAAATCATTGATTTTTGTTTAACCCCTTGGTTAACCAATTTTAACTTCAACACCAATAACAATTTTTAAATTTTTATGTGTTATAAATTTAATTATAAGGTCAAAATTGGATTATAAATTGAAAATGATGAATTTATAAACCATATCATGACACCATTATCCTATCTCACAATTTTTTTGTCTTTTAACAAATTTAGTAAAATATTTTAACAATTAAAATTCATTAATATCAATTTTGACACAATTCTTTTAATTTTACATTAATAAAACCAATGCTGTGTTGTAATTTGAATACAATAATATAAAAAATTAGTAATATGATATATTAATCTAAGAAATTGTAATATAATTTTTTTCCATATTATCTTAGATTAAAAAAAAATAAAAATCAGTTATTTTATTTTTCTATTAATTGACTAAATACAATGTCAGCATTGCATAAGAATTTATGGTAATTATTCCTTAACTCAAAATGAAAAATACAATTCAATGAAAAAAAATTAATTAATTTTCAAAATTAATATTTAAAATCATACATGACCCATTTTATCATTATGAAAAAATATAAGATTTTCTAAATTCAAGTGTGTCACATTTTGTTTGTGTTGTTTCCTTAATGTAATAAAAATGGGAATATAAAAGGAAAATATAAAATAGTGGCTTTATGTTTGACAATATGGTGGAAATGGATGAAATAAATTCATAAAACGTGATAAAATAAGCGGTTATTAATATTTTGAAGCCTTATAACAAAGTTTTAACCCTAGTTTACCCATTTTACATTTACTGAGGGGACTAATATTTACTATAGTTACTATTTATATTTACAAAAAAAGGGACCTATTTACCAAATTTTAACCTAATTATCCCAAATATAGAATACAGTTTATCAATTTATATTCCAATAATTTTCAAGAGGTAATTTAAAATCAAACCAATAAATTGTGGTGAAAAAACGTTTTCTATAAAAACACATTTTTAGAGGAAAAATTGACTTTTATATAATTAATATAAATAACTAATTGTAATGAAAATAGTTAAATTAATATAAATAAAATGGATCATATTTAACTTTAGGACCAAATACAATATATAATTGTACATTTAAATTACTTTATTTATGGAAAATAAAAAGACAGTATTTGAAAAATCTATATCTTTAACTAATCAATTAAAAATAAATAATTTCTGAAAAAAACAAGAAAAATACACTCTGTTTATTTTTATATTCATATTTTATAAAAAAAATATAAAATACATTTTCTGAATGATTAAGAAAATAATTATATTTTCCTCACACAAAATGAAATAAAAAATAACTTTTGAAAAAAATAATGATTGAAAGCATATAATGACATCACTAAAAAATGTTTCTCTATTAATAATTAATCATTAAATTTGTATTGAGTAGGACCATTAATAATATATTTAATATTGTAGTTACTCGTATTCTTACCTGCATATTCAAAGGTTATATAATAAAACTCACTTTTAAATAATAATTTTTTTAAAATATACCTCAATTTAAATAATGATCGGTGTTGCCGGATAAATACAACACCGAGATTATTATTCTCATTAAAATAAATTTTTGTGGTGTTACAAGGACACCATGATTAATATAGTAAAGGACATTAATAAAATTCTTAATGATAACATTTTATCTAAGTCTGGAGTGAAAATAGTCCAGATAAGTGATCATATAACATATTTTCAAAAGCAATTACTAAAGTGAGTATTTGAAAAATATGTAAGTTGGTACAACATAAGATATCTATACCATCATAAAATTAGTGGATAGGATGTACTCTCAAACTGAGAGAATAAGTTTACCATGTATAAGAAACTTAATTCAAGTAAGATGAACTGGTTAGGAAAAAATCACTAATACAATGTGCCCCTATCAAATAGCATAAAAAAACTATTGGGAATATCACAATTATTGTCAGTGTGTGTGAAACCATTTAGTATTCTAGTGTATATTTCATCAAAATGTATTGTGTGATAATATCTATTAATTTGGTGGAATTTGATATTGTAATTCATATATTATTATATTAGGATGATCTTGATGATATCTATAGGGACTTGTATTCTAGTCCCACCATCTATAAGGATAAATCATGGGGAATAAAAGAAATATGCAAAGGAATGAGATACACATGGAAGATAATTTACTTTATGATAAATAATGATTTCTTATATTCCAATGTAATCTCATTCTATGTTAGTCACGAACTTTTATAATAACAATAAATTTAACACATGGAGATTTATAGATTCATTATAATGAGGAATTAGAATTCAAGAAAAAATATAAAAACCAAAAGATCGATTTTTTACATTCTCATGTGACAGTCAGAAAATATCTATTCATTGATAGAAAAAAACCATATACATCTTCATTTAGAGTTCAAATAAAGTTATTTCTAGGAGGATACCCAAATATGATTGCATTAGTTTTATATTATTTCATTCATTTTAGGTGGATTTATTCTAAAGTGTTAGGAAAGTTTTCAATATTGATAATCTAAAGAAATATAGCATAATTTTCTTATTGGATATATGAGGGAACGATCCCAATGGATGATGAAGTAATGTTAAATTCATAAACAAAACATCCTCAGGGTGTATCCTATTTGGTTAAACTACATTAAACAATTTCATAAAATTTGAATAGAAAATATCATTATGTGGGAACTCAATTCCTGGATTAATAACCGCAATTTTATTTAAATATAATACATTTAAACATTTATAGGTTCATAAATATGTAATAATGACACCCTAAAAACTCATCCATAATAAGTTAATAATGGAAAATATTGAAACATCCATAACCATTCCACATTTCCATAATATCAAGGTAAATTGTAAAAAAACAATTTTTATATTGGGAAAAGTTCAGGTCACAACAACACCCCATTATTTACTCTTTATTTGGATCAATATGATTTAGAATCATTTTCAAGATAAGGAATATAATACCACCAAAATGAGAAATCCTATAAAAATATACTTTTGTTACCAGAAGGTAATGATGGAAAAGATAATGGATGATATTTAGGTCATTGAATGTAATAAATGGTTGATAACCAGACAGTGTAGTATATTGGTTCCCCAAAAAACTATTCATCATATGTTATTCTAGGAGTTATATCATGTGAAATCATCATAGGTAGGATTAATTTAAGAGATGAGTTTGTTAGGGTGGTGGGATCCATTGAAAATTTGAGGATTTCCCTTGAATATTGAGACACGTAGATTATAGCTCATGTATATAGGATGATGATATCAAGTGGAAGCAATAACTATGAACCTCAAAATATTGGGTGTAATCACATTTTGATGGAAACACATTGCATTTTAATTATCCTCCTTTAATTTGAATAAATTAAAGAAAGGTTCTCCCAAGTATTATTATGCATGTTCAGACTGCCCAATATATTTGTGTTTAACTTCTGCCTTATTTCCATTCTTATATTTTTCTTTAGATTTTTCATGTATATTTCATTTTCAGTATTTCATTTTACTACCATTACTTTGGTTTAGTGTATTCCATCTTCCAGATTCCATAGTGTGCGGTTTATTCTAATGCTTCAACTTCTTCTTCCTGGTAATGTTCATGTACTGTGTTGTATTATGGTTTTGTTATACAGTGGATATGAAACCAAAAGTGATATCAAATATCAATGTAGGAGTATTTTAGGTATAAGTT
This sequence comes from Viscum album, assembly GCA_963277665.1. Taxonomy (NCBI): domain Eukaryota; kingdom Viridiplantae; phylum Streptophyta; class Magnoliopsida; order Santalales; family Viscaceae; genus Viscum; species Viscum album. The sequence continues at coordinate 2,010,109,563 of OY728121.1, read as the reverse complement.
ATCTAGTGAATGTGTTATAGAGCTCCATAGTTTTGGGTTCATTCCAGAGCATCTACTTCTTCCAAGTTATGTTCAAATAGTGTGTTCTATGGTTATTTTATCAAAAAATGGTTATTAACCAAAAAATTAAATAAAATATCATATCTGGTGTATTCTAGTTATATATTCCCTAGTTAAGCTATCTTATAACTCAATTAAATAAAAAAATTCATCATTTCACTTCAAGGAGAAGATCAGTATGTTGTTACTAACCTATAACTACCAGTTTCTTAGAAGTATGGGGAGTTAAAAACATCTCGAGGAAAGGAATATGATGAGTGTAAGGGCTAGGTGACAAGTATTTATCGAAAAAAATTTATATTTTGGAAGATACTGATCAATGGTTACATTATACGGAAGGATAATGGTCTTCCATTATAAATTACCAAGAAGGAAGTGAAGAAAATTGAATCTAAACATGAATTTATAATAAATCCCTTTGGTTTTATCGAATTCCACTTTCTTGAAATGTGTAATTAAACATCTGTAATGTGAAGACAACATAAAAAATCTTGAATGTTCTCAATGGTATATGTGAGAATCCCACAACTAGTAAAAATATGTTTTTTCTAATGGGACTCTAAAATGAGATAATTTTTTAATATAATCCGGATTTCGATCGTATAAACAAAATCATTGATATTCTAATTCAGTTTGAGTTAGGGATAGTAAATAAAAGAGACCCATTTTGTGTGTGTCTTTCTCTCTATTCAATCTAGGAATTGTGGGATGTGATGTTTATTTATATGTGTAACTCTATTAAAAAGTTTTAAATAACATTAATTGATGTTAGAGACCTGATATGGAATGAGGAGATTAATCGAAATGAGATCTAGGTATCTTTTGGTAACACAAAAATGCTGAATAAAGATAACAAACTGGATGAAAACGTATCCATAAGGGAAAAAGGAAGGATAAGCCAAAGCAGGAGTGTCTCACCATATGGTTCTCCACTATATAACAATTTTATAATAAAATTGCACAAAAATAAATATTATTGTAAAATAAGGGTGAAAACAAAAAGTTATTTTTTCGGTAGAAGGATGGTAAATATTCTATTTGAATATATGAGTGGCTGGAACCTAACTTTTTATTGCCAATTGGGGTCTTGGGTGATATATTTCAGTTATTTATTCCAATATATAACTATTTATGGAAGAATGATATGTTTTACTTCTATATGTTTTTTAAATTCTTATCTTTTGGATGATAAATGTCTTTAGAAAAAAGGGAAATGTATTTTAAAATCTAAATGCAGAACAAAAGGACATATGATTTAAAGGATGTGTAACACATTCTTGTGTTTATGAAAAAATTTATCTTGGTGGGATAACATGATGATGAAGTTATATATATATATATATATATTTCATAAATGGTTCATGGAAAATTTCATTTGACTCCATGTCCATTAAAATATGAGTGAAATATGGAATGCACTATCTCATGGGTTTATTATAATGAGTGCTGCGTGTTAGAGATTTAACCTAAGATAAGTTAGGACACAAAATCAAGGGAATATCATTGAAAATGTGGTGACGATACTAGATATTAAATTATTATTTAATTCTGGATGCATGGAACATGGAATGTTTTAGGATTATGTATTTTTAAAGTAGCATATGTTGTCCTTCATGATAGAAGGAAAAATTACCAAGTACAGAAAGATAGTGTTGGTTCACACGTATGTTTGGGAGAAAAATATTATTCATTCTAACAGAGTGTTACTATTCTTTGTAACGTCCATTTATGATTACATATGAAAATTCTAGGTGCACATTATAATGAAAATGTCTATGGTTTTTGAGACATTCATCTTGATGAGTTCCAAGGTGGAAAAATTGGTCGAATGAAAAATTAGGTTCTTATGATCTAAGAGTAGTGGTGATTATAGAAGTGCATATTTTAATAGATTTTATTATTATTATTGGATTAAATTTAAGAAGCCCATTCCAGGGAATATGAAACACAATAGAGTTGTATAGAAGATAAATATGGTGCTGGTAGAGAAGACTAGGAGTGTTCCAATTTATACGGGGTTCCCAAAGGTACTTTGGGTATAAAATGGGAATTGTGTAGAATATATAATCCCAAAAAGTCTATCATCAACAATAATATAACACGTTTTAGATATCATTTTTCTTTAGGTATGGTATATTTCAACCACCTAAATGAATTTATTTGAATAGAATATATCTATTTAATGTCCATATAGTGAGAAATGATAGAAGTTAAGCATGAAGCATTTTACTTTTTGGATATGTTAAAGAAGAGTTTAGATTTAGAATCTCAGATAAAGACTCTCGAAAGGTTATCTAAAGTAGAAATTTTCTCTTAAATGATGATTTCATGTGGAAGGATAAGTTCATAGAAGAAATTACTGATAATAGAAAAGTTTCATACAATGATAAAGTTTAGTTGGGTAGTTATTTGGAATTTAGGCATGTACTATAGATTCTGGGGAACATATCAATACAAAAAAAATCAGACCATCTAGTAGAGTTTTCAGAAGAAGGTGGTCAGGATTTTATGGTCTTTTCTATAATATATGTTCAAAAGTGTTTGAGGAATATGTAATTGATATAACTAGAATATCTATATATATATCTCACTACTAGAAATAGGAAACCCATAAAGAAAACTATATAGACCTACTCGAGAGATGCCATAAATTTAATGGTATAATGGTAGTTTTATGTACATGCTTCTAATACATGATCGAAATTCTCGTAGCCCAGAAGAGTTAAGGATCTTGAAAGAATAAAAATAACAGGAGTTAGATATGATGGATTAACTTGATTCCATCCATGTGTTGGGGAAATGGGAGATGGGGAAAAGAACTATTGTGAATAAATTCTTGATAGTGAAGTGTGTTTTAAGCTAAATGAAGAGGGATATGGTATAAGTAAGTACATAGATAGACTAGACATGAATGGATTTCAGTAAAAATAATGTTCATATTTTCATATTTGTTTTTACCAGTAGCTAAAAACATTCCTATTCAGATGATGTTGAGTATTGATTCATCAGAATGACTTCATCTAGAGTAGTTTTATGTGAAGATAACATTTCATCATGGGGAAATAAATGAGGAAATTTACATAAAGAATGACTAAATTACAGGTCAACATGATCAGGGACTTCTATGTTAACTTAAAAATATCCTTCAAAATTAGATACAAACACTAAGGAAATGGAACAAGACTTTCAGAAACATCATAAAGGAGAAATTTTTCATCCTAATAATTATATTAATTAATATTATTAGAAGTAATTTTTTGATGAGGGTTTTACAGTCATATTTATCTATTTTAATGATATATATATTGTAGGTTCCTTGAATGAAATGATCTTAAATATGGAATATAAGATATATAAACATTTGGTGATGAAGTTCCTTGATCCGGTGAAGTGAATTTTTGGGAAGAGGATCATTAGAAACTTATTTTCCAATTCTATGATCCAAACTCAGTTAGACTATCTCTGGATGACTATAGAATGGTTCAGCATGTGTGAAGAAAAACTATTGTACACACCACAGGATAAAAAATTCAATCTTAACAACGAAAATTAATCTCAAATTGATGTTGAGGTTGAGTACATGGAAAATTTTACATATGAAAAAAAGTATAAATTTGATGTATTCCATGTTATGTACTCTCCCAAACATTGTGAAAATAGTTGGAGTTGTTGGTAATATTTTTTCAAACCCAAGAAGATATCATTGGGAGTCCATAATGTGGATTCTATGATAATTATTGGGTTTATTAATAATGGTAATTTTATTTAATGTAGAGGATACATTTTAATTATTTATAGACTCAAACTTCAATGGACATTTATACACATGAAAGATAACTTTGATTTTTGTGATTTTTTTTGGAGGACTGATAGTGAGTTGAATATTTAATCTTTATCTAGTAGTAGAAAATAATAAAATTGAAGATGGTCATGTCACATTGATAGATGTAGCAAAGTATTTTGTTTGGATGATAGAGTATCTCTGATAGGGGAATGATGTTGGTGTGTTATTTTGAGATCAAAGAGTGAAATCCACTTAACTAGATATCCTATATTTTACTCTCAGATGAATCACATTCATCAAAACAACCACTTAATATAGAAGTTAATGGAGGATAAAGAATTATACACATGGGATATAAGAGGGGTTAGAAATATAATGAACATGTTAACAAAGGTTGTTTATAAAGAAGAAAAGAGGATATTTTGTGCCACAGTTGGACTTGGATGATCATAAATTATGGTTATGGGACCATGTAACTATTTAATGGAATCTATAGATGATGGAAGGAATTATGAAAAATATTATGGTGGAATTAATCACAATTTTGGTAAAATAATATCAAGTGGGATATTTTTGGGCTCATGATGTGTGAGAATTATTTTTTATAAGGAATAAAATACCACTATAAGGGAAAATCCTAGAGTACCAAATTATTATTATCATAAGGGAGTTATGGAAGTGAAAATGATAGATTATTGGGTATCTGTAAGATTCAAGAGGATGATATCTAGAGATTGAAGTGAATCAGATCCTGAAAATTTAATTCATCGAATCTCGCACTATGAGTTATATATTGTTAAATCATCAAAAGTATGAATAGTTCACTAGATGATCTATTTAAAATAGTGATATCCTTAAACTAAATAAATGATCATCCATGATTATATACATAGGTTGATTGTATCTGAATAATATAAGATATTTATGGAGACTATAAGTAGTATCTAGAAACCTTTATCAGTAGGGTTTAATCACATTGTGATGGAAAAACTGATCATTTTAATAATCCACCTTTCTATGAATAATTTGAATTAATATCCCTGCATGTATTAAAAAAATGTCTAAAATATGTAATTGATTTTTTCTCTTCTTATTCAATAACTTTTTCCAATTATTCATTTCATATTATTCTAGAGTTGTATAGTTCTAGTGCGGTGATGTGGGTGTAATTTCTCCCATGTTCTGGATGTTATTGCATGGGGTTAATTTAAAACCTTCTTCTTATATCTTGTGAATTTTTTATGGGGTAGTGTCCAGTGATTTTGTTGAAAAGTAGTTTTGGACCTAATACTCCATGAGTAATCCATGATAAATCATGGTGTAGTTCCCAAAATCATGATATAATAATTCAAAGTGTAGTTAACTATAATTTCACTAACTATTCACAAGGCCACAACCATGCAATAAGATAGATTATAAACCAAAATCTTGATAAAATCCGTTCCAATGTTACTCCATGATGACCTATCCTATGACAAAAAATTCCAGATAATGTGATTTCTAAAAATTCATGGTTTTAAAAAATGATGTTTCTATATATAGTAAAGTGTATTATACATCAATTTTTGAAACACCTTTAAATACATTGCATAAAATTTTCATTAGGAGATCTATTTCCTCTCTTACCCACATTTCCACCTCCAAATCACAAAATATTTTCACAAATACAAAGTAAAACCATAAAATAGAATAATTAACCCCTCCAAATCATACTTGAGTCAATTTCAATCCTTCCCCATATCTACTTACACACATTCATTTCATTATTTATCATCTAATATAAAAAACCCCAAATATCTCCTCAAAATAATACCTCTCCTCCCAAAAACATTCAAAGTCCAATAAAACATCCCAAAACCCCTCTTTGATCCTTCAACCCTCACCCTCAATATGGATCATTGAAAACAAGTTTTCCCCTTTTAAACAATAACCTACCCACCCCCAACGAACTGATATTATTCATGTCAAACATTCTATGTAATACAATAGTAATATTGTAAAATCACAACTATAATCATACCATATACCTTCCTCTATCCACTCCTCACCCTAACAGACAACCCATAACCAGCCTTCATCCATCATTATAATACTTAAGGAATTATTATATTAAATAAAAATATTATTACAATATCCATAAAATGAACAATAACATATATTTACTCATCAAAGTACAATAAATATTTAAAATTATTTTAATTATAATCCCTATAACTAGTTCTAAAAAACATTTGAAAAATACAACAATACAATAGTCATGAACTCTAGAGGTCATAGTCTAAAAAGAATGAAAAATAAAAGAGATAAATTGCTAATATGAATAAAAATGTAGTTGAATAAAAATGATATAGAAATTTAGATAGTGATATAAATGATTTTATAGGATAAAATGTGAAATATTTATAATGGGTAATATGAAAATTAGAAGGGTATGGTGACCATAAGAATAATAACTTCTCAATATGAATATTATAATAGTAATGAAATCATTATATATAAAAGTGTCCAATAAAATACATAAAATCAATAGATAATAATATGGTTAAAAACTATAAATAATTAACACTACTTAATTCATATTTATATAATTACGTACACATGTTTTGGAATTATATATAATATATTAAAAAATACATTTTGATTTTTTTGCATCGAAATATTGTATTAGGTATATATAAGGGGTTTAATTTAATTACAAAATTTCTCATATATTACAAAAATTCGAAAAACGAATTTAAATTTATAAATAGAACTTCTAAATTATTCAAAAATTAATTTGTCATAATTTTCTAAGATAATCAATATTTCAAGTAAATAGTAAAATATGAAATGAATAAATAACATGTATTATGTCATTATTGTGATGTAATAAATAATGTAATTAAATTATTAACCAACAAATGTTAATTTTTTAATATAATATAATTTCACATATTGTAATCATATTCAAACTTATAATGGACTTTCCAATGCCCAAAATGGAATATATTATTTTAATAACAGTTAGATTTTAATAAAAGAATTTTCCATTGTAAAAGTAATATTAAAAAATGGATTTCAGTTATCAAATGATTATATTTAAAAAAAATATGTGTCTAAAATTTAAAATACCATGGTTAAAACCATGTAAAAGAAAATGGTTTTCAATTTTCATCAACGTAATGTCAATAGGCTATGTTCAGGAATTAATAAATAGTTATCCATAATTTTCAATAAATACCCACCCATCCTCCCAATAAATAATACTCCAAAATACCTAATCACATTTCCCCTCTCAATTTCCAACTAGGGAATCCATCCATGGAGTTCTTAATGTTTTAAGGTTCTCTTTATCAATCTTTAAGAGGCTAATTTTCAATTTAAGGGTTCATAACCTCCATTATTCATTTATTATTTCCAATAATTTTAATCCAATTAAATTTCCATGGAAAATATTATTATACAACCTTACTATAAATCCATTAATTTATCTTTAATGAGATACTACTCTTAACTCTAATTATTCCATATTGATATGCTGATAATATGATTAAACATTCCCATATCCACAATCTTCATTATCCAAATCCCCTGGAATTCCATATATTTTATAAATTATGGATGTATTATTTCTAAAATATTAGATTTTTCTAAGGAATAATGATGGAGGAGTAAATACTGGGACCTTTATTTGGTCCCAAGTGTAATAAACCAGATTACCTTACAAGTTCAACTTTTAAATCAATTCATATTGACAAAGAATTCATTTATAAAATAAATATTTCACAACTAATGAGTATAAAAAATACATCCCACATAGTCAATGTTTTTATAGGTGATTTTATATTATTTCATTTCGACCATACCACTATAAACTATTGTAATCAATGACTATTTCCAATTGATATACTTATACCAAGTATGTACCCTACACTACTACTTTTTATTATTATTCTAATCAGGTTACTTTACATTGCATTGTGAATATCCTATAGTTTATAAGTTTATTTTAGGATAATCACCCAGAGTTATAGATTATTCCCTTGAATACTGAAATATTTATAATACATATATCCAGAATTTATATATAGATAACATTTCAATACATATCCACTATTATAGATTAGGTTCTATTGGGAACAAGATGTTATGTATTTTTATCCAGTCTATTCATCTGAAGGATGCATTGGACATATTATGTGATGGGTGGGGACATTAATTATATATAATATTTATGTATTGGTATGTCTCATATGAAAAAATAGCTTGGATATTTGGTTTTTTCTTTTCAATTTAAGTATGATGTCTTTGCCAAGGACTTGAATGTATGGTTAGGATGTGCTATATTATGCATTCCAACACTATTATTCAATTATAATTATACATGTGATTATTTATTTCAATTTTTATTCTATATATATATATATTAAAACCATTATATCATATATTATGACATTATTTGATTATTTTTTCCATCCATATTTTTTCATGTTAGATTCCACTATATGATATCCTTTTTTAGCATCTAAGATCACCCATTTATATTGTTCACAATTTCCCCAGGGAACCATGAAGATTACTACATTAAACCTAAGTATGATAAATGATAAATAAAATTGTGTTTATTTATTTATCTTATGTATCATATGTTTAATGATTATTGAAATTTTATTTTCTATATATAGTCTCCTAAGACAACTAAACTATTGGATATTTTGCATTGTGATCTATATATTCTATACTAATATAATAAAATAACCATGGTCTCTATCATAATAGATTTGGAGTTGTTGTAGTTGGTATTAGTGAAATTTTATTATAATACATACGAACTAGATTCATAGGAACATAATTAGAAAATATGACCCTATAAAAAAATATTATGAAAAGTTGAATGTTTTCAAGAATGGAAAATAATACTCAACTCTATTTGTAATTAATGTGTAGTATCTAAATAAATTTTTTCATAACTCATAGTTTTATCCATAATCTAATTATGTATATTCCATTGTTTAGAAAATAATCCCAATAAAAGGAATAGAACCCATTTAAACACTCATAATTAATGTAGTGATTCCCTCTCAGGTAATTAAATGGGTCTGGTGTTATAGATTATCAATATAATAGGGTTTTTAACTCATGTTGTGTCTAATAAACTCACCAAAATGGAAAAACCAACTACCCCTCAGAAATTTATAATAAATTTGGATAATTTCATGTGGCAAAAACCTAAATATTTCAATAGTGCCACTAATCCATTATTTGTGTAAAAATAGATCAATACATTAGAAAAGATATTCCTTACATTATGATGTAGTTAAAGGGAGGTAGTTATCATGACTATATATTATCTATGGGAAGATTATGATGAATTTTTATATTTGATTCAAAACAGTAATATAGAGGAAGATATAAAAAGAATGGAGTGGAATGCCTTTAAATATATATTCCAAGAGAAATATTTCCTTACAGATCAATGATCTGACATGGAAAGGTAATTCTTAAACATAATACAAAATGAGGTGGATGTTCTGGTTGATTATGAAGAAAACTATATAGGGTAAGAAATACATATTGTTTGTTAGGTATAAAATTTTAAAATAATGTTTGACTAGTTATTTTATTGATTATATCCAAGTGTCCGAAGGTAATTTGTCTCTCAAACATTTTCTTCCTATGTGGAGATAGTGAAAAGTACCATCAAGATGTAGAAGGAGATTTCACACCCTTATATTATCAGTGGAAATATGTATAAAAATAGGATAATTAATCACCATATAGATTAGAATATAGAAAACATCAAGAAGGAAAATTTATAATTTATAATATTTAACAATTGTAGAAGGAAAAAAAGAAGAGGAATGCTTAATGGAATTATGATTTTAAATAAAATACAGAGATAAAAGACACCAATATCATTAGTGACAGGGAAAAAGAGAATCCTATAATATCTATTGTTTCAACTTCAAGTATATCTAGCATTATTTCAATCAATGCTCAAATATTTTGGTGAATCTATTATTATACCATGATCAATGCAACCACATTGAGAGGGATTATTAGTGTTGTCAAATTTTATAGTTTAAAATCCTTATCTTTTTAACTCGAAACCTATTGGGTTGAATGGGCCTCACATTATCATTTATTATCTGGACTATATTCATGTAATAATAAACAACAAAAACATAAGATAGTGATAAAGTCATTTTTATACGTTTACTCATAATGTGTTAGTAATTCCTAGGTCTACTATTATTATTATACCGAACATACTTGGATGATATGTTATTATGGAAACATATCGACAGACATGGTGTGACACACTGAGATTTTATGAGATGGATTATTTTAATGTCTTTTTTTGTATGCTGCACCAAGATTATCTTATGCTATAACCAACACTGTATTATCGTGGAGTATACACAACACTATTCTTGGATTATATTGCACACAATTTCAAGTTCTTTTGATAAAATTCATTTCACACAAAACTAAGTATATATTTTTTTCAATGTAAAAATTAACTAAGTTTTGATTATTCTATATGAAACACTATATTAATCATTCAATACACACAACACTGACATCGCATGCATTACACGCAAAAAAGGCCTTCCTCGATAGCTTGCGTGGTATGCAAAACCGAGTTTCACTAATAAAATGATGTATTATTAAAATATTATATAAACTATATTTTATTACTTTTATTAACCAAATTTTGAATTTAATATTACATTATCATTCATCTAGTAGTTGATATGGGAAAAAATACATTTTTTGGATAAATGAAGTAGTTTGTCCAAAAAATACAGTTTTACTGCCTTTCGATGGCACACCCATTTTGAATCGAGTTTTTTAATATTTTATAAGTTATATTTGACAATATAAACTTATTAATTGTATGTGTGACATAAAAATTTACTTTGGATAAATTTCTTATATTTTTCTGATAACTTTCATATTTTGATGAATAGTGAAAATACGATAAATTTTATTTGCAGACATCTTTTTTCATCAAAATAATTTATATGGTCAAAATATATTATTGAATGGAATTAAAGTACAAATAGAATATATATTAATATTTTAAGATAATTGAAGTAATTTTAATTCATTTTAAATTGAATCCATATGTAAAAACATTTCAATATTTTGCAATGTTTTAAACAAAAACCCGTTTTTTCGACATCATTATTACTTTTAAATTAATTACTGAAAATTAATTGTTTTGAATTTTTAAAAATAGATTCTATATTTTCAATAATAAGGTTCAAATTTTGTAAATAGTTACTTTTTATTTTTGGACATTAGGAATAGTAACTTCATTAATTATTTTATTTACCATGGTTAAAGGGTAAAATCTCGTAAATAATGGTAAAACAAATAATATTATAATAATATTAAAATAAAATAAAACATACCCTTATACTATTGGATGAGATATTTCCTACCTTGGAAATCCTTGTGTTGATTTTGGGACCCCATTGATTCACTTGGATGTGAAAATGACAATTTGTAAAAATTAATTTAAAGTAAGGATAGTTATAACCTAAACATATATATTTTACTAAATCGATTTTAACATGGAGTTATATAAAAAATATTTATGTATAAAAATATAAATTAGAAATATAAGAAGATTTTCTATATCATTGTATTTTATTTATAATTTTTAGACATTATATAAATATATATTTATGACACAATTATGATATAGTGATTACCTCATTAATGAAAGAATAAAATAAATGAATTTATAATTCCTCAAATAAGTTTAATTTGAATATTTTGATGCCAACCACGATTTTTATGGATGAAATTGAGATATTAGAGATGGTTTAATTTCATGTTTTCTATGAAATAATTTTTTTATGAATTTTTAAAAATATCATGTATGAATAGTATCCAAAATTGACATGATTCATAAATTAAAATATAAATTAGTTTATTAAATTATATTAAATTCATAAAAATATAAGATTCATCCAAATCGTTAATATAAGTCCAAATATGTCATAAATAACTTTATCTAGGTCGTTTGACATGATATGGTAATTAAATTAACCAAGAATTTATAAATAACATGATTTAACAGTAAGATTAAAAAGGGTAAAAAAGAGTAAAACCAAAAAGATAAGGATAACAAAAATATTCAAAAATTTCCAAAAAATTATTTGATGATGGATATTAGAACAAAAATCATAATATAATATAATTAAATAATTTTTGGAAAATTTTAAATCAAAATTTAATTTATAATAAATTAATTTTTTACAACTTTCCTAAAGTGCCCTTCTCCACTCCTATAAAAGGGCACCTCCTCCCACTCCCCTTCACACCATTTTAAGACTTAATGCTCCAAAAACCACTAAAAATTTATTTTATAAACATAAATAGTAAAATTCCAGAGGTTCTGGGCTTCTCAAAATACTAACTATAGTGCCTTAAGTGGAAATTTAAATGAGGAACGTCGAGGAACATGTATTCTCTTCTACCGATTCATTCAAATTTATTTCTTCTTCTACTTCCTCTTATTTAGTTTTTTTATTATAAATTATTAACATTAGAGTCACTAATATACATATATGTTATTATAAATATGAAACAACCCTATTTCAACTTCATCCATCCTTCGAAAAACTAAATCATTGTGTGTGTGTGTGTGTGTGTGTGCGGCTTACCATCTCCACGTCGTGGTGTAATCTATTTTTTCCCACCACCTCACTTTGATGGGTATAATGGTGGAAATAATAAATTTATATTATTATTATGAAATTATACTAATGATTTGATATTAAACACTATCCAATTAATTACTTTTCAACAACTATTGGAATGATATTGTCGTTCATGCGTACGTAAATCTTACAGTCTCCACGACACAATGAGAATCATTCACCATGTTAACCATTCAAAAATTATTATAAAGTATATATAATAAATAATCATGAAATATATGAAATAACAATGCTAATGAATTTGTGTATTTTATATGTGTACTTTACATACTTTAATTCAATTTAACAAGAAAACAAAAACATCATTCATGTGTATGTACGGCCTACCGTCTCCATGAACGGTGTATTCCATTTCATTTATCTATATGTTATATATATATATATAACGAATATATAAGATATATATAAATATTTTTTTACATTTCCAAATTATTTAAATCATTATTTAATTAATCATATAAAGAATAACACATCCAAACACATACAATTATTACCTAAAACATTGCTTTAACATGGAATTGAAAAATGAATGATTAATATAAAGTCATAAGTAAATCAAATATTATATCATAAATATTATTATGGTTCTATTACAAGTTAATAATAAGTTTAAACACACTCTATAAGAGTTTTGGACACATACAGAAGAAATTGTACCATTGGTAAGGTTTAATTTTGCGATCTCATTTTTATTGGAGATTATTTATATATAAGTATTTAATGGGGATATATTCATAATCCTTTTCCATGTTTTATAAAAATGTTTTTATAGAATGTTTACTATTCTACTATGTATGTTTAATGTCATTTTTACCTATTTTTTACTTTTACTACATGGCATGGAAGTAATCTTTCTTTTCTTTATCATACGAGGTAATTTTTTACTTTTCCTATAAAAATACAAGGAGAGTGTTTTTTTAACTTATATGGAATAAACATATTTTTACATATTTTTAATGACATAATCCAAGGAAGACTCTTCTACAGTATTTCAATTTAATTTTGTACTAAATTATTTTCTTTTAAAATTGTGTGGCATTTTTGGAAAAGAAAACGTTTTTGAGGAAGAAAATATATTTTCCTCAAGAACTATGTTCAGGTGGTTTATCAAAATTATTTTCCATTTAAGAAGACACTACTTAAATAGTTTTATGTTTCTATCCCTATTATTAATTTTATTTTAATTTTGTTATGATGTAATTAATTTTTATGAAGTAAATTTTTCTTATATAGATTATGTATTAATGAAATGGTGTTTAAGAATCCCATTTTATTTCAAGTGTTATGCAATGAAGAATGATTTATTTTTTTAGGGAACATGTAAAAATGATTTCAATATGAGATGGGTGGGGCCTAAATCCCTCTCCAATGAATTCGGTAAACATTTATATCTCATGATATATACATGGATGGAATAGAAATTAAATCTAGTTCAGTAATAAATTGCTCAAACATCATGTAAACTTGGTTCAGTAATGGACTTCATCCACTATGATGGTCTTGGCAGAAATGCGTTGGATACTATAGAAATCATAATATGTTCTTATTACTTTTCCACAATTACATGTTTTTTCCAATGATATTCTATAATGGTAAATGTTACTTTATGTTTAATGCCTCACATATTGCCATGATTTTTTTCATTTCTCCAGATTGTGATGTTTAAAATTTATGTTCATGTTTTTACATTAAAATGTTTATAGTTTGTTTTATGTTCTCCATGTTTACCCTTTATAAGTATTTGAGCTCAGCCTTTATATTCTTTCATTCCCATAAGATATAAATAATGGTTTTAGGTAGGAAAAAGTGTGTATATCATTATGGGATATTTTGATGATCTTTCACCATGATTAGAATATTATGTTCTAAGTTTATAAAGATACTAAACTAATCCAGACTTTGGGCATCTATTTTTGTCATGTATTAAGTATTTTGAAAAAGTAATGTAATGTCCATGTTTTTTAATCTAGGGTCTCTATATATGGGATGTCCAGGATCCATTTAAAACTATTTGAATCTATGGTACATTAAAAATAATAAATTACATGACGAAGAAATAGATTGATTTCTACTTAGGGTTTGGAACCAACTGGTCCAGATCAACCAATTACCAAATGTGGATGGATCCTATTTTTGTGTTATCAACAGGGTATGTTCCTGTCTCCAATGAAAAAAATATATAACATAACACATTAGCCTTGATGAAAGTTTCAAGGATTCATATCTTACGAAAAAAATCCCTTTTTGTTTTCTCACTTCTCCTTCATGAACATTTTCACGTGTGATAATATAATCATATAATATAGGGTCATTTTTTTATTTTTCTTCTTATAAAATATCATAATGAAATGAGAAAAAAATTGGAACACTATTTTATTCATTGAAATATTTAATATCAGAATACAATGAGTCAGTTACCCTTTTCTTCTCACTTAGATGATAATAACATTCAACGGGAATAACAAATAATTATGCCTTTTACCAAATACATAATTTTACACTTCTTATATTTTCATAATCTCCTGATCGTTATCACATAAAATATTCGATATGTTAAAATATAGAAATTCCCTTGAAATAAAATCATGATCTACACATAATTTTACCATGTGAGATATAAATATTAAAATAATCATGAAATCTAGAATCTAAATATAAAAATATTCCATAAATGATATAGTTATTTAATAAAAATTATTATCTTTGACTCTCAATAAATCATGGATTTGTAATTGAAAAATGTATCATTAAATTATCCAGGATTTTATTTTATTTAAATATTCAAAATACTATAATGATTCTTTATTAAATTCCCTCAAAACCCTCATGAATGTGTTATTCACTAAATCATGCTTATATCGAAAGAGAGTTTTGTTGAAATTATTCATTCATAATGAAATATTCTAATTTAAATCTAAAATAAATATGAAATTGAATCACTATCATAAAATCAATCAAGGTCACATTGATGAATAATTTATCATTACCTGAATTAAAGCTTATGATTCACTAGAATATGTCATTTTCATCATACATTCTCCATATAAGTATATTATGAATATTATGAAATATCTATGTTAATATTGTATATATTTATAATTCTCCAACATATGACTCAGAAAAAACTTCTATATCCCTAAACGATCTGAGATCAAATTACATGTCATCCAAAGTTTCATGTCTATCATAGTAGCTCAGGCTCATGATTATTAGACAATACATTTCCTCTTAAATGATAGAGTAAATATTACTTAGGATCAGATTGATCTTACATATCCCAGTGAGAGAAAGAAACCTAATCTTATGTATTCTATGATAGATATTAATTAAGGTTTTTTATATGTTACATATCATAGTGAAATATTTTTAATACTTAATCATTTTTTTTCATTTGTGAGATCTTATGAACATCGTTTACATTTTTCTACGAATTCTCATCTCTATTATTTCCATAATTATTCTCTATCCTGTAAAATACATTTCTAAAAATTGATAACCAATTTAATCCCTCTTGAATCACTTCAAATAACTTTATAAAAATATCAAAATTTCATCAATTTTTTCAAATCAAATTCCAAATAACTTGAAACGTGTATAGAATTTATTAAAATCAAAACTTTCATAATATCCTATTTCAGTTTAATGCAACACCAAGTTCATATTCAATTCATGTTCCTTAACATATCATCTTATAATATATATATATATATATATATATATATATATTATTTTTTGCATGATATTCCCATATATGGTTCCTTAAATCTCAATCCAATTTTATTATATCGAAAAAAGATAGATTTTAAATTACTCAACTATATACCAATTAACATCCACATTACATTATAGATACGTATTACATAACAATAACTATACTCCATGGAACCACTAATATTCTCTTATGCTTACTTATCTTATAACACAAATCTATATATCAAATATCATGAAGCATTAAACTATAATATTTTACATGATTTTGTAATCTTCAGTAAATAAATAATATCTATGAAAAAAATAGATAAAATCTTATTACTAATATACTTTTAACAATGGAAGAAACTCAAATTACTCTATGTTTCAAGATGTTTTTTTATATTTATCCAATATTCACAACTCAATATGTATTGGAATCCTTTCATGGGAACATACTCATTCTCATCTCAATGCATATTCTTGGGTAGTCAAAACAAATTCTAATATTCTCTTATCAACACATATTGACATTAATTATTATAAATAATAAATAAATAAATCCCGATTTTTTTCAAAATTTTATCCCTTTGGATTTATTTTCAATAAACAAACAGAAAATTCATGTCAATATGTTCTCAATAATTTTCTTCTCCTCCCTTTATTGAAATTAGATAAAAATGGTGATGAAAAATTTTTAGTTTTCAATTAATAAACTCGATGTCTATATGAGTAAGTATTATTGTAGGAAATAAGAGATTCAAATTATCTTACCAACACATATAATTCATAGTTATGTATTCCAAATATTCATATCTTTTAATATTTTTACACATTTCAATTTATGACCCTTAAATTAGGTATTTAAACATTTGAAATAAGGGTGAGGCAGTGTGAAAATATTACCTCTTCAACAACATGTAAAAAAATTACAGCATCATATTACATGATGAATTATAGAAGTTATCTTATTTATTATCTATTTTTCTACCCCTAAGGGTTTAATTAATCATCTACTTCATCAAATATAATAAATTCATCCAATGATTCCCAAGATAAAAATAGATGTGATCACTTCAATGATATATAATTCTTATAAATGTAATTATTATATTTTTATCTCATAATTATATCTCTCTTTAGTGCATCACCATCAATTCCCCCACAAAAAGAAAACATACAAAATATATAAGGGAATATGTTCATCATCCAAAGGTCATTAATGATTGGAAAAATGATTATATTTGATTCTTAATCAAGTGACTCCTTTATATTCAACTATAAAAATTATATAACAGTTTATGATTTCTCCATTAGTTGTTTAATCAGATAATATCATGGTATCTTGGTTTTGAGGTTCTTTTTAGCAACCTATTAATATGGGGTTTCCTTATTTATTTCAGAATTCAAATATGATGAATATTTTTGTTCATTCTTTTTTTTAAATATCCCCTTCATATGATTGTATAATAATAAATTATTTATAAATATGTATATATTTATTAATAATTCCATATAGGATCTCAAATAAACTTTTATTTACATATTTTGAAAATATCAAATAAAATTTGCGTTATTCGTTATTTTTAATGATGCATTACTCTAAAAAATCAAACTGTTTCTTTTCTATGTTGATTTAAATATTTTTTACATTGATTTTCATCCATTAACACCAACACACATTAAATACATGAAATTATTTATGGTGTTACCTTTTCTCTCAAAATATAAGAAAATTATTTTTGTTATTGTAACATCCTCCTTATATTTATTATTTGAAATTTTTCCCACATGTTATTTTATTTATATCATAAGGGAAAATACTCACATTTATTAATGTGATTATTATTTAAATTTTGTGGTATTACCTCTTTAATTTTATTTTAACTGTGATTGGTTCATTTAAAATAGAATTTATCATCATAATGAAAACCAATTTTTTAATTCCAATGATGATTCCCTATGGTTTTAAATATATTTCAAATAGATAGATTATTCATATCTCTATTATGTGTAATTTGAAACACCTCATACATTCCCCCTTTATGTTACCATTCTTTTACTTATTTGGATTTAAATATTATTCCAACATTCATTTTTCTTGTGCCAAAATCTTTTAAATTGTCACCAGTATCCAAAAAAGAATGTTCATATACTTTTAATCAAAATCTAGATATCTTTTTAACCTTATTATATTTATGTCATTTTATCCTCTAATTAGGATTTTTTAGGTGAATATTTTCTTACAAATTCTTACAACCACATTTTATGTGGTTTTTGGTTTATTAAAATTTTTCCAAGCTATTTTTCTAAGATGCTTCATTATTGGTGACACATTTTATGAATACCTAATTATTAGAGACATGTATTTCTAAAATAAGTTTCACATATTTATTTATGGATGTAATGGACAGAAAATTTTATGATACTAATTTATTATTGACACAATGTAGAGGTTTTTTTTCAAACTATGCTCTATAGAAAATTAAATGGTAGAAATATTTCCCTTAGTTTCTTTTAAACACTCGGCATGTGTTACATGTGGATTTCCAAATTTGAGTTCATGATCAAGAAAGAATATATTAATAGTTTTTTCTAATCATCAATTTAATAAATTCTATCCTCACCATCTCTCGCTATTATTTCAACATTATCTTTATGTATCTTTCTCCTCTATTGTAATTAATTATCATGCTCATTTATTATATTTTATTTCATTCCTAATTGTCTGTACTTTACAAAAATTACTCCCCCTAATGTTTATATCTTATCTTAAATAAATTTAATTTCCTTGAATTTATTGGATTTAATATTTATTAAATTTAAAAAAAATCTACAAAACACTATATTCATGTTAGGTTTATAATCAATTTTTTTTAATTTTATACATTTCAATGTATTTTGATTTAATTCTTCCTCGAATACCTCAAATTCTCATTTATGTTGGGAGATATCTTCCTCCATGTATTTAAAATCCCCAAAAATAATTGTGAAATCATATTCTGGAATAATTTTAGGGTTATTTTCAAAAAAACAGGTCATGATCCAACCCAAGTCAACTGCAAATTGGTCACTCTAGTCGGCCCACAATAAGGCTCTAAAAGCATTCCTGATCCACTCGGGCAGGAAATAAATGTCAGGAATCAAATAAAACAAACCTGGGAGTGAATTAACCTAAAAATTATAGATAAATAAAAAAGAATAAAATAAAATAACAAAAAACTATCATAAAAATAAATAAAACTATGTAAATAAATTCCATGTGACGTCATGGTTCACTGCTAATAACAAAACTGCACTGACTCTGAGAGCAATCCAAAGCTAGAGGAACTATAATATAATGAAGATAATATAGGTGTTAGGTCAATGATGATAATTATGGATACGAAATAAACAAACTTGATCTACGACTTACGTTTTAAAAGAAAACCCTTTCATACTAGTTTGAAATTCAAATATATAAAATAGTGTTTTCATTTACTTTTAAAAAATTATCAAGCTAATAATTTTGAAAGAACCATTTTCCTATTACTTTTCCATATCCGTTTCAAAAGAAGGAATGATTTTTCAATAAATAATTTTACAAATAAGAAATATATGGTGAAGAAAATATCTCTGTGAAACAAAGGAAGTGAAAATAGAGTCTAAGTAAATAACTGGTGATACAAGAGTTTACCATGGAAATATATCAATTGTAGTGATTTTATTAAAAACATCACAGAATGAACGAGAATATAATACATTTGAATCATATATCATGTGATGTTCCTAGAGACCAAGTGAAGATACCCTATACATACATGGTGGTTCATAATCCATTTGTTAGCATATCAATGTGGTCCATAGTCAATAACTTACCCAACTCCACTCAACTACCCTCACTAGTGGCATAACCCACATCGCCAATCCATGGGATCTAGTCCATCTAATCCCGAAAAATAGATACTAACTCTAAAATCTCACTATGACTCCTAGGATACCCTGGCTAGAGGAAATGTGGGAGTTAATGAAGAAAGTATGAACACATGGAAATCCCCCATACATTCTAAGGCCCATCTCCCGAAACCATCGATTTGAATTCCCCCTATAATGGAGAGTATCCATGGAGGCGAGCTCTAATAAAGAAATCATTAAAAGATACCAACTAAGACTTGTTAAAAAATTGAAATTCTATTTAAAATTCATATGTTATTAAAATATTTAGGAAAACACTAACTGAAGTGAAAAATATATTTGATATAATTCAACATGTATAAGTGAAATATTATAAAAGATAAATCAATCACTTGCATGAATCACCTTCCAAAAATCATTTTTTAATCATTCTTCATAATAGAAGACAAATGGCCAATAAATAAGAAAATTGAAACAAAAAAGGTCAAATTCTATCTTTCATAACCATTTTTCATATTAAACTTACTTTATAATATAACAAAAGTACCCAATAACAAATTAAAATAATTATAATTTACAAACTAAGGTATTTCACATAGGGAAATTATCTCAAAACATGTTCCTTCTAACGATGTCAACCCAAATGCACTTCAAAGGGGGTCCACATAAGAAATAGATTCTATGATGGTACATTGGTGAAGAAAAACCACCCTTTACACTTACACACACATGCACCTATACACATAGAGAGATGTTTATATATATACCTCTAACCAAAATTCACATATCCTCATATACATGAGGTAACAAGTAAAAAAATAGGATATATTTTTATACACCATACCCATTCATATGGGTTTATGTCACTATCATGAATTGTGACCCAAAACACATAAGAAAAATGAAAGAAATTAAAAAATCACGAAATGCCTAATTAATAACCATCCAATGAATTAAAATGAAGGAAATAATTTTAGTATAATAAAATTAAATTAAAAATACATTGAAAATATAAATAAATTATAATCCATTAAAATTAACCATTGTCACATTAAAAACTGTCACAATTATTTTTTAGAAAAAGGTTGAACAAATTTTTTATTAAAAGAGGAAAACCAAATGATAATTTATGGAAAACAATGTTGAAACATAATTTCATCATTGAAGATATTATAATTAATTATAATAATATTATTAGATTAAAAAATTCTCAGTTTAAATGTTCTGAAATAAAATACCACAAAATTTAATGGTTAAAAATGGGGAAACATATCATGAAATAGTCACATTTGACAAACGAGGCTCAAATCCACCACAATTAAAATAATGAGATTTATAAAATAGATCACACCACCTTAGATTAATGAAATACCCAAAAATCAGTCAACCCTATACTTATTATATGGACCATATGTGAGGTACACCAAGTGGGAAGCAAGGGGAGGAGAGATGAAGAAAGAGGGGTAAGATGAATGAGGATAAATGCGTATCTAGGATGATTGCACACCAAAATGGGGTAAGATTCAATTAAGGGTGGAAGATGAGGGATGTGGTGGCACACGTGGATGTGAGATAGTGATGGTTCAGCATGAGAAGGGCTATCCTGGGGGGTTTGGGTCATGAATTATAGAGGAGACGGTGGGGGATTTTATTTCCTATATTATATTATTATTATTATTATTATTATTATTATTATTATTATTTTAAACCAAGATATACTCACCTGGCCTTGCCGCACTATTTACCAAACCATTCTCCCATTTCTGAAAAAATAGGTTTCCCTCACAGGTTCATCATAATGATTAAGAAATCATTCTCCAACCATTAAAACACTCTGCCAATGTGACAGATTAACCTGCACAGTTGTCACATGTTCCGGACAATAGTGTGCACAAACCATGCGACATAGTAAAAGATTAACATTTTCAACATTTTTTCATATGAAAATATCAAAACCTCTGATGAAAAAAATATGATCTCCCAAAAAATAATCTTTAAAGAACTGTTGGGGTGTGCTAATTCCCCCGATAGTGACCCATTATTCCCTAAGAATCCCATCAGAATTGAAAACTACGATAGATGGAATGAACCATAACTTAAAAATGAAACCACCCAAAAAAACTCTAAACCACTCAAATTATTAATTTACATTTTACACCTGACCACCTTCATAAAATAAGACAAAGGCCATAAAATCAAAATGGATATCTCCACCATTTATGGATTCCTCTAGAATGGTGGATCAATAAGGAAAGGTTACACTAATAAAATTTCGTTAAAACACAACATAAACTCCCAAAAAAGAGGACATAAGTGGAACATATGACTTGGAACTCATTCAGTACACCATAGAAAGGAGAAATAATTCTCTAATGTGCCAGCAGTAGAATCAAATATAACTATTCTACTATAACATGAGAGAGTAAGAATGTGAAATAAAAATATATATAGAAATAAAGGAATACCTCATAATCATTATCCAACCATTCTCAAATAATTATACAACCTTAATTTAACCCAAATGATTCCCAACTCTAGTACTACGAATACACTAATCACCATACTCCTACCCAGGGTGAAGGGGAAAGAGGTATAAATCAAAAACATGTCTCTTCAACAATGTCATGGGCTCTCCTCTGGTGTCAATGATTAAAATAGGATATCCTAGGATTTTAAATCAAAACCATCAATCATAGTGATCTCAAAAATATCCAAACCAACACTAGACTGGGCGTAATCTCTACTAGTGTGGAATCTACTATAGTCATCCAAAAAACACATTGAGGGTTTCCAACACATAGTAAATCATAATGAAACCTAACCAAAATCGCATCACATAAAATACTTGAGAATCACATCCCCATTGATGATTCAAAAACATAACCAAAAATCATCTCAAACAAATTTATCAATATAAGAGGGACTTAGATAAAAAACCCAATAAAGGAACACCTTATGAGCTCTACCAAATAAGAATCCACAGTAGGTAATCACCATGGGTATGACAAAAATTTAATATTTTTTTGGTAGGCATATCAAAACAAAACACAAATAAGTTCCAAATAGTATTAATCTAATAATAATAAGACAAGTGAAAAAACACTATAAAAACAAACCATAATATCAACATTATAATCTTATAATTTTCTAGAAAATCATTCTTTTCATTCATAAAATAATTACTTATCACACCACTTTCAAATATTGAAACCTTATTTAAAACACCAAAATCAAAGATTAATTAATATTAATGAACAAAAAATGTTTTTGAAAAAACCCTAAAAATCAACTAATTACTCCTTTAAAATCAATTAAAAACCCCACTATTTAATTTCAATGCCATGAAACCTTATCAGAAAATGGTTTTGACTCTTACATTACAATTTTCAAATCACTTATTCTTACTAAAACCAGTTAAAAATCAAACACATTCATTATTAAAATGCCAAATCTCCACTTAAAATCATGTTAAAACATCTCATGTTCTTTTTGAGAAAACCATATAGGTACTTAAACAAAAAATCCATTTAATATAATTTTAATTAAATCCATTGTTATCCATTACAGAACTCTATTTTATTATTTATTACCAAATTATATATTAAAACATCATTAGAAATCTAAATAAATCATATCTATGTATCACTAAAAATAATTTACATGCCAATGGAACCCAAAATAAATTTCAAAAAGTGTTGGTGATGGTTTGTGGTTGGGCCACATGTTTTGAAAAATAGAAGACCAATCATTAAGATAACACAAAGGGTCTCTTGGAACCATTTATAGAATAATGATATTGTTTTTAGGCCATTCAAGAAACTAATGTCGTTAGTTATCCTCCCTTTTCACCCCAAAATGAATTGAAAAAATTAAAATCAAAATCCAAACATTCCTGGTAACTTAGGTTTATTCATAAGTGGTGGTGATCAGGCACATACCCATGACCTAAAACCTGATACTCAATGATCCTATCTCAATTTACCATACATACCAAAATAAAAATGGATAAATTCTCTAATACCATTTATTCTAAACAAACCAAAGTCAACCCCAAACTGATCAGCCGATCCAGCCCAAAACAAGGCCCAAGATGGTTCCACAATCTTTCCAGTATGGAAACTTGTGTTGGGATTCAAATAAATATCATTTGGGAATGATTTAACCCATAAAATAAAGATAAATAAAAATAAGAAAATAAAATAAATAACTATCTATAGAAAAAGAAATAAAATTAAATAGATTAATATACCACTTTGTGACCTCACGGGTAATCACCAGTCACATAACCACTTCTACTCTGAGAGTGATCCAAAACTAGAAGAACATGAAACTAAATAATATAATATATACGAATGAGCACATATATGGTGAGTTGGTAAGCCAAAATAAGAACCACAACCTCTTTTTTACCATTATAATGAAAATAATTTCATTCTCATTTAATTTTAAAACTAGTATCAAGATAATAATATCAAAAGAATCATTTTACTTTTTATATTCTGAGATAGATTCCAAAGAATGAATGTTTTTTCAAATTAATTTTTTTCTATTTAATAAAAATATTTTCAAGGAAATATTTAAGTGAAAAAATATAGTGAAAACAGAATATATTTAAGTAAGTGTTGAAAAAATAATTTCCAGTCAAAACATTATAGTTGAAGTTATTTCATTAAAAACCTCACAACATAAGGGAGTGTACATTAAATGTGAATGATATATTATTCTATATGAAACTATGTGAAGATAAAATAGATATACTTTTTTCCGAATCTATCATTCGGCGAAACTATGTGATCTTGTGTATAACTAACCTGGTCGCTCTAAACTATCCTCACTTGAGACAAAACCCACATGGATACTCTTGGGAGATCATGTCCACCTAACTGAGACTAAATATAAAATGACTCTTGAATCTTATTATGATGTCTAGGATCCCATGGCTATAAAAAATGTCTGAGGTGAGTAAGAAATCATGGACATGATTAATTCCACCATACATGCTAAGGACCACCTCCTAACACCATCCTTATGGATTCCCCAATACTAGATAAAATACATAGAGGAACATTTTTTAAAAAAACATTAAATTTTACACACCACGAGTCATTAAAATTTTAAAAAAAATTGGAAAACTAATATATCATTAAATTTTTTATGAAAACACCAACTGAAGGGACTAATAATCTTTGTTGTATTCCAACTATTTTGAATAAAGTATTTTAGAAGCTAAATCAAGCACTTGTATGTTTCACCTTTGAAAACACATTTTTGAGCAATATATCATCAGTGAAACCCCATGGAAAATGAATAAAAAATCAGTGAATCAAAAACAAGTCTAATCAAATCTATCAAAATAATTTTTTCATATTAAGAATACATCATAATATAGTAAAGGAAACAAATAAAATAAGAAAGCAATTATAGTTTCTTAATTAATGGATTGGAGATATGGAACCTACCACAAACATGTTACCTCAGATGATGGAAACCTGAATCCACTTTAAAGGGAGTGTACATAAGAAACATATGCCATAAGGGACTTTGTTTAAGAAAAACCCTCTTTTACCCTTACACGCAAATTCATCTACCCGAACACACACAAACATATATATAGACCTAACAAAAATGCCCGCATTCCCCTCACTATGAGGGAATTTATACAAAGATAATATATATATATATATATAAACCTTACCCATGTATTTGTGAACAAGTCACATTCATTAATGGGATACCAATATAGACTATAAAATATGAGAAATCCAAAAAAATAAAAAATCCCTAATTAATAATCATTCATTGAATTAAAATTTATGAAATCATGAGAGTTAAATAAATTTCCATTAACAATCCATATAAAATTTTTAAATAAACATTGATAAATTAAAATTATCCAATTCCACTATAAAAACCATCGCATATATTTTATATGAAAATCCAGAACAAATTTTTCAAAAACTAGTGGGAACACAAAGGATAATCTATAGAAATCCATGTTGAAATGTAATTTCAATCATAAATATATCATAAATACCCATCATAAAAATATTATATGTCAAAAATGTCAATTTAAAAGTATATCAATCAAATACAATAAAATTTAAATGTCATGGATGGGTAAAACCTATTGATAACTCATCAATTCTCACAACCAAGGCTTAAATACACTGAAATCGAACCAACGAGGCTCGAAAAACTTATCAAACCAGTTGCACTAAAAAAATCCCCAAAAAAGATCAATTTTACACTTACAGTTCAACCCATATGTGAGGTGAACCAACAGGGAAGCATGGGGAGGTGGGAATAAGAAAGTATAAGAACCCATGGGATAAGAAACACTTACCTAGGATGATCGCACACTTAAACGGGAATAATATATGAAGGATGGAGGCTAGGGGAAGCGAAATCATGCATGAATGTGATATGTAAATGGTTCGACATGGGACGGGATCTCATAGGGGGTTTATTATTGATAGATAGAGAGATGGTGGGATTTTAGGTTTGATTATTATTCATGTTTTTTATCATTATTATATGAAACCAAGAGGGAGTCACATGGTTTAGGATCACAATTTAAAAAATTCTACACCAACTATACACCCTTTACTAGTCCCACTAGGTGCCTACGCGGGTTCTTCACATTGTTTAATGAACCATGGGTCAACTGTGTGATATAGCTCATAAAAAGGTGATACATTCACTAACACGATTGTCACTCGTATTGTATAACCATTAATCCAAATCATGAGACTCACTAAAATATTATTGTTTTTAAAATTTAAAATATTAAAAGACCCAAACCTATAAAATAAAAATAAAAATAAATAAATAAATAATATAATAATTAAATAACATTCAAGGTGTGACAACACATATGAATTTTCATATATGTAATTTACTAAATTTTATTCCCCAGTCATTATTGGTTCATAAAGTTGAAACTTTCAATAGGAAATATAAATTACTTCTTTATTTAAATTCAATGAAACATCTAAACTAGAAGTGTTTTGCACATTCAAATATTTGATTTTTCCACCATCTCTTGTCCAATCATGATAGGTTTTATATTAACCTAATTGTAAAATATGTATTTTGGGAATGATTCCTCTTTACATAGGAGGAATACATTTTCTATATTTCTCATGTATTTATTCATTTTTTAGGATTCTTTGAATGTATTCTATTCAGATCAGATGTGGAAACATATTTACCATGATTGAACTTCATGATTCCATCAGAAGAAAACTCAAAACATAACAAATTAAAATGTTTAGAATCCAAAAAGTGGAGGAACATAGTTATAAGACATGATTTATTATTCCCCAAGGATTGGTACAACATCATTAAGGGGTGTGGTGAGGGGGGAATCAGTATATTGCAATTATAATTTTTTAAAATCATTCTCTTTTTACTACGTCACTCTTTAGGGTGAATTGATCTCACTTTATATTTTATCACATAGTAGGAAATGCTAAAATAATAAATAGTAAAATCAAAACTCAAGAACCCACATATTTATTTGATGTTCACTCAAAATGTGTTTTATAGTCCATAGAGTTTGGTCGTTACTGTCCCTTTCTTATGTGATTATTATTTTATTATCTAAATAAAAGGATTTAAAGGGGGTGAACTTGATCCCATTAAACCTAGAAGAAACCGAGTTACATTAATAACACCAATTGGAATAATAACGCGCCAACTTTATTTACTGTTATGTACTTGAACCAACCAGTAATACTCTATAAAATCCAAGATTCTTCTATGCCTTCTTAAAGTGTGATAAATAGGGCATGATAGAGTCTCCACTGTACTAAAAAATTTAATTTATTTCCCTAGTATTCCATAAATATTCAAGGTAACCCTATATTTAACAGCAATCAATTACATTTATCTCACTAATAAATTATAAAGATTAACACATGTGATAAAATATAGAAAAAATGTAAGTAACTCTTATCTATGTTATAACCTTATTCATTTCTAATCATAAAATAAATTAATAAAATTAAGAAATGATTCCGTCTTTTATTCATTGACACAATAAATATAAATAATTAATCATATCATTCTCACTTTTATTCTTCCTCTAATGATAATAATTTTAAAAATACAGTGCAAGTTGGTATGTCAATTTCCCACACATATTTTTATAAATTTTACCTTTTTATAATATCATTATCACAATCACGTGATGATTTCCAAATATTAAATTGTGGAAACTCCCATGAAAAACACAACATCATGATCCGTATACTATTTCTCATACAAGATTTAAATATTCAAATACATGTGACCATAGGTTTCCAAATCTAAAAATATTTCATCAAAGATGTATATATACATTTAATAAAATATATCATCATTAACTCCCCATAAATCAGGTCTCTATCATTGAAAAAAATATCATTCTATTCTCTATTATTTTTATTCAATTAAATATTCAAACCACTCTTCTTATTCTTCATTGAATTTCAACAAAACCCACAAGACTAAATTCTCTATGAATGCATGTTTATATATATAGGTGGTTTTAGTGAAAGGATTTATTTATGATGACATCATATCATTTAAAACATTGAATAATTCTATATTTTATAATGATAATAAGAAAAATCATGTTATCATTGAAGAACAACATAAAATTTTTGGAATTGAAATTTATGATTCACCTGAATATTTCATTCAAATTTTATGTGTTCCTTATAATAATAATAAGTATTCTATAGAATATCCTTGATAAGAATACATATCTTAATATTTCACTTAAGTAAAATTTAAAATGATCTTACGTACCCCTTAGTCATGTTGATCTATTCAAACTTATCATCCAATGTATGTTACATATAACAATATCTCTGGTACATGACTATGATATATTCTGTGTCCTATTGAATTCCAGATTTATTCTTAGGTATGATGAGACTGATCATACATGTCTTAGTGAGAGAATAAATTACACATATATTTATTGATATATATTATATATCATCTATTATATGTTATGTATCATAATGAGTGTTTTCTAATAATTTCCCAATTCCACATTTTTTAGAAATTATATATTCCTTTTTCATTTTTCTATAAATATATAACCCCAATATTTCAACGATTCTTATCAAACATTTGAAATTTATTTTTATACATTATAAACCAATTAAAATTTTATCTATTGACATAGAATTATTTCAAAACATAATCACACATTTATAAATATTTTTCTCTCAATTTAGAAATCATTTAGAAAATTTACAAACACCATTCAAATAAATACATCAACAAAATTTAAATTCCAATAAATGTAGAAACAATTTCATATTCAATTAAATTCATTAGAATATCTTCATAAAAGATATATATCCCTATAAACATCAACATTCATACATTATATTCAAAATGAAAATTCCTTAATTCTCAAAGAAATTTTATTCCTCATCAAAACAACCTTCTTCTTAATTACTCAAAAACTAATTAACAACATTTCATCTTCCATCATAGAGAAATGTAATATAGAAATAAATATTAGCAATTAAACTCATCATCTCATCTTCCACATACTTATCTTGTTACAAATATTTATAAATTTAATAACATAAAATGGAAACCTAAAATCATCCACTATGTTTTTTAAGTATCACTAAATGAATAATCTCCCTTAAATATAATCATATATATTTTAAAAATATTAATATCTTTTTTCAAATAAGAAATATAAGAAATAGATATTTTTCTAGGATTCATATTTCTCTTCAATATTCATCCAATATTCATAACAAAACATGCATTGACAACCTTTCTTGGGTACTTAATTTTCATATCCTCATCACATATTATGGGATAATAAAATCTAGTTAAAAGATACTATTTTCAACGCATATTGACATCAATTATTATTGAAAACAAATATAAAATTTCAAAATGGTTTCAATATATTCTACAACATAATATGAAAAGGATAAAAGGATTTGTATTATACAATCACAATGATAGAAGTTGAGGTCCAAAATGACGTTATAGCTAGTTCTTTATTAATAAACACAAACATATATAATATTTTTTTTTGGATATATGCACCCATTTTTATTTTTCAATTTTAATATGTATATTGAATCATAATCTAATTCATTAAGGAATGTTTTTTCAGTTTAAACTCATAGTGAAAATCTTCTATTAGGGAAATAATATTTGACTGTCTCTATTAAAATGTATAAAAGTTATTTAGATTATAATTGAGTTATTATACCAAGGGTTTACATTGATATAATTATTAGTATATATATTCTCTCAATGTATAATATAAAAATTAATTTATGAAACGAAGATATTACAATATACGAGGATAGAATAATATCCCATTTTTAGATGAGAGACTTCATTATCAAGTAATTTCTGGAACCACCTCTAGTTGTTTCTCTTAATGAAATTCTCATTGAATATGAATAATCAGATGAAATTTTTTTAATATGAATATAATATATATCTATTTTGTGATATAATATTAATATATTTCAAAATAAATTACAAAGATATTTACCTGATTGTGATGTTCAAATATTTATTGATATAATCCCTGACGAAAAACCCATATATATATATATACCAATAGAATGACTCCAATATTATTAGTTTAATTAAATATGAAACTAAAAGTGTTGTTTGACACATAATTTTTAAACCCGAGTATATCAAATTTGGGGGAACTTGTCTTGTCAATAAATATGAAAGATTCTTCAATGAGGTTGTGTGTCTACTATAGGATAATCAAGGTCATTACTACTATGAAAATGTACCATTTATTTGAGTTGATGATTTATCTAATCAACTTAAATGGATTAATAATAATAAAATATTGATCATAATTATATTAATAATCTATTAAATTTTATGAAATATGGAATACAAAATATATAGTCTTTCATATGGTATGGGAATTATGAGTTCATAGTAATCCCTTTCTGGTTAACAAATTCTTCTTTTATGTTTATAGATCAAAGGAATAGAGTATTAAAGGATTATATTGATATATTTATTATAGTGTATATTGATGACTTATTTTTATATTAATTTTTTATAAATTATGTAATGACCATTATAGAGTTATTCATGATACTCATAGAACTAAAATGTTATATGGAAAATTCAGTAAGTTTAAATTTTATATATAAAAAATTTCTTTTATTTTCTATATTTCAACCAACATTGAAATATATATAGACCCTTAAAAGAGAAATTATGTCATATAATTAAATACACTAATACATATAACTGATATATGTAGTTTCCTCTGATTATCAGGGTACTATATTCAATTTTTAAAAATATTTTTTTATTATATGACCCGTTGTCCAAATTGGCACATAATGGAGTCAAATTTAAATTGTCAAAAGAATTTCATAAATGTTTTGAGTAATAAAGTAAGATATTAATCAATGATATGTTATTTAACATAACCTCATGTATGTAGGTATTTTTGATATATAGTGATATCTCTATGAACAGAAACTATTGTGTCCCAATGAACAATGTAAGATTTGTGGATTATGAATCAAGGAAATTAATGAACCATAAAAAAATTCGCAAATCATGGAATGTATTATATATTTAATAAAATTGGATATTATTATTATGGTGAATGAAGTGTATTATATACTAATCTCAATAGTTTCAAAAATATATTAACACAAAAATACCTCCAACTGAGATAATGGAATGACTATAACTTCTCGTGGAATTTGATTATGCAATACACTATAATAATGGGAAGGAAAATATGGTGGATTATTAATTGATATAAGATCATATATTTCTATCTCAAATTATATTAATTAAGGATAGAGTATTCATGGATTTATAGTGTATAAATTTTACAACAATATTTTCATGCAAAGAAAAATATGCCCCAAAAACAATAAATGGTCGTAAAAATTAATATTAAGGTTATGGATAATGGTAAATTGGTAGATTTTGTTTATTAAGCCAGTTTATTTATGTTTTTAATGATATAATGTATTTTATATGTTTCTAAACATAATAGGGAATTTATTGGTTAATAAAATAACTTAAATTTCTCTTTAAACACTTCTTCCACCAAAATGAATAGTGATTTAAGAGAACACATCTGGTGGGACAAAATGATGTGGAAAATTATGGACTATGAGTTAAGAATCTTCGTATTCTATTAATTAATTTTTTTTAGAATACTTTCTATGGGTGTCATGTAACCATTGCATATACTAATGTGTAATGTGATAATATAATTGTGGCTTTTTTTACTATGATACCTAAGACATCTGGGGAGAATGGTTATCTATGGGTCATTGTGGATTTTATTACAATGTTTACACATTTTCGATTCATAATTAAGGATCTACCCCATGTGTATCTTGCACGAATCTATATCAATGAGGTTTCGAGACATTATGGTCCACCTTTATCAGTTATATTTGATAGTGACCCTCTTTTAATATCAATATTATAGATAAATCTTCATAAATATATTAAAAATAAGATACACTTGATCACTTATTATCATAGTAAAACTGATAAGAAGTCAATATAGACTATCCAAAAATTAGAAGAAATCATGAGGTCGTACACACTTGACATCCAAGGAACATGGGACAAGTATCTACCTTTAGTTGAATTTTAATACAATGACAACATGTATTGAATTATATTTATATCAATTTATGAATATTTATGTCAGAAAAGGTTTTTTCATCTAACATGCATGGGTGATGTTGGGGAAAAAAATCTAGTTGGTCAAAAAAATAATTGATGAGAAAATTGATAAAATTAAATTCATATATATTCATTTCTAGGTGAATTTATGTAGATATAAATATATGCTGATAATCTGAGTAAAGACATGGAATTTAAATGTCGAAACAATATCTTTTTAAATATATCACCATGATAGGAAGTTATTTAATTTTGTATGAAGGGGAATAAATGTCCAAGGTGTATTGGTTGTTTTTGAAAATATAGAGATAATTGTAGATGTATCTTATCTTTTTTATTCCACCCAACCTCTTAGAAGTTCATAAAATCATACATGTATTAATTCTGATGATGTACAGACCATACCTAATGCATATACTAACCACTAACAAAATATATATGGAGACTGACTTGTGCTATGAAGAAGAATGTATACCAATCCTTAACAATAAAAAGAACATGTTACAAAATTAGTGGTCTAAATGAGAGAATGTTCTTTAGAGAATTCATAAGGTTAAGGATCAGATGCATGATCTTGAGGAAGAGATGAAGAACACTAACATTTATTTTCTCATGGATTTAAGAGTTACCGTATTGTTTAGTATGAAATTATTAAGGTGTGTGTAATACTTGAGACATGATTACATTAAATAAACATTTTATTACAATGTATATATAAAAAAAATACTTTTTATTATATCAACATTGTATTATATAAAAATATGTAAATTTTAATTCATGATATCATCCATAACTAGTGTCACCAAACACATAAAAACATTAGGAATCATCATTACCATTAACATTATAAGATCACACTCAAAAAATTAGTAATAATATAATAGTTGAAAAGATAATATGATGAACAGAAGAAGAAAAAAAAATAGTTTTGATATATAAATTTAGAGAAACATATTAATGATTCTTGATTTAAGGATATAGTGAATTTATAAGGAGTAATATTATAATTGTGGGGTAAGGTGACCATTGGAATTGTAAAATCCCAATTTGACTATTTTAATAGTAATGCAACCATTATACGTATGTTTCCAATAAATTACATAAAATCAATTTTTTAATTATGTAATTAATATTTATTAACAGTAAATAACTATTAATAATTAATATAAATTAATAAATAGTGATATAATTTTATATTGATGTCTTCAAATGATATAACAACTATTAAAAACAGAGTTTTTAATTTATCGCACAAGAAGCATGATTTTGGAATACACAATGAGTTATATTTAATAATTAAATATATAATATGTAAAAAAATCAGTTAATAAAAAGTTTTTACATTTGGAATCTACACATAAAAGTTATCGAAAAATGGAGTTTTCTTATTTTTATGACATAGTCAAAATTGCTGGTAAATAGTAATATCTTCTATGAATATAAAATAGGTTTTATTACTTCATTATGATGTACTGTTGTTGAAATAATTAATATAAGTATATATTTTTCCAAAATATGTTAATTTATTAAAATAATATATTTTAAAGTATCAAAATAAATTCCACAAACTATAATGGACATTCCAGTGTATTTAATAGAAAATATAGTTTAAAAAATAAATATATATGAAATTTTTTTCCTCGTAAAATTAATATCAAAAATTAGATTTTATCCCTCTAATGAATAAATGTAAAAAATACAGCGACCAAAATTTTTCAAGACTGAGACTTAATTAATTTTATAATTTTGATTCTTTGGTTCCATAAAGAGGTTAAATAAAAAAATTTACCTAGTATTTGATCTTGGAAAAATTTTATTTGGGTTTATTAAAATTGGAATGAGGTATTTAACCTTGGTAAATATTTTATTTAAATTGCAATATAGTTAAATTTTAGTTGATATATAATATTTCTTAAATAAATTAATATTTATCCACTATGTGAGAACATTTAATAACTCTAAAACTGAGTCTTTAATTGAAATTATGGAATCATAGTTATGTCTTTAATATAGTATGAAAGTTTTAAATTAGGTTCTAAATTTTCTAGGTGATGATAATCCATCCATAATGCATCATATAACAACATATTAAAATGTTTTATTTATTAAACAGTGAGGTGGTGTTTCTACAACCATGTGGAAATGAAATGGCCTCTATATTCCCCGGTGGTGGTGAAATGGAATTGAGGAATCTTGGAAAAATTATTACTGAATTTACATTTCTATTATAATAATATTTAATTCTATAGTTTGGGATGTGATTTTAATTAGAGTAATGATTATGGATTTATTATTGGAAATTAATATTGATTATTAGAAAGAAATTATCTTCCCAAAAACCTCAGTCTCATTTAATGTTTGAAAAATATTCTATCTCCCTCTCAATTGTCTTGAATGAAAGAAATTAGAGAATCTAGATATCTCTCTCTATATTATAGACAATGAAATATGTTTATCATATTATTAGTGTTATTCATAGTGGTGGTAGAAATGTAAATCAAATAACCTGTCATGATCATTGAGCATCAGAAAAAATACAACATGGTAAGGCACTTTTTTCGGAACCTCATGCCTTACATATGTTTTGTGATTTTGCACACTTATTATCATGATCGAATCTGTTAAAAGTTTTATGGAAATTAAGTGAATTAAAAATATGATGGATTCAAAATATGATTAATTGAAAAATAATTATCAATAATTTAATCATGAATTATTAGTATGAAAAATCTTCGGAAAATTTTAAATATGTAAAAAAATTATTTATTGGTTTTACTTCAACAATGGTTATGGGTGGGGGATAAATAATTATTAATTTCTTTATAAAAAATATTTATTTACAAAAGAGTATTTCATATGATGATATTATTTAAAATATAATACTATATTAAAAATATCATGCGTTCAACAAACAATATAATTTAAAAATATTATTTCTTTTTCTATCATGGAACATGAACCCTAATTAAATTTCTTTATTCGAAAACATATTATTTGTATGAACCCAATTATTTGAGAAAATTTATAATATCAATGTAATGTGAGTTAAAAATATATTTCATGTAATAATTTATTTGTATTAATTCTTTTTGAATGATGTTTTTTTATACTCCTTTATATTTACCTCTCCAATCATTCCAACCTGAATATTTGAATAGTATAATTAGATCATAAGATAAGAGAGGGGATAAAACCTTTATGTCTATCAAGATTTTTTTTGGAATAATCATCGGCTTCTTCCTCAAAAAATGTATATTATTAGCATTGAATTTAATTAATATCATTTTTCATTAATTAAATTAATTCGTTGATAACATATTTTTTTGGAATAGAAAACAATATCCAACTATTTTTTCTCAATAGGTGGATTTTTCAAAATGAACAAAAAATTTTAATTTTATCTAATACTCAATTCATTGATGAACCCAAAACATGAATGTTATTTAGTAGTTAGGTTTTACATCATCCACCACATCATTAATATTTTTATGAAATTCATTACACTAATGATGGATATTGGTTTTACAATGATATAATAGTGAATAACCATAAAGCCATAGGATCTTAAACATAAAAATAAATGGGAGAAATGTTTCAGGAATGGGTAAAAGAATGGATGGAAAAAAGTTCATATGATGATAGTTGGATGAGAAGTGCCATGATGAGGTTTGATAGAGGGCCCAAGGGAATTGGAGTTATGTGGAACCAAATCACGGTGGAAGTTGGAGGTAGTGATGTTTTTCAAATAGTTCCACAAACTGGATATTCATTTTTATTGACTACATGCCACGAAAGCTTACATATTATATGTGGTGTGTCACACATCATGTATCTAGATACTTCACTACTTAGTGAGTTACTAATTAAACAATGAGACAACCATAAAGACCCAAAATAATTCAAACCACCATTACACAATCTTTCAATTTTGGTTTGGGTTGCTCCACATTTACATGTACTAAATTCCTAATGAATAATCTAATTACATGTCGTGTATAATATTGTGATACTATATATAGAGAAATAAAACATGTACATTCCATTAATTTTTCGTATCCCATGATAAAACCTTGTAAAACCAATGAGGATACACAAGGTATAACCAAAGAACTCTCCGAATATCCCACTTACCCTATACTCCATGTGCTATAGGTACACACCATGTACCTCGATACAAAACACATATAGGTCGTTGTTGTACATGAGTTACCATTCCTGAGAGTACTACTAGTCATATACCCTATTGTATATTCCATGTACTAGGATAATTATTCTAATCATCATGATTTATAGATCATGTTTCAGAAATGAATTTATGATTAGTACATTTATATCCTTTTCCCATTTGAATAAAAATATTAAATTCGTCAAATACATAAAGGGATATCCACCTTATAATTTGGGATTTTTTTGGATTTTTTCCCCAGTGAATTAATGATAGGTTATGGGTGAGGCATTTGTAGAATACATGTTGTTAGGTACTCTAAAATGAGTTAGGTCATGGTCATCCATATATGGGTTTTTGTACTCCAATAGGGATTTACACATGATAGGGAATAGTACCCCATATGATATATGGAATTAGAACTCCCCTTTATGTTGAAATATAATACTCCATTAATTGAGTATGTACTCCCACTATGTATGGGTACAATCCTTTATATGGGTTAGGTACTCACTCGTTCAATAGGCATGTAGATTGATGAGGCATGCTCTCCTAACTATTATATCAAATACGTAACATTTATGTTTTTTTACTTCTACTGGATTAGGAGTCCGAAGTATTAAAAAGTATCATTACATTTGGATGACTTTAGGATACTAGTAGAATATCAATCCTTTATGTCTAAAATCATATATGAATTATAACCAAGCTATTTAATTTATGTTTTTTGGGTCTTTTTTTATCCTATATATCACTAATTCCATCTGTGATACAATAGTTATGTATCTAACTATGAATACATGGATAATTCTCTTTCCCATGGATTATATTATGTTATATAATATTTGGATCCTTTGGGTTAACAGAGGTAATTCCATATTCATGGGTTTTTGGATGAATTAATAGTTCAACTTTACCTTTTTTTGGGGTTCGTTTGAGTTTTTATATTCACCCTGAAAAAATATTCATTTCCACTCATGTTGTGTTTGTATAGATATTGAATATTTTAGAGCTGAAATTCATGGATGATGAGTTGGTGGGGATAATATAGATAGTGATAAAGATGAAACATTGGTACATGTTGGGAAATATTTTTTTGTATAGCTTATTCAAGGGGATCATAGAGTGAGGAAGAGACATCCCTATAATAGAATCATTAGAAACTAATGGTTTAGTTTACTTCATTTTTTTCCTTTTTGGGTATATGTCTACTTGTCATTTGAAGTTTTATTGGTTCTTTCATACATGCTATACACATATTCTTATTAATATTTTATATACTTCTGCTCTTTTTTACATTCATTATATATTGGATATAAATTTATCTTATATGTTATTCTAGTACATGCTCTCCCATGATATTTTTTAGCATTTGGTGGAAGTATCTAGCACTTAGCTTATTAGAGACAAACATGGAGTGGAACACTTTTCTTACTACTATCCCAGGTGGGGTCTTGATTTTTTTTTGTCATGTTAGAATAGTATCACAAAATTTTAAATCCTATGGATGGAGTTTAATTAGTGTAGTTTTTATTTTACATTTTAGTTTAGAAATTAAAGACGTGATGCATAGTGGGGTCTTGAGTTTTATTATCATCATAGGGAGACCAGAATTGGTGAATTGATTGGTGTAGAATTTTTCTAGACATTAATAACATGTTTTTAAATCTAGAGCTCTATGGATCTTCTTTGAGGTATGCATAAGATTCTATATGTATCATATAGTGGCCAAACATTATCTATCATTCCCTTTTTGTTTCAACAAACTCAAATATTATTTACTAAAATGGTGTTTTCCCATTATCTAGTAGAGTTTCCCATAGAAAATGAATTCTTATATAGGGATGGGGTCACAGTATGGTCAAACTAGTATTTGAGACTCTCATCACCGATCAATGGGGAAATAATGAATTAATTCAGTGTCTAATTATAGGGTATCATTAACCAACTTCTAGAGTAAAGATTATCAACCAATTATGACGACTATAAATATTATTATTAGATTGGATTAAAATATCATTGATCCAAACAGGACTACCTATAACTTAAATGCATCATGTGTGATCCATATAAATATTCCTAATTATGTTTAGAGTGGATCTTTATCATTATATAATTAGGATTGGTTAGAGTTAGATATTTACACTATCGTTGTAGATCCGAAATACAATAACTATATAGGGGTTTTTACAATTGATTTACACTTCATGGTGTAATAAATCAATTCATGATGTTTACATAAACTCATGATTTAATTATCCAACCATGGTTGGACATTGAGCTTCTAATCAAAGTTCCTTATTCATTGGTATTGTGGATAGCTTGATTTCAAAGGATACTATATTCATCATCAGAGAATCATTTTCATGATCAAGACCATATTTTTGGTAAGATCCATCGTTGATCCTAATTCAATATCACTTTTTAAACTCAATATTTTGAGTATGAAATCATATTTTATATTTTAGTTTGGGGTTTTAAACTTCCAACATTCCCCATTATTGTAAGATACCTAGGGTTTGTTATTTTAATTGAAACTTTTCTAGATATAATACACCTTGGATTTTGGAATAGGATAACACATCCAAGTGGATGGATAATGTATTTACAGGGATATAACTACACATTAAAATGGTTTTATGATTGGTTTCTCCATTCATGAAGGCTCCAAATCCTTCTAGGATATGGTTCTGGTACGGGAGTTGATGATGTGAAAATGGATTGAGAGGAATGATGAATTTCACCATCTCCCTTTACCAAATTTATTTAATCCCCACCATACCCAGAGTGATGATAGTAACAAATTATAAGATTAACTATGATATATGTATCCAAATAAGTATTTTTGGTAATATTAAAAGTGCACACTGTGTCTTTCTTACGAACAATCTTTCTAATACATTCAATCAATATCAATTTCTTGATTCAAGTGATATAATTTGGGGGCTACTGATTCTATTGGAACTCTTAACCAAAATATTATGGTTAAATACTCTTACTGATGGTGGTGATCATAGACTATAATTCTATATAAAATAGGGTGTAGCGGTCCCCTATAGTGGATTTTGAACTTATAAACATTATCCTAGAGTATAACATGTGTTTATCATCATTGAATGGTCATTTTTTCAATTATATTGTATTGAGAATATATGGATATAATATAATATATATCTATAATTTGGAAAAATTTTATTGAGTTGTTTTGAGATTATTTCACTTATTTTATGATTTTTTTCATTAAGATCTCCATTTTCACATAGATATGTGGTTCCGGGGGGTTTCTCTTAGATATAAATGGCATATGTTTTGGTTTTTTGAGAATGAAACTCCATGGGTTGATTTTTTGAATCATTAACAGATTCTCAAAAATCCAATTTATGTTGTTAGAAGTCAAAAACACCATATATTAGTTATTAGATCAATGGAATCTTTCAGTAAACCTTGTTTTTTCCATCCCCATTTCAAATAAAATTCATAGTGAATATATCAGAAGCATAGAGGTTGTCATTAACCTTCTTTGAAGACACCAAAGGTGTAGAAACCACTTATTGAGCATGTGTGGGTTTAATAAATCCATTATTTTTATCATGATATATGATCTGGTGTTATATTGAATCTTCTTCATTATTATCAATGTCATAATATCTTAATTGGTCAGATTAATACCAAAATATCTTGGAAGATGATTCCCCTATAAAGTGCTTTTTTTTCTCAGTGGATGTCAGGGATACCTGACTAACAAGCCTTAATGTGATTGGTTTTTATGGAAGATGTGATATGTTTTAATCATGGCTCATTGATTACCCTACTGTATCGATGAATATTATTTCTCTGTATAGCAACATCAGTTGTAGAATATTGTATGATTGAGTATTCATAGATACTCCAATTGATACATTCCCCTAATGTGGGTAGTAAAAAAAATACTTGGGATTAAATATTGATGTATTTTAGGGACTCATTATGGGATATATACTGAACAGTTGAGAAATAAGGTTCCCTAGTGGGTATGGGACCTTTTTGGTGTATGTAACATTTTTGGTAAGTGTATTTTGTGTTTGTAAGGTGTTATTTTGGGGCTTGGAGTTGATACAATAGGTTACATTGAATGGTCAGTACATTTTGATATGGATTATAGTGAATTGTTTCACCGATGTGCTTTGGGTTTGTTATATATCTATGTGATTATTTTGACACCATGGATTATTATTCTAGTCATTCACATTGCCATAGAGTGACCAAAGCCCAAATTGATGATTTTTAGTTATACATGTGAGATTTTATAAAATATTTGGTGAGGATATATGCTATCAATTATGGATTTTTCATTAGTCATTAAATGTTTGTGTTGTGATTCTATAACAAGTGGTTCTCGTGATAATGAGCCGTCTTAATTCTGGTAGTCATGGTATTATGTTTTTCTTCATGCTAGGTGTATTTGTTACCTATTCTTAAAATTATCTATGATATCAGATTCCTATGTGAGTCTTATTGTGTGATCATATGACACTTTTCTAATGAACTAATCGTGTGATATTGAGTTTTTATATTCCAACTATGATGTGATGAATGTTTCCCATAGTATTTGTGTCCTATATATTTTTAGGCCCTTTACCCCTATGGATGATTTTAATATGCATGAAGGTAGTTTTTAATATGTGTAGGATTGTTTAAATAGATTTAGATTGTTATCTATGGTATTTTCCATTTCAAAGACACAAAGTATTATTGGTGGGGAGAATGTACAGACCATAATTTTATGTAATCTAGACTTAATTTATATTTAAGTTTTAAAGGTATAGTCCCCAAAGTGGGAACAATGGAAAATTTACAAAAACAATCATCCTTATATTTTTTATTCATTGGTTCCGTTAAATGTATATTTTTTTACCATAGGGATAAATTTTGGTAAAATTATTAGCCACTTGAATTTTTTATTATATTTAATATTTTTAAAATAAAAACAAATTTATCTTGTGATTGTGAAAATTTAATAACGTATAAATAGAGTCTTAAATGAAAATTATTATATCATTTTTGTTTCTAAAATTAGGGTGTTCTACCTAGAAATTTTTTTTAAAAAAATATCGGGAGTTATTTCAATTACTGAGTTTTCATAATTATGTCTTATATTAACAAATAAATATTTTTTAAAAAATTTTGAGGTGGTGTTGGAATGGAAACATAGAAATATAGTGGTATTGACATGCGATGGAATATGTAACATGGAATTGATGAATCTAGAATCATTTAGTTTTTTCATGTATGGGCCATTAATATAGGATTTAATTCTTTATTTATTAAGATTATTTTAATTTAAGGAATTATAATGGAATTTTTAGGGGAAATTAGTGGCGATTTTAAAAAATAAATATTCTTTTCTCTAAACTCAATATCTTTTACACATTGTAAAATCTCCCCTCCCCTCTCCTTTTTCACAAGTAAAAAAATAAAAAAAAATTACATCTCTCTCCCTCTATCATCTCACAAGGAAGTTAGTTATTCATGTTCAAGGTGTTATTTATTATTTTGGAAAAAAATTATTATTAGGTAACATGATGTGATCATCAATCATTGAAACTACTCCATCAAGGAAGTAATATTTTCCAATAACCTCTGAATCACTTATGCTGTGTTATTCAATCACGTTTTTCTTTATTACTGGATCCCCTATAGATTCTATGGAAATTAAATAAATAAATAATGTATAATATTTAACATAGGATTAATTTTTAAAATATTGATTGTATTTTAATCATGATTTATTGTCAAGGAAAATCTTGTAGGAATATGTAATATGAAAAAAAAATCAATTTATTGGTGTTCCTTCTACATTGGGTTTTAGTAGTGATTAAAGAAAAATTATAT
Source organism: Viscum album (assembly GCA_963277665.1). Lineage (NCBI taxonomy): Eukaryota > Viridiplantae > Streptophyta > Magnoliopsida > Santalales > Viscaceae > Viscum > Viscum album. The sequence goes on along the minus strand of OY728121.1, from coordinate 2,010,066,704 downwards.
TACTTATAAAATTCTTACTTTTTTGAAAAATATTTCCTACATTGAATTTTTGTAAAAGAACATATAATTGAAAAACTAATCCGAGATTCAAACATGAATAATATGTGAACATGTTATTTTTTTCTCTCATGGAATACAAACATAAATTAAATTTAGTATTTCCAAAATATTTTCACTACACAACTCCAATTATTGAATAATGTTATAATAAAAAAAATATAAGAGTTAAAAACAAATTAGATTATATAATTTAATTGGATTTAATATTTTTTAATGGGGAAAATATGTTCATACTCAATAACATATTCTCGTCAAATGATTATAGCTCATATATTTTTTATTTAAATTCTATCATCGGATAAGAATGTGGATGAAGATTCAATGTTTTTGGACAATTTTATTATAAATATCCATGATTTATTCCCCTAAAAAAAATTTCATTGTAAAAATCTAAAAATTGATGTTTATAATCAATTAAATGTATTAATTCATTAATTTATTTTTTGCTGAATTTTTTTTTGAATATTCATCATCTGTTGAGATATTTTCCAATTTCAACAAAACATTAAATTTATTTTATACACACATTCAGAAACAGACCTGGTCGTGATCTCATTAATGTGTGATCGTGTAATCCAATGGGAACCACATTATTTATTATTGTTCTATCATTCTTTGTGCGGAAAATTCATATTGGTTGTTGATTTATATAATAAAGTAAAACATAAAAATTAAAAGTTAGATCTCATAGATACTATGAAATGAAATGTTTCCGAAATTATTTGATGAATTTATAGATGCAAGTTAATCAGGTGATTATGGATGGAAAAAAATAATCACAGCGATGTGTGATGGAGGCCTTACAGGAATTAGAGTCCAGCAGCATTGGATTCATAGTCTATGGGGGAGGTAGAGTCACAGTTCACAGATTTACTCATAATGGAGGTTCAATATTCCCAATTTAATCCCATATAAGATTTTGTATTACACTTAATGTTGTTCACAAGGTATGGTTATAGAGTTTTTTTATAAATACCCCACACCTTGTGACTCTAGGTTATATGGCTAGTATCACAAGACCACATACTTTTGTGAGTATCCAACTACATAATAATATAGTGATATGGCCACCACCTGATGTGTACCTCCATAATACATGTTTTGTATGTAGGGTTAGGAAAATCAATATTAACATGCCATATACGTCTAGAGCCTATATGGATTTACACACCATATATTCCCTAGGGACACTACGTATAGTTCTACATGTCATTTATTTTCCAAAGAAATTGTGTGTCCCCTGAAAGAACAATGTATTGATAATGAGGCTACATGAAATTTACATATAGTACACACCGATTATCAAAATAAACATAAATTATATTTATAATAGGTACATGTAACATACTTGCATACATGAGATAGATTGGTAACAGCATTACATCACCAACCATGAATGAGAGAACCACATGACATATACACAACTAAAAATAAAATGTATTCTGATATTATACTATTATTTGTGATTTAATTCCTATGGTTCAACCATGGATGAATGATTAGTCTATTTAGAGTATTCCTCCACATAGTACACAATAATATGATTATATCCGACATTATAGCCTATTCACATTTTTTTTAGTTCAATGTTCTTAGATTTATAAAGGTGAATACATGTTGTAGGTGATATATTTAGAGTATATATAGAGTCAGGTACTCTACCCTATATTGGGGAATTTTTCTCCATGTATAGGGTTTATGTAATCCCTAGGGAACTGACACCTGAAAGGATGTGGTCCCCCATATAAAAAATGGAGTTTAGGTATACCCCAGTATATTTAGGGTAGGGTCCTACCTAAAGCGTGTTAGTAATCCCCTATATGTCAAATATGTTTTATATATCTTTAGAGTCGGTTTTCTACAATTTATTAGGGGGAATTCCACTATAGGGGTAAGGGAATCACTCAATCGAAGCGCATATATCCTAGTGAGGAACATCCCCCACACTACTATATCAGAGTGGAAGTGTAGAGGTTATGGACATGTGTTGGATCATTATTCATGGGTATTAAGACATGTTAGAACATGTGGATTCCTTTATGATACATGTATTAAGCCATTATAGACTCATTCATATGTAACATAAATATGGGATATCAACTTTGGGTGTTGTGGTTAATTTTTAACCTATATATCACTTTTTACTTGTGTGTTATGATACTTTGTGGATATTCACTACGACTATTTAAATTTTTTTACTTCCCTATGGTTTACATGAAATTAGAGAATATTTTTTTGGGATACCAACTTTTATTCCTAAGTATTGGGTTTTCAGGTAATTTATTATTTTTTGTTTACATATTATTTTTGGTTTATCATACAATGTAGATTTATACTCAACCCTACATGGGTTTTATTCAAACTCATGTTGGGATTGTGAATAAATTTAAAAAAATGTATAGTTGACCTTCCTGTATGTTGAGTTGGTGTATATTTTAATTTTAATCATCAATATCATACGATGGTTAATGGTGCACAAAAATAATTGGTGGAGCTCATTATAAGAGAACATTCTATGAGGAAATTTCATCTCATGCATCTATTTGGAACAACCCAATGGTTTAGATTATTATATTTGTATTTTATTTTATGGATATATATATATATATATATATATATATATATTTATGGAATTGTACACAACATTTCTTATCTCATTAAGTTTATTTGGATAGTTTATTTGATTTTTATATACTATTTGTGTTTTTGAATATCATTATGTATTGAATATGCATTTGTGTTATAGATTATTATTGGTTAAGGCCCCCAATTTATGTTATTCATTATTGTTCATAGTAACCAGACCGTAGCCTATTTGAGTTAGTATGGAGGTGTCACACTAATCCCACTATCATTCTAGGTGGGTCTTAGGTGAGTCAAGTCATGGAAACGATGTTTAAATGTTCAAATACCATGGTTTAATAACATTGTAAAGCCAATTATTTTCAATTTTCCACAACCTAATGTCATGGACTATGATTACAAATTAATAACAAAATCTTCTTCATTTTATATAAATTCCCACTCATCCCCTAATTCAATATTTTCACAAAAATTACTGAAAATGGTTCTCCTCTACAATTTTCTATCTCACGAATCCATATATGGAATTCTAAATTTTCTATGGTGTTTCTTCACAAAATGTTGAAAGATACTTTTCAATACAAGAGTCACTAAACTCTTTTATCCATTTATCATTTGTAATCCCTTTAATTCATTTATTTTTCCATTAAATATGTTGTTATTCACCTATATTATTAATTAATTATTGTATTATACATGACATATATCTATCCCCAATAATTATAAAAACATCATAAGATATTATTATTATTAAAAATCTCCATAAATAATAAATACATTGTCTAATTCCCAACAAATTCCATGATTTTATGTTAATTTGAATAAATTATTTCTAAGATTTACCCTTGGTCTAAGGAAATATTATGATGATATAGCTGGTGAAAACTTTATCAAGTCCATAGTGTATTAAACTAAAATTTGGGGTAGGATTGAATTTTCTATCTATGTATAAAGACCTATAAATATTTTAATATGAATATTATTTATCCCAAATACGTATCAAATATATGTGACACACACTTCTATTTTTTAGAGAGTATTTTTTTATGATTTACTTGATTATTGAAATTAGAAAATATTATATTCAATTTAAATTTCTTATTGTAATCCATATTATATAAGGACCCATCAATAAAACATTACTTAATCTTGAATTAAATGAATAATTCACATTGAGGATCTTTTCAGGTTTAGAGTGTTAGAGAATTAGGCCATAACTATTGCATCTCAAAAGTTACAAACTAGACACTTCTACTCAGTTTCCATTTTTTAATAAAATAAAAAATCTTAAAAAAAATTCATGTCCAGTTGCATGTTTTAGACAGAATGACTTTCCTTGCTCCCATCCTTGACCCTATTCCACTTTATGTCCTGTGAGAAACATATAAAAAACTTGGGATGAGCATACAAATTTCTGTATGGAATACACAAAGAAGTAAACTATTACTTTTCAAAACAACATGTAAACCATGAATACTTTAGAATATGTAAAACTTTTCACCTTTATGAAATACTAAATACTCCTCACTAAATAAAATTAACTACTTACCCTTTTGTGACAAAAATATTACCCAGATAAAGAACACATAACATATAAAAGTAACTTGGAACATAAAATACTTAAATGGAATAACCATACGGTCGACTTCCACACATGTCACTAGATGGAATAGTCATACAGCCGACTTCCATACCCAATGAAATGGAGGTTATAACATAAACACCCATCCTAGTATTCATGGCACCACCCGTCATTTGGTTTATCACGTATCCCCCCATCAAAAGTCCATGTACTATTATAAAATCATAAGACATAAAACAAAAAAAATTGAAATAAAACATTTCCAAATTTCAATCACAATATATCACATAAATATATTTAAATAACAAATCCATTATCAAATCCATTTTCAATACCAAAATATATAATAGGGTATATGGATTTTATTTTCTTTCAAAAACACTAGTACTTGTTGAGTAAGCCGAAGATATAATAATACTCGCGGCGGCGGAAAGGTCATTGTTAATGCGTACGTTAAAAGAAACAATACTTTTTTTCTTTTAGTAAAATGATTTATAGAAACATATTCCCTACGAATGAAATGAAAAGTCAGAGGTGTTTATACAGAGTATAAAAGAAAGTCTTATATTAAAAAAAATATGCCTCAATGAATAGAGATTGAGACGAAGTCCCTTACCTCGTGTCTGAATTGACTAGATCATTCTTTAACCTCTTGAATAATAAACTAAATTTAATTTCTACATGATTAATAACATTTTAAAAGTTTATTATTCCTTTTATATAACATATTTACATGTTATAAACATTATGTAATCATTTAAGTTAATAATGTTAGTTTTATCCATATTTGGTACTTAATTCAAAAATGGACTTCTTATAATTACATGTTGTTCATGTGGTAAAAGGTTCACAATATTCAGAATGATATTCATGATTTGTATTTCATATATATCATATATATGTAGTATATACAGGTATTTAGAATAGTACATAACATTTAGTGGTAAGAAATGAAATGCACCGTTCATGGAAATGGTATGTTGTATGTACGCGTGAATGCTACTTCCATTTCTATTTCATTTTTTATGTAACTAAAACATAATAAAACATAGTAGTATTATAATTAAATTATTGTATAATATATAATATCATTAAACATATCCTTTATACGAACCACATATGGTATGAATGCGTCATATCACTTTGAGGGGGCGGTATTCCACACTTCTTCAAATGAAATTATCATGTTTACATATAATGGAAACCATAAAGGTTATATATATATAAAATAAATTCAGAATAATAATGAAAACATAAACATAATATATATCATATATAAATATATTGACATGTTAATGGCCACCATGATAGGTGTTAATAGAAAATTGGACAATCATCGTTTCGTGAGGCAGGAAATTTCCACGCACAGAAACAATATGTTCTTTAACCATTAGACGGGGGTGTGTGTGAGTGTAGGTGGAATACATATCATAAAATCATCCTAAAATATTTAGGATACTATTTTTATTATGGGATAGAATAATAATAAGTTATTGGTGAGTGTTGAAGGAAAATAAAAGGAAGAAACTCGAGAGAAGACATTACCTCTAAATCTGGTAACTCTTTTTGATTGGAGCCAAAGGCTTCCTTGGGAAGGCGTCTGCCCAAAGTGAGGCTTCTAAAAGTAAGAGAGGGATTTGGAGAGATAATATGAGCAGAGTTTGGATGATACAAGGGATTGAGAGGTGTGGGTATGGGGGTAGAGGTGGGGGCATTTATGAGAGGGAGGAGGGTGACTTTTGGAAAGTATGGAAATGTTACATTATTATAAAATGATTTTCAGATTTTAAAGGTCCAAAAATAATATATTATGAGGATAAGTTGTTAAGGGTTAGAAATACACCCATAGAATAGGTTTTATACTACTGTATGTCTTATATTTTATCTTATATTTTCATTTTATTTAAATCGTTCATTATTGAGGTAATCACTGCATCATCATGGTGTCATAAATATATTTATTTATCTAATGCCTAAATATTATAAAACAAATTACCATGATGTATGAAATATTTTTATCTTTTCAATTGTTATTTATAGTATAATAGATCATTTATTTATACAAAATTAAAATTGTTTTACTTAGGATATACAAACCTTTGTTATTTTTCTATTTTTAAAAATAATCTCATAAATGTCACTATTACACCCATGTGACTCCATGTGGCCTCATGTTAGGTAAGAAGCATCCCACGGTCTTCCATGACTCAAAAAAGTGGATTTTCACATATTTTGGGTCATTTTATATTATTATGATATTTTTTTATACCCCTTAACAACCAAATTACTAATTAATCACGATAATTAAAGATAATTACCATCGTTACTATTCGTAATGTCCAAAAACAAAAAGGTATTAATTATATAATTTGGACCATCTGATTCAAAATATGTTATTCATTTTACCAAATTCAAAACACATAAATTGCAATAATTAATTTAAAAATAATTATCATTGTCAAAACAAATTGCGGGTTTTTTTGAAACAATATCTATCAATAGATTGACAATTGTTTATGTCCAATTTCAATGTGAAACTAATTTTAATGACCACCAATGGATTAAATGGTAAAAATATATTCTAATTACACATTAAAACCAATTAAAAAGATAATATAACCATATAATTAAAATATATTAAAACATAGTTTGATGTAAAATGCAGTATTTTCACAATTCATTTAAAAATGAACATTGTCAAAAAAAATACCAAAAATTTATCCAAAGTAAAATTAAATGTACAAATTATAAAGAATAAGTTTATTTTGGAAAATAGGGTTTATAAAATTTTCAAAAGGTATATTTAAAAAATGGTTTTCCATCAAAAGGCAATAAAATAATCCTTTAAAAATATTTGAGTATTCTATGCTTAAGATTGGATTTATTCTAATTTTAAGCCTTTAAAACACTATCTAATTCATATATAGACATAGATATAAAAATATATTATTCCTTACTTACGTGGGATGTTACATCCTTTCCCCTTTAAGAAATTTTGTCCCCACAATTTATTTACTTCTCGAATATGTGGGGGTATTTACCCTCATTGCATTTTCCGATTCACATGTTTCCTCTTCAACAATATGGTTTTTTCATAGAACCATTACTTTATTAATCAAATTATTCCTAAAAAATTGCTCCCTGTGGTCACTAATCTGGATTGTTTGTTCCTCATAAGATATATTCTCTTCTAGCAGAACTACCTCTGGACTCCAAACATGAGATGGATCTGGAATATAATTTCTCAACATTGAAACATGAAAATCATTGTGTACCTGGGACAAACATGGAGGTAATGCAACTCTGTATGCAACTGATCCACCTTTCTCCAGGATTTCATTAGGTCCAATGAACCTCAGACTAATCATTACATTCTTTCCAAAACACATAACACTTTTCCAGGGAGAAACATAGAAAAAACATGATCACCTACCTCAAAAGAAATATCCTTCCTCTGGTCATCCGCATAACATTTCTTCCAACTCTGAGATGTTCTCATGTTCTTATTAGTCAGCTAATATTTTTTAGTCGTATCTTCTAACAATTTTGGTCCCATCAGCTTCCTTTCCCCTACTTCATCCCAAAAAGAAGGAGTTCGACACCGTTTACCATATAATGGCTCAATCAGATCCATATGTACACTGGAATGAAAAATTTTATTATAATAAAATTCAACCAAAGAATGATGTTGGTCCAAACATTACTGGTAAGCCATCCTGCAAGCACATAACATATCCTCCAAGGTCTGAATTGTTTATTTTGACTTCCTATCTGATTACGAATGAAAAACTATACTAAAATTTAATTCAGTACCTGATGACATCCGAAGGCCTTTCCAAATGTTATAATTAAAACTGGGATCACGATCAGATACAATGGAGAGGTGAACTCCATGTATTTTGACTATCTCTTTAACATTAACTGAGATATTTTATCGAGAGATAATGTATCTTGAATAAGAAGTAAATGAGAAGATTTAGTCAATCGATCAGCAATAACCTAGATTGCATTATTACCTTGATATGTATTTGGTAATCCCACAACAAATTCCATGGATATATTTTCCCATTTCAACTCTGGCACCGGTAAAGGCTGAAGTGTCCCTTTTGGTATCTTCACCTCTTCTTTAACCTGCTTACAAGTCAAACACTACACAGTAAAACCAGAAATATCTATTTTCATTCCATCCCACCAGTAATACTTCTTGCAGATCTCTATACATCTTACTACTGATAGGCTGAAAAAAAAACTGGGAACTATGAGCCTCACATAAGAACTCATTCTTCAACTGTGAATGACAAGGCACACATAATATCTTCCAAAACCTCAAAACACAATCATTATCAATGTTGAATTCATGAAACTTACCCTTTTGAACTAGATCTACCTTTTTCTGCAACTCACTGTATTTCTTCTACACTTGCTTAATTATGTCTGATAGAGATGATCTCACTGACACCTGAAACAAAACAGAAGAACTTCCTACACTAACAACATCTATTCCAAAGTTCATCATATCAAAAACCAAAGTATCTCATTCCAAAAATAGCAGGGTTAATGAATAATTACTTTATCGACTCAAAGCATCAGCCACTTTATTTGATTTTCCAGGATGGTAATGAATTTTACAATCGTAATCCTTGATTAATTCCATCCATCACCTCTATCTCATGTTAAATTATTTCTGATTGAATATATTCTTTAAAATTTTGTGATCGGTATATATTTCACTCTTTACTCCATAAAAATGATGCCTCCAAATGTTTAAAGAAAAAAAACATGAGATAGTTCCAGATCATGTGTAGTGTAATTTAACTCATTAGTTTTTAACTAACGTGAAGAATATGAAATTACATGATCATTCTGCATAAGGACACAACCAATTCCTTTCAACGAAGAATCCTTATAGATTACAAACGCACCATTTCTGGAAAGCAGTGCCAAAACTTGAGCATTCATTAATCTTCTTTTCAATTCCTGAAAACAATCATCACATTCTTTGGTCTAAATGAACTTAACATCTTTTCGAGTTTACATAGTTATTGGACTAGATAACCATGAAATATTTTCAAAAAAACTCCAGTAATAACCTGCCGAACCAAGAAAACTACGAATATCGGTTACATTTGTGGGTCTTGGCCATTCTTTAACAAACTTATTTATTTGCATGGTCAATAGTTATTCCATCTTTAGAAACAATGTGACCAAGAAAAGAAATTTGTTTCAACCAAAAATCACACTTTATGAATTTTCTATAGAATTTAATTTCTTTTATGGTTTGGAAAATAACCCATAAATGACTTTCATGATCCTATTTACATTTAGAAAACACCAAAACTTTATCAATGAACACAACCACAAACTTATCGAAGAACTCATGGAAAATTATATTAATTTGATCCATGAATACAACAGGTGCATTGGTTACCCCAAAAGGAATAACTACAAATTCATAATGGCCATATCTAGTACGAAACGTGGTCATAGGAACATCTTCTTCTTTTACATTCAATTGATGGTACCCCAACCACAACTCAATCTTCAAAAAATACTGAGCACCCAGGAGCTGATCAAACAAATCATCAATTTGAGGCAAAGGATACTTTTTCTTAACAGTTATGTTATTCAATGCTCTATAATCAATGAAAAGTCTCATCGAACCATCCTTATTTTTAACAAACAAGATAGGAGAACCCCAAGAAGATGTGCTATGTCGAATAAATACTTTATCTAATAACTCCTCATTTGATTCTTTAACAATAAAAGTTCAACTTGAGCCATTCTATAAGGGGGTTTTGAAATTGGATTCGAATCTGGAACTAAGCCAATAGTAAATTAATCTTCCAGATCATGTATTATATCAGGAAACTCATCAAGAAAATCATCAAGATGACCATTTACCACTAGAACATCATTAATCTGAATAGTTCATTTGTTTTCAACAATATGGGAAAGGTAACATTCATTTCCATCGTTTACTAGTTTCTCAGCTTCCTGATATGTTATCAAAAGTAAGGGTTCATTCTTGAACACAAACTGAAAATCATTCTGAAAAGAAACAGCTTTAGCTCTGTAGTAGATCTTATCTTGATAAATATAAATCAAATCCATGCCCAAAATAACATCAAAATCTACTAGAGTCAAAACAATAAGGTTTCCTAGTAGATTCTTTCCACACATAGGGATTGGAAGGTTCTTATAATTTCTTTTTGTCTCAATGTTTCCCCTAGTGTTTTTTCCATACGTTCAAGATTCATATCTTGAGATGGAATTCCCAATTTATAAGAAAACTTCCCAGAAATGAAATAATGTGTAGACCCTGAATCAAAAAACACATTGACATAATCTGAACAAACAAATAGTGTACCTGATACTACTTCATTCGATGGCCCAACAAGTGTTGAAATAGTTGCAATGGATTTCACCACCCCTTTCTTCTTGTAGTCTAGCTACTTTCCCTCAGTTGAGTACTTAGTTAGACACTCATTTGAATAATGACCCATTTCATTACACTAAAAACATCTTACCGCTGGCTTTTCATTTCCTGCTTGATCATCTTCCTTACAGTTACGAGAAATATGACCAGACTTACCACACCGAAGGATCTTTCTAAACTTGGATAAACATTCTCTAGGATGAATTTTACCACACTTCTCACATGATGGATATTTGGTTTTATTACCTCCAGGATTCTTTGATGAATTCTTTCTCTTTCACTGCCAATTGTACCTCTTATTATGTTGTTTGTGAAAGAACACTTGATCATCAGATAACTCCATTTCCACCTTCTCTGCTTATCGAACATGTTTTTCATAACTTTTGAACATGCAAGAAGCAATAGACCTTTGATACCATGGCTCGAACCCAGGGTAAAAATGGTTTATTTTACTATCAAGATCTCGTATGAAATTTTGAGCATACCTTGCCAGTCAAGTGAACTTTTCTTCATAAGAAACCACTAAGTCATCCTCTTGCCACAATTCTAGGAATTGTTTCTCCATCCTAAGATGAACCACATTCGGAAAATATTTCTCAAGAAACATACCTTTGAATTTATCCCAGTCAAGATCATCAATCTCTTCACTATCCCCAATTTTTTTCACCATCGACCACCACTAATCATCTTCACCTTCAAAACGGTAAACAACAGGAATAACCTTTTGATGTTTTGAACACCCCATGACATCAAAAATCTTCTCCAGTGCTTTAATCCACCCTTCTGGTAGCACAGGGTCAGATGATCCTCTAAATGATGGGGGATGTTGCCTCATAAAATTCTCTACTACTGACATGTTCCTATGTGGTTGAGCTGGCTAATCTTGTGTATGGATTCCACCACCATTTATAGCCTGAGTCTACTATGCCATCACCGCAAAAAAAACTGTTCAGTTCTGATTCCAACCGTCTCACGTTACTGATTTAGAAGGTTGTTTTCCTCCTGATGTCATCCCAACATAGCTACCATGTTTCCTCCATGGAAAACCATTCTGAAAAAATAAATATCACAGGTGAAGCAACATCGTAATCTTAAAATACTATATCATTTCAATCATAAAATAAATTAATTTATGGACATGAATTTAACAACAAATGTTGTCTAAACCGACCTGTGATACTAACTATAAGGACCCAGCCGTAAAACATTACTTAATCATTAATTAAATGAATAATTCACATTGAGGATCTTTTCAGGTTTATATTTTTAGAGAATAAGACCATAACTATTACATCTCAAAATATACAATATAGACACTTATACTCAGTTTCAATTTTCTTCATAAAATAATTACTCTTAAAAAATTTCATTTACAGTTCCATGTTTTAGACAGCATGACGTTCCTTGATCACATCCTTGACCCTATTCCACTTTATGTCCTATAAAAAACACATCAAAAACATGGTATGAGAATAAAAAGCTCAGTAAGGAATACACAATGAAGAAAACTATTAGTTTTTCAAAACAACAAGTAAACCATGAATACATTATCATAAGTAAAACATTTCACCTTTATGAAATAGTAAATACTCTTCACTGAATAAAATATCACTACTTACCCTTTTGTAACCAAAATATTACCCAGATAAATAACACGTAACATATAAAGGTTACTTTGAACATAAACATACTTAAATATAATAACCATATGGTAGACTTCCACAGATGTCACTAAATGAAATAGTCATACGGCCGACATCCATACCCAATGCATTGGAGTTTATAATTTATCCACCCATCCTAGTATTCATGGAACCACCCATCATTTGGTTTATTATGTAACCACCCATCAAATGTCCAAGTACCATTATAAAATCATAAGACATAAAACAAATATAAATAAAAGAGAAAATTTCTACATTTCAATAAAAATATATCACTTAAATATATGGATATAACAGATCCATTATCAAAACCATTTTCAATACCAAAATACATAATAGAGTATATGGTATTTATTTTATTTTAAAAACACTACATCTTATTGAGGAAGCGAAAGATCAAATAATACTTGCGGTGGAGGAAAGGTTGTTGTCACCAAATATGTTGAAAGAAACATTTCTTTTTGTCATTTAGTAAAAATCTTCATAGAAAAATATTCCATATGAATGGAATAAAACTTCAACGGTGTTTATACAGCGTATAAAATAATGTCTTGTGTTAAAACAAAATATGCCTCAATGAAAAGAGATTGATACGAAGTCCCTTACCCCATGTCCGAATTGACTCGATCATTCTTTAATCTCCTGAATAATAAACTAAAGTTAATATATACTTTCTTAAGAACCATTTCAAGTATAGTATTCCTTTTATATAACTTATTTCCATGTTATAAACATTATTTAATAATTTTAGTTAATAATGTTCGTTTTGTCGATATTTGGTACATAGGTCAAAATGGACTTCTTATAATTACATGTTGATCATTTGGTCAAAGGTTGATTATATCCAGAATGATATTCATGATTAGGATATCATATATATCATATATATTCAGAATATACAATTATTTATAATAGTACATGACAATTAGAGGAAAGAAATGAAATGCACCGTCGATGGAAATGGTAAGTTGTACGTACACATGAACGCTACTTCCATTTCTATTTAAGTTTTAATGGAATTAAAACATAATGATACATAGTAGTATTATAATTCTAGTATTGTATCATATATTATATCAGTAAACATATCCTTTATATGTACCACATATGTTATGAATGAGTCTGATCACTTTGAGGGGGCGATAGTCCGCACTTCCTCAAATGAAATTATCATGTTTACACATAATGAAAACCATAAAGGATGGATATATATAAATACAGAATAATAAAGAAAACATAGAAATAATATATATCATATATAAATACAGTGACATATTAATGGCCACCATGATAGGTGTTAATATAAGAATGAACAATCATCGTTTCGTGATGCATTAATTCGCCACCCACAGAAACACTATGTTCGTTAACCATTAGATGGGGGTGTGTGTGAGTGTAGGTAGAATCATTATCATAACAAAATACTAGTATATTGAGGATACTGGTGTTATTATGTGTTCAAATAATAATATGATAGTGGTGAGTGAAGAAGGAATATAAAAGGAATAAACTCGAGAAAAGACATTACCTCTAAATCGGGTAACTATTTTTGATTTGAGGCAAAGGATTCCTTGGGAAGACTTCATCACAAAGTGAGTCATAAATGAGTAATATATGGATGTGGAGGGGTAATATGAGAAGATTTTGGATGATACAAGGGCTTGAGAGGTGTGGGTAATGGGGTAGAGGTGGGGGCCTTTTATAAGAGGGAGGAGAGTCACTTTGATAAAGTCTTAAAATGTTACATTACTATAAAATGATTTTCGGATTTGGAAGGTCCCAAAATTAAATATTTTGAAGGTAAGGTGATAAGTGTTCGAAATACACCAATCCAATATGTTTCCTAAAAGTTTATGTCTTATATTTTACCTTATCGTTTCATTTTATTTAAATATTTCATTAATGAGGTAATCACTGCATCATCATGGTTTCATGAAATTTTTTTTATTTAATGTCTAAAAATTATAAAAGAAATACCATGATGTAGGAAATTATTTTAGCTTTACCATTACTGTTTATATTCTATGATATCATTTATGTAAACAATATTAATATTGGTTTACTTAGGATATACAAACAATTGTTATATTTCTCTTCTTTTTAAAAATAATGTCATAAATGTCACTATTACATCCATGTGACTCCATGGGCCCTCAAGTTCTATAGAAATAATCCCATGGTTGAACGTGATGGAAACAAGAGGATTTGGACACATATTGGAGTCATTTTATATTATTATGATATTATTTTATTACCCATAACTACTTGATTACTAATTAATCACGATAATTACCGTCATTACTATTCATAATGTCCAAAAACAAAAAAGGTCTTAATTACATAATATGGACCTTATGATTCAAAATATGGAATAAATTTTACCAAATTCCAAACATAGAAATTGATGTAATTAATTTGAAAATAATTCATGTTGTCAAAACAAATTGCGTGTTTTTAAGAAACAATATTTATCAAAAGATTGACAATTGTTTATGTCCAATTTCAAAGTGAAATTAATTATAATCACCATAATTGTATTAAATGGTAAATATATATTCTAATTACACTTTAAAAACAATTAAAAAGAGAATCTATAAATATAATTAAATTAGATGAAAAGGCAGTTTTGAAGTAAAATGGTGTATTTTTCACTATTCATTAAAAATGAACATTGTTAGAAAAATACCAAAAAATTATCCAATATAAATTTCAATGTCCCAATTCTAAAGAATAACATTATTTTGACAAATTTATATTAGAAAATTTTCAAAATTAAGATTTAAAAAAAGTTTTTCCTTCAAAAGGTGGTAAAACAATCTTTTTAAAATATTAGAGTATTCTATGCTTAAGATCGGATTTATACTAATTTTAATCCTCTAAAACACTATCTACATAATGAATAGACATAGAAATGAAAATATATTATTATTTAATTACTTGGGATAAAACATATACAATTAATAGATCCTACACTATTACTTAATTTTCATTTCATTTATAAGGTTTCTCTCTTTTGCGTTGTGAATATAATATAGTTTCTAATATTATTTGTCGAATTTTACAAGATAACCATATAATTATGTTAAATTTTGATTTATTCAAAATTCATAAATCCAATATTTTTATATCAATAAATAAGTAATACTTAGCTAGGAATATGAGTATGATTCCAATGTGAAGGTGATTATTTGTATTTTTATCTTCTATATTAATATGATGGATGAATTTGACTTATTATGTGATGGATGGGGCCAAGAATTACATATCCCATCTATAAATCAGTATGTATCATGGGAAAAACATGATTGGGAATTTGGTGTATACCTTCCCATTTATGTCTGATTACATGGGTGATGCCTTCGTGGTATTATTATGACTGCTGTAATTATACATTCTATCCCTATGATTTAGTTGTTATTATCCAAGTGATTACCTATTTGTGTTTTTATCCAATCTATGGATATATTTTTCTCATGTTATCATTTATTATAAAATATATTGATTACTTATTCCTACCATGTTATCTATGTCATGTTTATGAAATATTATCCTCCACTACAATATATCCTTTAGTGAGTGTCAAAGCTCACCCCTTGAAATTTTCACCCATTCATCTAGGGAACCACGATGATTACTACATGTGACCTAGGATTATATAGGAGATATTTTAGTTATTTCACATATTTATATGATAGAATTTGTGTTTCCCATGTAATTTAATATTATTTCATTTTTATAGATAGTGGAGAGTACTAAATTATTGAACCCCATGTATTGAGATCCTTTTATTTTATTTCAATATAATAAAAAAGTCACTTTTATGGGTTTACTGGAACCAAAGTTGGTAAAATAACACTTCCTAATGTGATTTTTCATCCAAATACCACCTAAACCATAGTTTTCACTTCATCAATTCCATCACCATACAGAGGATTTGGATATTTTAGATTAAATTATTATAAACAAAAAATACTGTGTATATGTGGGTAACGCAATAGATTAATATGTGTGACATTATCATATCAGATTTGTAGGCTACGAATTTATGTAACATAATCCCTACATGAGAGGAGTAATATAGGTAGATGAAAATTAATATTTTATAGACTCTTGTGATTACCATTGAGGATGTTGAGTTTATACTTGGTTGGTATTACATTAGATTATCTTTGGAAAATATTTAATTGAAGATTGGTGTTTAAAACATTGATATTATGGACTCCCAGGAATACACTAACCTAATTTTTGAGCCTATTAGTTAATATTTATAACACCAATTATCACATAATATAGTATACTTGAGAATTATATATGTTGCTATAAATATTATAAGTATGCAGTTTAATAATACCCTCCCTTATATTTTTCATTGATCCATAAGACATGTTTTTCTTTCCAAGGGTGATTTCCAAGTGATGGTGAGTCAATATGATATGATCATATTTTTTACCATATGTCTTTTTTCATTTTATAACATCGATTAAATTTTTTTTTCTATATTTTCAGGTCTATAGAAATAAGTGAAAGGTTATGATCATGGGTTAAAATTCCATTACCCATTTACCAAATAACATGGTTGAACTTACAGGCTAGCTCTAGCCCACTACCACCTTTAGAAATAAATAACCACTGATTACTACGATTCACCACAATCAATTTCATAGGTAGAGATGAATCAATATTTCAAGGAAATATTCTTGCATATGATTGAGGATAAGAACCATTTTTTTCTAAACCTCAACTTTTCCGATGATCTGCTACATGTTTCACACTATACGCTTATTTAAATAGTATTATAACATCTTTCTATTCTCTTATAGTTAGGGGTATACCCATGATTTATTCTAATACCACACTTTATCTATACTCATCCATTAGTTAAATTCTATGCCCATTTGAGTAGAAATTCATGAGGTGGACAACACCTATTAGGAATAATTCTCATGACACATCAAGCATCCTAGTCGATGTGTCATCCCATAACATTTTTGAGTTATATTACTAGAGGAGGGAAAAGGGTGAGATGGTTGAGACTCCACCTGAGTTTCCATTCATAGTTTTTGTTAATTGACACATAGTCATCACCTTGATCATGGAGATTCTTACATATGAGGATTTTGATCGTGAACCTATTCCATATACATCACCTTCCACCACTACAATGACATAATACAATGATTCAATTACATAAAACTACCCTATATGGTTTTTGAAACCATACCCCTCACAGTGACCACTATACTAGGTTCCTCTCGTACATAGAAATATCCACTAGAGGATCAGGACTCTTTACATTCCATTTTCAATGATGAGTCCCTGGTTCCTCCATATATCTTGGTATTGTTTTCAAAGGACATGTCTATGTATAATATCATTGTGTTATAGATATACATGATCCTGGAAGCAACATTGACATTATCATCATACCTAAAGGCCTATTTTATCACCCATATTTTACTAAACCCTAATCCACTCAATTCTATTTCAATCACAATGGAAAAAATTCAGTAGGAGGTTAAGGAGATAAGATAATTTTGCAAGACATAATTAAAGGAGTTCATTATATTTAAAACTACACCCTTAAAAGAAGATGAGATAATTTTAATGAATGGTAGTGATGATATAGAGTAAAATGAGGAGTCAAAAGACATATCTCTCTCATATGTTTGTATGGTCAATCAATTTTATACTATTTTATGACATTTTATACTATCCAAGTGTTTCTACTATTTTAAAATAATTACATTTAATTTTGTTTAATATTATGATGACTTACATAAACATTCATCTATTTAGAATCAATATGTTTAAGAATATAACTTCTTTATCATTTCCCATTAACCAATTATCAAGTTCATAATACATTTTGCAAGAATTCAGTGGTGACAACACTCTAAAAAATGTAATGGATATAAAAAAATTGATCCACGTGAGGATAAAGGGAAAGAGGGGGAAATGATTAGTTAATATATTAGATTTTGTTTTATATATTTAAGGAGTGAATTTACTAATAATTTCATCATATTTATTTGGAATATCTCTTACATTAGTGAATCATATGTGGTAATGAATAATTTTAGTATGGGGGAGTTCTCCTTAGTGATTTTTTTGTTTTCTAACATTTATAATCATGAAAGATCACCATCTTGGAAATATTATCTCAAATGTTCAAAATTTTTATTAATCAATCTTATAAATGATGGATAAATAAGTGAAAATTATTTAAAGTGTTATTTTCTTTATAATATTAAGTTATTTTCAAGATAATTATTAATATTATTTCTATTAATGATTATAATTCCTATATATTTTTATTTGGAAAAATTATTATTGTCCATGTCATGAATTTATTAACTAATATTTTTATTCCCATTTCCAAGAGGCACTCAAAACTACACTTTCATAGTCATTTACTACCCACATTATAGAGAGATTACAAAGATATACATCACTACTAAAATATTATTTCTTAATCTTTTTGGAAAGATGATTATATTAAATGACATTAACAATATTAAGGCCATCAATTGGGTAATATTTTAATGCATATAATCTGGATACCTACCCTACAAATAATGTTTTGATAATCATTTAAGAGACGAAGAATTTGATAGAGGGAGATGAGTTGTATGAAAATTTATCCTTTATACCTAAAACTAGTTGAAATATTCCATTATATTAATTGATTGTAATGATATATTTTAGGTAATTTGAAGGAGCTATGGATATTCATTTTAAAATAAAAATTCATAGGATTGATTACAATATTATTTAGAACATGGTTCACAATATATTTTGTGATTGTGTTACATGAATGTTCGATTTAAAAAAAATGTAATGATATTAATTGTATTCACAATTATCTATCCAATTTCCCCATTAATGTCCTATATATTACAATTTGTGTTTATAGGTGATTTTTGTTATAGTTAGTGACCCTGGTTTAGTTTATCTTCCATTGGAAAAAGTCTTTCTTATTTTACAAATTACATTAGAAATAAGAATAAAAAATATTATGAAAAAGAAAAAACTTCATCACCATTTTGAATTTTTGATGTTTTAATCCATTAAGGAAAGGGGATAAAGGGATGTGAATATTAATGATCATTTACCAAGAAGAATGTGATCATATTTTAAATTTATGATTGTTGAATATCATACATCACAACATAATAATTCATCTCCCTTTTCAAATGATTTATTTGGAGTTTTTACATTATAATCCACCAACCGTAAACATAAGAATTGACCTTTAAAATTTCCACATTAATGGTTTGAATTTATTTTAATGTATAGATTAAGATAACTTATAGTACTATGTATTAATACTATATACATTATTTTGAGATTAATTTAAATTAAATAATTGTGAGGGGTGAGATAATATTTTACTTAGTAAGGAATATCTAATGGGGGATAGATATTAATGAAAGGATGAATAATGTGAGTATAAGAGGAAATATATCTGGAAATATATTTATATGAAACATGATTGGGATAAATTGAATTAAATAATTTTTATTAATTTTAAATTATCAATTATTTCAAAATTTTATGAGTATAATATAATAAAAGTTTCAATTTTTGATATCTATATTATTTTTTATTCTATGATGATATTTTTCTTGGAGAATTAAAAATGTTCTAGTGTAGATGAATTTGATAACCAAAAAACTATTAATTCCACTATTTATGATTTCAATTATTAATTATAATAAATATTTCCCAATAATTTTTTTATCTCTATATAGAAAATAAAAACCTATATATTTTAGATATGATTTGAAAAATAATATTATGAAGAAAAAAATCACAATGTAACTAGATACACCGCATCACAATGAAAAATATATGTGTAACTTGTGAGATTTTGAATGATCCATTATTCTATGACCAAAGATAATTATACTAATACGTCCATATATATGAATAAATTAAATTATGGAAGAATATATAATATTTTAATGAACACCATCATGATGGGATCATTAGAAGAGTGATTTTACTAGGTAAGCATTAAAATTATTCTCTACAACCAAGGCCCCCCTTTACACTACATCATATTAAAGGATGACAAGGAATGATTAAAATTACCTTAAAATCATAATTTTTTCTATGATCCATAATGATTAAAATATTTTATAAATTGACAATTTCCTGTTCAAAGGCATCCTAATACATTATGTCATGATGGTGGACAACATTGTCGCACTGGTAAGATAGATATCTATTCATTTCAAACATCATGTTTTAGTGAGTAGCATTGTATCATGAAAAAGTTTAGGATTTAATATATGTTATTTTTCAAATAATAAAGAGATATTATCAACTTTTTGTGAACCCAAATCTTCAAGAAATATCTACGGAATGTATATTACTCTTTTTATTACAAGAATCAATGATCTTGATACTTGTTGAGATTTTAAACATATATTTTTTATTATATTGTTTTTATTTAGTAATTTAATGAATTTCACATATATTAATTTGAAATCATAACTAACCATATATTTGTATTCTAATAATAAGGTGTATATAATTAATGGATGGTGGAATAAGAGTAAGAAAATGGATTTGTATTATAATTGATTGATTTTTCTTATGGATTGAATGTTTTCATTTAGTGACATTTTAACAATATTTCAGATCACATTATTATTAATTCTTCATGATGAGTATTATGTAAGTGTGGATCCATATATGGTAGGAAAATTTAAATCTATGAGATTATTCCGTAATGTTTATTTTTTTAGATTAGTTCATAGTGAATTTTAGTTTAATTTTCTTCCATGTACATAAGGGTTTTAATTAATTTAATTATGATTATTTGAAATTGAGAAAATAAAAATTGACATAATTTATGGAATGTCTCTATTATTCGATCATTTTAACCCAAAAGTTATATAAATATATTTTTTCTAGAAAAAACATTGTATAAAATTAATCAATGAACTCTATTTTTTGGAAAATACTATATATTTTCAAATTTCATGGATACTATTTATTCTTTTTTTTATTTTATTTTTATAATTTTATATTTTAATTTAAATTCTAAAACTAATAAATTACATTAACATACTAGGCTAGGATTTGTGAACTCATTCCTAGTGGATAAAGAACAAAATAATAGATTCTATAATAAAGTTTAATATTTTTAGTATTTAAAAGGATATGAACATAAATTTATAAACATTGACTCAATAAAATTTAGAAGATAGGACACTCACGACCTTTTCATGTAGGGTTCATATGAATAATGTAATGTTTATGAAGTAAAAGGATGTAATTTATGATATTTCATGTAAAATTTTAATAGGTATACAATAGGGTATTTATAAATAATCTAATTTTTAGTCAATTATGTAAAATTAAATGACTTAATTAGAATAATCACACCCCAAAAAATTTGATTCAGCTAGGTGATGAAGGATAATTGATGGAAAAGAAATATTGGTTAAGAAAGTAGAAGATTAAATAATTGTTTAATGTGAAACCATGGCTTTCTAAATAATGATGTTATGGATGAATGTTTAAATTTCCCAGATGAAATGAAAATATGTTCTAGGTTGATGAAGCTTCCATTAACATCGACCAAAATTTGAATGTATAGAAATTAATAGAGCTCTAGAAAAAAAATTGAATTGAAAATATTCCTATGAATCCAATAAAATATAAGGATGATACAGTTCTCATTTTTCATGGATGTATCAATTAATGGATTTCTATTTTTAACTAATGATGAATAATATAAGGGAGGTATGTTTTATTTTAGGAATTTGATATAATAGTGAAGACATTGTTCACACTATTTTTCATATTGTGGCGATTGCATTGATTAGAGATCCGACTTGTACGGTTTATTTAAGGCAGATTTTATAAAACAATATTTGTAAGGTTGAGGAGGAAATGATTAAATAGATTTTAAGTCTATTGATGAAGAGATTTGTTTTATGATTATAAATATACTGATCTTTATTGAAGTGGATTTTATTTCTTATTGTTTTCAGCTATTGATACCCGCCAAATAAGAACCAATAAAAATCACAAAGGAAGAAATACATGGACATGGGAATTATCTTCCCTATGAAATCAAGGGAGAAGAGAATGATTGAAGACCAATTGATCCCCTAAAAGGCTCATGATCACGTGAACACCACAATGGCATGAAATGTCTCCATAAATGGAACTTATCCCACAGAAAGCCTCTCAATACCCTCCTCAAAAAGTGAACTTACTCTCTAGTGACTGAACTGTGAAGGTCAGATAAGCATCCCCTGAGGTTGTGTAGTTTTTCGTTGGTAAGTTCCCGAAAAACTATCTGAAATACCATAAAAATCAACAGAACTAACATACCAATTAAGAGACCCCCAGTAGTCACAATGATCACATGAAAAATTATAATTGGGAAGAATAAAATCCCTAGATTATTTCCCATGCATCTTGTGAGACCTCCGAGACTTCATCACATAGAATGAATAAGATGTAGAAGAATAGTCGAGGGGGGTCTCTGTTCACTGGAGGACTTGTGGTGAGCCCCTAAAGACACGTGACACACCATGACTTGTCTGGTCTGTCATGCGGATCCTCTTTGGCTTGATAGCCACATCACATGGGAACCTCTTGAAAACCCACTGGGACTCTAATGACAAATGTATAGTATTTTATTGATACTTTCAAACTCTCATATAATCCACATTGTTCATGAAAAAAGACTACCTAAAAATTGATTAAAAATCATGGATATTACCCATGAAAAGTCACGTACCTCCCAAAAATTTTCAAATAAAACAAAGGGGATAAACAGGGAGGAGGACAGTGGTTTTAGTGTTCTCTGAAAGACATGCGAAGTGAACTTTGAGTGACTTGAGAGAAACAACATAACCTCATTGTAATTACCACCTTACATTGAGAGGTCCCTATTTCATGTCAGTTTCATCGTATGAAAGACCTAAAACATGTACATGGACACCCATGGTGCTCTATGGAAGAACAGAAAGGTCCATCCATTAAATACCCACACATTACCATCTGAACCATATTGGTAACACCAAAAAACTCTAAAAAATAGAGGAAACTACCCAAGTGAAAAATATGGAATCATGCATTACTCTTGACCATCAACACATAAAATTAATTATATGGAAAAGGGGATGTGAAAAGGGTTTGTGGTCACTGAACGACACGTGACATATCCAGTACGTCCTCATCGTGGACTACGAGACCCTGAGATAAGCCATCCAAGGACTCACAAGTTCATTTTGATAGGCACATTGATCTTTTGAAGACCCTCGAACATGTCTACATGATGAAATGGAATCCGTTCAATGGTATATTCATCAATAATTTTCATTAATATGATAAATAATGGATGGGATCATGACTATAAAAACTTAGGTGGAACCCCAATCAAGGTCCACTGTAGAGACTCATGAAACTATGCAATGTCAGACCCTGAGTCAACTCCATCCTCAAACAACATCTGATTCCCTACACAAACTGGTGAGTACGTAGGATGTTTGTGCCAATAAATTCTATACTCAACTCAAAAAAGGGTTGGTTGGCAAGTTGGTTGGCACATTGGTCAATTGACTAGACTCTAGAGGATACACACATTATCAATCATTTCCAATGATTTTGTGAACATCTGATCACATGGCCGACCAACTTTCTTCTAGGTAATACTCTAAAAAACTGGAAGAGCAATCTTACACTAATCATATAAGTCCTCCATGTGATTAATAAATGATCATTAGAAGAACACCTGGTGAAATATGCGAAGTCCACATAACATTCCTTCCAGATCATGTGATACCAAAATAAACATACATTGATCTATACTGAGGCACTCGCAATTTAATGGAAACATTCAGGATTTAGAGTGGAAAACTCAAGCAGAGGACATGATCACAGACCTCTGTGGGCTTTGGGTGTTCCATCTAAAGACACGTGATTGTGCCAGGCCTCCCCTCCCGAATCTTATGAAATCACATTATCATGTCATATGAGACTTGAAGAATGCTATGGACATGTCATGAAAGGTCTTGATAGCCTTCTTCATGCACCACTAAGATCCTAAAAACCCTATGGGTTTGTCACCATAGACATTCAACATCCTTTGGATGCATCACCTAACTCATATGATGTCCCTTACTCACGTCATCCAAGTCTCATCGACACATTTGGAGATGATGAACCATCTCTCATAGAGATCCCCCCCCCCAGAACAGGTCAGATGAGCCCCATGACACCTCTAGACATGCCGACCTAGAAACATGATGTCTACCTAAGGTGTCGCTCAATACATGTGGCACGCATCTAGACATTTTTTCCCAGATTTGTGATGTCAACATAGGGTGTTGGCCAAGACATGCTGCACACCTATAGATATAGTGACCTCGATTCATGATGTCTCTCTGAGGTTTCATTCAAGACATTTGAAACACCTTTGGATATATTATCTTAAGCTCATGATGTCTCCCTGAGGTGTCGTACAAGACATGAGACACCCCCCGGACCATGTCACCATGGATATCACGACACCCCCCATATGTGTTGAGCCATGTAACATGATGACCCCCAAATGTATTCCAATTGGATCACAAGACACTTTATAGAGATGTAGGATCATTCGTCAGGGAAGACTTAGTGTGTAATCTCAAGTCTTAAATAACTATGAGGAACCCGATTCCTACTATAACCAGGATACATTGGATGCATCCTTAAAATATTGAGCTCCATATCCAATATCTCAAAGACAATCCCAATATTCAGATCCCACATCCACATTCCATGATACTAATCGTACAATCCCTCTTGTTTCTCACAACAATAATGGATCACATAGGCATAAGTGGATGCAATGAACACTTCATTAGGCATCGTAAATAGGTAATAATCAATGTGTAAGCCCCAACATTAAAGAAAAACAAGGAATCTGATTCCAACCAAAACCAGGATATGTAGGAAGCCTCCTTAAAGGATTATTCTCAATGTAAAATATCTCAAGGAATTCCCTAATATGTAGATCCAATATCCACATGACATGAGGTTGATCATGCACTCCCTTTTGTTTCCCACAACAAGCAAGAATCATGTGGTCTTAGAGGGGATGCAACGAACACCACATCAGGCATCATAAATTGGGCATCCTTAGTGTGTATGTCCCAATTCCAGTCAAACTAAATGGTTTTGATTCATGAAATAACCAGGATATATAGGATGACTCATAATGGATCAATCCCATACTCAAAAAATAAACCACCTCCAAAATGTGAGAATATCTGGATTCATTTTGTTATGTGACCTTAGCTCATAAGCAATTTCCCACTATCAGAAAATGATGGAGAACCTCCAATACATACTGATTAATCCTGGGCCATTGTACATAAAAGTGAATTGAACCATAATAGATTTTTTCAGGGTAACTGGTTTCATATAGGGATTAGAGAGTTATTAATGATCATGTTTTAGATCTATAAGAGACTCCAATAGTAGGAACGAATTCCCCCCAAAGGGGTGTGATGATCCCAACCTCCCATATTCTTGACCAATGCAAGTCCCTAAGAGCCGCTGGCCCTTAAGACCTAGATGACCGTCAGCTGTTGGAAATAATGTTCGTACTCAGATATTGGTAGGTAAAACATTAAGAGTTTAAGGGCAATGTGAAATTTTAACATGATCAGAAAATCCCATTCCACACCATCAAATCCTAAGGAAACAAAAATAGTTATCCCAATAAGAATCATAGAATTAAAAAATGACTAGGTTATAATCCTTCGAGCCATGTTTCTTGTCCCTCCAATGTGAACAATATTGATTGGATCAGAATGATCCTATTAGACCACATTGTTTGGTAATTGATTTACATACAAAGTAGTAAGACCACCATAAAACATGATTCCAATAAGTCCAACGTCATGTTAAAAATTCCATGTGATAGGAATGGATGGAAAGGGAATACATGAAAATTATGTTAACGATGCATATATGATTGATAATTATCATTCTTATGAAAAGAAATAGAATGGTGACCTTGTCAATATTGTTTGTATGCTTTCAGACACCCTATTTGAGAATATTTTGTCATCATCCAACATCGTTCCGGTAACTCATCTATTGCTGCATCTCCTACGGATCATAAATTGGCCTCGCCTACCAAATGGATTTAGTAGAGGTAGAAAACTTGATTATTATAGAGTACCACAAATATGGAATGATCTTGAATATGGAAGCTGCTCATGAGATCTATAAATCCCAACAGTCAGCGATTCCACATCTCTCGACGAATATCGCCGCATAGCATGTGACCCCCATTGTCACAACCAATCACTTAAGGCTCCAATCCCCAAAGCATGACAACATCCACCTTCCCTTCCAGACGAAGGTGTATAATGATGCAAGATATAGATCTCCTATGGTCTAGGCACTGGTGAGGATGAAGCCTACTATCCTTCGTTACCAGCATCATCATACTGGTACCTATCAGCCACCTTATAAGAAAACCTTTCAATAGAAATACATCTTGGATGACCATACATGAGCTCCGATGAGAAAGAATAATTGATGAAAAAAGATGCAGGATACCCAGGAGGGGTTGAATATCCCCAATCTTATAGAAAACACCCACCAGGATAGTCTGGTAGCGACCAGCCAACAGGCTCATATCCATGCTTCCCTTGAACAAGTATGTGGGCATATTCTTGCAGCAAAAATGGGGGAGTCTATTACTCCTACTCTTAGGCATGAAGCCCATAGATTTATCCTAAGGGAACATGGGGGATAGAATTGGCATAAATTCCCATCTTTAGTAGAATAAATCATTCAAGAGTTATGGAAATGGAGGATGTGAAGGCTTATATTCCTACAAAAACATTCCTAATGTTCCAATACATTTTTACAACTGGTGAAGACCTCCACCGACATATTCTGGAACTATTTCAGAATAAGGGACATGCGCATACTCCTATCCCTATAGCCATGATTACTCAAAACTATAATCATCATAATCAAGTTGTTTTATATGAGATAGAGGACATTATTTATCTCACCCGAGAAGATTATTAGAAAATACCAATGAAGGGAGAGGCATCGGAATGGTCTCATAATCTTTTTTCAACCACAACCAACAAGGTTAGAGAGGTACATGCCTCGGGATAGGGGAACATGCCTATCAAATAAGTCATGATGATTGATTTGAAGGCCTAGAATCAGGCCCATATTCTCATTCTCGCTACGTCTAACTAGGTGAGAGTGGCACAATCCTTAGGACATGCCCAAATTCTTATCAGTGAACCTTCCTATAATACTCTAGTTGACAACAGAATTAAGGAATATGTTCTTTCTTCTACCAAAGAATGGTTTCAATGACATCGTTATGAGGAAATACCAGAGGAGTCTCATATTCCTTCTCCCATTCTGGAGGTCCATCATCATATTCTGGTTGGTGATTTATATTCATATCAGGTGTATATTCATGATTCAACTAAGGCTAACCAATTGAGAGTGGGAAACGCCTCAGGACAAGCTCATATCCCTATCAACAATGAGGTAGCACATCCACATATTCCAAAAGCATGTAAATTGTATGATAATATCCCCACAGAACCCAGTGGTTATATGCAAATTTGGGAAACCGCCTTTCAGCTAGACCATATCCCTACACAACCACAAATGATAGCTGGCCATCTTCCGACCATGATGAAAAAAATTACTCATATTTATAATATGATCAATTTTAGTAGCCTTGAAGATGTTCGAGACACACTCTCAACACCAAAAGAGTCTATAAACGTTTCTATAGTAGCATAAGTAGGAGAAATACATTACCGTGATAGTCCTCCTATTGGTAATGTGGATATAAATCATAGAGACTATTCTATTGAAATCCACCGTGGTCAACCTCCCCAAAACGATATTTCCCATGGTCAAAGAAGTCCTACCTTTTCCCAGACACCTTTTTATAAATATATGAACCAAATAGTAACAATTTCATATAAATAGGTTCTTAAAATGTTGGGAACAACTATATATAGTTCCCCATTAACATCCAGTTTCACTCCATCCACATCAGCAGGCGACCATCAGAACCATCGTCAATTTTCTCACTAGATGGAGGCATGTAAGTTTGATGAAGAAGATTCCAACATTGGCATATAGAGAGAGTTATCTGGAAATAGTATCCCCATCATGTTCTGTCTCCTCACTACCTCTAGCTATGTGATCCCTAATGAGCTAGAAAAGAAGTGGATTTATTATCCATTCTAGAATATGTGGTCAACTCATCACCAAATGAAGAATCAAAATATCCCTTATCCAGGATACGAGTGTCACCTAAAGAACATTAGGATAATCTATTTCCATTTCAACCTAGATATTATCTCCATGGTCTAGGATCTAAAACTATAATAGAATAGTGAAAATTTTCAACATGTTTTCTTCCATTATATTATGACACTTCAGATGCAGATCTTTGAAGCCACGTCAGTTATCTAAATTCAAATATGGGGATAATATAGAGCATTACACATTTCCTCACTCATAGAATAGAATATCCCCTCAAACATGGAATCCAGAAATGTTATAGCCTTTAGTGATGTTAGAGGACCAGGGAATTCTCGATCTAGTTGGTCGCTGCAATAGAATGCCCCTACTCCAATAATGCCCATACATCATAGATGGGGCGAGAGGATAGCCAAAAAGACTTAAAATGTGACCCCTAAAGATAATAGGAGGATGTTCTAAATAAAAAGATCAATGTTATGAACACTTGAACAACTACCTATAAGGATCGATCCTCTTCATGGGATGTCATCGCACCCATCTCTCACATAACCACAATAGCACCACATCATAGAGAGCATAGTAGTAGCCACATCGGAAGTCATCCAAGACCAGAATCATCCAATTTGGCTAGGAGAATATTTTCCACTACCCCCACATATTAGTTCATTAGTCCCTACGAAAATTCATGGCATGTTTTCAGCAGTCACGGGAAAACCCTATCACATAGGGATGGGGTTAATTTTCATTAAATCCCCACCGCCAAATTCATAATCCCCTAAAAGGGCCCATGAAAAATCAATAGAGATTTAAAATCAACCCCATAACATAGGGAAAGGGGTATTTTTATCATCCTGACCACCACATAAAGAATTGGTATTCTCCAAGTTGTCATAAAAAGATCAATAGTCGGTGTCCCAACATTTCCTCTCATCGTTAGAAAAATCTTTGTCAGTTAGCACTCATTTAGAAACCCCAATAAAAAATTCCTTGAAGGTCACCATTCATAATCCAAGAGGATCGGAGTGTATGGTGAAAGTAAGCACGCCTCATCAATGCTGAAAAAAATGGCTCAATAAGTCCAAGGGGTTGAGTACCAACCTGAATGACATAATTGTAGAGCTGTATTTCCTTGTTAAAATAAATTGAACAGTCACTAATTCTTGATATTCCGCTATGAATACCAACACCATGGAAAAAATTGATCATGATCCAAATATAAGGGATTGTAATAATGATGTCATACCCCAGGAGGATGGTGCTTTGGACACACCAAATAATCTTGTGAAAACTCGGAATCAGTTAAGGCTCCATAATTTTGCTCAACCAAAAAATGATTTCCCACCTACTCGGCAGAATAACACTAAAGGTAATGGGAACAAAGCAAATGAGCCATGGTTTCCATATTTGGAAGAGAAATTTTCATAATATGGGAGTGTGATATGAGCTCTCGGATAGCTCAATGAGGATCAAATCATGGGAAATATTCTAGCTGGGTATCATATCTAGCTAGAGGTGTATATTACCACTCATATGAATGTTCTTCTAGATAAAGAATCTTCTGGTTATCAGATTAGATCCTAGTCTATAAAACCTATCAACATTAATAAGGAATTCAGAAAGGATCAGGGCTTCCCTCTGCTATGATGAAAACCTCTCCCTCGCTAGGGTAACTCCATTGTCAAATGACAATTAGAGGATTAGTGAGATATGAATGTGGTATAAACTAATCGGCCCCTCCCTCTCTATGTGAATGGGAAGCAACTCAAATGGAAGTTACCCCAATGCTGATCACATCCATTGAATCCATGGTTACTCAAACGGAATCCAAGGGAGATGTGCACTAGTGTATCCTGAGACGAATCCATACCCCAAATGGGTAGACAATACCACATCTCCACCCAATTTTATAAATCCTACCTTCACCACCTTTGGCGGTGCATGGGATCCTGAGCAACATCTCACACACTTTCTATATTGATATGGGCTAATGATAGTCCCTTGAGATCTATTAGAGGAAACCAAACTGAGGTGTTTTTTGTTGACATTGATTGGGTTAGCCTTCGTCTAGTATATCAGTCTTCCCATAGGATCTATCACCGGATTGAAGGACCTTCACAATCAGTTCCATTACCAATTCAGTTCGACACTAAGGAAGATGATGATTTTTGACCTGACAAACATCAAGAAACATGTGAATGAGAGGGTGTATGACTTCATATAAAGGTTAAAGGGTCTAACCTATTCACTCATCATCCCTCTCTCGTAGAAAAAATTTATGGAACTCTATGCTGAAAATTTCAAGGACGAGCTACTGACACCCATAATCCCCATCAAATATCTAGATGTATTCAGATAATTCATTGAAATAGAAAATTTGCTTGAAACATCTATATATAATACCCAATATATGTCTCGGATCATGCTCGTAGTGCAAGAGAAAAGTTAGGAAAAAATGAATCTCTAGTTTTCACCCTCATGCTCTCAATGGTCTACGAACCCCAGAAGGCTATGAACCACCCATCACCCCTGCTGACCGATGGAAACCACATAATTTACTGTGGATGGATGTACAAGGAAACCTGGTCCACTCGGGATTCTTGGAGAGAATGAATACGATGTACTCCATCCAAAATGATCATGTCCCTAGATACTACATGACAAGCATGGACAAAAACCATATCATCATTAAGAATCTTTGGAAGCCTGATGAAGTCAATCTAATCGACTGTCCTGATTACTACCCTTTACATAGAATCTTGGTTCATAATGTCCTGAACAATTTCCTATTTAAGGATTTCCATAAAGGTATGATAGACTATAGATAGGTGATATTATATGATTCTCCAGAAAAAGTGGCTTCCATAACCATTTCTCAGTCAGAGGAAGAGGAAGGACAACGAAAATTTCCTACCAGGAAATCATATAATTTCAATAACTGGATAACTTGTAGAATAGTTGATCGAGCCCATGGCGCACTCAAGGCGCAGTTGTGAAAACTCACAAGAGCTACACCACCTAAAATGGATAAGACTAATGTACCTTCCAATGGTGGTTGTGACCACCAATGTAAATTTTTTATTAAGCCAATTTAAGGACATATGGGAAACCGTAGTTTGCAAACAAGATACCACTACATGCTGAAAGAACTCACAAAATGATGGAACACTAGACTATGATTACTTTAATCAGTTACTCTATATAATCCCCATTGCAATGGACTAACCTGGATATCAGGATCCTCTCTGATAATCTCTTCAAAGTGAGTAATCATTTTGTCCAATTTTTGGATATCATGACCCTAACAAATGGAATCCTCATTAGGTAGAGAACTCATATTTGGTTTTTTCAACATGATACATTTGATAAACCCCTTCTTCGATGATGAGTACACTCCGAAATATGGTTTTCCCATGTATAATTGGGGAATATGAGGCCACATGCACCGAAGCCGAGGATACGATGGATATCGTGGATATATCCAATATTAGTATCATGGTCATATTCCTATAGAGGGATCATATGTAGTCGAGACTCATGGTCAAGCACTCTAGTTGGATCAAAAAAGGTAGGGAGGTGCCTCAGAACCCTCTAGTAGCCGCCCACACCCGATTGTCTTGTGTGACCGTTTAGCAGGTATTCAACCTGATCAACCCAAACCACAAGAAAGGTCGGTGCAACAAATGAAATGGGTGGAAGATATTCCCTCAAACTCTACATAATCCCCAGGTCCATAGACCTCAGACTCTCCATCTCCTCAAACACATGCCCAGGAGAAGCCCAATACTAGAAGGCGGTGACCATTGGTGCGGATGTATGATGTTCTAATGTAGCTAGCTGCAGTTCCAACCAAACTGTCAATCCTTGATGTTCTTTGTCTTTCTAAAGAACTGATGGAGTGACGTTTGATTTTCTCAAAACCCCAAGGGAATTTGAGACAGAAGTCACTACAACTGAGGTCTATCAAGTGAAAAACTTGTTCTTAGGATGTCACGTCGCCATTTCATTCATAGATGGAGACTAGGAGGAGGTCATCCAGGGACACATCACACCCAGATACATCTTTGGAAAACTCAATATAGTCAGCATCCAAAGGGTGTTTATAGATATTGAATCTTGGATAAATTTCGTCCCATCATAGACCCGTCCATGTTTGGGGTATAGTGAAGAGGGCATATACCTTACAAATATGACCATCTATGGGTATGATAAGTGTGATCAAATGAACCTTGTAAAGATTAATCTAGAGACCCAATTTGGGGAGATCATGTCCGATTTTGAATTCATTGTTATCGAACAAGACACTACATACAATATATTTCTTGGAAGGACTTGGCTTCATAGCCACTTGGCAGTCCCATCAACATTCCTTCAATGTTTGAATTACCCCATCAATGGAAAGTTCAGAATATTCCACAGTCAAGGTTATCCCTTCGATACATTTTTATCTTTATATACTGAAGGAGACTTCAAAAATATGGGAGTAAAACATCCAATAGAAGATGATGTTATACTGGTTTCTTCCCCCAATGGATTGGTAACCATCCTTATAAACCCATTTAGAATTCTTGATGAGTAATACGTGCTCCCCATAAACACGGTTGAAATATTTTACCCATTTCCAGAGGTCCAACCAGCTCTTATCCTCACCCTCATCATCTCTCTACAACATCCTAGATGGTTGGAGATGATGGAATTTCTCCTAATAATATTTTTAACCCTTGTAGTGATAGAGTGTCCCCCAAATTTCAATCCTCACTTGAAGTTATCACGATATATTTGTTAATAAAATAGGATAGGATGATCTCAAAAATGACCCTCTAGAATTCGAGGAAGGTGTTTCCACCACCATAGATGATATATGGTTGATAAAACTAGGGACCAAAGAAGATCCACAACCTACATTGATTAGTACTGCCATTACTAATAATGAAACTCTTGATCGACACAACTATTGGCTTCCAAGACCTTCCTTTCATGGATGGGTACTAAAGGTATAATCAGATCAAAATGGACCCAAAGATAAATATGCCCCTACATTCAAGGCATCCTGGGGGCTCTTCTGCTACCAGGTCATCCCCTTAATATTAATAAATGTTGGCTCCACATACTAGTGTGTCATTCATCATATCTTTAATTCATTCTTGGGGAAGAAAACGATGTGTTATTTCGATGTCCTAGTCATAAAATCTATACCACAATGTGATCAATTTAAGCATCTATAATAAATATTCAACAAATTGAGATAGCATAGTCTAAAGATGAATCCACAAGAGTGTAGTTTTGGGGTAAAATCAGGCGAGTTTCTTGGATTTGTGGTACGACACTATGGCATTGTGGTTAACCCAGAGAAGAACAGTGCTATCTTATAAATGTTTCCACCCAGAAAGCTCAAATAAATGATCCATTTACAAGGGAACCATACCTACATTAGGTGATTCATAGACAACCAAGCTAGTAAATCCCCCCCCCCTTCATAAGGCTAATGAATAAGGTAGTAACCTGGATTATTATTTCCAAAAATATTTCAATAATATCAATTAGAATATACTGCACACACTAGTTTTGAGGACTCTCATAGAGGGAGGTTGTTCATCTTATATGTGGCCTCCATGTAATTCTCACTGGGCACCCTCCTCGCTCAAAAGATTGATGCAGGGAGTGAGAAAAATCTCTATTACCTCATCCAGACTATGTTGGGTGTTGAGACATGATATTCTGGTGTGGAAAATAAATTCTTAGAGCTCGTTTTCATAGTGAAAGAATTGATTAATTTTGTACAACACCATGATATCCACCTATTATCTCATAACTACCTTCTCAATTACATCCTTAACTGCCCATATTGATTGTACATTTGTCTCGGTGGGTTGTCCTCATCCAAGAATATGACATTCGGTTCGTATACTAGAATTCAGTAAAAGGTAAATCCCTGGATGACTACCTATTGGAACATCCTACTCTAGAAAATGAACTAGAGGACACTAGACTCCATGATGAAAATTTTTTATGTTCCCACAACACTCCCAATACATGGGAGATGTATTTTGATGGAACCTTTATATGCCTTATTAGCATAATAATGGATTACCTAGTACTCAATTGGGTTGACCTATGAGTCATATTTATCTCCCTAGATAAAGAAGATCTTCCCTATTCATTCTCCCTATCTGAAGGGTGCATGAAAAATGAGGATGAGTACAAATCCCTCATTGCTGGTTTGGAACTAATATTACAGTTTCACATAAACTACATAAACATCAGATGGGATACAAATCTAGTCATAAAGGATATCATCAAAGAATATTCCATTCAAAAGGAATAACTATCCCCTCTCAATTGTTATGTTCGGAGACTAATGTATGAGTTATCATTTGATCCCATGTTACATTATATCCCTAGGTCAAATAATGGTCGTGCAGAGGCATTGGCTAATGCCATGGTTGTCTTGGAAGACCCTAATCTGGAGGGAGAAACCTTGTGCATAACACATCAAACAATGGTATCATTGATCGTCTTATGTGATATGAAAGAAATCAATCTAATTAGAACCACCCATGAGTGCTATAAACTAGAAACCACCTATGGATTGATGAATCCCATAATCAACTATCTTCAGGTTGGGGCTCTCCCAAAAAATCGAGCTGGAATGGAACAGATCTGTTTCTTGGCTATAAACATCACCTTTCATGATGGTCCAAATAATTAGAAAATCCTATATATGCATCAATTTGATGAAATTCTCCGTAGATTCATAGAAGGGGAAGAAATTACCCCCGTAAATGAAGAAGTCCATGTAGACTCCTCTGATGCCCAACAATATGGAAAAAGAATCCCCCATCGGATCATAAGGGTGGGGTATTACTAGAAAACCATGGGACCAGACTATGTTGAATTCACTAGAAAATTCCATGCATTCTAGATTCAATAAAACTTCATCCATCAGCCCTTTGAATTACTACACACAACTAAATACTCTTGGCCATTCTTTCTTTGGGGGATGGATTTTGTGGGGCCCTATACCTCAACCACAGCCAAGCAGTTCATGTACAAATTTATTTATTTTGAATTCTTCTCCAAATGGTCTATGATGAAACACTGAAAGGATGCTAGTAGGAACAATATCATCAACTTCATAAAGTCCCACATCATTACCAGGTTTGAATTCCCTCACATGATATTTACAGATAATGGCACCAACTTCTCTTCAGTGGAGTTGAAGATGTTATATGAAGATTATAAAATCGAATCCAATAACTCATTGTGCTATCATGTAGTAGTGGTTAGATAGATAGAGGGATTCAATAATACCGTATGGAATATACTCTAGAAGATGGTGAATTGGGATAATAATTCCTGGGTGGAAAACTCCTCCATACTTTATAGGCCAACTGTACCACCACATGTACTACTACATAAGAACCTCTATACTCATTGGCTTATGGGAATATGGCGATTCTACCCATAGTGGTATACAATACCTTGCTCTAAATATCCATTTATAAGAAACTCTTAGATGATTTACAATATAAAAAACAACTGGATGAGTTGGAGTGGAAAGATGAGAAGTGGTTGTCCACACTGCACAACCTAGAAATCCACCATAACCGGATAGCACGAGCCATCAATTAAAAGGTTCACTTTTGTTCATTCCACCAATTAAAAATTTTTATAAATCTCAAAAACCTGATGATACTATCGAATAATCCCTCTAATCTGTAATCCATGTGGGAGGGACCCTATGTCATGCATAAGGTCTATAATATTGTAAACTATTCACTGGTAACCATGGATGGGGAGCATGTCACACCACCCACTGATGTGATATTTCTCTTGAAATACTCTAAATTATCTCAAAACATATGGAATCCATGGTGGTTTAAGTCCCATAATCTTCCTTGATGCATGATGTTAAACTACATGGAATTCCTTGCACATGACAATAAACTGTGAAGAAAAGTCCTCTCTACATGATGATAAGTTTCACGGTCTCTTTAGAATTGTGTCTTCCTTTATTCCAATTCTTACATGATATATTGGGATGCCTTGATCCTATATCTTGGCCCAGCCACCCCATGTAATAATATACACCCATTCTATTCTCCATGCCTCTAAATACTAGGATTGATCCTTGTCATTCATTGTTTCTTGCGTCGCGTATATATCACACGAGATTAAGTATTCCGAGAAGGGTATAACCACCCAAAACAGGGTGTGAAGGATTGGGTTTAATCCATTAGCATCCTAAATATTTTGAGATAAAGGGGATTCCATGATTCCTAACCACAATATGTTGAACTTCTTGGACAATTTCCCCTGAACGATATAAAATGGTATTCTCTTGTGGACCACGTCCAAGATGAACACCATCGCTGGTGTAAGTCTCCTATCACACCAAAATTTCAAGAACTATGTGATGATTTATTATCATTATTAATGGGATATGTATTGATTACAAAAAAACCTATTTTTGGGACCAACCATAAGATTATCTCTCTTTCGTTTCGGGTGATCCAATGTCCTTACCACGTGACATAAAACTATGCAGACCCCTGGAATCCATCTCATTCATGTTAGGTGAAATTTTTTCTCCCAAAATTATGTTAAACTATGTTAAATATAATGAACAACATGTTCCTTGATTCCCAACAACATGGGTTGTTTTGGAACACCTGAGCGTTTTTCCTCTAGTTGAGCAGTAGGCCCCTTTGACCTTTTCTGGCCCCTCGACCTATGTCCCCTTTTAGAAGTTTGTAGTTTGGTGTGGACTTATATTGTACCTATTCAATTCAGGTTTGTTTTACCATTCCATTTGAATCCCCCTTGGGGTACTATCCCCATTTTTTTTCCTAGCCTTATGAAAAAACAATTTGTTGGCACCCTTTGTCCTTACCGCATGATGTTAAACTACATGTCATGGTGTGGATCTCCTTTCCCTCATTCACAAAAATTCTCCCATCATCCTCCCTACATTAAATTAAACTTCATGGAATATCACGAACTATTTTTTGGTATATTTTCCCCTCCTAGGATACGTAGGAACACACATACATTTGTTATTTGGGTCCAACCCCATGAACCAAAAATCATTCCATATCCTTTTTCACCTATTGGCCCATTTATTCTCAATAAATGCACATGGTGTGGTGTAGACCTTTTTGGTACGCATTCCCATTAGTTATATTCTACCAAGCCATTTTCAATATTCATTGGTACATTATCCATCCGGTTTCCTAACTGTATGACATTAAACTACATTGTTCTCCAAGAACTATGTGGACATTCATTCCCAGCAATCTAGGATATGTAGGAAACCCACAAAGGTTCAAGATTGATACTTCATGGATCACATACCTTCATATTCATTCATTTCAGTCAACCATCATCCTTAATGCATGATGGTAAACTTTGTGGAAGAAATTCTACACCGTAAGATGTTAAACATCATGGAAGCACATCCCACTACATAAACCATGTAGGCCATCATCCATAAACCCTCCTTATAAGATGACCACAATATCCTTACCCTATCCAACCAGAGAATATAGTTATGTCATCATCTTTATAAGCACCTCAATCCATGTTCCACACTTCATGTATCAATCATCCCAGGTCATCAAAAACCTTCTGCTGCCCCTAAAGGGGAAAATATATTTCTTTTCTTGTCCATGTTATTGATGTAAGGGATCATACAAAGCAACCGAAGATATCTTGGACAACTATAAAGTGAATTCGGATCCTTGTGAGCCTATCATCACTAAGGCTGAACCTATCAACTCATTCTGTTAAAAGTTACCCCTAGAATGATTATCCCATGTCCTCACTCATGACCTGAGTACGTTGATCCATGATTTACGACATCTCCCCCACCCACTCAGAAGGATGATGTAGTACTCTTGACCTTGGGTATCCTAATAAGAATCTATTTTATCATCCCCCATACCAGGTCCAAGTGTCATTACCATAAACTTCTCACACCTTGTTCAAAGTTATATGACCTCAAACTCTATCACATAAAGGTCTAAATAAAAAGACCATAATCCACTATCAAAAGATATACAAAACATGTCAATTAAAAAACTTATAAAGGGTTACCTAAGAAAACATTGAGTCTCCTCCCACTAAAATCACCATTTTGAGAGATTAGGAAAAAATTAGGGCCCAAATAAATAAGGAATAAATATCTTAGGGACTATTCTATAGCCCTAATAAAAAAATATGCTATCTAGACTCCCTGGTTCAGAAAAAAATAGGAACAATGATTCATCACATCTCCTCAGTGTGAGAATATGTTCAAAATGATGTGGAAAAACTATTAAGATGCTCAAACCTTTTTGAATATTACACTTTCCATATATCTCACTTCATAATCTAAAGTGTCATAGGTCATCAAAAACATTTCGTTACCCCAATAGAGTAAAATAGACTTCTCTACCTGGTCGTGTTGTTGATGCAAGGGCTCAGACCCACCAAAAAAAGACATCTTGGTCTTGTGTAAAGGGATTTCTGATTCTTGTGAGCCTAATGTCACCAAGGTAGAACCCAACACCCCATTAAGTTATAGGTTTCCCCATAATTATTTTCCCATATCTTTCTCATGACCTAAACACTTTTTAATATGATTTATAGTCTCCATACCAGACAATCCAAGTAGGTCTGATATCTTTAACATTGCATCACCATGTTTTGTACCCATTCTCAAAGCCAGAATGTGACCCTTCATTCTTGAACCTTTTGATGGTTAACACCTCATGATTCTAAAACACAATTCATAGGGATTTACCTATGAAATCAATATATATGTTTCACTAGGGTTCCAAAAACCTTCATGTATAGCCCTCATTCCATATCCATATTCATCGTCTTAATGTTTAAGCCTTCGTAAATATTTCACAGCCCCTCGAAAAGAGTATAGATCTCCCTCATTGGCCAATCTATTGATGCAGGGGCTCAGAGCATCCAACAAAAAATGTCTTGGTCCATAATAAGGGGCCTCTAAATCCTTATGACCCTCAATGACACCATGGAGGAACGTGACACCACTTTAGTGTCAAGGGATATACCCGACATGTCTACCAAATTCCATATCAGTCGTCTCAAGATTCCATGTTGTGATTTTTGAAACTCACATTCAAACTATCTATATGGGACAAGCTTCCCCAGTATTTTCCCTCAATAATGTTCACCCCACAAACATTACATTGGCCTTGGAACCCCTATCCTCATGAACCCTATCATTATCATTGCTGAACTCAACATCCCCTAATATTTTGAGTCATTTTAAACATGTTGTCCCTATATCCAAAAGATGGACTGAACAAAAGGACTCTAAAATAAATAAAAAGATTTCATGAGCTAAAATACCATATAATAAATCAATAGATGTTCTGAACTAAAAGACCCTAAACTAAAGAAAATGTTGTTTGAGCTAAATTACAATAAAATAAATAAATAGACGATCTGAGCTAAAAGAACCTAAACTAATGAATGTGATAGTTGTCGTGAGGTTTGTTATATAGCACTATAACACTCATGCTTTTCTCCATAGATTTAGAAATCACCCATTAATTGGCACACATCTCCCACCTTGATGATCTCTTTGAACAAAAAACATTCACAATCATAAATCTCAATTAATGAAATGGTCGTCTATAGTTATTCTTAATGCAATGGAACCACAATGTATTATACAGTGAATATGATTGGATAGTAGTCCAAGATCATCCATTCATGATAAGGAAAAGGGGGAGTAATCATAACATTTCAGAGTCTCAAAAAACATCAATAACAAATGGGGTGTATTGAAAAAGTATGGAATTCATTACAAGGGAAATGAATTATAGTTAAAGATGATCATCGTCACTAGAATGTTCAGTAAGAATTTGGAGGGATGCATCAATTTAGTGCTAATGTGTCACTCACCCCACATTCTCTGCCTCTGTCGTTGGACAAAGAACTTTTTTTAGATTAGTTAGCTCTTCAACCCTCCTTGAGCAGTGGTCAATGGGTATTATGATGTTGAAAGATTAGATTTCAGCTGAGAAATCATCTTTTCATACCTCCACATATGTCCGAAACAAACATCCATATGATATTTCAATTTAGAAAATAGTTGATGACCCTTATCCAGGGCCTATGTGCCCTATAATAGTTTCTTGGAGAGGGAGGCCTCATTTGAAAAATCATGTTGGCTCCTCTCCTTTGTAGCCAAGTCTCCTTGGTCTAGGAAAATCTATTGCATAATTTCGAATAGTGGTTTCCAAAAAAACCTCCTACCCATATCTTGTGGAATAATTGGTGTATATGCTCCCCTTGATGATGGATGCCTCCTAGAGGGGTCTCATTAATCATTTCCTCACTGCACTCACATACCATCATATGGTATGACCAAGTCTCAATTGCTGATGAAGTATGTAAGGAAGAAGGATCCCTAACCCGGTGAATCATCAATGAAATAGGAGAGGAGGCTTCAATCATCCCAATTTCAATAGGTGTATCAAACATAGCATGCATGAAAGAATTGATAACCTAAATGGAATATGGTACACTATTCTAAAACTTATCATCAGAACGAGGATGCTTCCTAGATGCCTTTCCGACATCCACTATCATGTCCATCGATACTACGGATAGATTAATAAGTAGTGTGAGAGGAATGTGCATATGATGGATTGGTTTTCCCAACACACAATTTGGGTAGGCCATCATCCAATCCTATGAATAATATTTGGTGTGGTATGTAAGAGTATAAGCAGGTATAAATATAATCAGATCCCTAGTGCCTTCATGAGATTGCATCAACTAAAATTGGGGGATGATATCAGGATGTCGTTCCCCATAGACACTGGAAAAGGGAATGGGGGAAACCCTCCACACACAACCAAATTATCAAGAAAATTGATGCGGTGAATACGGTTCATAGATAACAAGCTCATTCACCCTGGCTGTAATGAACCCATCATGAAGGGAGACTATATAAGATCTATCATCAATAGAGATGCTGACATCATCATTGATTGAACTGATTGGTATATTTGAAGTTGAAAATTTGAAACTGTCAGACTGGGACAACCCGACATTGACCTATACAAGGGTTAGGGACATAGGACCTACTCTAGATATGTACAGCAATGTGGGGTAACATATGAGATCTAAAATATGGGATGTGTTTTAGTACTCCTAGTAATGAATGTGGTCCCCTATCCAAAAAAATTAGAATTGATGTGGATTACCAATTTTGTAGGGATTGTTGCCTTACTAGATACGACCCAACATCTATTAAAGGTCAACATGGACCGGTACCTCCAAATGGAGGCATATTGTAGAGACCCAAATATTGACGTACATAGACATTACATTATTTTTGTGTAATATAGAATAAATGAAAAAAATAGACACCCAATGACTGTATTAGTTTATTTTCATTGTAAACTTGAAACATAAACATCTAATCATGGTGAAAGATCTTTAACATATCCCATTGAGATATCCCTTTTTTCTTACCTAAAACCTTTCTTTATATCCTGCTGAAAAGAAAATATAACAAGGGGGATATCAAATGCTCAGTATTGGTAAGCATCTAGAACATAAAACAACCCATAAACATTTTAACATAAAAACATGAACATAAAATATCAAAATCATGATTAATGACATAATCCTTGGCAGTACATAAGGCATAGATCATAAATTAACATCAATCATGATAAAATAACATGGGAATAAAACATGGAATTGTTGAAAACCATTAAGCACATGACATGATTTCCATTGTAGCCAAGGTATTACTTCCTGGACAATCATAGTGGACAAAGTCCATAACTGAACTGGGTTTACATTCCTTTCCAGCCCTGTATTACAAATCCGAATTCACTTTCCGTTATATCCATGTCTATCTCATGAGATATAAATCTTTACCCAATCCATTAGATAGAGATATAGGTCCCACCCATCTCATAATCAAGTCATTATTATGTGTGCCACAACACAAACATAAATAATTCAATATAACTCAATAAGTAAAATGGGTTTCATAAACATCATAACATCATAACATAATACCTATAAAAAATGGATATTATTTAATCATAAGAATAATAAAACCATGTAAATAATAGATATATTATACATGAATCATTAAATTACTAAATAATGTAATCTTAGATGGAAAATAGTTTTGATAAAACACATGAAATGAATTCTTGAGGAAAATATCATTTCTTCTTCAAAATCATTTCCTTTTCACAAAATGCCATGCAATTTTGAATGAAAATGATTTTTTTCAATATAATCATTAAATCTTGTAGAGGATGATTTATGTAAATAAGGCTTTAGGAAATCGTAAAAACCCATTCATTTAATATAATTTAAAAACATTCTTCTCATACTTTTACCAGATGAGTCAAAATATACCTCGTATGGTAAACAAAAGATTCATTCCTTCCAAACCACATGGTAAATGTCAAAAATGGTAAAAATGACTTTGAACATACATGTAAAAATAGTAAACATTTTCTGAAAACATTTTTAGAAAACATGGACATGGATGATAAACATAACCCTAGTAAATACTTGTGAATAAGAAATCCCTGATAAGAATGAGATTGGAATAATTATCCCTTACCATTTATAATTGTTGGATTAATACGTGTCATAAAATAAAGAAAATTACATGCATATGTAAATATTATAGCCTACATAATATAATCCATAAAACATTCATGGTATTCTTAAACACCATACAAAATAAAAAGTTGGTGATTAAGGCATATGTCTCGAAGAAATAAAAATGAGACGAAATAATCCCTTACCTTAGGTACAATTTCTTTTGAATTTCTCTGAAACTCCTGTATTGTGTGTTTAAACATATTAACAACTTGTAATAGAACCATAAAAATATTTATTATATCTTATATGATTCACTTATGTCTTTATATTATCCATTAATTTTTCAATTTCATGTTAATGCGACGTTTTGGATAATAATCGTATCATTTATCGTACGGGTTTGGAATTGTTCTTATTGATATTATTATTACTTATATCATTATTTACATACTTCCAGAATGTAAAACATGACTTTTATATCATATATATTTAGTATATATATATATAATAGATAGATAAATGAAATTAAATACACCGTTCTTGGATACAGTAGGTCGTAGGTACGCATGAACGTTGTTTTCCACTTCTTGTTGACATGAATGGAAGTAAGTAGATGACATAAATG
Organism: Viscum album; assembly: GCA_963277665.1. Taxonomy (NCBI): domain Eukaryota; kingdom Viridiplantae; phylum Streptophyta; class Magnoliopsida; order Santalales; family Viscaceae; genus Viscum; species Viscum album. The sequence goes on along the minus strand of OY728121.1, from coordinate 2,010,022,869 downwards.
TATATATGCAAAAATATAGTATCATTATTATTTCATATACTTCATTATAATTCATTATAAATACCTTATAATAATTCTTGAATGGTTAACACAGAGAATGAATCTCATCACATCGTGGAGACAGAAATCCGTATATACGCACGAGCGATGATATCTTCCCCATAATTATTTAATGGAGTTGGAGTGGATGATATAATATATCAGAATTAGTGTAATGTTATAATAATCACATATAGTTTTTATTTTCACCATTATATCCATCCATGTAAGGTGGTGTTGGAAAAACATATTACACCACGGCGTGGAGACGGTAAGCCGTACATACGTACACGCGGTGATTTCATTTTTCGTAGGATGGATAGAAGGTGAAATAGGGTTGTTTCATATTTAGAATAACATATCAGTATATGAGTGATACTGATGTGATTAATTTATAATGAAACCAATAAAGAAGAGGATGTAGAAGAAGAAATAAATTTGAATGAATCATTAAAGGATATTACCTCTTCCATGACGAGCCTCTTCTTAACCACCTTTTAGGGCACAAAAGTTCGTCTTTAAAGATGAACATGGCCTATAGTAGGTTTATAGGGAAGTGTAAAAGATAAATGGATAGGTTTTGGCCGATCTTGAAGGCTCAAAAATTTTTTAAGAGAAGAGGGAGGAGGTGACATGTTATAAGGGAGGAGAGGGGCACTTTTGGAAACCTCAAAAATTTTAATTTATAATAAATTCAAACCCCGCATAAAAACATCAAAAGTTACTCAAATTCGGATATGAGGTAATCCGGGTTGTAATCACATAAACCATTAATTTTATTAATTTTTTATGTGTATTTTAAAACTTATCAATTTGATGTATCCTTATTTAATCTATTGAATTTTATTTGTGGTAATAATTTTATAAAATTAAAATTGTTATAAATACATAATTATATGTTGTAAATTTCACATAATTGGATAATTTATAATTTTTTCGACCATACAATTTCCAATTATTTATTTTAAAATATTTTTGTGATTTTTAAATAATTTAATAATATGATATTATTATTTAATACCAATAGTGTAAATTTTGACACTATTTATTTATTTGAATTTAAATAAAATACATACAGTGCATATATTCAAAAAAAATATTTAATAGGTCTTTATCATGTCATTTTAATCTTGAAAATTCGTGGATCATATTAATTAGATCATATAATATTTATTTTAATATTTTTAAAACTGTTTATTTGATATTTATCTTAATAAAATAATAACTAAAACATTTTTGTATAATTATTTAATATAATTATTTGTGGAATAAAAATTAAAAATAAAATAATATGATGAATATAAATCTAATATATTTCATAATAATACTTTTAGTCGAATTTATCTCCTAAAACACCCAAATTATAAAATGATTTGTTTATTAAATTATGAAGCTAACATCTTTGACATCATTTAAAATAAAATAATATAAGTGTCATAGTCGCTTTTATAAGGCTCCAAATGGTCCATAATTCGACCTTAAGATGTTTATGGATTATATGTACAATACCAATAAGTTTTGGTCAGGTTTTTGGGCCTTTTATTTGTATTATTAGTTTAATAAAAACATTATTATTTATTTTTCACTAAATAAATAATTTATGCATCATTAATGTATAAGCTATTAAGGGAATTATATATTTCTTAAAAATTAATAATAAATTGAAATGATAAATAAAAACATTTTAGCTTTCAAATTTGTATTTATAACCGAATTAATATTCTGTATAACCTTATATTAAAAATAATTTAATTATTAATGTTTGAGTGAGACGTATTTCACTTTCATTTAAATAAAATAAATTACAGTTCTTAATCACATAGAAGTGGGTTCTAGTAGACATCATTTAGACTAGATTATATTTTAGGACGATATATAATCATCCAATTATATTAAGACAAGTGTTTGGGTAATTTTATAATATTATTTTTACCCTTAATTACCCAATTTACCTATAACTAGGGTAAATAAAATTTATTGTAGTTACTATTGATAATGCCCAAAAATAAAAAGTATCTTATTAACATAATTTGAAAATGCTTATACCATATATGGAATCAATTTTTCCAAATTCAAGACACAGAACTGTTGTAATTAATATAAAACTAATCCCATTGTCGAAAAAATTGGTTTTTGTTTAAAACATTATAAAAGATTGAATTGATTTTACCTACGAATTCAATGTAAAATCAATGATAATGACATACATTAAATTAAATGGTAATTTTTTTCTATTTATACTTTAATACAATTTAATATTATAATTTAACCATATAAATTATCTCGATGAAAAAAAAATTAAGTAAAATTTAGCGTGTTTTTACTATTCATCAAAATAAAAACATTGTTAAAAAAATATCAAACCATTGTCCATTATAAATTTTTATATCCTGATTCAAAATAAGAAGTTTATTTTTTAATATTGATCTTATAAACTTGTCAAAAATTTGATTTAAAATGGGAGCATCATCAAAATGCGGCAAAACTGCATTTTTTTAAATACTTATTTTATCCAAAAATTTTATTTTGTTCTCATACCATGATCTAGATTGTGTGTAAGTTGTATGATAATGCTATAAAATTAAAAATGTGGTTTATACTATTCATAAATACTAGTTCAAAATAATATTATATCAATATATCGCTGTTTAGTGAAATTCAGTATTGCGTACAACGCACACTATTGAGGATGGTCACTCTTGCGTGTAACAAAAGCCAAGAATAGTGTTGCGTATTCTACAAGCTAATACGGTGTTATGTGTAACGAAGGATAATCTTAGTGTAGAGTATAAAACAATACATCAATGAAATTAAAAATAATATTTATCATAAAATCTCGGGGTTTTACATTCTTCCCCCCTTAAAATGAATTTCACCCTCAAAATTCTTCGGGTTTATAAATAGTTTATTGCTTGAAAGTTTCTTTTGTAAAAACCAACATCTTATAAAGGAATACTAAAAATTAATTTTAAAAATTAAAGTAAGGAATGTGACAGTTACCCAAATTAACTCATCATTGTGCTTCCACATAGGAGAACATAGGTGAAAACATGGATATGGAAGAGAAATCTAACCATCAACTTCTGATGCGGAGTGGCAGAGGACATGGAAATGAAAAAGTCAAAAATCACAAATCCATAAATTTGTGATTATCTAAGTTACCATATGATTAATAAGATATGAGGGAACTAAGGAAAAATTTTTGGTTTTCAAGATCATTTCCCTAATGTTGAAGAATTTTTGAATTAAAATAAATACTTACTTTATTTTGGTAAAATTTTACTGTTAATCGTGCCTTGAACAATTCCAACATCATCTCATAATGAAATGAAGTTGAATTTTTCATTCTTAAAGTGTTAGAAAATCATGCGATAAAATGATAGGTCATTCCATCTATCTCAAACATAAGGTTAGAAAAAGTTATTAAATATACATAAGTCTCTCTGTGGTGATATTAATCTTATATGGTTCCAAAATGGGCTTATAATTCATCTATCATACCACTTAATAAAAAGAAACTAATTTCTACTAACCTGTGACATCCTATAGGCCAGTGGTAGGTGATAAAGTCTTGTTGTACTTTGGTTGTTGGTTTGATTCTTGCAACATTATGTGATGCGACGGGTTGTCGCATGTCCTACGAGTTTCCATTTTTCTAAAACTATACTATAATAACATTTCTGAAATAATAAAAAATGGTCTAGCCTTAAACAATACTATCTAATGTCTAACTTAATCCATTCCAATCTTTATGCTTATCAAAAATACTTCTGTCCAATCTGATAGTATAAAGAAAATGATTTCTAGAAAGATAATATAACAAGCATGTCAATACCATCATTTATCCCACATATATGATAAGATATAACTTGTTGGTCACATTTCAAATATGTGAATACCTTAATAATGCATTCTCTTGAAAAATTAATTATCATATAACCTTAGCGAAAACATAAATGTTGTCAAAAGTTAACTATTTCCACATACCAAAATCCAAAAATGTATATATACTCAAACCATAATGTCACTTTGTCCATATATCCGTCATGAGATCATTAATACTATCAAATATATTATTTTCTATGTATCCCTTCATTATGCGCATATCATCTGCTTTCCAAAAATATTTTAATCACTTTTCATTGTTACTGGTACCATTCAACATAAACTTTCAAATACTCAAGGAAAAACAATTGTGTAACAATCCTTATATTATTCTTTATTCTATAGTACCATAAATTATTCTTGAAAAACATGCAATCATTCCACTACCTTCTTAAACCATTTACTGAGCTTCATCATTTTTTTCCTCAGTGATTCTTTCATCTCATAATTCATTTTTTGTCTCTTCATCATTATCAAAATAAATACTACCCATACGACCATTCTAACTCTCTTCATGAGATTTTCCCTTAGATAATTGGTATACACAATGCCCATACATTCTACATTTAAAACATTTAACCTTTATTGGTGTCTTAGCAATACCATTATCTTTGTCTATTGTGTTAACTGAACATTTTATTTTGAAATTAATGACATTCTCTACTTCTTTTCCACAACTAATGCATCTTCCAGTTCTTTTGAAACATTCTCCTTGATTCCTCTTCCCACATTATTTACATGAGGGAAATTAAACATTCTTTCCTCTATAGTAATCATAAAACTCTGTCTTTATCTTATTAGACGAGTCGGGAAACATACCAAATTTCAGATTATTGATCATGTTATAAGATTCCTAATTAGACATAACAATGATGTTTGGCCTTCCAAATCCCTTTTCATTCTCTTGATCAAGATTAATATCATTCCATTGTCCATTATATATTCCTTTAACATGAATCTTCCTGTTTCTAGATATTTTCTAAAACCTAAAAAGAATAGTGTGAGAGGAAAAAATCACTCTAGAAAAACCATAGAATAAAGTGGTATTTCTTTTAATCTCTAACATCTTAAGTTTAATCCTAGATTATTCATGAATCTATATAAAAATTCAAGGACTATAACCTATACATATACTTAACCTTAGGTACATCCCTAGATATACATTAGTAATATGTAAATGGATCTCACTAATGTTTTCGCATCCTAGTATCCAAAGGTTGACTAAACCTCCACTCTGATACCAACTATATAGACCCAAAGCTTGACGTACATTGAAATTACATTACTTTTTTAGAATACTTAATACATGAAAAAATATGTGCCCAATGACCATATTATTTTAGTGTCGTTGGATTCTCGGAACATAAACTTTTAATCATGGTGAAAGATCTTAAACATATCCCATAAAGATATCCCATTTTTTCATACCTAAAACCTTTCTTTTAGGTCATGGTGAAAAGAAAACATAACAAGGGTGAGGTAAAATGCTCAATAAGGGTAAGAATGCAGAATATAAAACAACACATAAACATTTGAACATAAAAACATGAACATAAAACATCAAAATCATTAGTAATGACATAAATCATGGATGTACATAAGGAATAGATCATAAATGAACATTTATCATGATAAAATAACATGGGAATAAAACATGAAATTGTGTCAAACCATTAATCACATGATATGATATCCATAGTATCCATGGCATTCCTTCCAGGACAATCATAGTGGAAAAAGTCCATTACTGAACTGGGTTTACTTGTCGTTCCAGCCCTATATTACTGAACCGGATTAACTTTCCATTATTTCCATGTCTATCTCATGAGATATAAATATATACCCAATGCAATTGTGGGAGATATATGTCCCACCCATCTCGTAATGAAATCATTCTTACGTGTGCCATAACATAAACATAAATCATTCATCATAACCCAAAGAATAAAACGGGTTCCATAAACATTATCCCATCGTAACATAATCCATATAAAACAAATGGATATCATTTCATAATAAGAATAATTGAACCATTTAAATAATAGATATAATAGACATGAAACAGAAAAATAATAAATAATTTCATCATAGATGGAAAATAGTTTTGAAAAAACACTTGAAATGAATTCTTGAGGAAAATATCCTTTCTTATTCAAAATAATTTTCATTTCACAAAATGCAACGCAATTTTAAAAGAAAATGATTTTGTGGAAAATAATAATGAAATCTTGTAGAGGAATATTTATTAAAATAAGGTGTTATGAAACCTTAAAAATCATTTCATTCCGTATAAGTTAAAAAAACATTCTTCTCGTACTTTTCCCGGAAAATTCAAAAAGTACCTCATATGGTAAATAAAAGAATGATTCCTTCCATACCATGTGGTAAAAGTAAAAAATGGTAAAAATTAATTTAAACATACATGGAATAATGGTAAACATTTTATGAAAACATTTTTAGAAAGCATAGACATGGATGATAAACATAACCCTAGTAAATACTTACGAATAAGCAATCCCAGATAATAATGAGATTGGAATAATTAACCCTTACCATTTATAATCAGTGGAACCATACATGTTATTAAATAAATAAAATTTATTTAATATGTAAATATCATATCTTTCATAATAGAAATCATAAAACATTCATGTAATTATTAAACACCATACAAAAGAAATAGTTAATGATTAAGGAAAATGTCTCAATTAAATAGAAGTGAGAAGAAATAATCCCTTACCTTAGGTCCAATTTCTTCTGTACGTGTCAGAAACTCTTGTATAGTGGGTATAAATATATTATAAACTTTTAATAGAACCATAATAATATTTATGATTTCTTATATTATTTACTTAGGTTTTATATTACCTGTTCATTTGCCAATTTCATGTTAAAGCAACGCTTTGGGTAATAATAGTATCATTTATCGTACGTGTTTGGACTTGTTATTATTGATATTATTATTACTTATATCATGATTAACAAACATCATGAATGTAATATATTATTTATATATCATATATATACATTATATATATGTATTATATATAGATAATTGAAATGAAATACACCATTCATGGAGACGGTAGGTCGTACGTACGCATGAACGTTGTTTTCCCTACCTTATGGACTTGAATGGAAGTAAGTAGATGACATAAATGTATATATACATAAATCTAGTAGCATTTTTATGTCATATATTTAATTATCATTCATTATATATACCTTATAATCATTCTTTAATGACTTACATGAAGAATGAATCTAATCGCGTCATGGAGACGGTAATCCATACGTACGCATGAGCGATGATATCTTTCCCATAATTATTGAATGGAATTGGAGTGAATTATATAATATCTCAGAATTAGTATCATGTTATAATAATCCCATATAGTTATTATTTTTACCATTATACCCATCCAAGTAAGGTGGTGTTGGAAAAAACATATTACACCACGACGTGGAGATGGTAAGTTGTACGTACGCACGCGCGGTGATTTCGGTTTTCATAGGATGGATAGAATTCGAAATAGGGATGTTTCATATTTATAATAACATATAATTATATGAGTGATACTGATGTTACTACTTTATAAGTAAACAAATAAAGAAGTGCAAGTAGAAGAAGAAATAAATTTGAATGAATCGGTAAATGATATTACCTCTTCATCGATGTGCCTCTTCTTAACCGCCTTTTAGGGAAATAAAGTAGGTCATTGAAGAATACCATGATGTATAGTTTGTTTCTAGTGAAGTTTAGAAGATAAATGGATAGGTTTTGGCCGAACATGAAGCCTCAATATGTTGTTAAGAGGAGAGGGAGGAGGTTCTCTTTTATAAGGGAGGAGAGGGGTACTTTTGGAAACCTCAAAAATATTAATTTATAATAAATTCAAAACCCACATAAAAAATTTAAAAGTTACTCAAATTTAGATATGAGGTAATATAGTGTTGTAATATCAAAAAAAAAAATCAAAATTTGACATTTTTTATGTTTATTTCAAACCTTATCAATTTGATTTATCCTTATTTAATCTATTTAATTATATTTGTGGTAATAATATTCTAATATTAAAATTGTTATAAATACAATATTATATGTAGTAAATTTCACATAATTGGATACTTTATATCTTTTTTGACCATATAATTTACAATTTTTAATTTTAAAATATTTTTGTTATTTTTAAATAATTTAATAATATTTTATTTTTATAAAATACCAATAGTGTGAATTTTGAAATTATTCATTTATTTGAATTTAAATAAAATACAGACAATGAATATATTAAAAAAATATTTAATAGGTTTATAACATATCATATTCATCTAGAAAATTTGTGGAGCATATTAATTAGTTCATATAATATTTATTTAGTATTTTTAAAACCATTTATTTGATATTTCTCTTAATAAAATAATTACTAAAACATTTTTGTGTAATTATTTAGTAAATTTATTTGTTGTATAAAAATTAAAAATAAAATACAATGATTAATATAAATCTAATTTATTTCAAAATATTATTTTTAGTCGAATTTGTCTTCCAAAATGCCCATCTTTTAAAATGTTATGTTTATTAAATTATAAAGGTGACAGCTTTGACATCATTTAAAATAAAATAATATAAGTTTCATAATCGCTTTTTAAAGCTCAAAATTGTCCACAATTCTACCTTTTGATACTTATGGTACATATATACACGAAAAATATGTTTTGTTCAGGTTTTTGGGCCTCTGATGAGTATTATTAGTTTAATAAAAACTATATTAATTATTTTTCACTAAATAAATAATTTATGCATCATTATTGTATAAGCTATTTAGGTAATTATATAATTCTTAAAAAGTAAAAATTAATTACCATGATAAATAAAAACATTTTATATTTCAAATGATTATTTATAACCGAATTTATATTCTATAAAACCATATATTAAAAATAATTTAATTATTAATGTTTGAGTGAGACGTATTTCACTTTCATTTAAATAAAATAAATTCAAGTTTTTAATCACATACAAGTGGGTTATAATAGATATCATTTAAACCCAAGTATATTTTATGATGAAATATAATCATCCAATTATATTAATACAAGTGTTAGGGTGATTTTATAAAATTATTTTTACCCTTAATTACCTAATTTACCTTTAACTGTGGTAAATAAAATTTACCGTAGAAAATATTCATAATGCCAAGAAAATTATCATATTAACATAATTTGGGCCTAATTATTCCAAATATGGAATCCATTTTTTCTAATTAAAAACACAGAATTGTAGTAATTATTTTAAAATTAATCTCGTTGAAACAAACGGGTTTTTGTTTAAAATATTGCAAATGATTGAATTGATTTTACCTAAGAATTAAACGTAATATTAATGCCAATGACATAAATTATATTAAATGGTAAAAATATATCCTATTTATACTTTAAAATAATTTACTATTATAATTTATCCATAAAAATTATCTCGATGAAAAAAAGTTGTTTTTAAGTAAAATTTAGCGTGTTTTACTATTCATCAAAGTAAAAATGTTGTCAAAAAAATATCAAAATATTATCCAATGTAATTTTTTATATCATGAATCAAAATAGGAAGTTTATTTTGTAAAATTTAACTTATAAAAATGTCAAAAATTTTATTTTATATAGGTGCGCCATCAAAAGGAGGAAAAACAACATTTCTGGAAAAATACTTATTTTACACAAAAAATTTATTTTGTTCTGATAACATGTTCTAGATTATGTGTAAGATGAATGATAATGTAATAAAATTTAAAATGTGTTTAATACTATTCATAATGACTAGTTCATAATAATATTATAACAATATATCGTTGTTTAGTAAAATTTGCTATGGCGTACAAGACACACTATTGAGGGTGGTCACTCTTGTGTGCAATACAAGCCAAGAATAGTGTTGCGTATACTAAAAGCTAATATGGTGTTGTATATATAGAAATCTAATCTAATTGTAACTTATAAAAAAAGACATCAAATAAATTAAAACGAATATTTATCAAAAAAATCAGGGTGTTACATGTATCCCCACTGCGAGTCATGTATCTACCTCTAGGGTGCTAACACAAATGTCGAAGCATGCATCCCAGCTGGGAAGAGCCATCTGTTTAGAAACATAGAAAGATAACCTGATAGCCTAAGGACTGGAGATACATACAAGTTAACTTGATATCCCCATGAAGTATAGTTTCCATTTTCTAGAATGGGCCAATATGACACAACATCATTGCGAACCTCTGGGAAGGACACTGAAAAGCGAGAATAATGCTTGCCTTAGCCCCATTTCTACATAGGAATATTTCGATCCAATCAATGAATGAATGGACCAAGCGCACTACCAGTTCCTTCCTAGAAAGTACATGAATCTATTTTCTTGAAACTGAAGTGTGTATGGGATCTTCCCAAATTTTTTAGGTAGGTAGAAACTCATTAAACATCACACCGACATGAGGAATAACACCCGAATGATGGATATCCCACAAATTGATGATCACTTCCATATAGGGAATATGGAATGTTTTTGTTCCATGGAACCAATGGATGATATTTCCTAAATGAGTTTAGGTTTGAAGTTGATGATGAACCGAGATATCTACATGACTTCATGAAGATTAACCCTTTATAAATCGTTGGTGAATTTGAGACAGCTCTATCATGCCTTGAATGACCATGATCATTCATCAGAGAAATGACCACTAGGTCGAAGGTCCCACTTAGAATCCCACCCACCAACAAGAACATTCTATGAAGTAGAAAATATTATTTAATATCTCTAGGTTATAGGATATTTAATAAGATCATGGCTATCTAGTATCCGGGGGAGTTCACTAGTAGATAGGACAAACCCTGAGGTTGGGAAGTTCCCATCTATCCTTCCTTATTAATCAATATCTAAACACATCTAAAGGAACTAAATACCCAATGAGATGACATATTGAATCCTATAGAAATAATAAATATATATTCCATTAGGAAAAACACATTTAATTGAAGCTGTTTGGATAGGGGATACTCATAGATGCAAATGAAATGAACTTCTGAATATTCTCGATATTAGAATACACATGATAATAAGGGTTGACATTACAATTTCAAGAAATTAGGGCCCTTTTATTATCCATATTCAAGGAACACTGATGGGATCTAGAATCCATCTTAATAATATGTAATTGGAAGATGTCCGAAAAAATGATATAATGTATTGACAAAATTAAAGGCATGGACATTTCCCAACAGCATCATGAGCATTGCATGACTCAACCAAGGGTTCGCAAACCACATTGAGGGGCTCAAGAACCACTTATACTATTGAGGACTCATGAGGGGAATAACCCATAAGATCACCCAAACATTTTTTATAACCTCCTTTAAGGATTTAAATCACATGACCTAGACATGGTAATTTGAACCAATCGAGAGGCCGAGTCGGCAGAACCCATAGAATCCCCATGATAGCCAACTAAGTCTGATAAATTATTGAAGTTTAGTTTGTGGATGAAATGGAAAAGTGTCTGTATAAGAAGAAGTCATAGGAAAGAGTAGGGATCATATTCAAAACTCATTATGGAGACTCACATACAACACTCACAATTAGGGTTCGTGGTGAAGGCTTGTGACAGGGTAGTAGCGGGAGCTATCTCAAGAAGAAGGCATCCAGTGGAATGTAATGTCCTACATCCCCCCTCCCCCACATACATAGGCAGCTTTCCGAATACCAAATGATTCATGGTGAAATTAAAATCATGCAAAATAAGTAGTTCATGACACAACCAAGGACACTAGAGGGCATCAAGTAGTCCATAGGACCATTTCCTTGACCCCTCATATGTCTCCCCTAAGAGGAGGAAATTTTTAATGTCCGCCAAATAAGCACCAGTAATCAAATCACAAAGGAAGAAATACCTACAAAAAATAATTATCTTTTCTATGAATTAAATTTATAATATTATGGTTGAAAACTTATGGACCCCCTAAAAGGATCGTGATCAAGTGATAACCTAATGGTCATGTGATGTCTCTATACATGGTGGTTAGCCCGTCGAAATCCCCACGAAATCCAGCTCAGCAAGTGCCCTTGATCAAAAAAGACCAAATGATGATGGATGAATGAACATCCCCAAAGGATGTATATTTATTCATTGGAATGTTCTAGATAAACATTCTAAAATCCACTGAAAATCTAGGGAACTGACATCCCCTGGAATATACCCACAGTATTCACAAAGATAGCATTTCAAAGCATCATTGTGAAGAATAAAATTCCTAGATGATTTCCAGTACATCTCATGAGACCATTTTGACATTATCCAATATAAATTATAAGATAAATAAGAGGAGGTGAGATTGGTTTTTCTTCACCAGAGGACATATGGTTCACCCCTGAAGACAAGTGACATACCCCGACTTGTCTGGTGCATCTCATGGAGCCGCTTCGACTCGTCAGTCGCGTCACATGGGAACTGTTGGACAACCTCATGAAACTATAAGAAAAAATTCATATTTCTTCCATGATACATGTTAACTCTCATATAATTCAAATTTTTAATGTGATACACTACTTGAAAATTGATTAAAAATCAAGGATATTACGTGAGAAAACCTGTGTACCTCTGATCCTTTTTCAAATAAAACCTAGGGGATTAAAATGAGGGATTCAAGTGGTGTTTGTGGTTTCTAAAAACATGATATGAATTCCACAAGTGACCCAAAAGAAATATCAAGACCTCAATTTCACGACCACCTTACCTTGCAAATCCCTCTAGATTGTCGGTTTCACCGCACGAAAGACCTAGCGCATGTCCCAGAAACCCCGCGGCCCACTAACGACGAACATAATGTGTTTTCCCTGAAATAATCACATATCACCATGTGAACCATATCATTCACATGAATCATCTCTAAAAAATAGTGGAAATACCCCTAGATCCATACATGCAATAACTCATGAATTGTGACATTTTCCATATAAAACTAATGAGAAGAAAAAATGGGAGTTGAGTAGGGTTGGCGATCGTTGAAGGACATGTGATGCATCCATCGCACCCTCGGCCAAAACAACCAGACCCTAAGATAGGACATCCAAGGACTCATGAGTACCCACTTAGAGGTACATGGATCTCACAAGGATCTTTGGACATGTCGACATGATGACATGGAATCCCTTAACAGCGTGATTCTTCAATAATCAAAAATAATCAGATAAATTATGAATCAGCCCGCAACTACTAAAAATCAACTGGTTCCCGAAACACGGTCCAAGGCATAGAATTTTGAGACCATGTAATGCCATACCATGAGTTGGATCTAGAATAGACTGACATCATATTCCATGAAAAAACTGGTGAGTATGTGGGATGGTTACGCCTATTAATTCTCCACTACAACTAGAAAAAGGGTTGGACGGCTAGTCGGTTGGTGTGTTGGTGGTGGATTGACTGGATGCTAGAGGCTACACACATTGGAAATTAGATCCCGGGATTTTGTGGACATCTAATCACGTGACTGACCATCATTCTTCTAGGTAATACACTAGTGGATAGACAGAGTAGTCATGCACCAAGCATAAAGTCCACTCTGTGATCAATCAAATATCATGTAAACGACACTAAGTGAGACATGTGAAGTCCACATTTCATGCCTTCAAGATCATGTGAGTCCCAATAAAGCTGACATTGAACAAAGATTATGCATCCATAATACAAGGAAAAAATCCACGATTCAAAGTGGAAAATTCATGTAGAAGATATTATCACAGACATTTATGGGCCTTATTTGTGCCATATGAAGACATGAAACATTGCTAATTTGCACCACCCAGATCTCGAACGCTCTGGAAATGTCAACATATGTCTTAAGAACCTTCTATTAGGACCAAATAAATCCTCCAAACCCTCGTGAATTATCACCCTAGACATGCGGTGTGCATCAGATTCATCACCTGACTCATATGATGGTGTTTACTCACATTATATGAGTCTCTTCAACACATATGAACATGAAAACCCCTCTATTATAGTGAGTCCTCCTAAATGGGTCAATTTAGACCCATGACATCTCTGTACATGTCGGCCTAAACATGTGATATCTCCCAGAGGTGTCATCCAAGACATGCGGATCACCACTTGAAATTCCATCCTAGACATACAATGTCTCCCCGAGGTATCATCAAAGACATGCGGCACACCTTTGTACATGTATTTCTGGACTCATGATGTCTCCCATAGGTGTTGTCCAAGACTTGTGTCACAGCTCTGGACATGCTGAACTAGGCTCGTGGTGTCTCTCTGAGGTGTCGATCAAGACATGTGACACCCCGCATAACATGTCTCCATGGATCTCATGACACCCCCCTATATGTGTCGAGACAGGTCACACGATGAACCTCAATGTATGGTAACAGGATCACAAGACACCTTCCATATACGAAGGCTCATTCATCCAGGTAGCATCATTTTCTAAGCCCCTTCCTTAATGATCTACATGGACTAGGATTCCCACCATAACCAGGATACGTAGGATGCCTCACAAAAGGCGCAAGCTCTATATCAAAAATCTCAAGGACAACCCCAATATGTAGATCCCACATCAACATGCCATATGGCTGGTCATGAAATCCCTCTTGTTTGTAACAATGAACATAACTAATGTTGGCATATGGGATGCAATGAACACCTCATTAGGAAGCATAAATAGGGAAGCCTCAGTGTGCAAGCCCCAACCTTAATGAACTTTGAGGAATCTGATTCCTGCAATTACCAGGATACATCGGATGCCTCCTTGAAGGCTCAAGCTCTATATCAAATATCTAAAGAAATGGAACAATATGCATATCCCATATCCACATTCCATGAGGCTTATTTGGAACTCCCTCTTGTTTCTCACAACAAGAATGGTTCACATGGGCTAAGGTGGATGCAACAGACACCTGGCTAGGCATCATAAATGGGGTAGCCTATATGTGTATGTCCGAACACCAATCGAACTATTTGGGTTTGGATTCGTTTAATAAACATGATATGTAGGACACCTCATTATTGATCAATCCTTGAATTAGAATATCAATCACCTCCACACACGAGAGAATAGCCTGAAGCACTGGGTTGAGTGACCTCAACACATAAGTGATTTTCCACTGTCGTAAAATGATGGAGAACCTCTTATATATATGGATGAATCCTAACCCATTTTCAATAAATTATAATTGACCCATAACCAATTTTTAGGGGAACCAGTCCTTTTTAGGATAAGGGATAGATTCATGAACATGAATTAGATCTATAAGAGAGTATTCGTGTAGGAAACAATTCCCCCAAAAGGCGTTATGAGAATGACCGCCCATCCTCTCGACCAATATGAGTCCTTAAGAGCTGATAGGCCTCAAACCCTAGATGACCACTGGCCTTTGGAAATCTGGTCCGTACTCAGATATAGATGGGGGAACCATTTGGAATTTCAAGAAAAAATAAAAAGGTAATGTGACAAGAAAACCCCATTCCACACCACGAAATCCCAATAAAACAACAAATAATATTTTAATGAAGATGACTTATTAGGGAGCATATAAACTATGGATTTGTATGTTGAGAAATATTTAAAACTAGGGATTAAGGATGGTAATCTGAAAAAGGGTTTATTTCAAAATAATTTTTTCAATATGATATGTTTTACCAAGATGTTGTGTGATCCAAAGTGTTCAATGATCAATTGGCTGATGGTTCAAATAGTAGTTAGGAAATCTAAATGAGTTTCCGTGTTGAAATAGATTAAGTGTCTATATAACATCCTACCTGGATTGAATCCTAATTTACTAGCCTCGAGTCTATCAGAGCATCATGTGTGCCTCCCTGTATGTGGGAGGTTGACGAATAGCAGTAGAGGTCTAGTATGTTACCAAGGGGAGACTATACCCTCAAATCGAATTGTATAATATTAAGGAAACAACATTAAGGAAATCATAAATAATAAACAGCAGAGTACACATAATCAATAAACAAAAAAACATTCTTTTTCAAATGAAATATGGAATAAAATGAATCATATAGACCCATGGTAATTCCATTATATAGTAAAAATGATCACCCACAAGGTAGATCACATATTGAAAGTAAGAAAGGAATAAAAATACATTATAGGCCAACTACCATCCCAGTTCTTCACCTCATCCAATTGTCCAATCCTATCTGAGCTATCATTCTCAATTATCAAAACCATGGCTTCTTCCTAACCTACTCCTTTGATGGATGAAGATCTTCCTAGCTACCCATGTGTCTTGTTCACTTGATCATTTTGTAAGTAAATATCAGTTGGTCACTAGAAACATGGTACAATACATAAAAAATAAATATAGTATGTTTACAAGTGATATACATAAATGAAAAAAACAAAAAAAACAACAGAATAATAAATTAATACTGACATTATATCATTGAAATCTAATCTGACACATGGCATTGACCCAAAAATACCTCATTCTATATTGGAGTGTCTTTGATCATGTCAAAAACCCATAAAAACAAATATAATCCCTACAAAATATTCCTAAGAGTATGTACTATAAAATGTTGTAGGATTAGGATCAACAAAAAAATTCCTAGAAGCAAGTCCTGAGAATCTAGTACATACTTAGCACTTGAGGGGTTGTGCGTCTAACCGAGATTATCCCATGAATACCTCACATGAGGGGGTGCATCCATTCCACAACATCTCATTGTATACTAATCACTCAAGTGGTATTTGATCCCTACCAGATTATCTCATTATGGGGAAGTGTGTCCCTCCCATCCTTCTCATATATCATATTGGGGATACTATTTCACTCTCATACGTCATATATTTGAAGGAACAAAGGCATTATCTAAGGAATAAATCCATGAAATCCAATGTATTTCAATACATCTCGACAACTAGTGCATCCCACCCAAACAATCTAATAAGATACATCTCACTTGTTTCTTCTATCCATACAAATCTATCAACCTATTTCAAGGATGACATCTAAAGTGCATGAATTAACCTCATCAGAGCATTAAAATGCCTAACAACATTGATTTATGTTATAAGGTGACATATGAAATCACAACCCATTACTATACACACCCTCTAAGGGAATGTTATATCATTAGGGAACCATTTGAGGTCTCCTAAGTCATATCAAATTTCCAACCCCTTTACCATGGTCCTATTATCTAATTCAAATCTCTTGACCATGAGACCATCACTCAGTGTGAATAAAATCACTCTTTGAAGTCATAATCAAAACATGGCCTCATTGGAAACATAGTCACAATCACATGGGAATCAATAGAGAAGGAAGAAATAATGCATATCACACATCCAATGGTCTTTCAATGATGGTTTGGATATGAACAACCTATATTTGATATACCTAGGGTTTCCCCTCCCTGGTACTCATTACTCAAGGAGGGGTATCACTCACCCTATGTTGAGGTCAGTTGGCCCAAATGATTTAAGGAATATTAAGGATCTATCTTATCCTACATAAGTCTATCCTTCTAACTAATAACACATCCCAACATAAGTGATCTAAGATCACCTATCTAGGTTACCAGTGGTTAGGTAATTGTTTTGAAAATCACCACTTATGGTCTATGTCTCTCATGGAATATAATAATAATTCATTCCTCAGCCATTGGTGGCCAAGGAATCTATCTAGATCACAATTATCTATCATGGCCCTTGTAACTTTGTTCAATTCATTAATAAGAATTTAAAATTTTACTAAAAAAATTATTTAATTTCTAAAGTTCTATTACTCTTTGTTGTGATCATTCATGTCGCACGTTGCATAAATGAAAGCATAATACCATATAGGAATATAATGGGACCACTAACCTTTTTAATAGATTTTTTCCCATTGTTTACATTTTGATAACTCTCACGCATGCTTGACCTAGTCAAATGGACCTCACCCATCATCATATGGCCCTATCTCATAGAAAAACATCCTAATTAATTATAAAAGCTTATTAATAGTTATTTAAAACAATTATTAAAATATATAGTAAATTTTTTATTTATTTTAAAATGGCATAATTTAGAAAAACTCATCGAGCATCACTCACTAATTGAAACCTCATGAAATGTGGTGTGATCTTCTCAAAAAAATCATCTAAAACCAAGCCACATGAATGTTGAAATTTAAATTCCAAATTAAACTGTCAATTTCATCCAATTTTTCAAATAACCCTATAAAAATTCATACAATGACATACCTCAATCAAATATGGAATGATATAGTGTGTGACCATAATTTTAGGACATCTTGTAACCACACAAATAAAAATACATATCATATAGGATGATTTTCAACATAATCATGGAGAAATCTTCACCAAAACATATCCAATTTGAGTGAAATTTGAAATGGATCATAAAAAGAGATAAGATAATGAATGGGTATCATCAAAAATAATTTCCATAAAATTCCTATTAAATCACATCCAAAATCACCATAAACCCCTTGTAGAGTCAAAGGATAAAATACGAGAAGTTAATTGATCCATGTGTACGTTAGGGAGAATGAAAAATTGGGGGTTGATGTGTTCTAAAATAGATGGGGGAAACATGGGATTCCCTAAAAATCAAAACCATAAAGTATATAATGGTAGAATTTAAAATGTACTTTATATCATGGTATGCATCCCCACAACCCCTAAAGAACAAAAAATGTCCAAAAAAATGCATGGAATCCCATGATGATGGGACTTCCCCCTGATAGTTTCAATTCCCACCATGAAATTACCTAAATTGTCTTGGTTTTATATATTTTACAGTATAGGGCCACCTAGATTAAATGACCAGCATGCAGTGACCATGACATAAATGGACCCTATTTTTATCCTTTTTAACTTGGTTGCATAGGTCTCAATTGTGGTCAACCATGTGCCAGGAGATGGCATTTCGGTTGACCAATTTTTCATCGGTTCCACCACTAGCACCCTATAGTACACCATGGGGATGGAAACCTCATTTTCATCTCAAAATATCCACCTAGGTCCCGCTATGGCATGGGCCTAATAATTTTTCCTCCCATAATCCCTCCCTGAAGTATCTCCCCATCAACATTATATGGACGCCAAACCTCAATTTTATGAAGACACACACATTGAAAACATAACTGTGTATCCCCTAGGGCTGTGATGTTGTCATTCCCCAGTAGAATTATTATAAACTATATGCTCTATGAGATTTTTCATGGTTTACTTCCTACAATTTAAATTTTAGTTAATGGCCTCTCACACGTTCTCTAATTATTCTATGAGAACCAAAAACACAAAATAGGACTTTTTCATACATAAATTTCTCTTAGGGATGTTAAGACACTCATAATTCCAATCTAAACCATGATTCTCAAAATAGACCACTCATCCAACAAAAAATTTAAATTCCTTATGAATTTCAAAACACGTACAAGAATAAGGTTTCACTACCTCCCCACCATTTTACCTCTCATACTTGAGAATCCTTGATGAACATTCAACCATTAACATTACCTATCACGGTTATCAATTAATGATTGAATCATTGCATTCAATCTCCAAATGCCGAATCAGCTTCTGGTATGAAACTATGATCATGATGTATATAATTTATCAAAATGAGCTTCCACTCTAATCTATCATCATTGAACCACTAAGACGATGGTTACCCACTATATCCTATCTCAATAAATGATGATATAATTATCTTATTTATCTCAATTAATTTATTTCACCCCACAATAAGTCTATAGTCGTAAGTTCTTATTTTAATCCACATGCTCCTCAATATATAAATCACCTAGAAAACACATTTCTAGTATTCAATTGACCTAGTCAATGTATTTTCCATATCAAAAAACCTAATTACATGAAAAAACATTGGTCAAACCTCAATGGGATAACTATTCTCAAAAACACTCTTCTGAACCTACCAATGTATTATCACATTGCATAATCACATTTCCTTAATTACCAAAATGAATCATGTGATTTTCCAAATAGTCATTCCAAATCCTAAACATGACTATCAGTGTAATTACATAGTTGGATACTTGACCAACCAAACTAGATTATATTCTCTCATCCACCCTATAATGACCTAGACGTTATATATAGCATCATTTTCATGAATGAATATGTATCATATTATGTAAAATTATACACATAAAATAAGTAGATAATATAATAATACATTATTACATTAATGGGGTTGATTACATTAGTTACCAACTAACCCATTAAAATACCAAATATTATGATGGTGAAAAATATTAAATAGAAAAAATAAAATGGAAAACATGGATCATTTGAATATTCTAGGATTTTCACCCCAAAGAACAATACTATAGAAAATAAAATAATACTATCAAACCAACAAAAATATTATAAAATTAGTACATATAACATTTAGATGCATTGTACTGAATTTTTAATGAAATAGTAAAGATGTATTCATAAGAGGTAATGTGATTGTTGGAAAAGTAATGTGACTATTAGAATAGTAACATGACTATTGAGAATAGTAACTTGGCCATTGGAAATAATAATTTGACTGTTAAAATTGTAATATCACCTAAAAATGATAAAATATAATATAAAAAATATTTATCATGTGTAATTTAATAAAATATAAATATTATAATTCTTTAAAAAATATCATAAAATAAAACTCAAAGCTATTATAAGAAACATTTTAATTAATTTTATTTAATTTTAATTGGAAAAATTTTACTTATTTATTAAAAATTAAAATTAACTATGATGAAAAATTATTTTTATAAAAAGAAAATTATTTTTAGAATCATCAAATTTAAATTTTTCAAGATTTGTTTTTTTTAATTTTTCGAAATACATTAATTTTTACTTGAATGGTAAAAATATAATTTTTTTAATAATGGTGATGAAATAATGAATCAATAAACGATAAATTTGTTATTTTTGAATATAAATCATTTTGATAAGATACATTGGTCGTTATAAAATAATAATTTTAATTTATAAACCTAAAATTTTTTTTCCAATGTCCTAAGAAAAAATTATTTCATTAAAATACCAATTTTTCATTTTTTTCCACTTTAATTTTTAATTAACTAGTGAATTTAGTTTATAAAATGGTTCAAATTCATAAATAAATTTTAATTTTTTTATATATGATTCATCATGTAAATAATATTACTATTTAAATTCCTCCGTTGAATATAATAATGAATTTAGTATTTTATCTTAAAAATACCTCTCTCCTCAATTATAAAAAACCCCTCAGCCCTCCCTTGGAAACCCACTACTCCCTCACTTAAAAAAGAAAAACACAACCCAAATACCATATCTTAAGACACTTATAAACTTAGGGATGTTATATAGTTATCAATATCTAATATTTCAAGAAGTTAACATTTATCAGAAAGAAACAACATCAAGAAATAGGTAAAGTCATTTTTTCTTTTTATTTCATTTTCCTTTTCTAATTTCATATCCTCCTTTTCATTTCTAATACAAACAAAATTAAAGTAATTATATAGTAATTTAAAAAGTCTTTAAGTTTTTAAAAATATTTTTATTTAATATAAGCATAAATTTTATATCTTATGCCATCTCTTTGGACAATATCTCATTAATGGTCAATTAAATGCCATCGAGGATGTTCCGAGTTATATTCTAAAAACCATACTTATAATGATTATAATAAATTATATATGATATATAAATGTATAAATATATTAATTTTATGTTTTTTGAATTAATTGTGATTATTTATAAATGACCTTGATAAAATATATTGAAATAAAAACAAAATGGGTTATTTTTATGGAAAATATGATATCAAAACATTTCACTTTTTATAATGGCAATTAAGGAATACAATATAATGATTATAATTTACTAGAGTAAAAAATAAAAATAATTCTCATTTGTTTATATTTTTTAATAATGCTATATTACTTATTCAAGGGTGGAAAATTGATAAATAAACCGTGATTGAAGATAAGGGAATTCCTGAACTCTACTCTTCCTTTAATGTTATCTAATAATTCAAATTAATTTTAGTATGTAAATTTATATAATATATTTTAAATTTCCATTAAAAATTATCCCATTTACTTTCCTGTTATATACATGTTTACACCCTGTAAAAAACTTTCTAATCCAAAGAAAAATCAAAGAGTCATTATTTTCAAAAACATCGTATTAAATGCTCTTGAGTTGTTTCTTCTCTACACAAGAATGATGGTGTTTTATGAAAATAAATATTAATTTCCTTATTTATTTTGGAACCCAAATGGTTATTTATTAATAATATCTTTCTAAAAAAATTTACATAACATATTTTATAACATGGGTTTACATTATGACTATGATTGATATATGTTCTCTTTTCATGTGGCATGCACAATTATGATAATTTTATGAAGTAACGAGTTGAACCAAAATATTATATCCCTATAATGAATTGGGTAATTTTATAAATATCATGAGATTATGTGTATTATATTTGAAATTTTTTCTAGATTTGTTTGTAGTTATGGAAATATCATTTATTTATATATGTTGTGTGTAAACATGATGATGTCTTTCTTCACAACTATGTGTGGTATTTGACCACTATATTATGATGCTACCATATTATAAAAATTCCATATTTTAGGTTATTATAAAATGTTTTCATCATAACAATGATTATTATCCAATGCTTATAATTTTATGTTGCTTATTATTCTCAACTAGGTACTGTTGATTTGTGTCCCTTATTCCTCCCATGTTATTCATCCACTTACTGAGATTTTAGATCACCCCTTTCTTTCATGTATATTATAATAGTTGTAATCTTCATTACACAATAATTAAGGATTTATTAAATAATATTACATTTAATTGAACCCAATATATTGAAAAGTATAGTATATTTGGGATTAGGAACATTATATAAAAATTTAAAATAGAAAAAAATTATCCTTATTAAAAACAAGCTAAACATGCTCGCACTTAAAACTGCATTGGATTACCGAGGGACATATATATGAAAAAGGTGAGATATAAATACCATCAAGGGAATATGCATGTAATAAATTAATAACTGATATAAAATAGTCATATCAATGGGGAAATAAAGGAACCTGATTAATAAGGCAAGATATAGCATGATAACAAAAAGGAAACATGGGAAATGTGGAAGTAATTTAAAACAATGCATCACAAATATAGGTCAAAAATAACAACTAATACATCATGATAGGTAAATTAACATAAAGGAATATGTTTCACTTGATTTACGAACATGAAATACGTTTTAAATACATATTAACCAATGCATTGAAGTGCTGTATAATTTTTGTTTCACCCATCACTTTCATTTCATTCTCATGCTTAAGTGTACCAAATAGATCCTACAAAATTGTTTTAGCATTGAAAATCATGGTAAAATTTCATCAACATAACATCATAACTATAAAATCATAAAAATTGGATGATTTTTTAGAAATTAATAACTACTAATTTGGGAATAAAATGGGTATAAATAAGTAAATTTAATGCCATATCCAAACATTAAGAATTAGAAATAGAAGGTATAATACAATATTGAAACATGAATAAAGAAGAGAAGGTGAGGATCCCTTACTTGAGTGGTGACTCGAAATGATTAGGAAGATCTTATTGGGAGATTGTGGGAACCATAGGAGTAATCTAGAGATGGAAGGTAAGATAAAAGAAATATTACAAGGAGTGTTATTGGGGGAAAATGGGAACTTGGTGGTTTTATAGTTTAAATGACTTAGTGTTTCTTTATTATTTATCGAACATTGGTTTTTGAATAAACAGAATAATATAACCAAAACAACATACCGTTCCATGTTATTTTCCCATCTTATATTCATAATAGGTTTTTCCAATTATTTCATATTTAAAATTTAAGAAATTAAAAAATACAATACCCTTCTTATGTGGAGGCCAGTAATACTCCAAAACAAATGATTTTAAAACCGTAAAATATATTAATGGTTTTGGAGGATTTATAATGGAATTATAAAATTAATAAAATAAACATAAAATCAAATTATTTCAACATGGAAATACATATTTGGGTATGGCTACCCTTAATAGTATAAATTACATAACTATAAGGTCATTATGACATCATAATACACAAGGTATAGTTATACAGTATTTAATTATTAATTAAAAATTTGATTATCTCATAAAATAATGAAAAATAAAAAATGGATAATTTCAAAATTATAATTAAAAATTAATATTAATTTCATCCAAATAATTTTATAAATATTTTAATTTCCACTTCCAATATCTTAATCAACATTTATTGAGAAATGATGGTTTTTTGACAAATAAGTATTTTGAACCCCCATAACAATTGCATTTCAATTCATTAAAATATATTATTATTTATATTTTATAAAAAATATTTATTAATAATATTTAAATAAAATATAATTTATTTCAAAAATTCATTAATTCATCAAAATAAATTCCTTAATTGAATTTGAATATTACCCAAAAATAATGTTTTTGTCTTGTTTTATCCAAATAAAAAACATATATAATGTAATAATAATTGGAAGAAAATATATTCTTTATTATATAAAAAATAATTACATACAAATATTTATAAGGTCTTGATACATATCCCTTTAATACACCAAAGTACTCCCTGTGTTAAGTGTGGGTGATGGTGAGACTTTCATGGGGTAGTTTGGTGAACATTGTTGGGGTCATGATCTCGACGAGCTTGAACATCTCCCATAAATGGCATCACTCATTATTATGTTGTTAGATCTCATATTTTTCTTAGTCAATGTAAAATACAAGTAGTTAAATCTATCTTGGAAGCTCTAATAAATGGAATTTATAGGGTATGATCCTACTAATTATGGTCATCAGTTCCTTTATCTGTGTCAATAAGATTTGTTAAAATATTATATTTACACTAATCATATGATCATTGTTAAAATGCTATATTATCAACAAGTAATATTTGATAAAATTATTTTAATTTTGGTAAAATATAATACAACCAAATAAGTTCATTGTTTTCTATAACCATATTATACAATAAGATATTTAATTAAATTAATGTGTGAAATATTATCTATATATGATCAAGTCATTACCATATTACCCCTTTATAAATTTTCCCCTAGGAATTTTATTTTCCAAAAGTAAAATATATTATTTAACTCTGTTTCATCTCCTCCTCCAGTTCCCATGTCGATTGTTGAAACTTTTGGTTTCTCCACAGCACTTTGAAAAGGTTCATTGTCTTATTTCGTTGGAATTTTTATCTACAATATAAGATCATTATCAGATTCTATTCATAGGAAATATTATTCTCAAATGGTAACACCTCTAGATTGAGTAAATGTGAGGGGTCTTATATGTACTTCCTCAAGAGGGATACATGGAATACATCATGTATATGAGATAGGTTCATTTGGAGTACTAGTCGATAGGATAATGCTCCGATGCGATCAAGGATCTCAAATAGGAAGATTTATCTTGGAATATAGTTTCCCTTATTCCAAAAATGATCACTTTATTCCATGGTGATATTCATCGGAATACCATGTCACAAACATAAAACTATATTTCTCATCGATGATTGGTATCGTAGATATTTTGTTGACTCTAAGAAGCCTTGATATAATGCTGAACGATCATAAATTTTTATGCCATTTCCTTGAACATTTCAGGAACTGAAAGTTTTTATTCCCCAACTTCATCCCAACATGTTGGTTTTATATACATCTTCTTAAAAAGGGATTCATAGGGATCCATTTAGATTCTTGAGTAGAAACTATGGTTGTATGATAACTCAAATAGGGGTAGATGTTCATCCCATCCTCCTTTAATGTCAATTGAGAATTCTCTAAACATTTCAATAAATTTATGGATAGTCATCTCAGATTATATGTCATTTTTAGGGTGATAATACTTGATGAATGTCAATATAGTGTTTAGAGCATGTTGGAGACTTTTCTAGAATATTAAGGTGAATCTCACATCTCAATCAGCTACAATCGATAGTGGTACTCAATGAAACCTTACCACTTGTTTGATTTATATCCATGAAATTCGATCCAGTGAGAAAACCTCTTGTATTATGATAATGTGAGTCAGTTTCGTAAGAATATCCATGTCAAACCATATAGAATTCAATACTCTAGATGTCTTTTGATGTTATTTAATGAAATCTATAGTGACATTTTCCATTTACATATTTGTATGTGTAATGGTTGCATCATCCATATAAAATTATATCTTTCATCCTTGACTTGATGATATATTATGCACTTTTATGTATATTCAATGATCTCATTCTTCATATTGTCCCACCAACAGTGCTCTCGAATATCTCAATACATCATTATGCTTCAGTGGTGGACACATACATTTTAATTATGTGAATCATCTAAAAGAACCTTATTTAGGTCAGGATTTGATGGTACACATAGTTTTAACCCAAATATTTTTACTCCTTATTTATTATCATTAAACTATAAGGATATTACTTTTCATATAGGTTCCAATTTCTTCCAAATTCTCACATCATTTAATTTATCATTTTTTATCCTTAATAAAAGAGATGCTTGATCCATCATTTGTGAATGATTGATGATATTCCTTCCTTTATGATTCCCATTTAACCATTTTCAAATCTAATAATATTATAGCTCCTTCAATTCTCATCAATGATAGAATTCCTAGATCCTCTCTACATAGAGCATCCACCACTTTATTTGATTCATCATGATGGTATTGGATTGTGCAGTCATTTTCCCAAATCAACTCTAAACATATTCATTGGAAAATATTCATCTATTTTATATGAATATATATTTGATACTTTTTTGATCCATATATATTTCACACTTCTCCCCAAATAGATAATGCCACCATATTTTCCCTGCACATAATGGAATTCCTGACTCAAAAAAATTTATGACCATATTTTTTGTAATTCTAACTATCATTTGAGATGGCTTAAAAAATTTAATAAATTATGGTTAAAGGCCTCAAAATTCACTCTTGTTTAGAGTATTGCTTATAAAAGGGTCCCAAATGAAACTTTCCATCAAGATTTTTGGATTCATATTTCTTGTAAATGTCATCTTTCTTACAAATATAGAGAAGAAATTAATCACTTGTTTTTTTCTTGTTCTAGAGACACTTCCCTTTGGAATTATGTATTCGACCATTTTGAGTGAAGATAGATTCATTATGACTCTATCAACTATCAATTGCAATGTTTTGTGGATATGACATCCTCGAAGAAAATCAAGAATCTCTTTCTAAATTTATATTTATGCCACTCTATGTGATCCGGTATGATAGAAATGCTCATATTCATAACTATTACTATTTTAGTATGAATGAAGGTAAGATGAGAATCCTTATTTCCATTTGGGATTCAACCTCGATTCAAAAGGATCTTTGCAACAACACTATTAGAGACTTTAGGATTCTCTGATGTCATGTGGTGAAGGTAACTTATCCCCATCCATGATGTACTTTTGATGTTTTTTGGAAAGCACTGCCCCTAGGGTGGATTAAAGTTAATATTGATGGTGCATCTAAAGGCTACATGGGCCCATCAGGATGTGGTTCCATCTTTAGAAACCACTATGGGTAGACTATAGGAAGCTTCTATGGTATCTGTGGAGTATCCTCATCTCTGTAAGCTGAAATGATGATGATTATTTATGTGATATCTTTTGTAAAGAATCTTGGATGGAATAATCTCTAGATCAAAAGAAATTCGACGACCATTGTGAAATATATATGGAATGGCATAGTGCACCTTCCATGGCCACTCACTTCACGTTAGATGGGTTGTATACATAATCTCATTTCTACCAGATATATTGCCACTCATACTTATCATGGACAAAACATGGTAATGGATTTCCTCATTAATATAAGATTCAACGATGACATCACTTGGATGAATGATATCCATTTTGATTCAATTTCTCTTTCTGATAGAGGCTGCAAAAATATTCCAACCATTAGACTCATGTAATTATTTTCTATAATAAGATTAGTGTTTTGGTATTTTACCATAACACCACTATTTAAAAAAATTAGTGATAACCCTCCTATTTAGCTCCTTGAATCTCTCCCTGTATTCCAAATTCCAAAAAACTATACTACATTTTCAGTTATGTTGGTTAAATGGAATAAAAATTATGTTAAATTCCAGCTAAATTGACTATAATACTCAGATAATCCAAGGAAACTATGAATATCATTCATCGATATTTGCCTCATCCACCATTAAATTTAATATTTTTTTATGGTTCCATATATATACTATTACTTGGGATGGTATTCCCCTAGAATGAGACATCAATTAACCAAAACACACATTTTATGTACATTTCATATAAATTCTCCTTTCGTAAGGTCTTTATCATTGTTATCTGATGCTCATAATTCTCCTCCTTGGTTTTTGAGTATATTAAAATATCATAAATAAATACTACAAGATATTTTTCAAGATAATATCTAAAGAATCTATGAATCAATTCCATGAAGATTGTTGGAGAATTAGTGAGTCTAATGAAAACCACTATGAACTCATAGTGCTCACATATTTTATGAAAATAATCCATGGGGATATCCTCTTAATTTACCATAACAGGGTAATATCATAATCTATGATCGACCATTGAGAACTAATATTCTCCGCATAATTGGTTGAAAAATTCGTCAAACCATGGAAGAGGATTGTTGTTCTTTATTATGAACATTTTGAGATCATGATAATAAATTAAAAGGGGCATTGAAACATCATTCTTCTTGACAAAGAGATCTGGTTCACCCCATAGTGATGCACTTGGGCGTATAAACCCTTTATCTGAATTCTCTTTTTGTGGATTCTTATCATCAAAATGTTCTAAAAACCCATTCTATAAGGAGTCTTGGATAATGGTAATTCCCCTGGTATAATCTATATATAGAATTCAACCTCTCAACTAGGAGTAATTCAAGGAAGTTTCTTTAGAAACACCTCAGTGCATTACCTCACAGCGTGCACGTCTTCAAGGGTGATATTTTCCCTAGAATTAATCATTTGAGTAAGATATTATTCCTCATAGGGAAATGATATCCATGCTTTAGATGTTGGTTCTAAAGAAGATTCATCCTTTTCCATTCTCCTATAAAGAATCGGGGGGGTCAATTCTCAACACAAAGAGTGATTTCCCTCTCATGGATATTTATGTTGGTTCTATATAGGGAAAGATAACACATACCCAAAATTTCATAATATTCCACTAAAGTGAGTATGAGAAGGTTTTTTGGGATATTCATCCAAGAAATTTTAATAGGTAAGGAGTTATATACTAGTGATTCAATAATTTCCCCATTTTTCATTTTCACTGAGATCATTACATCCATGCTTTTTGGTGGTGTTTGAATAAATTTTCTAAAATTTCATTATATTAAGGAATGTGTAAAACCATAATCAAATAGAAATTTTTTTATTCTTGAATTAATAACATTGGTATATATGACCACTTCATTTTTGGGATAATCCTATGCAGATATGAGGGAAAAACCTTCCCCTTTATACCTTGTTTGTTATTTATTGTCTCTGAAAACACATAGATTAGTGCATTAGTTTGCAAAGTAATATGATTCTTTAAATTTTTAGCAAAAATAAATTCATTGAGGGATGACCATATCAATAATTTAATCCATAAAATTAGTGGTTTTCCATTGTCGACAATCCCTAGATATATGTCATTCCTTCCTACACCTAATGCATTTCCTCATCCCCCTTAGTCACTTTCTAGGGTGCTTATCTCAATAGATTTGACACGTGGGATGTGGAAATTTATTTGCTCCATTATATTTTTCCACTGAACCACTATAATTACCCTCCAAATTTTTTTTATCCCCATGATACCATTGAGATTATTTTATATCCATTTTAGGTTTGTGGTCTCATAGAATAATTTCCTCATAGCTATCTAAGACATGGATCTCCACTACTTTTCGTAGACTAGGATTTAGCCAACCAATGAATGGTTACACCATTAATATGAGGCTAACAACAAAGAAAATATTGTATCATGAAATTCATATAATTTTTTCCTCATAAAAATGAATAGATTCGTCATCTTTTTTCTAGTGGGAATGGAAATCCATTACCATTTTAATATTTAGTGTGTGAGAAAAATATTAGTTGAAAAACAATTTCTAGAATTCCTTCCACCCCATCACTTCGATATCTTCCTCAATATTCATATTTCAGACCAATTTCCACAACTGATCAACTTATCCCTCCATATGATAAACATCTAGAAAAACCATCTCTTACTTGGGACATTTGAGGATGGAGAATATCTTCTCAATTGGGTTTATACATTGTTCTCCAATTAAGGGAACTGATTATCCATTGAAATTTAGAGGAATTTTTCACATAATTCTCTAAATCATAGCTTGTCATGTCATAAGGGGATTTGTATTCTCATCCTAATCAAGGTTTCTATTTATATCCTAAGGTAACTGGGAGAGTACCATAACAATGTTTGTGTGTACCACACCTATCAAGTTGGACATCTCGTTGGGATTGTTATCAAATTTTTTGTGGCATTTATTATTTTATCCATTCCTAATATTTGTTCCATTTTATATAATGAAGGTAAAATTATGGATTATTAATTTTGAACTATTAAACACATAAATAGGAGTTCAATTAAATTAAAGAGATAACTTATTCATTACATTTATTTCCATAACTTATGAATTTATAGGCTTTAATATATGTTATCCTTTATTTATGAACATGAATTCTTATAGGAATTTTATGATTCCCTTAATTATGATTTGTGATGATCTTGGGATTTTATCAAAGCATATCCCCTAGGAGTGTCAAACCAGATGCACTGTAAGGCTTGTTGTTGTGTGAAAGGTCACGCTAAGTCAGGTCTAGTGCACCTTGTCAGAGTTGTTAGCTCTAGGTACATTGGTTTTAGAACCACATCCACTATTTGTATCTAGATAAGGTTTTCTTTTCTAGGTAAACCACTGACTATATACTTACCAAAATTTATGGTTCTTATATTTAGTCTTATACCTAATGATTTCCCTAGAGTTTGATAATCCTAATCCCAAAATAACTAATCTTTTCCTCTAATACCAACTATAACAACCCTAGTCTTTATTACACATTAATTCATTATTTTTTTACATAATATTACAAATAATAAATCCTATAATATTATGAAGTCTAGATTATTTTGTAATATGTTACATTACATAACATTTGAAAATAGCAAGAAGACCATCTTTATTTAAAATATCCTTTGAATGCTCTTACTTAAAACTACATGGAATAACATGAGGAAATACAAAAGAAAGGGGTGAGATATAAATAAAAATAAGGAAATAATCATGGAATAATATAATAAAGGTTATAAAATAGTCATATTAGGTGGGATAAATTTAACATGAGTAATAATTCATGATATATAACTATAACATAAAGGAAACATGGGAAATGTGGCAACAACATAAAACATTGCATCATAAACATAGGTCAAGGATAACTACCATGACATCATGATGGGAAAATTCCAATAAAAATCATGTTTACTCCATATACCAACATTAAATCTCATGGTTCTAAATATTAACCAATTCATTAGAGCCCTATATAATTTCAGATGTGCCCGTCACATTCATTTCCATCTCCTAATTAAGTGCGCGGCACAGATCAAACAACATTGATTCAATAATTATCATAATTTTTTCCAATACTAAGGAGTGAAGAATACAAACATTTAAGTCCTTATTAAAATAATTATGAGTTTTTAAATGTGAATACCCCTGATAATAAATGAGTATGGTATTCACTACACAGTTATTTTGGCATGGAAAATCACGGTGAAATTTTGTCAGTATAACGATGTCAATTATAAATTCATAAAAATGCAGTGGTAAGATAAAAAAGGTGTCAAATATCTTAATTTAAAAATAAAATGGGTTGTAACAGGGACATGTTAATTTATATACAAACATATAGAATTGGAAACAAAAGGCATCAAATAATAATAAAAACATCAATAAAAAATAGAATGTGAGGATTCAGAACCTAATTGAGTGACTCTAAATGCTTGGGAGGAGATTTTTGGGAGATTTGGGCACATTGGGATAGCTCTAGAGATGGGAGGGAAGATTAATGACGTTCTCAAAGGATTTTGAGTGGAGAGAAATAGTATTTTGGGTTGGTTTATATAGTATTTTATTGGGAATTTCTTTATAATTTTTAAAACATTGGTTTTGGAATCTATATAATAAAATAATCAAAAACACAAAAATTTCCATGTCTTTTTCCCATTGTCACTACCAATTGGTAGTGTTTTTCAATATTTTATAAGTACATGTGCCTAAATAAATAAAATAATACCCATTTTTTGTATATTTGAGTTATAATCTTAAATAAATGATTTTGAAACCTCAAAATATAATAATGTTTTTAGAGGAATCATAAAGGATTTATAAAATTAATCAAGTAAAGATAAAATAACTTTATTTTCAAGGGAAAACATATATATAGTTTTTGATACCCTATATTTAATTTATTACATCACTTTTGGTTTATTATTATGTCATAATACACAAGGTATATTTTTACTGTATTTAATTTTTTTTCCCAAAAATCGATTGTATAAGAAAATTATGATGAATTTAACGTTATAATTCCAAAGAATAATATTTATTGTATTTAAATAACTTTTATAATATGTTAATTTTCACTTCTAAATTCATATTTTACATTTATTTAGAAAAAATATGTTTTTTGGAAAAAATTTCTTTTGATTCCTTATTAAAATTAAATTATAATTTGTAAAACTTATATGATCATATATATTTAATAAAAATTATTAAATAACAATATATTATTGAAATATTGTTTATTTAATAAAATCTAATAATTAATAAAAAAATTCCTTAATTGAATTTTAATATTACCCAAAAATACTATTTTGGTTTTATTGTATCAAAATAAAATCATTCATAAAGTAACAATAATAGGATGAAAATATATTAATTATTATATAAAAAATAATGAACATAATCATATTTATAGGATATTCATAAATATCCTTTAATACACTAGATAACACACTATGGGTATGCTACAAGATGGTAAATTTTTCTTGGGGTGGTTCGGAGAACATGGTTGGGGACATGATCTCGATGAGCTTGAAATTCTCCAATAAATGGTTTTTCTGTTGTTTATGTTTTTTGGATTGTATTTTGGGATTGGTCGAAAGAAAATACCAGTGATGTTATCTTCCTTGGAAGCTCTAATAAATGGGCTTCCTAGGGTACAATAATATTGGTTGAGGCCATAACATCCTTTATCTGTGTTAATTGGATTTGTTAAAATCAAATATTTATACTAAACATGTGATCACTATTCAACAATTATATTATCAACATTATTGATTCTTAATAGTATTTTAAATATAATTCGATATAATAAAACCAAATAAGTTCAAGTGTTTTCCATAACCATATTACATAATAGGATATTTAATTTAATCAAAAGGGGAAATTTTATTTACAACAGTTCAGGTCATTACATATATCCTCAGGTGATTACCTGTATAAATTAAAATCTCGGAGCATTTAAGAGAAAAAATAAGAATGATTTAAATAATTATTATTTTATATTATTTACAAGTGATATATGATCCTAATTTTCACAATATTATAAACCTCTAGATCCTGGATTGTATCAATATTACGTTTCATACATTACAAATGATCAAATAGTCTTGAGAAAATATTTTGGGTCAATATAGATGGTATTATATCATAGTTTAGTTAATTTTTGAATTAATAATTAGATGACATTAATGAAAACCATAAGGATAATTCATTATATAGGTAAATATCCTATGTTTTCATAATTTATAAGAGTAAAAAAATTTCAAGAAATTAATTGTTTGGGTGGATACTAAAAGTGTATATTCCTTTTGTAAAATATTACATTGGGTTAATAACCTCAAAAGGAATAAATAGGTATTAACTTTATAGAAACTGGCTACCTGATAATGTGTCATTACATCACACCTAGCATGAAACTCATGGGGGGTATTCTTTAGTTAATCAAAATTTCTATACAAAACATTATTAAAGATATATAACTAAAGTAATTATTCTCTTTTGGTTAGAAATATATTTAAGTACATGATCTTAGAAGCATTGTCTAAGAAAAATCATAAACATATGGATCCCATAAGATATTAATTTAGAATTAATTTACATATAAAAGAAATTATTTATTCATTATTTTATGACATATTTTTTTCATATATTTTATATTTTTTTAAAAGGTGGTATCTAGGAGAAATTATACCAACAACTCATTTTAGGGATAATGAAATAATTGTGTGGATAATATTTCTAATTAAATTGGAGGTGTATTTTGAAAATTATTGGTGATTTTTAGCAAGATATATCTATATATAAAAAGTAACATGAAGTATTTTTAATTTATTCTTTCACCCAAGATGAAGTAGCATCCCATTGATTCCTTTATGTAGAAATTAACCCAAATTTTCAGTTGATATTCATATCAACTTGTCATAAAATATTGGTTTTACTTAATGGGGAAATTAATTTCTATGATACACTATTTTGAGAAGGATAATGTCACCTTGGTTATCTATTATTAATTTGTAGAGGTTGATCAATAGTGGGTGTTGATAAAGAATTCAATGATTGAAGATTAAATTGAATAACTAGAGTGGTAAGGATTTAATAAGTTATTTATTAACAAGAATTTCCATCTAATTCTTAAAAAAATATGATGATGGAATTTCCAGATCTTAAGGAGAAGGTGGGTAAATGTTTCTGGATAAATGAGGTAAATTTCACAAGTATTGAAAAATATGTTTTATGTTTTTTATCAATAAAGATGGTAAAATTTATATATTATTTAGTACTTTAATACCACACCTCCAAGAGGCTCTAAATATATTTGACATTATGAGTTAAAAAATGTAATTCAGTGTGCTTTCAATAAAGAGATGGAATTTGGAGAATGGTCTTATTGATATAGATTTAAGAGGATAAGAATGGACTTCAAATTGGTGGATCAAATTAAAAATGAGTAAATAATATCCAAAAACTCACATATAATTTTTAAAATAATCATCATGGGAATTTACTCGAATTGATATGAAAATTATTAAAGTATATGAGTAAATTCCACCAAGATTAAGAATTTTGATGATACATGAAGAATCTGACAAATGTAATGGAGCAAATGATGTCACCTCCCAATACACCAACCATGGATCAATGATTCAACCATAAAAATAAATTAACTATCAAATCCAATTATCTAATATAAGGTCCTTTGATTTTAATCAATATCACCAACCACCAAATATATTAGAGCAAGGTAAAGCTTATTCCATCAGTACTATTGAGGTGGAACATTAAAATTAATTCGTAGAAGGTGCACATTATATTTACATGGTAATGGAAAACATTTAATTTTATTTTAGTTATATTAATTACATTATATCATAATATTTTTATATAACTGTTGAATCAAATCACTAATACCTTGAACTAGATATATCAATAAAAACACTTAATGGTGTGATCACTACAAACAATGTGTTAGAATCCTCTCTAGTTATTATAATTTGGATGTTTCTTCCAGAAAATCTTGTAATCCTTCCATTAATTCAATTGGTTTCTATACTGGGCATGGTTTAGATCTTTTATATAGAGATAAAATTAGCTTTTGTGAAAAGTAAATCTATTTCTATATTCCAAACCATCTCATGGTATTTTAAAAATGTAAATAATATCATGATCCTCCTTGGGAAAATTTATCAATGTCGTGTATGTTGATACCCAACAATGAACAATACATTTACCAGTTGGTTGATTCAATGTAAAGTATCAATCCTGAGGATATTTCAATTACAAAGGAATATATTGATGAATCTCTTAAACAGTTTCCCAGAATTTCCCTAAAATGTGTTGTAGATTTCTCAAAAGAACTAATACTCTAATCCACTAATATATAAAAATTACCCTATTGGATGTCCCCAATTGAACTAATGGAGTTAATGAATAAGTTAAAAGAGAATTTGAGAAATGATTTTATGTACCCTTGTGTATCACCCTAGGGTGCACTAATTTTCTATCATAAAAGGGGATGTATTAATACAACTGTCTATTAATTACTAGGATATCAACAAGATCATCATAATGAAAAATTATCCCCTACTAAGGATTTATTATATGTTTGATCTTTTATGATGAGAGAAATACTTCTAAAAGATGGATCTTCTTTATGGATCTCATCAACTAAAGGTAAAAAAGGGTTAAGTTCATAAAATATCATTCTGTACAATTTTGGAACACTATGAGTTCATAGTTATTCCCATATAAAATACAAATTCCCATGAAATCATCAAGGATTTGATTAGTAGATAAATTATAGACTACCTCAACAAACATGTTATAGAATTTATCACTGATATACTCGTTTACTTGAAGAGAAGAAACGAATTTAAAGATAAAATAAGGATTGTGCTGGTGACATTAAATAATGATAAATTGTATTCTATGTGTACCAAGTGTGAGTTTTTGATGTAGTAAGTCACATTCTTGGGGTTCGTGATCATAAGTGAATGAATTTCTATAGACCCCTCAAATAAAAATGTAATTGAGTAATGGATGAGAACCACATGTGTCTTGTAAATATTTGTATTTCATGGATTAGTTGGGTGATTTTGATGATTTGTGAGAAATTTATCATTAGTGTCATTGATCGTTAACTAGGTTAATACAGAATGGTGTAAAATATTTCTAGATGGATGATTGTGTGGAAATATTTAAAGAGATTTGTATGGGGATAATTGTTGTCCATATACTCACACTATCATCAATAAGATATGTTTTTTTATATATGGATGAATAAACTAAATTATTAGGATCTATAGTCATGAAAAAAAGATAATTTATATCCATAACCTCCCAAAAGCTGATGATCCATGAGAAACACTACTTGATGCCTGATCTGGAGCTAGTGGTTGTGATCTTAGACTTGAATATTTGGCATAACTACTTCTATGGTGATAAGTGTGACATATAAATAAATAAAAATACTTTAATTAATATATTCATATACAATTTTCTTAAAATTCATCAAAAATATAGTTAGGGATGATCATGGGTATCAATTAACTACCATCTGGGAATGTCACACAATGTAGATGATTTATTTAGTAGAAGAGAATATACTACTCTATCGATGATTTGTATTAAGACCATATCTTCATGTTTATATAAATGATAGATCTAGAAATCATAATAACATTGAATACATCATACCCTATCCAAATTATTATATAATTATCTATTTAATATAAGATCATGGATACATATAGGAATGATATGAAGCATTAAAATATGGTTTAAGTAGTAAAAAAGTACAATCTTCATTAATTACACATCAATGAACACATTTTCATTCAGACTGGAACTATAATTTTTTTGACTCTATCAAAGGATATAATGAATGATATACTGGGTAATTCACATAGCTCATCTTTCTCAATACAACATGGAAGTACGAAGATATATCATTATCATTGAGAGTACTTCTAGTATAAAAACCTGAAGAATGAGATTGTTGAGTACACCTCAATGTTCTTGGGGTGTCGGCAAGATAAACTAGGGAAATATAAGTCTAAGGGTATGTTGAAACTATATTCTATAAACATATGGAAATTGGAAAAATTATGATTGTCGTTCTCACTATTGTCCAAAAGACATCCAAAGGAAGAAATGTGATAGGGGTTGTGGTGGAAAGAATCACCAAGACAACCCAATTAATCATTATTCAGAAATATTTATCACTTGAAAAACATACTATTATATACATAAAGGTAGTGGTGAGGCAGTATAGGGATCCAATTTGGATATTCTATAATCATAATCCATGTCTCACTTCTAAATTATGTAGAATTATTTAACATGATCTAAATACAGAATAAAATTTCATCATGGCATATCACTCCTAAACTAAAAGGTAATCTAAATTTACCATTCACACACTCAAGGATATGAAAAATTCTTTCTTAACATAAGTCAAAGGTGGATGGGATCAACATATCCCGTTATTTGTTTTCTCATACAATAATAACATTCACGTGAGTATTTAAATGGATTTTTATGAAGTTATCTCTGGAAGAGATGTATATGTCATACATATTGGGAAGAATTTGGTGAACAAAAGATACTTGGACCTAATCTTATGAAATAGATGATAAGAAAGTTTAAATACCTCCAATAGTATGTGAATGCATCTTGGAATCGGTAGATGGTATATGTTGAAAACCGTTGAAGGGACTTGGAGTTTGATGTTGGAGACAATGTTTTCCTCATAATATCACAATGTAATAGAGTTATGTGGAATTTAATTAAAGGAATGATTATTTTTAGGTACATTTGTCTTTTTGATATCATTGATCATATACGAGTAGTATACTATTAACACACACTTCCACCATACATGGATCACATTCATGATGTGTTCCTTGTATATCTCCTAAGAAAGTACATACCAAATACTTAACATACACTGCATCTGAAGGTGGAACAATAGTAAAATGACCTCTCTTATATGGAGAAATTAGTGAAGAACATAGATTGTAGATGTGATTTCCAATGTACAAGAAAAATCAAATTGTCAAAGTGATGTGGCTAAAATAAACATATTATGTGGTGAAGTGTTATCCAAAAAAAAATGATGAAACAAATGTTCCATTATCTATTCAAATTCAATGATATGAGTTGTAATTTTATGGAATAAATTTATATAAGTGAGTATAATAAAAGGAACCAAACATTATAAGTAAAATTATATTCATGAATAAATGTGTGTATATTATATAACTTTTTCGATATATAAGAAATATTGAAACTAAAAAAACATTATTTCATTAATGGATATCATTACATTAGTCATGAAATAATCCAAAAAAATACTAAATATTTGAATGATGAAAATTTATTATATAGAAAATTTAGAATGTTAAAACATAGATTATTCCAATCTGCTAGGATTATCTCTCCCATGAGCAACATTATATAAAATAAATAGAATATTAGTAAAATAATAGATATCTTATAATGGGAAAATATATAACATCGAGGTAGTTTTAGTGAATCTTGAATGAAATAACTAGGATGTATTTATAGGATGTAATGTGACCATTAGAATTGTAATGGGATCTTTAGTATAATATCCTGCCCATTGTGAATAGCAAATATACCATTGAGAATATTAACATGACCGTTCAAATAGTAATTCTAACTAAAAATAATAAAATGTAATTAAATAATATTTATCATTTTTAATTTAAGAAAATATTAATATTACAATTTCATACAATAAATATCATGATTATAAACTCAAGGAAATTATAAGCACCTTTTGAATAAAATATATTTCAATGAATTTTGAAAAAATGATAATGTTTTTGTTAATAATTAAAATTGTCTCTATGTTAAAATTAATTTAATAAAATAATCATTATTTTTATAATCATCACTTCTATATATTCCCAGGGTTATTTTTTTGGTAATTTTCTAAATTACATCAATTTTTACCTAAATAGTAAAAAAACTATTTATCAAACACCACATGATTTATGAAATATTAAAGATGAAATAGAGAAATAATAAATTATAATCAGGTTATCCTGGAAAAATTAATTTTAATAATTTTAATTGGTTATTTAGAAATAAAAACATAATTTCTAAACAAAAAATTTATTTTTCCAAAGTCTAAATTTTAAAGTATTCCATTAAAATAATAATGTTTCACTATTTCTACTTTACATTTTTTTCAAACTACTGAATTATGTTTATAAGGAATCTTTATGTCATAAATACATTTTTTTCTTTATATATAATTTTTAATATAAAAAATATACTATTTAATAGTTTACCATAGATATAATAATTTATTCAATATCTTTTCCTTAAAATACTCTTCTCCTCATGTATAAATATCCCCTCACATCTCCCTTGGAAAACCCATTCTGCCTCTATTGAGAAATCCAAGTCTCTACCGAAATCCACTATTTTAATAACCTAATATTCCTTGGGTATTTTCTAAAATAATCAAACTACAAGCCATCTAGAAGCTAAGGATCATTGAAAAGGAACAACTTTGAGAATGACGTAATGTCTGATCCTCCTCTTATTTCATTTTAATTTTCTAATTTTATTTCCTCATT
Source organism: Viscum album (assembly GCA_963277665.1). Lineage (NCBI taxonomy): Eukaryota > Viridiplantae > Streptophyta > Magnoliopsida > Santalales > Viscaceae > Viscum > Viscum album. The sequence continues at coordinate 2,009,982,611 of OY728121.1, read as the reverse complement.
TTATTTTCTAATACATAACTTCTTAAAAAAAATTCAGTAAGATAAAATATCCTTATTATGTTAATAAAAAATTTATTTTTAACATAATCAGATATTATATATCCCTTACCATTTCTTTGGACAATGTTTTGTTAACGGTCGGTTAACTACCAATGTGGACTTTTACAGTTATTTTTTTATCAGCACCATTATGGATGAATATAAATAATAATAATATATATATATATATATATTATTCTTTGTAAATTAATTCCACTAATTTTAAATGTCCATGAATAGAAATAGAAAAATCAAAACAAAATGGGATATTTTAAAAGAAAATATGATATAAAAATATTTCACATTTCACAAAGGGAATTATGGAATATAATCTAATGACTACAGTTGCTTGATAGTGAAAAAATGAACATATTTTTTATCTATTTACATGTTTTACTAAACATATTTTTATTATTCAATAAGATGAAATTTGATGAAATAATGTGGGATTTTATGTAAGGGTATTCTGGCACCCAATTATTTTTTATTGGTTATCTCCTAATTCACATTATTTTCAGCATGAAAATTAGTCTAATATTCTAAAAATTATTAAATTTTATTTCATGGGATATACATGTTTCTACTAAATAAATATGATTTCTAATCCAAACTAGAATGTTTTTTCAAAGAGGATTTATTTTCCAAAACAACATATTAGCTCCCCTAGAATCATTTCTTCTCCACTTAAGAATGGTGTTTTTTATGTCGAAATATGATTTCCCTTCTTCATTTGGGAACCCCAAAGGTTACATAAGAAGTTATATTTTCAAAAACAATTATCAAATACATTCCATTCCATGGGTTTACATCATGCCTATGATTGATATATATTCACATTACATGTGGCATGCATGATTATGAGCACTTTATGATGTGATGAGTTCAGCCGGAATTATATAGTGCTCAAATGTATTGGGGAATGTGATATATCTCAGAAGATTGTATTTAATATTCATGAACATGATTCAATCCTTTTTTACAATTATTAGGTTATGCTTTATGTACATATGTTATGTGAGAACATGAATCTAGATTTGTTCAAAACTATGTATGGTATTTGACCACTATGTTATGATATTTCATTATTATGAATATGAAATATTTTAGGTCTTTTTAAAAGATTCCATCATTATTATGATTATGATCCAATTATTTTTATATGATGATATGGATTATTTTCACCCATGAGTTGTTAATTCACACCCCTTATTCCTACCATGTTATTCCTCCTCTAACTAGGATTTTTACTCACCATATTCATTGATGTATAACTTTAGATGATTAAATGTACTACGGAGAACGTGAGATATTTTAAGGTAATTAATAAGAATGAATTGAATAATGTTTATTTTTTATTAGGTACATGTGATCTATTATTCTACTTCTCCCACGATAATAAACAATTGGATCCAGGATTGTATCAATATTATGGTAAATATGTTAATAATGATGTAATAGTCATGAGAGAAAAATTTTGTCCACAATACATGATCCACTTGACACACCCTAGGATCATTTCCAACACCATTCATTACCAAGAAAGAATCCATATACTTCATTCCACACTGCATCTGAATCTTCATTATGGTATTTACCAAGGAATCATATCAAATAAAATCCATCGTATTACCAGAATATGAGTGCCATCTAGACCATATAAGGAATAGTCTAATCCCAATAATGACCGTACACATAGGTTGGTAATATATTCACGACCCATGATCTATCCATAACCCCATAAAATCAATGTATGTGAAAAATTCACTCATATTTGAGATCTAATATGAAACATCAACCGCCGCCAGTTCCCGAATCATGAAAACATCATCCTCAGAACTCGAAGAATTTTTCCACAATGAGGGTAAAACCCTCTAAAATCCTATAGTGTGATCCCCAAAAAGTTCCACCATAACACCTCCATTAAATATTAATTATAAAATAACACAATTAGATTGAGAAATCATATCACCTCAATAGATCTATAAAACCACCTATTATAAAAGAGGAGCATTTTTTCTATTTCTCCAAAGTCTATTGAAACCATTCTAAAATTAATTACCTTGATCTCATTGTTCCCCAACCAATATATGTCCACTCACCAATTCTCAATTAAAAAGGCATTGTGAGCATTCAATGAAAACTTATTTTATTTCATCCAAACCCAACAAGCATACAATACCATACCCCCAATCACATTACCCAAATCATGAACCCATGGTTGGAATTTCATCAGAATTAGATTCATGTTCTCAATCAACCAAATATCCTCCATATACATGTCATTCTCATCTAACCAGAATCCCCCTTAGTGCTCCTCTTTAAAATCAGGCATTTCACTTATTGAAAATCCTACCACATGATCACCTATGACTAGAAAATCATTCTAAAATAAAAAAGTTTATAATAATTATAATCCCATAATAAATAAAAAAACTATAATCTAAATCGAAAATATCATTGGGAATATATTATTGAAATTAATAAGGTTATGAAACCTATCAATCAGGCCCTTTGAAATGCACGTTGATTCCAATATCACCTACACTTATTTAGATCATGAATGATCAAGGTGTCACCATGCCAATAACATTTACATGGAAGAAACTTCAATAAAAGAATATCATTAGCCAAAAAATATACTCATGATTCAGATATCTGGGCCACTCATATCCCGAGATAACCCTACTCTCATGTTAACCTCATATATACCACTCATATCTCCAATATCCAAATCCACATCTCAAAACACTAGGATCTCCCACCTATACCACAAAACCTATCTCATGTAGGTTTTAAACAATGGGAAAAATTATTGTTTGTATCTATTAAATTATTTATAAACTCATTTTATGTCACCTAATATCATTTTCTCCCCCAGATCACCAATATCACTTGCCAAAACATCATCCTACTTGGGTAACCATGCTCATAACGAATATACATATAGGAATACCACCTTGATGAATTCAATATCATCCTAGTACATAGGTATATATTATTAAATCAACCTATGATGATCCATATCAAGTACACCATAGTTATATAGTATGGTTATGTAGACTATCACCATGAATTTATATGGGAAAAACCATATATGTTATTCTAGATACATTAAATATCTAAAATTTGTTTTTCCCATAATGAGATCCATAATCACCCACTATGGGTCTATAAATAAATTATCAAATTTATATTACAACTAACTAAGGTAACAATAAATCCCATACACCATGGTAATATATAACCCTCAAGGATAATCTCTCTATGGACTCTTCATGAATTATCATAAGAGAAAACAAATTGTAGTTGTTGAGTAGTATTCCTCTAACAAGTTATATGGGGAAACACCATATATGTTTTTTTTGTCACTTTAGAAACATAAATCCTCCATCATTAGTAATATCAGTAACATAAAAAAGGTTTATGTCATGTGAGTACTACGTTCCAATTATTATTCATGAACACCATCCTCTTTCCAACGAGCCAAGAGTTAAGACGAATAAATATTAAATCCCAAACTATATATGCTCTATGCTTGGGGAAATCATTAAATACTAAAATAATAAAAATGATAATACCAATATCATAACCCATGTAACTAATAATTCCCATTGCAAAAAAGTTTTTTTGATACCCCAGTCCAAAATCCATCACATGCTATATCAAATTTCTATTCCCTATCTATCATGTCCATAAAGTGTAAGATAAAATGAAAATATGTCACACTTATTCATAATACCCCACCCTAGTTCACTCTATAATAACTGACCTAGAGGTAAATGAGACCTTATTAATATCTACCTATACACCATAGGCCACCAACTAGCAATGGGGGTCTAGGATGTTATCGTGGGGAGACTATAACCTTATATCAGAGTGTGAAATAATAGAAAAATAACCAAAAAGAAACTATAAATAATAAACATTAAGTACAAATAATTAATAAAATAACACATTATACAGAAAAAGAAATGATTGAAAAAAAAATCATACAAAATCATAGTTCTTTCATTATACAACATACTTAATATCCAACTGAGATGAATAAATATATAAAATAACAAAATTAATAAAAATATGATAAGTCTTTACTAAAATCCATGAGCATCACTTTATCCAAATATCCAATACTATCTGATCTATCCAACTCGATGATCAAAAACTCTACCCAAAATGAACCTATGATCAATGTAGATCTAATTTGGATCATAATTTTCATGGATTATAGAGCATGGTGTGAGGATAACATAGGTGGACACCACCAATGTGGTCCCATAAATTACTAGTAAATTTAGGGTGTACAAATATGATATACTTGTTCAATGGAATAAAAATACTATATAAGTGTATATAAATAAACCTTTTAGAACCTCATGTTTTTACATGAAACTCGAGATCAACCCAAACATACTTCCACCAATTCCATAATTCTTTTATGAATTAATATTTAACCCATATTAGATCAATATACTATTCCTGGAAGAATTTACTTGAAAATATAGATGCATCGAGACCGAAAATAAAATCCATGTTGATATTACTAGGATTCAAATAACATACTGATCACTTTGGGTAGTTAATCCCTCTAAGGTCATCTAATGTATACCACTCATTGGGTGATAGTTTGACCCACCCATAATATCTTGCTTTTTACTAATCACTTGGGGGTATTGTATCAATTTTGGATTACCTATCACTTAGGTCTCATTTTGTGGAATTTCTCCCCTCAAATCCATATCATATATTTCGTCAAGGGGTCGTTTATACCCTCCATCTATCACATAATTACAATAATGTATATTAACTCATAGAAATATATCAAATGTATCTAATGAATCTCAATACATCTTAGTGGGTAGTGTGTACCACCCAAATAATCTCATCAAATACATATTACTAGGTTCATCTACCCATCTAAAGTAGTCACACAAGTATGAGTTCAACTTATTAAGTGCATGGAATAAAATCATAACAGTCACAAAATTCCCACATTATCAATTCAATTTCTATGGTGGCACCCACAATAATCGCTACCCATTCCCATACGAACCCTCTCATGGGTTGTTATATCACCAAGGAACCATTTTGGGTCACTAAAGTCACATCATAATCCACACTCCCCTACCCAGTTCCCATTATCTAATTCGCATTTCATAAGTCTAAGAATGTCACTCATGGGGAATAAAATCCAATGATGCCATCATAATCATATCACTATATCATTGTCCTCATAAACATAGTCACACGATAATCAATCTAAAAGGAAATTAAATTATAATTTTTTGATTTCATCATATGAATTTTCATAGTGTTCATATGATGACATACATAAATTTAAATGGCTTTTTATGATGTGTGATCATAATTTTGGGGAATACTATGTGACGTCCTAGACCTGGATGCCACTTAATAGGTTCCCTAAGCCTGGTTGACCACATGGACTCAAGAATATCTTCCAAAATTCTAGATGCTACTGACTACCAGTGAGGTATTAGGGTCTATATGTGGGGAGGATGTATCCTTATTACCAGATTGCAGCATTAAAGATATAGATAGAAGAGGAAAATAACAGAATCAAGATAAGTTAATAGCCAAAACAGATAAATGAGTGATACCAATAACTATATAACTGAAACAATAATCCACAATCCAATAATTTATGATGATAAGTCATGTCACAAGAATACATAAAAAGATGGATACAAAATAGTAGGAATATTATGTTCCACAATAGTAATAAGAAAATAAAATAATATCCCATGAATCTCAAGCTCTAGCTTGGTCATCTACTATCATGATCCATCCAAAATAGTAAGCAATCAAGTGTTTGATTTTTTATACATCATTTTGTCAACACCTACAATCATGTAATCTACTCTGGGTACCAAATGATGCCTGGAGAGGGTGTGAGATAAATCAAAGTGGGACACCACCAATGGTGTCTATAAAATCCGGGTCGTGTAATAGAATATAACAGTATCCATGAATGTATATATAATGTAAAGCAGTACAATGTATGTATATACCCATGTCCCTGCTTCATCCCCCATCTGGTGTTTGAACATATAACCAATTATTTACATGATTATTACTAATTTATCAATATGTCACCTATTATGAGTAGTAAAGGTTTCAAAATATAACAAGTTAATCTGTGATGATATTTAATAATGATGTTCCATGGTAGTAACCAAGGCATCATAAGCCTCAAGGGACACTAACTCAATAGAATCTGAGTCAAGATAAGGGTAAGAGTTTAATACAAGAAGAATTGTCCATGTAATTCCACAATGAGATGCCTACCAAATCAAATTACTACATCCAAGGTAAAACATGGCTAAGAAAATATTGATGCTAATGGGCTTTAACAATGTTTTCTACTTGTCAATTCTAGATCCAAGGTGTTTATCCAAGGCATCCTGGATCTTAGGAGTGAATCCAAGGCATACTAGAGTACTATATGATGGATCCTACAATATCATACCTATCATCCAAAGGATAGACACAGATCATGTTCTAGGAGGGTCTCAAACTAATAAATTTGTATCCTTGAATTTCAGTGGGGTTCATAAGTGCTCATGGCATTCGTCGATCGGAATCCAAGACGAGCTTGAGTAAGGCCATTCCTATTTAATTATAACGTATTGAAATATTTAATTTGGTTGAAGGCTTGGATTAAATTAGTCTTACAAGGTCATGTATCATGCAACCATTTATTCCATTTAAGTCATATTCTATATTAATTTTTCATTCTGTTACGTTCCATTGATGTGGTAAGGGGTGATACGAATTTTGAACCAATTATTCATTCGCATTTAATTATAATTTTGAAGCACCTACCTTAGTTGGCTCAAGTGGTACACATACATGGTTCATCCAATTATAAAATTAACTATATAAAGCAATCCAATTAAAATAGAAATGCATAACCACAGAAAGGACAAGCCAAGGCACACCAAAACAGTGGATCAAATGTGTCAAAACACTAAAAACCCAAAAATGTAATAACCTTCGACATGGGGTGTATTGTGTTGTGGGTGAAACCAATAACCACTAAACACATATTTAGAATGAGAATAACTATATGGTTCTAACAAGTACAATCGTGGAATATGAATTTAATAAATAGCACCCGATGAAATTAGTGGGCCCCACACCGCAATTCTAATGTTAAAAAAATTTATAGATAAATTTTAAACCACCCACCTTAGTGTTGTATGACTATCATCATTCAAAATCGTCCCTTGATTTTCCTATTTTCTGAGTATAAATAAGAAAAGTTGAAAAAACGCCAAAACCATGATAACTAGGCCGAGAAAAAAAGAGAAGGAGAATGACTCAAGAGGACTCAAGTACTTACCATTACATATTCAACGTGATGAATAGATGCTTGATCAGAAGAAGGATGAAAAAGATATCATGATCCATTGATTGGGTATTAAAAAATATCCAAATTGGAGAAAATGGGGGAAAATCCTGTTGGTTTACAAGTTGGGAAAAAGAGGGGAGTAAACTGTTCATTAAGTCCATTTTGGATATTTTACACAGAATTTTAATCTTTACACAGTTTTTCCACACTAATTGTCAAACCGTGCGCAAAATTTATGAGATGGTTCTACCCAAAATAACATCCTCCCAACTATTTGATCAAACCATGCACAAGCCATTCATAGGTACCTAGGAAAAAGGGGATTTTCATAGTTAGGCCATATGGTCGTGTGCCAAACATGTGAGGTGGCTCTCTCTGGAAAAACTAAATCCGCACGGTTTACTCTAAACCATGTGCCAAGCTTTTTTTCCCCAAAAAGAAGGGTTTTGGGATCTAAACATTCCCCAGACACCCCAGAGACCTTTTCTAACCCCTTAGGCATCCATATTAGGTCCAATGTAGAAAATGAGACCAAAATATAAAGGATCTATACCTGAGTGAAATACTATATTCTTACATCCTCCACCCAGATTGAGTTAGATCCCTATAATATCGGATGATTTCCACTATTCTCAAGTGGAAATCATCACCAAACCCCTATTTTTTTAAAAAAAATTAGAAATGGGTATTAAATGAATAAAAAAGGGAATAAGTGGGAGTGCCTCACCCTGAATCAACTTAAACTTCTAGGAAACGACATCCAAAATCACCCCAAACACATGGGGAATCAAAGGAGAGAATGATGGAGGTTATTTGGCCTATTTGTTTTTGAGGGAGAAGGAAAAGGAGGTGTGAGGTGTTCTAAAATTGGTTGTGGTAATATACTTTTCAACAAAAATAAAAAACATAACTAGTAACAATAGTGGCATTGAACCTTTCCCTACCCCATGATATACCTCCTAAAATGTGAAACCCCAATCCACCTAAAACAATGCCCGAGATACTATGGTGATGGGATTTCCCCTTCAATATATTTTCACCCACCATGACATGAACTATTCCATGTTGGTTCTTGATATTTCCCACCATCGGGCCTCCCATTCAAAATGCATAGTGGGATATTACCATGATATAACTATGAAAATCTGATAATTTAATATATATATATATATATAATAATGAGTTTAATTTCATGTTTCAAATGAAAAATTGAACCACTGTGAACCAAAAAATGCTATATAACTGTTAATATTTATCCCCAAAATTTGCAAGTAAAAATTTATGTACTGGAATTATGGGATAAAATTAAAAATAAAATTAAAGGTGATTATCAATGCTAAGTCATTTTAAAATTAAATTAGTGTATAAAATTAGCTAATAAGACTGATTTATTATTTGAAATCTAACATTTCCCAAAATTGTATTTTTATGTTTTTAAGAAAATAGATATATTATAGATAAAAAACATTTTTATATCAATTATATATTAACACTAATTTTATTTGCAATTGAAATAATAATTATTTTTTTAAAATAATATTTTACTATGAAAAAATCTCATTATATTTTTATGATTTTATTTAAAAGATAAATTCTAAAATTTTAGAATTTTAATTTTAAATAATTAACATCATTTTTAAATTTTGTATGTCAGTATTATGTTACGATGTATTTTTGGGATTTTTCTAAAATAGCTGATTTTTAGGTGATTTATGATAAATATAGTTTTTTAACAATACTTAAAATTTTATAAAATATCATTATATAATAAAAAATGATAATTTAAAAAAAAAAATTGATAAAATATGTATTTGTTGATTAAAAATTTAAATATTAAATACAATTATGAATTTATAAAAATGGTGTTTAACATTTTTAAAACCTAAGAAATATCTTTCAATAAAAGAAACTATTTTGGATATTTACTATGCATTATAAATTGCTTTTTCAGAACTCTATTTTGGGTTTATATTAAAAGAAAATAAAACTTATTAGTTTTATAAAAATCAAATTTATTTCCGAAAAATAAAAAAATCGATAATTTTACCATACACATAAATTTTAAGCATAAAAATACACATTTTCTAAAAAGGAGTTATTACCCATTTCTTATGATAATTTTAAAATTGATTGTTTATACACATAAAAATCATTACTAATAAAATGGATTTAAAATTTAGAATCATTACTTCTAAGTTATTTTAATGTTGATTCTATTTTTAGGCAATGGATGTAAATTACTAAGGTAAAAATTGGTTTGAAATGTAAAACCAAAAATGGTAAACTGAAAATTTAAGAGTAAAGGACTTAAAAAATATTTAAAACACATGTGAACATGAATTTTTGAGGTATTATATAACTTATCTCATCTCCCACTTAATTATTTTCAATTTTTGGAGTCTTCATGACAAGGTAATCATGTTCTCTTTTAATATTAATTTCAAATATTTTAAAAAATGTTATTATTACCGCATATAAATGGGTCATTTCACCACCCCTTCAAGACCACAATAAAAATCAGTTTACTATTTAAACTATTCCATTTTTTATTTAGATTTAATTTTATTTCTTTTACATGAGCCTATAGTTACATTATATTATCTTAATACCTCAATATCCAAGGAACCCTGCATGGAAACGGAAAATATTTCAGCATGAGTAGTCATTTTCCCTATTATCATTCCATTTCTATAATAAATTAAAAATAACATTCTAATTACTATATAATTACATCCGTATTTTTTATACATAATTTTAATATTCTACAGTTATAACTATTAACCATATTTCTCCTTTTCAATTAATAAAAATGAAACTATCATTCATGCATTGTGTAGAATACCACCTCCACGAAATGATGACTTCTATTTTTCACCACAACCCATATTATCTCACTATAAAGGTGAATTTGAAGAATAAATATAAAATATATAATATAATTATTATTATTAATATAAAAATAATAATCCAACATATTTCCATCTCATTATTTGTGAAATAAAAATGATAATCATGTGTTGAGAAGACCACTGCCTCCATGAAGTATTATATCTCATTTTTTGTTTCATTTATTAATAATTAAAATCTATTTAAATATGATTCAAAATCTTAATATTTTATAAATAATATAATTATGATTCTATAATAGTGAAATTATTTCAAAAATTAACCACTTTCATAATCATACTTATCATTTAATTATAGTATGTTCATGTCTGGGTCAGTTTAAATGCATAATTTTACAGTTCAAGAAAATATTATCATAAAATATTTGGAGAAATTAATTATTGATACTATACGATATAAAAATGTAAATAATTATTTTATTTTGTTTCATTAATAGTAACACTAAAATTAAACAAATTAATTATGTACTGTAACGAAAAATCCCATAGAATTAAATTATTAAATCATAAATAATCAATTCTAGTATAATGTATTATTTTGGAATGTTGAAATTTTATAGAAGAGTTAATAAAAACATCACAATTATGAAAATAGTTCAAAATTATCAATAATACGATGACATGATATTGAAAATATATAATAAAAAAAATTCATTATAGAGAATAATTATAAATATTGTTTATAAGAGGTTATAGATCTGAATAAGGTTCTTAAATAGATTATTAATATGGTTATTGATTTATATATGAGATTGAATCACATTAGTTGAATCCAATAATCAAGGTAACAATTTGTGCTAACATGATTTTTTTCCATTGAGATACAAAATTTATTAATATATTATATTATTACTGGTTTTAATTAATAGACCTAATAAATATTTTTTATTTTATTTTCTCATTCATTTTTTAATATAATTCTTCTATATCACCTCATTATCTAATTATTATTTCATCAAATATTTTTTTACTTTTAATGGTTTCTTGTATCAATTATTCATTCCTAGAGAAACATTTCTTATTATGAACTATTTTTTATTTGGATAGTTTTCATACAACCAATTTTATATTTTTTTTATCATAATACTCTCATTAATAATAGTGTTCAATGTTTTATGTGAAATCATTTCCATCATGGGGTTTTGACTTGAATGTTTCTAAGGTTATAAAGGATTTATTATCTAAAATTTAATTTCTGGTGACATGTTTCATAATTCACATAATTATTTATTTTGTTAATTTTATCCAATACCATGTTTAAGTATTATATATAATATATTCAATTTTATGAGATTTTATTTCTTAATTTATGATATTCCACTAACGGTCCTCTGACTTATAAATTACCAATACCATGAGGGTATCAATGACAATCTCATATTGAAAGAGACAATTATTTTGAAAGAGAATACTTATAGATAATTTGAATACAATTATCACTAAAATACTTATCATTTTATTATAATATGTTCATTTTTTGGTTTTTAGATGTCTTCTCAGTAAATTATTTCCCCTCTAGGCACATTACATACCTATTGTAAGGAAAGCAATCCTACTTTTTCTTTTCAGTTAGAGACCGCCTTTTTTCAATGTCAATATTCATAGGATGATTTTGATAATTCCCATATCCATGACACAATATTTTTTTATGGTTATTTTATACTAAATAACCTTATTTAAATCTTTTTAATAAATTTTTAATGTTTTATATCTGTTGTTTTCATTAATGTGTGAGAGAAACTCTTTTTATCATTTTATGTGGGAAGATGTCATTCCACAACCATTATAATTTTATATAAGACACTATCTATATATTTCATGTTTTTTAAAAGATATTTTTTATATCATAATTCCATATTATATATTTTTTAAATTATTTCTATTGATCATCGATGTTTTATACTTTTAAAGTGATCGTTTTCGAAAACTCATAAAAAGTTTTTTATTTTAACTCATTATCCTCTAACATATCTTTTGCTCTGTTGAGGATATTCATTAAATGTTACCATCCAAATTATTTATATTGATCAATAATGTAATGCTTGTTTCTATAAAATATTTCATTCATAACATCTTATTTCAATCTAACTCATCCTCCATCAAAGATATAGTTTTTTTTTCAATACCTTTTTAATGGGAACAATCTATATTTATTTCCATTTATTGAAGGGATCTCACATAAATTCCATAAAACAACTGATCAAGAGAATTATTGAAATTACCTTAAACTACATACCCTCTACGGTGTTAGTTTGTGGGTTTATTATATATAAATCTACTCCATTTATTTTTTTGGAAAATATTGAAATTTCATATAATTTTTATTCTGATAAAAATGATTATTAATTACTAAGGACCATTGTTTATGTATTTTATAGAATATTAATTCTATAATATTATAAATTAAATATACTTAATTAGAAATATGTGGGTCCCATTTATAGATATCCCCTAAATACATTGATAGGTCTCATGAGACAGACCAACATTGGTATTTTGCTGTATGCCTACCCACAAAAAATATTTCCTAGACACAAGGACACGATGGTAAGATCATGATGTATAAGATCATGATATATATCCTTGGGGGATATTATTAATTTTATGGAATTTTATATTTCATCTATAATAAAATAGTAAATTTTATCCATGTTATATTTTTACATTATTATTCATGGATTTATTAAGCTTTTAGTTACACTCTATTATGGAAATATTTTTTATGTTTCTATTTCTAAAATATTATTTATTCTCATATTATGTGCACTTATGATCTTAGATTATTATCTCTCATATTTAACCTTACTAACCATTTGAGGTCATATATTTTATGTTTTCATTTCCAATTTTTATAAAGAAATTTATTACATATCATATGTCAAACAGAATAGAATTTGTGGAAAATTTATAGGAGATGTTTTAACGACCTGAAAATTCATGAATAAAATTCTTTTTATTTTATTTAATTACATGTATTATGGATATATAAATAACATGAATTTTTTTCCAATTGTATTTAAATGACCATTAGGTACCATTACCATTCATAATATAGCTGTTGAACAATGATCACATGTCTAGTATAAATATAGAGTTTTAACTAATCCTTTTGACATAGAAAAAGGACGTGATGGCCCTGGCCAGTAGGATCATTCCTTTTGAAGCCCATTTATCAGATCTTTAGAGGGGGATATAATTTCATGGATTTTCCCAAGACTAATACCAAGACGAGATCCAACAACTTTAGCATGATTGAAACCGTTTATAGAAGAAGTTCAAGCTCATCGAGATCACGGCCCAAACCATGTTCACCAAAAAATCCCTAGAAATACCCACCCTTGCATACCATACTCTTAGGAAATATATTGGTGTAATAAATTGATATGTAACAAGACCCTAGAATTATGACTACGTGAATTATTTTTTTATAAAATAAATAATATACATTTATTTTATTATTGTTACGTTGAAATTGGTTTTTAAATCACAAATAGTATTTTTAGTTAACATTTAAATTCAATTAAGAAATCTATTTTGATAAATTGATGAATTTTTTAATTAGATAATATTTTAAAAAAATATTATTACTAAGTTACTTTTAATTAAATATAAATTGTTGTATAATTCTATGAAGACAATTGTAATTTTTATTAAGGTTTGAAACTTGTTTTTGTCAAAACGCTTAAATTTTCAATAAATGTCGGTTTTATTTTAAAAGTGAAAATTCACATATTTATAACTTTATTTAGATCAAATTAATATTATTTTTGTAATAAGGACATCCAAATTATCCAACAGTTAATAGATCATAATTATCTGAGATAATTGAATTTTTGGGTAACAATTAAACACTTTATAAATATATAATGTGTTTTAGGACCTCATAATGCCCCAATAGTGATGTAATAAAATACAAAAAAAAGTTTTTTCAGCTAATATATGTTTCAACTTTAAAATAATTTTATTTTAGATTTTTTTTATTAATTTACAACGGCTTAGTAGAACCTTCAAGACTTATAATTTTTTCTTAAAATTATAAACTAATTTCCATGAGTGTGTGACTCGCCTACACATAAAAAGGCCTGATTTAGGCCCTTTAATTATAAAATAATGTTTTCCACTCCCCTTTGGTATGAAACATGCGAAAAAACATTGGTATGTTTTGTGGTTTTGAATATTTAATTATACAGAATCAAAAATCTATGTTTCTGAAATACTAAAGAATTTCCCTTTCATTTCCTATATAAATCCAACTAATCTCCCACATATCTTCACTGAAAATAATTTGATAACATAGCTACTCTTCCCTACTCTATCTATAATCCTCCCAAGGTGCCTCATTCTCTCATGAAGCCCCTCCTCAAGCTCTTTAATTCACACACTAGAGTAAGGGATTTCTTCCTTTCTCATTTGTGTCCAAGTTTCTTTATGATGAGATACCCTTTTATTTTAAATTAAAAATGTTGGGTTACGATTTATAACCTCCCATATACATTCCTCCTTATGTTTTTATGATTAGAGACCGACTTATTTCTTATTAAATCTTCTCATGTACACATATTACCATGCTGAAATTTCATTAGAGTTATTCCATTTATCCTCTTTCGTTAAGTTTATTTATTATGTTACACCTTATATTTCCAAATTACATGTGTTGGGACATTTATATATATGTACCCCTTACTGTAAATTTAATTTACATGTGATGAGATATCTATTTCTCTCTCATAAACCATTTTTCTGAATGATTATGTCACGCAGTTATGCTGCCAAAATTGCACTGCAGTTTTCCATGCCAAAATCATCATGTAGTGAATACCATGCCCATTTCTTTATCAGGGGTATTGAACTTTATTCCCATATACATTTTTATTATATATTTTCATTTATTAATTCCACACTACTATATCATGGAAGAAATGATGATGTTGAATGATTCCATGTAATATGATCCATGTGGCACACTTTTACATGAAATAAAATGCTTATAAAGGGTTCACCCTGATAGCACTCCAATGAATTGGGAAATGTTAAGTATAATGATACACCATATAAAATGAGGGTTTACCCATGATAATTAATGTGAAATGAGAGATTAATCATGCTAATATTTGTGCAATTAACCTTGGATCATGATAACATCATGTTATATATCGTCGCCACATTTCCATGTTATGATAATCACGCTATATCACGCCATTATGTTCATGATTGTCTTGTGCTCCATTGATATGACTATTTCCAAAAATTTATTATATTCTTCATTTTATGCCATGTTTACTCCCTTACTGGGATTTATAGCTCACCCTTTTCTTATGCATGTCCTCAGGTTATCCCATGCAATGCTAAGTACGAAGGAATGTTGTGGTCATATAAAAGAAGTTTTCAAAAAAGATGTCATATTTTATATTTTATGTTGTTATATAATGTTACTAATTTCCTAAGACACTATAACTATAGGTCATCATATTTGAATTATGTTAAATTTTATGTAATAAATAATTTTTAAATATGTCATAAAGAGAAGGTTTTTTATTACTGGAATCAAAGGATAGGTTTTGTTATTTTTTGGATTAGGATTAGAAAACCCTAGTGAAATCCTTAAGTATAAGACTATGTATAATAAAAACATACCTAAATTTGGTGGAGTATAGTGTAAGTGTATTATCAAGAAATAAAATACCTGTATTGATATGAACATATAGAGGTGCATTTAGAACATGTGTACCTTGGGGTAAAACCTGAAAACACCGCTTTGAGCTAGACTCGAACGGGAACTGGTGCGCGACAACAGACCATGATTCACTCTTGGTTCAACACTCCTAGGTGATATTCTTTGAAAAATTGATAATATTTTTATGAAACATTATTATAGGAATAAAAATACCCTTAAGAATATATGTTGGGAAGTAGATCATGGATAACATAGATCAAAGACTATAAATTCATAAGTTAAGGAAATAAATGTAAATTATAAGTTAACCATTTTTGTCATTGGATTCCCCTTTATGTGGTCCCCCTAAATTTTAATTTATTCCAGCCAATGGCTGGTAATTGGAGGACTTGGGCTAACAACTGATGTGAAGATTAGTGTGTTTACAGTTCTAATAAGATTTCCAATCTAAAGGGAGTAGGAGTCCCAAACGTTGTCATGATACTCTCTTAGTTAATTCATGTTTTGAATAGAAACGTGGGTCAAGAGGAATTTCCACCCCCCCCCCCCAAGAAATAACAAGCCACAATCAAGATCGTAATGAGACAAATGCCTCATACTATTAATGGATCATCTGATACCTCAATCATAGAACAATGGATCAACTTCATTGAGATGATCTTCTCCATACATCAAAGTTCCGGACATGAAAATGTACTTCTGGATGGTTTTCATATAATGGGAGAAGCAGAGAAATGGTGGAAATTGATAGAAAATATATAAAGCTTGAGGAATAGAATGAGGTATTGGAATGAAACAATTTTCGTAAAAGTTTTTTTGATAAATATTTTCCCCATACCCTCGAAATTAAGAGAGAAAGGGACTTATTTTCCATCAATAAAAATTACAATAAATTAATCAAAGCATACGAGGAAAACTTCAGAAGGATTTCATGATACGCCTATGGTATTTTTACCCAAGAATGAAAGTGACTACTTCATTTGTGGGATGAAACCTGGCCTACTGAAATCCCTATCGATCTGCTACTTCAATAGCTATGTAGAAACTACCCGATTATCCCTCAATGTCTAAATGGGGATCAGAAAATCTCAAGGGAATCATAGGGATAAGAAGTGGAATGTGTAATTTATTTATGGTGGTTCGATTCATAAATCCAATAGTTCTAAGATATTACAGCACCTCACTTTCTAAAGGTGCGGAAAGAAGCACCACATAAATTTCATAAATGGGACAAGGAAATGTGTTAGGTGTGGAAAACAAGGGCACCTGGCCACTAATTTCCGACAAAAAACCCATCTAGTGAAATAGGGGAGAGGAATGATCCGTTTGACCCTCAATTCGTATTTAATTTCTTTAACTACAAATAACTAAGGCACTTTTCAAACCATTTTTCTATGAAATGGGTTTTTGGAGGCGACCTACAATATCCAAGGCAGCAAGAGAGAGCTTTTTCCATCACTAATGCTGAAGAAAATCTTGAATTTGAAGTGGGAATAGGTAGGCTATTTATACATTCAAGAATAGAAATCTTACGTTTTGATTTTGGGTCTATTCATTATTTTATATCCCAAGAGATTAGTAGAATAGTCCAAAGACCACCACAAATCATGGAAGTAGAGATTTTAGAGGGAATGAAAAATAAGGAAATTATTTCATCCCATGATTATAACTCCTCCACTATCACAATTTGTTGATTGAACTTATTTGATAACCTCATCATACTCCCTATGGTGTAATTTTATACAATTTATCGTATGGATTGGATTTCCCTATATAAAGACAAAATAAGTTTCCATGAGAGGGAAATCTCTCTCCATATGGAGAATCAACCCCTGATTCTGTACAAGTGTAAGTAGGAGGATTAAACTTCTTTAGAACCATCATCTCAAGAATGGATTTTTTTACCCTATGAGAATGTTTATCAGCTCATGTGAACGAGTCTGAGGAAGAAAACATCCTTGAACACATGCCTATTGTGATGTAATTCGTTGAAGTGTTTCCTGATGAATTGCTTTGTCTTCCTCTTAGAAGAGAAGCTTAATTCTCAGTTGATCATATACCTGGGGAATTTCCAATATCTGATACTGTATATAGAATGGATATTATTGAGCTTAATAAGCTAAAGAAACAACTATAGGAGAATCTGGATAAAGGGTTTACATGCCCAAGTGATTTACCATGGGGTGCAACAGTCTTCTTCGTAAAAAAGAATGATATGTGAATGCACCTTTTCATTGATTGTCATGAGCTTAAAAAAATCACGAAAAAGAACAAGTATCCTCTTCCATGAATTAATGACTTGTTTGATCAGCTACTTGGAGAATAGTACTTATACATGGTGGATTTGTGGTCGGGATATTACCATGTAAGGGTGAAGAAGGAGGATAACCCCAAGACTAATTTTCGTACAAGGTAAAGGCACTATGAATTCACAATAATTCAATCGGACACACTAATGCTCTATAAATATTCGTGGAAATGATCAATAGTGTCTTTATACATTACCTTAACAAATGTTTGGTAATCTCTATAGAAGATATTCTAATATACTCTAATACAACGGAGGGCATGAGGATTATCTAAGAACAATACTAGAGACCTTACGAAAGGATAGGCTCTATGAAAATCACATCAAGTGTGAGTTATGGTTGAAGGAGGTCTCATTCTTGGGCCATATCATCACAAGAAATGGGATATATGTGGATACCTCAAAGAAAAATACAATTGGGGGATGGATGAGACCAACATTTGTGACAGATATCTGTAGCTTCCTTGGGTTACTTGGATATTATTAATGATTTGTGAGAAATTTCTCATGATTGTCAAACCCACTTACTATGATAACTCTAAAGGGAGACATGTTTTCTTAGAGTGATGAATGTGAAGATAGCTTCAAGGAGATGAAAAGGAGGCTTATCACTATGCACTTTCTCACACTACCCACAAGTAGATAACTTATCGTGGTATTTATTTTTTCATTGAAAAAGGTTATGGGTTGTGTGTTGATGGAAAATAAAAAAGTCATTGCTTATGCTTCAAGAAAATTAAAAATTCATGAGAAAAACTATCCAACACATGATCTGGAGTTGGATGTAGTAATATTCTCTTTAAAAATATGGCGACATTACCTCTTTAGGGAGAAGAGTGATATATATACAAATCACAAAAGTCTCAAGTATATATTCACACAGAAGGAGTTGAATATTAACCAATGAATGTGGTTAGATCTGATCAAATACTATAACTACTCAATCCATTACTACCTAGGTAAAGCGAACAAGGTGGAGGATGATCTAATAAGAAAGGACACACTAATTCTATCATTGATGAGTATTGAAAAGGATACAATCTTCTTATATTTGATATACATGGGAACGGGAATCATATAGAAGGAAACATCATAAATCTTTTCACAAATTATTTCTAAACAATCTTTTTTGTAAAGGTTAAAGGATGCTCAAAAGGATTATGTGGGAGTTCAGAAGTAATTTGAAAATATATTAAAAGGGAAATCCACAGTGATTAATGTTAATGTAGTAGGAATTATGGAATTTCATTCAATACGATGTGTTCCATAGAGTCCATAGTTAAAGGAATAACATTTGGATGATGCCTATAGTCCAAATTTCTCCAGTCACCCAAGAAACAAAAAGATATATCGAGATCAGTGAGATAATTATTGGAGGGATAACATGATTAAGGAGATCACTGAGTATACACCAAAGTTCTTGGTATGTCAGCAAGTGAAGGAATAGAGTAATAAGTATAAGGTGATGATGAAACCATTACCCATACCCACAAGGAAATGGGAAAATATCACCATGGAATTTTTCATCGGACATCCAAAGACACCCAATGGAAGAAATTCAATCTGAGTTATTGTGGATCTTCGTACAAATACCGAACACATCAATGCAATTCAGGAGGATTTATCATTAGATCAATTATCCTGAATATACATCAGATAATTGTTAAGGATCCATGGAGTATCACTATCGATTTTATCTGATCGAGATCAAAGATTCACCCCTATGTTTTGGAAGAGTTTCCAAAACCCTATGAATAATGAGCTGAAATTTAGTACAACTTATCATCCTCAAACTAATAGCCAATCTGACCAGACTATAAAAACACTTGAGGACTTGTTTAGAGAATGATCAAAGTAATTAAAAGTAGGATGGGATCTACATCAGCCTCTAGTTGAATTCTCTTATAATAAAAATTTCCACTCAAGCATCCAAATAGATCCTTACGAAGCCCTTTACGGGAAGAGGTGCAGAACAGCTGCATGTGGGGATGAATTTGGAGATTGAAAACTCCTAGGTCCATAAATTTCAATGAAATAGTGGATAATGTTAAGACCATCTAGAAGAAAAATAATGCTTCGTAGAGTCTAAAAAAGCACTATGCTGATAATTATTGACAATATCTAGAGTTTGATGATGGAGTCTTGGTATTCCGTTGCATATCACCATGAAAGAGAGTTATGAGATTTATGAAGAATAGAAAGATTAGTCTAAGGTACATCATCCCTTTTGAGATCCTTGATCACAATGGAGGAGTGGCATATCGACTTGCACTCCCATTGAACCTAACTCAAGTACATGATTCATTCCATGTATCACTTTTGAGTAAGTACATACCTGACCCATCGCATGTACTCAATCCAGAGGTGGTACCATCTGATAATGAACTCTCTTATGAATAGAATCCAGTAAAGATCTTATATCATTGGGAAAACGTTCTACGAAATAAGACAATTCCCCTCGTCATAGAGTTTTGGAGAAACAAAATGTTTGAAGAAGCAACATGGGAACCAGAGGAAGTGATTACACATAGTTACCCAAAACCGTTTTAGTGTGAGAAAAGGAAATTTCAAGGGTGAAATTTCATAGGGGGGGAAGGTTTTAATGACCCGAACATTCATGAATAAAATTCCCTTTCTTTTGTTTAACTAAATGTATTATGGATATAGAAAATAGAAGCACTTTTTTCCAATTGGATTTAATTGATTGTTAATTGCCATTACCTTTGATAATATATACATTGAACAATGATCACATGTCTTGTATAAATATATGTTTTTAAACAATCCTTTTGACCTACAAAAAGGAAGTGATGGCCTCTACTAGAAGGATTGTTCCCTTTGAAGCCCATTTATCGTATATTTCATGGGAGATAGTATTTCTAGGCTTTTCCCTAGACCAATCCCAAGCTGAGATCGAACAACATAATCATGGGGGAAACCATTTACGAGATAAGTTTAAGATCATCAAGATCACGACCCAAATCGTATTCACCCAATGGTCCCAAGAAAGCCCCACCATCACATACCATACTCTTAGGGAATATGTTGGTGTAATAAAAAGATATGTAAAAAGAACCTATCATTATGATTATGTGTGTTAGTTTTGTATAGAATAAAGAATATATATTCATTTTATTATTTTTACTTTCTAAATGGTTTTTAAAGTAAAAATATTATTTTTAGTTATTATTTAAATTCAATTAAGAAATATATTTTGATGAATTAATGAACTTCTTCATTAAATAATATTTTAATAAAAAATTATTAATAAATTAATTTTTATTAAAAAGATGTTATTGTATAATTTTATGAATCTAATGGTAATTTTTATTAAGGATTGAAAACTCTTTTTGTAAAAACACTTGAATTTTTATTAAATGACTGTTTTTATTTTAAAAGTGAACATTCACATATTTAGAAAGTTATTTAGAAAAAATGAATATTATTTTTGGAATCAGGATGTCAAAATTATCCAATGGTGAATATTTCAAAATTTTCTGACGCAATTGATCTTTTCGGTAAAAATTAAATACCATATAAATATATAATGTGATTTATAACATCATTATGAACCAATAGTGACATGATAAAATAAAATAAAACGGTTTTTAGTACAATATATGGTTTAACTTTAAAATAATTTCATTTTAGATTTGTTTGATTAATTTTACAATGACATAGTGGACCCTCCAAGACATATACAATATTTTATCATTTTAAAATAATTTTCTAGATAGTGTGACTCACCTCCACATAAGCTAGCCTAAAATTTTAATAATTTAGGTCATTGTACATATAAAATAATTTTTTTCAATCCCCTATGCAAAAAATGGGCAAAAACCATGGGATGTTTTGTGGATATTAATATTTAATTATATATATTCCAAAACCTATGTTTCTAAAATAATAATGAATTCCCCTATCATTTCCTATATAAACCCACCCATGATCCAAATTTTCTTCACTAAAAACCGTTGGAGAACATACCTAGTCTTCCCTAATCTCTCTATAATCAACCCAAGGCTCCCCATGCTCTCAATAATCCCCCCCTCAAGCTTTTGAAGTCACGCACTCAAGTAAGGTATTTCTTCTTTTCCGTTTTTTTCCAAGCTTCTTTATGTCGATATACCTTTCTTTTTTAAATTAAAGATGTTGGGGTCTGATTTCAATACTCCCCCATACTTACCCTCATTATTTTTTAATTACAAGAGTCCTCTTTATCTCCCATTAATCCCGCTCATGTTCTCCTATTACCATGCCTAAATTTCATAAGATTTATTCCATTTCTCATCATTCTTGAAGTTTCTTTATTATGTTACACCTTCTATTTCAAAATTACTTGTGTTGGTAAATTTATCTATATGACCCCTTATTATCCATTTCATTTACATGTGATGATATATCCCTTTCTCTCTCATGAACAATTTTAATTAATGATTATGTCACACCGTTATGATGGAGAAATTTCAAAGTGATTTTCCATGCCAAAATCATCGTGTAGTGAATACCATGATAAGTTCTCTATCAGGATTATTCAAATTTATACACATATAATTATTGATTATATATCTTCATGTATGTATTGAACATTCATTTATCATGTAATAAATTATTATGTTTAACTATTCCATGTTATATGATCCATGTTGTACAGTTATGCATTAAATGAAATGTTTATAAATGGTGTTCCCTGATAGGGCATTAATGCATTGGGTAATGTTTTGTATCATGAAACACTATGTGAGATTAGAGTATACTCAAGATTATTCAATTGAAATGAGGTTTTACTCATTATAATTAAAATGTAATGAGGGTTTACTCATGATAATTCATGTGCAATGAGCCTTATCTCATGCTAATATCATGTTGTATGTCATTGACACATTTCCTTATTTTGATAATCATGTTATAGCATGCCTTTATGTTCATGTTTCTATTGTGCTGCCTTGATATGAATATTTCATAAATTGTACTGTATTCATAATGTCATTCCTTTTTTACTCCCTTAATGGGTTTTAAAGCTCACCCTTTTCTTTTGTATATCTTTAGGTTATCCCATGAAATGCTAATTATGAAGTAATATTGTGGTCGTATAAAAGAAATATTCAATAAAGATGTTGTATTTTATGTTTTAAGTTGTTATGTAATGTTCCTAATTTCCCAAGGCACTAAACATCCTGATCTTTGGAGTTGTATTATGTTCATGTTTATGTAATAAATCATGGTTAAATATGTAATAAAGGGTATGGTATTTCTCGAGGATGAATAATTTTTATGGATTAAGTTATTTATTATATAGTGTATAAAAATTTCCATTTGTTTGGAAAGTCTTGGCCTTTATTAGTTTATTGTTATTCCTATTTCATTAAATAAATAAAACTAAAAGTCCCTTAGAATGTATGTAATGAGAAAAAAAATATTTTATTTATTTTATAATGGGATAATTATTCCTGGGAATATATAATTGGTATAAAATCTATTATATAATGTATCTTCTTTCATAACATAATCCCAGTGTATGAGTTTGGTGTGTTAATGATCGAATTAAAATAGGGATAAAATACCTTTATAGGATAAGATTATATTTTTGGATAACATAAGGGTTAATAAGTTATGGTTTAACATAATTTTAATGGTATTGATATCCATTTAGGTTAGTGGAGGAAATTTTTATCATTTCAAGTGTGTGATTAATAGAAATTAAGAAAAAAACTCTTGGAATAAGCTTTAAGGATATGTCTATGTATTTGATAAATTCTAAAACTTTTGGCAACATAGTGATAATACGGTTCTATTAGAAATTATAACCTTTTATAGATATGAAAAGTGGATATTGTTGTGGTGTAGATTCACATAGGGATAATGTCACCAAAAAGGATAGTTGTGTATCATCCTAATCCTCACTCAGGTGTGTAATGAGTGGGGATAATAATAAACAAATGTATATACAATCCTATGGGATATTTGTTGGTTAATAAAATTATATTTACAAACCATCATAATGGATTTATTATGTTAAGGAATTAGGCTGGGGAATATGAGGGAAGAAAACATATAGAATCCAAGATTGAACTAAGAGTGATTTTGGTTGAATTGAATGATAATGTAATAATTTGAAAAAAATAATAAATTTTCAGGTTGTATTTTTCTTAAAATTATTTTAAATTAATCCTTATATGATGTTAATAGTTCATCAATCACAATTATATCATTTTTCGTTTTATAATGGGTGAATCGCAAAGGAACCATGTTAACATTTAATTCCATGGAAAATGTTGATATTTTACTTATAAGAAACCCAATAGTGTAAGATTGAGAGTGAGAAATTTTATGATGATACCAAACTTTATATCAAGAATTATGATTAAAAACATGAATTTAGAAATGTTTTAAACACACCAAAGTAGAGAATTATGGTGTCTCATGGAATTATATGTGGTAAATATAGTGAAGGAATGACGATTCTATTTACTTTATGTAATAAATTTGGTAGAACTCACATAGGGGAATGAATCAAATGAATATTTATGATTCTTCACAAGTGGAAAAATAGATCATTGATAAAAATTTAAATATTATATATTATTTATTCAGTTAGCATGATAGATGGAAATGATTCTTCCCCTAATCATACCAATGATTTTAAGGTAGACACATCTTTTGAAATTATATCTTCTGTTACATATATCTTTTAGATAAACTTAACTAATTTTATTAGAAATTGGTAGATAAAATAGAAACGATGAAATTTATTTAAAGGGTTGTAATGAAACTCTCTGAGAATTAAAATTTAAAAAATTACTTTAATTCGTAATATTTTTGATTGATTTCATCATGCATAACATTGAACTAAAACAAACAATGGAATGTAATATAAATGTTAATATAAAACCATAGATTAGTGGGTAAAAATTGATGTAACTAAATACTAATATATATGTACAAATAAAAATAAAGGACATTATCAATGATAAGATGTTGATAAATTTAATCATTGTAGCTAAACAACTAATAATTCTGATTTATCATTTAAAACGAATCCATAGTAAAATTTTTATTTTTATGTATTTTTTAGGAAATGAAATATCTTATGGAAAAAAATATATTATTTATATGAATAATATATTAACATCAATTTTGTTAGTAAATGATAGAATAATAAATATTTTTTATAATGATATTTTACTATGAAAACAGTTTCATTATTTTTTTTACTTTTTATTTAAATGTAAAATAATAAAATTCTAGAATTTTAATTTAAAAAAAAGTATTTTTATTTTTTGATATAATAAGTGTATATTATATTAACATAAATTTTTAGGATTTTTCTGAAATAGTTTTTTTTATGTGAATAACTAAAAATATAGTTCATTACCGATATGATAAATTTTATGAATTTATCATTATATGAGAAATAACAATATGTTTATAAAATCCTTTAACGGATGAAATATGTATTAAAAGAGTAAAAATGGAAATTTTATTTACTATTATGGAGTTATAAGACCCATGTTCTTTATTTTATAAAATTAAGCAGTATTTTCAAAAAAAGAAATGGTTTTTTATCATTTTTTATAAAATATTATATTTGGTAAAATTTAGTTTTAGTTTTGTTTGAAGATATTCATATTGTTTTTAATAAAAAACCTATTTATATCTAGAGAATATAGTATAATTATAATTTTATCCAATAGATAAATTTTTATGAATAAAATTACACTATTTTTCCCAAAAATATTACTTTACTTGTCACATGTACTAATTTAAAAATTTATTTTTAATATATATATATATATATTATTTATTAAAATGGATTTAATATTTTTAATTTTTATTATAAATCATTTAATAACTTCCAATTTCTTTTTAGGAATTAATAGAACATTACTTAGGTGAAAATTATTTACCATGGTAAAACCAAAAATATTAAAAGTGGAAATTCTATGAGTAAAAGAAATAAAAAAACATGTTTAAATTTTATTTGAAAATATATTTTTAGGGTATTTTAAAACATACCACATTCCCCACTCTATTATTATCAATTTTGGAGTTTTCATAACATGTCAAACATTTTTTCTCTTTAAATTAAGTAGAAATATTATATAAAATCCATTCACTGAAATTATAAAAGGGGGATCCCAAAATCCTTCAATCACATTAAGAAATTATTCTTCCTCTTAAAAATAAGCAATTTATGCTTACCTTAGAGTCTTATTCATTTTATATTATCCTATGATCACAATATAGTGTCTTAAGACCTCTATTTCATAGGAATCATGTAAGGAAGACGCAAAGATTTCAATGTGTGTACTCATATTATTTTCTCATTTTTTCCATTCTATATTACATGCCCATATATATTTTTTAAACTAA
Source organism: Viscum album (assembly GCA_963277665.1). Lineage (NCBI taxonomy): Eukaryota > Viridiplantae > Streptophyta > Magnoliopsida > Santalales > Viscaceae > Viscum > Viscum album. Next base: position 2,009,955,942 of record OY728121.1, on the reverse strand, counting down.
AATATAATAAAATAATTATTTTTTATGAAATAACATTCAACCACCATTCGATTTTTCTATTAGGAGAAATGAAACCATTATTTGTGTGTTGTGTGGACTACCACCTCCTCAAAGTGATAAATTTGGTATTTAAACACCACATATCATATGTATTTATAAGGTTAAAATTGAATAAAAAATGTAAAATATATAATATGATTATGATTATGAGGGGAAAAATGTTAACTACCATTGTTTCCATCCTATTCTTTGAGAAAAGAAAACATTAATCATGATTTGTATGAAATACCACCTCCATAGAGTAACATATATTTATTTCATTTAGTTTATTTTATTTTTATTAAACACTATTAAATCATTCACATTGATAAAATAATATAAATAATATCATTATACTCCTATAATGGTTATATCATTCCCAAAATAAAACACTTTCATTATTATAATTGATAATCCTTTATGATGTTTTTTTAACAATGTTTTTATTTATTTTTTGACAACAAATATTAATAAAAAATATATATTAATATTATGTGAAATTTGATGAATGTTTGAACCCAACACAAAAGGGGAGATAAAAATTCTTTTTGGGAATGTTTTTTTCCAGACAGAGATGTTAGGACTAAGAAGTAAAAGACCTAGATATTTTTAAAATGATGAATGCTAAAAGTTTTTCAATATTGATCATCAGACATAGGTCCATCAGTATAAATATTTGGACAAAGTTTCCATTAGAAAGATATATGTTGCTAAAAATGGTGAATACAAGAGTTACAAATTACTCTAATTTCTAAACATAATTCAAATGATCCTATGCTAATATAAACATTTCTCAACATCATGAGGGAGTCATGATACAAGCTGGAGTTTGTGATTGAAGAGATATGAATTCATTAGTGTGAAGAGCTGTGACAAGATGGAGATTCTTATTTTAGGTAAAATAGACAAACAAAATATATATATGATTAGATCAAAAAATAATAAGAGGAAAAAATAAGGATTGCTGGAATGTTTCCTTTGTGTAATCATAGAAAGAAAGAATATGTTGGGTTATAAAGTTTGGATATTTCTAAAGATGCTGAATGAAGACAATGATGTTAGGAATTCAAAATTTCTTAACCTTTCTAACTTTATGTCTGACTATTTTTTTTCAAAATCACTGTTTCGATAAGTCATGAAAACTTTCATGATAAAATCTTTTGAAAAAAAGGAGGAATCATAATGATTATATCGGTTCCAGAAATCAATAAAATGATTGCATCAGATCCAGAAGTACGAGACATATAAGTTTTTATAATTATTAATGATTCATAGTTGATGATGTTTTAAGGATTTAAACATTGAATAAAGATGACTTCTTCATATTGAAAGTTTCATCTCAATGAGAATTTTATCGTAATGATAATTAAATTATTATGAGGATTCAACTAGACTGACTCTGAGAAGGATAATCAATCAAACTAACTCTGAGAACGAAATTCAATCTCTCTGACTCTGAGAGGAAATGACAATCAAAATAACTTTGATAAGGGAATTAGATTGGAATTACTATAAGAAGTAAAGACAATTAATAATTTGATAAGGATGTTCGGTCATAATTATCTAAGGAAGTCCCACAATAAAGTGTTGAGCAAGTTTCATCGTAATGAGAAGAGGAAGTTCCATCGTAGTGGAAAAATGTTAGGAAGTTTGAGAAGCCTGATTACTAAGAATTATTAATACTTATAAATATTATTACAGAAGATTATTGAAGTGTTGAATTTTTCAAACATGATATTAAAATATTTATATATCACAGAGTTTTTGAATATGAGTAAGCGGGAAAATTTTTGAAGTTACTCAACATTTCCATTATCGGATACCTGTGAATATTTACATAGTACATTCATACTTTTTAACATTATATATGAGTGGAAAAGGTTTAGAGAAGTAGGATTTGTGTCTATATTATCTTTCCAAAATGAGACCTCATTATAAGTTCAAACATCTAAATGTTTTTTACTGGACTCAGGAAGATTAGACTGAGAATTTGATCAACATTTTTGTAATAAAAATAGAAAATGGATTCATTATACTGATTTCATAGGATTTAATACATCATAATGAGTCAATTGGACCCAAAACCATAAAACTGATAGAATCAAACCCAACCACAAGGGGCTGAAGATCTGGAAAAATCATTTGTGAAGCATTTTGAATAAAGTGTTTATTCTTTTTTTTTGTACTACTTTTTGTAAGAATGATTTTTAAACTGAGGAGAGTTATTATAATCATTCCTATCTGGATATTGGTGCTGTATAATAAGAGTTGTAACAATATTTATTCACTAATTCGTAATAGTTAATTTCCATAAACCCATGAGAGAGTCCATATAAAGGATTATCTTCTCAAACTAAATCTGAACCTTATTAATCTTTTTTTCTTTACATGATTTCCTATTTATTCATTCATGATTATTTACTAAAGGATTATATGGATATATAATTTAATATTTTTGTGGGGTTATGTTTCTAAATATATTAAAACATATAAAAGTGATCAATTGATTCAACCCCCCTTCTCATTTGTTATTTGATCCTTAAAAACTTCAATTGTTATAAGAGTGAAGGATCCATTACAAAACCCTCATAATGGATAATATTATTTATTTAAAAAGTAGATTATTTCATATGTTTCAAGGAAAAAAATATTATGGATGGATAATTGGATGATTCATTATATCTTCTCTCTTGAACTAGAATTTGTCAATACTTATACAATTGGGTCCCCCCTATTTTCAAGGATTCCCTGATGACTTTTTATAATAAGAGAAATATTGATGATGATGGAATATCCAAGAATTCTATTATTATGTCTATATTTAAAAAAATGCATGAAATTTATGGGTCATAGAACATCAAAGAGTATGTGGATCATTCGTGAAACTATATTTTAAGGGAATACTAAAGTAATGGAGGAAAAGGAAAAAATCTAGTGTAGAATGTTTAACGACATAGGAATGAGAGTTGCAGAAAATATTGGTGAATACTTCACTATGGTAAATGAAATTGTTTTTAACATCTATGGATTTGGAGAAATTTTGGAAGATTCTACAACTCTGAATAAATTTATGGGAAACTTTCAGGCATGTTTGATTCTAACATTTTTACATTAGAAGATAAATATTATTTATCTCTTAGTGATTTTCATATCCTTGTTGTTTCTTATGAAATAATAAAATACCCAATGTTAAAAAATAATATGAAAGATAAAATGGCTTCTAAAGCTGTGAGAAAGATGAATTATTAAGATATTGAAGATATTGATTCTTCTGATTCCAAAGAAAAAGTATACGATGAGTTGAGTGATAAAATCATATTTCCTATATCCATGAACTATTTAAGATGAATATAATGGTGTGGAGTTAAAATTACCCTAAATGGTTTTGAGTGTGGTGGAATTAGACATTTAGATATGAATTTTCCAAAGAATAATTTTGGAAAATATCGAGATAATTTTGATGAAAAACCTCGATGGAAGAATTTTAACAGATTTACTGAAGAATAAATGTCATCCAAAATATATAAGAATATGTTTATGTAGAATAAGAAAACTATGTTGATTATGAATGAAAAATTTAAATCAACATTAAATAGTTCTTTAGAAGTTTAAGGTCCATAAATGGTTATAACATTCATTAAAAAGGTTAAAAAATTTAAGACTCCATAAATAGGGATAAATAATAAGGGGAAGAATCTTACAGAGAATATTAGCTCATAATAAAACATGCTATATATATTGAGAAAAATAAATCACTCAAAATAACTCATAATGAAAAATAATGATGGTGGAAAACTTTTTAAAGGTGAAAAATATTTTTTACATGAATGATGAAGATTATATCTAGGATATATTAAGTTACAAACATAGATTTTATAAATAAGGAAATATGGTTAATGATCTTAGTAAGAAGCCAGAATCTAAGGAAGAATAAGTCAACATGATTCAATAAAAACATCATGAGTCAAAAATTACATTGAGGATGATGAAATTAATCTTCAAAAATGAATAAAAAGAAAAATATGATACTTAAAAATTTACTAACAAAGTTTAAATCGAGAATCACGTTAAATCCTTACCCACCAAAAATAATATTTCATCTGATTTTTCTAATATTTCATGTGAAAAAAATTGTTTTGAAAAAATGGATTGAAAAGGTATGTGATAATCTTATCACATCTAAAAATATGAAAGTTACCTTTTAGGTAAGGATGGTCCATGCCAAGGGTATGTTAGAGTATGAATAAATAATAATCCACAATAAAGATTCTACATAGAAAGATCATGAATCTATAGAAAATCAAGAATTGATGGTTGTTATTGGTGATGTAGATTTTATGGGCACAGGGCTTATATTTTATGGTCTAGCTTATCTCTTCCCAGAAATAATTTTTATAATATTGGAATAAATAATGTGATTATAATGAGTAACTTTCTTATAGTTTTGAATGTTTAAAGAGTAAAAATTCAAGATGTTTTAATTTTTCAATTTTTTTTCTTAATTTCTAGAAGAAGTTTTAGAAAGATTTGATCAGGATAGTCATCATTCTGAAAGATGTGTGACACTCTATATAGAATATTTTTTATGGTAGAAAAGAAAAGGTAGTAGGAATGAAGAATTCTGATTAAATATCTTCTTTGGTTGATACTTACATGAAAGAAAGTAAAAAACTAAATCCATGGATAATTGATAGTGGTTGTTATTCTCACATGATATGTGACTAAAAAATATTGAAACTTGTTTAAATTCATGATGTATGATCTCTAACCATTGGGAATATTAGTTCTTTAAAACAAAAGGTCTCATAATGGCTGATATTGAAGCTAAAATGTTTAAATATAAAGATGTCTTATTTTTTTAGGCGATAAAACATAACATGCATTTTGTAAGTAAAAATTGTTATGATGGAAAATAAGTGATATTAAAAAAAATATTTCTACATAATTAATATTTTAAAATATTGAAAAGTTATTTCAAAAGGATAAAGAACGAGCGTGAATATCTTATAAATATGAGAATTTAATGACTCGTGTTACTTAAGTGCTGAAGATGAAAATAAGTTGTGGAAACGAAGACATGGCCGCTTTGGGTAGAAAATTATAAACATTTTTTCTAGGGTTGGTGTGGTTTGAAACATTTCATTATTGTAAATAAGCGAGTAATATGTTTTTGGAACTTGTTAGAATGGTAATATGACTAATACAAATCATAAGAGGGTTGAGATTAAGTCTACAATACCAATTGAACTTATTCATTCTTATTTATATGGTCTTATTTGACATAAATCAAAAAAATAAATTTTTTAATTTATCACTTTTATTGATTATTTTTCTCGGATGAAAAAACTCAAATTTATAAAACACAATTCAGCGGTTGTAGAAATTTTTTGATTCTTTAGAAAAGAATTTGAGAAATAAATGGGGGTTATATAAATAATCTAAGAACATACAATAGAACATACTTTTGAAGAAATAATTTTGAAACATATCTTAAAAATAATGGTATTAAACATTAGTATAGTCCTATATATACCCCCCGAAAAAATGGAGTAGCTTAATTGATGAATGGATGTTTGGTGGAAATGGGATTAATCATGTTAGTAGAATACAAACGTTCAATGTTCTATTAGAGTTAAGCTGTTAGTAATGTTGTACATGTTTAGAACATATTTTTATTAATGATTGAATCCAACATGAATTCTGATAAAGTGTTGTTTAAAAAAATAAATCATTGAATTACTTAAATATATTTGAAATTCCGTGATTACTTGAAATAAAAAATCTGGATTTGGAAAATTTTGTTGAGAAAGTGGAGGAAGGATATTTTTTGGGATCTTCACTAAATGGAAGATGGTTAATATATTTAAAGAAACATTTACAGATGTTGGTGGAATCATTTGATGTGAGCGTTATTGAGAATACAACATATTTATTGAAATATTTTGTGAATGTTGAGGATGAAAAATCGAAATTTTTCAACAAAAATGAATGTGTGAAAAGTAATGTGAATAATGATTTAGACAAATCTTGTGATGAGGAGGAAAGTGAATAAATAAGAGTAAATATGAAATTTAATACATTGAAAAAAACATGTTGAGACTAATAAAATCATGGGAATTTGAAAGATCTAGATCAAACTAGATGAAAGTTTTGATTAGATAATAAAACTTCACACATCTCCAAATTCAAAACAGAATATGTTTTACAATATATTTAACATAATGAATCAGTGATTTATATAAATTATAGGTTGGATGAAATTTAGAAAAAGTAAACATGGGAACTTTTCAACAAATGTAAAGTAAAAATGGTATCGAAATAAAATGGGTTTAAATAAATAATTTGAATGAACATTGAGAAGTTTCAAGAAAACAATCTACTATTGTTTTTAATTTAAATTCAAGGGTGTAAGTTATGGATTTTTTTGAAACCTTTTCCCCCATTTTAAGGATAGAAAATATTAAAATGTTTATATCAGTAATTGCTCACAAAAATTAAAAAGTTTATTAGCTGGATATAATGTCAAAAATTCTAAATGGATAAATTGAATTAAAGGTTTACATTAAACAAAATTTTGTTTTTATACTTCTTGAGGATGAAAAAAACGTTTCTAGATTTAAGAAAGCATTGAATGGACTGAAACAATCTCAATATTCATAGTATGATAGGCTTGAAAATTGTTTCATAATGACGAAAATTTTTCAAGGAAATGTTGATAGAATTTTATATGGGATATATTCGGACTCCAACTCACAAATTTTTATTTTATATGTGGATGATATAATTTCTTCATCGGATATAGAATATTTTCATAAAAAATATGAAGAAATGAAAAAAAACATTGATATTTCAATTTTAGGAGAATAAGAATTATTCCATGGTTTACATGTTTGAAAAAAAAGAAAAATACATTTTATTTTCTCTAGAAAATTATGATGGTGGAATTGTTAGAAATGTTTAAATGAATGAATCCAATGAAGTTTATACATTCATTTTAGTTGGGATGACGTTGAATAAATATGAGTTATGAAAAAATTTGAATCAGAAAGACTTTAAAAATAATATAGGAATTCTACATTACCATACATCCTCAATACATTATATTGTTTGTGATGTGAATTTGTGTGCCAAGTATCAATGTAATCTAGAATAATCACATCTGTTGGTAGTAAATTTAATTATGAGAAATGTACAAGGAACAACATCACATGGATTTTTATGAAAAATAAATTATGAGATGAATTTTCATTTTTATACTAATACTGATTGGGATGGATTTTTTAATGACTGAAAATAAATCATAGGAGGAACATTTTTCTATGGTGAATATTTTTTAACTTGGAATAGTATGAAAGAATGTTCAGTAAATTTGAGCACATGGGAATCAGGATATATTGTGTTTACTCAGGATTCTACTCATATGTTTTATAATAACGTTCAACAAGATGATTTTAATGTAAATGCTTCTAAATCATTAATGATACATTGGGATAATCATAGTGAAATTTATATTCCTAAAAATATTATCCAACATCCATGATAAAATAAATTGATATAAAGATTAACTTTTTAATATAGAATGATTATTCAGGAGTTTTTTATTTAATATATCTCAATGAAGTATCAAATTTCTGAAATCATTACAAAATAAATAACAACAGAATGGTATTTTTTGATGAGGATGCAACTTCAAGTTCATCCTCCACTAAAGACATCCTAAATATTGTAAAGAAATTTTCCCACCATTCTTTAAATTATGTTGATAAATGGGGAGATAAATCAACAAAATGTCAATTTTTAAATAATGTTTTACATAACTTTATTTTGTGAATATGAATAGCTGTTTACCAAATAATGGTACAGATTATAATCAAGGGGGAGAGAAAAATAAAAGTGATAAAATATAAAACTGAAGGGGATTTTATCATTTCATGGAAATAAAGAAATCATCAAGGGATGGAATTATTGAAACAAAATTACATTATCAAGTAGTGTGTTGTAAGGACACTCTCTTTTGTGAAAGGATATGTTTTGATAAAAGATAAAAACTCTGAGTTTTTTTGAAACGTTATTGTGAAAAATTGTGATAGTTTGAAAACTGTTGAGTTGTAATAGTCATTAATGAATGTAGTAAAACAAATAAAAAGTAGGAGATTGAAGAACCATTTTGATGTTCTTTTTAACAATGTTTTTATTTTTTTTAAACTAATATTATGTAAAATAATTTTTTTTGTACAGTTGAAATTTGTTGAATGATTGAACAAAACATAATGGGGGAGAAAATTTATGTTTTTGAGAAAATTGATTTCTAGATGTAAAAGTTTCGAATAATACATACCATATGTAAGAGTTTTCAGGAGGACACAATATAAATTTAATTTAATATTTGAACAATAGAAACTGGTCTATTTTATGAATAATCAGTCCAAGTTTCTATTTGAAACAAAATTATTTATGAAAATTGTGAAGTCCTGAGTTATAATGTTCTATACATTATTACCTTAATTTATATGATGATATACCAACATTAAAATTTCCCAAGTTCGTGATAAATTCATAAAACAATAATGAGTTTTTGATTGAATTTTTTTGAATTAATTGGTGCGAAGTAACATAAGAAGATGAAGATGAAAATTTTCAATCAGATCAATAAATAAAATATAGAAATAATCAGATCCAAAAAAATTGGAGGTATAAATTGTTGATTTGTGGATGCCTTTAAATTCCATAACTATATAAATAAATAATTTGATGAGTTAAAATTTCATCATTTTTAAAAAGAGGTTGAATGAAGATAGTGATTTCATGAATTACAATGGTATTAAACATTCTATATTTATGTCAGATGATGACATTCCAATTTTTAAGTTCTCATAATTCATGAAAACTATATTGATAAAATATTTTGATGAAATGGATGAATCAATAACTCTGTATTTGTTCCAAGAATCATGATAATATTTTCCCCAGATCTACAAGTTCAGGGCCTAGATGTTTTTAGATGTCTGAATAAGTTCTAGCTGATGAGGACTGAATGATTTAAATTATGTAGAGTGAAGTTTCCATCCTAATTATAATTACATTATAACGAGAATTAAAATATAATGATAATTCCATTTTTATGAGGATTCAACCAAAATGAATTTGATAAGTAAATTCATTTAGAATGAATATGATAAGGAAATTCAGTTCGACTAACTCTAAGAAGGAATGTCAACCAAACTAAATCTGAGAAGGAATATCAATTGTACTGACTCTAATATGGAAATTCATTTCAAAATTAGCTGAATAAGATTCTACATAATTATGCGAGGATGTTTCAATACAATGAGTTCATGATGTTCCATCATAATGAGATAAGAAGGTTCCATCATACTCAAGAAATGGTTGGAAGTTTAAGTGGGTCGATTACAAAGAAGATTCAATACGACTAAAGAAGATTCCTTAAAATTAATAAATAGTATAAGTGGTCCAAATTGAAATTCAAATATAAATATATCTAGGTAATTTTGAATTTTAGTAAATAAAGAAATGTTTTTGGATATCCCACCTTTTCCATTATGCAATGTCGATAAGTATTTTCATAGAATATGTGTACTTTAAAAAATTTTATGTGAGCAGAAAATGTGGAGAACAACTAATTTTTTTTAAGGATAACTTTCCAGACTAATATATAATTAAAAGGTTAGACATCTGAATTATTTTTTTACTTGACTAAGGAATATAATAATGAACATTTGAGTAGAGTTTGAGGAATTCAGATTAAAAATGGGTTCATCGTATTTATTCCACTAGAATTAATTCATTAGACTAATTCAATAACACACAACCCCATCAGAGTGAAAGAATTGGAATCAATCATGTCGAACAAAGGATATGGATAGAGAATTTTGGAGTAGTTTGAACAAATTACATAATTACTTTTTTAATCTCAATTATTTTCAAGAAATCTTTGTAAACTAATTGGATTATTGTAATCATCCTTATTGGGATATAAATGTTGTATAATGGTTTTTGGAAAAAAAATTATTCAATTATTCCAAATATTTAATTTTTATTTACCCATGGGGTGCCTATGGGAATGATGTAGGTTCTCACAATGGAGACAGACCTTGTAAATCTTGTGTGCATTAATTAATATCCTACATTTTCATGCAATAGTATTTACTAAAATATGATCAGAATATTTGCATTAATATTTTTTTGGGAATTTTTTTTAAAATATTAAAACATATAAAAGTGAACAACTAATTCAATCTGATGCCTTCTCTATTTTTATTTAATCCTTTTGAATAAAAGTACTCATCCATTAATTATGGTATGTTTACTTTTAGATTGGTATGACCAACTACATGAAAAATTATATAAAATAATATTATGAATGACTATGAAAACTTAATTAATAATAATATATGATATAAAAAAGAAAATAATTATTTTACTTTTTTAATGTAATGGTAAAAATAATTTTAAAATCAATAATTAATATATCAATGGTTTCTCATTACAAATCATTAAAACATTACTATCACTAATTTTATATTTAATTACAAAAAAAATCCATTATAGTTAAATTCTAACAATATAATTAATTAAAAATAATAAATTCAAGTGCATTTTCATATCTATTAATGATTAATTTTTAGAGAATAATGGATAACCAAACAATTATTATGAAACTAGTTCCAAACAATCAATATTACACACAACTCATATCTAATGTACATAATAACTAATATATATACGGACAATATTTATAAATTATGTTTATTAAAGTATATAGGTATGAATAATTCTCTTAAATATTTGACTAAAATATTAATTTTTTTGTACATAGGAGATTCATGTTATTTAGTTGAAGTCAAGAATTAAGGTAATGTTTTTTTCTAAATCAGTTTTCTTCTATTGATTTACAAGAATTCTTATTGAACTCTATTTTTCCATTATTTATTTTTTATACTAAAAGAGTAATTTTTATTATATGTCCTTTTAAATTTTTTGGTTACTTAAAGTATCTCTTATGACCTTCTTATCTAATGATTATTACCTCAAATATTATGTTACTTATAGTGGTTTATTATCTCAAATTTTCACCCATTGAGTAATATTTACTTTTAAGCAATATGTTTTATTTGAAATACTCTTTCTAATAAACATTTATATGTTTGTATCATTTTCCTCTAGTTATTCATGGTTTTTAATATTTCATTTTAAATCATATCCTTCAAGGGGTTCTGAATCTAAAGATTTTAAGGCTCTAAGGGGTTCTATTTCTAAAATTTTATTCCATGAGACATGTTTGATATTGCACACCATTATTTATTTATATTTTTTATTCAGTATCATATTCATATTTTTAGGATGTATATTCCATTTAATAAGATTTTAATGTCCATTTCATGATCTACCAATCAAGATCCTTTGATTCTTACATTACCAATGTCGGGAGGGTTTTGTTTCCAATCTCACTTCTCAAATAGATATTTATTTTGAATGATAATGCATCTGGTGAATTTCAATAATTTTTTCCACTAAAAACTTTACCATTTATTATTCTCAAGTCATTATTGGGGTTTCATTCATCTTATCCCTTTTTCATTTCCCCCATATAACATTACTAACCCATTATAAGGAAACTGATCCTACTTTTACTTTTTACTTAAGGAACACATTTTTTCAATGTCCATATTCATGGGATGAATTTGATAATTCCCATTTATATGACTCAACAGTTTATTAAATACATTTTCTACTAATTAACCATATTTAAATTCTTAAAATAAATTTATACAATTTTCTATATGGATTTGTTTCATCAAATTTTCATATGTATATCTTATTAATTATTTCCACATGAACACATTTTTTCACTACCTTTTTCATTCTATGTGAATATTTCTCTCTTAGTTTTCCATGTATTATTGAAGAAATTATTTTACTCCTTGGTTTATAAAATATTTCCCTAATAATATCTTCAAAATATCTTGGACATTTCATATTTTTATAGCGATTTTTTTATAAAACTCACAAAAATTAGTTTTCATATCAGTCATTGTCCTTTGACAAATATTATGCATCATCGAGGATATAATAAAAAATTTAAAATATAATTCATTTCTCTTGATGGATTATGTAATGTTATTTTCTATCAAAGATATGATCTATCAAGTCCTTTGTATTTCCAAATCCTCCTCTTTTATAGGGATTATTTTTCTTCAAATACCATTCCACTTTGAACACTATATATTTACTTTGTTTGATTGAAGGAAATTTAACCAAATTTCATGCATCATTTTAATGGGTAAATTATTTAATTTTAGATATACTAATTTTTTTATTTAGTGTTATTTTTAGGGATTATTACACAAAAATCTATTCTATTTTTTGATTTGAGAAATATTGAAAATACGTATACCTATTATTATAAAACATATTTTCATTGTATACTAAGGGATATTAGTTATGTATTTTATAGATCATTCATACATTTATATTATTAATTTATCGTAATTATATATAACTACATGGGTCCTAACTATTTATAGCCCCTAAATGTATCGATAGATCTCATTAGACAAACTATGTTTGGTATTTTAGGGAATTCCTACCGAAAAAAAATTCCAATGACACTAGAACATGATGGTAAGATATTGATGTCTGAGATCAGGATATCTTAGATTATACAATGTAATTAGTTATACAAATTTTTCATTTCATCTCTAAGGAATCACGTATTGTTATTCAGATGATCTTTTCTTTCACATTATTATCTACATATATATTATGCTTTTAGTTTCATTCAATTTTGGGCTTATTTTTTTTATTCCTTACATATTATTTATAACCACATTATGATCTCTTATGATCATTGGTTATTATATCATATGTTTACCCTTAATTATAATTTGTTCACACCCTTTTTTATGTTTTCATTTCTTAAGTTTTTGAGGAAATATATGTGACAATATATGAGTACTTGTATTTCTTGTGTAGATAATTTTTGGAGATTTTGAATACATATTATGGATATTGTATTTTCCTATATAGTGAAACAAATTTACATTAGTTGAGAAAGACAAGGGATATATGAGTTTATGATTTATTCAATTTACATAATTCTCTAAACGTAAAATGACTTTGTAATGTATATAATGAAATATTGTATTTATTATATTTAATAATGGGATAGTTATGTTAGGGAATATAAAGTTGGTATAAAAACTAATATGTAATGTATGTGTTTTCAGCATAATATCATAGATTATAGGTCTAAGGTTTTATATTTGGTCTCTAAGTAGGGATTTGATAAACTTTTAGATTATGATTTTATTTGTGGACAATATAAGTGTTTATAAGTTTTGGTAGAACGTAATTCTAATGGTTTAGATGAAACATTAGGTTATTTGATATAATGTTGAATATTTTAGGTAATATTATAATATTATTTAATAAAATACATATAGACTAGTATATAGGACAAGTATTAGTATAGTATAACATCCAATTGTTTTCTTAATGTAGACATTATGTAGTGTTACTAGAAATTATATCACTCTTTAGATACCAGCATGGGCATATGGTTCTAGGAAATAGTCACCTATGGATAATATCTGTTTAAAAGTATGGTTGAGTATCAATTAAATATTCACCCTAGTTCATAATGAGTTTGAACAAGACTACACAATTGTGTAGAAACTCTCAAGGGATGTGTTTTATTAATCACATTCACATTATAAGAAATTATAAGGATTTATTATTTAAATTAATTAGGATTAATAATATGATAGAACCCAACCTAAATAACCCTAGATTAAATCAGGAGTTATTTATATTAAATATAAATCCAATTTAATAATTTATAATAATAAGACATGTTGAGGATGAATTTTTCAGGTAATTATCATACAATAATCTTATTATGGTGTTAATTTTTCACTGCTTATAATTAACTCCTTTGGTATTTGTAAAGGTTGAAACCCAACGGAATAATTTTACAATGGATTACATAGATAATGTAGTGGTTTTGTAAATTATGAACTTAATGGGAAATGGAATTTATTGAAAAATATTTTGATTATACAAAACATCTATCAGAAATTATGATTAATAATATGAACATAATTGAATTTCCAAAGACACCAATGAGGTGAGGGATGCAATCTCATGTAAGTCTAGGCAATAATGATGATGAATGAAAGAATATTCAATTTCTATTTTATAACAAATACAATATGGATCATCAAGGAGAATACCTTAAAAGAACCTCAATATTCTTCAAATGTAGAAGAGAAGGGTGTATGAAAAAATATTCTATGGAAAGATGGAGAGATTGGTTAACCTAATAGAGGGAAAAGTTTTTTCCCAATGTCATATATATGATATTTTGTTAGACACCTCATTTGAAATTATATATTGAGGTATGTCTATCTTTTAGTTACCCTTAACTAATTTTATTAGTATGTTTTAATTAAAATTATGAAGAGTTAATTTATTTAATGGGTGAGGGTGAATGTAACACACAATTAATTTGTAAAATATATTTTACGTTAAAACATAATGTTTATGATAGTTTTCTCCATATATAACACCAAACAATAATTAACCATTTAAATTTATATAACCATTAAGATGTAGCTATTGAATTGTTGGGTAAAAATAGATGTTACCAAATTATGTAATATAAATAGAAATAAAAATAATGGTTATTATTAATGATAAATAATAGAAAAATTAAATTAGAATAAATATATAACTAATAAGACTAATCTAGGATTGAAAAATGATACTATTAAAAAATTCATTTTTATATGTTTTTTTTTGGAAACTAGATATAGTATGTATAAATTATATCTTTGACATGAGTAATATAGTTACACCAATATTATTACTAATTTATATAATAGTTAATATTTTTTTGAAAGTTATTTTCCTAATAATACATTTTTTTTTGTATTGTTATAATTTTATTTAAAATTAAAATTCTGAACATTAAGAATTTGTATTTGAAAAAATGAAATTTATTTTTACCATCATTATTTCAATGTTATCGTAATATTATTCTTTGGTACTCTTCTGAAATATTATATTTTTTGGTTAATATTGAAAAATATATTAGTTTAGCAATACTAAAAAGTTTATCACTTTCTCATTATATAAGAATAAATTGGATATTGATAAAACCCTTTAAAGGATAAAATATAAATTTATTGAGTGAAACTATAAATTTTTAGTACCATTAAAATTTTAAAAAACAAATTGTTAACATTTTAATAACATAAGTAATATCTTCAAATAAATGAATTTTCTATCATTTCATCCTTTTTATTAAAAATTATTTTGGTAATATTATATTCTTATTTACTTTTAATGTTTCATAATATTTAATTTTATTTATAAAAACATATTTATATATTTAAAATAAAAAAATCATTTTTCTTAATCCTAAATTTATGCTTAAATATACACTTTTTTAAAAAATGGTGTTTTACTACTTACATGCGGTGATGTTAAAATTTATTTTTCATATAAATAACAATTTTAAATGATAAAATGGATTAAAAATTACCAATTAGTATGTAAAAATTATCTAATAAGGTCTATTTAATTTTTATGCATTAAAATTAAATTACAAAGGTAAAAATGAGATACTGTTGAAAAACGAAAAATGGAGAAAGTGAAAATTATTTGTGTAAAGGAAAAAAAATATGTGTGAAATGAATGGTTGATGGATTATCATCCTTATGTCACTCCACATCATTTAAATCAATTTCTATGTCTTATTTACATCTGAAACAAGTTCTCTCTTTATATTAAGTTGACATTTTTACAAAAAAATCATTCTCACAATTTATAAAATAGGCCTATAACCACCCATTAAAGCCCACCCAAAAATTATATTTACTCCAGAAAAACAACCATTTATACTTACCTTAAAATAATATCCATTTTATTTGTGCCTCTATTCTTATGATATATTCTTAAGATATCCATTTCCAAGGAATCCTCTAAGGAAAGCAAAAAATATATAAATATGAGTACTCATTGGTTTCTATCTTCCATTCCTTTCTAACATAAATTTCCAAATATTGCATTATAATTCCTAGATAATAAAACAAGTATTATTTTTTACTCATTTTTATTATTCTATGTTAATAATTATTAGACACCTTTCCCTATTTCAGTTAAAAAAATTAAAATTCCATTTGTGAGTTGTGTGAACTACCACCTCCATGTAGTTACCACTGTAGCATTTTACGATTGCATATCATAGATAGTTATACGGGTAAAAATAAAGAATAAATGTGAAATGTATAATATAATTATTATTTTTAATAGAAAAATTATAATATACCTTCTTTCCCTTTAATTCCTCTTATAAAATCATTAACTATAGAATGGGTGGACTACCACCCCAACGAAGTAACATATCTCATTTTTCATTTAGTTTATTTCTTATTTATTATATATTACATGAATTAGATTAAATAAAAGAAAATTATATAAATATTATCATTATTATTCTTCAATAATGATTTCATTCCCAGAATAAAGCAATTTTATAATCATAATCATCTATTAAGTATGGTGTGTCTGTGTTGGGTCTTTCTAACCAGCAACATGAACTATGCTATAAATTATTTTCATATATGACTGTTATAAATTAATTCCTAATAATAAATGATATAAATAAGTAAATTATTATTATTTTTTGTTCAAAAATGGTAACACTAATATTAAACTCATTAATTAAGATACCAATGTTTTTTTAGAAATCACTTAAATATGACCATCAATGATTTTATCATTATGTATTGTAACAAAAACCTCTATATTATGAAATTTTAACACTATAAATAATAATAAAGAACAAATTATAGTATCTTGTATTATTTTTCAATGATGATAATTGGGATAATAATGAATAAGAACTTCAGTATTGTGAAACTTGTTCAAAAAAATCAAGATTACTTACCCTAAACCCCTCTCTAAAAATATATAACAATGTATCATGAGAGATAATGAACCATGAGTCCCACCTCCAATGGAACAGGGTTTAGTGAAAAGAACCAAGAGTATAAAATAATCTCACATATGGGAGGTATTAACCTTGTATATTAAAATATCACAAGGATATATCTTAAATGAAAACCAAGAAACCATAGTAGAAAATATAAAAAAACACAAAACTATTCCACCACAGATGAATAGTGTCAACCGATATAGAAGAATGACTAGTAAAGTACCAAAAGTGAATTACTATAGTTTTTACTCAAAAACAGCACCAAAACAAGCTAAAAATTTCATATTTGTCTCTAAACTTTTCCAGTATAAATGAAAAATATTTTATATACATAGGGTGAGCATACAAGTATACTTAGTAAGATCACACCCATGGTCTCGATTTCACTTGTGAAAAGATATTTATAATGCACCAGTGAATAAAAATTAGAACCAATAGGAACCTTAATATTTCATCTAACCAAAATCTACTCCATCATGAATTGTTCACCAAATCATGCATTGAATATAGTAACATATCATCAAGAACATAACAAATCAAGGCTCCCAAAATCCACACCCCCACTGACTTTCTACTAACACACCCCTAGGTCAAATGTCGTTTACTCTCATTCCTTATGTGTGTACTTCATCACAAACCATCCATCTCTGATATGGGTTGGGATGCATCCATTCATACCCCAACCAAGTAAGGTCTAGCATCTTGTTCATGCATCTAATATCATCACATTATGTCTCTCTTAAAAACATATAGTCCATCACATCACATCTCACCTCTTTACATAAACAGAGTAGTATATTATCATTAATGTGAAGTAAATAAGCCTTGTTACCTTATCCTACCACCCATGACCACAACCGCATAACACATCTCACAATAGAATCACTAAATCACACCTCACCCAATTACAGCTAGGCCATCACAACACATCTTTCCCAAATATACTGGATCCATTACTGTTGAATGAAGAGTGGAGAAGATGTGGTAGCCAACCATCAATTTGACCGCAATCTTGGATGTCATGGAAAACAATAGAAACCAAAAACCTCTAAGAATTTTTATGGTTATCCAATATGGTTGGGAAGTGTATAGAAAATAAAATAAAATAAATGATATATAGATAATATACAATACCCAACATAACTGTTCACAACAACCACACTAGGACACACAACCACCTCTATTTCACCACATGTCAAATATCACAACTACAACCACCACTATATTCAACACAACACAAAACGTCCACACAATCTATATGATTCCACTTATAAATAAATTTTCAAAAAAAATTATTTTTTAATCCATTTAATTTCACATTGTAGAACCCCTTCATTTATTCAATTAATTCTATCTATTTACCACACATATAGTCCATACTAATAATATTCATTTAGTAGCCCATTCATATTTATTTTCATTATTATAATTTATTCTATGTTAACCAGAAAACTATCATAACCACGCTACTAAAAGGCTTACCCAACTCACAAAAAACATCACCACAACACCCGCATGTCTTTTTAATCACACAACACATTCACAACTCACAATGAAACCATATCACACAACACCACCGTACACCATAAACATATCATGTCTCCACCATTGTGCACTCTATCCAGCACACAACTTCCCAAAACCATTGTGCATCACAACCGTGGAACACAACAATCGCACAACTTCCCACATCACATCTATGCCAACCAACCACAACATCATATCCCCACACATCACACAACCTAGCAAGTCACCTCCATCACCATACAAAATCTTAGACCATATAGGTAAACACAACAAGAATAATCACACAAAACTAATATTCATCTCGACTTCGAAAAAATTATTCATTTAATTTCATTGAATTACTTATTTATTTTTCATGGGTATTATCACACAATATTTATTTCCATATGATACCAATTTATTATCCATATATACATTCTTAAATTTTTATTCAGGTTTTGATCACAAAATTACAGTATAAGGGTCTCACAACATAAAAACTATAGTAAAAATAGGGCTCCAAATAGCCGTGATTTTTTTTCTAAACAAGAAGTCATATTATCATCAGAAATTGCAACAAAGTAGTAATGACTAAGATTAATCCCCATCCCTATAAATTATAGTTATTCCACATGTTTGCCTTTATTACATTGACCCATTCAATATACGTAATTGGAAACCATACCATTAAATCCCTAAAACAATTATGTAAACATGTTAGAATAAGGATCCCCTAACTTGAAGATGTTTTATGATCTTGTTGTGGAGCACTAGATGAAGAAGTACCCTCCAAAAAACCACAACCACACTATGAAACTCTGGATCACCCAAAATTTTGCAAAAGGTTTATCTAAAATATAGCTAACATTCATCATGAACCAAATCATCATCACCACAATGAATCCAAGAAGTAAATGGAATGAAAATAACGGGGAGAAGGTAAGAAACTCACCACTGATCACTAACAAATAACTATTGAAACTCATTGATCAAGGCAAGGAAATATGTGTTGGAACGTCTCCCTAAATCACCATGTTTTCTCCCAAAACTGAGTGGAATAATGGATTAATGAGAGAAAACTCGGTGGAATAAGACTATTATACATTCTATAAGTCACCACATTTTTAGGTTAAATTCCATATTTTTGTTGTAAATTACATAGGATCCATGGAATAAAAGTCATAAAACCAGATTTATACTGTGAATCCCTTTTTAACTAGAAAACATGGTGCCTAGAGATAGATGAAACTGATACCATAAATTATATTCTTATAGTCTATAACCATTTGGAACTTTGTCACTTACCACATACAAACTGTAAACTATTGTCCACACAAGCTGTAAAGAACCAATTCATAATGGGAATCTCATTTTTACTCAATCAATTACTATGGATACATATCTAAAACTCAACTCTACATAACTCCCCAAAAGGATCCTACAAATCACCCCCACCACAAAAAAGTATAAAAGTAATGGGATGATAAGTAACATACCATTATGTTATATACATCTAAAATTATTATCGTCCTCATGATCCCAAACCAAACCCTAAAAAGGTGTGGGTCTAAAAAAGATTCATGTAAGATGCCTCTCATAGTTCTCTTTACACCTCAAACACTACCACCATTCTAATACACCAACCAATACAACCACAAAACATCCTGCAAAGACATTATTACCACCTCTCACTGGGAATAAAAATACACATCTAGTAGTATACACAAGCCAATACCTTCCTACCGAACCATCCACAAACCCATATCAACCTACACACATCCTAAACCAACACCCTCTACAACCAATACAGAAAACATTTCCCTAATAATACGAATCAATAAATTCGACCTTCCATGTCAAGATGTTGTCCTCTTTTAGTGGCATTGACTCACCCAAAAAAATTTAATCATGTCACAATATAATTCATCTCAATTAGGTTTTAGGTTTTATAATCTTCATATGTTGCAATCATTATGACACCACACATTAATAAGGGAAATAACTCATCCCAATAAAAAATAGGATTCAAACATCATATAAACAAGAAAAATAGAAAAAATAAAAACTCAAAAACCACTCTCAGTACTGGGAATGAATTTCTTCTATTTATCCCACATACTCTCCCCATGGTCTCCATAACTCCAAAACACACAAACCATTGGAATGGTTCTCCCAAGAAACATGTAACGACCCAATGTTTCATTAATGGAAAATCCCTCTTGATCTAATTAAATGTCTCTTTATGTTTATATAAAATGTCAACTTCTTTGGTATTATGTTAAGAATTTTGACCGTTGCTAATATAGTCATTGAACAGTGATCACATGATTAGTATAAATATAAGACTTTATCAAATCCAATTTACTCAGACAAAGGAAGCGATGGCATCATCCAGTAGAATTTCCCCATATGAAGCCCATTTATCGGAGCTCCGAAAAGAGGTGGCATCTTTGGGCTTCACCATGGACTAAGCCCAAGCTGAGCATCATCATGTCAAGCTCAAACATGACCGTCTATGGGAAAAGTTGAAGTTGATTGAAATTACCACTCGAGTGATGTTATCTGAGCCACTCCAAGAATCTGTCACCATCACACACCTTACCCTTAGGTCTTATGCAGCTGTTTTTAGGGGTTATGTAACAAATAAGTAGTATTATGTTCATGTACATTATTTGTGTATATAATAATGAATATAATTTCGAGTCATACATTATAAATAGTTATAAAAGTACAAATGGTGTTTTTAGTTATTATTTAATTAAGAAATATATTTTATTAAATTAAGGGATTTTTGATTTAAATAATATTTTAATAAAATAATAATAATATTATTAAATTATTTTTTATTATATATAAATGATCTTATAATTTTATGAATGTAATTAAAAGTTTTATTATGGTTTGAAATCCATTTCTGTCAAAACCTGTGAATTTTCCATAAATATCAGTTGTTATTTTAAAAGTGAAAATTAATATATTTATAAATTTATTTAGATAAAATAAATGTTATTTTTGGAATCAGGATGTTGTAATTATGCAACGGTGAATTTTTCATTATTTTCTGAGATAGTCCAATGTTTGGGTAAAAATTAAAACCCGTTTAAATATATAATGTGTTTTATGACATCATAATAACCCAATAGTTATGTAATAAAATACTATAATCTTTATGTTCGGATAATATATGTTTTAAAATAAAAATAATTTGATTTTGGGTTTGTTGAACTTACTTTTCAAAGCGCTAATGGACCCCTCAAGACTTATTCAACACCTTGCCTTTTTAAATTAATTTCCATGGGAGTGTGACTCACCTCCACATAAGAAACCTTACTATTTTAAGATGTTCGGACTTTGGCCTCATAAAATATTTTTTTACTCTTCCCTTTTCCAAAAACCTTGGGCAAAAACCATGGGATTGTTTTTGGTTTGGATTAATTTAATATAAGGGGTCCCAAACCTAAATAATAAATAATTCCCTCACCTTTCCTTTATAAACCCACCCAAGATCCAACTTCCTCCTCACTCAAAGCCTTTAGAGTTCGTCCAACCTCTTCCCTACTCTCACTAGAATCCTCCCAAGGTGCCCCAAGCTCCCAAGAAGCCTCTCACAAGCCTCTCTCTAGCATTTGGAAGCACACTTCCATGTAAGGGTTTTTTATTCCTTTCTCCTTTTTGTTAATTTTCTTTAACTTGTATTGCCCTTTTAATTTCAATTATTAATGTTGGGGTATGGTTTCACACCTCCCCGATACTGCCCTATTATTGTTTAAGGATGGTAGACCCCTTTATCTCTCATTAAATGCCTCCCATGTACACTCGTTACTATGCCGAAATTCCGAAAGGAACTTCTCTCTCTTCTTTTACATCCAAGAAATAATTTTGTATCATGAATCTAAATTCCATTACAATTTTTGTGACATGTATCCATATGACCTATTTACTATCCATTAAATATAAATATGATGAGGAACCCCTTTCTCTCTCATCAACCATTTCTATGAATTATTATGTCACGCCGTTATGCTGCTGAAATCGCACCGATTTTCTAAGCCAATGCCATTGTGTAGTGAATATCATTCCCATTTCTCCATCAAGGGTATTCACCTTTATGCACATTTACTTATTGATTATAAAGTTTCATGTATGAATTCCACATTCCTTTATCGTGGAAAAATGATTATGGTTTATGAATCCATGTTTTATGATCCATGTGTCACACTTATGCATGAAATGAAATGTTTAAGAAGGGTGTGCCCTTATAGCGCTCCAATGCATTGGGTAAAGTATATTATCATGATACGTCATATGCAATGAGTGTTGAATCTTGATAATTCAATTGAAATGAGGGTTTACTCATGCTTTATGTGCAATGAGGATTTACTCATGCTCCATGTGCAATGAGCCTTGGCTCATGCTAATTACATGTTAAGTGTTGTTGCCACATTTCCATGTTATGATTATCATTCTTTATCATGCCTTTATGTTCATGTTTCTTATATGATCTATTGATATGCCTATCTTCTAACATGTATTGTAATCCTCATTTTATTCCATGTGCACTCCTTTACTGGGATTTATAGCTCACCATTCTCTTATGCATGTCCTCAGGTTATCCCATGCAATGCTAAGTACGAGGGAATGTAGTGGTCATGTAAAGGAAGTTTTCAATAAAGATGTTGTATTTCATATTTTCAGTTTTTATATAATGGTCCTAAGACCCAAATACACTAAACCTCTCGATCATCTATGTTTTATCAAGTGAAGTTTTATGTAATAAATCATGTTTATGTTTGTAATAAAAGCAGGGTTCTCATAGTTGGTATCAGAGGATAGGTTTAGTTATTTTTGGGATTAGGAAACCCTAGTAAAGCCTTAGATACATAACTATGTATAAGAAAAACATCCCTATGTTTTGGTAGGTACTGAGTAAGTGGTTTATCAAACAAATACATCCATGTCCGGATACGAGAAGGTAGAGGGGGCTCTGGCACAGATGTATCCTAGGGGTAAAACCCGAAAACACCGCTTTGAGCTAGACTCGAACAGGAACTGGTGCACAACAATGGGCCTTGATACACAGTTAGTTATGACACTCCTGGGGGATATATTTTGATAAATTCAAAAGCATAGTATGCACCCTTATTAACAGAAGAAAAAAAATCCCC
Organism: Viscum album; assembly: GCA_963277665.1. Classification (NCBI taxonomy): domain Eukaryota; kingdom Viridiplantae; phylum Streptophyta; class Magnoliopsida; order Santalales; family Viscaceae; genus Viscum; species Viscum album. The sequence goes on along the minus strand of OY728121.1, from coordinate 2,009,932,212 downwards.
AACGAATATATGTTATAAAGTAGATCATGAAAAGCCTAGATTGAAGCCTATAGACTCTTGAGTAAGGAAATAAAAGTTTATTTATAATTCATCAACATTTTACTTTTGATTAACCTTTATGTGTTACCCCTAACATTCCTTTTATTCTAGTTAATGGCCACTAATACAAGGACTCGGGCTAACAACCGTTGTGATGATTAGTGTGATGACTATACGAATGAGATGTCCAATCCAATGGGAGCAGGAATCACGAACTTTGTCATGCTTCTCTCTCAGCTAACTCAGGTTTAGATTAGAAACACGGGTCAAGAGGAATTTTCAACCCCCCCCCCCCCAAAGAAAGAACAAGTCGCTATCGAGAGCTTCATGAGACAAAGGCCTCCTACTTTTAGTGGATCATCTGATCCCACGATCGATGAACAATGGATCAACTCCATTGAAAAGATATTCTCCATCCTCCAATGTTCTGAATAAGAGAAGGTTCTCCTGGCGGATTATTGTATGGTGGGTGAAGCTGATCAATGGTGGATGTTGGTCAAAAATACGAAGCCTGAGGAAGAGATCGAGGCATTGGAATGGAAGGATTTCCGAAAGATGTTTTTTGATAAATATTTTCCGTGCACCCTCCAGCTTAAGATGAAAAGTGACTTCCCTTCACTCAAGAAAAAAATGAAAAATCTATTGGAGCGTACGAGAAAAACTTCACAAGGATTGCACGATACGCTTCCGGCTTGGCCATTACCCTCGAATGCAAGATTGACCGCTTATTTGGTGGGCTAGAGCCTAGCTTGCCGAAAGCATTAGCGATCTGTGACTTTGATTGCTATGAGGAAATTGACTGATATGCCTTCAAGGTCAAAATGGAGATCAGGGAATCACAGGGGTATCATGGGGACAAGAAGCATAAGGTGGACTTCAATGCTGGTGGTCCGATGGATAAATCCAACGGTGCTAAGAAGATCCAGCACCCAACTTGCCAAAAGTGTGGAAACAAGCTCCCTGGAAATTTCCTTCAGGGAATAAGAAAATGCTTCAGGTGTGGAAGAGAAGGTCACCAAGCTGTTAATTGTCGGCAAGAAATACCCACGGCTGCGACAGAGGAGAGGAACCCTCCATTCTAACCTCAACGCGTTGTTCAATTATACAAATGCAAAGAAATGGGTCATTTTGAAAATCAGTTCCCTAATCCAACAGTTTTCGGAGACAACCAACAACCTCCAAGGTAGCAAGGAAGAGCTTTTTCCATCACTTATGCTGATGTGAACCCCGAAAACGAAGTGGTGACAGGTACGATAGTTATTCATTCAAGAATAGAGAGCGTACTTTTTGATTCAGGTTTTGCGCATTCTTTTATATCATGAATGTTTAGTAGAACAATCCCAGCACCACCACAAATCATGGAAGTAAATATGTCGGTGAGTACGGAAAATGGGGCAATCATTGCATCCCATGAATATAAGTCCTCCCCTGTTATAGTCTGTGGATTGAATTTCCTGGCAACCCTCGTTATAATACCTCTGGTGGAATTTGATGTAATTCTTGGCATGGATTGGCTTTCCTTATATAGAGCCAACATAAATTGTCTAGAGCGGGAAATCACACTCCATATAGAGAATCGACGCCCGATTCTTTACAAGTGTTAGAAGGAAGATGAGTCTCTTTTAGCTCCATCATCTCAAGCATGGATATTTCTGCACTATGAGCATGTGTATCTGGCTCAGATGATTGAGTCCGAAGAAGAAACCATCCTTGAAGAAATGCCTATTGTGAGGGAATTCGCAGAAGTGTTTCCCAAGGAACTGCCTGGTCTTCCTCCTAGAAGAGATGTTGATTTCTCAATTGAACTTATACCCGAAGCATTACCAATATCCAAGACTCCATATAGAAGGGATATTTTAGAGATTGAAGATCTAAAGAAACAACTACAGGAGAATCTGGATAAAGGGTTTATTCGCCCTAGTGCTTCACCATGGGGTGCACTAGTCCTCTTAGTCAAGAGGAGGGATGGGTCAATGCGGCTTTGCATCGATTATCGTGAACTTAACAAAATCATGATAAAGAACAAGTATCCTCTCCCATGAATCGATGAATTGTTTGATCAGCTACGTGGAGCACAATACTTCTCCATGGTGGACTTGCGGTCGGGATATTATCAAATAAGGGTGAAGAAGGAATATGTCCACAAGACTGCTTTTCATACAAGATACGGGCACTATGAATTCATAGTAATGCCTTTAGGACTCACTAATGCTCCAGAAATCTGCATGGACTTAATGAATAGATTCTTTAGAGATTACCTAGACAAATTTGTGGTAGTCTTTATAGATTATATTCTGATGTACTCTAAACCCAAGGAGGATCATGGGGAGCATTTAAGAACTGTACTAGAGACTTTTTGCAAGTAGAAGCTCTATTAAATGTACATCAAGTGTGATTTCTGGTTGAAGGAAGTCTCATTCTTGGGCCATATCATCACAAGCAATGGGATATCTATGGATCCCTCCAAAACAGATGCAATTGAGGGATGGCTGAGGCCAACATCGGTAACAGATATCCGTAGCTTCTTGGGTTTAGCTGGATATTATCGATGATTTGTGAGAAATTTCTCATTACTGTCCAACCCTCTTACCAGGCTAACTCGGAAGGGCGTAATGATTTCTTGGAGTGATGAATGGGAAGAATGCTTCAAGGAGTTGAAGAGGAGGCTTAACACTGCTCATGTGCTCACTTTACCCACAAGTGGGGAACTTTTGGTGGTATTCAGTGATGCTTCAAAGAAGGGATTAGGCTGTATGCTGATGCAGAATGATAAAGTGATATCCTATGCCTCAAGGCAGTTGAAAATCCATGAGCGAAACTATCCAACACGTGATCCGGAGTTGGAGGCTACGATCTTTTCCTTGAAAATCTGGCGGCATAATCTCTTTGGAGAGAAATGTGAGATATATACTGACCACAAGAGTCTTAAATATATATTCACGCAGAAAGAGCTTAATATGTGCCAGAGTAGATGGATAGAGCTCATCAAGTATTATAACTGTTCAATACATTACCACCCTGGGAAAGCGAACAAGGTGGCAGATGCCCTAAGTAGAAAGGACCGAGCAATTCTATCAATGATGGGAATTGAAAAGGATCCAATCTTCATAGACTTGATGAAGATGGACATGGGAATCATAGAGAAGGGAACATCATCAATCCTTTCAAAAATGATTTTTCAATCGTCTCTTTTTGAAAGGTTAAAGGATGATAAAAAGGATGATGTGGGAATTCAAGAAAAAGGGGAAGCTATCGAAAAAGTGAAATCCTCGGAGTTTAATGCTAATTATGAAGTAATTGTGTGGCTTGGGAAAATACATTGTGTTCCATCAAATCCGGATCTGAAGAAGGAACTTTTGGATGATTCACAAAGTTCATTTTCTCAATTCACCCAGGGAACATGAAGATGTATTGAGATATCCGAGAAAAACTTTGGTGGGATAATATGAAGAAGGAGATCGCTGAGTATACATCAAAGTGCCTGGTGTGTCAGCAAGTGATGACAGAGAGGAATAATTCTAAGGGGATGATGCAACCATTGCCCATACCATAATGGAAATGGGTAAATATAACCAAGGACTTTGTCACCGGACTTCCAAGGACATCCAAAGGCAACAATGCAATCTGGGTTGTTGTGGATCGTCTTACAAAGACTGCACACTTCATTGCTATTCGGGTGGATTTCACTTTGGATCAACTGGCACAGATATACATCAAGGAAGTGGTAAGGTTGCATGGAGTACCACTATCTATTGTGTCTGACCAAGATTCAAGATTCACCTCTAAGACTTGGAAGAGTCTTCAATATGCTCTGAATACTGAACTGAACTTCAATACGGCCTATCATCCTCAAAATGATGGCCAATACGAGCGGACTATCCAAACACTTAAGGATATGTTGAGAGTGTACTCAATGTACTTTAATGGAGGATGGGATCAACATCTTTCTCTGGTTGAGTTCTCTTATAATAACAGTTTCCACTCGAAAATCCAAATGGCACCATATGAATCCCTGTATGGGAAAAGGTGCAGAACACTGACATGTTGAGATGAGGTCATTGAACGTAAGCTTCTTGGACCAGAAATGGTCGAAGAAATGGTGGAGAAGGTGAAAACCATTCAGCAACATATCAAGGCAGCCCAATGTTGACAGAAGTGTTATGCAGATAATTGTCGACAAGACCTTGAGTTTAAAGTTGGGGACATGGTGTTTCTACGCATATCTCCGTGGAAGAAGGTCATGAGGTTTGGAAGGAAAGGGAAGTTAAGTCCAAGGTACATCAGCCCCTTCGAGATTCTGGATCGTGTCGGGGTTGTGGCCTATCGACTAGCACTTCCACCTGCCATGCCCAAAGTACATGATGTCTTTCATGTATCCCTCTTAAGAAAGTACATACCAGACCCTTCACATGTACTCTCTTCTGAGGTGGTACAATTGGAAGATGATCTTTCTTATGAGGAGAAACCAGTGAAGATCTTAGATCATAGAGAAAAAGATCTACGAAATAAGACAATGCCCCTCGTCAAGGTATTGTGTATAAACCATAAGTTTGAAGAAGCGACTAGGGAATCGGAGGATATGATGATGCCGAGTTACCCACATTTGTTTTAGTGTGGGAAAAGGAAAATTTCGAGGGTGAAATTTTTTAAGGGGGGGAATAATGTAATGACCCAAAGTTTCATTAATGGAAATCCCTTTTGATCTAATTAAATTTCTCTTTATGTTAATAAAAAATGTCAGCTTCTTTGGTTTTATGTTAAGAATTTTGACTGTTTCTAATATAGTCATTGAACAGTGATCACATGATTAGTATAAATATAAGACTTTATCAAATCCAATTTACTCAAACAAAGGAAGCAATGGCCTCATCTAGTAGAATTTCCCCATACTAAGACCATTTATCGGAGCTCGGAAAAGAGGTGGCTTATTTGGGCTTCACCTTGGACCAATCCCAAGATGAGCTTCATCATGTCAAGCTCGAACGTGACCGTCTACAGGAAAAGTGGAAGTTGATTGAAATTACCACTCGAGTGATGTTATCCAAGCTAGCCCATGAGTCTGTCACGATCACACACCTTACCCTTAGGTCTCATGCCGCTGTTTTAAGGGATTATGTAACAAATAAGTAGTACTATGTTCATGTACATTTTTTTGTATATAATAATGAATATAATTTCTAGTCATACATTTTAAATAGTTTTTAAAGTACAAATGGTGTTTTTACTTATTATTTAATTAAGAAATATATTTTATTAAATTAATGGATTTTTGAATTAAATAATATTTTAATAAAAAAAATATTATTATTAAATTATTTTTTATTAAATATAAATGATCTTATAATTTTATGAATATAATTTAAATTTTTATTAAGGTTTGAAATCCATTTCAATCAAACCTCGTGAATTTTCGATAAATGTAGATTTTTATTTTAAAAGTAAAAATGAATATATTTAGAAAATTATTTAGATAAAATATATGTTAATTTTGGAATCAGGATGTCGAAATTATGCAACGGTGAATTTTGCATTATTTTCAAAGATTCAAATTTTTGGGTAAAAATTATATACCGTTTAAATATATAATGTGTTTTATGACATCATAATGACCCAATAGTGATTTAATAAAATACAATAATCTTTATGTTCGGAAAATATATGTTTTAACATTAAAATAATGTGATTTTGTGTTTTTTTAACTTAATTTTCAAAGCCTTAATGGACCCCTCAAGACTTATTCAACACCTTGCCTTTTAAATTAATTTCCATGGGAGGGTGACTCACCTCCACATAAGCAACCCTAATATATTAAGAAGTTCGGACATTGGCCTTATAAAATATCTTCTTCCTCTTCCCTTTTACAAAAACCATGGGCAAAAACCATGGGATTGTTTGTGGTTTGGATTAATTTAATATAAGGGGTCCCAAACCTAAATAATAATGAATTCCCTCACCTTTCCTATATAAACCCACCCAAGATCCCACTTCCTCCTCACTCAAAGCCTTTCGAGATCGTCTAACCTCTGCCCTACTCTCTCTAGATTCCTCCCAAGGTTCCCCAAACTCCCAAGAAGCCTCTCACAATCCTCTCTCTAGCCTTTGGAAGCAGACTTCCAAGTAAGGGTTTTTTCTTCCTTTCCCCTTTTTTTCAATTTTCTTTAAGTTGTATTGCCCTTTTAATTTCAATTATGAATGTTGGGGTATGGTTTCACACCTCCCCCATACTGCCCTATTATTGTTTGAATGATGGGAGACCCCTTTTTCTCTCATTAAATGCCCCCCATGTACACCTGTTAATGTGCCGAAATTCTGAATGGAACTTCCCTCTCTTCTTTTACATCCAAGCAATAATTTTGTATCATGAATCTAAATTCCATTACAATTGTTGGGACATGTATCCATATGACCTAAATACTGTGAATTACATGTAAATATGATGAGGAACCCCTTTCTCTCTCATCAACCATTTCTATGAATTCTTATGTCACGCCGTTACGCTGCCGAAATCACACCGATTTTCTAAGCCAATCCCATTGAGTAGTGAATACCATGCCCATTTCTCCATCAAGGGTATTCAACTTTATGCACATTTATATATTGATTATAATGTTTCATGTATGAATTCCACATTCCTTTATTGTGGAAAAAATGATTAAGTTTTATGAATCCATATTTTATGATCCATGTGGCACACTTATGCATGAAATGAAATGTTTAAGAAGGGTGCACCCTTATAGCGCTCCAATGCATTGGGTAAAGTATAGTATCAAGATACATCATGAGAAATAAGTGTTGAATCATGCTAATTAAAGTGCAATGAGGGTTTACTCGTGCTTTATGTGCAATGAGGATTTACTCATGCTCCATGTTCAATGAGCGTTGGCTCATGGTAATTCCATGTTAAGTGTTGTGGCCACATTTCCATGTTATGATTATCATGCTTTATCATGCCTTTATGTTCATGTTTGTTATATTCTCTATTGATATTCCTATTGTCTAACATGTATTTTACTCCTCATGTTATTCCATGTGTACTCCCTTACTAGACTTTATAGATCACCCTTTTCTTATGCATGTCCTCAGGTTATCCCATGCAATGCTAAGTATGAGGGACTGTAGTGGTCATGTAAAGGATGGTTTCAATAAAGATGTTGTATTTCATGTTTTATGTTTTTATGTAATGGTCCTAAGACCCAAAGACACTAAAACTCTCAATCTTCTTTGTTGTATCAAGTGAAGTTTTATGTAATAAATAATGTTTATGTTTGTAATAAAATCAGGGTTTTCATAAAAAGTCTGCTCTTAAGGATCCAATATCTCTACTAGCTACTCCATGAACATAAACCCTTATTCAATATCCAACTATACTGGGTTAATAAAATGGATGTTATTTGAAGATACAGATGAAGATGGGACATGTATAAGACACCATGGATCCTCTCCAATTGTAGTGGTAACGCCAAATGATATTCCACCTTACAAAGTCACACCAACGCCTCATAGTGCCTAATGGATTTGGAATAATGCATACATCACTTTTCAATCCTTATATACCCATATTAAGGGGAAACCATCAAGAAAACATGGTCTAAAAACTAAAACACAAAGGAACTACTCCTACAACAAACATAGGACTTATGATGGTACATAATTGTCCTCATAATCTATTTGAAGAACTAGATTATCTTGTTCATGCTCTACACTGGATTAGGATCAATAACTATTTGCTCCCCAATTGCCATCCAGCACAACAGAGACTGAAACAACCACCCATATAATACCTCAAAAGGGGGTATGATAATGTAAAATTGATACTTTTAGTATATGAAAACTAAAATGGGGGAAGGTTCTTTACCCTTGATCCACCAATGACCAAGACGTAAGCTCACTACATATCCTCTATTTATTTGCAATTTCTGCTTTGTATGCCCATCTATTTGTCGGTGAAAAATATAGTTAAGGTGAAAGGGAGTGCCAATAGAATGTAGCTACCCCCTCTATACTCAATAGATAAATTAATGATATTGATAATATATTATAGTACTTGGTATCACATTAATCCTAACCAAATTACCTATATATCCCTTTTCAATGACATCCACAACACTAGAATCATGGATCACTAGAAAATGATCCCACTTTATCGTTCGGTACACTATCACAAAAACCACCTCACAACCTCCATAAGCTCAGGGAAACATGGTGATGAATTCCTTAGATATTCCCCCCAATTTCAACTCAACGACATCCAGGGAATATAATAAAACTCCATGAGCATGTTTCTCTACCATCACCTACTAAAAAACAAGACACCTCACTTAAATTTTTGTCACTGACCATTTCTGCCCCAGCCAGTAAATCTATCTTATCAACCTATAATACATCTTTCTAATATTAGGATGCACTAATAAATGTTGTATGTATTACTTATATAGATATTAATCATTCACTTTAAACAAAACTGTTAACTTTTTTGAACAAACACTCGATTCTGAAAATCATCTGACAATCCCTCGAGAGGATCACCATTGCCATCACAGTCTCACATCACCTAATCCATTGAGTCTACACATTGATACTCCTCCATATACTAATTCAAGGAAGATTATACATTAATCTAGTAAAAAAACCATCATCACTACTCTCTCTAATATCAAGATGTTATTTTTTATGCTCCTCAACCCCTTTCCAATCATCTGAAGACTCTCAAGACACATCCCCTCAAGACTTCTGACTAAATGCATTGATAATCACATTCCCTTTTCCTAAGGTGTAAGTGAACTCAAAATTGTCATATTGAAGAAAATCCATTCACCCTAATTAGAATAGACTAAAATATTTCTATGGACATGCATATTTTAGTCTCTTGTGTTCTATGAAATCCAAAAGCACTCATCGATGAGGTGAGGACGACATAACATTAGGATGAACACAATTGATGCTAACTAAAAATCAGTGGTACCATAGTTATAGTCATGTAGATGTAACTAGACAAGCCTATAAGAGATCAATACTTTTTGTATCATCAATACATATCCTAATACCAGAAGGGATGTGTCATAAAAACCCTCAAACAACACACCCTCCTTTGGAAACTGAATAATTAGAGCATTGACAAAATTATCTTTCAGGTAACTAAATGCCACAAGAACTGATCAGTATACTTGAAAGAATGTTATATCGTGGATAAAGATATTAGTATGGCTACAAATCATGGGAAATTATGTACATACCTCCGATAGTATCAAGAAAATTATTGAAAACAATAAACTTATTTCTTATTCTTGGGTACTTCTCAAGAAATAACTACCTCAACCTTTGATGGGTCCATAGCCACACACTACTGATACAACACATTCTCAAGGAAACAGACCACATGTATCCATAACATACACTTGGATAGCTTTTTGTAGAGATGATAGTGATTAAGTACTTGTAAAAAAACATTGATATTCGCATCATTCTCCTCCTATCACTTCAAGTAGATCAAGATATCATTGATGAATATCAAGATTAACTATTCTAGGATCTCAAGAAAAATATTTTTCTTGATCCCAACAAACACAATAGCTGTGTTCAAGAAACCGAATGAAAATCCATGATCATTCAGTGCCAATTCCAAAATTTGATGAAACTCTTAGGATGTCCTCATCCTTGATCTTCAACTCAGGATATCAGAAATGAAGATAGATTTGTGAAATCCAACTATCCCATATCAACTAGATGAAAATATCATCAATACTAAAAGGGGATAAATGGTTCTTAACCAACACCCGAATCAACATTTGGTAGTTTACGCGTAACCTCATATCATTCTCTTCCTTATTATAAAACAACACAAGAGAACCCAATGGAGTGACACTAGGTTTGATAAAACCCATCTGCATAAAATCATCCACCTGAATCCTAAATTATCAGAGCTTTGTAGGCACCATTTGATAGAGATATTTCAAATTTAGAGACACACACATCAGTAACACTATCCCAAACTCAACATCACACAACATTGGTAACGTCACAAAATCATCTTGAAAAAAATTAGGGAACTCATCCACTACAATAAAAAAAATCATGCACTATATCTTACATCATATACTCCACTAAATGAGGGAAAAGGGACTTTATATTCCTAACACCCATATGATAACCTCACTCTCCAAAAATCCTTACTCATTCGGCCTCCACATTAAAAAGGAAATTGTCTTCGAGAAATAGTCAATAAATACATGCTTGTGATATTTCTCATCCATGATAGGGATAACATCTTATGTATGTTTCTAAAGGAAGATAAAATCTTTTGCAGGCTCGTGTTGCCCCATCACCATCTTCCACCCCTGACACATACCTGACAAATTACCCTAAACAACAACATGTATAATAACAGAATGGGAAATTTATTATTCTCAAAATGCAATCAAAAATCATAGAAAAATATAGGACTAACAATGGAGTGCTAGGTTCATGAATTAAATAATGAAAATATGGTAAAAAAAATAAATAAACTGAACATGCCTAAAATGACTCTGGGATCTATTGGAGATTTTTCCTATAACTATTGCATCTAACAATGCCCAGATCCTCTGCAACTATGTCTCAGAACTTCATGACCATTATATAGACTACATACCTATATATCGAGACCATTATGAGGCTTCCATCTAAAAAACCCTCTAGTTTATTGATTTTGACCAAGAACTGATGGTTCATACTGTTGAAACTGCCTTGGTGGAAACTACTAATGCTACCATAATGGTTCCTGGAAAACCACATTGTATTTTCCTCCATTAGAGGTTGGAAATACAGATTGGTGGTTCCAATGTCCCCTGAATTCATTGTATTGAAACACAATGCCTATAAAATGTGATTAGAGACCTTATTCCCCAAAATTATGGAAGGAGATATGCCGTAGTTGTTTCATAACTATCTAAAAACCGGATTGTTTAAACACCCACAACCCACTGCCTAAAAGTATTCTCCTCAAGACATGCCATTGGACACTCTATTAAAGTAAAAATCCTACATAAATCATCTACACAATAACCACTTATTTCTTATGATCTACTAAATGCATAAATACCCTAGAAGAGATGATTGTGTACTTGATAGATGGGTGAAAATCCTCCTATAGAAATTTTTCCATAGACTACATATATTGAAAAAATTATATGGTAAACCACATGAGGACCTTGAACCTAATCCCCATATCTCACACACTAATTCTACCCTACTAAATGGAGAGAAATTCTACATATTTTCTACCTTTTTATCAATTATATGAATTCCTATTGGATATCCTTCACAAAGTTTGTTCACAAAACGTCTTATTACTTTCATTTACCAAGATACATCATCCAACATTGAAATTCATCTCCCCACATATAGATAATTTCAAAGGGAACCCAGAAATCATATCATTCTTGGATCATACTGACAGTGATATCGAGCTCCTCCAACCAATAGTACATGTTCACATCCAAGATTCTCCCCTCTTGATTTCCCAAACTGAAAAATATAATGAAAAAAATTCCATCTAAAAACCTAATCCTTCTCTATCTATTTGACCATAAAATAATTTAACAGAACATCCAAGTAAACCCCAACTGTATGAGAAAATAAAAAACAAAAACTGGGATCCATTTTTGATAATTATAGAGAACATCCTAATCAGGGAAGATGGATATTTTTCAAATATTATTTAATTAATTTTTTATTCAACCAAAATTAAATAATTACCTTGTTAAACATAAAAAATCAATCATGATGCATATACCATTCGTAGGACTCTATCATTAAATTAAGTCCACCTCTATTATTCCTTTTATTGGGTCATATTTTGAGTACTATATCACGGGGCCCCCTAAAGTTCCATGTCCTAAATGATCTCCCTATACTATATCACCCACCAAGGTAAATTTGAACCACTACCCTACCAACCCTGGTAATACTAACAACACCAAACTCCAAACACCACACTATTTCTCAACCATCACCTATGATAATACTACTTCACAATGACCAACATCCAAATATACTAAAATGAATAAATAGTGATAATGACCAATGATTACCACCTCCATTAGGCCCATTGGTAAAAAAGAATTTATGGTATATAAAATCAAATATGGGAGGAAACACCCTTTAATAGAAATGTGGGATCATGATATAATATAACTAACCCTCATGAAAATCAATCCTAAAATATAGTATGAATTCAAAAACATCCCCCCAAGCCTGATCAATTCCAATAGATATATAAAAAACATTCCACGTAATGTATCAAAAGAGGGTAGTCCTATAAAAGGTACTCAATAGTAGATCTCACATAGGATAGAAATGCCTATATCAATCACCAAATTTCTCCAAGAAACATGAAAAATAATTTATACATGTAGGTTTAGTATATGAGTATAGTATGTATGACTATACCCAATGTATGAAGAGAACATGTGGAAAGAGTATGCTAATGTGTCGATGAAAAAAATGTAGAAACAAAAACTGCCAAAATTAGTCAACTAACCAACCCAACCTCACCATAGAAATCTCAAAAAAACAACCAATCTAATAAAAAATTTATCACAAACAATATACTATTTAGGGCACCACATAGTTGATTCGACATTGACTTTTCACTCTCATATCCCAACATCGAACATCATGTGCTCCCATCCCTTCTGTATATATCGCATCACAAACCATCCATTATGGATGTGGGTTGGGATGTATCCCTACATACCCCACCCTCAAAAGGTCTAGCATTCAGTACTTGCATCACATACCATCACATCACAACTCACCCAAAAACACCTGGCACCTCACAACACATATTGCCTTAACACATAACTGGAGAAATATGGTATCATAAACATGAAGGGCATCAAACATGTGTCATCATCCTACCATACATGACCCCACCACCCGCCACATCTCATCACAACCTGATCACATTACACCTCTCCCAAAAAAATCATGGGTCATCACCACACATCTCTCCCAAAGACATTTCAGTCTTTACTAATGATGGAAGAGTGGGGAAGATGGGGTATTCATCCATCCATTCATCCACCATCATAGATGTCATGGAAAACACCATGAATCCATAACCTATAACTATTGGTATGGTTATCCAACATGGGTGGGGTGTGTATAGCTAATAAAAAATCATGATTTATAGATAACATAAAATACCGAACCAGGGGATTCATAATAACAACACTAGAACACACCACCACAGCCACTACACAACAAATGAAATTTCAAAATTTTTATAAGAAAGTCACAAAAAAAAATTACCACACAAGTCATATGATTCCACATTCAATTAAAGGTTTCAACCATTATATATATTATGTATTTTTATTTCACACTGTACATCCCATTAATTTATTCAATTCAATTTATCAATTTACCACACATTAATTCAAAACAATTGAAATTAATTTACTAACCCATTCATGTTCATTTTTATTATTACAATTTATTCCATGAAAACTAGGGAACTAACACAACCATGCTAAATAAAAACTGCCACAAATCACAAAAACCATCACCATAAAACATAAACATCTCATCCATCGCACACTAATCCACATCTTGCAACACCATCACATCGCAAAACACCATTGCACAATACAACACCCCCACACAACATTTCCTTCACACATCTCCTTAACTATGAATCATAACCACCAAATAACATCCCATAGCCATCAGACGCCACAACTGTCCTACACCACAACCACAGAACATCCCACCTCACAACCATTCTAACCATCCACCACACATATCCCCACACATCACATAGTCCATCTAGTCACCTCCATTACTAAAAAAATTCCCAAACTGTGTAGAGGAACACAACAAGCACTTTTACAAACAATAGTAACACATCCCTACTTCGAGAATTTATTCAAGGGTTTTCACCACATTATATCGTTATTTAGAATGGGTATTATCCCAGATCCCATATTTCTATAGGAACACAATTTATTAGCCGTTTAAAAATTATTAACAATTTATTCATGGTGAAATCATAATAAAACATATCAATGGGATCACAAAATATATATTATAATAAAATTATGACTCTCAATAGCCCTTATTTTTAATATTGGAACAAGAATGAATAGTATTGTCATTAATAGAAACAAAGTAGTAAATCCTAAGATTAATTCATATCCCCATCAATACCTATTTTTCTAATTTATTATATATATTATGTTTAATTTTTTAATGTACCCAAAAGGTAAAAAAGCATGAAATCCCGACACATTTCCCATAACAAATGAGAATGAGGATATCATGCCTAGAAGAAGCTTTCCAATCTTACTACACACCATGTTGCAAAGAAGAAACATCATGGAAACCATAATAGCACTATGAAACTATATATCAGCATATAACACACCAAATTTTCATATCAAATATACCACACACATCTTGAACTAAAAAAACATCACCACAGTGAAACCCATAAGGAGAACAGATGAAAAAATGGTATAAAGGGAAGGAACTCACAAATGTGATTCAACAAGAACCCTCTGAAATGCAATGATCATTGAGAGAAAAATTGGTATGTAAGGTCCTTAAAAATCACTAAGGTTTCTCCCACAAAAGATAGGAATAATCACTAAATGAGAGTGAAATCATTCAATGAAAATCCATATACATGCTACAAGTCTCAAAATATATGATTTAAATTAGATATTTAAGAAATAAATACCACAGGGTATATGGGTTACAAGACAAAAAACCCAAATTTATGTTATGAATGACTTTTACACTGAATAACATGGGACTTTGGGATGTATTAAATTGAAACTGTAAATCTTATTCTTAAGGCATAAACTCATTTCACTCTTTATCCCTTGCCACAAGTAAGTCGTAAACCACTTTCCAAACAAGTTGTAAAACACCAATTCATGAAATAATTCCCAATTTAAGGATATATATTCCTAGTATTTCACATTTGTTTCTCAAATATACAAAACTCTCATTAAGACTCCTTTGAAACACCTCTAACACCCTAAACTGGAATAGTAATGGGTCAAGAAGGTACCAACCATTACATTACGCACACTCGAAGTTTAAAATAGATAATAACTAATATAAATATAAAGAATAATTATAAATTAATTTTATAAAATTTCATATATTTGAATAATATTATGAAATATATGACAAATTTATTTTTTTATACAGGTTATTCAAGTAGTTTAGTATATGTCGAGAATTATGGTAAGGGTTTTTGCTAACTCAATTTTCTTCCATTTAGTTATAAACATTATAATTGAACATTATTGTTCCGAGTTTGATTAATCATACCAAATGGATATTCTTTATTGTATTTCTAATTAATTTTTTGGGTTCTATAAATATTCCTTATTTTCCCATTATCTAATGATTATTGCCTAAAATATTATGTTAACTATATGTGTTCCTTGTCTTTAATTTTCACCCATCAGGATATATTTATTATTATAAAACATTTTTTAATTGGAATGGTGTATCTAATACCCCTATAATATTTATTTTCACTATCTTTTATTTATTTATGGTATTTAATTTTTCATATGAAATCATATCAATAAATGGATTTTGACTAGAATTTTTCTAATTTTGTAAGGCATTATTTGTCTCAAATTTTAATTCACGAGACATGATTGATATTAATTAGAATTATATATTTTATATGGTTTATTAATTTCACTATTGATTTAATGTATGAAATTTCTTCCATTTTTTGAGATTTTAACTTCATTTTCATGATCTTTCTCTCAAGATCCTTGATTTATTACATTACCAACACATTGAGGTTTTGTCCCTAATATCATTTTTAAATAGATATTTATATAAAAAGTTAATAAATATAAATAAGTTATCTAATTTTCCCCCAAAAATATTTATCATTTTATTCTACACTATTAATTCATGGGGTTTTACTTATCTTCTCCGTATATCATTTTCACCTTTGACACATTACATACTCATTGTTTAGAAACTAATCCTACCTTTTCGTTTTGATCAGGGAACTCCTTTTTTCCATTTCCATATTCTTGGGATGATTCTATGAATGTCTATATCTATAAATCAAAAATAAATGATGTTAATTTGTGATTATGTGGAAATATTTAAATATTTTAAACAATATTTATTTGTTTCACGTATGTCTTTGTTTCAAAGTGTGATAAGTTTATATTTTTGATATTTTCCTCATAGAAATATATTTCTAAAAAAAATTCTATTTCAAATGAGTATTTATATCTAAATTTTCCTATATTATAAAAGAAATAATTTTTTCCCTAGTTTTTAAATTTTTTTCTTTTAAAATGATTAAAAAAATATCATTTTAGTTTCTTATTTCCATGATTATTTTTTTACTAATACTCATAAAAATAATTTTAACCTAATTTATTTCCCTTTGGAATATCTTAGGATTGATTGACTATATTCATAAAATTTTATCATCCACCTTCTTTCCTTTTAGGACTAATATAATGTTCATTTATTTCAAATATACCGGCAATCATTACCTTTTTCTTATCAAATACACCTCGGTTATAGGAATCATTTTTCATCCAATACATTTTTACTATGAACACTCTATATTTACTACCATTAATTGAAGGTTGGTCATATAAATTATATAGGTTGATTAGTTTTGGAAATTATTGACTAAAAATTTAAACTTTTCCCTATATAGTGTATGTCTTAGGGATTCTTACATAAAAACCATTTCTATTTATTGATTAGGTAAACATTTAAAAACATTGACTTTTTTTCTAATTATGATGTATATTGATTAATAATATCGATTAGTTATGTATTTTATAGCTTATTAATTCTTTCACATGATGAATGCATAGAAATTAATTAGAAATTAGTGGGTATTATTTATAGATAGATACTTAATTAATTGATAGATATTATGAGACCAAATTTCTGGGGTGTTTTGGTATATGCCTAACCAGAAAAAAAAATATTTCCTACATACATGGACTTAATGGTAAGATCATTAAATCTTGTATTTAGGAATAGAATTATCCTATTTGGAATTATTAATGTTATCACTATGGTACTGGTTATGTTAATCCATGTAATCATTTCATTTACATTGTTATCCATGGATATATTATGGTTTTAATATAATTTAATTATGGAATTGTTTTTGGTTATCTGTTCCATACTTATAATTGGTGATCATCATATTCTCACTTTTGTTATATGATTGTTATCACTTTTCCATACCCTTAATCAGTGTTTGAGATCATCCTTTATTATGTTTTCATTTTTCCTAGGTTATGAATAAATATTTTATGAATGATATGTCTAATATAATAGCTTAGGTGGATAATTTATGGGAGATGTTAAAGACATAATATTGATTAAGTAGTTTATAATATATTGGAAAAAAATTCCATTAGTTATGAAATACGTGGGCTTTATTAGTTTCTAATTTTTCCAAATTCTATAAATTTATAAACCTTAATGGTCTTGAGAATGTATTTAAGGTGATATTTTTTTAGCTAATTTAATTAATGGAATGTCATGACTGGGAATATATAGTTGGTATCAAAGAAAATATTTAAATCTTCTATTTTTTAACTCAATTTGGGAGTTTTTGTTCAAGAAACTATAGAAGTCGGTCCCCCATTCAAACTATGGTTTTTCAGTAACATAAGACAGCACCATGGTAAACCAAATTCCAAGACTATGCATTTTTGTTCCCCCATATAGCATTGAGGCCACCCACAACACCATAGAAAGATCAATAAGTATGGATCCCCAAATTCATCTCAAAATTCCCAATTGTTTCCTACTAAAACATATATAGGGAACACTATGGTATATCAATTTTGTATTTATCATGGTCCATCCCTCTAAATGTCCCAATATTCCCTAACCTCCCGGGGGTGTAATGTGGTCTGTTTTGTGTAATTGATATCTTAGTAAGGGGCCACTTGGACCTTATCTTACTCTTATTTAGAAACTCAAAAATCTAAACTTTCCTTTTCCATTTCCAAAACATTTCCTAGTGATGATCAAACACACAAAATTCCAATATGAAAATAGATTCTAAAAAATAACCCCACACCAACCAAGAATTCAAATTACATCTTAATCTCACAACCCATATGGAAAAAGGGTTCTATATTGTATTATCCAAATAGAGATTTAGTGGTGAATCTTAAGTATTTGATATAGAGTTTGAGATACTTATTCCAAGATATGGTATGAGTAATACCAACCTAAACACTAGTAGAGTATTGTTTTTATTGATATAGGAAATAATGATGGATTCTTATTTGACACTTGGGTCATGTGCGTGGTTGAATATGCATCCACTAACAATAGACATGGTGACTTCGATAATATGTTCAGCAATGAAGATAGAGAAGGTGTTGACCTATATTAATGTTGACGGTTTATATGGATTCATGAGTTATGTGCAACAGTTCAATAGCCACGGAACCATCTTAAATGTGGTTTAAAAATAACAATAAAATTTAGGGAAATAGACACCCATTAATGAATAAAAAATCATTGAATTTATAATAGACATCCACTACGAATGTTCTAATATCATAAAAAGAAAAAAATTGGAATATTAAAATAATAATAAGGTAATTAGTTATAGATTCCATTATAAAAACATAAATCCTATGATTTCTTTATGAAAGTGGCCGATAATAAAAAAGGAAAGAACCCAATTTTTGTGTGATTTGAAGAAATTTCTAGAAACAAATTCAATAAAATGAAAAAGATTATTTCAGAGAGAGGTGAAGACATGATTAGAGAGAATATCTCAACAGAGAAAACAAATCTCCCTTATAATTTTATTCATGCTATATTCTTAGTTGAAATGCATGGAATATTTTCTATGATTAGTTAAATAGGGTATGATTTGATCTTTTAGAAGATTGAGATTGTTGTGATTGTATTTTTCTTCCATTATTCTTGTTATTTATTTCATAAATTAGACTATGTTCTCTTCACTAAATTTATATTTAGAATAATTATTTTATAAACATTAAGAAATATAGATAGTTGTGACTTTTTCAGCAATTCATTTTTATTATTGAAACCTTCCATTAAAATAAATTCTGAGAAAAAGAATTTATTTCATTGATAAGTAAGCTCATCAAGATTGAATGAAATATTATTTATAGGATGATTATTATCACTTCATTTTCATAATTTAATTTAATTATAGAATTCAAAATTTATACAATTAAGTAAGTAGTATGTTAATTTTATAAACATTTCTTACTAATAAAAAGGCCTGATTTAGGCCCTTTAATTATAAAATAATGTTTTCCTCTCCCCTTTGGTATGAAACATGCGAAAAAACATCGGTATGTTTTTTGGTTTTGAATATTTAATTATACAGAATCAAAAATCTATGTTTCTGAAATACTAAAGAATTTCCCTTTCATTTCCTATATAAATCCAACTAATCTCCCACATATCTTCACTGAAAATAATTTGATAACATAGCTACTCTTCCCTCCTCTATCTATAATCCTCCCAAGGTGCCTCATGCTCTCATGAAGCCCCTCCTCAAGCTCTTTAATTCACACACTGAAGTAAGGGATTTCTTCCTTTCTCATTTGTTTCCAAGTTTCTTTATGTTGAGATACCCTATTATTTTCAATTAAAAATGTTGGGTTACGATTTCTAACCTCCCATATACATTCCTCCTTATGTTTTTATGATTAGAGACTGCCTTATTTCTTATTAAACCTTCTCATGTACACATATTACCATGCTTAAATTTCATTAGAGTTATTCCATTTATCCTCTTTCGTTAAGTTTATTTATTATGTTACACCTTATATTTCCAAATTACATGTGTGGGGACATTTATATATATGTACCCCTTACTGTAAATTTAATTTACATGTGATGAGATATCTATTTCTCTCTCATAAACCATTTTTATGAATGATTATGTCACGCAGTTATGCTGGCAAAATTGCACTGCAGTTTTCCATGCCAAAATCATCATGTAGTGACTACCATGCCCATTTCTTTATCAGGGGTATTGAACTTTATTCCCATATACATTTTTATTATATATTTTCATTTATTTATTCCACACTACTATATCATGGAATAAATTATGATGTTGAATGATTCCATGTTATATGATCCATGTGGCACACTTTTACATGAAATAAAATGCTTATAAAGGGTTCACCCTGATAGCACTCCAATGAATTGGGAAATGATAAGTATAATGATACACCATATAAAATGAGGGTTTACCCATGATAATTAAAGTGCAATGAGAGATTAATCATGCTAATATTTGTGCAATTAACCTTGGATCATGATAACATCATGTTTTATGTCGTCGCCACATTTCTATGTTATGATAATCACGCTATATCACGCCATTATGTTCATGCTTGTCTTGTGCTCCATTGATATGACTGTTTCGAAAAATTTATTGTATTCTTCATTTTATGCCATGTTTACTCCCTTACTGGGATTTATAGCTCACCCTTTTCTTATGCATGTCCTCAGGTTATCCCATGCAATGCTAAGTACGAAGGAATGTTGTGGTCATGTAAGAGAAGTTTTCAAAAAAGATGTCATATTTTATATTTTATGTTGTTATATAATGTTACTAATTTCCTAAGACACTATAACTATAGGTCATCATATTTGAATTATGTTAAATTTTATGTAATAAATAATTTTTAAATATGTCATAAAGAGAAGGGTTTTTATTACTGGAATCAAAGGATAGGTTTTGTTATTTTTTGGATTAGGATTAGAAAACCCTAGTGAAATCCTTAAGTATAAGACTATGTATAATAAAAACATACCTAAATTTGGGGGAGTATAGTGTAAGTGGATTATCAAGAAATAAAATACCTGTATTGATATGAACATGTAGAGGTGCATTTAGAACATGTGTACCTTGGGGTAAAACCTGAAAACACCGCTTTGAGCTAGACTCGAACGGGAACTGGTGCGCGGCAACAGACCATGATTCACTCTTGGTTCAACACTCCTGGGTGATATTCTTTGAAAAATTGATAATATTTTTATGAAACATTATTATAAGAATAATAAATACCCCTATGAATATATGTTGGGAAGTAGATCATGGATAACATAGATCAAATACTATAAATTCATAAGTTAAGGAAATAAATGTAAATTATAAGTTAACCATTTTTGTCATTGGATTCCCCTTTATGTGGTCCCCCTAAATTTTAATTTATTCCAGCCAATGGATGGTAATTGGAGGACTTGGGATAACAACTGATGTGAAGATCAGTGTGTTTACAGTTCTAATAAGATTTCCAATCTAAAGGGAGTAGGAGTCCCAAACGTTGTCATGATACTCTCTTAGTTAATTCATGTTTTGAATAGAAACGTGGGTCAAGAGGAATTTCCAACCCCCCCCCCCAAGAAATAACAAGCCACGATCAAGATCGTAATGAGACAAATGCCTCATACTATTAATGGATCTTCTGATACCTCAATCATAGAACAATGGATCAACTTCATCGAGATGATCTTCTCCATACATCAAAGTTCCGGACAT
Organism: Viscum album; assembly: GCA_963277665.1. NCBI lineage: Eukaryota > Viridiplantae > Streptophyta > Magnoliopsida > Santalales > Viscaceae > Viscum > Viscum album. The sequence goes on along the minus strand of OY728121.1, from coordinate 2,009,910,614 downwards.
GAAAATGTACTTCTGGATGCTTTTCATATAATGGGAGAAGTAGAGAAATGGTGGAAATTGATAAAAAATATATAAAGATTGAGGAATAGAATGAGGTATTGGAATGAAACAATTTTCGTAAAAGTTTTTTTGATAAATACTTTCCCCATACCCTCCAAATTAATAGAGAAAGGGACTTATTTTCCATCAATAAAAATTACAATAAATTAATCAAAGCATACGAGGCAAACATCACAAGGATTTCATGATACGCCTATGGTTTGTTTACCCAAGAATGAAAGTGACTACTTCATTTGTGGGATGAAACCTGGACTATTGAAATCCTATCGATCTGCTACTTCAATAGCTATGTAGAAACTACCCGATTATCCCTCAATGTTTAAATGGGGATCAGAAAATCTCAAGGGAATCATAGGGATAATAAGTGGAATGTGTAATTTATTTATGGTGGTTCGATTCATAAATCCAATAGTTCTAAGATATTACAACACCTCACTTTCTAAAGGTGCAGAATGAAGCACCACATAAATTTCCTAAAGGGGACAAGGAAATGTGTTAGGTGTGGAAAACAAGGGCACCTGGCCACTAATTTCTGACAAAAAACCCATCTGGTGAAATAGGGGAGAGGAATGATCCGTTTGACCCTCAATTCGTATTTAATTTCTTTAACTACAAATAACTAAGGCACTTTTCAAACCATTTTTCTAAGAAATGGGTTTTTGGAGGCGACCTACAATATCCAAGGCAGGAAGAGAGAGCTTTTTCCATCACTAATGCTGAAGAAAATCTTGAATTTGAAGTGGGGATAGGTAGGCTATTTATACATTCAAGAATAGAAATCTTACGTTTTGATTTTGGGTCTATTCATTATTTTATATCCCAAGAGATTAGTAGAATAGTCCAAAGACCACCACAAATCATGGAAGTAGAGATTTTAGAGGGAATGAAAAATAAGGAAATTATTTCACCCCATGAATATAACTCCTCCACTATCACAATTTGTGGATTGAACTTATTTGATAACCTCATCATACTCCCTATGGTGTAATTTTATGCAATTTATTGTATGGATTGGATTTCCCTATATAAAGACAAAATAAGTTTCCATGAGAGGGAAATCTCTCTCCATATGGATAATCAACCCCTGATTCTGTACAAGTGCATGGAGGAGGATTAAACTACTTTAGAACCATCATCTCAAGAATGGATATTTTTACCCTATGAGAATGTTTATCAGATCATGTGAATGAGTCTAAGGAAGAAAACATCCTTGAACACATGCCTATTGTGATGTAATTCGTTGAAGTGTTTCCTGATGAATTGATTGGTCTTCCTCTTAGAAGAGAAGCTTAATTCTCGGTTGATCATATACCAGGGGAATTTCCAATATCTGATACTATATATAGAATGGATATTATTGAGCTTAAGAATCTAAAGAAACAACTATAGGAGAATCTGGATAAAGGGTTTACATGCCCAAGTGATATACCTTGGGGTGCAACAGTCTTCTTCGTAAAAAAGAATGATATGTGAATGCACCTTTTCATTGATTGTCATGAGCTTAGAAAAATCACGATAAAGAACAAGTATCCTCTTACATGAATTAATGACTTGTTTGATCAGCTACTTGGAGAATAGTACTTATACATGGTGGATTTGTGGTCGGGATATTACCATGTAAGGGTGAAGAAGGAGGATAACCCCAAGACTAATTTTCGTACAAGGTAAAGGCACTATGAATTCACAATAATTCAATCGGACACACTAATGCTCTATAAATATTCGTGGAAATGATCAATAGTGTCTTTATACATTACCTTAACAAATATTTGGTAATCTCTATAGAAGATATTCTAATATACTCTAATACAACGGAGGGCATGAGGATTATCTAAGAACAATACTAGAGACCTTACGAAAGGATAGGCTCTATGAAAATCACATCAAGTGTGAGTTATGGTTGAAGGAGGTCTCATTCATGGGCCATATCATCACAAGAAATGGGATATATGTGGATACCTCAAAGAAAAATACAATTGGGGGATGGATGAGACCAACATTTGTGACAGATATCTGTAGCTTCCTTGGGTTACTTGGATATTATTAATGATTTGTGAGAAATTTCTCATGATTGTCAAACCCACTTACTATGATAACTCTAAAGGGAGTCATGTTTTCTTAGAGTGATGAATGTGAATATAGCTTCAAGGAGATGAAAAGGAGGCTTATTACTGTGCACGTTCTCACACTACCCACAAGTAGATAACTTATCGTGGTATTTATTTTTTCATTGTAAAAGGTTATGGGTTGTGTGTTGATGGAAAATAAAAAAGTCATTGCTTATGCTTCAAGAAAATTAAAAATTCATGAGAAAAACTATCCAACACATGATATGGAGTTGGATGTAGTAATATTCGCTTTAAAAATTTGGCGACATTACCTCTTTAGGGAGAAGAGTGATATATATACAAATCACAAAAGTCTCAAGTATATATTCACACAGAAGGAGTTGAATATTAACCAATGAATGTGGTTAGATCTGATCAAATACTATAACTACTCAATCCATTACTACCTAGGTAAAGCGAACAAGGTGGAGGATTCTCTAATAAGAAAGGACCCACTAATTCTATCATTGATGAGTATTGAAAAGGATACAATCTTCTTATATTTGATATACATGGGAATGGGAATCATATAGAAGGAAACATCATAAATCTTTTCACAAATTATTTCTCAACAATCTTTTTTGTAAAGGTTAAAGGATTCTCAAAAGGATTATGTGGGAGTTCAGAAGTAATTTGAAAATATATTAAAAGGGAAATCCACAGTGATTAATGTTAATGTAGTAGGAATTATGGAATTTCATTCAATACGATGTGTTCCATAGAGTCCAGAGATAAAGGAATAACATTTGGATGATGCCTATAGTCCAAATTTCTCCATTCACCCAAGAAACAAAAAGATATATTGAGATCAGTGAGATAATTATTGGAGGGATAACATGAATAAGGAGATCACTGAGTATACACCAAAGTTCTTGGTATGTCAGCAAGTGAAGGAATAGAGTAATAAGTATAAGGTGATGATGTATCCATTACCCATACCCACAAGGAAATGGGAAAATATCACCATGGAATTTTTCATCGGACATCCAAAGACATCCAATGGAAGAAATTCAATCTGAGTTATTGTGGATCTTCGTACAAATACTGAACACATCAATGCAATTCAGGAGGATTTATCATTAGATCAATTATCCTGAATATACATCAGATAATTGTTAAGGATCCATGGAGTATCACTATCGATTTTATTTGATCGAGATCAAAGATACGCCCCTATGTTTTGGAAGAGTTTCCAAAACCCTATGAATAATGAGCTGAAATTTAGTACAACTTATCATCCTCAAACTAATAGCCAATCTGACCAGACTATAAAAACACTTGAGGACTTGTTTAGAGAATGATCAAAGTAATTAAAAGTAGGATGGGATCTACATAAGCCTCTAGTTGAATTCTCTTATAATAACAATTTCCACTCAAGCATCCAAATAGATCCTTACGAAGCCCTTTACGGGAAGAGGTGCAGAACAGCTGCATGTGGGGATGAATTTGGAGATTGAAAACTCCTAGGTCCATAAATTTCAATGAAATAGTGGATAATGTTAAGACCATCTAGAAGAAAAATAATGCTTCTCAGAGTCTAAAAAAGCACTATGCTGATAATTATTGACAATATCTAGAGTTTGATGATGGAGTCTTGGTATTCCTTTGCATATCACCATGAAAGAGAGTTATGAGATTTATGAAGAATAGAAAGATTAGTCTAAGGTACATCATCCCTTTTGAGATCCTTGATCACAATGGAGGAGTGGCATATCGACTTGCACTCCCATTGAACCTAACTCAAGTACATGATTCATTCCATGTATCACTTTTGAGTAAGTACATACCTGACCCATCGCATGTACTCAATCCATAGGTGGTACCATCTGATAATGAACTCTCTTATGAAGAGAATCCAGTAAAGATCATATATCATTGGGAAAACGTTCTACGAAATAACACAATTCCCCTCGTCATAGAGTTTTGGAGAAACGAAATGTTTGAAGAAGCAACATGGGAACCAGAGGAAGTGATTACACATAGTTACCCAAAACCGTTTTAGTGTGAGAAAAGGAAATTTCAAGGGTGAAATTTCTTAGGGGGGGAAGGTTTTAATGAACCGAACATTCATGAATAAAATTCCCTTTCTTTTATTTAACTAAATGTATTATGGATATAGAAAATAGAAGCACTTTTTTCCAATTGGATTTAATTGATTGTTAAGTGCCATTACCTTTGATTATATATACATTAAACAATGATCACATGTCTTGTATAAATATATGGTTTTAAACAATCCTTTTGACCTACAAAAAGGAAGTGATGGCCTCTACTAGTAGGATTGTTCCCTTTGAAGCCCATTTATCGTATATTTCATGGGAGATAGTATTTCTAGGTTTTTCCCTAGACCAATCCCAAGCTGAGATCGAACAACATAATCATGGGGGAAACCATTTACGAGATAAGTTTAAGATCATCAAGATCACGGCCCAAATCGTATTCACCCAATGGTCCCAAGAAAGCCCCACCATCACATACCATACTCTTAGGGAATATGCTGGTGTAATAAAAAGATATGTAAAAATAACCTATCATTATGATTATGTGTGTTAGTTTTGTATAGAATAAAGAATATATATTCATTTTATTATTTTTACTTTCTAAATGGTTTTTAAAGTACAAATATTATTTTTAGTTAGTATTTAAATTCAATTAAGAAATATATTTTGATGAATTAATGAACTTCTTCATTAAATAATATTTTAGTAAATTATTAATAATAAATTAATTTTTATTAAAAAGATGTTATTGTATAATTTTATGAATCCAATGGTAATTTTTATTAAGGATTGAAAACTCTTTTTGTAAAGACACATGAATTTTTAAGAAATGACTGTTTTTATTTTAAAAGTGAACATTCACATATTTAGAAATTTATTTAGAAAAAATGAATATTATTTTTGGAATCGGGATGTCAAAATTATCCAATGGTGAATATTTCAAAATTTTCTGACGCAATTGATCTTTTGGGTAAAAATTAAATACCATATAAATATATAATGTGATTTATAACATCATTATGAACCAATAGTGACATGATAAAATAAAATAAAACGGTTTTTAGTACAATATATGGTTTAAATTTAAAATAATTTCATTTTAGATTTGTTTGATTAATTTTACAATGACATAGTGGACCCTCCAAGACATATACAATATTTTATCATTTTAAAATAATTTTCTAGATAGTGTGACTCACCTCCACATAAGCTAGCCTAAAATTTTAATAATTTAGGTCATTGTTCATATAAAATAATTTTTTTCAATCCCCTATGCAAAAAATGGGCAAAAACCATGGGATGTTTTGTGGATATTAATATTTAATTATATATATTCCAAAACCTATGTTTCTAAAATAATAATGAATTCCCCTATCATTTCCTATATAAACCCACCCAAGATCCAAATTTTCTTCACTAAAAACCATTGGAGAACATACCTAGTCTTCCCTAATCTCTCTATAATCAACCCAAGGCTCCCCATGCTCTCAATAATCCCCCCCCCCTCAAGCTTTTGAAGTCACGCACTCAAGTAAGGTATTTCTTCTTTTCCGTTTTTTTCCAAGCTTCTTTATGTCAATATACCTTTCTTTTTTAAATTAAAGATGTTGGGGTCTGATTTCAATACTCCCCCATACTTACCCTCATTATTTTTAAATTAAAAGAGACCTCTTTATCTCCCATTAATCCCTCTCATGTTCTCCTAATACCATGCCTAAATTTCATAAGATTTATTCCATTTCTCATCGTTCTTGAAGTTTCTTTATTATGTTACACCTTCTATTTCAAAATTACTTGTGTTGGTAAATTTATCTATATGACCCCTTATTATCCATTTCATTTACATGTGATGATATATCCCTTTCTCTCTCATGAACCATTTTAATTAATGATTATGTCACACCGTTATGATGCAGAAATTTCAAAGTGATTTTCCATGCCAAAATCATCGTGTAGTGAATACCATGATAAGTTCTCTATCAGGACTATTCAAATTTATACACATATACTTATTGATTATATATCTTCATGTATTTATTAAACATTCATTTATCATGTAATAAATTATTATGTTTAACGATTCCAGGTTATATGATCCATGTTGTACAGTTATGCATTAAATGAAATGTTTATAAATGGTGTTCCCTGATAGGGCATTAATGCATTGGGTAATGTTTTGTATCATGACACACTATGTGAGATTAGAGTATACTCAAGATTATTCAATTGAAATGAGGTTTTACTCATTATAATTAAAATTTAATGAGGGTTTACTCATGATAATTCATGTGCAATGAGCCTTATCTCATGCTAATATCATGTTGTATGTCATTGACACATTTCCTTATTTTGATAATCATGTTATAGCATGCCTTTATGTTCATGTTTCTCTTGTGCTTCCTTGATATGACTATTTCATAAATTGTACTGTATTCATAATGTCATTCCTTTTTTACTCCCTTACTGGGTTTTAATGCTCACCCTTTTCTTTTGTATATCCTTAGGTTATCCCATGAAATGCTAATTATGAAGTAATATTGTGGTCGTATAAAAGACATATTCAATAAAGATGTTGTATTTTATGTTTTAAGTTGTTATGTAATGTTCCTAATTTCCCAAGGCACTAAACATCCTGATCTTTGGAGTTGTATTATGTTCATGTTTATGTAATAAATCATGGATAAATATGTAATAAAGAGTATGGTAGTTATCGAGGATGAATAATTTTTATGGATTAAGTTATTTATTATATAGTGTATAAAATTTTCCATTAGTTTGGAAAGTCTTGTCCTTTATTAGTTTATTGTTATTCCTATTTCATTAAATAAATAAAACTAAAAGTCCCTTAGAATGTATGTAATGAGAAAAAATTATTTTATTTATTTTATAATGGGATAATTATTCCTGGGAATATATAATTGGTATAAAATCTAGTATATAATGTATTTTCTTTCATAACATAATCCCAGTGTATGGGTTTGGTGTGTTAATGATCGAATTAAAATAGGGATAAAATACCTTTATAAGATAAGATTATATTTTTGGATAACATAAGGGTTAATAAGTTATGGTTTAACATAATTTTAATGGTATTGATATCCATTTAGGTTAGTGGAGGAAATTTTTATCATTTCAAGTGTGTGATTAAGAGAAATTAAGAAAAAAACTCTTGGAATAATCTTTAAGGATATGTATATGTATTGGATAAATTCTAAAACTTTTGGAAACATAGTGATAATACGGTTCTATTAGAAATTAAAACCATTTATAGATATGAAAAGTGGATATGGTTGTGGTGTAGATTCACATAGGGATAATGTCCCCAAAAAGGATGGTTGTGTATCATCCTAATCCTCACTCATGTGTGTAATGAGTGGGGATAATAATTAAAAAATGTATATACAATCCTATGGGATATTTGTTGGTTAATAAAATTATATTTACAAACAATCATAATAGATTTATTATGTTAAGGAATTAGGCTGGGGAATATGAGGGAAGACAACATATAGAATCCAAGATTGAACTAAGAGTGATTTTGGTTGAATTGAATGATAATGTAATAATTTGAAAAAAATAATAAATTTTCAGGTTGTATTTTTCTTATATTTATTTTAAATTAATCCTTATATGATGTTAATAGTTCATCAATCACAATTATATCATTTTTCGTTTTAGTAATGGGTGAATCGCAAAGGAACCATGTTAACATTTAATTCCATGGAAAATGTTGATATTTTACTTATAAGAAACCCAATAGTGTAAGATTGAGAGTGAGAAATTTTATGATGATACCAAACTTTATATCAAGAATTATGATTAAAAACATGAATTTAGAAATGTTTTAAACACACCAAAGTAGAGAATTATGGTGTCTCATGGAATTATATGTGGTAAAGATGGTGAAGGAATGACGATTCGATTTACTTTATGTAATAAATTTGGTAGAACTCACATAGGGGAATGAATCAAATGAATATTTATGATTCTTCACAAGTGGAAAAATAGATCATTGATAAAAATTTGAATATTATATATTATTTATTCAGTTAGCATGATAGATGGAAATGATTCTTCCCCTAATCGTACCAATGATTTTAAGGTAGACACATCTTTTGAAATTATATCTTCTGTTACATATATCTTTTAGATACACTTAACTAATTTTATTAGAAATTGGTAGATAAAATAGAAACGATGAAATTTTTTTAAAGGGTTGTAATGAAACTCTCTAAGAATTAAAATTTAAAAAATTACTTTAAATCGTAATATTTTTGATTGATTTCATCATGCATAACATTGAACTAAAACAAACAATGGAATGTAATATAAATGTTAATATAAAACCATAGATTAGTGGGTAAAAATTGATGTAACTAAATGCTAATATATATGTACAAATAAAAATAAAGGACATTATCAATGATAAGATGTTGATAAATTTAATCAGTGTAGCTAAACAACTAATAATGTTGATTTATCATTTAAAACGAATCCATAGTAAAATTTTTATTTTTATGTATTTTTTAGGAAATGAAATATCTTATGGAAAAAAATTTATTATTTATATGAATAATATATTAACATAAATTTTATTAGTAAATGATAGAATAATAAATATTTTTTATAATGATATTTTACTATGAAAACAGTTTCATTATTTTTTTTACTTTTTATTTAAATGTAAAATAATAAAATTCTAGAATTTTAATTTAAAAAAAAGTATTTTTATTTTTTGATATAATAAGTGTATATTATATTAAGATAAATTTTTAGGATTTTTCTGAAATACTTTTTTTTATGTGAATAACTAAAAATATAGTTCATTACCGATATGATAAATTTTTTGAATTTATCATTATATGAGAAATAACAATATGTTTATAAAATCCATTAACGGATGAAATATGTATTAAAAGAGTAAAAATTGAAATTTTAATTACTATTATGGAGTTATAAGACCCATGTTCTTTATTTTATAAAATTAAGCAGTATTTTCAAAAAAAGAAATGGTTTTTTATCATTTTTTATAAAATATTATATTTGGTAAAATTTAGTTTTAGTTTTGTTTGAAGATATTCATATTGTTTTTAATAAAAAACCTATTTATATCTAGAGAATCTAGTATAATTATAATTTTATCCAATAGATAAATTGTTATGAATAAAATTACACTATTTTTTCCAAAAATATTACTTTACTTGTCACATGTACTAATTTAAAAATTTATTTTTCATATATATATATATATATATTATTTATTAAAATGGATTTAATATTTTTATTTTTTATTATAAATAATTTAATAACTTCCAATTTATTTTTAGGAATTAATAGAACATTACTTACGTGAAAATTATTTACCATGGTAAAACCAAAAATATTAAAAGTGGAAATTCTATGAGTAAAAGAAATAAAAAACATGTCTAAATTTTATTTGAAAATATATTTTTGGGGTATTTTAAAACATACCACATTCCCCACTCTATTATTATCAATTTTGGAGTTTTCATAACATGTCAAACATTTTTTCTCTTTAAATTAAGTAAAAATATTATATAAAATCCATTCACTGAAATTATAAAAGGGGGATCCCAAAATCCTTCAATCCCATTAAGAAATTATTCTTCCTCTTAAAAATAATCAATTTATGCTTTCCTTAGAGTCTTATTCATTTTATATTATCCTATGATCACAATATAGTGTCTTAAGACCTCTATTTCATAGGAATCATGTAAGGAAGACGCAAAGATTTCAATGTGTGTACTCATATTATTTTCTCATTTTTTCCATTCTATATTACATGCCCATATATATTTTTTAATCAAAAATATAGTAAAATAATTATTTTTTATGAAATAACATTCAACCACCATTCGATTTTTCTATTAGGAGAAATGAAACCATTATTTGTGTGTTGTGTGGACTACCACCTCCTCAAAGTGATAAATTTGGTATTTAAACACCACATATCATATGTATTTATAAGGTTAAAATTGAATAAAAAATGTAAAATATATAATATGATTATGATTATGAGGGGAAAAATGTTAACTACCATTGTTTCCATCCTATTCTTTGAGAAAAGAAAACATTAATCGTGATTTGTATGAAATACCACCTCTATAGAGTAACATATATTTTTTTCATTTAGTTTATTTTATTTTTATTAAACACTATTAAATCATTCACATTGATAAAATAATATAAATAATATCATTATACTCCTATAATGGTTATATCATTCCCAAAATAAAACACTTTCATTATTATAATTGATAATCCTTTATGATGTTTTTTTAACAATGTTTTTATTTATTTTTTGACAACAAATATTAATAAAAAATATATTTTAATATTATGTGAAATTTGATGAATGTTTGAACCCAACACAAAAGGGGAGATAAAAACTCTTTTTGGGAATGTTTTTTTTCCAGACAGAGATGTTAGGACTAAGAAGTACAAGACCTAAATGTTTTTAAAATGATGAATGCTAAATGTTTTTCAATATTGATCATCAGACATAGGTCCATCAGTATAAATATTTGGACAAAGTTTCCATTAGAAAGATATTTGTTGCTAAAAATGGTGAATACAAGAGTTACAAATTACTCTAATTTCTAAACATAATTCAAATGATCATATGCTAATATAAACATTTCTCAACATCATGAGGGAGTCATGATACAAGCTGGAGTTTGTGATTGAAGAGATATGAATTCATTAGTGTGAAGAGCTGTGACAAGATGGAGATTCTTATTTTAGGTAAAATAGACAAACAAAATATATATATCATTAGATCAAAAAATAATAAGAGGAAAAAATAAGGATTGCTGGAATTTTTCCTTTGTGTAATCATAGAAAGAAAGAATATGTTGGGTTATAAAGTTTGGATATTTCTAAAGATGCTGAATGAAGACAATGATGTTAGGAATTCAAAATTTCTTAACCTTTCTAACTTTATGTCTGACTATTTTTTTCAAAATCACTGTTTCGATAAGTCATGAAAACTGCCATGATAAAATCTTTTGAAAAAAAGGAGGAATCATAATGATTATATCGGTTCCAGAAATCAAGAAAATGATTGCATCAGATCTAGAAGTACGAGACATATAAGTTTTTATAATTATTAATGATTCATAGTTGATGATGTTTTAAGGATTTAAACATTGAATAAAGATGACTTCTTCATATTGATAGTTTCATCTCAATGATAATTTTATCATAATGATAATTAAATTATTACGAGGATTCAACTAGACTGACTCTGAGAAGGATATTCAATCAAACTAACTCTGAGAACGAAATTCAATCTGTCTGACTCTGAGAGGAAATGACAATCAAAATAACATTGATAAGGGAATTAGATTGGAATTACTCTAAGAAGTAAAGACAATTAATAATTTGATAAGGATGTTCGGTCATAATTATCTAAGGAAGTCCCACAATAAAGAGTTGAGAAAGTTTCATCGTAATGAGAAGAGGAAGTTCCATCGTAGTGGAAAAATGTTAGGAAGTTTGAGAAGCATGATTACTAAGAATTATTAATACTAATAAATATTATTACAGAAGATTATTGAAGTGTTGAATTTTTCAAACATGATATTAAAATATTTATATATCATAGAGTTTTTGAATATGAGTAAGAGGGAAAATTTTTGAAGTTACTCAACATTTCCATTATCGGATACCTGTGAATATTTACACAATACATTCATACTTTTTAACATTATATCTGAGTGGAAAAGGTTGAGAGAAGTAGGATTTGTGTCTATGTTATCTTTCCAAAATGAGACCTCATTATAAGTTCAAACATCTAAATGTTTTTTACTGGACTCAAGAAGATTAGACTAAGAATTTGATCAACATTTTTGAAATAAAAATAGAAAATGGATTCATTATACTGATTTCATAGGATTTAATACATCATAATGAGTCAATTGGACCCAAACCCATAAAACTGATAGAATCAAACCCAACCACAAGGGGCTGAAGATCTGGAAAAATCATTTGTGAAGAATTTTGAATAAAGTGTTTATTCTTTTGTTTTGGTACTACTTTTTGTAAGAATGATTTTTAAACTGAGGAGAGTTATTATAATCATTAATATCTGGATATTGGTGCTGTATAATAAGAGTTGTAACAATATTTATTCACTAATTCATAATAGTTAATTTCCATAAACCCATGAGAGTCCATAGAAAGGATTATCTTCTCAAACTAAATCTGAACCTTATAAATCTTTTTTTCTTTACATGATTTCCTATTTTTTCATTCATGATTATTTACTAAAGGATTATAAGGATATATAATTTAATATTTTTGTGGGGTTATGTTTCTAAATATATTAAAACTTATAAAAGTGATCAATTGATTCAACCCCCCTTCTCATTTGTTATTTGATCCTTAAAAACTTCAATTGTTATAAGAGTGAAGGATCCATTACAAAACCATCATAATGGATAATATTATTTATTTAAAAAGTATATTATTTCATATGTTTCAAGGAAAAAAATATTATCGATGGATAATAGGATGATTCATTATATCTTCTCTCTTGAACTAGAATTTGTCAATACTTATACAATTGGGTCCCCCATATTTTCAAGGTTTCCCTGATGACTTTTTATAATAAGAGAAATATTGATGATGATGGAATATCCAAGAATTCTATTATTATGTCTCTATTTAAAAAAATGCATGAAATTGATGGGTCATAGAACATCAAAGAGTATGTGGAACATTCGTGAAACTATATTTTAAGGGAATACTAAAGTAATGGAGGAAAAGGAAAAAATCTAGTGTAGAATGTTTAACGACATAGGAATGAGAGATGCAGAAAATATTGGTGAATACTTCACCATGGTAAATGAATTGTTTTTAACATCTATGGATTTGGAGAAATTTTGGAAGATTCTACAACTCTGAATAAATTTATGGGAAACTTTCAGGCATGTTTGATTCTCATATTTTTACATTAGAAGATAAATATTATTTATCTCTTGGTGATTTTCATATCCTTGTTGTTTCTTATGAAATAATAAAATACCCAATGTTAAAAAATAATATGAAAGATAAAATGTCTTCTAAAGATGTGAGAAAGATGAATTATTAAGATATTGAAGATATTGATTCTTCTGATTCCAAAGAAAAAGTGTACGATGAGTTGAGTGACAAAATCATATTTCCTATATCAATGAACTATTTAAGATGAATATGATGGTGTGGAGTTAAAATTACCCTAAATGGTTTTGAGTGTGGTGGAATTGGACATTTAGATATGAATTTTCCAAAGAATAATTTTGGAAAATATCGAGATAATTTTGATGAAAAACCTCAATGGAAGAATTTTAACAGATTTACTGAAGAATAAATGTCATCCAAAATATATAAGAATAAGCTTACGTAGAATAAGAAAACTATGTTGATTATGAATGAAAAAATTGACTCAACATTAAATAGTTCTTTAGAAGTTTAAGGTCCATAAATGGTTATAACATTCATTAAAAAGGTTAAAAAATTTAAGACTCCATAAATAGGGATAAATAATGAGGGGAAGAATCTTACAGAGAATATTAGCTCATAATAAAACATGCTATATATATTGAGAAAAATAAATCACTCAAAATAACTCATAATGAAAAATAATGATGGTGGAAAACTTTTTAAAGGTGAAAAATATTTTTTACATGAATGATGAAGATTATATCTAGGATATATTAAGTTACAAATATAGATTTTATAAATAAGGAAATATGGTTAATGATCTTAGTAAGAATCCAGAATCTAAGGAAGAAGAAGTCAACATGATTCAATAAAAACATCATGAGTCAAAAATTATATTGAGGATGATGAAATTATTCTTCAAAAATGCATAAAAAGAAAAATATGATACTTAAAAAGTTACTTACAAAGTTTAAATCGAGAATCACGTTAAATCCTTACCCACCAAAAATAATATTTCATCTGATTTTTCTAATATTTCATGTGAAAAAATTGTTTTGAAAAAATGGATTGAAAAGGTATGTGATAATCTTATCACATCTAAAAATATGAAAGTTACCTTTTAGGTAAGGATGGTCCATGCCAAGGGTATGTTAGAGTATGAATAAATAATAATCCACAATAAAGATTCTACATAGAAAGATCATGAATCTATAGAAAATCAAGAATTGATGGTTGTTATTGGTGATGTAGATTGTATGGGAACAGGGCTTATATTTTATGGTCTAGCTTATCTCTTCCCAGAAATAATTTTTATAATATTGGAATAAATAATGTGATTATAATGAGTAACTTTCTTATAGTTTTGAATGTTTAAAGAGTAAAAATTCAAGATGTTTTAATTTTTCAATTTTTTTTCTTAATTTCTAGAAGAAGTTTTAGAAAGATTTGATCAGGCTAGTCATCATTCTGAAAGATGTGTGACACTCTATATAGAATATTTTTTATGGTAGAAAACAAAAGGTGGTAGGAATGAATAATTCTGATTAAATATCTTCTTTGGTTGATACTTACATGAAAGAAAGTAAAAAACTAAAACCATGGATAATTGATAGTGGTTGTTATTCTCACATGATAGGCGACTAAAAAATATTGAAACTTGTTTAAATTCATGATGTATGATCTCTAACCATTGGGAATATTAGTTCATTAAATCAAAAGGTCTCATAATGGCTGATATTGAAGCTAAAATGTTTAAATATAAAGATGTCTTATTTTTTTAGGCGATAAAACATAACATGCATTGTGTAAGTAAAAATTTTTATGATGGAAAATAAGTGATTTAAAAAACATATTTCTACATTATTAATATTGTAAAATATTGAAAATTTATTACAAAAGGAGAAAGAACGAGCGTGAATATCTTATAAATACGAGAATTTAATGACTCGTGTTACTTAAGTGCTGAAGATGAAAATAAGTTGTGGAAATGAAGACATGGCCGCTTTGGGTAGAAAATTATAAACATTTTTTCTAGGGTTGGTGTTGTTTGAAACATTTCATAATTGTAAATAAGCGAGTAAGATGTTTTTGGAACTTGTTAGAATGGTAATATGACTAATACAATTCATAAGAGGGATGAGATTAAGTCTACATGACCAATTGAACTTATTCATTCTTATTTATATGGTCTGATTTGACATAAATCAAAAAAATAAATTTTTTAATTTATCACTTTTATTGATTATTTTTCTCGGATGAAAAAACTCAAATTTATAAAACACAATTCAGCGGTTGTAGAAATTTTTTGATTCTTTAGAAAAGAATTTGAGAAATAAATGGGGGTTATATAAATAATCTAAGAACATACAATAGAACATAGTTTTGAAGAAATAATTTTGAAACATATCTTAAAAATAATGGTATTAAACATTAGTATAGTCCTATATATACCCCCCGAAAAAATGGAGTAGCTTAATTGATGAATGGATGTTTGGTGGAAATGGGATTAACCATGTTAGTAGAATACAAACGTTCAATGTTCTATTAGAGTTAAGCTGTTAGTAATGTTGTACATGTTTAGAACATATTTTTATTAATGATTGAATCCAACATGAATTCTGATAAAGTGTTGTTTAAAAAAATAAATCATTGAATTACTTAAATATATTTGAAATTCTGTGATTACTTGAAATAAAAAATCTGGATTTGGAAATTTTTTTTGAGAAAGTGGAGGAAGGATATTTTTGGGATCTTCACTAAATGGAAGATGGTTAATATATTTAAAGAAACATTTACAGATGTTGGTGGAATCATTTGATGTGAACGTTATTGAGAATACAACATATTTATTGAAATATTTTGTGAATGTTGAGGATGAAAAATCTAAATTTTTCAAGAAAAATGAATGTGTGAAAAGTAATGTGAATAATGATTCAGACAAATCTTGTGATGAGGAGGAAAGTGAATAAAGAAGAGTAAATATGAGATTTAATACATTGAAAAAACATGTTGAGACTAATAAAATCATGGGAATTTGAAAGATCTAGATCAAACTAGATGAAAGGTTTGATTAGATAATAAAACTTCACACATCTCCAAATTCAAAACAGGATATGTTTTACAATATATTTAACATAATGAATCAGTGATTTATATAAATTATAGGTTGGATGAAATTTAGAAAAAGTAAACATGGGAACTTTTTCAACAAATGTAAAGTAAAAATGGTATTGAAATAAAATGGGTTTAAATAAATAATTTGAATGAACATGGGAAGTTTCAAGAAAACAATCTACTATTGTTTTTAATGTAAATTCAAGGGTGTAAGTTATGGATTTTTTTGAAACCTTTTCCCCCATTTTAAGGATAGAAAATATTAAAATGTTTATATCAGTAATTGCTCACAAAAATTAAAAAGTTTATTAGCTGGATATAATGTCAAAAATTCTAAATGGATAAATTGAATTAAAGGTTTACATTAAACAACATTTTGTTTTTATACTTCTTGAGGATGAAAAAAACGTTTCTACATTTAAGAATGCATTGAATGGACTGAAACAATCTCTATATTCATAGTATGATAAGCTTGAAAATTGTTTCATAATGACGAAAATTTTTCAAGGAAATGTTGATAGAATTTTATATGGGATATATTCGGACTCCAACTCACAAATTTTTATTTTATATGTGGATGATATAATTTCTTCATCGGATATAGAATATTTTCATAAAAAATATGAAGAAATGAAAAAAAACATTGATATTTCAATTTTAGGAGAATAAGAATTATTCCATGGTTTACATGTTTGAAAAAAAAAGAAAAATACATTTTATTTTCTCTAGAAAATTATGATGGTGGAATTGTTAGAAATGTTTAAATGAATGAATCCAATGAATTTTATACATTCATTTTAGTTGGGATGACGTTGAATAAATATGAGTTATGAAAAAATTTGAATCAGAAAGTCTTTAAAAATAATATAGGAATTCTACATTACCTTACATCCTCAATACATTATATTTTTTGTGATGTGAATTTGTGTGCCAAGTATCAATGTAATCTAAAATAATCACATCTGTTGGTAGTAATTTTAATTATGAGAAATGTACAAGGAACAACATCACATGGATTTTTATGAAAAATAAATTATGAGATGAATTTTCATTGTTATACTAATACTGATTGGGATGGATTTTTTAATGACTGAAAATAAATCATAGGAGGAACATTTTTCTATGGTGAATATTTTTTAACTTGGAATAGTATGAAAGAATGTTCAGTAAATTTGAGCACATGGGAATCAGGATATATTGTGTTTACTCAGGATTCTACTCATATGTTTTATAATAACTTTCAACAAGATGATTTTAATGTAAATGCTTCTAAATCATTAATGATACATTGGGATAATCATAGTGAAATTGATATTCCTAAAAATATTATCCAACATCCATGATAAAATAAATTGATATAAATCTTAACTTTTTAATATAGAATGATTATTTAGGAGTTTTTTATTTAATATATCTCAATGAAGTATCAAATTTCTGAAATCATTACAAAATAAATAACAACAGAATGGTATTTTTTGATGAGGATGCAACTTCAAGTTCATCCTCCACTAAATACATCCTAAATATCGTAAAGAAATTTTCCCACCATTCTTTAAATTATGTTGATAAATGGGGAGATAAATCAACAAAATGTCAATTTTTAAATAATGTTTTACATAACTTTATTTTGTGAATATGAATAGGTGTTTACCAAATAATGGTACAGAATATAATCAAGGGGGAGAGAAAAATAAAAGTGAGAAAATATAAAACTGAAGGGGATTTTATCATTTCATGGAAATAAAGAAATCATCAAGAGATGGAATTATTGAAACAAAATTACATTATCAAGTAGTGTGGTGTAAGGACACTCTCTTTTGTGAAAGGATATGTTTTGATAAAAGATAAAAACTCTGAGTTTTTTTGAAACATTATTGTGAGAAATTGTGATAGTTTGAAAACTGGTGAGTTGTAATAGTCATTAATTAATGTAGTAAAACAAATAAAAAGTAGGAGATTGAAGAACCATTTTGATGTTTTTTTTAACAATGTTTTTATTTTTTTTAAACTAATATTATGTAAAATAATTTTTTTGTACAGTTGAAATTTGTTGAATGATTGAACAAAACATAATGGGGGAGAAAATTTATGTTTTTGAGAAAATTGATTTCTAGATGTAAAAGTTTCGAATAAGACATACCATATGTAATAGTTTTCAGGAGGACACAATATAAATTTAATTTAATATTTTATCAATAGAAACTGGTCTATTTTATGAATAATCAGTCCAAGTTTCTATTTGAAACAAAATTATTTATGAAAATTGTGAAGTCCGGAGTTATAATGTTCTATACTTTATTACCTTAATTTATATGATGATATACCAACATTAAAAGTTCCCAAGTTCATGATAAATTCATAAAACAATAATGAGTTTTTGATTGAATTGTTTTGAATTAATTGGTGTGAAGTAACATAAGAAGATGAAGATGCAAATTTTCAATCAGATCAATAAATAAAATATAGAAATAATCAGATCCAAAAAAATTGGAGGTATAAATTGTTGATTTGTGGATGCCTTTAAATTCCATAACTATATAAATAAATAATTTGATGAGTTAAAATTTCATCATTTTTAAAAAGAGGTTGAACGAAGATAGTGATTTCATGAATTACAATGGCATTAAACATTCTATATTTATGTCAGATGATGACATTCCAATTTTTAAGTTCTCATAATTCATGAAAACTATATTGATAAAATATTTTGATGAAATGGATGAATCAATAACTCTGTATTTGTTCCAAGAATCATGATAATATTTTCCTCAGATCTACAAGTTCAGGGCCTAGATGTTTTTAGATGTCTGAATAAGTTCTAGCTGATGAGGACTGAATGATTTAAATTATGTAGAGTGAAGTTTACATCCTAATTATAATTACATTATAACGAGAATTAAAATATAATGATAATTCCATTTTTATGAGGATTCAACCAAAATGAATTTGATAAGTAAATTCATTTAGAATGACTGTGATAAGGAAAGTCAGTTCGACTAACTCTAAGAAGGAATGTCAACCAAACTAAATCTAAGAATGAATATCAATTGGACTGACTCTAATATGGAAATTCATTTCAAAATTAGCTGAATAAGATTCGACATAATTATGCGAGGATGTTTCAATACAATGAGTTCATGATGTTCCATCGTAATGAGATAAGAAGGTTCCATCATACTCAAGAAATGGTTGGAAGTTTAAGTGGGTCGATTACAAAGAAGATTCAATACGACTAAAGAAGATTCCTTAAAATTAATAAAGAGTATAAGTGGTCAAAATTGAAATTCAAATATAAATATATCTAGGTAATTTTGAATTTTAGTAAATAAAGAAATGCTTTTGGATATCCCACCATTTCCATTATGCAATGTCGATAAGTATTTTCATAGAATACGTGTACTTTAAAACATTTTATGTGAGCAGAAAATGTGGAGCACAACTAATTTTTTAAGGATAACTTTCCAGACTAATATATAATTAAAAGGTTAGACATCTGAATTATTTTTTTACTTGACTAAGGAATATAATAATGAACATTTGAGTAGAGTTTGAGGAATTCAGATTAAAAATGGGTTCATCGTATTGATTCCACTAGAATTAATTCATTAGACTAATTCGTTAAGACACAACCCCATCAGAGTGAAAGAATTGGAATCAATCATGTCGAACAAAGGATATGGATAGAGAATTTTGGAGTAGTTTGAACAAATTACATAATTACTTTTTTAATCTCAATTATATTCAAGAAATCTTTGTAAACTAATTGGATTATTGTAATCATCCTTATTGGGATATAAATGTTGTATAATGGTTTTTGGAAAAAAAATTATTCAATTATTCCAAATATTTAATTTTTATTTACCCATGGGGTGCCTATGGGAATGATGTAGGTTCTCACAATGGAGACAGACCTTGTAAATCTTGTGTGCATTAATTAATATCCTACATTTTCATGCAATAGTATTTACTAAAATATGATCAGAATACTTGCATTAATATTTTTTTGGGAATTTTTTTGAAAATATTAACACTTATAAAAGTGAACAACTAATTCAATCTGATGCCTTCTCTATTTTTATTTAATCCTTTCGAATAAAAGTACTCATCCATTAATTATGGTATGTTTACTTTTAGATTGGTATGACCACCTACATGAAAAATTATATAAAATAATATTATGAATGACTATGAAAACTTAATTAATAATAATATATGATATAAAAAAGAAAATAATTATTTTACTTTTTTAATGTAATGGTAAAAATAATTTTAAAATCAATAATTAATATATCAATGGTTTCTCATTACAAATCATTAAAACATTACTATCACTAATTTTATATTTAATTACAAAAAAAATCCATTATAGATAAATTCTAACAATATAATTAATTAAAAATAATAAATTCAAGTGCATTTTCTTATCTATTAATGATTAATTTTTAGAGAATAATGGCGAACCAAACAATTATTATGAAACTAGTTCCAAACAATCAATATTACACACAACTCATATCTAATGTACATAATAACTAATATATATACGGACAATATTTATAAATTATGTTTATTAAAGTATATAGGTATGAATAATTCTCTTAAATATTTGACTAAAATATTAATTTTTTTGTACATAGGAGATTCATGTTATTTAGTTGAAGTCATGAATTAAGGTAATGTTTTTTTCTAAATCAGTTTTCTTCTATTGATTTACAAGAATTCTTATTGAACTCTATTTTTCCATTATTTATTTTTTATACTAAAAGAGTAATTTTTATTATATGTCCTTTTAAATTTTTTGGTTACTTCAAGTATCTCTTATGACCTTCTTATCTAATGATTATTACCTCAAATATTATGTTACTTATAGTGGTTTATTATCTCAAATTTTCACCCATTGAGTAATATTTACTTTTAAGCAATATGTTTTATTTGAAATATTGTTTCTAATAAACATTTATATTTTTGTATCATTTTCCTCTAGTTATTCATGGTTTTCAATATTTCATTTTAAATCATATCCTTCAAGGGGTTCTGAATCTAAAGATTTTAAGGCTGTAAGGGGTTCTATTTCTAAAATTTTATTTCATGAGACATGTTTGATATTGCACACCATTATTTATTTATATTTTTTATTCAGTATAATATTCATATTTTTATGATGTATATTCCATTTAATAAGATTTTAATGTCCATTTCATGATCTACCAATCAAGATCCTTTGATTCTTACATTACCAATGTCGCGAGGGTTTTGTTTCCAATCTCACTTCTCAAATAGATATTTATTTTGAATGATAATGCATCTGGTGAATTTCAATAATTTTTTCCACAAAAAACTTTACCATTTATTATTCTCAAGTCATTATTGGGGTTTCATTCATCTTCTCCCTTTTTCATTTCCCCCATATAACATTACTAACCCATTGTAAGGAAACTGGTCCTACTTTTACTTTTTACTTAAGGAACACATTTTTTCAATGTCCATATTCATGGGATGAATTTGATAATTCCCATTTATATGACTCAACAGTTTATTAAATACATTTTCTACTAATTAACCATATTTAAATTTTTAAAATAAATTTATACAATTTTCTATATGGATTTGTTTCATCAAATTTTCATATGTATATCTTATTAATTATTTCCACATGAACACATTTTTTCACTACCTTTTTCATTCTATGTGAATATTTCTCTCTTAGTTTTCCATGTATTATTGAATAAATTATTTTACTACTTGGTTTATAAAATATTTCCCTAATAATATCTTCAAAATATCTTGGACATTCCATATTTTTATAGCGATTTTTTTATAAAACTCACAAAAATTAGTTTTCATATCAGTCATTGTCCTTTGACAAATATTATGAATCATCGAGGATATAATAAAAAATTTAAAATATAATTCATTTCTCTTGATGGATTATGTAATGTTATTTTCTATCAAAGATATGATCAATCAAGTCCTTTGTATTTCCAAATCCTCCTCTTTTATAGGGATTATTTTTCTTCCAATACCATTCCACTTTGAACACTATATATTTACTTTGTTTGATTGAAGGAAATTTAACCAAATTTCATGCATCATTTTAATGGGTAAATTATTTAATTTTAGATATACTACTTTGTTTATTTAGTGTTATTTTTAGGGATTATTACACAAAAATCTATTCCATTTTTTGATTTGAGAAATATTGAAAATACGTATACCTATTATTATAAAACATATTTTCATTGTATACTAAGGGATATTAGTTATGTATTTTATAGATCATTCATCCATTTATATTATTAATTTATCGTAATTATATATAACTGTATGGGTCCTAACTATTTATAGCCCCTAAATGTATCGATAGATCTCATTAGACAAACTATGTTTGGTATTTTAGGGAATTCCTACCGAAAACAAATTTCCATGACACTAGAACATGATGGTAAGATATTGATGTCTGAGATCAGGATATCTTAGATTATAGAATGTAATTAGTTATACAAAGTTTTCATTTCATCTCTAAGGAATCATGTATTGTTATTCAGATGATCTTTTCTTTCACATTATTATCTACATATATATTATGCTTTTAGTTTCATTCTATTTTGGGCTTATTTTTTTAATTCCTTACATATTATTTATAACCACATTATGATCTCTTATGATCATTGGTTATTATATCTTATGTTTACCCTTAATTATAATTTGTTCACACCCTTTTTTATCTTTTCATTTCTTAAGTTTTTGAGGAAATATATGTGACAATATATGAGTACTTGTATTTCTTGTGTAGATAATTTTTGGAGATTTTGAATACATATTATGGATATTTTATTTTCCTATATAGTGAAACAAATTTACATTAGTTGAGAAAGACAAAGGATATATGAGTTTATGATTTATTCAATTTACTTAATTCTCTAAACGTAAAATGTCTTTGTAATGTATATAATGAAATATTGTATTTATTATATTTAATAATGGGATAGTTATGTTAGGGAATATAAAGTTGGTATAAAAACTAATATGTAATGTATGTGTTTTCAGCATCATATCATAGATTATAGGTCTAAGGTTTTATAGTTGGTCTCTAAGTAGGGTTTTTATAAACTTTTAGATTATGATTTTATTTGTGGACAATATAAGTGTTTATAAGTTTTGGTAGAACGTAATTCTAATGGTGTAGATGAAACATTATGTTATTTGATATAATGTTGAATATTTTAGGTACTATTATAATATTATTTAATAAAATACATATAGACTAGTCTATAGGACAAGTATTAGTATAGTATAACATCCAATTGTTTTCTTAATGTAGACATTATGTAGTGTTAATAGAAATTATATCACTCTTTAGATACCAGCATGGGCATATGGTTCTAGGAAATAGTCACCTATGGATACTATCTGTTTAAAAGTATGGTTGAGTATCAATTAAATATTCACCCTAGTTCATAATGAGTTTGAACAAGACTACACAATTGTGTAGAAAGTCTCAAGGGATGTGTTTTATTAATCACATTCACATTATAAGAAATTATAAGGATTTATTATTTAAATTAATTAGGATTAATAATATGATAGAACCCAACCTAAATAACCCTAGATTAAATCAAGAGTTATTTATATTAAATATAAATCCAATTTAATAATTTATAATAATAAGACATGTTGAGGATGAATTTTTCAGGTAATTATCATACAATAATCTTATTATGGTGTTAATTTTTCACTGCTTATAATTAACTCCTTTGGTATTTGTAAAGGTTGAAACCCAAAGGAATAAGTTTACAATGGATTACATAGATAATGTAGTGGTTTTGTTAATTATGAACTTAATGGGAAATGGAATTGATTGAGAAATATTTTGATTATACAAAACATCTATCAGAAATTATGATTAATAATATGAACATAATTGAATTTCCAAAGACACAAATGAGGTGAGGGATGCAATCTCATGTAAGTCTAGGAAATAATGATGATGAATGAAAGAATATTCAATTTCTATTTTATAAAAAATACAATATGGATCATCAAGGAGAATACCTTAAAAGAACCTTAATATTCTTCAAATGTAGAAGAGAAGGGTGTATGAAAAAATATTCTATGGAAAGATGGAGAGATTGGTTAACCTAATAGAGGGAAAAGTTTTTTCCCAATGTCATATATATGATATTATGGTAGACACCTCATTTGAAATTATATATTGAGGTATGTCTATCTTTTAGTTACCCTTAACTAATTTTATTAGTATGTTTTAATTAAAATTATGAAGAGTTAATTTATTTAATGGGTGAGGGTGAATGTAACACACAATTAATTTGTAAAATATATTTTACATTAAAACATAATGTTTATGATAGTTTTCTCCATATATAACACCAAACAATAATTAACCATTAAAATTTATATAACCATTAAGATGTAGCTATTGAGTTGTTGGGTAAAAATAGATGTAACCAAATTATGTAATATAAATAGAAATAAAAATAATGGTTATTATTAATGATAAATAATAGAAAAATTAAATTAGAATAAATATATAACTAATAAGACTAATCTAGGATTTAAAAATGATACTATTAAAAAATTCATTTTTATATGTTTTTTTTGGAAACTAGATATAGTATGTATAAATTATATCTTTGACATGAGTAATATAGTTACACCAATATTATTACTAATTTATATAATAGTTAATATTTTTTTGAAAGTTATTTTCCTAATAATACATTTTTATTTGTATTGTTATAGTTTTATTTAATATTAAAATTCTAAACATTAAGAATTTGTATTTGAAAAAATGAAATTTATTTTTACCATCATTATTTCAATGTTATCGTAATATTATTCTTTGGTACTCTTCTGAAATATTATATTTTTTGGTTAATATTGAAAAATATATTAGTTTAGCAATACAAAAATTTTTATCACTTTCTCATTATATAAGAATAAATTGGATATTGATAAAACCCTTTAAAGGATAAAATATAAATTTATTGAGTGAAACTATAAATTTTTAGTACCATTAAAATTTTAAAAAACAAATTGTTAACATTTTAAAAACATAAGTAATATCTTCAAATAAATGAATTTTCTATCATTCCATCATTTTTATTAAAAATTATTTTGGTAATATTATATTCTTATTTACTTTTAATGTTTCATAATATTTAATTTTGTTTATAAAAACATATTTATATATTTAAAATAAAAAAATCAGTTTTCTTAATCCTAAATTTATGCTTAAATATACACTTTTTTTAAAAAATGGTGTTTTACTACTTACATGCGGTGATGTTAAAATTTATTTTTCATATAAATAACAATTTTAAATGATAAAATGGATTAAAAATTACCAATTAGTATGTAAAAATTATATAATAAGGTCTATTTAATTTTTATGCATTAAAATTAAATTACAAAGGTAAAAATGAGATACTGTTGAAAAACGAAAAATGGAGAAAGTGAAAATTATTTGTGTAAAGGAAAAAAAATATGTGTGAAATGAATGGTTGATGGATTATCAGCCTTATGTCACTCCACATCATTTAAATCAATTTCTATGTCTTATTTACATCTGAAACAAGCTCTCTCTTTATATTAAGTTGACATTTTAACAAAAAAATCATTCTCACAATTTATAAAATAGGCCTATAACCACCCATTAAAGCCCACCCAAAAATTATATTTACTCCAGAAAAACAACCATTTATACTTACCTTAAAATAATATCCATTTTATTTGTGCCTCTATTATTATGATATATTCTTAAGATATCCAATTCCAAGGAATCCTCTCAGGAAATCAAAATATATATAAATATGAGTACTCATATGTTTCTATCTTCCATTCCTTTCTAACATAAATTTCCAAATATTGCATTATAATTCCTAGATAATAAAACAAGTATTATTTTTTACTCATTTTTATTATTCTATGTTAATAATTATTAGACACCTTTCTCTATTTCAGTTAAAAAAATTAAAATTCCATTTGTGAGTTGTGTGAACTACCACCTCCATGTAGTTACCACTGTAACATTTTACGATTGCATATCATAGATAGTTATACGGGTAAAAATAAAGAATAAATGTGAAATGTATAATATAATTATTATTTTTAATAGAAAAATTATAATATACCTTCTTTCCCTTTAATTCCTCTTATAAAATCATTAACTATAGAATGGGTGGATTACCACCCCAACGAAGTAACATATCTCATTTTTCATTTAGTTTATTTCTTATTTATTATATATTACTTGAATTAGATTAAATACAAGAAAATTATATAAATATTATCATTATTATTCTTCAATAATGATTTCATTCCCAGAATAAAGCAATTTTATAACCATAATTATCTATTAAGTATGGTGTGTCCGTGTTGGGTCTTTCTAACCAGCAACATAAACTATGCTATAAATTATTTTCATATATGACTGTTATAAATTAATTCCTAATAATAAATGATATAAATAAGTAAATTATTATTATTTTTTGTTCAAAAATGGTAACACTAATATTAAACTCATTAATTAAGATACCAATGTTTTTTTAGAAATCACTTAAATATGACCATCAATGATTTTATCATTATGTATTGTAACCAAAACCTCTATATTATGAAATTCTAACACTATAAATAATTATAAAGAACAAATTATAGTATCTTGTATTATTTTTCAATGATGATAATTGGGATAATAATGAATAAGAACTTCAGTATTGTGAAACTTGTTCAAAAAAATCATGATTACTTACCCTAAACCCCTCTCTAAAAATATATAACAATGTATCATGAGAGATAATGAACCATGAGTCCCACCTCCAATGGAACAGGGTTTAGTGAAAAGCACCAAGAGTATAAAATAATCTCACATATGGGAGGTATTAACCTTGTATATTAAAATATCACAAGGATATATCTTAAATGAAAACCAAGAAACCATAGTAGAAAATATAAAAAAACACAAAACTATTCCACCACAGATGAATAGTGTCAACCGATATAGAAGAATGACTAGTAAAGTACCAAAAGTGAATTACTATAGTTTTTACTCAAAAACAGCACCAAAACAAGCTAAAAATTTCATATTGGTCTCTAAACTCTTCCAGTATAAATGAAAAATATTTTATATACATAGGGTGAGCATACAAGTATACTTAGTAAGATCACACCCATGGTCTCGATTTCACTTGTGAAAAGATCTTTATAATGCACCAATGAATAAAAATTAGAACCAATAGGAACCTTAATATTTCATCTAACCAAAATCTACTCCATCATGAATTGTTCACCAAATCATGCATTGAATATAGTAACATATCATCAAGAACATAACAAATCAAGGCTCCCAAAATCCACACCCCCACTGACTTTCTACTAACACACCCCTAGGTCAAATGTC
Source organism: Viscum album (assembly GCA_963277665.1). NCBI lineage: Eukaryota > Viridiplantae > Streptophyta > Magnoliopsida > Santalales > Viscaceae > Viscum > Viscum album. The sequence continues at coordinate 2,009,882,967 of OY728121.1, read as the reverse complement.
GTTTACTCTCATTCCTTATGTGTATACCTCATCACAAACCATCCATCTCTGATATGGGTTGGGATGCATCCATTCATACCACAACCAAGTAAGGTCTAGCATCTTGTTCATGCATCTAATATCATCACATTATGTCTCTCTTAAAAACATATAGTCCATCACATCACATCTCACCTCTTTATATAAACAGAGTAGTATGTTATCATTAATGTGAAGTAAATAAGCCTTGTTACCTTATCCTACCACCCATGACCACAACCGCATAACACATCTCACAATAGAATCACTAAATCACACCTCACCCAATTACAGCTTGGCCATCACAACACATCTTTCCCAAATATACTGGATCCATTACTGTTGAATGAAGAGTGGAGAAGATGTGGTAGCCAACCATCAATTTGACTGCAATCTTGGATGTCATGGAAAACAATAGAAACCAAAAACCTCTAAGAATTTTTATGGTTATCCAATATGGTTGGGAAGTGTATAGAAAATAAAATAAAATAAATAATATATAGATAATATTCAATACCCAACATAACTGTTCACAAAAACCACACTAGGACACACAACCACCTCTATTTCACCACATGTCAAATATCACAACTACAACCACCACTATATTCAACACACCACAAAACTTCCACACAAGCTATATGATTCCACTTATAAATAAATTTTCAAAAAAAGTTATTTTTTAATCCATTTAATTTCACATTGTAGAACCCCTTCATTTATTCAATTAATTCTATCTATTTACCACATATATAGTCCATACTAAAAATATTCATTTAGTAGCCCATTCATATTTATTTTCATTATTATAATTTATTCTATGTTAACCAGAAAACTATCATAACCACGCTACTAAAAGGCTTACCCAACTCACAAAAAACATCACCACAACACCCGCATGTCTTTTTAATCACACAACACATTCACAACTCACAATGAAAACATATCACACAACACCACCGTACACCATAAACATATCATGTCTCCACCATTGTGCACTCTATCCAGCACACAACTTCCCAAAACCATTGTGCATCACAACCGTGGAACACAACAACCGCACAACTTCCCACATCACATCTATTCCAACCAACCACAACATCATATCCCCACACATCACACAACCTAGCAAGTCACCTCCATCACCATACAAAATCTTAGACCATATAGGTAAACACAACAAGAATAATCACACAAAACTAATATTCATCTCGACTTCGAAAAAATTATTCATTTAATTTCATTGAATTACTTATTTATTTTTCATGGGTATTATCACACAATATTTATTTCCATATGATACCAATTTATTATCCATATATACATTCTTAAATTTTTATTCAGGTTTTGATCACAAAATTACAGTATAAGGGTCTCACAACATAAAAACTATTGTAAAAATAGGGCTCCAAATAGCCGTGATTTTTTTTCGAAACAAGAAGTCATATTATCATCATAAATTGCAACAAAGTAGTAATGACTAAGATTAATCCCCATCCCTATAAATTATAGTTATTCCACATGTTTTCCTTTATTACATTTACCCATTCAATATACGTAATTGGAAACCAAACCATGAAATCCCTAAAACAATTATGTAAACATGTTAGAATAAGGATCCCCTAACTTGAAGATGTTTTATGATCTTGTTGTGGAGCACTAGATGAAGAAGTACCCTCCAAAAAACCACAACCACACTATGAAACTCTGGATCACCCAAAATTTTGCAAAAGGTTTATCTAAAATATAGCTAACATCCATCATGAACCAAATCATCATCACCACAATGAAACCAAGAAGTAAATGGAATGAAAATAATGGGGAGAGGGTAAGAAACTCACCACTGATCACTAACAAATAACTATTGAAACTCATTGATCAAGGCAAGGAAATATGTGTTGGAAAGTCTCCCTAAATCACCATGTTTTCTCCCAAAACTGAGTGGAATAATGGATTAATGAGAGAAAACTCGGTGGAATAAGACTATTATACATTCTATAAGTCACCACATTTTTAGGTTAAATTCCATATTTTTGTTGTAAATTACATAGGATCCATGGAATAAAAGTCATAAAACCAGATTTATACTGTGAATCCCTTTTTAACTAGAAAACATGGTGCCTAGAGATAGATGAAACTGATACCATAAATTATATTCTTATAGTCTATAACCATTTGGAACTTTGTCGCTTACCACATACAAACTGTAAACTATTGTCCACACAAGCTGTAAAGAACCAATTCATAATGGGAATCTCATTTTTACTCAATCAATTACTATGGATACATGTCTAAAACTCAACTCTACATAACTCCCCAAAAGGATCCTACAAATCACCCCCACCACAGAAAAGTATAAAAGTAATGGGATGATAAGTAACATACCATTATGTTATATACATCTAAAATTATTATCGTCCTCATGATCCCAAGCCAAACCCTAAAACGGTGTGGGTCTAAAAAAGATTCATGTAAGATGCCTCTCATGGTTCTCTTTACACCTCAAACACTACCACCATCCTAATACACCAACCAATACAACCACAAAACATCCTGCAAAGACATTATTACCACCTCTCACTGGGAATAAAAATACACATCTAGTAGTATACACAATACAATACCTTCCTACCGAACCATCCACAAACCCATATCAACCTACACACATCCTAAACCAACACCCTCTACAACCAACACAGAAAACATTTCCCTAATAATACGAATCAATAAATTCGACCTTCCATGTCAAGATGTTGTCCTATTTTAGTGGCATTGACTCACCCAAAAAAAATTAATCATGTCACAATATAATTCATCTCGATTAGGTTTTAGGTTTTATAATCTTCATATGTTGCAATCATTATGACACCACACATTAATAAGGGAAATAACTCATCCCAATAAAAAATAGGATTCAAACATCATATAAACAAGAAAAATAGAAAAAATAAAAACTCAAAAACCACTCTCAGTTTTGGGAATGAATTTCTTCTATTTATCCCACATACTCTCCCCATGGTCTCCATAACTCCAAAACACACAAACCATTGGAATGGTTCTCCCAAGAAACATGTAATGACCCAATGTTTCATTAATGGAAAATCCCTCTTGAACTAATTAAATGTCTCTTTATGTTTATATAAAATGTCAACTTCTTTGGTATTATGTTAAGAATTCTGACTGTTGCTAATATAGTCATTGAACAGTGATCACATGATTAGTATAAATATAAGACTTTATCAAATCCAATTTACTCAGACAAAGGAAGCGATGGCATCATCCAGTAGAATTTCCCTATATGAAGCCCATTTATCAGAGCTCTGAAAAGAGGTGGCATCTTTGGGCTTCACCATGGACTAATCCCAAGCTGATCATCATCATGTCAAGCTCAAACATGACCGTCTACGGGAAAAGTTGAAGTTGATTGAAATTACCACTCGAGTGATGTTATCTGAGCCACCCCAAGAGTCTGTCACCATCACACACCTTACCCTTAGGTCTTATGCAGCTGTTTTTAGGGGTTATGTAACAAATAAGTAGTATTATGTTCATGTACATTATTTGTGTATATAATAATGAATATAATTTCGAGTCATACATTGTAAATAGTTATAAAAGTACAAATGGTGTTTTTAGTTATTATTTAATTAAGAAATATATTTTATTAAATTAAGGAATTTTTGATTTAAATAATATTTTAATAAAATAATAATATTATTATTAAATTATTTTTTATTATATATAAATGATCTTATAATTTTATGAATGTAATTAAAAGTTTTATTATGGTTTGAAATCCATTTCTGTCAAAACCCGTGAATTTTCCATAAATATCAGTTGTTATTTTAAAAGTGAAAATTAATATATTTATAAATTTATTTAGATAAAATAAATGTTATTTCTGGAATCAGGATGTTGTAATTATGCAACGGTGAATTTTTCATAATTTTCAGAGATAGTCCAATGTTTGGGTAAAAATTAAAACCCGTTTAAATATATAATGTGTTTTATGACATCATAATAACCCAATAGTTATGTAATAAAATACTATAATCTTTATGTTCGGATAATATATGTTTTAAAATAAAAATAATTTGATTTTGGGTTTTTTGAACTTACTTTTCAAAGCAGTAATGGACCCCTCAAGACTTATTCAACACCTTGCCTTTTTAAATTAATTTCCATGGGAGTGTGAATCACCTCCACATAAGAAACCTTACTATTTTAAGATGTTCGGACTTTGGCCTCATAAAATATTTTTTTACTCTTCCCTTTTCCAAAAACCTTGGGCAAAAACAATGGGATTGTTTTTGGTTTGGATTAATTTAATATAAGGGGTCCCAAACCTAAATAATAATGAATTCCCTCACCTTTCCTTTATAAACCCACCCAAGATCCAACTTCCTCCTCACTCAAAGCCTTTAGAGTTCGTCCAACCTCTTCCCTACTCTCACTATAATCCTCCCAAGGTGCCCCAAGCTCCCAAGAAGCCTCTCACAAGCCTCACTCTAGCATTTGGAAGCACACTTCCATGTAAGGGTTTTTTTATTCCTTTCTCCTTTTTGTTAATTTTCTTTAAGTTATATTACCCTTTTAATTTCAATTATTAATGTTGGGGTATGGTTTCACACCTCCCCGATACTGCCCTATTATTGTTTAAGGATGGTAGACCCCTTTATCTCTCATTAAATTCCTCCCATGTACACTCGTTACTATGCCGAAATTCCGAAAGGAACTTCTCTCTCTTCTTTTACATCCAAGAAATAATTTTGTATCGTGAATCTAAATTCCATTACAATTGTTGTGAAATGTATCCATATGACCTATTTACTATCCATTAAATATAAATATGATGAGGAACCCCTTTCTCTCTCATCAACTATTTCTATGAATTATTATGTCATGCCGTTATGCTGCTGAAATCGCACCGATTTTCTAAGCCAATGCCATTGTGTAGTGAATACCATTCCCATTTCTCCATGAAGGGTATTCACCTTTATGCACATTTACTTATTGATTATAAAGTTTCATGTATGAATTCCACATTCCTTTATCGTGGAAAAATGATTATGGTTTATGAATCCATGTTTTATGATCCATGTGTCACACTTATGCATGAAATGAAATGTTTAAGAAGGGTGTGCCCTTATAGCGCTCCAATGCATTGGGTAAAGTATAGTATCATGATACGTCATATGCAATGAGTGTTGACTCTTGATAATTCAATAAAAATGAGGGTTTACTCGTGCTTTATGTGCAATGAGGATTTACTCATGCTCCATGTGCAATGAGCCTTGGCTCATGCTAATTACATGTTAAGTGTTGTTGCCACATTTCCATGTTATGATTATCATGCTTTATCATGCCTTTATGTTCATGTTTCTTATATGATCTATTGATATGCCTATCTTCTAACATGTATTGTAATCCTCATGTTATTCCATGTGCACTCCCTTAATGGGATTTATAGCTCACCATTTTTTTATGCATGTCCTCAGGTTATCCCATGCAATGCTAAGTACGAGGGAATGTAGTGGTCATGTAAAGGAAGTTTTCAATAAAGATATTGTATTTCATATTTTCAGTTTTTATATAATGGTCCTAAGACCCAAATACACTAAACCTCTCGATGTTCTATGTTTTATCAAGTGAAGTTTTATGTAATAAATCATGTTTATGTTTGTAATAAAAGCAGGGTTCTCATAGTTGGTATCAGAGGATAGGTTTAGTTATTTTTGGGATTAGGAAACCCTAGTAAAGCCTTAGATACATAACTAAGTATAAGAAAAACATCCCTATGTTTTGGTAGGTACTGATTAAGTGGTTTATCAAACAAATACATCCATGTCCGGATACGAGAAGGTAGAGGGGGCTCTGGCACTGATGTATCCTAGGGGTAAAACCCGAAAACACCGCTTTGAGCTAGACTCGAACAGGAACTGGTGCACAACAATGGGCCTTGATACACAGTTAGTTATGACACTCCTGGGGAATATATTTCGATAAATTCAAAATCATAGTATGCACCCTTATTAACGGAATAAAAAAAATCCCCAACGAATATATGTTATAAAGTAGATCATGAAAAGCCTAGATTGAAGCCTATAGACTCTTGAGTAAAGAAATAAAAGTTTATTTATAATTCATCAACATTTTACTTTTGATTAAACTTTATGTGTTACCCCTAACATTCCTTTTATTCTAGTTAATGGCCACTAATACAAGGACTCGGGCTAACAACCGTTGTGATGATTAGTGTGATGACTATACGAATGAGATGTCCAATCCAATGGGAGCGGGAATCACGAACTTTGTCATGCTTCTCTCTCAGCTAACTCGGGTTTAGATTAGAAACACGGGTCAAGAGGAATTTTCAACCCCCCCCCCCCCCCAAGAAAGAACAAGTCGCTATCGAGAGCTTCATGAGACAAAGGCCTCCTACTTTTAGTGGATCATCTGATCCCACGATCGATGAACAATAAATCAACTCCATTGAAAAGATATTCTCCATCCTCCAATGTTCTGAATAAGAGAAGGTTCTCCTGGCGACTTATTGTATGGAGGGTGAAGCTGATCAATGGTGGACGTTGGTAAAAAATACGAAGCCTGAGGAAGAGATCGAGGCGTTGGAATGGAAGGATTTCTGAAAGATGTTTTTTGATAAATATTTTCCGTGCACCCTCCAACTTAAGATGAAAAGTGACTTCCCTTCCCTCAAGAAAAAAAAATGAAGAATCTGTTGGAGCGTACGAGAAAAACTTCACAAGGATTGCACGATACGCTTCCGGCTTTGCCATTACCCCCGAATACAAGATTGACCGCTTATTTGGTGGGCTAGAGCCTAGCTTGCAGAAAGCATTTGCGATCTGTGACTTTGATTGCTATGAGGAAATTGACTGATATGCCTTCAATGTCAAAATGGAGATCAGGGAATCACAGGGGTATCATGGGGACAAGAAGCGTAAGGTGGACTTCAATGCTGGTGGTCCGATGGATAAATCCAGCGGTGCTAAGAAGATCCAGCACCCCACTTGCCAAAAGTGTGGAAACAAGCTCCCTGGAAATTTCCTTAAGGGGATAAGAAAATGCTTCAGGTGTGGAAGAGAAGGTCACCTAGCAGTTAATTGTCGGCAAGAAATACCCACGGCTGCGACAGAGGAGAGGAACCCTCCGTTCTAACCTCAATGCGTTGTTCAATTCTACAAATGCAAAGAAATGGGTCATTTTGAAAATCAGTTCCCTAATCCAAGGGTTTCCGGAGACAACCAACAACCTCCAAGGTAGCAAGGAAGAGCTTTTTCCATCACTTATGCTGATGTGAACCCCGAAAACGAAGTGGTGACAGGTACGATAGTTATTCATTCAAGAATAGAGAGCGTACTTTTTGATTCAGGTTTTGCGCATTTTTTATATCATGAATGTTTAGTAGAAAAATCCCAGCACCACCACAAATCATGGAAGTAAATATATCGGTGAGTACGGAAAATGGGGCAATCATTGCATCCCATGAATATAAGTCATCCCCTGTTATAGTCTGTGGATTGAATTTCCTGGAGACCCTCGTCATACTACCTCTGGTGGAATTTGATGTAATTTTTGGCATGGATTGGGTTTCCTTATATAGAGCCAACATAAATGGTCTAGAGCAGGAAATAACACTCCATATAGAGAATCGACGCCCGATTATTTACAAGTGTTAGAAGGAAGATGAATCTCTTTTAGCTCCATCATCTCAAGCATGGATATTTCTGCACTATGAGCATGTGTATCTGGCTCAGATGATTGAGTCCGAAGAAGAAACCATCCTTGAAGAAATGCCTATTGTGAGGGAATTCCCGGAAGTGTTTCCCAAGGAACTGCCTGGTCTTCCTCGTAGAAGAGATGTTGATTTCTCAATTGAACTTATACCCGAAGCATTACCAATATCCAAGACTCCATATAGAAGGGATATTTTAGAGATTGAAGATCTGAAGAAACAACTACAGGAGAATCTGGATAAAGGGTTTATTCACCCTAGTGCTTCACCATGGGGTGCACTAGTCCTCTTAGTCAAGAGGAGGGATGGGTCAATGCGGCTTTGCATCGATTATCGTGAACTTAACAAAATCATGATAAAGAACACGTATCCTCTCCCATGAATCGATGAATTGTTTGATCAGCTACGTGGAGCACAATACTTCTCCAAGGTGGACTTGCGGTCTGGATATTATCAAGTAAGGGTGAAGAAGGAATATGTCCACAAGACTGCTTTTCATACAAGATACGGGCACTATGAATTCATAGTAATGCCTTTAGGACTCACTAATGCTCCAGAAATCTGCATGGACTTAATGAATAGATTCTTTAGAGATTACCTAGACAAATTTGTGGTAGTCTTTATAGATTATATTCTGATGTACTCTAAACCCAAGGAGGATCATGGGGGGCATTTAAGAACTGTACTAGAGACTTTTTGCAAGGAGAATCTCTATGAAATGTACATCAAGTGTGATTTCTGGTTGAAGGAAGTCTCATTCTTGGGCCATATCATCACAAGCAATGGGATATCTATGGATCCCTCCAAAACAGATGCAATTGAGGGATGGCTGAGGCCAACATCGGTAACAGATATCCGTAGCTTCTTGGGTTTAGCTGGATATTATCGATGATTTGTGAGAAATTTCTCATTACTGTCCAACCCTCTTACCAAGCTAACTCGGAAGGGCGTAAAGATTTCTTGGAGTGATGAATGCGAAGAATGCTTCAAGGAGTTGAAGAGGAGGCTTAACACTGCTCATGTGCTCACTTTACCCACAAGTGGGGAACTTTTTGTGGTATTCAGTGATGCTTCAATGAAGGGATTAGGCTGTATGCTGATGCAGAATGATAAAGTGATATCCTATGCCTCAAGGCAGTTGAAAATCCATGAGCGAAACTATCCAACACGTGATCTTGAGTTGGAGGCTACGATCTTTTCCTTGAAAATCTGGCGGCATTATCTCTATGGAGAGAAATGTGAGATATATACTGACCACAAGAGTCTTAAATATATATTCACGCAGAAAGATCTTAATATGTGCCAGAGAAGATGGATAGAGCTCATCAAGTATTATAACTGTTCAATACATTACCACCCTGGGAAAGCGAACAAGGTGGCAGATGCCCTAAGTAGAAAGGACCGAGCAATTCTATCAATGATGGGAATTGAAAAGGATCCAATCTTCATAGACATGATGAAGATGGACATGGGAATCATAGAGAAGGGAACATCATCAATCCTTTCAAAAATGATTTCTCAATCGTCTCTTTTGGAAAGGTTAAAGGATGCTAAAAAGGATGATGTGGGAATTCAAGAAAATGTTGAAGCTATCAAAAAAGTGAAATCCTCGGAGTTTAATGCTAATGATGAAGTAATTGTGTGGCTTGGGAAAATACAATGTGTTCCATCAAATCCGGATCTGAAGAAGGAACTTTTGGATGATTCACAAAGTTCAACTTTCTCAATTCACCCAGGGAACATGAAGATGTATTGAGATATCCGAGAAAACTTTTGGTGGGATAATATGAAGAAGGAGATCGCTGAGTATACATCAAAGTGCCTGGTGTGTCAGCAAGTGACGACAGAGAGGAATAATTCTAAGGGGATGATGCAACCATTGCTCATACCATAATGGAAATGGGTAAATATCACCAAGGACTTTGTCACCGGACTTCCAAGGACATCCAAAGGAAACAATGCAATCTGGGTTGTTGTGGATCGTCTTACAAAGACTGCACACTTCATTGCTATTCGGGTGGATTTCACTTTGGATCAACTGGCACAGATATACATCAAGGAAGTGGTAAGGTTGCATGGAGTACCACTATCTATTGTGTCTGACCGAGATTCAAGATTCACCTCTAAGATTTGGAAGAGTCTTCAATATGCTCTGAATACTGAACTGAACTTCAGTACGGCCTATCATCTTCAAAATGAAGGCCAATCCGAGCGGACTATCAAAACACTTAAGGATATATTGAGAGATTACTCAATGGACTTTAATGGAGGATGGGATCAACATCTTTCTCTTGTTGAGTTCTCTTATAAAAACAGTTTCCACTCGAGAATCCAAATGGCACCATATGAATCCCTGTATGGGAAAAGGTGAAGAACACTGACATGTTGAGATGAGGTCATTGAACGTAAGCTTCTTGGACTAGAAATGGTCGAAGAAATGGTGGAGAAGGTGAAAACCATTCAGCAACATATCAAGGCAGCCCAATGTTGACAGAAGTGTTATGCAGATAATTTTCGACAAGACCTTGAGTTTAAAGTTGGAGACATGGTGTTTCTACGCATATCTCCGTGGAAGAAGGTCATGAGGTTTGGAAGGAAAGGGAAGTTAAGTCCAAGGTACATCAGCCCCTTCGAGATTCTGGATCGTGTCGGGGTTGTGGCCTATCGACTAGCACTTCCACCTGCCATGGCCAAAGTACATGATGTCTTTCATGTATCCCTCTTAAGAAAGTACATACTAGACCCTTAACATGTACTCTCTTCTGAGGTGGTACAATTGGAAGATGATCTTTTTTATGAGGAGAAACCAGTGAAGATCTTAGATCATAGAGAAAAAGATCTATGAAATAAGACAATGCCCCTCGTCAAGGTATTGTGTATAAACCATAAGTTTGAAGAAGCGACTTGGGAATCGGAGGATATGATGAAGCCGAGTTACCCACATTTGTTTTAGTGTGGGAAAAGGAAAATTTCGAGGGTGAAATTTATTAAGGGGGGGAATATTGTAATGACCCAAAGTTTCATTAATGGAAATCCCTATTGATCTAATTAAATTTCTCTTTATGTTAATAAAAAATGTCAGCTTCTTTGGTCTTATGTTAAGAATTTTGACTGTTTCTAATATATTGTCATTGAACAGTGATCACATGATTAGTATAAATATAAGACTTTATCAAATCCAATTTACTCAAACAAAGGAAGCAATGGCCTCATCTAGTAGAATTTCCCCATACGAAGACCATTTATCGGAGCTCGGAAAAGAGGTGGCTTCTTTGGGCTTCACCTTGGACCAATCCCAAGCTGAGCTTCATCATGTCAAGCTCGAACGTGACCGTCTACAGGAAAAGTGGAAGTTGATTGAAATTACCACTCGAGTGATGTTATCCAAGCCAGCCCATGAGTCTGTCACGATCACACACCTTACCCTTAGGTCTCATGCCGCTGTTTTAAGGGATTATGTAACAAATAAGTAGTACTATGTTCATGTACATTATTTTTGTATATAATAATGAATATAATTTCTAGTCATACATTTTAAATAGTTTTTAAAGTACAAATGGTGTTTTTACTTATTATTTAATTAAGAAATATATTTTATTAAATTAATGGATTTTTGAATTAAATAATATTTTAATAAAAAAAATATTATTATTAAATTATTTTTTATTAAATATAAATGATCTTATAATTTTATGAATGTAATTTAAATTTTTATTAAGGTTTGAAATCCATTTCAATCAAAACCCGTGAATTTTCGATAAATGTAGATTTTTATTTTAAAAGTAAAAATTAATATATTTAGAAAATTATTTAGATAAAATATATGTTAATTTTGGAATCAGGATGTCAAAATTATGCAGCGGTGAATTTTGCATAATTTTCAAAGATTCAAATTTTTGGGTAAAAATTAAATACCGTTTAAATATATAATGTGTTTTATGACATCATAATGACCCAATAGTGATTTAATAAAATAAAATAATCTTTATGTTCGGAAAATATATGTTTTAACATTAAAATAATGTGATTTTGTGTTTTTTTAACTTACTTTTCAAAGCCTTAATGGACCCCTCAAGACTTATTCAACACCTTGCCTTTTAAATTAATTTCCATGGGAGGGTGACTCACCTCCACATAAGCAACCCTAATATATTAAGAAGTTCGGACATTGGCCTTATAAAATATCTTCTTCCTCTTCCCTTTTCCAAAAACCATGGGCAAAAACCATGGGATTGTTTGTGGTTTGGATTAATTTAATATAAGGGGTCCCAAACCTAAATAATAATGAATTCCCTCACCTTTCCTATATAAACCCACCCAAGATCCCACTTCCTCCTCAGTCAAAGACTTTCGAGATCGTCTAACCTGTGCCCTACTCTCTCTAGATTCCTCCCAAGGTACCCCAAACTCCCAAGAAGCCTCTCACAAGCCTCTCTCTATCCTTTGGAAGCAGACTTTCAAGTAAGGGTTTTTTCTTCCTTTCTCCTTTTTGTCAATTTTCTTTAAGTTGTATTTCCCTTTTAATTTCAATTATGAATGTTAGGGTATGGTTTCACACCTCCCCCATACTGCCCTCTTATTTTTTGAATGATGGGAGACCCCTTTTTCTCTTATTAAATACCTCCCATGTACACCTGTTAATGTGCCGAAATTCTGAATGGAACTTCCCTCTCTTCTTTTACATCCAAGCAATAATTTTGTATCATGAATCTAAATTACATTACAATTGTTGGGACATGTATCCATATGACCTACTTACTGTGAATTACATGTAAATATGATGAGGAACTGCTTTCTCTCTCATCAACCATTTCTATGAATTCTTATGTCATGCCGTTACGCTGCCGAAATCACACCGATTTTCTAAGCCAATCCCATTGAGTAGTGAATACCATGCCCATTTCTCCATCAAGGGTATTCACCTTTATGCACATTTACATATTGATTATAATGTTTCATGTATGAATTCCACTTTCCTTTATTGTGGAAAAAATGATTAAGTTTTATGAATCCATATTTTATGATCCATGTGGCACACTTATGCATGAAATGAAATGTTTAAGAAGGGTGCACCCTTATAGCGCTCCAATGCATTGGGTAAAGTATAGTATCATGATACATCATGAGAAATAAGTGTTGAATCATGCTAATTCAAGTGCAATGAGGGTTTACTCGTGCTTTATGTGCAATGAGGATTTACTCATGCTCCATGTTCAATGAGCGTTGGCTCATGCTAATTCCATGTTAAGTGTTGTGGCCACATTTCCATGTTATGATTATCATGCTTTATCATGACTTTATGTTCATGTTTGTTATATTCTCTATTGATATTCCTATTGTCTAACATGTATTGTACTCCTCATGTTATTCCATGTGTACTCCCTTACTAGACTTTATAGCTCACCCTTTTCTTATGCATGTCCTCAGGTTATCCCATGAAATGCTAAGTATGAGGGACTGTAGTGGTCATGTAAAGGATGGTTTCAATAAATTTGTTGTATTTCATGTTTTATGTTTTTATGTAATGGTCCTAAGACCCAAAGACACTAAAACTCTCAATCTTCTTTATTGTATCAAGTGAAGTTTTATGTAATAAATCATGTTTATGTTTGTAATAAAATCAGGGTTTTCATAAAAAGCCTGCTCTTAAGGATCCAATATCTCTACTAGCTACTCCATGAACATAAACCCTTATTCAATATCCAACTATACTGGGTTAATAAAATGGATGTTATTTGAAGATACAGATGAAGCTGGGAAATGTATAAGACACCATGGATCCTCTCCAATTGTAGTGGTAACGCCAAATGATATTCCACCTTACAAAGTCACACCAACGCCTCATAGTGCCTAATGGATTTGGAATAATGCATACATCACTTTTCAATCCTTATATACCCATATTAAGGGGAAACCATCAATAAAACATGGTCTAAAAACTAAAACACAAAGGAACTACTCCTACAACAAACATAGGACTTATGATGGTACATAATTGTCCTCATAATCTATTTGAAGAACTAGATTATCTTGTTCATGCTCTACACCGGATTAGGATCAATAACTATTGGCTCCCCAATTGCCATCCAGCACAAAAGAGACTGAAACAACCTCCCATATAATACCTCAAAAGGGGGTATGATAATGTAAAATTGATACTTTTAGTATATGAAAACTCAAATGGGGGAAGGTTCTTTACCCTTGATCCACCAATGATCAAGACGTAAGCTCACTACATATCCTCTATTTATTTGCAATTTCTGCTTTGTATGCCCATCTATTTGTCGGTGAAAAATATAGTTAAGGTGAAAGGGAGTGCCAATAGAATGTAGCTACCCCCTCCATACTCAATAGATAAATTAATGATATTGATGATATATTATAGTACTTGGTATCACATTAATCCTAACCAAATTACCTATATATCCCTTTTCAATGACATCCACAACACTAGAATCATGGATCACTAGAAAATTATCCCACTTTATCATTCGATACACTATCACACAAACCACCTCACAACCTCCATAAGCTCAGGGAAACATGGTGATGAATTCCTTAGATATTCCCCCCAATTTCTACTCAACGACATCCACGGAATATAATAAAACTCCATGAGCATGTTTCTCTACCATCACCTACTAAAAAACAAGACACCTCACTTAAATTTTTGTCACTGACCATTTCAGCCCCCGCCAGTAAATATATCTTATCAACCTATAATACATCTTTCTAATATTAGGATGCACTAATAAATGTTGTATGTATTACTTATATAGATATTAATCATTCACTTTAAACAAAATTGTTAACTTTTTTGAACAAACACTCGATTCTGAAAATCATCTGACAATCCCTCGAGAGGATCACCATTGCCATCACAGTCTCACATCACCTAATCCATTGAGTCTACACATTGATACTCCTCCATCTACTAAGTCAAGGAAGAATATACATTAATCTAGTAAAAAAACCATCATCACTACTCCCTCTAATATCAAGATGTTATTTTTTATGCTCCTCAACCCCTTTCCAATCATCTGAAGACTCTCAAGACACATCCCCTCAAGACTTCTGACTAAATGCATTGATAATCACATTCCCTTTTCCTAAGGTGTAAGTGAACTCAAAATTGTCATATTGAAGAAAATCCATTCACCCTAATTAGAATAGACTAAAATATTTCTATGGAGATGCATATTTTAGTCTCTTGTGTTCTATGAAATCCAAAAGCACTCATCGATGAGGTGAGGACGACATAACATTAGGATGAACACAATTTATGCTAACTAAAAATCAGTGGTACCATAGTTATAGTCATGTAGATGTAACTAGACAGACCTATAAGAGATCAATACTTTTTGTATCATCAATACGTATCCTAATACCAGAAGGGATGTGTCATAAAAACCCTCAAACAACACACCCTCCTTTGGAAACTGAATAATTAGAGCATTGACAAAATTATATTTCAGGTAACTAAATGCCACAAGAACTAATCAGTATACTTGAAAGAATGTTATATCGTGGATAAAGATATTAGTATGGCTACAAATAATGGGAAATTATGTACAGACCTCCGATAGTATCAAGAAAATTATTTAAAATAATAAACTTATTTCTTATTCTTGGGTACTTCTCAAGAAATAACTACCTCAACCTTTGATGGGTCCATAGCCACACACTACTGATACAACACATTCTCAAGGAAACAGACCACATGTATCCATAACATACACTTGGATAGCTTTTTGTAGAGATGATAGTGATTAAGTACTTGTAAAAAAACATTGATATTCTTATCATTCTCCTCCTATGACTTCAAGTAGATCAAGATATCATTGATGAATATCAAGATTAACTATTCTAGGATCTCAAGAAAAATATTTTTCTTGATCCCAACAAACACAATAGGTGTGTTCAAGACACCGAATGAAAATCCATGATCATTCAGTGCCAATACCAAAATTTGATGAAACTCTTAGGATGTCCTCATCCTTGATCTTCAACTCAGGATATCAGAAATGAAGATAGATTTGTGAAATCCAACTATCCCATATCAACTAGATGAAAATATCATCAATACTAAAAGGGGATAAATGGTTCTTAACCAACACCCGAATCAACATTTGGTAGTTTACGCGTAACCTCATATCATTCTCTTCTTTATTATAAAACAACACAAGAGAACCCAATGGAGTGACACTAGGTTTGATAAAACCCATCTGCATAAAATCATCCACCTGAATCCTAAATTATCAGAGCATTGTAGGCACCATTTGATAGAGATATTTCAAATTTAGAGACACACCCATCAGTAACACTATCCCAAACTCAACATCACACAACATTGGTAACGTCACAAAATCATCTCGAAAAAAATTAGGGAACTCATCCACTACAATAAAAAAAATCATGCACTATATCTTACATCATATACTCCACTAAATGAGGGAAAAGGGACTTTATATTCCTAACACCCATATGATAACCTCGCTCTCCAAAAATCCTTACTCATTCAGCCTCCACATTAAAAAAGAAATTGTCTTCGAGAAATAGTCAATAAATACATTCTTGTGATATTTCACATCCATGATAGGGATAACGTCTTATGCATGTTTCTAAAGGAAGATAAAATCTTTTGCAGGCTCGTGTTGCCCCATCACCATCCTCCACCCCTGACACATACCTGACAAATTACCCTAAACACCAACATGTATAATAATAGAATGGGAAATTTATTATTCTCAAAATGCAATCAAAAATCATAGAAAATATAGGACTAATAATGGAGTGCTAGGTTCATGAATTAAATAATGAAAAAATGGTAAAAAAAATAAACTGAACATGCCTAAAATGACTCTGGGATCTATTGGAGATTTTTCCTATAACTATTGCATCTAACAATGCCCAGATCCTCTGCAACTATGTCTCATAACTTCATGACAATTATATAGACTACATACCTATATATCGAGACCATTATGAGGCTTCCATCTAAAAAACCCTCTAGTTTATTGATTTTGACCAAGAACTGATGGTTCATACTGTTGAAACTGCCTTGGTGGAAACTACTAATGCTACCATAATGGTTCCTGGAAAACCACACTGTATTTTCCTCCATTAGAGGTTGGAAATACAGACTGGTTGTTCCAATGTCCCCTGAATTCATTGTATTGAAACACAATGCCTATAAAATGTGATTAGAGACCTTATTCCCCAAAATTATGGAAGGAGATATGCCGTAGTTGTTTCCTAACTATCTAAAAACCTGATTGTTTAAACACCCACAACCCACTGCCTAAAAGTATTCTCCTCAAGACATGCCATTGGACACTCTATTAAAGTAAAATTCCTACATAAATCATCTACACAATAACCACTTATTTCTTATGATCTACTAAATGCATAAATACCCTAGAAGAGATGATTGTGTACCTGATAGATGGGTGAAAATCCTCCTATAGAAATTTTTCCATAGACTACATATATTGAAAAAATTATATGGTAAACCACATGAGGACCTTGAACCTAATCCCCATATATCACACACTAATTCTACCCTACTACATGGAGAGAAATTCTACATATTTTCTACCTTTTTATCAATGATATGAATTCCTATTGGATATCCTTCACAAAGTTTGTTCACAACACGTCTTATTACTTTCATTTACCAAGATACATCATCCAACATTGAAATTCATCTCCCCACATATAGATAATTTCAAAGGGAACCCAGAAATCATATCATTCTTGGATCATACTGACAGTGATATCGAGCTCCTCCAACCAATAGTACATGTTCACATCCAAGATTCTCCCCTCTTGATTTCCCAAACTGAAAAATATAATGAAAAAAATTCCATCTAAAAACCTAATCCTTATCTATCTATTTGACCATAAAATAATTTAACAGAACATCCAAGTAAACCCCAACTGTATGAGAAAATAAAAAACGAAAACTGGGATCCATTTTTGATAATTATGGAGAACATCCTAATCATGGAAGATGGATTTTTTTTCAAATATTATTTAATTAATTTTTTATTCAACCAAAATTAAATAATTACCTTGTTAAACATGAAAAAATCAATCATGATGCATATACCATTCGTAGGACTCTATCATTAAATTAAGTCCACCTCTATTATTCATTTTATTGGGTCATATTTTGAGTACTATATCACGGGGCCCCCTAAAGTTCCATGTCCTAAATGATCTCCCTAGACTATATCACCCACCAAGGTAAATTGGAACCACTACCCTACCAACCCTGGTAATACTAACAACCACAAACTCCAAACACCACACTATTTCTCAACCATCACCTATGATAATACTACTTCACAATGACCAACATCCAAAGATACTAAAATGAATAAAGAGTGATAATGACCCATGATTACCACCTCCATTAGGCCCATTGGTAAAAAAGAATTTATGGTATATAAAATCAAATATGGGAGGAAACACCCTTTAATAGAAATGTGGGATCAGGATATAATATAACTAACCCTCATGAAAATCAATCCTAAAATATAGTATGAATTCAAAAACATCCCCCCAAGCATGATCAATTCCAATAGATATATAAAAAACATTCCACGTAATGTATCAAAAGAGGGTAGTCCTATAAAAGGTACTCAATAGTAGATCTCACATAGGATAGAAATGCCTATATCAATCACCAAATTTCTCCAAGAAACATGAAAAATAATTTATACATGTAGGTTTAGTATATGAGTATAGTATGTATGACTATACCCAATGTATGAAGAGAACATGTGGAAAGAGTATGCTAATGTATCGATGAACAAAATGTAGAATCAAAATTGCCAAAATTAGTCAACTAACCAACCCAACCTCACCATAGAATTCTCAAAAAAATAACCATTCTAATAAAAAATTTATCACAAACAATATACTATTTAGGGCACCACATAGTTGATTCGACATTGACTTTTCACTCTCATATCCCAACATCGAACATCATGTGCTCCCATCCCTTCTGTATATATCGCATCACAAACCATCCATTATGGATGTGGGTTGGGATGCATCCCTACATACCCCTCCCTCAAAAGGTCTAGCATTCAGTACTTGCATCACATACCATCACATCACAACTCACCCAAAAACACCTGGAACCTCACAACACATATTTCCTTAACACATAACTAGAGAAATATGGTATCATAAACATGAAGGGCATCAAACATGTGTCATCATCCTACCATACATGACCCCACCACCCGCCACATCTCATCACAACCTGATCACATTACACCTCTCCCAAAAAAATCATGGGTCATCACCACACATCTCTCCCAAAGACATTTCAGTCTTTAGTAATGATGGAAGAGTGGGGAAGATGGGGTAGTCATCCATCCATTCATCCACCATCATAGATGTCATGGAAAACACCATGAATCCATAACCTATGACTATTGGTATGGTTATCCAACATGGGTGGGGTGTGTATAGCTAATACAAAATCATGATTTATAGATAACATAAAATAACGAACCAGGGGATTCATAATAACAACACTAGAACACACCACCACAGCCACTACACAACAAATGAAATTTCACAATTTCTATAAGAAAGTCACAAAAAAATTACCACACAAGTCATATGATTCCACATTCAATTAAAGGTTTCAACCATTATATATATTATGTATTTTTATTTCACACTGTACATCCCATTAATTTATTCAATTCAATTTATCAATTTACCACACATTAATTCAAAACAATTGAAATTAATTTACTAACCCATTCATGTTCATTTTTATTATGACAATTTATTCCATGAAAACTAGGGAACTAACACAACCACGCTAAATAAAAACTGGCACAAATCACAAAAACCATCACCATAAAACATAAACATCTCATCCATCGCACACTAATCCACATCTTGCAACACCATCACATCGCAAAACACCATTGCACAATACAACACCCCCACACAACATTTCCTTCACACATATCCTTAACTATGAATCATAACCACCAAATAACATCCCATAGCCATCAGACGTCACAAC
This sequence comes from Viscum album, assembly GCA_963277665.1. Lineage (NCBI taxonomy): Eukaryota > Viridiplantae > Streptophyta > Magnoliopsida > Santalales > Viscaceae > Viscum > Viscum album. Next base: position 2,009,863,135 of record OY728121.1, on the reverse strand, counting down.
TGTCCTACACCACAACCACAGAACATCCCACCTCACAACCATTCTAACCATCCACCACACATATCCCCACACATCACATAGTCTATCTAGTTACCTCCATTACTAAAAAAATTCCCAAACTGTGTAGAGGAACACAACAAGCACTTTTACAAACAATAGTAACACATCCCTACTTCCAGAATTTATTCAAGGGATTTCACCACATTATATCGTTATTTAGAATGGGTATTATCCCAGATCCCATATTTCTATAGGAACACAATTTATTAGTCGTATAAAAATTATTAACAATTTATTCATGGTGAAATCATAATAAAACATATAAATGGGATCACAAAATATATATTATAATAAAATTATGACTCTCAATAGCCCTTATTTTTAATATTGGAACAAGAATGAATAGTATTGTCATTAATAGAAACAAAGCAGTAAATCCTAAGATTAATTAATATCCCCATCAATACCTATTTTTCTAATTTATTATATATATTATGTTTATTTTTTTAATGTACCCAAAAGGTAAAAAAGCATGAAATCCCGACACATTTCCCATAACAAATGAGAATGAGGATCTCATGCCTAGAAGAAGCTTTCCAATCTTACTACACACCATGTTGCAAAGAATAAACATCATGGAAACCATAATAGCACTATGAAAATATAGATCAGCATATAACACACCAAATTTTCATATCAAATATACCACACACATCTTGAACTAAAAAAAACATCACCACAGTGATACCCATAAGGAGAACGGATGAAAAAATGGTATAAACGGAAGGAACTCACAAATGTGATTCAACAAGAACCCTCTGAAATTCAATGATCATTGAGAGAAAAATTGGTATGTAAGGTCCTTAAAAATCACTAAGGTTTCTCCCACAAAAGATAGGAATAATCACTAAATGAGAGTGAAATCATTCAATGAAAATCCATATACATGCTACAAGTCTCAAAATATATGATTTAAATTAGATATTTAAGAAATAAATACCACAGGGTATATGGGTTACAAGACAAAAAACCCAAATTTATGTTATGAATGACTTTTACACTGAATAACATGGTACTTTGGGATGTATTAAATTGAAACTGTAATTCTTATTCTTAAGGCATAAACTCATTTCACTCTTTGTCCCTTGCCACAAGTAAGTCGTAAACCACTTTCCAAACAAGTTGTAAAACAACAATTCATGAAATAATTCCCAATTTAAGGATATATATTCCTAGTATTTCACATTTGTTTCTCAAATATACAAAACTCTCATTAAGACTCCTTTGAAACACCTCTACACCCTAAACTGGAATAGTAATGGGTCAAGAAGGTACCAACCATTACATTACGCACACTCGAAGTTTAAAATAGATAATAACTAATATAAATATAAAGAATAATTATAAATTAATTTTATAAAATTTCATATATTTGAATAATATTATGAAATATATGATAAATTTATTTTTTTATACAGGTTATTCAAGTAGTTTAGTATATGTCGAGAATTAAGGTAAGGGTTTTTGCTAACTCAATTTTCTTCCATTTAGTTATAAACATTATAATTGAACATTATTGTTCCGAGTTTGATTAATCATACCAAATGGATATTCTTTATTGTATTTCTAATTAAGTTTTTGGGTTCTATAAATATTCCTTATTTGCCCATTATCTAATGATTATTGCCTAAAATATTATGTTAACTGTATGTGTTCCTTGTCTTTAATTTTCACCCATCAGGATATATTTATTATTATAAAACATTTTTTAATTGGAATGGTGTATCTAATACCCCTATAATATTTATTCTCACTATCTTTTATTTATTTATGGTATTTAATTTTTCATATGAAATCATATCCATAAATGGATTTTGACTAGAATTTTTCTAATTTTGTAAGGCATTCTTTGTCTCAAATTTTAATTCACGAGACATGATTTATATTAATTAGAATTATATATTTTATATGGTTTATTAATTTCACAATTGATTTAATGTATGAAATATCTTCCATTTTTTGAGATTTTAACTTCAATTTCATGATCTTTTTCTCAAGATCCTTGATTTATTACATTACCAACACATTGAGGTTTTGTCCCTAATATCATTTTTAAATAGATATTTATATAAAAAGTTAATAAATATAAATAAGTTATCTAATTTTCCCCCAAAAATATTTATCATTTTATTCTACACTATTAATTCATGGGGTTTTACTTATCTTCTCCGTATTTCATTTTCACCTTTGACACATTACTTACTCATTGTTTAGAAACTAATCCTACCATTTCGTTTTGATCAGGGAACTCCTTTTTTCCATTTCCATATTCTTGGGATGATTCTATGAATGTCTATATCTATAAATCAAAAATAAATGATGTTAATTTGTGATTACGTGGCCATATTTAAATATTTTAAACAATATTTATTTGTTTCACGTATGTCTTTGTTTCAAAGTGTGATAAGTTTATATTTTTGATATTTTCCTCATAGAAATATATTTCTAAAAAAAATTCTATTTCAAATGAGTATTTATATCTAAATTTTCCTATATTATAAAAGAAATAATTTTTTCCCTAGTTTTTAAATGTTTTTCTTTTAAAATGATTAAAAAATATCATTTTAGTTTCTTATTTCCATGATTATTTTTTTACTAATACTCATAAAAATATTTTTAACATAATTTATTTCCCTTTGGAATATCTTATGATTGATTGACTATATTATTAAAATTTTATCATCCACCTTCTTTCCTTTTAGGACTAATATAATGTTCATTTATTTCAAATATATCGGCAATCATTACCTTTTTCTTATCAAATACACCTCGGTTATAGGAATCATTTTTCATCCAATACATTTTTACTATGAACACTCTATATTTACTACCATTAATTGAAGGTTGGTCATATAAATTATATAGGTTGATTAGTTTTGGAAATTATTGACTAAAAATTTAAACCTTTCCCTATATAGTGTATGTTTTAGGGATTCTAACATAAAAACCATTTCTATTTATTGATTAGGGAAACATTTAAAAACATTGAATTTTTTTTCTAATTATGATGTATATTGATTACTAAGATCGATTAGTTATGTATTTTATAGCTTATTAATTCTTTCACATGATGAATGCATAGAAATTAATTAGAAATTGGTGGGTATTATTTATAGATAGATACTTAATTAATTGATAGATATTATGAGACCAAATTTCTGGGGTGTTTTGGTATATGCCTAACCAGAAAAAAAATATTTCCTACATACATGGACTTAATGGTAAGATCATGAAATCTTGTATTTAGGAATAGAATTATCCTATTTGGAATTATTAATTTTATCACTACGGTACTGGTTATGTTAATCCATGTAATCATTTCATTTACATTATTATCCATGGATATATTATGGTTTTAATATAATTTAATTATGGAATTGTTTTTGGTTATCTGTTCCATACTTATAATTGGTGATCATCATATTCTCACTTTTGTTATATGATTGTTATCACTTTTTCATACCCTTAATCAGTGTTTGAGATCATCCTTTATTATGTTTTCATTTTTCCTAGGTTATGAATAAATATTTTATGAATGATATGTCTAACATAATAGCTTATGTGGATAATTTATGGGAGATGTTAAAGACATAATATTGATTAAGTAGTTTCAATATATTGGAAAAAAATTCCATTAGTTATGAAATACGTGGGCTTTATTAGTTTCTAATTTTTCCAAATTCTATAAATTTATAAACCTTAATGGTCTTGAGAATGTATTTAAGGTGATATTTTTTTAGCTAATTTAATTAATGGAATGTCATGACTGGGAATATATAGTTGGTATCAAAGAAAATATTTAAATCTTCTATTTTTTAACTCAATTTGGGAGTTTTTGTTCAAGAAACTATAGAAGTCGGTCCCCCATTCAAACTATGGTTTTTCAGTAACATAAGACAGCACCATGGTAAACAAAATTCCAAGACTAGGCATTTTGGTTCCCCCATATAGCATTGAGGCCACCCACAACACCATAGAAAGATCAATAAGTATGCATCCCCAAATTCATCACAAAATTCCCAATTGTTTCCTACTATAACATATATAGGGAACACTATGGTATATCAATTTCGGATTTATCATGGTCCATCCCTCTAAATGTCCCAATATTCCCTAACCACCCTGGGGTGTAATGTGGTCTGTTTTCTGTAATTGATATTTTAGTAAGGGGCCACTTGGACCTTATCTAACTATTATTTAGAAACTCAAAAATCTAAACATGCCTTTTCCATTTCCAAAACATTTCCTAGTGATGATCAAACACACATAATTCCAATATGAAAATAGATTCTAAAAAATAACCCCACACCAACCAAGAATTCAAATTACATCTTCATCTCACAACCCATATGGAAAAAGGGTTCTATATTGTATTATCCAAATAGAGATTTAGTGGTGAATCTTAAGTATTTGATATAGAGTTTGAGATACTTATTCCAAGATATGGTATGAGTTATACCCACCTAAACACTAGTAGAGTATTGTTTTTATTGATATAGGAAATAATTATGGATTCTTATTTGACACTTGGGTCATGTGCATGGTTGAATATGCATCCACTAACAATAGACATGGTGACTTCGAGAATATGCTCAGCAATGAAGATAGAGAAGGTGTTGACCTGTATTAATGTTGATGGTTTATATGGATTCATGAGTTATGTGTAACAATTCGATAGCCACGGAACCATCTTAAATGTGGTATAAAAATAACAATAAAATTTAGGGAAATAGACACCCATTAATGAATAAAAATCATTGAATTTATAATAGACATCCACTACGAATGTTCTAATATCATAAAAAGAAAAAAATTGGAATATTAAAATAATAATAAGGTAATTAGTTATAGATTCCATTATAAAAACATAAATCCTATGATTTGTTTATGAAAGTGGCCGATAATAAAAAAGGAAAGAACCCAATTTTAGTGTGATTTGAAGAAAGTTCTAGAAACAAATTCAATAAAATGAAAAAGATTAGTTCAGAGAGAGGTGAAGACATGATTAGAGAGAATATCTCAACAGAGAAAACAAATCTCCCTTATAATTTTATTCATGCTATATTCTTAGTTCAAATGCATGGAATATTTTCTATGATTAGTTAAATCGGGTATGATTTGATCTTTCAGAAGATTGAGATTGTTGTGATTGTATTTTTCTTCCATTATCCTTGTTATTTATTTCATAAATTAGACTATGTTCTCTTCACTAAATTTATATTTAGAATAATAATTTTATAAACATTAAGAAATATAGATAGTTGTGACTTTTTCAGCAATTCATTTTTATTATTGAAACCTTCCATTAAAATAAATTCTGAGAAAAAGAATTTATTTCATTGATAAGTATGCTCATCAAGATTGAATGAAATATTATTTATAGGATGATTATTATCACTTCATTTTCATAATTTAATTTAATTATAGAATTCAAAATTTATACAATTAAGTAAGTAGTATGTTAATTTTATAAACATTTCTTACTAATAAAAAATTTTGATTTTTGATCTAATTTATTAAAATATAACAAAGATGGGATAAATATATTTTAAAATAAAAAAATAAGATTATCCTAACTAGTAAACTATTCTACACATGTAAGTTATTATTTACATACAGCTTCCACATATATTCTAACTAAATTTTTCATTAGTAAACATCACTATTTCACACATCAAGACACATTTTTTTTGCCAATTTTGGAAACTAATTGTTTTTGTTTCTTCATAGAATAATTTTTTTATTAGAATATATAATTTAATCTCTAAGAAAAACTATATTTTGGACCCTATATATTTAAACTATAATCATTATAAAAGTTTGTTTAGTTTATTATATGGAAAAAATATTTTTATATCATTTAATGATAACGGTGATATATCTTATCTCGGTCTGTTTTCAAGTATACATTAAAAAATCAGCTATAAGAAAATATAGTTACTATAATGTGATCTTTACAAGATATTTCTTTCTATTTGAATTCTCAATGTAATTATGATGGTGAAATACATTGATACTCAAGGTAATTAAAGTTTATACGTGACTTCAAGTGTCATCTTTTAGAGTGATCACATTTCTGTATAAGGGTAGAATACAATCATCTATTGGGAACCAATATATTCAATGAGTATATTATTCCAATATATAAAATTTTATATCTATATTACCATATTTTTATAGTTTTCATAGAAATATTGAGATGATTATGACTCTTGATGAACTACCCCAACAAATTTCATTACCTCCTCGATAATTGTCTCAATTATAACAATAGGATAAAAGAATATTGGAACCACTAGAATAAGGTGGTGATGGAATAAAAAATTATAGCGGTGACCAATATCTAGTGGGATAAATAGAAAACTATAGATGAGCGGTGATGAAACCTAGTATACCCTGGGAGGGGAGTGGGGTCAGGGTGTCAAAATTTTATTTAAATGATATGTATTTTGTCATCACATTGGTAGGAACCTATTAAATCTCCTCAATAGAATCTTGTAATTATCAACAACCTAGATGAATAAAAATAATCATGATACAATAGTTTTACTTGGTTCACCACTAAGGTAATGTCAAGGGAATATACTCTAACAATAAATTATTCATACTTGAATCCACTATGAATAAATAGTTATTATAGAGTAAAAATGTTTAGACATAAAAACAAAATTCTAGGAACATTATATTTATAATGATATTAGTTTTGGCAGACTTCCTCCATTAGAACACTTCAATAGAATGAAGTTCCTGGTCAGGATCCAAGTATAACTGAGAGGGGGAGGGGGTAAATTAGTGATATATTTTCTTTTTATGTTTCCTTTATTTTTAAAACAAAATTCTCCTCCTATTAAAGAGTTATTTCCATGCTAAATGCACACAACCACATAAACACATGATTTACAAGGTTCACTACTCAATAAGAGTAGCTACGTCCTTGGTATGGTACAAAAATAATTCATTACCACAAAATCCACTAGAAAACAATCCTTTTATGTGGAATACAATGAGTAGGATATTCCATTTAACTCATGTAGTACATGGGAGATAATAATCATGTATGTGTGCACCCTATTATAACAAATAAGGCAATGATATACCCTTGTGCTTCTTGAAAAACTTTCACAAATCTGATATTTGAAAACAGATCTTCTCATTCCTTTCCAGAAACTAATATGAGAAACCTAGAATTCTTAATAATACTTAGTTCTATACCCTATTCATATCTTGATCTACTTGAAAGTACTTCTCAATTAATTTGGTTACTCAAATCTTTAACTCACAATGCTCCTTCGTAGAGCTCCTTTGAAAATATCCCAGCTTTGCAGAGCACAGTAGTACTCAAATCGCTCAAGTTTGCAGAGATCACTTGATCGTAGAGCTCACTTTATCATTGATCCCACTATTTCATAGATCACAGATTTTTCTTTGTAAAGTTCACTTCTTTAGAAAATTATAAAGGCTCGTAGTGATGCACTTTTCTCTCATGGAGCTCACTGCATTCACAGAGATCCCATTCTCCGCAAACCTTCTTCACGATTTGAGAGATCTATAATTATCATAAAGTATCTATTCTTTTATAGAGGGGTAGGGTCATATTTATAGGAATTGAAAAATGACACTAGAACCTTCTAACCACCTTAGCACCACGTCATCACCAAATCATGGAGCTCTAAAAATTCAAGATAAATTCACTCTTTTTCAGGATTCACCATGAATATTTTCTAGATTCTGAAAGCTCGTTGTAATCATGTAGAGTTCCATAAAATCCTTTTCACTATCATGATTCTTCACTTGAAATTCTTTTCACTTCCACAATGCTCACTTTCAAAGCTTATCACGACTGCCATTCGCGAAGCTCGTTGTAATCGCAAAGCACACTGTCAACATTCTTCATGTCTTCACAAAATCTACTTCATAAAGCCCATCTTCATGAAAATCGTGTATTTTCCATATTTTGATGCGATCTTCATGGAAATCCACTTTTCACAATGTTATCCCAAATCCAAATCTTGGAGCCCCAAAATTTGGAAAACACTAGACAATAGTGCCACAATAGACACTTGCTTCTGGAAGACTAACCATACTGATTGACGGCTTCCTTTCTCCCCCTTTCCATCATAAATATTGCATCAAAATTTCTCCAACCATATTATTATCTTTATGAAATACATATCAACAATTAATCATCAAAATTACAATGGAATGTATTGTAACTTTCCTATCTTTCCTCACCAACTTATACAAAGTGATGTGATTGCCATTCTTCTCAAACTTCCTTGACAACAAAAGTCAATACATAGTTCATCCAAAAACTTCATCATCCAACTTGGTCCCAATATCTACCCCTTTGGATTTTGTTAACAACCAATGTTCATAAATTATTGAACTTTGAAACCTCATGCAATGGGTCATTTATCAATAATTCTAATCCCACATGATCTAACTCATTGTAGGAAACAAGAATTATTGACATCAAGACCATGTTGTCTAGAAGTAGTGACTATGAAACCATATCACATCATCTCTCCTCCTCAGCCTTATTCACTTTGTCAAAATTTCTACAATAAAAAAGTTTGTTTCCAATAACCACTCTACAACAATTTTCCATGAATTATAATAAATAGTTATAATAGTTCACACACATGCATTCTGAATTCACAATCTACCCACAACTCCCCATTTATGCATGCCTATATACGGATAGATTTATGAAAATTATCCCCCTTGAAAACACTATCCAATGGTAATATTATATAGGGGATAGATACACATACCTCAACCTTGATAAGAAGGAGGATGTACACCCATTTTCAACTACAATTTAGCTAATGCTTCCTTCAGTAAATGTTTGGTGAATATATCATCAAATTATTCCGATGTAGAAATGTACTCCAACCTCAATTCATTATTCTCCACGTGTTCTCTGAATCAGTGGTACTTCTAATTCAATGTGTTTTGAATGATAAAGTTGTACTGGATTTCTTGTAAGATTGATTGCACTCTGATTAACACATCAAAAGAGAAAGGGTATCTTTACTTCAACATGGATATCTTCCAACCGAGTCCTCATCCATAGGAGTTGGGTAGCAGATTGAGTTTCAGAAATGTACTCAGCGTAATTTTTCCTAATAGTTACTGAATTATGTTCCTTTTTTTGCCAACTAACACAACTTTTCCCCATAATGAAAACCCCACCAGATGTGGATCTTCTATCATCAACGTTAACTTCCCAATCAGCTTCTGAATACCTGAATAGATCAATATGTTTTGATCCATCATACCTAATTCCCAAAAATTTTGTGCCTTTAATATATCTATGATTTCTTTTTATTACAATCAAATGTGATTCTTTAGTATCACTATGAAATCTTTCACATAAGGTAATAACATAGACAATGTCGGGTCTTGAGGAAGTCAAATATAATAGGCTTCCAATCAGCTTTCGAAACTCTTTCTAATCAACATACTTTCTTTCTCTATCTTTATAAAAATTGGTTCCCACTGAAATAATTATGGGCTCTAGTTTTTAATTTTCCATTCCAAACATCTTCAGATGTTCTTTAGGACACTTTTATTGAGATAGAAAATTTTCATTCTTCTTTTGTGAAATTTGTATCCTAAGAAAGTATTTCATTTCTCTTAACATTGACAACTCAAATAACTTCTTCACCTCCTCATAAAAGCTTTCAAATTATCTTTCATAATTCCTAGTAAAGATAACTTCATCAACATAAAACAATTATGATCAGAGAAAACTCTTGGCACTCTTTGATGTAAAGATTGCTTTCAAATCTATCTTTCTTAAAATTCATCTTTCCCAAGAATATACCCAATTTAGAATACCATGACCAAGATTCTTATTTTAGACCATAAATATCCTTTTTCAACATGAACACATAAATTTCATCCTCCCAGATAACAAAACTATAAGTTTGATCAATGTAAACTTCCTCGCCAAAATCATCATTCAAAATATTCTCTATCCTGGTCAACTTCTACATCACCATATGATTGCTTTTCGTTCTCAAAATTTTCAACAACATTCACATCTGTAGAATAAATAATAATTATTGTTTCATAGTTGAGACATCTATATTAACTTCCTTCTGGAGCATAGAAAATAAAAATTCCATCATATCCACTTTTCTCAAACTTCCCAATGTTTTCACCTTTCTTCTTTATAATGTATGGACTCCCAAAAACTCTTATGTGTTTCAGACTTAGAGTTTTTTCATAAAACATTTTTTATAGATTCATATCTAAGTTTTTCCTATAGAAACATTGGATATGAATACACACATCAGTTCTCAGGGCATACCTCCAACAATAACGAGAAACACTATGTTAGAGTAACATAGTTCTCCCCATTTCCTATTGACTTATATTCTTTATTTCAGCAACCCCATTTTGTTGAGGTGTTTATGGTGAACTAACCTCATTCTCAATTCTATTCTTCTAAAGATAACTTTAAAACATTTTATTCCTATACTCGCCACTATTATCAATTCTCAAATTCTTCACTGAATTCTCACATTACTTCTCTGTTTCCTCCGGAAACTCTTAAACATTTTCCGAGCATCAGACTTATGTCCCATATACATTACACAAATAATGTGTATAAATCGATCAATGAAATAAATTATGTACTTATCTCCATTTGTAGATTTATTGATCACTAGTCCATAGATATCAGAATGTATGAGTTACATGGGTCCTTTTGAGAGAAATTCAACTCTCTTATGTATAGAGATTGTAATCTTCCCATTCTCACAAATAGCACAACACCACTCTATTTTTTTTTTGATAAATCAGGCATATCTCGAACACTACCTCACATTGATAACTTACACATATTTCTCAAACACACAGGTCCCAGTATTTTACGAGATAACTTATTTTTATCCACCACACCCCTGTAACAAGAGTTATGTACTTGACCAAAATAGAACAAATTCCATCTTGTGTGTTGGCCTCTTATAACTACATTTCCTTAATTTTCACATTCCACAAGAAACCCATCCTTTTTTAAGATAAATTTTTCATCCTCATCACAGAGTTGTGACACACTTAGCTGGTTGTATTTGAGCCCATCATCATAGAGTGTTTTCTTGGATTTCTTCTTTTCGTTTCCAATGATGGTTGATTCAACACCTTTTACCCTTAGAGATTCATAGTTTCCAAATTTCATTGTTACTTCTTTGAAATCTTTCACATTCATTAACATCATTAAGTATAATTTCATATGAGAAGAACAACCACTATCAAGGATCTGTGGTAGTTATCATTTAATAGCTTTCAAAGCAGTTTCAACAACAAGATATTTATGTTCAACATTTTTTTCCACTTTTTGTTGTTCTTCCTCCATCCTCATAGACAATTCCAGGTGTTCTGGCCAGACAACCAAAAACTCTTTCTTTTCAGACTTAGTAGATCGTTCTTTCTTATACTTTAAAATCTATGGAATGTGAGATTTTTTTTTAAAAAAAGTTTCTGGTAACACAGTCATGAAACCTTTAGCAAGATGTCCTGGTCTATCACATCTTTCATGGATAGTTTCTAGTGGAGAAAACATATTCTCATCTTTCACACCAACCTTATCATATGTATTCTAGACATTATTTTGAGGTTTTTTATTTTGAAAATATTGACTATCCCTCAATCCTTGTCTTTTAAAGCATGTGAAATAACAGTAATGTTTTTGGATGAACCAACACATATTTTCCATGTGTCTGAATCCACTACAATACCAGCAGTATCCATAGAATGAATATTTCCATTTTAAACTTTTATACTAACCGGAGCTATCAAGATGCTTCTCAAAAATCTTCTTTCCAAAACTTTGGTGACCATCGACCTTTATATATTCAATTATAACGTTCTTCTTCAGATCATATTTATTTTCAAACTTACCAAAACTAGAATTAGTATAAATCTTTCTGGACTCAATATTTTCAGATGCTTCTGATTTTTTTGTATTTCTAACTTTTACCACATATGTAGCCTTTCTAGCATTGTTCTTATCAGAACTAGTACCATATTTTGTTTAAAACATTTAAGGTAACTTTTTTTATCCTTATTAGGTTCATTTTTAGAAGAACTTTCGCCGTCTTCTTGAAAATATTTTTTGAACCTTGTGTTCATTTCCTCATCTTTAAAAATTTTGTGTTAGAAAATATCCAACTCATCTTATTTTTCATTCAGATTTACTTCCAGGTGATTATTATGATTATTTTCTCTGTCAATTGAAATTTAAATATCATTAATCTCCTTCAAAAAAATTTCATTATTATCTAGAAAAAATTCTTGGTTATTTGATGAAGAGTTTTCAATTGTCCATTTCCTATTTTCCTTCTCAAGCCTTCCGATCATTCTCAACCATTCCTTTAACTATTCTTTCATATATTTTCGAAGTTTTGTTTCCTCTTCTTCACTACTACTACTCTCATAATCGAAATTATTCACTATTTCAAAAATGGTACTATCTCTATATTTATCTGCAATCGATTTCTCTGATTCAGTCTTGATATCATCATCTTCTTCATTTTTTGAAAAATATTTCTTATTTTTGATTTGAAGAACTTTTTATCCTTTCCTATTCTAGAATATTTATCTTTTTCACCATGTTTCTTCCATGACCTTTTTGGTCTCCTGTCTTTTTCATCATTGTATTCATCATTCTCTTTTTAGGGAAATTATCAGCAATGTGGCCAACAACTCCACATTCTAATCTTTTCAAAGGGAGTTTCCATTTGTATTTACATGTGTCTCTTTTTACATTTTTAGAAAACAAGGATAAAATTTAATCATAATTTTTACATACCTCATTTTCATAGTAAAATTCACCAGCTTCATATTCAGTAATAATTTTCTTTGACTTCTGGTTATTTTCATCATTGAAAGACATTTCCCTATCAGATTTTTCTTTTATCTTCATATTATTATCCCTTATCACTTAATAAGTGATGATAGAATTATAAAAATCATCCAGATATAAGGTTTCATGGTCTCTATCTTCCTATGATGAATCTTTAGTATGAAATTTTTTGGGAATAATTCTCAAGATCTTTTCGAAAACTATAGAATCTTATAACCATTCACCAAGATATATGATTATACTGAAAATGTTTTCTATCCTATTAAAGAAGTCCCCAACTGATTCATTCTCACCCATCTTTAAGACTTCATACATTAACCTCTAGATTTTATGTTTTTCCTTCTTCACTTTTATATTTCATTAATATATGTTTTTATTTTGTCCCAGATTATTTTGGTTGTAGTGACACCATTGAAAATTAAAAATTCACTCTCAGGAAGAGATGAGAGTAATGCATTTTTATCTTTTCCATCATTCTCAAGAGTCTTCTTATCTCTAGGATTAGGAGAAATCTTGTCATCAATAGCCGTAAATCCATTTGTTGTAGTTTCAATAACTTCATATCCAAGAGACAAAAGATAAGGCATCATTATATCTTTCCAGATATGATAATTATACCAATAAAATATCAGAATCCCCTTACTGTTCATGTAATTCAGATTCTCCATCAAAACATCTCTTCAAATCTTCAACAAATAACAAACAAAGGGAACTTGTCCCTCTGATACCAAATGAATTTCCCAGTAAGGTTACAAGTATCACTGAGAGGGGAAGGGGTGAATTAGTGATATCTTTTCATTTTATGTTTCCAAAATTTTTTAAACCACCTTTGCCTCCTGTTAAAGAGTTATTTCCCTTCTGAACACACACAACCACAGAAACACAAGATTTACAAGGATCACTGCCCAAAAATAGTAGCTACGTCCTTGGTATGGTACAGAAATAATCTAGTACCACACAATCCACTAGAAGTAAATCATTCGATGTGGAATTCAATGAGTTGTATATGCCCTTTCACTCATTTATTACATGGGAGATAATCCTCCAGTATGTTTTCAACCTCTAAGCATAAATAGGGTAAAGCAATATTTTTGCGCTTCTTGAAAAAAAATCAATACTGATCATTGAAAAAAAACTCTTCTCATTCTTATCTTGAATATGATAGGAACGGCCTATACTTCGTAATATGACATAGTCATATACCCTCATTATATCATGATCCACTTGAAAGTACTTCTCACTTAATTTGGGTATTCAAATCTTCGGCTTGTAGAGATCCTTTCTAGAGCTCCGTCGTGAAGCTCCCATCTTCAAAGGGCACTGTTGTTCACAAAACTCTCTAGTTCTGAGAGCTCACTAGATCATAGAGCTAACTATTTCATGAAGCAAAGATTGGTCTTTTCAAATTTGACTTCTTTTGAAAAACTCAAAGGCTTGTCGTGAAGCTCCATTCCTTCACAGAGCTCACTGCCTTCACAGAGCTTCCTTTCTTCACAAACCATCTTTGCAATTTGAGAGATCTAAAATTATCATTAAGTCTCTATTATTTTCTTATGGGGATTGGGTCCTATTTATAGTTGTTTTACACTGACTCCAGAACCAACTAGCCACCTTAGCACCACATCAGCACCAAATCGCAGAGCTCTAAAAGTTACTCTGAAATTCACTCTGTTTGGTGAAACACCGTGACTATTTTACGGATTCAAAAATCTCATTTTAATCACTAAGAAGTACATAAAATACTTTTCCCCATTGCAATTCACCACTCTCAACTCTCTTCACCACTGTAATGTTCTCTTGAAAACCTCTTCACCTCTACCATTCACGAAGCTCATCGTAATCGTGAAGCACACCATCAACATTCTTCTTGTCCTCACAAAATCTACTTCATGAATCTAATGTTCACAAAATTCATTCCTTCTCCATTCATTGATGTGATCTTCAAGGAAATCCACTTTTCACAATGCTAGCCCCACTACAAATTTTGGACCCCATAAATTTGGAAAGCACTAGAAAATTGTTCCACCTTAGACACCTACTTATACAAGACCAACAATATTGATTGACTGCTTATTTTCTCCCCTTATAATTAATAAATCTCTCATCACAAGTTCTCCACAAACTAATGATCTTTGTGAAATGTAGATCAAAAAAGCATCGTCAGATTTACCATGTAATGTATTGTAATTTTCTTGTCTTTCCTCACCCACTTATACAAAGTGAATTGATTTCCTTTCTTATCAAAATTCCTTGACAACAAAAGGCATACTTAGTTCATCCAAAAAATTCATCATCCATCTTTGTCCCAACATGTAATCCTCCTCACTCAGTTCCGTGGGTTAATTCATACTTAGTTTATCATCCTTTAGGTTTCATTAATAGATTAAGAATTTTATTCTTCATCCTTGATCAGTATAAGACTCTTACTAAACCATATTCCTCAATTAATGCACTTCAAAGAAAGGTTCACTTAATCTAGATGTTCAAAAATAATTTTCATGAAGCTCTCAGCCTTCAAAAAACACCTTTATACAATGAAATAACACTGATATTGAGTCCACTACCTTCTTCAATGATCCCTACCTTCACAAAGCTCTCATCCTTCACAAAGCTCCAAATAATCATGAATCTTTCAGACTTCTCAAAGTCCCATTTTATAATATCCATTATATTCAAATATTTGTTAATAATTTTCACAAATATTGAGTTCATGAAGAGTTCTAGTTTTTTAGAAGGAAATTATTTGCAATATTCTTTCCTAAAATCAAAGTGTTTCACCCTTTCTACAAATTATCTCCATGTCCAAATGATGAGGGTTGACAACTATTTATAGAATAAACATTTCTATAATAATTCTATACCACAAGATCCTTTTTGTGATCCTCTAAATTCGTGGTCACAATGCTCCTAGTCTTCAGGATCCTCTATAAAATAGATTCCCATTCGTGAAGTTTCTTATAGTGAAAATATATAATTTCTTCATAGTTCATTCACAAACTATAAGTAATTTGTGATAATGAAATCCTTCACAAATCTCGACACCATTGAGAAACATCAATCATCACAAAATCCATTAATTTTCAATATTTTTATTACAAACCATAGCCTTTAAAATCATTTGTTCACTTGTCATGAAAACTCCCTTTTCAATATAGTTTATATTGATGAAAAACACAAAACATTCCATTTATAGCTCAAAAAACCATATTTCAAATAATCTCCTCTTTTGGGTTTATTGGTAATCTATAGATAAATTAGTTAAATCAAAATCCTTAACAAAAAATTAATTTACATGAAGTTAATCATCCAAAACTCTAAGTCTAAATGATTTGATCTCGATATATAGAAAAACAGTGGTAAAATATAATTTCATGCCTCAATAGACCACTGAGAACCCTTATAATCCTATAATTTTTTTAATTGCATGTATTTACTACTTTTAAAATAAACCCAAAAAACATATATTTTTACTTTTAGTTCTTACAAAAACTATACCTAGATCGTATCTCCCCCATATACCTGCATAACATCAACAAATAGATTAAAAAAGTCTACAAAAATGGGGAGAGGGGAGTAATCGTAACCTCCTTATGCACTAAAAGATGGTCAATGCTGAGGTTCAACTGATACATCTCGAATATATGTTTTCCAAATAGCTTAGTAAAAATGTCATCTACTTTATCATTATTTCCAACATGTCCCATTGGAAATACACCTTATTCAAAAAATTTCTTAAATGAGGGGATATCTAATCTCAATATGTTTGGTATTTGAGTATTGTGTTGCATTTTTTAAAAGATTGATCATGCTCTTATTGTCACCATATATCACCATTAGATATTATAACACATCAGTGTTCTTTGACAATTTTATCTTCATTAATAATAGCTGAGTTCTTTAATTTTTTCACAAAGATATACTATTCTCTAGATGTACTATGAGAATTTATTTCATGTTTATTTCTCCACCATCCAACACTTTTGTTTCTAATAAAGACTGCACCACAACTTGTGGATTTTATATCCACCAAATCACCAACATAGTAAAAATAAAACAATTCCCATAATTAATTATTTATTATATCTATGAATTATAAGAAAAGATGAGAGTACCTTGAATATACCTCATGATTTTTTTACTACTGCAAAATTATCTTCCATCAGATTACATTGAAAGAGGGCTACAAAACATGTTAAAAAAGTATCTGGATAATTTGTAATAAAATATAAAAAGTGTTTAGTGATTATCCTATAAAAGTTCGAATTTATAGATTTCTCATCCCTGTGATTTCCATGTTTTTTCCAACAAAAATCGGAGTCAACATTATTTTACATTCACGGATTTTGGTTTTAATCAGAAGACCTCTTGCATACATTTCTTAATAAATGATGGTTTATTCCTGCTTTTGAATCACCTAAATTCCAAAAAATTATTCCAATTCCTTGATCATAGATATTTAAAATTATAATTTCATGTTATTATAAAATTCTTCCAGTAATCCTTGCATGCTTCTTCCAAATATAACACCATCCACATATATAAGACCCATAAATTGATCCTCCTCAAATTTTTTCACATAGTGATTATGTTTGCAACCTCATATATTAAATTATAGATTCTTCAAAAAAGAATCTAGCTAATAATTCCAAGTTCATGGTGTAGAATATAGACCATAGATATCCTTATTTAATCTACAAACCTTTCTTTCGTCATGTACAATCACAAATCCCATAGTTTGTTCAATATAAACATCTTATCCAAGAAACCCATTAAAGAAATCCATTTTTACATCCATTTGAAAAATATTCATTCCTATGTAGATGATGATGGATTAGAATATCCTAATTGAATATAGTCAAGATAATAGATAAAATTATTCTTCAATATCAATGCCTTCGCATTGTGTGTAGCCAGTAAACACAAAGAAAGCCTTATTTCTGATCATGTTTCCCAACTCATCAAATTTATTTTTTATAATCCGCTTTTTCCAAATCACATTGGTATTTTATTATATACTAAGAATATCCCATATCTAGTTTTTTCCAATCTCATTTAGTTCATCATTTATGGATTTAACCCATGATTCATCCTTCACTACTTCTTTAAATGATGTTGGTTCTATAATTAATTGGAGGGAAAAGTGTGTCTCAATCCTCATTCTCTTCAGTTGTGTATGAGTAGTAAAATACTCTTTCTCTTCATCAACTTCTAATATTTGTTTTCATATATTTTGTTCTGGTAGTGTTTATTCAACAATGGTTTCCTTTTATTATTAATCTTCTGATTCATCATAATTTTGAGATCATAGAATTTTTTTAAATACATCCAAATTTTCTATATTATAATATGTCACTTGTATAGTTTCTTCTTCATATTTAATAATATCAATATATGAGATTCTTAAGTAATTTATATTTTTACCCTCAATGATTTTTACATCATTTCTCTCAATAATATTTATAATATGATTATTGTAGTATGTTTTATTTTATCTTGATTTAACATCTAATGAAAATTCCTTAATCAGCACCATCACCATACTCTCTTTTATTTCCATGATTCGTATGAAATAATAACTTCCAAAAACATAAAAATTCATCATGTATGGATTAGTTCCATATCAAATATCATATGGATTCCTTTCCTCTCCTATAAATATCCATGTTTGATTTTCAGTGTACACTACAACTTGAAATGTTTCCTTCTAATAATGAAGATAAATACCACTCTCAATCATCATAGATATGGCCATATTATTCACTTGTCAATTTATATATTCAACAACCACATTTTTTCGAGGTGTTCTCATTAAGGAAACTTCATGATTGATCTAAGGGTTTTCAAGGTAATTTTCAAATTCAATGCATATGTACTCTATTATGTTGTTAGATCATTAAATAATTATTGTGTGGCCAATTTCATTCTCAACTATTTGGAGATAATTCTTCATGCATTCATGCACATTCCATTTGCGTTGCATAAACATTAGACATTCCATTTCACTATAATCATCAATAAAATGAATTTAGTGCCCCCTCTATACTTTTCATCCAAATTTATTAGACCACACACATCAGTGTGGATGAGATCAAGTATTTTAAATTTCATTTTTTTATTCAGAGTATAAGAATTTTGACCCATCTTCCCTCATATACAAGAATAAAATTTCTTTTCTTGATCACTCTTTATATTGGGAATATCAAAAAACCATTAGTCTAGATATGTTCTCCATACCTTGTTCATTAGAGTTATATAACCTATACTTCCACAATTTCTTTCCTCATTAATTATTAAGGAGAAACTATATTCAATTCTATCAACCTGGAACAATTTTTTTATTCATGCATATTATAATAATATAATTAAAATTCTATAATTTGATGGTTCTACCCATATGATTAAATTTCACTACCAATCCAAAGTCACAGATTTGACTCACACTTAGGAGATTGTGATGCAATCCCTTCATATAGAGAACATCAATCTTGATTATCTCAACATTTTATAATTCTATATTCCAAAATGCTTAATATTTAAAGCACCATATTTCTTACAACTCATTGTTCAATCATCTATTTTCATTAAATATTTCAAATAATCTATATTTATTATTATTTCAAATGACAATCTACTGTCAAGAAACAAGGTGTTGTTGTTCTTTGTAGCTTTGATAGTGATTTCTGAAGGGTTGGATTTCTTAATCTTATTTTTTCCTTCTATGAGATACCTAATTGAGTGGAGTGAAATGATGGCCTCTCTAATATGTTTTTAACATAAATTGGTTCATCATACATATATTCTTATTCTGTAGGAGAAAACCTTTTTTCAATGTTATTTCTTCATGGTTGACCAATATTGACTAGACTTTTATTTCTTTAGTTATTTTCCCCACATTTCCTCTTCCTATAATGAATATCTTTACATAGAAATTTAGTATAATGAAAATAATATCTATAGAAAGAATTTGATGGAAATTGTCATGTCCTATATTTTGAATTCTAAGTGCTTTCCCATTCCAATAGCTCGTTGCCTCTTCATGGTAATACATGGTATGGACCAAAAGGCCACCAGATTGACATTTCATGAGAGAAAATATCTTCTCATTTTCATTCCTCCACATTTCCCCTTATTTCGTAAGGGTACTTGAATGGATTTCAACTTTTGATACAAGATTTTTATTTATAGATCTCATCATTTTTTTGTTTGAAGCTGTTGTTGTTAGGACATCAAGTACCTTTTTCATATGCCCAACTTTTTTCTTCTCTTTAATTTGGATCATCCCATTTATAGATTTGGATGTTTTTCTATCATAGTCAAATACACTTTTTCCCATAAATATATATATTTGATGAAACAAGGATACTTATGATCCTTCAGAAACATTTTTGTCTACTTAAAAAATCTATCCATAAGAAAATATTCTAAAAAATAGTTCATTATTTGTCTCTCTTTATTGTGATTTAATTTCCCATTTACTCATTAATTTATTTAATTATTCATCATGGCTCCTAACTATCATAGTTGATTCCTAAAATATTGATCTAATTTCTTATTATAACTTTTATTTATCTTAAATATGAGTTTAATTCTATAACATATTATGATATTTCAAGATTTTTCATGTGTTCCTCTACCTCTCCCTGCCACCAAATACCTTTTTTAATTTTCTAAATAAGCCACTTTATTGGAGAGTGAGAACCTTGTAGAAACCGATATAAAAATTCAATAACCCCCTAAAAATAGCATCATATCATTACACCATTACAAAATCCCATTCAATGTTCAAAATTATAAAATTAATAATCAAAATGTGAATCCTCATTTCTGCGGGCAAAGTGAGCCACCCAAGAAACCGTAAAGTTACCAAAATGTCTCCATAATCATCACATCACCCAACTATCATCTTGAAACCATCACCATTGTCATATCAATGTAGCACAATTGTCATTATCATCCACTTCGTCGTTGTAACAGCCCGAGATTTTATGAAAAATAATCTTTTTAATTTCATTAATGTCTTGTGTTGTACGCTATACCAAAAGGAGCTTGCACAACACGCATCCTTGACTTGCCTTGCGTAACACGCAATCGCGACCTTCCTCGATAGCGTGTGTAGTACGTAGTAACGAGTTTTACTAAACAACAATATGCTATTAAAATATTATTAAAACTCGCTGTTATGAATACTAATAACCACCTTTTGAAATTTTGTTGATTTTATTTTTAAAAATGGTCTTCATTTTTTGGATTCGGAATATCGAAATTAGCTTCGGGTGAAATTTCGGTACTTTTCGGATAACTTTCATATTCTGATGAATAGTGAAAATTACTAAATTATAATTAAAAAAACTTTTTTAATTGAAATAATTAATAGTGATAAATTATTAATTTTATAGGTTTTAAAGTATATTTAGAATATATTTTTACAATTTAATATAATGTTGGTCATTGGATGTAATTTCACATTTAAACCAGTTATAAAAAAGTGTCAATCTTTTGATAGTTATTATCTCTTAAAAACACGCTATTTGTTTTGACGACGGGAACTGATTTTTAAATTAATTAATGAAACTGATATGTTCTGAATTTGGTAAAATAGACATTATTTTTTAATTCTTAATATCAAATATATCTTAGGCCTAATTTTTGGTATTTTTCTGGAAACTTTCATTTTTTTGATAAATAGTGAAACCACTAAGTGGTAGTTAAAAAAACTGAATTTTTCATAAAACATAATTTTACCGCTTCTATGAGTGGAATTTCAAAAACCCGAGAGACACGGTTAATATCAAGGACTAAAATTTGGTTCAATAAGATGAATATAATTTTTGGTGAATAGTAACTTTTTACTTTTTTAACCATGGTTAAAAATAAATAGGGTAATTGAGGGTAAAAATGGTATTATTATTACCCTAACACATGTCCTAATTCTATTTGACAAGTGTAATTCGACCAGAAACAACCTTAGGAATAAAATATGACCATTTAGGCCCAGATTAGGACATTTATTATTAATTTATTTAAAGAAGGGTTAAAATAGTTAAAATCAAAGTTTAATAAGTAAATCATTGTTAATATGGGGTTATACATAAGATAAATTCTACTATAAATATTCATTAGAAAGATAAAAAGATTTATTACATAATGGTATTTTATTTGTAATTTTTAGACATTAAATAATTTAATTTATTTATTACACAAAGATGATGCAGTAATTATCTTATCAATGAAATACTAACATAATTGATATTATAAATACATAAACAAGTATAATTTGAGACTTTCTAGGAATTAAACTAATTTTATAGGTTAATATGACATGTTAGGATTAATTTAATTATCTTTTGTCGAAGTAATCATTCTGTTATGAGTTTCAAAAATATCAACTATTGAATAGTGTTAAAATTGACATAAAATAGTTTTTAAAACAAATATTATATTATTAATTGTTCTTTTATTCCTAAAAATCTAAGGTTCATCCAAATGACTTATATAAGGTTATATATATTAATAAAACACAACTTGGGGGTCGCTAGGATGTATATGGTGAGTTTATTAACTATATAATATAAAAATACAAAGTGACACGGTAAATGTCAATCTAATTAACAAAGAGTTAAAACTAAAAGATAAGGTTAATATAATGACCTAAACTTGTATAAATTTTATTGGATGAGAGGCTTTTAACCCATACCCACCTTATATTCTAAATAACTCAATTTGGAGCTATTGAAAACTGATGTTGACTTTATAAAAAAATAATATTTTTAGTTATTCCAAAGGTGCCCCTCTTCTCCCTTATAAAAGGGCACCTCCTCCCCCTCTTCCTCACAACACTTTGAGCCTTCAAGCTCGGACAACCTCTGCGATTTTTTCCTCTCAACTTCCCTAGAGACATACTAGAAGTTCTGGTATTTTTCAAAGACCAATTTAATGCCCTAAAAGAAGGTCTCAAAGAAGCACTTCAAAGAATAGTTAATGTCTGTTACCGATTATTTCATCTTTATTTCTTCTTCCACTTCTTCTTCATTAGTTGTTTCATTATGAATTAATAAAATCAGTATCACTCACATACTGATATGTTATTATAAGTATAAAACAACCCTATTTCATCATCTATCCATCCAACGGAAAAAGAAATCACCACGCGTGCGTACGTACGGAATACCGTCTCCACGCCGTGGTGTAATCCATTTTCCACCACCACCTACTTGGATGGGTATAGTGGTGTAAATAATAACTATATATGATTATTTTAAAGTGATATTGATTCTGAAATAGTATCAATACACTCCAATACAGTCCCACGATCATGAGAACGATATCATCGCTCGTGCGTACGTAAGGACTACCGTCTCCACGACGCGATGAGATTCATTCTCCACATTAACCATTCATGAATGATTATAATGTATATATAATAAGTAATCATGAAATATATGACATAATAATGATACTGTATTTATGTTTATATATATGTATTTCATCTACTTAATTCCATTCAACTAAATAAGGAAACGAAAACAGCGTTCATGCGTACGTACGACCTACCGTCTCCATGAATGGTGTATTTCATTCCATTTACTGATTTATTATATATATGTATATTCTGAATATATATTATATATAAATCATGTTTTATATTATGGAATTAAGTAATCATGATCTAAGTAATCATATTAATAATTACAAGTAAAAACATGGACGACAAATGAAACGATTTTACCCAAAACGCTCTTTAACATGGAATTTACAAAAGAATGGGTAATATAAAGCCATAAGTGAACCATATATGATATCATAACAATGAGTATGATTCTGGAATAAGTCAATGACATTATTTAAATCATTATACAAGATTTTCAGACAATTACGAAGCATATCAGACCTAAGGTAAGGGAAAACATCACAATCTCATTTTTATCCGAGATTGTTTATACATTGGCATTTACTGGGGTGTATTTTATGATCCAAATCCATGTTTCCTCAATATGTAATGTTATTTCCATCCACCTACAATTGTTTAAATCTAATTTTACCCTTCGTTGAGTTTTTAGTAAAATATATGAAAGGAATCTTTTGTCATTTTTTCATACGAGGTACTTTTTGACTTTTCCAACAAAAGTACGAGAAGAATGTTTTTTAACTTATACGGCATGAATGGATTTTTAAAATATTATTTCAAAGAATATTCCTATACATGTTTTCATGTTTATTTTTAATCAACTTATTTTAGTTTGAAATTGTAAGACATTTTAAGAAAGGAAAAATGTTTTTGAAGTAGAAAGGATATTTTCCTCAAGAATGGAGTTCAAGTGTTTTATCAAAACAATTTTCTATCTAAGATAATATAGGGTTCTGTTTCTATCCCAATTGTTACATTGATTTGAATATGTTGTTATGGAATTAGTTTTATGAATTCAATTATCTTATAGGAATTGTTTTATGATGTCATGTTGTTTAAGAATCCCATTTTTATTACTTGGGTTATGCAATGATGTATGATTTATGATTTTGTGGCACACATAAGAATGGTATCATTATGAGATGGGTGGGACCTATATCTCCCTCCAATGAATTGGGTAAAGATTTTATATCTCATGAGATAGATATGGCTGGAACAGTAGGTTATACCGGTTCAGTGAAACAGGACTGAAACGAGGAGTGAACTTGGTTCAGAAAGGGACTTTGTCCACTAAGATAGTCTTGGCAATGAGTCTTGACTAATAAGAAATGATTCTCTATGATTATGTGTGAATACCACAAAGTTTCATGATTTATGTTATGATTATTGGGATTACATTTCACTACTATGATTTATCCCATGTTATGAAATTATGATCTCTTTTGCAGGTTAAGATTTCCAAAAGATATGTTCTTATGAATATGACGTGATTGATATTTCTTTTGTTTACCCTTACTGAGCATTTGAGATCACCCTTTTATGTTTTCTTTTCCCCAGGATATAAATAAAGGTTTTAGGTAAGAAAAAAATGGGTAAGATCTTTATGGAGATGTTGAAGATCTTTCACCATGATTAGAAGATTACGTTCTGAGTTTCCAAAGACACTAAACTATTACGGTCCTTGTGTGTGTGTTTTTGTTATGTAATAAGTATTCCGCAAAGGTAATGTAATGTCCTTGTACGTCAAGCTTTGGGTCTCTACAATTGGTATCAGAGTAAATTTTTAGTCAACCTTTGGAAATTAGGATTCGAAAACGTTAGTGAGATCCCTAGATATTTTTCTAAGGTATGTCTAGGGATGTCCCTACGGATAAGTATATGTATAGGATATAGTCCTTGAACTATGATAACGATATTAGATTAAACCAATGATGTTATATATTGAAGTTACTCCCCCTTTATTATGATTTTTGCCTCTCACACTATTCTTTTTGGGTTTTAGAAAATGGCTGGAAAAAAGATGATTCACGATAATGGAGGATATGATGGACAATGGAATGATATTCTTCATGAGAAACCAAATGAAATGGGATTTGGAAGTCCAAACATCATTATTATGTCGAATCAGCAATCTCATAATATGATCAATAAAGTAAAATTTGGTAAATTTTCCTGACTCGGCTAATAAGAGAAAGATGGAGTTTCATGATGATCATAGAGGAAAGAAAGTTCAATTTCCCCTATGTAAATCATGTGGGAAGAGGCATCAAGGAGAATGTTTCAAAGGAACTGGAAGATGCTTTGGGTGTGGAAAAGAAGGACACAAAGCCAGTAAGTGCAAAGAAAATGGTTCAGTTAACACCAGGGATGAGGATAATGGTATTGCTACGACATCAACAATGGTTAAATGTTTTAAATGTGGAATATACAGACATTATGCAAACCAATGCCCTAAGGTAAAGTCTCATGAAGAGAATAAGTATGGTCGTATGGGTAGTATTTATGTGGATGATGATGAAGAGACTAAAAATGATATGTGAGATGAAAGAATTGTTGAAGTTCGGTCAATGGATTAAGAATATAGTGGAATGATTACATGTTTATCATGTGTAATGTTGTATAAGTAATCTCATGGTACTATGGAATAAAGAGACATATTAGGATTGTTACACTATTGTCTTTCCTTGAGTTTTGAAAGTGTATGATTAATGTTACCAGTATCCATGAATGGTTATTCAGATATTTTTGGAATGTAGATGATATGTGCATAATGAAGGGATAAGGAGAAAATTAAATGTTTGATAGTATTCATGAGCTCATGACTGATATAAGGAGAAGGTTATATCGTGGTTTGAGTATATAGAATTTTTGGATTTTGGTATGTGGAAAGAGATAACTTTTGACAGCATTCATGTTTTCAATAAGGTTTAATGGGTATTCATATTTCAAGAGAATACATCATTAAGGTATTCACATGATTGGAATGTGACCAACAAGATATATGGGGGACAAATGATGGTATTCACATGCTTGGTTGACGACATTTCAAGTAATCTTTTTCTTTATACTATGATCTTGGACCGAAGTATTTTAGATAAGCCTAAATTTTGGAATGGATTATGTTAACCATAAGTTAGTATTGTTTAAGGATAGAACTTTTTTTGATATTATTTATGTGATGTTATAGTAATGTAGTTTTAGAAAAAGGACAACCTACAGGACGGGCGACAGCCCATCGCGTCGGACAAGGCTGTGGGAATCGAACCCACAACCGAAGTGCGACTGGCCTTTATTGCCTACCACTGGCCTACAGGAAGTCCCTGTTTAGTAGAAACTGGTTTTATTATATTTAGAAGTATGATATATGAATTATAAGTCCATTTTAGGAACTATATAAGATTAATCTCACTATAGATGTACTTATGTATTTTTTGATAACTTTTCAAAACTTTTGTTTGAGATAGATGGAATGACCCATCATTCTATCACATGATCTGCTTACACATCACGAATGACAAATTCAACTTCATTTCTTTAAGATATTAAGTGTAAATTGTCCAAAGAACGAAAAACAGTGAGACTATACCAAAATCAGGAATGTATTTCTTCTAATTCCTATTTCATCATCTTTAGGGAAATGATCTTGAAAACCAAAAAATGTTGTCTTAGTGCTCTTATATCTGATGAATCAGATGGTACCTTAGATCGTCACAAATTTATGGCTTTGTGATTGCTGGCTTTTCCATATCCATGTTCTCTACCACTCTCTATCAGAACATGATGATTAGATTTCTCTTCCATATCCATATTTTCACCTATGTGGAAACCCAGTGATTAGTTGTATTTGGGTAATCGTTACATTTCATACTTTAGTTTTTAAAGCCATGTTTTGGTATTCCTTTTTACGATGTGGGATTCTATTAAAGAAACTTTCTAGTAGTAAACCATTTATAACCCTAACGAATTTCGCGGGCAAAATTCATTTTCAGGGGGGTAGAATGCAACAGCCCGAGATTTTATGAAAAATATTCTTTTTAATTTCCTTAATATCTTGTGTTGTACGCTACACCAAAAGGAGCTTGCACAACACGCATCCTTGACTTGCCTTGCATTATACGCAATCACGACCTTCATCGATAGCATGTGTAGTACGCAGTAACGAGTTTTAATAAACAACAATATGCTATTAAAATATTATTAAAACAAGCCGTTATGAATAGTAATAACCACTTTTTAAAATTTTGTAAATTTAATTTTTCTAAATGGTCTTCATT
This sequence comes from Viscum album, assembly GCA_963277665.1. NCBI lineage: Eukaryota > Viridiplantae > Streptophyta > Magnoliopsida > Santalales > Viscaceae > Viscum > Viscum album. The sequence goes on along the minus strand of OY728121.1, from coordinate 2,009,835,522 downwards.
TTTGTATTCGGAATATCGAAATTAGCTTAGGGTGAAATTTTGTTACTTTTCGGATAACTTTCATATTCTGATGAATAGTTAAAAATAATAAATTATAATTAAAAACAACTTGTTTAATCGAAATAATTAATAGTGATAAATTATTAATTTCAGTGGTTTTAAAGTATATTTAGAATATATTTTTACAATTTAATACAATTTTGGTCATTGGATGTAATTTCACATTTAAACCTGTTATAAACAAGTGTCAATCTTTTGATAGTTATTATCTCTTAAAAACACGCTATTTGTTTTGACGATGGGAACTAATTATTAAATTAATTAATGCAACTGATATGTTCTGAATTTGGTAAAATAGGAATCGTTTTTGAATTCTTAATATCAAATATAGCTTAGGCCTAATTTTTGGTATTTTTCTAGAAACATTCATCTTTTTGATGAATTTGGAAACCACTAAGTGGTAGTTATAAAAACCGAATTCTTCATAAAACATAATTTTACCACTTCTGTGAGTGGAATTTAGAAAATCCGAGAGACATAGTTAATTTCACGGACTAAAATGTTGTTAAATAAGATGAAAATATTTTTTGGTGAATAGTAACTTTTTACTTTTTTACCATGGTTAAAAGTAAATATGGTAATTAAGGGTAAAAATGATATTATTATTACCCTAACACATGTCCTAATTATTTTGGACAAGTTTAATTTGACCAAAAACAACCTTAGGAATAAAATATGACCATTTAGGCCCACTTGGATTAGATTAAGACATTTATTATTAATTTATTTAAAGAAGGGTTAAAATAGTTAAAATCAAAGTTTAATAAGTAAATCATTTTAAATATGGGGTTATACATAAGATAAATTCGACTATAAACATTTTTTAGAAATATAAAAAGCTTTCCTACATAATTGTATTTTATTTGTAATTTTTAGACATTATATAATTTAATTTATTTATAACACAAAGATGATGCATTAATTATCTTATTAATGAAATACTAACATAATTGATATTATAAATACTTAAATAAGTATAATTTGAGACTTTATATGAATTAAACTAATTTTATAGGTTAATATGAAATGTTAGGATTAATTTAATTTACTTTGGTCAAAGTAATCATTCTGTTATGAGTTTCAAAAAAATCAACTATTGAATAGTGTCAAAATTGACATAAAATAGTTTTTAAAACAAATATTATATTAATAATTGTTATTTTATTACTAAAAATCTAAGTATCAGCCAAATGACTTATATAAGGTTATATATATTAATAAAACACAACTTGGGTGTCTCTTGGATGTATATGGTAGTTTATTAACTATATAATATAAAAATACAAAGTGACATGGTAAATGTCAATCTAATTAACTCAGAGTTAAAACTAAAAGATAAGGTTAATATAATTACCTAAACATGTCAAAATTCTATTGGATGAGATAATTTAGACCCATACCCACATTATCTTCTAAATAACTCAAGTTGGAGATATTTATAACCGAACTTGACTTTATAATAAAATAATATTTTTAGTTATTCCAAAGGTGCCCCTCTCCTCCCTTATAAAAGGGCACCTCCTCCCCCTCTTCCTCACAAAACATTGAGCCTTCAAGCTCAGAAAACCTCTGCCATTTTCTCCTATACACTTCCCTAGAGACATCCTAGAGGTCCTGGTCTTCTTCAAAGACCAATTTTAGTGCCCTAAAAGAAGGTCTCAAAGAATCACTTCAAAGAAGAGGTAATGTCTATTACCGATTATTTCATCTTTATTTCTTCTTCCACTTATTCTTCTTTAGTTTTTTCATTATAAAGTAATAACATCAGTATCACTCATATACTGATATTTTATTATAAGTATTAAACAACCCTATTTCACCATCTATCCATCCTACGGAAAAATAAATCACTGCGCGTGCGTACGTACGGAATACCGTCTCCACGCTGTGGTGTAATCTATTTTCCACCACCACCATACTTGGATGGGTATAATGGTGTGAATAATAACTATATATGATTATTTTAATGTGATATTGATTCTGAAATATTATACATACACTCCAATACAGTCCCACGATCATGATAACGATATTATCGCTCGTACGTACGTACGGACTACCGTCTCCACGACGTGATGAGATTCATTCTCTACTTTAACCATTCATGAACGATTATAAAGTATATATAATAAGTAATCATGAAATATATTACATAATAATGATACTAGAATTATGTTTATATATATGTATGTCATCTACTTAATTCAATTCAACTCAATAAGGAAACGAAAACACCGTTCATGCGTATGTACGGCCTACTGTCTGCATGAACAGTGCATTTCTTTCCATTTACTGATTTGTTATATATATGTATATTATGAATATATATTATATATAAATCATGTTTTATATTCTGGAATTAAGTAATCATGATCTAAGTAATCATATGAATAATTACAAGTCCAAACACGGACGACAAATGAAACGATTTTACCCAAAACGCTCTTTAACAAGGAATTTACAAAATAATAGGTAATATAAAGCCATAAGTGAACCATAGATGATATCATAACAATGAGTATGATTCTGGAATAAGTCAATTACATTATATAAATCACTATACAGGAGGTTCAGACAATTACGATGCATATCAGACCTAAGGTAAGGGAAAATATCACAATCTCATTTTTATCTGAGATTATTTATACATTGGCATTCACTGGGGTGTATTTAATCATCCACATCCATGTTTCCTCAATATGTAATGTTATTTCCATCCACCTACAATTGTTTAAATCCAATATTACCCTTCAGTGAGTTTTTAGTAAAATATATGAAAGGAATCTTTTGTCGTTTTTTCATACGAGGTACTTTTTGACTTTTCCAACAAAAGTACGAGAAGAATGATTTTTTTAACTTATACAGCATTAATGGATTTTTACAAAATTATTTAAAAAAGCTTAATTTACATGTTTTCATGTTTATTTTTATTCAAATTCTTATAGTTTAAAATTTTATGACATTTTATGAAAGGAAAAATGTTTTTGAAGTAGAAAAGATATTTTCCTCAAGAATGGAGTTCAAGTGTTTTATCAAAACTATTTTCTATCTAAGATAATATAGGGTTCTGTTTCTATCCCTATTGTTACATTGATTTGATTATGTTGTGATGGAATTATTTTTATGAATTCCTTTATCTTATATGAATTGTTTTACGATGTCATGTTGTTTAAGAATCCCATTTTTATTACATGGGTTATACAATGATGTTTGATTTATGATTTTGTGGAACACATAAGAATGTTATCATTATGAGATGGGTGGGACCTATATCTCCCTCCAATGCATTCGGTAAAGATTTTATATCTCATGAGATAGACATGGCTAGAACGGTAGGTTATACCGGTTTAGTGAAACATGACTGAAATGAGGAGTAAACTCGGTTCAAAAAGGGACTTTGTCCACTCAGATAGTCTTGGAAATGAGTCTTGACCAATAAGAAATGATTCTCTATGATTATGTGTGTATGCCACAAAGTTTTACGTTTCAAGTTATGATTATTGGGATTACATTTCACTACTATTGTAACATCCCAAGGTTTTCTAAAAATAAATTGAAAATGCTTGAAATTTTTTTTAAGGTATATATTTATAAGTATCCTTTAAACATAATTTTATTTCTTCTATGTTTTGAATTTCAACAAACTGTCATCTACAATTTTGTTCAGTATGTTATTTAGAGTCTGATGGAACAAACTTGTTTTTTTTGTGAATAGTAACATGCCCTTATGAATAGTAATATGAATAGTAATATGACCTCATGAATAGTAAATAATAATATTATTATATTTTCCCATGGAAATAGGATAATGGGATCTTAATTAATTTTCCAATGTCACATAAAACTAATTGCACTTCAATATTGTTATTTTTAGAATTAACTATGACCTTATTTAAAAATTAAATTAATAATATTCAGATTTTTTTTTTTGAAAAATGGAGTTCATTTTTGAATTCTACACATCGAAAAGTGGTTGGGGTAAATTTTTTGTATTTTTCTGAAACTCTTAATTTCGGTGAATAGTGAAATACGGTAAAATACCGTATAATCAATTTATCAATAAAAATGCACTATTTATGACATCATAAGTGATGCAAGGCCACTTTCTTTGAACTCACTTGATATTTTCACTAATTAAGGCCACTTGATTTGAGATTATTCATAGTCTTGATAAAAATATTATAATAATGACTAAAATAATCTAAAATACCTCCCCTCCTCCACTATAAATACCACCCTCACTCCCCTCCTCCTCCCACACCTCTCAAGCCTTGAGCATTGTCTAATTTCTGCCAAATTCCGTCCTCAATCTTCTTCCCCACGTCCTAGAGCTGCTGGTCTCACCAAAAGACCAAAATCAAATCCCTTAAGAAGGACCTCAAGGAGAAGAGATCAAGAGGTAAACATCCTCTTTCATTTTCATTCTTTCCTTCCATTTTATGTTATTCTCATCCTTTACCTTTATCTTTTGTTGGGATATTTCATTAAATATTTCCCCTTACTGTCCAAATTTTGTATGATTGATGAGATATTCCATTCCTCTCATCAATCTTGTTTTTATGAAATTTGAAGAGGCGCCTTTAGGCTGACGAATTTTTTGTAAGAAATTTCTCATGTTTTCTTTATTTCATGATTCCTTCCTCTTCTTTCTTCACCCCCTCTTATCCAAGAGGCATGAAATCTTCAGAGTCATGTATATTCTGGATGTTTCCATGTTTATGGAAAATTACAAATCATTATTCCTCTCCTCTCTCACTTATTTAAAGAATCAAAAAACATTGTCCATTTGTGTCGAATTACCGATATCGTGGACGATGTATTTTCAATTTCCATTAATTATTTCAATTCTGGTCATGAAACCATTTATATGGTTGAACCAGGTTATAATATATGTTTTATGACTCATATAAGGTTCTGGAATTCTTTTGTACTCATGATTCAAATTTATTAGACTAAATGAGGTTGTAATTATCAAGGAACCACTTAAATGATCTAAACGAACATAATTAATGTTTTAACTTATAAATCATCATCATATAAAGCATCAAAGTGATAAATGGTATCATTTATGGTAATGTAAATATGTAAATACTACTCCATTCCAATTATGGAGTTTCACTTCCAATCAACAAGAACGATTCATCATGAACCGATTGTGAAAATCACAAAAGAACTCGCCCAAAATAATACAAGGAACAAATACTAACAAAAAAGGGGTGAAATGAGGTTATGAAATGACCATATAAGATGTTATAAACATGAACATGTTTCTTTAAAATACTAATAACACTCTTTTAACCATTATACAGGAGGTTTTAACAATTTTGAAGTAAGACAAGCCTAAGGTAAGGGAATTCTTAACCCGATTTCCATTCATTGGGTTAACATTCTACTTTATAATTCATGTGCTATTTAAATTGTTTTTCTGATGGGTTATGTTTATATTATGTTTAATTATGTGTATTTACAGAGTATATACATATCCCATCCACTCAATTAAGTCTCACTTCATGTATATGATGTTTATAAGGGACTTTTCTTCTAAAATCCTCTTTTAAAATTCTGTTTTATAAGATTCAAAGGCAATGTTTTTATGCTATTGTTTATGTTTTATGATTATGTTTTGGTTATTGGGAATTGTTTATGATGAAGGTTGGGACCTATATTTCCCTCCAATTCATTGGGTATGAGTAAGTTGGAGGTTGGCCGTATGGTTACTCCATGTGTAACTGTGATGGTTACACAAAGTAAGGTAGCCGTGAGGGTTAAAAATTTTAAGGTAGCCAAGATGGTTACGAGATTATGTAAGTAATGCCCCAATATACCTCTATGATTATAATTATGTTTGTGTGGATCTTGTTTAAATCTCATGTTAAACAAATTAAGATTTTATGGGTGTAAATCATGTATTTTGAAAATGTTTTCATACGTCATGCGTATTCATGGACTAATGTGATATTTCCTTCTTTTTCATACCTTACTGAGCTTTTGTGCTCATCCCAAGTTTTTAAATGATTTTTCACAGGTTAATGGATGAATAATACAAGGAAGGAAGACATGTTAAATGTTGAAGAATTGTCATGGAGTCTTGTTTTATGTTTTAATGTTTTATATTCTGAGGAAAATGGAAACTGATTTTATGGTATCCACTATGTAACAATGTGTAATGTTATGAATGTTTTGTCTTATTTCTCTAAAGCTCTAAACTTGAAAAGATCCTAAATGTATAATGAAGTGTTTTCTTGAATAAATTCAAGATTATGTATGAAATAAGTTCGGGTCCTTATAGTTGGTATCAGAGGTCGGTTTAGACAACTTTAGGGATTAGGAGTTCTTGTGAGACACGTGATTAGTCCCTAAATCTATTATTTCAGTTAAATCCTTGTTTTATAACTTTTTTTTAGGTCAAGTAAAGTCGGTTATGAATGGAAGGAGAAGGATCTCAAACGACATTCCTATCTCGTCCTAATGACATGCTTGCAATAATTATTGCAAAGTCATCTTCGGATGATTGTGAAACTTTTTATAGCATACAACTCACTTGCAAGCAGTTTTTTGAGATATCAAACACCTCCTCTATACCTCGTTATCATCGTGGATCATGGGTTGTTTTTAGACAAATACTATTTTCACAATATTCACATAATTTCAAGAAAGGTAAATATTATCAAAGTATTTTCAAATATTTTACCTTATCACAAGAATTTGAAACATATTATGAATTTAAAAATGGTGCTGAGGAAGGAGACCCTTGTGCAACCTATTTATATTTTCTTTTAAACTATAGTCTCACATCACATACTTATGGTATTTTAAAAGGACCAATAATATAAAGTTTCAACTCAATTTCGGTCCAACTATTTTATAGAAATCATGTTTTATCAGATTTTTTGGAATTATATGTCATACATGAGTATTTTACAAAACTGTTTTTCTGTGAACACCCATATGACCCATGTTGTATGAGGTGTATTTGGATGGAGGAAGCAAATTATTTTGAAGGATCTCTAAATCATTGTTGTAATGCATGGGACTGCTACCTACGTGAACAAGATGATGATGAAACCGAGTGGACACCTTGATCAAGGTACCCTCACTTGTTTAATAAGTAAATAAAATTGTGAGGACGCAATTTCAAGAAGGTGGGGATAATGTAACATCCCAAGGTTTTCTAAAAATAAATTAAAAATGCTTGAAATTTTGTTTAAGGTATATATTTATAAGTATCCTTTAAACATAATTTCATTTCTTCTATGTTTTGAATTTCAAGAAACTGTCATCTACAATTGTGTTCAGTATGTTATTTAGAGTCTGATGGAACAAACTTGTTTTTTTGGTGAATAGTAACATGCCCTTATGAATAGTAATATGAATAGTAATATGACCTCATGAATAGTAAATAATATTATTATTTTATTTTCCCATGGCAATAAGATAATGGGATCTTAATTAATTTTCCAATGTCACATAAAACTAATTGCACTTCAATATTGTTATTTTTCGAATTAACTGTGAACATATTTAAAAATTAAATTAATAATATTTAGAAAATTATTTTTGAAAAATGGAGTTCATTTTTGAATTCTACACATCGAAAAATGGTTGGGGTAAATTTTTGGTATTTTTCTGAAACTCTTGAATTTTCGATGAATAGTGAAATACGGTAAAATACCGTATAATCAATTTATCAGTAAAAATGCACTATTTATGACATCATAAGTGATGAAAGGCCACTTGCTTCGAACTCACTTGATATTTTCACTAATTAAGGCCACTTGATTTGATATTATTCATAGTCTTGATAAAAATATTATAATAATGATTAAAATAATCTAAAATACCTCCCCTCCTCCACTATAAATACCACCCTCACTCCCCTCTTCCTCCCACACCTCTCAAGCCTTGAGCATTGCCTAATTTCTGCCAAATTCCCTCCTCAATATTCTTCCCCACGTCCTAGAGCTGGTGGTCTCACCAAAAGACCAATATGAAAGCCCTTAAGAAGGATCTCAAGGAGAAGAGATCAAGAGGTAAACATCCTCTTTCATTTTCATTCATTCCTTCCATTTTATGTTATTCTCTTCCTTTAACTTTGTCTTTTGTTGGGATATTTCATTAAATATTTCCCCTTACTGTCCAAATTTTGTATGATTGATGAGATATTCCATTCCTCTCATCAATCTTGTTTTTATGAAATTTTACGAGGCGCCGTTAAGCTGCTGAATTGTTTGTAAGAAATTTCTCATGTTTTCTTTATTTCATGATTCCTTCCTCTTCTTTCTTCACCCCCTTTTATCCAAGACGCATGAAATCTCCATAATCATGTATATTCTGGATTTTTCCATGTTTATGGAAAATTACAAATCATTATTCCTCTCCTCTCTCACTTATTTAAAGAATCAAAAAACATTGTCCATTTGTGTCGAATTACCGATATCGTGGACGATGTATTTTCAATTTCCATTAATTATTTCATGTCTGGTCATGAAACCATTTATATGGTTGAACCAGGTTATAATAAATGTTTTATGACTCATATAAGGTTCTGGAATTCTTTTGTACTCATGATTCAAATTTATTAGACTAAATGAGGTTGTAATTATCAAGGAACCACTTAAATGATCTAAACGAACATAATTAATGTTTTAACTTATAAATCATCATCATACAAAGCATCAAAGTGATAAATGGTATCATTTATGGTACTGTAAATATGTAAATACTACTCCATTCCAATTCTGGAGTTTCACTTCCAATGAACAAGAACGATTCATCATGAACCGATTGTGAAAATCACAAAAGAACTCACCCAAAATAATGCAAGGAACAAATACTAACAAATAAGGGGTGAAATGAGGTTATTAAATGACCATATAAGATGTTATAAACATGAAAATGTTTCTTTAAAATACTAATAACACTCTTTTAACCATTATACAGGAGGTTTTAACAATTTTGAAGTAAGACAAGCCTAAGGTAAGGGAATTCTTAACCCGATTTCCATTCATTGGGTTAACATTCTACTTTATAATTCATGTGCTATTTAAATTGTTTGTGTGATGGGTTATGTTTATATTATGTTTAATTTATGTGTATTTACATAGTATATACATATTACATCCACTCAATTAAGTCTCACTTCAAGTATATGATGTTTATAAGAGACTTTTCTTCTAAAATCCTCTTTTAAAATTCTGTTTTATAAGATTCAAAGGCAATGTTTTTATGCTATTGTTTATGTTGTATGATTATGTTTTGGTTATTGGGAATTGTTTATGATGAAGGGTGGGACCTATATTTCCCTCCAATGCATTGGGTATGAGTAAGTTGGAGGTCGGCCGTATGGTTACTCCAAGTGTAACTGTGATGGTTACACAAAGTAAGGTAGCCGTGAGGGTTACAAATTTTAAGGTAGCCAAGATGGTTACGAGATTATGTAAGTAATGCCCCAATATACCTCTATGATTATAATTATGTTTGTGTGGATCTTGTTTAAATCTCATGTTACACAAATTAATATTTTATGGGTGTAAATCAAGTATTTTGAAAATGTTTTCATACGTCATGTGTATTCATGGACTAATGTGATTTTTCCTTCTTTTTCATACCTTAATGGGCTTTTGTGCTCATCCCAAGTTTTTAAATGATTTTTCACAGGTTAATGGATGAATAATACAAGGAAGGAAGACATGTTAAATGTTGAAGAGTTTTCAAGGAGTCTTGTTTTATGTTTTAATGTTTTATATTCTGAGGAAAATGGAAACTGATTTTATGGTATCCACTATGTAACAATGTGTAATGTTATGAATGTTTTGTCTTAATTCTCTAAAGCTCTAAACTTGAAAAGAACCTAAATGTATAATGAAGTGTTTTCTTGAATAAATTCAAGATTATGTATGAAATAAGTTCGGGTCCTTATAACTATGATTTATCCCATGTTTTGAAATTATGATCTCTTTTGCAAGTTAAGATTTCCAATAGATATGTTCTTATGAATATGACGTGATTGATATTTCTTTTGTTTACCCTTACTGAGCATTCGAGCTCACCCTTTTATTTTTTCTTTTCACCAGGATATAAAGAAAGGTTTTAGGTACGAAAAAAAAGGGGAAGATCTTTATGGAGATGTTGAAGATCATTCACCATGATTAGAAGATTATATTCCGAGTTTCCAAAGACACTAAACTATTACGGTCCTTGTGTGTGTGTGTTTGTTATGTAATAAGTATTTCGCAAAAGTAATTCAATGTCCTTGTACGTCAAGCTTCAGATCACTACAGTCGTCCGCTTCCCCGTCGACCACCACCAAAACCAAAAACCCAAGCTCTGTCGAGTCGTCGACCAAAATACTTCACATGCCACAATAGACATCAGCCAACAGAACCACTGAAGAACTTCCTCGATGAATCGGGTGACCACCGGAACCCTCTAACCCTATCGAAAAATCAAAATCGCCTACAATCAGAAAAATCACAAACCCTGCAAAACTGGAGAGCCATTCGAGGAACCCGTCACCGTAGACAATCGACACCAACATCCACAAAACAACTAACACACCTCCATCCAAAGACCAGAAACAAAAACCCGAAACATGCACGAAGACACCAAGAAGGAAAATAGAGAACCAAATATAAGGAATAACAGAACTAGGGATGAAACCCTAAAGGAACCGGGAATATGGGGAAATTGGGGAGGAAACCCTAAAAGAAAGTGTGGATGAAACCCTAAAGGGAAGCCCCACGACTGCCAGACCACATTTCCCAAAACCTTTGAGTATCCTTCATTCCTGGTCTGACCTAGAGAGTAGTGGTAGAACATTAGATCATAGTATGGATGAGGCAACTGTGGGTATGGAATGAGAAAGGGTAACACTAGTATTGAAACCCTAGTGGAAAGAAGAGGTTGAAACCCTTAACCAGGAAAGTGGATGGCCGAAGAATCCAAATAAGGAGATCCATTGAGGGGACATTGAATCCCAAAGAGGAAGATGGAGATGCCAAAAAATGAAGAATATGAATGAGGATGAGGGGTTTGGCGCCACGAGGAAGTGCTCGGAACCATAGAAGGAAGCAAACAAAGCCGAGTACTGGAGCCAAGAGCAGGTGTCGGGAGAATAGGGCTCCCTCACACAATCGATCAATCTAGGAATCAAGATCATATACATACTCTAATGAATCTTTCAACAATTAACCTATATTTATATTTTTATTTCATTAAATATTAAGCTCCTCAAGATAACCCTAAATATCCACCTTGAAATCTACAACACCATTCAACTGATTATCATAATCTTTTGTAGGTTTTAACTTTTCAACTATTTACATCATGGATTCTTCAACATCAGATTTTATCTATGGTTCTATATCCTCGAAAAAGTCATTATTATATTGTTCCTCTTTAAAAATGATGTTATATTTCTATAATTTAGTTTCTAATTTTATGTATTCCTTTTTTGGGTACCTTCCGTAAGTCATCTGATTGAATTCTATATCAATTTCTACATCCCAAAAACTCCTGGTTCATTGGGTGGTAATGTTCCTTACTACACCAAACCAAAAAATATCCAATGTAATCATTCCTTAAAATATCACTTTTCCTCTCTTGAATTTATTAGAAGAAAAATATAATTACCTTTTTCTTACTCAATGTAACTAACTATAGGAATCTCATTTTTTACAGGGATTTGAATTCTATTTCTTTTCATACACATGTTGTTCCATCTTTCAGTTCGACTCTAAATTCATAGACCACTAGGATTCTTAAAATATCATCAAAATAAATATTAGATAGATATCCACCATGAAGGTATGAATATTTTGGATTGTATAGTGGTAGGATTCTTCTCAATATTTTCATAACAATTTCAATATCTTTAATTTCATCCCTAAGTCCTAGAATAGCTCCAACAAATTCAGTTATGCAATTAACGATACTATATAAATTTTTATAGGGATGCATTTGAAATTCATCAAACTAATTGAGTAGGACATGATGTTTGGAAACCATAAATTTATTTTCACCTTCATATATATTTTTCATTTTCATGTATATGGAATTAATTGTAGTTAAAATAATCACCCTCAAATAGATTTGATCATATAATGTTGTTGTAATATAATTCTATGCTTTTGAAACAACATCAATCATTTTCCTATATGTTTCGGCCATAGAAAGTCATATCACATCACTGGCCTAAATTCCCTATGATTTGGAATAGAGAAATTCAATCCCAATGGATTATAGATGAAATCTCATTCTATTCATCCAAATATGAAATCTAAATCTTTCAAAATGTGGAACTCCCTAAACATTCACTGAATTCTCCTTAACAACATAAGATAGATTTAAAAACAATAACATATTTTCTTTGCTATCACATGTAGGACCCCAATACACCCTAAAAGGTGAAGGGAGAATCATGGTGTGAAATTTTTCATTATATGAGATGGATCTTATCCTTACGTTGGTAGGAAAATATTTAAATGGTTAAATGGAAACATATAATTACCAAACACCCTAACGAATAAAATAAATCATAAACGATAAATTTTACCTGGTTCACAATGAAGGTCTAGTCGAATGAGATTATACTAATAGTGATTTTTTACCAACCCAAATTTCCCTTCAATAGATTAGTCATTTTAGTCTTCTTCAATGATAATCATGAGGTTCTACTTATAACATAGTCATGAATTAATTCGCTTCATGGAAAAAATCACTTAATCCAAATGTTCAACTTTGTAATTCATGAAGTTACCAACCATCGTAAACCCCAATTTATCTCAAATAAATATTAGGAATCATGAGACCATTTATCAATTATCCAATCCTTCGTGAAGCTCCAAGCATTGAAAAAGATCCAAAAAATCATGTTGTTCCCAACCATTGTGAATCTCTTAGCCTTTTTAAAGCTTCAAATAAACATGAAGCTCCATGCCTTCATAAAACCCCAATTCCTAAAATTCCATATCTTCAATTAGTTATAAACAATGCATTTCACAAATATTGAGTTCATGAATACTTTCAATTTTCCAAAATGAATTTCTTTGTTAGGAGACTTTGTGAAATTAGAGTGTATCACCCTTTCTCCAAATTTTCTCTATGTCCAAACAATGTGGGTAGATGCCTATTTATATACATTTCCTTTCATGAGGATTTTGATTCCACCATGACCATTTCATGGACCTCTACAATTATATTCCTGAATCTCACACACTTCAGGAAGCTATAGTGAAATTTTACCCATTCATGAAACTTCTCATAGTCATGTAGATACCACCTCTCATCAAGAATTTGTGAACATTCAATCCTTTGTGACATCGGATTCCTTCTGAAAGAATGATACCATCATGGATTAAAAACTCCCTGATAAATCTAGTTTTAATGGAAAATAAACAAAAAACAATCCATTTCCAGGTGTGAAAAAACACAGCTCAAATAGGGAGAGTCTAAAAGAATGATTGGAAATTGGAGGTGATGGTAGAGTGAAAATAAAGGCCAAAGAAGCTCAAGAGGTGAGGGGATAATATATAGTTTGAGTTATGATTTCTTATTTTTGCAATCTTTATTCTTTTTTGACATATAATGGTTACTCATAATCATTTATTTCACATTTTTTTACAATTTACTTAAAATTACTAAATACTTTAGATTTATAGGTCACTATATATTGATACTCTAAGGGGAGGTCTAATAAATTTGTTCAAGGTGTTTTTTATGGGTGTATTGTTGGATGATGGTTTTTTTTCAAATAACTTATCCTTGTGGTTGATTCCACCATATAATGTGATCTTGGAATGTGTTGGTTGTATTATATATAATCTTTGTTGTATTTTATCAAATGTGTGTGATTTTATTTGATATGTAATGGGATTGTGTGGGGGTTATTATAGAAATAGTATTTATTTAGGTAATCTTTGGATTGTGCCACTGATTATTGAATCATAGTTGGTGAAAATAAATATATAAGAATCGTATATATAGACATAGTGATATCCCCAATATATAAGGGATTGTATCGATTTATTTCTTGAGGAGGTTATGTGTTTACTACTATGGTGAAAAAAAGAATCTAGAATAATGGTGTATTAAGGTGTTTCTTCTAAAATTAAGAAAACCTATCATATAAAATATAAAAAGCTATAACAGATGGGGTATAAAATTGTTAAATGAAAAAAATTTGATTTTATACAATATTTTTTATCTTCATGGGGCACTCAATTATTTTTTGCATTAAAGGTGGAAAATATTGATATTGTGTGTAGAATATCGATAGTTGAAGTAGGTAATGGTAAAGAATCATTATACTCTTAGATGGATAGATTATATGTTTTATTAGTCGAAACATAGTAGGTGAGTTTTAATATTTAAGAATATTAGTTAAAGACATAGTGATATCCCTAATCTCGGACGGATTGTGTCAATAATTTTCTTAATGAGGTTATTTTTTTAATATTAAGGTGAGAAAATGAATGTGTGGTAGATGTATATTAAGGTGTTTCTCCTAATTCTATGAAAACCTATCATATAAAACCTAAAATGAAATAATATTTGAGAAATAATATTGTTAAATTATATAAATATGATTTTATACAACATATTTTTTCTTCAGGGGACACTCAATTATTTTTTGCACCAAAGGTGAAAAAATTATTGAGGTTGTGTTTAGAATAATGATAGTTGAACCAGGTTTGGGTAAAGAATCATTTTCCTCATACATTGATATATGATATGTTTGATCTGTTGAAAGGGTTGAGTTGGCTTAATAAGAGTAGTTTATGATATGGATATCACTAAATGAAATTTAAAGATGAGGATATACCTATGAGGGATATACAATTTTTTGAGAAAAGTGATCATAAAGGATATTGAATTAAAAATAAAATAGGAAACACAAATCAGAAGGTAGAAACCATACATTTTTTCTTTTAAAACACTAGAAAAAATCATGCAATGTCCCAGAATTCCATGTAGTTTTTTCAAATTATATATGATTATTTTGAGACCAAGCATTGAGACAGAATGTGATTCTGAGGGCTGGTGTACCCCGAATGGTCCATCAAAAAATGTTATGTTTTAAATAGTGATCATGTGTGGTGTTCTGAAAAAAAGTAAAATAACTCTTAAATTGATTTCGAGATCAAAAATCTGAGGACACTGTTTCATTCTGGATGGAGGGTTTACCCTAGGTGTGACTAAATTTTAGTCGGCACGGGCCTCTAATGGGAAAACCTGAAAATGTAATAACTATAAATAAAATAATTAAATATTAATATTCTTTTTAAATCCTTATAACTCAAAAAAGGTGACACTGATTGAAAAAAGAGACCAGCATTTGTCTTTGGAGGGTGTTATTTCCTTAGACAGAGGCTAACATTAGCTGGTGCGATCCAACAGTGGAAAGTATTTTTTGTTGTAAATAAAATAATTGAATAAATATTATTTTATATTAAAATATTTATAAATCATAATGAATAACTCAGATTGAAAATACAAGAGTAATATTGAGATTTTGATGGTGTGATTTTTTTAGGAGGAGCTTCACATCAGCCGGTGTGGGTCGGCTGTGAATATTGGTTTTTGGGATGTAACCGTAAATAAAATATTTTAAACAGAAATTATTTATTTGTTGAATCCTCAAAACTCACAAACGGCAACTTAGATGAAAAATACGAGATGACCATTGAGTTCAAAATGATATTTTCTCGTCATGTAGGGTCGAACCTCGATTAGCACAGGTTGAGGGTGAAAGATAATTTTTGGACTTTTTAAGGGAAAAGGTAAACCTAAAAATTTTATTTTATTCGAAATTGTTGTGATGCAACGTAGATACGATCCGATTATTTCTTTCATTAAATGAAGTTTCATAATGACACTACAAATAAAAATAAAAAATTGTTATTTTATAAATGAAATAGAATAACATCTTTGACTCAGCGTAATTGAAACACTAAAATGCATTTTACCTATTAAATGGGATGAAAGGAATTGTAGATCTGAGCTAGATCATGAAAATCACTCTAAATATCTAGAGGATCATAATTGATGAAAGATTATCACTAAAAATATTATCACTCCCCCTCCTATTAGAGAGATCTCACCACTAATGACGGATCACCTTCAGTGACAATACCTTCCATTGATCGAACCTATTCCCCAAGTAGGGGTTTGAATATGTATGATTTCCCCCCATTCATCCCTTCTAAATGAAGAACGCAAAGTCAACTCCCTAAAGAGTTAATCTATGAATGATTTATTCTTGTGGGATTGGGAATAAATATTTTGGTTTCATGATGGGGATAAAAATATTAGTGATTGAATTATGCTTCGTGACCACACTGACAAGAACACATCTATGCCAAAATGAAAAAAAGGCCTGAATTGTTCATTGGGTGTTCTTTGTGATCATGTCTCTCTTCTATTTTTCTTCATCGACGGAGCAACGAGGTCATGTCGGATCATTTTCGGGGGGAGGGGAGGTTCCAAAAGAGGCCAAACCCCTGGAGTGATGGAAAATGGTGAAGAGTGCATGATAGTGATGGTGAAACCCCCAAGAAGCCCAGAGGTGTAGGAGGATCAAGAAACAGACCACTAGATCGATTCTAGTGGACTGTGGATGATACCTCCACTGCCAACAGTGGCCCATGGTTATGGTCATGGGTGGGTGAAAGCACGAACCGGAACCACTTCATCGTGGTCAACCTGCGGGTTGACTGTGACACTGATCTGGACAGGAGGTCTATGGACCACGTGTGACAGATGAAATCGTGCAGCCTAAGCTAGCCACGTGTAGCACGAACCAAACGCCTACGGTCATCCAAGTTGGTGGAGAAAACCTACCCTCCCTTATGCTCTAGGCCGGTGGAGTGAACTATGCCGCTGGGTGGCCCGGGGTGGAGGAGAATCGGCCAACCATTGTGGACAAGTCTGGATGGAAAACCAGGTAGCTGGGCAACCCGTCGGGGCAGTATCATTCTGAGAAAGTTAGACTGGGTTGGAGATTGTGCACTAGTTCAATAGAAAACTAGGTAGGCTAGAAACACGGCCATTCTAGGTCGGGTCCCACAAGGCCCAATGGGATTGGGGAATGGTCCTGGTCAAACTAGATCGGCCCAGACCAAACCTGGTCAGGTCTGATTGGTTAAACTAGGTCAGGTCATGCGGGACCCCTGATCCCGGTTTTTCAGGTTGGTCTGACCAAGAAGGACTACGCCCAGACACAACCAACCCATGTTTACTAAAACACTTATATCATTCAGATCGGGCATCTGATTGATGTGCCATATGTGGTGTTTGAACCCATGAGACAAGATGTAACTTTTTGAATAATATAAGGGAGACTTTGTAGATGTTGATATGCGACTTATTTCTTGAGGAGTATATTCTACCATAATCGAGTGCACTACAAACAGGAATCCTATGGAAGGTTGTGAAAAAAATCTTATGACGAGCAGAACCTCGATAGTCCAGTAGCTAAGTGGACATCAGTGGTCTAGAAGATCAGTGGACCTCAGAGGTCCAGTAGTGGAGTAGAAAATAGTTGTCTAGCAGCTTAGTGGACTTTAGAGATCCATTAATAGAGTGGACCTTAGTGGGCTAGCAGACAAGTTGACCTCAGTGGCCTAGTTGCCGATCGGAGCTCAACGTTCTAGTATCCAGGTGGACCATAGTGGTCCAGCAGTAGAGCGGAACTCAGTGGTCTATTAAACTAGTGAACCATAGTGGTATCGTAGCCACACAGACCTCTATGGTCCATTAGCTCAACATACCTCAGTAGTCCAGTTGCGAAGTAGACCACAATGGTCCAGCAGCAGAGCATACCATAGTGGTCCAACAGCGGAGCGAACCTCAATGGTCTAGCAGTTGAACGTACCTCAGTGACTCGTTAGGGATTAGTCCCTCTTCAATTCATTTTGATTTATCTCTATTACTGATAATCTTACTTCTTATACATTGAGTAATACCTAGTGTGGGATGGATTTTCTTTTGTGGAGTTTACATTGTGGTCTTACTCTACGGCCTTTATATTGGGTTTTGGGGTCACTAATAAGTGTTGTTTTACTCACCCCTACACAGGCCTCACCCACACATGTTGTGATTCTTGTAGGGGATGGACACTTTGATGGAGACCTTGGTGGTCTTGGACTAGGTGGTACTGAGTGATACAGGATGGATGGGTGTACTTCTATAGCTATAAGAAGATACCCTTCACCTACCCTTTATGTAGGGTCTCGAGCTGATGGACTATGCCGGTAGTATTTTCCTTTGTGGTTATGGTCTTGTATTTTGGCCCCTTTGTGTTTTAAATTTGATTTGTACTCTCAGTAGTTGTATCAGTGACAATTGTGGTTTTCCTTTTGTTTGATTTCTGCAGTTTGATCTTTGTGAATGTGGAGAGGTTTAAAGGAAAATTCCTTCTATTTTTGGGATATTCCTACTCGGTGCTAGTCGCCAGCCTCTGTCCTATGGGAGAAGGTATTGGGGTAGTCATGACATGGACCTTGGGGGATGGTTCAGAAAAATGTTGTAGCAAAAGAGTTTAGTTCGAATAGAATAACTATAATCCTATAAAAAGTTTTAGGGACACCTAATTAAGTGTTTTAAGTTTGGATTTCAGGCCAGGGAGTCCAGTTTTGGTGTGGCAGTCGACATGTCCATACACAAGGACCCTCAATTATAATTTTTTACTTGGTACTTGAAAATACTAGTTGAATGCTTCTTTGAGTGTTTTTCTTATTATATTTTTGAGTAGAAGTCAGTTCACAAGTTATAATCTCTTAATCATGGATATTCTTGATACCCTTCAAGATGCCTCTACAAAAACATTCATTCATGATTCCAGTGCATGACCATGAGGATGGTCTGCAGAATGATGAGGCATTGTTATAGGGATCTTTTCCTAAGATGGAACCTTCGGGTGATGTCTTATCTTTACCACCACTCATTGGTCAGCAGTTACTACTGCCACTACCAGTAGAGGATGCATGTAGGCTCAATTCCTTACATGAGTTCCATAGACAGAGAACTCCAAGGATTTGGGGATAGAAAGATCCTTAGATAGTTATGGACTATCTTGAGTTGGTTACTGAGTTTTCTGTCTAGAAAAGACACCATTAGATCAGATGGTGGTCCAAGTAGTGAGCCTTCTACATGGATCAACAAGGTGATGGTGGGGTTTAGATTTCCGAATCTTAAGATGAGGTGACTCTTTTGTTGACATATCTTGAGATCCTCTATTAGAGAAGGGGCGGCTTTCAATAAATACTAAGGGATATGCATGAAAAATATCTTGTATGGATTTAATAGGATTAAATATCAATAGTTGAGTATTCATCGAGCCATAACGACCATTCAATCTACTCGATTAATATGATATGACCAATGATTAAGGGCTCTAACCTCTTAGTGAGTTGTGTTCAGAGACATCCAAGAAAGAACTAATCCTCTATGAATTCCTACTTATTCTAGGGTGCTAGATAGATCCTTTTTTGGTTGAATGTCTTTTAGATGAGAAGACACAACTAGTTGATATTAGTAGTGGGAAAGTAAGAAGCCAATGTCAGTCTCAAAGACTTGGATTTGGGATATGTTCCATGAAGATGTCCCAAGAAAGGGGATCTAAAGCTCAAGGATCATTAGGTGAGTTTTTTTCAAAATAAAATAGGGGATATCTCACTAGAGGTTATTCATCCCATCATGTTGATATTGAAAGGGTGGTAGGACACCGAGGTAGAGACACTGAAAAAAACTAATTAATTTGTAGGGAAGATGATGTGGCATAGGATCTAGAAGAGCAGCAAGATGTGGTATACATTTCAAAATGTGACAAACACCACCCCAATGTGGTCCACACTAGGATCGGGGAGCTAGAGGACAGGGGAAGGAGGTAGCTTCATGCAGTCAATGAATATGAATCAAGGGTTCCATGGATGATTCGAGGTACGATCTGTGTTTACTTGTAGCTTCCATATTAATAGACATAGGTGGTAATTATTAATTATTATCATGAATCTTGTTCAATAAACTAGAGTTTATATTTAAATGGTTGACATGAATATTACATATGGAGATACCTATGTGAGGATACTCGATAATCACACTTATGTTGATGGTGTTACCTGACCATTAAGGTGAGAGTTTCGGTTGGAACCTCTTGGTGGAAGTGTCATGGACTTATGACATTAGTATGGGTATGGATTGGTCACCCATATTTCATGCTCAGATTTACTCTTTTAGGAAAATGGATGTTGTATGTCTATAACATTGGAAAGGGATTTTCGTTGGTTAGTGAAAAAGGAAACCCATGCATCATAGGATGAACTCATGCATAGGAGGATTCAACCAATCACGCTTGAGTCAGCCAGCCATACCCATGTGGAAGTGGATGTTTTGAGTTTTTGGTTCCCATATGTAGTGGAGGAATATGAGTATGTCTCCCATGAAGATGTTCAAGGTTCACCTCCCTATAGGGAGATGGGTTTATACATCATTCTACACCCCAATATGGCACTGATATCAGCATCAGAATATCGGATGGCTATTGTAGAGCTTCTTGATCTGAGGGTGTAGGTGGGGGACATGTAGAGGAAGGGATTAGTAAGACCCATTGTTCGAGGTTATTTGTGGATTACTTTCACTTTAACATGGTGATGTGGAGAATGAGTACCCAATACAAAAATAACGATGAACAAATCGATCAACTAAAAGGGTATGCCTTTCACGTTGATGGAAATGTGCCCATAGTATTTTCAGTGGTTAAGACAGAGATAAGGGATGGCATTCCTCCTGGACTATAAATTCGAAGTCTTCTATACTCTTAGTAAGGGGAACATTGTTGCGGGTTCTCTATGTTTTTTATGCTGTTCATAGTTGCAGAACTAGGAAAGGAAGCATTTGAACTCGCTTCAGTTATTCTTCGTGGATAGAGAGGAGACAAATTTTATTTATTTGATTGTAGTTTCCCCTCTACTCTTACTACGAGTTAGGGAGGTAAATCTCATAGGTTCTAGATATGAGAATATGCATGACTAGTTGCCTACAGGGAGTTCCCCTGATGGATATTCGAATGGTGGGGAGAACACCATCTTTTTTAGAGGACGCACTATAGTTCTAGTGGAGTTACAAGAGGTGGTGTTGAGGGAGTTACATACATCCCCTTTCACGGTACATCCAGGTGAGGCAATGATGTACCAGGATCTTTGACATCAGTACTAGTGGTTGGGTATGAAGAAGGAAATGAAATTTTTTTTCTTAAGATGCCTCACTTTTCAGTAAGTGAACATTGAGCACCAGGTCCAAGTAGGTTCGACACAATCGTTGGAGGTACTGAAGTGGAAGTTGGTTGTGATATTGATGGAACTCATTATGGGATTTCCATATAAGTCCATGGGGAACAATAACCTCTAGGTGATTATAGACTGACCCACCAATTCAGCCCAATTTATACCCATTTCAGACCAGGGATTAGTAGATAGATTGAGACACCTCTATGTGCATAATATAGTTTGGCTCCATGGAGTCCCATCAATGATAGTCTCATATCGTGATGCATGATTTACCTCCCGGTTGTTGAAGGGATTGTAGGAGGAGTTTGAGACTCATCTTCACATGAGAACAACCTTTCACCCACAGACATATGGTTAGATGGATCAGACCATATAGACCATGGAGGACATGCTTCGTGTGTGTGTTCTTGATTTTGGTCATATTTGGGAGGACCACCTATCACTGGTGGAGTTTCCATACAACAACATATACCACTCCACCATCAGTATGGAACCATTCAAGGAACTGTACGGATGACCATGACGGTCACTGTTATGTTTTACAAACCTTGGAGAGTCAGCACTCAATGGTCAAGAGCTGATAAATGCTACCACTAAGAAGGTTCAGGTCATTCGAGATAAGATGAAGACTTCAAAGAGCTTACATAAGCCTGATGATAATAGGCAATGGAGACCCTATCAGTTTTAGTAGGGGACCACATATTCCTATGGGTATCTCTTCGATGAGGGATACATATATTTTTTCGGGGCGACAAGTTATCTATGAGGTTCATCAGACCTTTCTAGATACTGCATAGACTGGATGATATGGAAAATTGCTTCTCTCTACCACCACAGTTATAGAGGGTCCACGATGTCTTCCACATATCCCTACTGAGGACATACATGCATGACCGTTCTCACATCATCGACCATGGTGAGATGAAGATCGAAAATGGGTGACATTCACGGAGTACCCAATAGAGATAGAGGATCAACATGAGAGGATCCCTTATATATGGTTTATTCCTCTGATGCATGTACGTTGGTAGCCTAGGAATCTCTAGGAGAGCATGTGGGAGTGGGAGGCTCAGATTCGTGCTCAATACCCCCATTTTTTGGTTTAGACCTTGTTTTGGCTTATGAGGACATAAATCCCTAAAGGTGGGGTAATGTAATGTTCTAGAATATCATGTATTTTCTTAAAATTAAATTGGATTATTATGAGACCAAGAATTAAAATGACATGTGATTCTGAGGCCTAGTGTGCCTGGAATGGTTCATCGGAAAATGTTATGTTTTAAATAAAATACCTGATTGGTTTTTCTGAAAAAATGGAATAAATCATAAATGGATTCCCATATTAGAAATCTGAGGGAACCGTTGCTTTCAGAATGAAAGGTTTACCCTAGGCGTGACATATGTATAGTCGACATGAACCTCCATTCAGAGAACTCAAAAATGGAATAACAGTAAATAAAATAATTAGATAAAATTATATTATTTTTCAAATCCTGATAACTCATGAATAGTGACTTGGATTGAAAATCAGATACCACCATTATGCACTGGAGGTTGTTCTTTCCTATTTCATATCTTAACATTGTCCGGTACGGGGAGATAGTGGAAAGTAGTTTTTTATCGTAATTAAAATAATTGAATAAATTTTATTTTATTTTCAAATCCTTATTACTCATAAATCGTAACTAGGACTGGAAATATGAGAGTACCATTGAGCTCATGAGGGTGTACTTTCCCCAAGCGAATCCTAAAATCAGCTAGCATAGGCTGGCTGTAAGAGTTAGTTTTTGGGATGTAACGGTATTAAAATAATTTAAATAAAAATTATTTTATTTTAAAATCCTCAAAACACAGAAATTGTAACTCAGTTTAGAAACATGTTACCTCCATTGAGATCATAATGAGATGTTCTCCTTAAGCAGGGTCTAACATCAATCGGTTCGGGTCGATGGTGAATTATAATTTTTGGACTTTTATGGAAAAAAATAAAGATAAAATGTTTATTTCATTCGAAATTGACTCACTACAACATAGAAACAAGCCGACTGTTTCTTTCATTAAATGAATCCATGTAATCACATTGCATCTCAAATTAATATAAACATTTTTTTCATAAATGAAATAGCGTAAAAGTGGTGACTCGGCATAAAATAAAGGTTGAAATGTGTTTTCCCCATTTAATGGGATGATAGGAATTGGATATCAGAGATACATCTTGAAAATCATTGTGAATATCTGGAGGATCACCATTGATGAATGATGATTGCCAACAATTTTGAGGACACCCCCTCTTCTTTGAGAGATCTCACCCCGATGACAGATCACCTTTATTGATGAATCCTTCCTCCAATCGAACCTATTCTCCATGTCGGGGTTTCAATCAATGTGATTATTTTTCCCCCATTCACCCCTTCTAAATGAATACCACAGATCAAAACACTAACTACTTGATCCACATATGAGTTCTTCATGCAGGACTGGGGAAAAAATTGTGGGAAGATGTTGGTTATAAAAATCATAGTGATTGAATTAGGCTTCATGACCCCACTGAGAAGAATAGATCTCCACCAAAATGAACAAAGGCCCAGATTGTTCGTTGGGTGTTATTTTTGATCCCCTCTCTCTCCTATTGTTCTTCGCTGACAGACATATGAGGTAACATAAATTCTTTTCATAGGGGGGTCCAAAAGAGGCCGGACCCCTAGAAAAATGGAAAAAATGATGAAGAGTGAGTTATGGGGATGGTGACACCCCAATAATCCCATGGGCACATACGGAGCGAGAAACTATCCACCGAAGCGAGTCTGGTGGCCCACGGATAAGACCACAGATGTGTCAGCACCAGCCGACGGTGGACCGAAGCAGCGGTCGTGGGTATGAGGTGGCGCAACAAGGTGGAAGAGGTCATGACGAAGTAGGGAGGTGGCACAAATCGGTGCAACGTCAGTGTGGTCAACTCGTGGGTTAACCTCAGAGCTGATCTAGACATGCAGTCTGCAGACCGTGTGTGACTGAGGAAAGTGGTTGGCCTTAGCTGACCATGTGTGGCATGAACTAGAAACTTGTAGGTGTCTGGGCTGGTGCAGAGAAGCGGCCCACCATTTCAGGTCGGGCCGAATGGAAAATCAGGCCACTAGGCGGCCTAGTGGGGAAGTACTGGTCCAACCAAGTCGGACTGGGCTGAAGAATTTGGATTGGGTCACTGGGTGACCAGGCGAGCTGGACACACGGCTGAGTTGGGCCAAGTCCAGTAAGGCCCAATGGTCCTGGCCAATGGGTGAGGCTGGACCGGGGTGGCCCAGACCCAACTGGGCTATGTCAGGTCGACCAAACTATGTCGGGTCATACCGGACCACCGGGCCGGGATGGTCAGGTCGGCCCGACCAAGTCGGACGGAGCTCAGACACAACTGACCCCTATTTACTAAAACCCCAATATCTTTCAGATCAGGCATCTAGTTTATGTGTCGTCTATGGCGTTGGGTCCCTTGCGATGAGAGGGTCCTTTGGGTATACTCTAAGTGAGACTTACTTTCATTTGAGATGCTATTAATGGCTTGGGTAGTAGATTCATCCGAAATCAAACGCGCTACGAGCATAAATCCTACGGCTGACTGTGACATGAAAGATATGATGAGTGGGACCTCGGTGGTCTAGTAGCCGAGAAGACCTTAGTGGTCCAGTATTTCATCGGACCATAGTGGTCCAGTAGCAGAGTGGACCATAGTTGTCTATCAAACGAGCGGACCTCAGTGGTCCAGCAACTGAGTGGACCTTAGTTGTCCGGTAGAGAAGTGGACCTCTATGGTCTAGTAGATGAGTGGACCGTAATGGTCCAGCAGCTGAGCGGACCTCAGTGGACTAGTGGATCGAAAAAAATCAGTGTTTCAGTAGTGGAGTGGACCTCAGGGGTCTAGCTACCAAGCAGACCTCAGTAGTCCAGTATCGGAGTTGACCTCATTGGTCCAGTAGCTGAACGAACCTCGGAGACTCATCATAGATGAGTCCCTTAGCAGTATAATATGATTCGGATCTTATAATGATAATATTAATTTCTATACCTTGAGATATAGCTGGGTTTATATGGAATATTTTTTGTGGAGTTTACTTTTCGGTATTACTTTGTGGCCTTTACATTGTGGTTTGTGGTCTCTACTGAGTACTTTGTTACTCAACCCTGCACAGGCCTCGCAGGCACATGTCGTGTCTCATGCAAGTGATCGACATTTCGACAGTGACCTTGGAGGTCCAGGACCAAGTTTTGATTAGTAAGAAAGGATGGACGGGCATAATTATATGGTTATAGGTACCTACCCTTCACATACTGTTTATGTTGGGTCTCGAGCAGACGGATCGTGATAGTTTCATTTTACATATTGTTTTTGGGCTTGTATTCTGGCCCATTTCTATTTTTAGTTTGTATTTTACTCTCAATAGTTTTTTGAGTGATAATTGTGGTTTATCATGTGTTTACATTCCACTGTTTGTGATTTTTTTGTGTTTACATATTTGCAGGAACATAACTTCCCGTTTTAGGATATGCCTACTTGGTTATAGTCGCCATCCCCTAGTCTATGGAAGGTGGGCTTTTGGTAGTCACGATACAGGCTCTGGGGGAGGGGACATGATAGATTATTTGGAAGGAGGTTATAAGAAACAAAAACATCATCATGCACTCCCTTATTGTAAAGTGAAACCACAAGTGCATTTGCTTCATGATAAACATGTGTGATGATGTAACTCATTGAAGAAAGTTGTTCATGGAACTTGTACCATTTCATCGTTAGCTTTCAAGAAATATGTTCTCGTACAGTTCCAACAGCTTGAACAATGACTGTGGAGTTGCACTCAAACCATATTTTATTCAAACTCCTTTGATGTAAAATGCAAACAACTTTTATTAGACCATGATTCTCAGCCTCTAATGCTGAAGTAATGCCATAATATCCAAAATGGTAATCCAAAACATCCCCAAAAAAGTAATTTGAAAAAAAAATCCTTAACCTACTAGTCCTAGATTCCCTTTCAAGGCCCCATTAAAATTACACTTTATCAATCCAGCAAGAGGAAGGATCCAGAAATCCTCAATCATGTAGCATGGAGGGAGAAAGCATCCCTGGTTCTTTTAAAATCCTCAGGATAGATAGTTCCTTCATCGAGTTGGTATAGGATTCTGAGTATAGTGAGTTGGCATGTTGAATTTCCATCATGAAATCAGAAAATGCATCATTGACAGTGAAGCATTCATTGTCTTTAATATCCTTCATACACCCTCTCTAGATGGCATGCTTCATCTCAACATAAGAAATCTTTAAAAGTATAGTAAGCTTCCATATCATCGACATGATAATCAAATCAGCGAGGAAGTCCTTGATAATATTATCTTATGGTAGATGACCCTCAAAAAGATCAAAAATAATTTTCAATAATGAATATGTAGTTTAAAAGAATAGAAAGAGGTGATCCATATCTTCAAAGTGCCGATGGAAGAGCAGATACCTGGACAAAAGAGTGATTCTAATTTTATGAATATTAACATCAAAAAGTATTATGTTTAAGAATAATCTATAAAGCAATGTAAAAATAGAGGTAAGAAGCCAATTTTGTTGAAATTGCCAATCCATTTGTGGGGTCCTTTTATATGATTCATGTAAAGTGACTTTGTGGCATGCTTACCATTAAAGGATTATTCCAAGATGGGTAAGTCATACTGATTTTCAATGTCATATATTGAAACTACTTGATTAATCTCAGGTGGAAGGATGGTCAGATATATTATTTGAACCATGATATAAAATATTTAATCAGTTTCATGCACCATGGGATCATTCCTATCCATAATGGGGATTCCATTCCATTTTTCAATCAATACATTGAGTGAATAATTGACATTATCCCACTAGAGAGTGTTTTGAGAAATCATGTGGAAGACAATCTTAAGATTAGGCCGTATCGAGAAGTCCATATAGGATGTATATCTTGCTTTTAGTTTCTAGAAAAATATAAATCTGTGAAAATCCAATGCTTCTGATTTAGTGTTAAACAATTTCCATATGAATTGATCCTGAAGATAATGGTTGAAGAGGGAAATATTCTTGATCCTGTGGCCATAAAGAGCATAAGGAAAACAAAACTGCTTCCATGGTACTATTAAAATCTTTTTTATCAAAAATAATTCCTCTCTAAATACATTTAATCATCAAAGAATTGAGGTTTTTGATGATGGGTCTGACTAAGAATAAACCATAAAATATTAAACCATCTTTTAGATGATATCATATTTGACAAGTAATTCACTTCAATATATGTAAAGGGATATACCTTTCTATGCGGCCAATGTTCTTTTGACCAGGCTCAGTATATTGATATAATAAAAAGCATGTGGATTTTCCCAATACATGGGAACTCCAAGATAAATAAAATATATAGATCCCTCCCTAATTCCTAAGTCATTGATCATATTCATTTTTCTGGAGGCTGAAATGTTCTTTCCAATGTATATGAAAGGCATTCCCCAAATAACTTCTTCAATATAGACACGTTCATATTGAAGAAGAACCTTATTCATTTTCATGATATTCCCCCTATCTCCCTGGGTAAAGATGATAATGTCATCAGAAAAACAAGTTGGGATTATGTTCAGGTACCCTATTATTCTCTGATGGTTTTCAACTCACCACTGTTCACCCTATAATTAAGTATCATTCTAAGATAATATTCTACAATGGAAAATATTATGGCCAATATGGGGTCACCTTGCCTCACCCCTCTAGAGAACATGAATTATCCCTTTGGGGAACTATTGATTAAAATAAAAATATGTTCTACCTCAAGAATATCCTTGAACCAGTTAATGAAATTTTCATTGAAGCCAAAATTTTTATGAACATTGCAAATAAATCCCAATTCAATTATGTCCAAGGTTTTCTTGATGTAAATCTTAATAGAAATTTTTCCTCCCCTTATTGAATTCTTAAGCAGTTTAATGCATTCCAAGGAAGAAATCAAATAGTCATGTATGTTATTTACATTAATAAATGAAAATTGGTTCCAAGATATGACCATGTGAGAAAGTCTATTGGCTTGGATTTTTGAAATAATTTTGTGAATTGTGTCACGAAGATCCATGAGAGTAAATTGGATAATTTCACTTGTGTTATTAAACATTGGAATAAGGGTGATAAATTGGAAATAAAATCCTTGCGTCAAGGACCCGCCCTTGAAAAAGTGGTTAACCATTTGGCCGACATCAACATGAATAATATCCAAAGAATGCTAGAAAAGAGTTAGTGAAACCATATGGACTAGGTGATCTCCCCTTTTTTAGGCCAAATACAGGTTCTCTAATTTCAAACTCAAGGGGAGTAGAGGTAAGGAGTTGGTTTTCAGCTTTAGTGACTACCATTGGAATAATACCTTCCTTGAGTTCCTCATTTTTTGGTGCTCCAATAAAGAGATTCTCATAACAGGAAAAAATTTGAGCTGTAAGAGCTTTCCTTTCAATCAGAATTTGGTCACCATATTTCTAGAGGGAGAGGGGTTTGTTGGCCCTTCTTTACCTTTATAGGGAATTTAAAAACTTGTTCTTCCTATCTCTATAATTGATCCACTTGATCTTTAAAGAATATTTAAGGATGTTTCCCACTATCCTTATGAGTTCCTATAGCTTCTCATCCATCTCGGCCTCTTTTGTGATACCTTTATGGAAATTATACCTATTTATGTCTTCCTAAATTTAGTGTATCAGTGTTCCAAGGAATCAATTTCCTCCTCAAAATATATGAAGGAATTTCTACTCCAATTATTTAAAATAGATTTTAGATTATTTCATTTATTAGATGCAGGTAGGAGGATTGTCATTATGTTCAGATCCTACCCAAATTTGTGGAACAACTCTATGACATTCACATAGATCATCCCATGAATTTTTAATCCAAAAATGGATGGTCATATTTATTTCATTGTCATGGAGGCACACCAGGATTTGGTGATGATCAGAGTTGTGGTTAGTGATGGTGAAACAAGATATGGATCTCCAATTTCTCAGTGAGGCATCATTCACAAAGGATCTATCAATCATTTTTTCCCTCATTCCATTGAGGTGTCTTCTATACTAGGTGTATTTGGCCATATTTATATTTACTACGGTTAAATTGGAATCCACAACAACTGAATTGAACTCCTTGATGGAGGCTGAGTTGAAGAAGGTCCCATTTTCTCATCAACATGATGGATAAAGTTGAAATCTCTGACAATAACCCATGACTCCATGTTAGTAAAAGAAATTCCCCTTAACTAGATCCAAAGAGGTATCCTATAATTTTAATCATTAAATGCATGAAAGAAGGTTCAGAAAATTTTCATGTTCTCTTTATAGAAGCTACAGGTGATTTCTTGGTCTTCCCCATGAATAATTGAGGGCCTATCAACAGAACCATGAATAAGAGCCAAGACTGTCATAATTTCCAAAGGGTTGAGATTTACCCACTAAATGATATCCACTATCAACAATAAAATTATCCTATATGGAATGAAATTTTGTTGGTTCAGCAATGCCAATAATATCAAGTTTTTATTTTTCATGTATGTAGCCTTGAGGAACTTTCAATGCCAAGGTTGGTTATTCCTTGGAAGTTTCAGAACATTATTCTCATTTTCACCATATATGGGTGGTGCATGACTGCTTTTCTTTAGACAATACCTTATTGGGTTTAGTAGAATTTTGGGGATTTTCCCTTGTTTTGGGATCAAACTTGGCTTTATTGGACCCTGCATGTTCATCTCGATGCTTGTTGTCTTTAATCCTAACAGGTGTTTCCTTTCCTGTAGAGATAGAAATCTGCTGCATCTGTGAAATTGGAATAGTATTCTACCCCTGAACTGAATCATCAATTCCATAAATAGCCTATTGAGGGACTAAGCCCCGGTGCTCCTGCTTCATACCGGACATAATCATGGAGTCCATCACTTGATCTATCTCATCTCGACCATCAAGATCCTGAAGGGATACATTTAAATCGGTGAAAAGAAGCTAAAATAGGTAGTACTTGGATTTATAATCGGAGAAAACAGAGTGAATTTATGATTAGAAGAAAATAATGTCAGTATCCCTACTCTCCATTGAGTAATCTTGGATATCAGAATTATATTTCAGCATATCAATCCCAGACTGTTTATCCTACTGAGATGCAGCTTGATCCTCATCCTCCTCCTCCTTAGCTATGTAATCCCAGGGGTTCCTAGTGGTAGAAATATGTCCCTATTTATCTTATTTGGCTTGTTCAGGCCTACCATTTCTGATATATTCCACTAATTTGGCCTTATTACCTTTTGGAACTTCCCCTCAAGATATTTCATTAGGGACCTGTTGTACCATCTTCTAAACTGCTCTTCAATTTTTGATTTCATGCCCCATCATTTTGCAATGCTCAAAAAAAGAAGGTAGTTGTTCTAATTAAATCCTAACCCCCAATTTCTGATTCTCAAAAATATTATATATTTTCTCTGATGGAGGAGACTACATACTAAATTCAACAAGAAACCTCTCATATATACAATTTCCCCATTGAAGGTTCGTTGATGAATTTTTAGAGGATTTCTAAAACCATTGGACAGGTAATTGAGGATTTTGGAGTTCCAATAATCCAAAGCAAGCTTGTGAATTCTATTCCATACCTGATCATCTGTGTGTTTTTGGTTATAGGGATTGATATTTTCATCACATTCTATTAGTCACAATTTTCTAGGTTTAAGATTGAGGTTCCATGTTCTCCATACAAATTTGAAATCATCTTGTCTCTATAAGATTAAGTGGAAGTATCCTTTTCCGAACGTAATAAGCCTTCACCTAGTGATATACCATCTTTGAGAGATTTTGTTCATCATATCCATATATGGACAGGGGTTCACTCCTTTTTCATAAGAAACATAACCTTGCATTGATTCAGCAGTACTGTAGCACTTTTGATGTCCAATCGGTAGCCATTTTAGAGCTTTTGACAAAACTAGTCGTCATTCACTATAGCGACGCGGGCATAATTTTCGGAACAGTGATCATATTCTCCATTTTATAGCCCATTTTCTGGGTAGGGTTACTACTAAAAAAACCTCTGTAATTTGTTCTCCCGAATTAGTGAAGTTCTGCCCATCTGTGGATGTTGGGATTTTTCCCAAACCACGTAAATTTGTGTGTCCCGTGTCTATTTTCATTCTGCATTCTTCTTTAATTTCTCATTTCAGTTATTGCGACTCTCGACAATTCCAAAACACTAAGAACTTTCACTTATCCATCATTTACTTAATCACATACGGATCTACAACCACCGAGATAGCACCATCTTCTGAACGATTTATAATGGGCGTACAACTTGAATCATTCAAAGGATTCACAATGACAACAAGTGCATCCATGAATGAAATTCCCTTGTGGTAAGCGATGAGGGAGTTTTATCCTATGAAAGATTCATTGAGAGGGGATGCTAAGGATATTTCCCAATGTTGATTGGTAAATCCATGAGGCAACAAGATCCATGTCAACATTGCATTTCTCCATTCATGATTATAAAGCAGTGAGTTCCCATCTCTCATGTTACCATTTCCAATATTAAAATAGAATTTCTACCACCTATGATGGATTTTAAAAATTTATATACATTTAATGTTTATAGAGCTGCTTATTAAAATAATGACTTAAATCATTCTATTTATATGACTTACAAATAGTGTATTTCTAGATGATATTAATGATTTTTTGTCTTCTTTATTAATGATACAATGTTTTTTCTGTGATGGAAGAGGTTCATGTAAAGGATCATAAAATGGTGTTCTATTTTCATACAAAACAATAGTTTTATTTGAAGACAAATGAATGTCAATTATGGACATGTGAGGCCGATTTTCTATTACATTCCATTTTGATTTATAATATAGTAGTGGACCTAGTGAAGATACAAGGAATAACTGCATGGAACATTCTAAAGAAATATTTTGAAGTGGATATTTTATTTGGGTTGGTTGTTTATTACAAAAGGTTCATACCCTTAATTCCTTATATTGAAACTCCATACTCATCTTTGACTAAGAATCTATTTTTTCAGTAATGTTTGAATTTCATGTTTCATTGGATAATTTTAATGAGTAGTTGGTGAATAATCTAATTTTATTATTACCTATGGAGGGTTTTTTTATGGGGAATATTTTATGGTATCTCGGAACGGTTTTGAATGTTCCCTTATTCAAGAGAGGGAAATAATTTATTATGGGAATGGATAGTTGTTTATATCCTCATTAATATAATTATGTTACTCCTCAGTTAAATATTTCAATTTCTTGTTTGTACTTAATATTCAGATGAATTAATATTTTGGTGAATGTTTTATAGTTTATAAAATTGAGTGTCCCTATGTGTGTGGGTCACCCAATTTTAGTGTTTTTTCTCTCTAGTTGGGAGTATCTTATTGGATATTATTCAAGTATTGTATTTTTATGGTCATAACATGACCATGAAGTGGATTTATGTAAAATAAAAAACCCATTAGGGATTCTATAAAGATTTTATGTGTATGTGATATATATGTTCAATGAAGTATTTTGAATCATAGAATTTAATATTCATGTAATTTCATTATTATTATGAATTAGAGATTTTAAATATAACATTTAAGAATAATTTGGGAGCAGGAAATTTGATTTAGAAGTCATTTGAAAAACTTTCTCACAAGGTGAGTGAGAAGAGTAAGGTGGTGAAGTGATTGAAATATGATGATTATGAGATGTTTTATTAGTAAAAATAAATATGTTAAGTGAAAATGACATATTGAATAGTGTTTAAGACTGATAGTTATCCATTAGAATACCTTAAGGTAATGGTGTGAATAGATCTGACAGTTAATTTTGATGCACATTATTCGACACCTCATGTACTAATCATGTTTTAATGATCACAAATCCCATTAAACCAGGTTAAATCCTGTAAATTATATAAAGTCATATGTATTATTGTTTAAGTATTCTCATGCCTTAAGAAGTCCCATTTGAGATCTTAATTTCTCTACATCTAGTTTAATTACTTTATACTATCCTTTATTTACTATTATAATACATTATTTAACAAATGATTAAGTCTAATCCATTCTATGATCTTCATTTATTATGTCTGAACAAAGATATTTTGAAAAGTCTGAGACATTGTGAGTCTGCCACTAGTTATTTTTTCTGGAAAAGTAGAGCAGACAACGTGAAGCAGAGACAGTGACATCCACTCCCTGTGACCATCAGACACTATGAACAAGACACTATGGTATCCAGACATTGTGACCATTAGTCACCATGAACAAGACAATGTGACATCCAGACACTGTGACCATCAGACACCGTGAACAGGACACTATGACCATCAGACACCATGACCATCAGACACTGTGAACAAGACATCGTGACATACATAAACCATAACCATCAGACATCGTGAACAAGACACCATGACATCCAGACATCAAGACCATGAGACACCATGACTATGAGACACCATGACCGATCCAGACACTGTGAGAAGGAGACACTGTTTCAATGACATATTGTGACACTGTTTCCTAATATATTTTGTTTTCTTTTAATTTAATATCTAACGATCATATTTGAAGACTTCTAATGCACTGACATAATTAATGTTTTTTGGTAGAAATGTCATCGGAAAGTACGAGGTACGAGGTGTAGAATACATGCAACCTATTATCCCAAATACATGTACTCCAAGATAAAAAGAGTATTGTGGCCTAGAAAAAAAGATAATAAATGAATCTTGTTGGAAAATCACGACAATAAGAACAAACTGGTGGATGTGAACGTGGGAAGAAATACATTTTAGAGAATTGTATCAAGAAAATCAATTCTACTGAAGAACACATGAAGCATAATGGAATCCTGAGAACATCTTCATACTATCAAACATCACGAAGAACACAATCTGGTCTTGTCTGACATATGACAATATATTTTCCAGACGAGGAATCGAGTCCTACATCTGCATTATCTTAGAAGTCAAGAGTAGTAAAGACTAACACTCAGAGCATTTATAAACCTACCTCAATCATTCTGCTTTGTTTTGTATGTTTTTATTCACTTTTGAGCAGTGTGTGTTTCTTTATAATAACACACTCTTTCTCCTGCATAAAACTGAAGGATACAAGATATCCTTACTCAAACACTCATTTACTCTTGTGTTTACCAATAGATAAGTGTGGAAGAGGTCCATGTGTTTCCTGGTATTTTGTACCCATGAAAAACTGTGGAAGAGGTCCTTGTGCAACGTTGATACTCTTATGTACTGTTGTTTAACCCCGAACCAGGGTGTGGATCAAGTTTATTTATATAAACATCTTTACGGTAGGTGATCCTCAACTGGAGTGGATTAGGTCTCGTCTTGAGACTGAACCACTTGATTCATATCTGCAATGCTGCTTACATTAGTTTTCCCTATTTTACTAATCTATTGTATAACTTAGAAATCACTAAACTTAATTTGATAGTTAATTTTGGAAATAAGTTATAATTTCTTAGTCTTAGAAAAATAGTTTGAAAATTATTATTAATAACTATTATTATTACTAAGAAATAATAAATCTTCTAAGAAATTATATAAACAGTCAAACCTTTATAACTGTATTACTTTGATTAACTGAGATGTATTTAACATGAAGTGTAAATATTAATAAAAACACCTTTATAAACAGAAATTTTTATAGATACTCAATTTACCCCTCCCCTATTTAGTAATCTACTCCGACCAACATTTGGTATCACAGGTTGTTTATTTGGACTTTGTTTAATCTTATTCAACTGTGATTGTAGTTATACTTTAATGATCTGTAAATTTTTGTTAATTCTACTCTTTTTAAGTAATAATTTTCTATAGATAATCGATTGTAAGGTACTGCAACCAAAATACCACCATTCATTAATGGAACCAACTATTCTCAATGGAAAATTAAAATAAAAATTCTTTTAGAGAGTATGAGTTTTGAAATTATGACTTCCATTATAAATGAATATAATATTCTTACTACTGATAGAATCACATGGGATGAACCTACCAACTCTGGCTACAATAAAATTTGCAAATCTATGAATGGTTTATACTTCTCCTTAGGAGATGAGGAATTCAATAGAATTTCTTCTTGTAAAACTGCCCATGAGATTTGGGATACATTATCTGTCTAACATAAAGGAATATCTAGTGTAAAAGAAATGAAACTTTATACATATCTATAAAATATGATAACTTTAAAATGAAACCCGATGAGCGTATTTCTGATATGTATCTTAGGGTTAATGATATTTTCAACACAATGATATCTCATGGAAGAGAAGTCACTCCCAAGAAACAAATCCTGAGAATTCTTAGATGTTTACCCGACATATGGAGGGGAACCTCTATCTTTGTTAGATAATCTTGTGACATCACTAAGATACCTATAAAATAACTCATTGGGAAACTGATGGTGAATGAAGAAGATCTGAAAGTCAACAAGGAGGAGGAGGATAAACCAAAGAGAAAATTTGATGCACTCAAGACCACCACCTCTAAACACAAAGACAAAGGGAAACTGTAAGATTCTATTGAAATATCCATCAGTGAACAATCATTACCTGATAGTGTTGAGGAGATGGATCAACTACCTCAAAGATTCAAAATATTTTACAAAAAAAATATTTTTTAGAAAACCTAAATTCAAGGGAAAGTATGACCGAAAAGAAAATTGGAAGTAGTACTGGAAAAGAGGTGACAAGACTGATGAAATTGTCTTCTATGAATGTAAGTGCAAAGGCCATAACATGGTTCATTATCCAAAGATCAATTACAAAAAAGAAATATGAGGCCAATGATAGGAAGTATAAAAAGTCAATGAAAGAAACCTGGAGTGCTTCTGAGGACAATTCATGTGACTCAATAAACATCACATCACGAACAGGCTAACAAACCCAATATGTGTTTTATGACAAAAACATCTGAGGTAACACTGGACTACTCTGTACATAATACATACTATTCTAGAGGTGAGAGTGAATCTGAAAACATGAATAATGAAAAAATGTTTGAATATTGTAACATGCTTGAAGAAACATTCAATGAACTACAAGACAAATATAAATCATTGATGAAATAGCATGCCCTCACTGTGACTATTAAATCTGAACTTAGCACTGAAAAAGAGAAAAATTCTCAACTACTCAAGGAAAATAACGAATTAAATATGTATAATGGGAAATTTAAGAATAACCTTGAAAATAATACCAATGGGAAGAATACCCTTACCCATATTCTGGGAAAACAAATTTCCTCTAAATACAATAATGGAATGTTAAAAGAAATCTTGTTCGAACAAAGTTTGTTTCTAAATCTAGGACATACATTTTTTACTTCCAATTGAATACATAAATCATCTAATTCATGCTATGATACACTATCTACTATTTAAATATTTTCCAGACCAAATAAAGTTTATTTTTCAAATACTTTAGTTATTGTTTATAGGAAACCTATGAGGCATATATGGGTTCCTAAATCACTTATTACTAATATTACTAGACCCAAACAAGTATGGGTACCAAAATTTTCTTTTTCTTGATCTTTTTTGTAAGAAATATACATAAAGAGTTCCTGTAAAAGTGTATGGTACTTAGACAGAGGATGTTTAAAGCACATGATAGGAGACTACTCATGCTTCAAGAACCTAATCAAAATGGATGGATGGCATGTCACATTTAGTGCCAATTCCAAAGTAAAGATAATTGGCCTCAACAAAATCAGTAACTCTAACTCAATTTTAATTTCTAAAGTATTGTTTTTTGATGGATTAAAATATAATATGATTAGTATCTGATAGTTTTGTGATCATGGATTTCCTGTTATATTTGAAAATGATGCATGAAATATCTTTAATTCTAAATAGGAATTTGTGTTTTCTGCCTTAAGAAATGAAAATATTTACTCTGTTAACATATATTCCTTAGATTCTCAAAATGATTCATGATTATGTGTATTTAATAAAGATTCTTGGCTATGGAATAAGAGACTAGGACACTGTAATATTCACTCCCTTAGAAATCTTACAAGAAGAATCTTAGTTAAAGACTTACCCAAACTTGAGTTTCCAAATGACAAAGTGTGTAATCCCGATAAAAAGTGAAAACAACACAAAATATCCTTAAAACCATAGAAATAAGTGACAACTTCTAAACCTATAGTACTGGTTCACATGGATTTATTTGGAACATCTTGAGGTTCTAGCATAATTCGAAAGCACTATGTTTATGTTATTTTAGTTGAGTTTTATAAATATACATGGACCTTATTTATGGATCACAAGAGTGAATCCTGCTCTTATTTTACTAAATATTCCAAGTCTATAGAAACTCTCAGTGGACTTAGAAATAAATCCTTAAAAAGTGATCAGGACTATAAGTTTTAAAATCAAGAGATTGAATCCTTTTGCTCACAAAATGGTTATATTCACAATTTCTCTGCTCCTAGAACACCACAACAAAATGGAGTTGTGGAAAGAAGAAATATAACCCTTCAAGAGATAGATAGAATAATTTTTAGTGAATATGTCCTGCCTATTTATTTTTGGGATGAATCTGTCAATTAACCATGATACATAATCAATAGAATGTTGATCAGACCCATTCTTAAAAGGACTCTGTATGAGTCATGGAACAATAGAAAACCCAAAGTTAACTACTTCATTGTTTTTGGAAGTAAAGTCTATATCCTTAATACAAAAGACAATCTTGAAAAATATTCATCCAAAAGTAATAAAGGTATCTTTTTGGGAAATTCCATGTCTAGAAAATCCTATAGAGTGTTCAATAAATGAACTAAATGTGTGGAAGAATTTGTCCATGTCAAATGTGATGAAACGGATCCACATGATCCTAAAACCTCTCTATAAAACCTAGAGGATGATGTATCAAATCTGAACATCAATTCAAAATCCTAAAACACTTCTATGAATGAATTTGTGAAAACTTTATGTTCTAGAAACTCCCTAGAATCAAGTCATAATGAACCTGGAACTTTCGATGAACATGAAACCACTAGTACCTACTTTACAAGAGCTATTAGAACTCTTAAGAACCATCACTTAGATGTTGTTGTTGGAGACCTAGACAAAGGAACACAAACTAGATATTTTCTTAGAAATCAATTTGAATATCAAGTATTCTTGTCGTACATTGAACCTAAAAACATTAATGATGTTATCAATGATGAATTTTGGGTGATGGATATGAAATAAGAACATAATTATTTTGAAGGGAACAATGTTTGGAATCTGGTTGAATGAACTAAGTACACATTCACCATAGGCACTAAATGGGTTTTTATAAATAATGTAGATGAAGCTAGTAATATAGTTCGAAACAACTCTAGATTGGTTGCACAAGGAAATAGTCAAGAAGAAGGAACTGACTATGAGGAGACCTTTGTACCAGTAGCTAGACTTGAAGCCATCAGAATTATTCTTTCTTATGCTGCACATCTGAATTTCAAACTATATCAAATGGGTGTTAAGAGTGAATTTAAAAATTGGTACATTACAGAGGATGTCATTGTTAAACAACCCCCTATTTTTACACACCCCCATTTTCCAAATCATATTTTAAATTATCAAAAGATTTGTATGGTTTAAAAAAGTTCCAAGAGCCTGGTATGATAGGCTGAGTACTTTTCATATTTCCAAAGGTTTTAGAAAATGAATAGCTGATCCAACACTTTTTATAAAATAAATTTCTAATGAAGTTTTATTTGTTAAAATCTATATATATGACATTATTTTTTGATATTGAGAAAAAAATTTATGTGTTGATTTTTCAAAAATGATGCAAAATGAATTTTAAATGAGTTTAAAGGGTCAACTAAAATTCTCTCTCAGATTTAAAATATTTCAAAATAATGATGGTATTATTTTAACTCAAAGTAAATATACTAGAGATATTCTAAAACGTTTTGGATTGGATAGCACTAAAATCAGTAAATCCTCCATGAGTACCACTTGTAAGTTGGATCTTGATGAAGATGGAAAATATATTAATCAAACCACTTATACATGAATGATTGGAAGTTTACACTACATGACTATTATTCGACCTGAAATTATGTATAGTGTGTGTATGTGTACCCATTTTCACGAAAATTCTATGTAATCTCATTTAAATCCTATAAAGATAATTTTCAAATACCTCAAGCGTACACTCGATCTAGGACTGTTTTGTCCTAGAAGAAAATCATTTGAATTAGAAAGTTATTCTGATGTTGACTTTGTTGGCTTAATGTATGATAGAAAAAACACCTCTAGAACATGTCACTTTTTAGGCAAGTCACTAGTATCATGGTGTAGTATGAAACAAAATTCTGCTGCATTATCTACTGCAGAAGATGAATACATAGATACTGGTAGTTTTTGTGCACAAATTTTGTTGATGAAACATACAATACTAGATTTGGGATATCAATTTAGGAATGTGCCTATAAACTGTGACAACACCAATGCTATTATCATCTCGAAAAATCCTAACATCATGAAAAATCCTGTTTCACATTCTAGGACAAGGAATATTGATATAGGACATCACTTTTTGAGATATTGTTATAAAAAAGGTGATATCACTTGGGAATTCATTGGTACTGAGTATCAACTTGCTGATATATTTACCAAATCATTAAATTCTGAAAGAATAGACTACCTTATAGATGAACTAGGCTTGATAAATTGTATGTAAATATCTTATTGTTTCTTGATTATGTTCTCATAGTTAATGCTTCATGACTACTGTCTCACAGTTAATGTCTCATCGTAAAGTTGATTTTTACTATCTCATCATAATGCCTAGTTACTATCTCACCATAACACTCAGATACTGTCTCACCATATCACTCAGTTACTGTCTCACCATAATGCTCAATTACTGTCTTATCGTAACATTCATTCTCTATCTCACCGTAAAGACCTGATATGATCTCACCATAAATATTCATTATGATTTTTATATTTAAATTAAAAACAATATCATGCTAATTATCATTTTCACTTTTGTTTTTTTCCCGCACTTTTACTTTTACGACGTTTGGTATTCCTAAATGATAAAATAAAGGAAGTATCATTTTTCATCATGCGAGCATTCTTTTATTCACTCATTATTAACCTCTCTTCAAACCCACAACCATTCTATATCTCTCGAACCTTCAGTGGATGCCTAGGATGAAATTCCCATTCATCTTCGACTCTTGAGAAACATATCAAAAAGAAGAAGATAATTGCACCCAAGATAGCACCCAAAGGTCCTCTAAACCCAAATCTGGTAAACCAAGTTGCCGTACCTAAGAAAGTGGTTTTCCCCAAATGGCTTATGTCTACTAAGTCTTTGGTTCTGAATGTTTTAAAAGAGAAAGGTTGGCTAAAGTGGTTTTCGAGGGATGATAAACCTATCTATCCAAGGTTAGTGGCTCAGTTTTATCAATATATTCAGTTCTCTTTTGAGTCTGAAGATGGATATGTTGTGAGAAGCTGGATCAATAGGCAGAAATGCTCATTCTCTTCGAGTTTATAGGATGCATGCCTTAGGATACCTCATGAAGGAATCTGTGAGGTTTATTATAGAGGACCTCCATCCTCTTGTGAATTCTATGACTTAGAAGATGATATGAAAAGCTTTACTAGAAATGACCCCAAGAGGAGAGATATTGATGCTGAACTAGATGGAGAATCCCGGATTTTGATTAAGTTTATTCAGAATCTAGTTAGCCCAAGAAAATGTGATTTTGATGTTTTAAAATATCATGATTTGTTTCTGATCCGCCTTATGAAAAATTGGAATAAGATCAACCTTTGAAAGTATATCATTCACTACATGTGTGAACTGATCAAAGGCACATCCAAGTCATCCTCTTTGTATTACTCTCAGCGTATCTCATCCATGATTCTTAACGAAGGTATGGCCGGACCTAATGAAGAAGTTATAAAGTATTGTGAATAATTCCTTTCAAAAATGACTATCAATAGGATGAAGATAAATTGGAACCCTTGGATAAAGGATTGGGTAGAATACAATGATATATTTTATGAAAAATTCAATCATGTAAAACATACCTCAATAAAAAAAGATATTTTTAATCCTAGTTTGGAACCCAATGAGCTTGTTGAATACTATTCTGAAGAAGAATAAGAGGTTATTGTGCCTCCCAGGGAAAATATTTTTGTTGAGGAAGACAGTACTCATGTTCTTCAGGATGTTCTTGAAGAAGTGTTCCCTAATCCTAAAAAATTTGTTAATATAGAATATCAACCCGAGGATGAAATGAAATATGATGCCAAGGAAACTGAAAAGAATTCCATGGAAAAACCTATAGTGGAAGAGCTACCTATTATGAAAGAGACTAACCTTGAGGACCTCCCAATGGATCAATATATTCCTGAAGTCATTCCTTCTGCTGAGGAAAGGAGGAAGTTGGCTTTTCAGTTGGATAGGCTAGAAATGAGTGATGATCTATGAGATGAATTTGTGTAAATTGATCAAGATCATAGGCCTCTTATTCCTGAGAATGATGAAACTGTAGAGGTGGAGAAACCCCAAAATCGATAATCTATCGAAGAACCAAATCTGGTTGATCCAAGTATTGTAGACACTCGGTATAATTTCCTCAATTTCTATGATATGGATAACCCTCAACCAGTCTCAGCAAAAGGCCCCAACCTTTCTTCTTTGTTCTAGTTGAAATTGGTCTCTAATATAGCCCATGTAAAGGAACCTAAAACAATATCAGCCCCTATTTGTGAACCGTCATCAGAACAACCA
Organism: Viscum album; assembly: GCA_963277665.1. Taxonomy (NCBI): domain Eukaryota; kingdom Viridiplantae; phylum Streptophyta; class Magnoliopsida; order Santalales; family Viscaceae; genus Viscum; species Viscum album. Next base: position 2,009,793,326 of record OY728121.1, on the reverse strand, counting down.
TCCATTGTTAGTTAGGATGATTTAAAAGAATTTGGTTCTAACCATTTGTATGGTGTTGAAAAAGTTCTGAATTCCCAAACTACTCTTCTGACACATCTAAGTGAGAAAGGTACCTCTTTATTATTGGAGAATGTTTTTTGGAAAATACAATCCAAAATGATTCATGAGATTCAGTTAGTAAGAGTTGAGAAGAGACTGCTTAGTGACGAATTGAAGACCCTAAGAGGTGTGATTGAAGAAATTTAGAAAGAGAAGCATTCAAGATCAGAGCTTTCTTCTCATCCTATAGATCATGTTGTTCCTCAAATCCCATAGGATTTTGTGTCTCAGATTCAATCTCATTTAGTTTCCTTAGCTGAAAATGTCACAGATAGGAAAAAACATATTGTCAAAAAATGCAAGATCTTGTGGTTAATCTAAACAAACTTACTATTGAGTATATAGGGTGTCATCAAAAAGTGCTGAATAAACTGAAATCTCTCACCACTATAGCCAATGCTTCTAAATCCTCTGGTCAATCCTCTCAACCCTCTTTAGAAAATGATCTGCTCAGAATAGTGGTCAAATAAGAGCTTCACACTATTCATAGTGGCTTCAATAAATATTCTCTACATGCAGTTATCAAGAACAGTAACAGAGTTCTTGACCTGGTCTGAATTCATTCTAAAAATTCTAACGATGCTCAGCAAGAGATTTCCAAGAAAGTGGATTTCTATTTCAACAGAATCTTCTCCATGAGTGGCATGAATATTCACTTCAACTATCTTGTAAAAAATATGTGGATTACTCATGTTACTAAAGATTTCAAGACCCATGTCCAAAATCTCACAAAGTTTCCTCATTTGTTGTAAAAATTTATGGAGAACAAGGATGTTTTTGATAAAGCCATGAATTATGGGGAAGAGATAATTTCATATTTTATTAAGCTTCTGAGACCTTACCTTCATGTACAGAGTACAACTATTGTTCCTACTACAGCTACACCTCTAAGACCTGGCTTGGCAACCTTCACCTCTTCCCTAGCCTCCACCTCCATGTCTTTTAGTCAGGAACTAAGTTAGATTAGGCATGTGATCTTTGACCAACAACTGCCTCGGTCTTCTACTACACCTACTCTGGATCAATCTGTTTTTAAAGGCCTTCCTTTACCTTCTCTATCAACCACCTCACTCCCTTACTCTACCTCCGCCTCTGCTCCTATGACTTCTGCTTCTTCTACTACTACTGTTGAAGGCAAAGAGAAGGTCATCCCCTAAAAAATAATAGTGATTACTCCTTGATAGGAATGACTTTGCTCTTGTTTTCCTTATTTTTGTTTGTGTTGGAAATTTTTTATTTAATGACATGTGCACTTTTCATTACTTCTCTTATTCCATCATTTTTATAATACCAAAAGTGGGAGAAATCTATAAATGTTATACATTTATCTATATATATTGTTGAGTAAAATATACAATTTAAATCTACATGATTTTTGATCATCAAAAAGGGGGATATTGTTGGACTCCTCGTGTACTAATTATGTTTTAATGATAAAAAATCCTATTAAACATGGTTAAATCCTGTAAATTATACGAAAATCTTGTATATTATTATTTAAGAAATATCATTCTTTAAGAAGAGAAATTAAAGATCATAATTTCTCAACAATTCAGTTTAATTACTTTATACTATCCTTGATTTACTATTATAATACCTTCGTTGGAAAATGATTAAGTCTAACCCATTCTATGATCATCATTTCATAAGACTGAATATGTTTATTTTGAAAAGTCTAAGACATTGTGAGTCTTCCACTGGTTATGTATTTCTAGAAAATTGAAGAAGACACCATGAAGTAGATACCATGATATCCAGACATTTTGACCATCAAACACCGTGAACAAAACACTGTGACATCCTGACAGTATGAGCACTAGAAACCATGAAATCGAGATACCATGGCCATCAAACACCATGACCATTAGACACCATGACCATTAGACGCCATGAACAAGACACCGTGACATCAGGATGCTGACCATCATACATCGTGAACAAGACACCGTTACATCCAGACACCATGAAAAAGACATTATGACTATCAAATACCGTGACCATCAGACACCATGAACAAGACACTGTGACCACAAGACACCATGACCAATCCAGACACCATTTTAAGGATACACCATCTCCATGACATACTGTGACACTGTTTCCTAATCTATTTTGTCTTAATTTAATTTAATATCTAATGGTCATATTTGAAGACTTCTAATGAACTGACATAATGAATGTTTCTTTGTAGACAAATCATCAGACAGTATGAGGTATGAGGTGAAGAATACATGAAACTTATCAGCCCCAACACATGCACACCATGATAAATAGAGTAGTGTGGCCCAGAAACAAGAAATTGAAAAAAATAGGAAAATCGTGACAAAAAGTACAAACTGGTGGGCGTGAACGTGAAACAAATACATTTTAGAGAATCGGCTCATGTAACTCGATTATGCTGATGAACACATGAAGCATACTAGAATCCCAAGAACATCTTCAAACTGTCAAACATCACGAAGAACTCAATTCGGATCTATCTGACATACAACACTCTGTTTTATAGATGAGGACTCGAGTTCTGTATCTGCTTCATCTTAGAATACCGGAGCTGCAAAGACTAACAGTAAGAGAATTTCTAAACCCATCTCAATATTTATCCCATGTTGTGTATATTTTTATTAATTTTATAGAAGTGTGTGTTTCATTATAATAAAACACTCTTTCCCCTAAATCAAACTAATGGATACAAGATATCCTTTCTCAAACACTCATTTACTCTTGTTTTACCCACAGATAAGTGTGGAAGAGGTCCCTATGTGGTCTGGTAGTTTGTACCCACGAAAAACTATGGAAGAGGTCCTTGTGCGACCTAGACAGTCCTATGAATTATTGTTTAACACCGATCCAGGTTGTGGATCAAGTTTATTTATATAAACTACTTGGTGGAAGGTGATCACCAAGTGGAGTGGATTAGGTCTCATCTTGAGACAAAACCACTGGTTTCATATCCGCTAGGCTGCTTACTTTAGTTTTCTCTATTTTACTACCCTAATGTATAATTCATAAATCACTAAACTTACATTGATAGTTAATCTTGGAAAGAAGTTATAATTGATTACTCTTAGTAAAATAGTTTCAAAAGTAATATTAATAGCTATTATTGTTACTCAGAAATAATCAATCTTCTAAGAAGTTATTTAAATAGCCAAACCATTATAACTTTATTATGTTGATTAACTGGGATGTATTTAACTTGAAGGGGAAATATTTTTTGAACACCTTTTAAAATAGAAGTTGTTATAGATAATCAATTCACCCCTCCCCTCTTGAGTAATATAATCAAAAAACCACTTTATATTTGGTTACATTAAATGGAACATTAAGTGTTTCTTTATGGGAAGATATTTATTCCATAGTTTTGTCATGAAACTATGATACATGTTGATGTGGGTATCTTAATGAAGTTTCAAGATTTTATAAGGCATTTTTTGTGTTTCAAGATTAATAAATTAGTTGTTCAGTTTGTATCAATATATATTATGTGAGAAAATGTGAAATCTAAACATCGGGTTCATGTTATATTTGTTCCACACCTAGAGTTTCAATAACATAAGTGGGATGAAATTTTTAGTGATTTTTTCGAGGGATTAAGAAAATATCTTGGATTATTTTGTGCTTTTAGGTTTTTTATTTAGTAGTTAATAATTTGGGATCATTTCTCATTAATTATAATTTATGATTAATGGATATTTATTGTGAATATTTATCTAATGAATGTAGTGGAACATCATGGAGTTCCAATGATGATATTACATTATTATAATTCTTAGTTTACAACATGAATGTGGTGGTGATTATATTTTACATTTTATATAGACTTATTCATTAGCACTATACTTCAACCAAATAATTATGAAATAATATAGTGGAATTTTAATATATTGGATGGAACATTGGGATACTTAACATAGATTTTCTGGGATTATGGTCAAATAATTCTCCTTTGATTGAATTTTCATATATACCTATTATCATTTTTTCAATGGAATCACACCCACTATGGCTCATTCTGTGATACCATTTCACTCATCACTACATTGAGTTAAATTAGGTGATGTTGATATAGTTGACCCATTGATGGAGAGAGATATGATTGAACATATATAGTTTTTTTGGATTAGGGAAGGAATGTTTTCAGTATGATGAAATCCTCTATGGATCATAGGAGGACACTGTTAAATATTTTTAATGGAGATCATATATTATTTTGAGTTCTTCCTTGATATGTGTAAGATCCCAACCTTTTCTTGAGTTGTATCGGGCTTCTTTAAAGGTAATATTCTTTTAATCATGAATACATTTCATTTGGGTTGTACTTTGGGGTTTGTTTTGGAGAAAAAAATGAGAAAATGGTTAGAAAAGGTGACATCCATGGTTACTACAAGATTAGAGAAAATCATGATCCTCGACCCATCAAACCTGGAATCTATGGACATAGGGGAATTCTACGGTGGGTGCATGGTTTTCCAAAACATGTGCAATCATAGGAGTAAATTTGCACCCCCCCAAGAAGAGGCGTGCGGTTTTGGTATACCATGATCCCCTACCAAGAAAATTGTTCTCATCTTTTTAAATCACCTCATTATTAGATGTTAATTTACTAAAACCCCCCATTTTACTCCCCAATCAACACAAACTAATACCATTACAATTTTTATTGATTTTAAAGCTTCCCAAATGGATTTGAAGTATTTCCGACTTTTGTTCGTCATGATTAGAATCCCAAATCAAACATCCACACCTCTGTTCTTTGCTGTAATAACACCATTACACATTCTATATGTCACCACATTTAGGAAACAAATTCTATATTTATATCGTAAATTCCATGGGGACCATGGGATACTAGTAATAAAACTAGATTCAGACTATGAATCTTTTTTCGTTTAAAAACATGGTGTGTTGGGAATAATTAAACTAATAACACAAATACTTTTCTTATAGTGTAGAATAATTTAACGCATTGTCCTGTGTCACTTAAAACCCCTAAAATGTCAGACATACAAGCTCTAAAACACTGATTCAGGATGTAAATCTCATTTTTCTCAAAAACATTCATACAGCTACAAATCTACAACTAAAATCTACAGAAATCCCTAAAAGGATCCTTCAAAAGACCTCCAACACCCCAAACTGGAAATGTAATGTGAAGATAAGGCACATAAAATTACATTAGATACCTATCAAATGATTATCATCCACGTGAGTAAAAAAACCAACAAAAATATGAGGGTATGAACAACCATCTAACATGATACCTCTCAGGGTTCTCTGTACACCTCAAACACCAACACTATCCAAACACACAAACCAAAACACCCACAAAATATATTTCAGTGACCACATCACCACTTGTCACTAGAAATAAAAATACACATCCAATAGTATCCGAAATCCACAACCTTATTATTAAACCATCCGAAAACCCATCTCAACCAACACACATCCCAAACCAACACCCTATGCAACCAACACACAAAAAACATCACTGAAAACAAAAATCATTAAATTTCATCTCCCATGTCATGATATTTTCCGATTTTAGAGGCATGGACTCACCAAAAAAATTAATCATGTCACAGTATAACACATCCTGATTATGTTTCTGGTTTTCCTTTAATTATATGTTGTAATCATTATTACATATCACATAAATTAGAGAAACAAATAATCTCATGAAACAATAGGATCTAAAAGTCACATCAATAAGAAAAATAAAATAAAGAAAGAGTTTAAAACAACCCTAGTTGTTGGGAATGGATTTGCATCTATCGCTCTGAAAAACGCTTCTCAAGGTCACCATACCTCCAAAACACACAAACCATGAGATTGGTTCACCCATGAAACTACTACTCATAGTGATCTAATATATCTACTAGAAACTCCATGAACATATCCACTTCATCAATACTGAACACTCCCTAGTTAATAACATTGAAGTAATCTTGAAGATACTGATGATGTTGGGACATGTGGAAGGCATCATGGATCCTCTCCATCCATGGTGGTAATGCAAACTGATATTCCACCTTTATAATTCTCCCCAACACCTCATAGTTCCTAACAAATGTGGAAGAAATCTTACATCACCTATTAAACCTTCTATACCAACATCGAGTGAAAACCATCAAAAAAACATGGTCTCTAACCTAAAACACAGATCTCCTACACCTATGATAAACATAGGCCTTATGAAAGAAAATATGTCATGAACCCCTCCCCACAAGGTGGACCCCTCCTGGGCTGACAATTTCAGAAGGGAGATAGTGAGCCCTGAGTCCTGCCTCTAGTAGGCCCTGGGTTGGTGACTATCATAGAGGGTATAGAAAATACACAAAAGTGAGGCATTAACCTCTCATAGAACACATGAAGAAGAGAGAAATAATACAAAAACCAACCAAATCCATCTTAGACTGAAAAATAAAATAAACTCTAAGTACACATATGTAATGTCATGAAAAAAATACTAAAACTAAAATGGAAAACATCAAGTACCAAAAGAATGTAATAATATAAGAAATCAAAAAGCCTGACCTGCTCCTGCAACCTCAAGCTAGTAATAACCAACCTGATCTTCATCCTGCTCCAAGTGACCAGAAAACTGTTTATATAAACCTAGGGTTAGTATAACAATATACTTAGTAGGATCCTCCCTAGAGTCTCTCGTGAAAAAGTAGAGAAAGAATACTAAAGAACAGTAAACAGCAAGTGAAACAAACTATATCACCTAAACATGTATACTATGTTCCCAGCCTCACCATGGATACTCACACCAAATATCGTATACAAGAGTATATAATATAATAATTAATATCAAGGGTACCTCGCTACCACATCCCCAATGGTTTTCCGCTTTTCTCAACGTCGCACTTCCTAAGCCATCTCTCTTAAAAAAGGATTGCCCACAGACACCTGGGCATAGCACAAAAATATGCACCTCATGAAAAAAAACCACAATGTACATGTCACCAAAGTAACCATGTATTTTTTTAAAGCTACCACAACTCAAAAAACGTGTATCAAATGTCGGGTATTATATAACTCATGCAATTATATCCCACACATCGAGTAAGGATCCTCAAGTCATCACAACCTATACACATTACACCTATTGTAGTCCATAGGAAACTATATCGAGAATATAGGCGTGTGATTAACCACAAGCCATTATATCCCTCTACACACATATATGGGGAAAAATAACTATTGTGTCTACCAACACAAATAACTAAAAAGAGAATAGAGTAGGGCCAAATGGGGTAGTCCGTCATCCATCCTCCCCATAGAATGTTAGGGAAAACACCCTCCCCAGGGCTCGGAATCCTTGGGGAGTTGGTCTCCCTAACCGATAGGGTGGGGTAGCGTATATAAACACAAAAGGTACATGATGCACTATATCTCACAACCACACTATGGGAATAACCTAGTCTTAGAATCAACTATAGCTAGCATCTCTCGACTCCCGACTTCCACTACTAAGACTGTGTATCCAATTAGCACACAAATATTTAAAGTGCTACATTAGGTTACATTATTATATTTTTATCAGTTTTAATTTATGTTAATTTATTATTTAATCATTAAATGGACATTAACATGTCCATATTATATTTCATTACCATCTCAAACAATGTTCAATTTTCCTTTAAATTGAATCCTCATCATTGCTTCCTAGCAAGCTCCAACCCCATGGGATAACATCATTTATTAATAGAATTATTACATTCCCATATTCCTAGGCTTTCAAGAAAAATATTCTATGCTACCAAACACATGGGAGATCAATATGGTGTGTAGATAAACTTCCCATCATGTCATTTCCACCTATAGTAGGAGTGTAGACCCATCCTCCTTTGAGAAGCTAAACACAGAAAGCATGTGGCATACAGCGCGCGTCTTCGCCCCTTTTGGAAAGAGAGTAAGCAAGACCAGCTGCCTTGAGTAGTTGGGAATGTAAAGCAGATAAAATACCACGAGATTCACTAGACATCCAACATTCATATCCAAAAATTTTCATCACCTCAAGTGTCCTCCCCGACACCCAAATGCATAAACTGATGCATCTCACCACTCTAGGAATCAACTGTTGCCATAACCAATGGACCTCTATGCCCCCACATATCAGAACTGTCATCCCGGATCACATCACAACACAAGAAGTATGAAACAAAAATCATATCAAATAGGCTCTTGGACCTTAAATATGAAATCCAACTGTTAAAATTAATGAGCACTCACGGATCCAAAGCACAAGGAATTAGGCCTTACAAGAAAGAGTGTAACTCAGAAACCTACCATGAATTGTCTTTTATCAAACAACCAGTTCTTTAATCCGTCTAAAATTTACTAGTAAATTATTAGTAGGTTCTATCTACGAGAAACCTAAATAATATGTTATCACAAATAATTATACATGCTTACTAAATCAATTTGGTTAACATAAAATTAAAACAAACAATAACCAGATTCATTTACAAGCCTCACTACTGGGAAAAGGGATTATTGTGATGGGTCATTTACGACGGGATCTCATCACAAAGAGTATTTTGCAACGGGGTCCCGTCACAAATGACTTGTTGCATAAAATAGCATCGTAAAAATTACTTTTTGTGAAGTACTGTCACAAAAACTTATTATTTGTGATGACAAGTAGCCCCATTTCAAAAAACATTCAATGATTTTTGTAAGAAACAATTTACGAAGGACTTGGGGCTCATTGCAAATAGTTTCCCGGTTTTGACTCTTTTGCGACGGACCATCGCAATTATTTATTGTGATGAACTGTCATAATTACTCATTGAAATATAAAAAAATAAGACCTCTTGCAACAAAACATATCAAATAGTTAGAAAATTTAAAAAAAAATTAAAATAATAATAATAATATAATATTTATATAAATAAAATCATAATATTAATATTAATAGAATAAAATTATTTAAATTATAATAAATATAATATAATATTAATATAAATAATAATATTCATAAAATAAAATAAAATAAAATAAATTATAATATAATTAATTAATATAATAATATTGCTAATAATATTAATGAAATAATAATATTAGTAATTTATGGAAAACCTGAGTATTCACAAAAATTTAATAATATATTAATTAATAAAATAATAAATACAATAAAAATGAAATAAATAATAAAAAACTATAATTTTTTAGACAATATAAAACACACTATATTTAAAACATTAAATAGTTAATATTACAACAAAATACAATCAAATGTTTCATCATAAAGAAAAAATAAATCACTAAGGGGGAGTGTCGTCTGGAGGAGTTAGAGGAGATGGTGGAGGGAACTACATCCCTAAACTATGATTCAGACATCACATGTGCTCCATATCCTGCTCCTTCTCCTGCCGCCATTGAAACATTTCACCATACATCAGCTGCTACTACTGCTGCTGTCAAAGGAATTCCTCCTACTGCTGCTCTTGCCACTTATGCATATCCTCCTACTCCCTATGCGTAGTCTCTATAATCATACTTTGAGATCGTAGATGCTCCTAATATTTTTCATGAGATGATGATTAATCTTCATGAGCTCCTATCGAGCTCGAAACCAAGATCATAGAGGTGATATAAAAACCACCAAGGGTCACTCGAGAGCTGATTCCAACAACTTGACCTTTCTCAATGGCATACTGGGTCTCTTGCATCCATGCTGCCTCATCAAATCGGGGGGCACTGGTCTGACCATCGGTCTTATCTTGACTCTCAACATCTCTCAGAGACATCGCAACCACATATGAATCCATCAATTGAAATTTAAAATTAAAACAGTTAAAATATTATTTGTAGTCAAATTTAAATCTCAAAATACTTATACTGACCACAATCTGACACCGGAAAGCACCTCTAATCTCTATAACGACTCGATCACTATACATCCACCAATAAATGTTGTACTCCATAATATCGGGTTGTGTGACTACTTATATGAATATTAAATAAACCATTTAAATTTAATGTTATATAAAATATTTTAAAAATCTACTTACTATATTATCCATATACGTACTGAATGTATGACTAGTAGCACGATGTTTCATCTCCTATATCCCCCATTTTTCTGGCCATCTGATGATCTACATTTAAACTGCCTACTCAACCAGTGTGTACATAATCTACCCCAAACCTATGATGAACTATAATCAGGACTGTGGAAGCGACATGCCTCATCAAACTCTCGCACTCCTTCTCTCTCCATTTCATTATTTTTCAAATTGTTCGAAACCTGAGTTTAAAGTGGATGCATATCTCCCTGCCATACCTTGCAAATAGCCTCACGAATTCCCTCTTCAATGGGATTCCATAAATACTACAAAAAAATTAATTATATAATGTTATTAATTAAAATAATTTCAAGATAAATATTATTTATTTGTATACCAACCAATGCTTGAACATGCGTTGTTGAACATCAATGAAAATCTGATCCCATGACACCCATGCATTGAGAAAATAATTTCATAGTATAGAACTCCCCTATCCAACATCTATATGGGTAAATATATGAAAATATAATAATTAATCAAAAAAAATTAGAATATAAATAATTTAATGAAAACTACTTAAAATTCATAGGTAAACATACTTATGAATGCATGGATTGGACCCATGATGTGTACGTCGCTCGGGTATAAGGTCGGGAATCATTAGTTAGGTATGACCACACCCCCACTGAGTGCCACCTGAACTTCCAGCAGTCTAAGGGTTAGCTAATTTGACCCCGTTCTCGTCAAAAGCTAGATCAACCTTCTATAACATATGATACAGATCCTCATCTATATGAAACACAAAATTATTATTTCTATAAAACAATTGAAAAACACAATAATATATAAATATATGTTATATATGATTATAACCATCATTTTACTTTGTTAATTTCCATCTTTATCCTCATCTACATAGCTGTTGATGTCAATTTAATCATCTTCCTTCTCAACATCATCAATTTCCATATTAGTTTCAGTTTTATGGTATCTTTTCACTTCAAAATTAGTTGTAACATCATTAACATCTTTGTCACCATCATCCCTTAACTGTGGGGTGTCGTCAATAATATTTGTCTCTCTTCTTGACAAAGATGGATTTGGATTAGTCTCTTAAAAAATTTCAATTCCATGCACTTCAAGAGAACCACATTCACTTTCTATAAAATGATTCTCTTGAGATTTAATTTTAATTATGCTCCCCCAATCACCCAAATCCCTTGAAATAACACATTAATTTTCATAATAAATTTTATATTTCTGATGAGCCAATAAAAATGGTTCATTTAATGCAGAAAGACTTTTATTTTTAATATCAACAATTCCATGGATCAGATTAGCATGCAACCCTCTCTCAGTATCCAACAACTTACATTTAAACACTATTATGTAATGTTTTCCAAGATAACACAGTTCAATGATTTCTTCTAACATGTTGTAAATGTCATCTTTAGTTTCTCTATGATTTTTTCCTCTCATGAAAAAACCATTATTCATTATTTTTTCATTACCCATATGCATGTGTGTGAAATCAAAAACTATTCACCACATGTGCATTATAATATTTTACCATTTTTTATGGTGGGTTAATCAATACAGACAATCAATTATCAATTTTATCATCAGGTTGAGATACCTGAATAGTTTTAAAACAATTATCATTATAACAAGTAATAAATTTATTTTTTATGTGAAATGAAAAATTATTTATGTTACCAGTTTTTGAATCCCGTAAGAATTCTTTTTGACATCGTTCTTCAAGAGCAGTTGCTGTAATTTGTAGAAACTATTTCTTGATATGATAATCATATAACCTAAAAATAAAATATGAATAATGTATTGCTATAAAAATTATAGAATTATTAATAGGAGAACTTACAGTACAAATGGTGTAATTTCTTCATAGTTGAACAGAATATATTTATGAGCTCTGTGATGTTCATCATCTGAAAGCCATCATTTATAAACTCCACTGAAGCCAAGCTCAGGCTGATTGGAAAATACTAATTGATATCTCAAGCCATCATAAAAATTTCCCCCATTATGGCTCAAGTGGTTATGTTTTGATTGATATTTATATTGAAAGTAATGAGATCAGAAAAAAGAAATTCCCTGTTGAAAATATTCTTCTACAATTGATCCTTCAACTGATTCATTGTTACATTATTTTTTTTAAATTTATACTAGCATCTCTCAAATTGGTAAATTGATTGGTATTTTACTAGACCTCAACATTTTTTTCATGAGGCAAATGTAATATCAAATGTTCTGTTGAGTTAAACACTCCTGTCAGGACGATTTTATTCAGTTTTCATAAAATTAAAATGACATCTTCTTGTAGTTTTCTTACAGCTTCGTAGTCTGTTGTTGACACACAAATATCTCGAAAAAATATGATATTCCTATAACTGCATCCCAAATCATAGTATTTAATTAAAATCTTAATCCAATTGGTAGAATCCTTCCATTAAAACATGGAAGTCATGACTTTTCAATCTAGTAATTTCACCATCTCTGACACGTCTACCCAAATTGGAAGCATACCCATCTAGAAGTATCAAATCTACACTCCACTGACTAAATAATAATTGACTCTCTTTGGACAGAGTATAGGCTTCTTTTGGATTCATTAACTTCTATGATCTGACATTTTCAAACAGTTCAATTTTTGGTCGTTTGCAAAATTTGGAAAGATCTAATTGCGCCTTTACATTATCATTGCTCTTTCCTAGATTATCCAAAACTTTATGAAATAAATTATCAAAACAGTTCTTCACAATTTGCACCAATCCAACATGTGACAGACCAAAAAATCAGACCAATATGGAAAATCCCAAAAATTATTCATTTTATCAAATTGTTCTCTTTTCCAACCCCATCAATTTTCCATTGGTTTATTATTGCTCCAAATGTGATGGGAGGTAATGAAGAAACAATTGATTTCAACTCTGTACCTGAGACCATTATTGGTGGCCCATATTATTCAGATACTCCTTTTCTAAAATGATATTTGTTTCTTCAAAAAGGATGATCGGTTGGAATAAATCTACGATGAAAGTCGAAAAAAAAATGTTTTTTCCCTTTGATGATCATAAATGCTTTGATGTATCTCATACAGTACGAACATGATTTTGGTCCATGTGTACTCTAGCTAGATAACATGCCATATGATAGGAAGTCAAAAAATTTCCATATGAATGCTTTTTTTGTAAGAAGTTTTGTTTCACAATAACATAATATTACTGACACCATTACTCTACTTATAATTCAACTCATCAATCAATTTTTTAAAATAAACATTGATATTCTTTTTTGGATGACCTAGAATTATTAATGTCAAAAAGATATATGGATCCTTCTTCAATATCTGTGGAGGTAAATTATACAAAGTTATAAAGATAGAAAAACATGAATACTGACCACCATAAGAACCAAATGGATAGAACTTGTCAGTAGAAAGACCCAATTACATGTTTCAGACATCTAAAGCAAACAACAGATGCACTTTGGTCAAAATGTTTCCATGAATCACCATCAGAGGATGGATGATTTGAGCTTTTACTGGTTTAAATGCTGCTTTTGTTCCATGACTTCAAGGATGCTATTTTTTGAGACATAAATAAACACTGTAATCTGGGTGTGAGCGGGAAATATCTCAATTATTTTACAGTAAAAAATCCAAACATCTCTGGTTGAGATTCTTTATACCTTGATTTACAACATGTAGGAAATCTATCCAACAACTCAGTTTCACCCTTATATAATATTCAATCATTTGACCATGCATGAATCTTCTCATAACCAAGGACCAGATTTCGAACCAGCCTCTTGCTCTCAAAATATTTTGCAGGAAACAGATTTCCTTCCGGTAGCCATGTTTTTATCAAAGAGGATATCTGATCAAAACAACTATTTGAAATTTAATTATCTGAATTAATAGCCATAAATTTGGAAACATCTTAAAAATTTCTTATCTTGTAGCCAGGATATAAGGCATCATCAGTGGAACTCAACAACTTGTATAAAAATAAGATTGTTCCATCTTAAGAGTTAAATCTATATCATCTAAATTTCCATTTTTTGAGCAAACGGACCTGCAACATCATGTCCTAAAAATTGAAACTATGCTAGATCTAGAACCAAATTACTAATATCTTTTCTAGAACTATGTTCACCATGTTGATACCAAAAAACATAATCTGGTTGAAACCCAAAATGTGATAAATGAACTCCAAAAATGTCAAATGTGTCATACATCCTTAGAGAACATTTTATACAAGGATACTTAATTGTCCATTCTGAAAAAAATTTGGTTTTGATGATTCAAATGATAAGAAAGCTTCAATACCCTCAATATATACAGGATTTAAACCAGAACTATTTGAATTCATGCACTAATTTATCCAGGCATGATTATTCAATAATGACTATTTTTGACTTCCTCGTTCCATATTTTTCTAAAAATATGAAATAATTAGTTATTTTGTATAATTAGATATAATACAAACACTATCCAAAAAAAGAAGACAATTAAATTCTTTTTACTAGAAATATATAATAATTTCTATTATTTTAAAGTTATTTATACTATTTTTAATATTTTTCACTAATTTACTCACATTTATATAAATGTATACTAACTACCACTAAATATTAATAATTTTACGTATTTTTTACTAATTATTCATAATTACTGGTAGCACGATTTCCAACAGATTGGCGACAACTCTTTTCCCCGACGACTCATCCCCTTAAAACTTGTTGTGACTAAAAGCATCATGAAAAGTCTACTCTAATTTATGAATATCCATTATAGTATACGCGAGGATAGATAGTAGGGAGGAATCACCACACTGATCTTCATGCGGTCATGCAAACTAAAATGAATATTCATATGTCAGAGCAGAACATTCAGAGTGATTTCAGTCACATAAATTTCTAAGGTGATGATTCTTCAGGCAAAGGAGTCTCTTTTGTCTGATGGTTCAGCACCTTGAAATTTTCTTCGACTTAAATCTCTATGAAAAATATGCTCTGGCATATGTTTGAGAATATTTTTCAAATTGATTTTAGTGGAAGAATATTTCAAGGAGCTGAGGCGTCAATCAAAAGGAATGCCACCAATCCACTAAAAATTGTGCTAGATTATCAATGTACTGACATTTATTATGATTTATTATGATTTATTATTAAATATTACAAATTATTACAAATTATTACAAATTATTACTAATTAATCCTAATTATTAATAATTAATCCTAATTAATCCTAATTGTTACTAATTATTACTAATTCTTACTAATTGTTACTAATTAATACTAATTATTCCTAACCATTCCCAATTATTCCAAATTATTGCTAATTATTTCTAATTGTTGCTCATTGTTGCTAATTATTGTTAATTATTCTTAATTATTTATAATTAATTCTAATTATTTCTAATTAACCCTAATTAATCATAATTAATCCTTATTAATCCTAATTAATCATAATAATTCTTAATTATTCTCAATTATTCTTAATTATTCTTAATTCTTCCTAATTATTATTATTTATTTCTATTTATTCTTAATTATACCTAATTATTTCTAATTTATCCTAATTGTTCCTAATTATTTGGAATTATAACTAATTATTAAAAATAATTAGGAAATATTATGAATTATTTGGAATTATTAAGATTTATTAGGAATTATAAGGTATTATTAGGAATTATTAAGAATTATTCGGAATTATTACCAATTATTACAAATTATTACCAATTATTACCAATTATTTTGAATTATTACTATTTATTACCAATTATTAATATTTATTACTCTTTATTAATATTTATTACGTTTTATTACTATCTATTATAATTTATTACTATTTATTACTATTTATTACTATTTATTTCTAATTATTACTAATTATTGCAATTTATTATTTTTAAAACTTTTTATTACAATTTATTACAATTTATTAATAATTATAACTAATTATTACAAATTATTACTAATTAATTCTAATTAATCCTAATTATTTCTAATTAATCCTAATTATTACAATTTATTAATAATAATTAAAATTTATTAGAAATTATTACTAATTATTACTAATCATTACTATTTGTTACTATTTGTTACTATTTATTATTAATTATTACCTATTATTACTATTTATTACTAATTATTACTAATTATTACTATTTATTACTATTTATTATTATTTATTACTATTTCTTACTATTTATTACTATTTATTACAATTTATTTTTATTTATTACAATTTATTACAATTTATTACTAATTATTATAGTTTATCACTAAGTATTTTTAATTAACAGTAATTAATAGTAATTATTACTAATTAATCCTAATAATTAAACATTAATCCTATTTAATACAATTTATTAACAACTATAAAAATTTATTAGTATTATTACTATTTATTTCTATTTATTACTAATTATTACTACTTTTTACTATTTGTTACTATTTATTACTATTTATTACTATTTCAGACTATGTTTTACCATTTTTACCATTTATTCATATTTATTACTATTAATGACCATTTATTACCTCTTATTACTATTTATTACTGTTTATTTCTATTTATTACTCTTTTTTTAATCCTAATTATTACTAATTAATCCTAATTATTACTAATTATTTCTAATTATTACAATTTAATACTAATTATTCATAATTAATTATAATCATTACAATTTTTTTCAAATTATTATAATTTGTACTATTTATTACTTATTTTTTTAATTCTTACAAAATTTTTCTAATTATTACAAAATTTTTCAAATTATTACATAATATTTCTAATTTTTTCAAATTTTTTCTATTTTTTTGCTAATTATTTTTAATTATTACTGATTAATGCAATTTATTACTAGTTAATACATTTTCTTACTAGTTATTACTTATTAAGATTACTTATTACTAATTATTACAGATTATTTAAAATTATTATTAACTATTACAATTTATTGAAAATTAACACTTAGATATAACTATTTTTAAAAATAAATACTGGAAAAATATCTAATTCTAATTTAATTAATTTACATCTAATTAAAAAAAATTAAATAATTTAAAATAAATTAAATTGACTAAACAATAAAAAAATTAGATAAATACCTTGAAACTGAAGCTTTGGGAGTATTAAATTCGTAAATAATTCTCTGATTTAAAAGTTGAAACTGCGAAAAAATTTAGAAGAAAATTTTTCAATAGAGATAGAGAGAGAAGTTGAGTAAAGAGTGAAATTAGAGGAAAATGAATGGGGGTATATATAAGTTAGATTATTTTTTAGGGGAGTGCTTGTGACGTGCTAACCATCGCAAATAGTAATATATGCGATGGGCCCCATTGCAAATGACTCTGCCTGAATTAATTACGGTGGACCATTAAAAAGTGATTTGTGACAGTCCTCGTCACAAATATTACATGCTGACAAAATATTTGCGACTGCGCAAGTATCTCATTGCAAATAATAAAAACCACCACCGGTTATTTGCGACGGGAATTGGAACTCATCGCAAATAACCTTACCCTCGGTTTGGCATGTATTTCACACCAAACCATTTGCGTCGAGTGGTAATTGCCAATCGCAAATAGTGGTTATTTGCAACATGGTACTCTTCTCGTCGCAAATAATCCCTTTCGACTGGTTATTTACGATGGGCCCTGCACCCGTCACAAATAGACATTTTTTCTATAGTTCCTCTTTATCTTTGAAAAATAATTACAACTATTCTCAATTTATGTTCTTTACCCATTTCTGTCATGAATGACATGCTAAACAAGGAAAGCATAAATATCACACTATCTAGAAAAACAATAGGCAACAACATATGATCGATACCAATTTATTGATCTGATTTAAATATTTATTGTGTCAATTCCATTGTGATCCAGTGGGTTAAAACATGCTAACTCTACAGTTGCACGTAAAAGAATAGAGAAGCAATGAATCACCTACTTCAAAAGGTTCTTGATGTTCTTTATACCAGAACGATCCACACAACATATTACAATCGCCTCCCCCCGTGACAACTGCATCCACCCAAGGACACCACGACATGACCGCACCAACTGACACCCATGAAAACCCAATTAGAAGCATAAAGATCACATGCTATAACATGGTAAGGAAAAACAGGAGAAGAAGGATTGAAGAAAACACAAGAACGAAGGTAGATCATACCTTTTATCGATGACGGATCGACACTTCTTGCTTTCACCAAAATAGGGTGTGCACATGCAGCATGAAGAAACATCAAGGGGAAATGATCAAAGGATTAAGGATCGATCACACCACTCCTATAGTAAGATGGAAAGGTTCCAGCATCTCAAACTATATAACAAGAATGTAGAACAAGGGAGGAAGATACATCGTCCCTTTAGAAGATTTAACAGAGTAGTGATTTAAGATATGCTGGATTTTCCATAAAAGTCAGATTGCATTAAACCATGTGGTTTGACCAAGTAAAGGCATCCCAAGCCTTAGGAAAATTAATATAGGAACTAAGGGATTTGAATCGGCCATAAATACCCTAAAATAAAGCCCAAATGCATTTTTCGACAAAGAAAACGCTAAAGGGGTGAAACTGTAGGAAGCTGGAAACACTATTCCCAAATGACTCACTGACATCACTCTTCACGAATGACTAACTGACAACACTGTTGACAAATGACTCACCGACCACATTATTCACAAATGAATCACTGAAAGCAATGTTCCCAAATGAATCACTAACAACACTGTTCACAAATGACTCACCAACAACAATATTCACTAAACTGGATACACTATTTGGAAAACTGTAAATTTGGAAAAATGTTTGAAATAAGCCACCTTGACCTTCCAGAACACATCATAAAATTGATTTCCATAGAAAGATGGACCAGAGAGGTCCTATAATTTCCTGGACCCTCCTAGTCCATTACTTTTCCAAATTCTAGTGTTTGGGTGTCCTTCAAACCATCAGTGAGTCAGGAGAGCATCAGTGTCGATGGCAGGGTGTCATCGTGGTGCCACCTATCGGTGCCACTGATTGGTCTCACTGATTTGTGCCTCACTGAAATGGTACCACAGTAGGGTGTTGGGTTTTCTTTCCCCATTTTTTTCCCGTAACATCTCTTTTATGTTTTATTACATATTTTAAAGTAGTTTAAGGTCTTTTTAAGGCTGGTAAAGATATCTAAAATCCCCTAAGAGTTTGAGAAACTTGACATACCAAAATGTGTGTCCTTTTTAATCAATTTCACACCCCTTTCCGTATTTCAAGTTACCCACTATAATGTGTTTTTCTTGGTTTAAATGTATCCTATCAACTCACAACCATCTGCTGCTCTATCTCCACCATTTCTAAGGGAATTATTGAAGCTCAATTAATTCCAATGTTTGTAACCTCCCAATCACATGGTCAAACCACAATCCTCTTTTCAAGAACATAGAGATTGCACATCCCATAACTCTAGGATCAGGCCTTTTATCTCACTGAGATCTTCTTCTTCCTTAATCTCTTTCTTTTACCTTGGTGGGCATAGAGTCCCTCTTCTAGAGACGACTCGTGCCTATGTGAGAGCCGCCTTGTTTGGTTCTTCTTGGATTTTCCTATCATTCCATCACTAGTTCTGGGTTAAGCAATAAAACATTGATCCTTTGTCATCCAGGAAGTGGTTCTTCCTTCGTCTCTCTTTATTGTTCATCATGCGGGGTGGGTATAATGATTTCCCCTCAAAACATAGATGAAACCAACATTAACAATGATAATTAATGAAATTTTAACGAATGAAGGGATGGAGAAATTGTAGATGTTGATGTGTTTTATATTCATCATTATGTTGATAATTGTACGGGCTCATGTCCATTGAAAATCCTGGCTATTGGTGGTCCTTTCTTGTGCACTAATAAAGCTCTATTTTCTAGAAAATCTTGTGATTGAATGTCTGTAACATAGAAACTAATTAATCACGTAAACATGGATGATTAAATGGATGGTCGATGAATAAGAACCCTTTGTGATCACCCTAGTTAACCAAATGGAATGAAAGAACTTAATGAATAGTGTTGGATAAATCTGGAAACATCCTTCTCATATTCTGGTGATATGCATGGTTGTTTTGTTTAATGTTTGTGGGATAACATAGAGGGGGATTAAATCTATTTTTTATAGCTTCATGGATTGTGAATATGGTGCCATGTGGAGCTGAAGGTAAGTGTTCTAGATCGGATAAGTTGGGTCGTGGTTTGGTTTTATTACTTTATAGGATCTCACAGGATACCATTTGATGTTGTTAATTTTGAGAGAACTGAGAGTGAATTCTGTCAGGCATGATTGACTGTTTTCATTCAGTTTTTGTTTTGGATTGTGATTATACCTATTAGTTTCCCTGTAGTGAATACATATTTACATGGAATCACTTGAACATGATAATGAGAACAAGTACAATGGGGAACTAGTTCTCAGAATTGGTTGTTCTCTGGTTGTGGTTGTTGTGTACATATGCATGTAGGGGTAGTAGCAAGAGTGGTTGTATCTAGACTAGGTTTTGGTTTTGGGACCCTTGTCGTTCTTTCCATCATCTTGGAGAATATGGGATGTGATAGAATGGTATCAGAGGTGATGACTAAGAGATAGGATGGAGTTCGGGTTTAGGCATAGTGAGGATTGCATGGGATCGTACGGTGATAGTGTTAGGCAATCTTGGAGTGTGAAATAAGCTAGGGAATATTAGCTAGGAAACAGGATTTTAGGGCCCCCTATGATCTGAAGCAAGTACTATGGACCTACCGAATGACCAAGTGAGGCTACACCAATTATAGGGTGGAGACCCTAGAAAAGGTATATGCATCATAATGACTTGTTTTCTTGTGTGTATTGGATTTTTTGGGAATTAAAATTAAATAAAATGATAAAAAAAATTAAATGGAATTTTCTACACTAATCATGCTTAAGATTTTATTGTTCTTTTCTTAGCTACAACACCTTGACAACATCCATGAGTAGTGCGGGAGGTCGAGGCCATACATATTGATTTATTTGTTCAACGGAGGTCTGATCGAGAGGAGGATGATGAAAAATGGTGGAAGGCTCTTTTTTCATATGTATGATCTCAGAAATTATGAGGGAAGTATATCAGACATGGAGATGGAGAGTTGGCTCGAGGAGCTGGTGATTGCTTTTAGCTTGATCTGGGCTCTGGAAGAGTACTGGGTTTCTCAAGCTGTGAGCTAGATGTGGGCAGCAACGTGTTAGTGGTGGATTCTTTATCTTGTGGAGAATAAGGAAGTTGAGTTTTCATGTACTAACATTGAGAAGGAGTTCTGGGTGGAATTCCATTATTTCATGATAAAGGCCGAAAGGAGGCAAGAGCTACTCTCCCTCTATAAAGGGAAAATATCTATAAGGGAGCGGGGTATCAAGTTCAAGGATCTCCTTCATTTCATTCCAAACCGATTCCTAGATGATGAGTCATGGGAAAGATGCTTAGAGGAGGCGCTCTGACCTTCTCTTCAATATGTTGTCAATACTTTCACTCTATTGATTTACATGAAGGTTTATAAGATGTTTGAAGAATTGGAGAGGATGTACACACTGGGAGGTGCACCGTGAGAGGGGATCTAGTTGAGTTCATTAAAGAGGAAGGTTATTCGCAGTTGGCCCCCAACATCAGGGCCTTTTTGGTTTTGGCTGGTGGGGATTCATCCTCAATTGTTTCTCTTCTGATCTTTTGGTCCACTCAGTTTCTCTATTGGCTTATGAACGAGGTTATTTAAATTTTTTTCTTCCGTGTGAATCTTTAGAATCAGTTACTTGTCTAATTGTTGTACGGTGGGAGGGGGAAGGTTCATCACCCACCTCAACAGCACTAGTTGCTGGCTAGACCTTTTCAGCAGTAGTTGCAGACCCCTGCCCCACCACAGGAAGATGGTGATGGAGGAATCCAACCTCAGGTTGATCCTATAGGACCTCAACAAGGGAGTGGTAGGGGAGGAGACTGAAAGATGAGGGTTAGAGGAGTTGGGCATGGGATTTTGCACATTGTAGAGGAAACAGTTCTAGTAGGGACAATGGTTGTTTGAGGTACGATCAGTCTGCTTTTCACTCTTTCCTGTGCCTTGTTTGATTCAGGAGATTCACACTTATTTGTTAAACCCAATCTATCCCGTGCCTTGGGTATAGACATAGAGATACATTACATGCCCCTGGTATTTAGTATGCCAATTTGAGGTTAGGCTAGCTTGTTTAAAGTTTGTCGAGGCTGCAGACTGATGTTGTGACCACATTAGTCCCATGGGGATATATTTTTCCAACAAATGAAGCCATACAAAGTCATCCTAGCTATCGAGTAGATTTTTTCCATGAATGAAGTTATCAAATACATCTGGAGAAGGGTCGTGTTCTAATATATGGGCGTCCAATGTGTATATTTTGTTGGTGATCGAGGTTGCTTAGAGGGCAGATGACATGTAGAGCCCCTCCTTTCTTTGTCAGTCAAGCTGTTAGTGGAATCAGCAAACTCAAAGATGGTGGATGTTTCATGAATTGATAGTGAATTCCTAGATTTCATCCCCAAATAGGTAGTAACTCCACAACCTCAACGTGATGTTGATTTCGGGATAGAGTTACAGCCTCGTGCCTGTCTGAATTCCATGGATCCCTATTGGATGATTCATTTAGAGTTGTAGGAGCTGCGGATTCCGGAAGATGACTTGATGAATAAGGGTTTTATTTAACCCAGCATGTCTCCATGGTGTGCCCCAGTCTTATTCACAATGAAGGAAGACAGTGGTCTCGAGGGGTTCATAGACTACTGAAGACTAAATCAGTAGATGGTCAAGAACTGTTACCCCCACCTGAGGACCATTGACCTTTTTTACTAGTTGAAGGGAGGAGGTCGGTTCTCTATGATTGACCTGCAGTATGGATATCACCTATTGGGGGTGAATAATGGTGACATTCCTAAGACTTCTTTCAGGTGTATATATGGACACTTTGATTTCGTGGTCATTCCATTCGTTGTTACGAATGCACCAGCTCTATTCATGGGGCTCATGAACTCTATTTTCTGGAAGTATATGGATTGGTTCATGGTTGTATTCATTGACGGAATCATGATCTACTCAATATTAGAGGAGGATCACATCGATCATTTAAGGATAGTTTTGGAGGTCCTCCGACACCACCATCTCTATGGGAAGTTTTTCAAGTTCATGTTATGGACATGAGAGGTGGACTTACTTGGACATGTGGTGTCCAAACAAAGAATAGAATTGGACCCTTTTAAGTTTGACATGGTTTTTTCTTGGGCATCACCCAAGAACATGGCAGAGGTTCAAAATTTCCTGGGACTGGTAGGTTACTACCGAAGGATATTACCTGAATTCTCTATAGTTGAAACGCCTTTGACAACCTTGACAAGAAAATACCAAGATTTAATCTGGATTGATAATTCCATGAAGATTTTAGTTATTTGAAAGGGAATCTGGTCAGTTCCCCAGTGCTGAGGTTTCCAGAGTATGGGGTGATGTTCGAAGTGTTCTATGATTATTTTGGTCTACTCTTGGGGTGTGTGATAATGCAGAAGTGAGAAGTCATATCTTATGAGTCTATGAAGTTAAGTCCTCATGAACATAAATATTCCACCTACATCCTGGAACATACAGTAGTTATTTTTGTGTTAACGTTGTGGAAGTATTACCTTATTGGGAAATGCTTCATGGTTTTCATAGATCATAAGATCTTGGGGCATGTATTCTCCTAACGATACCTATAATTGACCTAGAGAAGGTGGATGTAGTATCTTTATGACTAAGAATTTGAGATATCATACATATCAAGAAATGGGAATGTGGTGGACAATTCCATATGTAGGAAGTCACAGAAGGTTGTGGTTCCAGAGTTATCAGATGCTTGGAAAGCAATGGAGGAGTTAGATTCTCTACATCTGGGCATGATAGTGGAAGATGGTAGAGGATTTCTATATCAGATGACAGTGCAGTCATCCTTGTTATGATTGGTGGAGGAGTCTTAATGGGGAGACTCGTAGGCCGAGTTAATGCATGATCATGTTAGCCAGGGTGATGCTCTAGAAGGAGGGTCAGAGGATATTCATAATCGAATATTGTTATTTGGGAAGTTGTTTTTTCCAATAGCAATGTGAGATGGAGTTCTCTGTGTATTTTATAAATCACCCATGGCGATACACCATGGAGTTTCCAAGATGTACTAGTGCTTGAGAGGTCAGTTTTAGTGGCCTTAAGTGATGTGTCTAGTGGTGGAGTTTGTGGCAAAGTGCATTGTGTGTCAGCAAGTGAAGGCTGAACACCATTTTCCCGATGGTATGTTACAGCCCTTGGACATTCTTGAGTGGATATGGGATAACATCTTGATAGATTTCATCACAGGACTACCTAGAACCAAGGGTGTGTGTGATTCCATCTAGGTAGGGATGGACCGATTTAAAAAATCAGCTCACTTATTGGAAATTAAGGAATCGGGAGCAGTGGATGCCTTAGCACAAAAGTACGTGGGTGAAGTTGTGTGGCTGGATGGAATTCCCAGAACCATCATTTTGGATCAAGATAAATACTTTAATTCTCAAATATAGAATGTATTATAGCATTATTTTTCGATACATCTATGACTTATCACTTCTTTCCACCTTTAGATGGATGTGTAGACAGAGAGGACCATCCAAATTCTGGAGTATATGTTGCGAGCGTGTGTTTTGACATTTAAAGGATCATGGGTACGAAACTTTCCTCTAGTAGAGTTTTCCTAAAACAATAGCTATAAGTCTACCATTGTCATGGAATGGTTTGATTCCTTGTATGGAAGACCGTGTTGTTCACTCGTGTGCTGGATAAATGATGGGGAGGTAGGTTTAATTGGCCTAGAGGTGGTGTAGAGCAGGACAGAGAAGGTTTACCTTGTCCGTGAAAGGATGATGGAAGCTCAGGACCAGTAGAAGTAATATGCCGAACATAGGAGGAGACCCATAGAATTTGAGGTTAGGGACCACATTTTATTAAAGGTCCCCCCACGACATGGACAATGGAGCTTAGGTATGTGGTAAGCTTTCTCCCAGGTTCATCGGACCCTTCGAGGTGTTGGGACAAATCATTGAGGTGGCATATCAGATAGTTTTACCACCAAGGTTGGATAGGATCCTTATTGTCTTTCATGTCTCTCAACTCCCTTGGTATCTACATGATGACTCCCATTTCCTCGACTGGGGATAATGGGATATCGAGGACGATGCAACGTTTGTGGGGCGACTGTTGAGAATAGAGGATCGTAATGAAAAGGTTCTTCATGGACGGACCATTCCCTTGGATCATGTGTTGTGGAGGCATGGTGGCCTCAAGGAGAGTACCTAGGAATAGGAGGCATAGTTGTGTGCCCATTACCCAAATCTATTCTTTTTTTTATCTAGTGCTTTCCTTGTGAATTTTTTAAGATATAATGTTCACCCTGCTTGCTGTATGGTAAGTTGTTTCCCAATTTTCTGTTTTGTGTGGAAATTACTAACTATAGGGAGGGGAGGACCGGATCCCTAATCAAGATGCATTAATGTGGACAGGATTAAACCTATTCAGATGAGTCAGTGCCACCCAAAGTGGATAGTATCTTAACAAGGGGGTAGGAGATCTCTAATCCATGTGCCTAGATGGTGTGACCATCTATGTTTTTGTGGTTACATGGGGGAGAGGATCGGTAGTGTTTCAATAGTGGATCAGGAGATATATTTAAGAGATACGTCCCAGGATGTTGAGGTTTTATTTTTTTAATTTTGAATAACTATTGGGTGGGTTCTCCCTAAGAGGTATCTTATGATGTTGTTGTTTGGGCCCCTCCCTTTTATTCGAGTTTTATCTTGAATTCTCTAGGGAGATAATAGTTTGAGAGGTATCTAAAGTTATTTCCTAGAACCTACTGGTCCATTAATTTTCCAAATTTGGTGTTTGGGGTATCCTGGACACCATCAGTGAGTTAGGAGGGCGTCAGTTTCGGGGACAGGGTGTCATCGTGGTTCACCTATTGGTGCCACACCCAAATGGTACCACCGTGTTGTGTCGGGGTTTCTTGCCCTAGTTTTTTCCATAATGTCTCTTTTATGTTTTACTACCTCTTTTAAAGTGTTTTAAGGCCATTTTAAGGCCTATAAAAGATATCTTAAATCCCCTAAAAGTGTTGTAGCCCTTGAATTACCAAAACATGTGGCATTTTTAATCAGTTTCACACCCTTTTCCGCATTTCTATTTACCCCTTGTTATGTGTTTTTATTGGTTTAAATGTAACCTATGAACTCACAACCATCCATTGGTCGATCTCAACCATTTCTAAAAGAATTATTAAATCTCAATTAATTACGACGTGTGAAACCACCCAACCATGTGGTCAAACCATGATATTCTTTTCAAGTACTTCATGATTTCATATCCCGTAACTCCAGGATCAGGGATTTTATAACACTAAGATCTTCTTCTTACATGGTATCTTTATTTTACCTTGGTTCTCTTGGAGCCCCTATTCTAGAGATGAGTCGTGCCTATATGAGAGCCCTCTTGTTCGGCTCTTCTTGGAGTTTCCTGTTGCATCATCCCTAGTTTACGGCACACCAACAACAAAAAATCAATCCTTGATCATCCAATTAGGGGTTCTTCTTCCATCTCTCTTTATTGTGCATCATGCAGGGTGGGTATGATGATATCACCTCAAGAAGTAGATGAAACCAACATTAACGAAGACTATAAACATAATTTTAAAGAATAGTGGGATGAGTAATTTGATGATGTTGTTGGGTTTTACCTTGATCTTTATGTTGTGAATTGTATGGGATTATTTCCACAAAAAACCATTGTTGTTGGTGGTCCTTTCTTGTCCCTTAATGATGCTCTATTTTTTTGGATAATCTTTTTATTGAATAACTATAACATGAAAAATGATTAATCACATAAACATGGTTGATTAAATGGATGCCTGATGTTTAATAACCCTTGTGTGATCACCTCGGTTAACTAAATGGAAAGAAGAAACTTATTGAATGGTTTTGGATAAATCTGCAAACTTCCTTTTTCTATTTTGGTGATATGCATGGTTTCTTTGTTAAATGTTTGTGGGGTCATGTAGAGGGGGATGGAATCTCTGGTAAAGAGGTTGTTGGTTTGTGAATCTATGGTCGTGTGGAGATAGTGGTAAGTGTTCTATACCTGGTACGTTGGGGCTGGGTTTGGTTCCTGTACTTAGAGGGATCTCACGGGATCCCATTTAATGTTGTTACTTATGAGAGAACTGAGAATGAATGTTTAAATTCCTACTTGACAATTTTCTTTTAGTTTTTTTTGGATTGTGGTTATATATGTTAGTTACCCGATAGTGAATAAATTTTTAAAAGGAATCACTTGAGCATAATAACAAGAACTGGTAGAATGGGGAACTATTTTCCAAAGTGGGTTGTGCTCTGGTTGTGGCTATTATTTATTTGTGTGTGTAGGGGTATCATCACGAGTGGTTGTGTGTGGGCCGGTTGTTTTTATCAGGACCCCGAGCTTGGGATGGGTGCTTCATTGCCTATATTTATAAAATGTAGTTTTTGTGTTATTTATACACCCCACCGATGTTGAAGAATTCGTGTTGAACACACCCATTTTGTGGGGGAGGGTGTTTTTGCCAACATTCTTATGAGTGGCTAGTTATTATCTCCTTTATACTCCCTCTCCCTGGTAGCCCAAGTCTCTTCAGGAAGGTTGTGATAACTTGAGGTTCATTATGTCCCAAAATGTAACGACCAAAAGTATTTCAATGGAAAATTACCTTCTTATATTTATGTCATAAAAATAGAAAATAATGAACTACTAAGTGATAAGTGACCTTTAAACATAATTTTGTCACCCCTATGTTTGGAATTTTAAAAATATGACAAACACGGTTTTGTTCAAGATAGTTTTTGGAGTCTAATGAAACAAAAATAATTTTTGGTGAATACTAACCTACCCTTATTAATATTAACCTAACCTTATGAATAGTAATATGACCCTTATAATAAATAAGAGTAAAATTACCTATGAATAATAAAATAAAATTTTGACATCATAGAAAGTGATAATTTGACCTTAGTAAACGTTGTTGGTATTTTATAAGTCAAAATAATTAATTATAATTAATTAATTAATTTAAAAGAATATTTATTTCCCTGAAATGTATTCTTAAAATATTTAATCAATTTATAATAGTTTTCAAAATAATTTTATAATACCCTACATAATTTTTTAAAGAACTACAAAATCAGTTTTAATTTTAAAAACTGTTTTTTTAAGTAAATTATGATTTTAATTAAAAATTAAATTAATAATATTTAGAAATTTTTTTTTCAAAAATGGAAATCATTTTTGGATTCTACACGTCAAAAAATGGTAGGGGTAATTTTTTTGGTTTATTCTGAAATACTTCAATTTTCGGGTGAATAGTAAAACAATATAGTTTTTCACATAATTGGTGTACACTAAATTGCATCATTAATGATGTAATGATGACATAAAAATTCTAGAATGTTAGTTTCGGAAAAAACATATTAAATTTCATAAATTTTTCCTTGAAATACAATAAATCCAATTCTCAAACCTAAAAATAACATTTTAAATCCTAAAGTCAAAAGGTGATTTCTTAAAGTGTCTTTTTCTCTTTCTTTCACTTTCCATTTAATAAATTAATGAATTCGAATTATAAAGAAGTTTTAAAGCCTAAAAAGAATTTTATTATATTAATATATGATTTAGGATGTCAAAAAAATACTATTACAAGTATTACTTATGATATATTATTTTATTTAATATTTTATACCAAAAACACCTCCCTCCTCATGTAAAAATAAGCCCTCCACCTCCTCTTGACAAACCACACCTCTCAAGATTCAATAATTGTCTAAGCTCTGCCCAATCATCTCCCCTATCCCCTTCCCCACGTCCAAGAGCTTCTGGTCTCATCAAAAGTCCAATCATAGGCCCTTAAGGAGGTTCTCAAGTGAAGGATTCAAGAGATAATTTCCCTCCATCTTCTCCTCTAATTTCTTTTCAAGTTCAAGTTCTTTTATTGATCTCTCCCCACCTATCTTCAACCAATTTTTTTTAACTCCAGTATTATAAATATACTGTAATATTATGATTCTAATGGTATATTATATCACCCCACACCCTTTCCCTCTTCCTTTTATTTTATTAAAGAGAATGTTGTTCATGTTGTGATAATTTATCACCTTAAAAAACAACATGCTATCTTCTTCCATTTCTACCTTCAGATCAGGTCATGAAACCTTTTTTATGGTTAAACCAGAATATTTTATATGTATTATGTTCTATTTTATTTTCTGGAAATAACATATGGCAATATTACTAGGTGAAATGTTAAAACAAGTTCATTGTGATCCAAAAACCGCCCAAATTTACCCAAATAACCATCATTAAAATATTATCTAATGATTCGTCCACATGGATCTAATATAACTCATTATAAAATCATTAAAGCTTTTATAAAATCATAAATAACATGTAATATCAGTTCTGGATGTTTACCCATGATCTACCCAAACATCAATTTAATAATACAAGTGGACTGCTCAAGAAAACCATAAAAACGAACATCCCCGAACAACGTTTTTTAAACTCTATAAGTCATCCAAAGGTACATAATATGACATAATGAGACCATAATGAACACTATTAATGTATAAAAGGTTCTGTAATTTCTAATTATTGAATATAATGTCATTATATAGGACATTAAAGAGAAGGAGGCATTCAGGTACATGGTAAGGGGAAATCTCGAACCCAATTTTCTTCCTTCAGGTTCTCCCTCTTTCACTCCATTTTTGATATGATTACTCCTCAAAGATCATTTTTTCATAATTTCCATTGATTTTCTGGGATATACATATTTTTCACTGGTTTTTATGTCCAGAAAAATGTCTTCCAAAAGAACGCTTCTTTCAAGATCTCACCTTTTACCTTTCATTCAAGGTTGATGGTTCTTGTATCAAGTATGTTGTTCCCTCTTTAGTTTGGGAACCCAAAGCTTATGAATTTGTTATTATGAGATGAAACCCATTCCATTCCATGGGTTATTTATGTACATGTTTGATATGTGTTCTATGTGGAAAGCCTGATAATGATAATGTTATGATGTGATGGGTGCGCCCGGAATTATACAGCGCTCCAATGCATTGGGTAAAGTAATGAACCTCATGAGTAAATGTGAAATGATGTGTGAAAAAGACAATAGCTTTGTTCACAAGTATGTGTGGTAGATAACCACTAAGGCATGATGTTTCATTTTTATGCATTGCGGCATTTCAAGTCTATTATTTATGCTCCTCTAATGTTCATGATCTTTTTCCTATGTAATGATTATGTTCACCCCATGATATATTGTTCCTATCTATCCTCTTACTGGGCTTCTATCTCACCCCTTTTGATTTATATCCTTAGGTGGCTACATGTACTAAGGAGAGGACATGTTCCAATAAGAATCTAGAGAAGATTAAATTAAATAAATGTTTATGGTTGATGTTGTATTTGTTATGTGTGGTCCTAGTTTTCCCAATACTCTAAACCTTTGGATCATCTAAGTGTAATACTATTATTTTTTTTATATTTGAAATGATGTAATAGTAATGAAAGAAAAGGCCGGGTTGCTATATTTGGTATCAGAGTAAAGGTTTAGTTAATTTGAAAATTAGGATTAGTAGACCCCAAAGAAAACCTCTAGCATAAGAATAAGTACAAATATTTAGACAAGAATATTTACCTAGGGATCCCATATGTTATGTTTTTTGTATAATTGTTTAAATGAATAAGTTATTCATGAATTGTTTACTTATGTTTTTTTCGAACCTTTTCTATTTTAGAAAATGGTGTGAACCAGGAGAAATCAGGCCAACAACTCTTGCGAGGGCCAATGCAACGATTGCCCAAGCGACATCCCTAATGATTTTGGAGGTGTAGTTCAAAACATCATGGCGATGCTTACCAAATTATCTCGGGTTATGAATAATAACCATAATAATGGGGAACACCCTCCTTCACCAAAGAGGGAGAAACTAGCTATTGAATGTTTTATGCGGAAATGACCACCGACATTTTGTGGAACTTCCGATCCACTAGTTGCGGAACAGTGGGACAACTCCATGGATAAGATATTATCTGTTCTTCACTTTTCAGAGATGGAGAAGGTGACTCTAGCTGTTTATCATCTAGATGGAGAAGCTGATCAATGGTGGGATTTTATTAAGAACACCAAGCCAAGGGAGGAAATTGAGGAGATGTAATGGTAATAATTTAAGATAATTTTTCTTAATAAGTACTTCCCATGGACTCTTCGCGCGAAGATGGATAGAGAATTCATAGAGCTCAAGAAAAAAATGAGAATTTGTCACAACCTATGAAGAAAATTTCACAAGTCTTGGAAGGTATGTATTGGGTTTTGTTATCAACAATGATAGAAAAATTGATATATTCTTTAGTGGATTAAAACCACATATTCGAAAGGCTTTGAAATTCGATACTTTGGGAGTTATGAAGATGTTGTTTGGTGTGATCTCAAAGTGGATATGGAGTTTGGAGAATGGTCCCATGGCTATGGTGATAATAAATGAATGATGGAGTTTCAAGCTGGTGGATCTAGTGACAAAGGTGGGAAGAAAAATCAACAACCCACATGCCAAAAATGTG
Organism: Viscum album; assembly: GCA_963277665.1. NCBI lineage: Eukaryota > Viridiplantae > Streptophyta > Magnoliopsida > Santalales > Viscaceae > Viscum > Viscum album. The sequence continues at coordinate 2,009,761,469 of OY728121.1, read as the reverse complement.
AGAAGTTGCACCATGGGAATTGCATCAAAGGTACGGGGAGATGCTTTAATTGTGGGAAAGAAGGACACCAAGCTCAAGAGTGTCGAAAAGACCTAAAAAGGAAGGATATTGTAGCCAATGAAAGGAGAGAACCACTCATGGTTCAATGCTACAACTGTATGGAGCTAGGGAACTATTCAAACCAGTGCACTAAACCTTGAGCTCTTGAAGGTAATCAGCGCCCACAACCACCAAAGCCAAAGGAACAAGGTAAGGCTTATTCCATCACTACTACGGAGGTGGAACCTGATAAGGAAGTCGTACAAGGTACACTTCCTATTCACTCAAGAATGGAAAAAGTCTTATTTGATTCTGGTTCTACGCATTCCTTTATATCTTGAAAGTTTTCTAGAACTATAGAATCAAAGCCTCAAAACCTTGAAGTAGAGATATATGTAAAAATACCAAGTGGTGCAATCATTGCAACCCATGTGTTTGACTCTTCTCCTGTTGATGTATGTGGGAAGATTATTTCGGAAAATCTCGTAATACTTCCCTTGGTGGAATTCGACGCTATAATGGGAATGGATTGGCTCTCGTTATATAGAGCACATATCAACTGTCGGGAAAAGGAAATATATTTTCATATTCTGAACCATCCCATCCTCCTCTAAAAATTCAAGAAAGATCATGAATATCCTTTGAAAAATCCTTCAATTGTGTGGGTGTTGATTCCCTATGAAGAAGAATACCTTGCCCAAATGGTTGAGTCGAAGGAAAGTGCCAACCTTGAGGAAATGCCCATCGTGAGGGAATACAGTGATGTATTTCCCGAAGAGTTACTTAGAATTCCCCCGGATCGTGAGGTCGAGTTCTCAATTGAACTCATACCTGGATCTACACTTATCTCAAAGTGACCCTATAGAATGGCTCCTGTCGAACTGGATGAGTTAAAGAAGCAGCTCCAAGATCATATGGACAAAGGGTTCATAAGCCCTACTGCATAACCTTGGGGTGCACCAGTACTCTTTGTGAAGAAGAAGGATGGAACCATGCGGCTGTGTATCAATTATCGGGAACTCAACAAGATCACCATATAGAACAATTATCCTCTCCCAAGGATTGATGACTTGTTCGATCAATTAAGAGGAGCTTAAGACTTCTCAATGGTGGATCTTCGTTCTGGATATCATCAGGTAAAGTTAAAGAAGGAATATATTCCGAAGACTACCTTCCCTACAAGGTATTGGAACTATGAGTTTTTGGTTATGCCCTTCGGACTTACTAATGACCCTGTAATCTTCATGGATTTGATGAATAGAGTATTTATACATTACCTCGACAAATTTTTGGTAGTGTTTATCGATGATATTCTCATCTACTCCAAGAGCAAGGAGGAACATGAAGAACATATAATACTTGTGTTGGAGAAATTGAGAAAGGAGAAGTTGTACGCCAAGTTTAGAAAGTGTGATTTTGGATGAATCAAGTCACATTCTTGGGACATGTGATCACAAGTGAGGGAATATCTATGGACCCTTCAAAGACAAAGGCGATTGAGGAATGGCCCAGGCCCTCTAGTGTCATAGAAATTCATAGTTTTCTTGTATTATCTAGGTACTACCGACGTTTTGTGAGAAACATCTCACGATTGTCAAGCCCTCTAACTAAGTTAACAAGAAAAGGGTTAAAGTATGTATGGACGGAAGAATGTGAGGGAAGATTCAAGGAGCTAAAGATAACGCTGATCACTGCACCTGTACTCACACTACCGAAAAGTGGAGAATGTTTTGTGATATACAGCGATGCATCATAGAAAGGCTTGCATTGTGTACTCATGCAAAATGATAATGTGATAGCCTATGCCTCACGACAGTTGAAGATCCATGAGCAGAACCACCCGACGCATGATCTAGAGCTGGCTGCCGTGATTTTTTCCTTGAAAATCTGGCGGCACTACCTTTATGGCAAGAAGTGTGACATATACACCAACCACAATAGCCTAAAGTATATATTCACACAAAAGGAGCTCAACATGCGTCAAAGGATATGGTTAGAGCTAATCAAGGATTATGATTGCTCTATTCACTATCATCCTGGGAAGGCGAACAAGGTAGCTGATGCTCTAAGTAGAAAAGAACATGCTACTCCATCCATGTTGAGGATTGAGAAAGACCCTATCTTCTTGGACATGCAAAGAATGAATTTGGAAATCATAAGGACAGGGGATACATCCTACATTGACCAAATGATTGCGCAACCATCCATCTAAGAGAAGATTAAGGAATCACAAAGGGATGATGTGGAGATACAAAAGATGGTGAATGCAGTCAAGGAAGGGAAGCTGAAAGAGTTCCATATCGACGATGATGGTGTGATTCGGTTTGGAACGCGGTTTTGTGTGCCTTCATCACCCAGGATAAAGAATGAGCTATTGGATAATGCACATAGCTCAACTTTCTCTATCCATCCTGGAAGTACCACGATGTATCGTGATCTCGAGAACACTACTGGTGGGATAACATGAAGAAGGATATTGTGGAATATATATCAAGGTGCTTGGTATGTCAGCAAGTTAATGTTGAGCGGAAAAATTCCAAAGGTATGATGCAGCCATTTCATATACCCATGTGGAAATGGGAAAATGTTACTTTGGACTTTGTCACGGGTCTCCCGAAGACGTCAAAGGGAAATAATGTGATATGGGTTGTGGTTGATTGACTCACTAAGATTGAAAATTTTATCTCTATTCAGGAAGACCTCTCACTTGAACAACTTGCAAGGATATATGTGAAGGAAGTAGTGAGATTTTACAGTGTTCCACTCTCGATTGTCTCTTACCATGATCCAAGGTTCACATCTAAATTCTGGAGGATCCTTCAACATGCTTTGAGTACTGAATTGAATTTCAGCATGGCCTATCAACCCCAAATTGATGGCCAATCTAAAAGGACTATTTAGACACTTGAAGATATTCTAAGAGCCTTCTCTCAAGAATTCAAAGGTGGTTGGGATCAGCATCTCCCATTGGTTGATTTCTCATACAACAATAGCTTCCACCCGAGTATTCATATTGCTCCGTATGAAACTCTTTATGGGAAGCAATGTAGAACTCCAACCTGTTGGGTTGAAGTTGGAGAACGGAAGCTACATGGTCCTGATCTTGTTCAAGTGATGACAGAGAAGGTTCAATTCATCCAGAAACACATCAAAGCTACTCAAAGTCGGGAAAAGAGCTATGCTGACAACCATCTATGGGACTTGGAGTTTGACGTTGGAGATAAAGTCTTCCTTTGAATATATCCATGGAAGAGAGTCATGACAATCGGGAAGAAAGGGTAGCTAAGCCTAAGGTACATTGGCCCCTTTGAGATCCTTGACTGTATAGGAGTCGTGGCCTATCGTCTGGCACTTCCACCGAATATGGCTCAGGTTCATGATGTGTTTCATGTATCACTACTGAGGAAGTACATACCAGACCCCCCACAGGTACTAAACTCAGAGGTGGTGCAGCTGAAATATGATCTCTCCTATGAGGAGCAGCCGGTAAAAACATTGGACCGTAGTGATAAGGTTCTACGAAACAAGACAACCCGCCTTGTCAATGTGTTGTGGAGGAACCATAAGTTTGAGGAAGCAACTTGGGAACTAGAAGAGGCAATGAAGGAGAAGTACCCTCAGCTGTTTGTGTAAAGTGAAATTTCGGTGGAAAAATTTCTTAAGGGGGGAAGAATGTAACGACCCAAATTATTTCAATGGAAAATTCCCTACTTATATTTATGTCATAAAAACACAAAATAATGAACTACTAAGTGATAAGTGACCTTTAAACATAATTTTTTCACCCCTATGTTTGGAATTTTAAAAATCCGACATACACGGTTGTGTTCAAGATAGTTTTTGGAGTCTAATGAAAAAAAATAATTTTTGTTGAATAGTAACCTACCCTTATGAATAGAATCCTACCCTTGTGAATAGTAATATGACCCTTATATTAAATAAGAGTATCAATACCTATGAATTATAAAATAAAATTTAGACATCATAGAAAGTGATAATTTTACCTTAGTAAACGTTTATGGTATTTTATAAGTCAAAATAATTAATTATAATTAATTAATTAATTTAAAAAATATCTATTTCCCTAAAATGTTTTCATAAAGTATTGAATCAATGTATAATAGATTTTAGATAATTTTATAAGACCCTACGTAATTTTTGAAAGAACTATACAATCAGATTTAATTTTAAAATCTGTTTTTTTAAGTAAATTATGATTTGAATTAAACATTAAATTAATAATATTTAGAAAATTATTTTTTAAAAATGGACATAATTTTTGGATTCTAAACGTTAAAAAATGGTAGGGTTAAATTTTTGGGTTTATTCTGAAATACTTCAATTTTCGGGTGAATAGTAAACAAATACCGTTTTTCGCATAATCGGTGTACACTAAATTGCATCATTAATGATGTAATGATGACATAAAAATTCTAGAACTTTAGTTTTGGAAAAAACATATTAGATTTCATAAACCGTTCCTTGAAATACAATAAATCCAATTCTCAAACCTAAAAACAACTTTCCAAAGCCTAAAGTCCAAGGGTGATTTCTTAAAGTGTATTTTTCTCTTTCTTTCACTTTCCTTTTAATAAATTAATGAATTCGAATTATAAAGAAGAGTTAAAGAATAAGAATAATTTTATTACATTAATATATTATTTATGATGTCAAAAAACTACTATTAAAAGTCTAATTTATGATATATTATTTTATTTAATATTTTATACCAAAAACACCTCCCACCTCATGTATAAATAATCCCTCCCACTCCTCTTGTCAAACCACACCTCTCAAGCTTCAATAATTGACTAAGCTCTGCCCAGTCATCTCCCCTAGCCCATTCCCCATGTCCAAGATCTTCTGGTCTCATAAAAATTCCAAGCATAGGCCGTTAAGGAGGTTCTCAAGTGAAGGATTCAAGAGGTAATTTGCCTCCCTCTTCTCCTTTAATTTCCTTTCAAGTTCAAGTTCCTTTCTTGATCTCTCCCCACCTATCTTCATCAAAATTGTTTTTTAACTCCAGTATTATACATATAATGTAATATTATGATTCTAATGGTATATTATATCACCCCAAACCCTTTCCCACTTCTTTTTATTTTATTAAAGAGAATGTTGTTCATGTGGTGATAATTTATCACCTTCAAAAACTACATTCTCTCTTCTTCCATTTATACCTCCAGATCTGGTCATTAAACCATTTTTATTGTTGAACCAGAATATGTTATATGTATTATGTTCTATTTTATGTTCTGGAAAAAAACTATGGCCATATTACTATGTGAAAAGATAAAACAAGTTCATTGTGATGCAAAAACCGCCCAAATTTACCCTAATAACCATCATTAAAATCTTATCTAATGATTCATACACATGGATCTAATATAACTCATTATAAAATCATTCAAGATTCTATCATATCATAAATAACAAGTAATATCAGTTCTGGATGTTTACCCATGATCTACCCAAACATCAATTTAAGAATACAAGTGGACCGCTCATGAAAACCATAAAAACGAACATCCACGAACGACATTTTTTAAACTCTATAAGTCATAAAAAGGTACGTAATATGACATAATGAAACCAGAATGAAAAATATTGATGTATAAAAGGTTTTAGAATTTCTAATTAATGAATATAATGTCATTATATAGGACATTAAAGAGAATGAGGCATTCGGGTACAAGGTAAGGGGAAATCTCGAACCCAATTTTATTCCTTCGGGTTCTCCCTCTTTCACACCATTTTTGACATGGTTACTCCTCAAAGATCATTTATTGATAATTTCCTTTACTTTTTTGGGATATACATGTTTTTCACTGGTTTTTATGTCCATCAAATTGTTTTCCAAAAGAACTCTTCTTTCAAGATCTCACCTTTTACCTTTCATTCAAGGTTGATGGTTCTTGTATCAAGTATGTTGTTCCCTCTTTCTTTTGGGAACCAAAAGCTTATGAATGTGTTATTATGAGATGAAACCCATTACTTTCAATGGGTTATTTATGTAAATGTTTTATATGTGTTCTATGTGGAAAGCATGATAATGATAATGTTATGATGTGACGGGTGCGCCCAGAATTACATAGCACAATATGAATGTTTAAATGTTATGGGTGTTCCCAGAATTATAAAATGCTCCAATGCATTGGGTAAAGTGATGAATATCATGAGTAAATTTGAAATGCGGTGTGAATAAGATTCTAGCGTTGTTCACAAGTATGTGTGGTAGTTAACCACTAATGCATGATGTTTCATTTTTATGCATTGCCACATTTAAGTCTATTATGTATGCTCCTCTCATGTTCATGATCTTTTGACTATGTCATGATTATGCTCACCCCATGATATGTTGTTCTTATCTATCCTATTACTGGTCTTCTAGATCACCCCTTTTGATGTATATCCTTAGGTGGCTACATGTACTAAGGAGAGGACAAGTTCCAATAAGAATCTAGAGAATATGAAATTAAATAAATGTTAATGGTTGATGTTGTATTTGTTATGTGTGGTCCTAGTTTTCCCAAGACACTAAACCTTTGGATCCTCTATGTGTAATAATATTATGTTGTTTATCTATGAAATGATGTAATAGTAATGAATGAAAGGTTGGGTCTCTATAAAAAACCCTTCAAAAAGGGTGTGTTGTGGTGGGTTGGCCTAGCTATGTGTGGGAAGGTTTTCTTCCTATGTGTCTTCGAGTTGAGGCCCAGGTGTCTTCGGGCATGGTGGTGGTTGTAGTGACCCATGTGTCTATAATCTTGGTTTTGTGTGGTTGTGTACAAGGTGTCCTTAGGGGTGTTTATGTGAGGTTTTGTTGTCCCAGGCATTTGTGGGTGGGATTGGAATGCAGTTGGGATGACACATATGGTTTTTTTTGGGGGCGGCAGTGGGACTGTAATGGGATTTGTGGTGGAGGCTGATGCATAGAATGATCTAAATAACCATTGGTAAGGTGGTGCGGGGTACCCAAATATCGATGTTCTATTACTATTATTTTACCTGGATTGCGTTATTTGGGGGGTGTGCCTTTGTGTGGATGGGTGGATAGTTTTCCTTGTTAGGTGTTTTGGATACCTCTATTTTTCTCATTGGGCATTAGAATGTCTCCCCACTTGTGAACACATGTTTTTGGTTTCCCAAATGAGTATACCAGTATACCCACCCAACAAATATAAAACTACTTTCTAGTTTCCAGGAAGAAGTTGAGAACTATGCCAAACATTACTAGCTCAGGCATCGGGATGGTTTACATTTCTGCTTTTCTTTGTTTTGGTACTTTCCTTCAGAGTTTTTTTGTACCTTTTATCACATTATTTTTAACATTAATGTGGAAAAAGGGTTTTTGTCTTTACTTTTATCTTTATTCCTTGGTATTTTTGATATTTACTATCTTATCTCAGGATCTTTTTCCATAAAAATTGTTAATTCCTTTAATTTACGAGAGATTATATACCCTTGGTGCAAGTCGCCACTCTGGGGCCCACTGAAGGCGGGACCTAGGGGTCATTATCTCTCCTTCACTATGAAGAAGAAAGGGAAGGGCACCTTTTCATCCTTTCCATCATCTTGGAGAAGGTGGGTCAGGAAAGGTCCAGGACAATACATTAGATACCTCTCCAAACATTCTCATCCTAGAGAATTAAAAACCAACTCAGATAGGAAATAGAAAAAGGGGTTTGAACAACCACCCTTCAAGTTTCATGTTAAGTCTCTTAACACCAAAGGAGTTCAAACACTTAAAAAGGGGACACGTGAGATCGAACAAAAACTATAACAAACTTCTAAACACTGTCCTGGGGGAGATACCTCTCTAATAGAGAATTCCACAAAAGAAAAAAATATATCCGTCTCATAAACATGAATGTTTTACAACCACAAATAAATTTCATTAAAAGAAAAGAGATGAACATATAACATCTTGGGGGTGATGAGAACGTATCTACGACTCACATTCCCATGTAATGTCCTCCCTACCACCATGTCACCACAAGAAACCAACCAAGGGGAAATCATGACCACATAACATGTACTCCTTGTGTTCCTTCATCTCTACAGGCTACTCTTCGAAGGTCGAATCATTAACAACATCGATCTCACCCCAATCGATGACTTTAGAGTCATAATAAATATAATTAAGGAGTTTTTACATAATAAAAACATCATGTATTTAACTTATCTATGGGGTAAGTGCTACCTGATACACCATAGCTCCAACATGATCCAACAATTTTAAAGGCCAAACAAACTGAAGAGAAAGCTTACTGCCACGACCAATCCTTCGCTTCCCACGATGAGGAGTCACCTTAAGAAACAAATGATTCCCAATATAAAACTCTAAAGGTCTCCACCTTGGGTAGGAATATTATTAATGATGATCCTGAGCTACCATCATGCTCTTGCAAATCACTTCAACCATCTATGTCATATTCTGTGCAAGTTCCAGCTCGAGAGTTACTGAATCTTTGACCCTAGTCTAGCATAATGGAAAACGGAATGTTCATCCATACAAGGACTCAAACTTCACTATACCAATGGTGGATTGAAAATTATTGTTGTAATAGATATCCACAAAGGGTAATTGCATCATCCACAAACCTCTTAAATCCAAAGCACAAGAGAACAACATGTCTTTAAGAGTCTGGATGGTCTTCTGTGTCTGACGGTCCATTTGTGGATGAAAATTAGTTCTAAGGAATATCTAAGAACCAAAAGAATGTTGGAGACCTCTCTACACCCTAGAGGTAAAATGAGGATCTCAATCAGAAATGAGCATCCTCAGGACTCCATGGAGTCTCACCACCTATTCCAGATATAGCCTTCACAAAACCTCCACTAATCATGACTCCATGATCTCTATAAAGTGGGATGATTTTGTTAAATGATCCACTACCACCAAAATAGCATCATGGCCTCCCTATGCTTGAGGTAAACTAGTATCAAAGTCCATTTAGATGTCCTCCCACTTCCACTTAGGAACATCTAATAGTGGGAGAAAACCACTAGGGACACGGTTCCCAACCTTCACCTTCTGGTAAACCAAACCTCGAGACACAAACTCTACAATTGCACGCTTCATCCCAGGCCACTAAAACTGACTCCTCATGGATTGGTACATCTTTTTCACTCCAATATGTACCACTAAAGGTGAACTATGGAACTATCTAAGAATCATCCCACACATCACAAAAGGAACAAAAATCCTTACTTGATACAACACTCAGTGTAGTTCATCCTCAAACAAACCATCATGGTCCATGACACAAACAACTCGATCACTCCATACCTCCACCTTTAGATCCACCAACTAGGACTCTTCCACCTTCTACTCCAGATATGACTGCACCATCATCTGAAAAAGACAACCTATACCCCCAACCTTTCCCATATCTAGATGTTATACTGAATGTTCTTCCATTACTCTGTTGGAATCACCAGATTCATGCACAGTATCACTATGCAACTTCCTGCTCAGAGCATCAGAAAAAATATTCCCCTTTCCATGTGGATATGAGATTTAAAAGTCATATTACTGTAAGAACTCCATCCACTAACATTTCCACAAGTACAATTCATGCTGGGAGAAAACATACCATAGGATCTTATGATCGGGGAAAACCACAAATCTCTCGCCAATGAGGTAATTTCTCCCAAAATTTAGAGAAAACACCACAACATAATACTCAAGATCAGGGGTGTTATAGTTACATTCATGAGGAAGAAACTTCTTAGACCCATAAGAAAAAACGGATCTCTACTGCATCAGAACACAACCTGAACCCAAATGTGAAGCATCGTAGAAAACATCAAACTAAACTCCCACTCTTGGAAGAAATAAAACTGGATCACTCCCCAACTTCTTCTTCAGATAATCAAATGTTGAATGACACTGAGTAGTCCACACAAATGCATGATCCTTCATAGTCGTTTCTATCAGAGGAGTTTCAACCTAAGATAAATTGGCAACGAACCTTCTCTAGTAGCCTTAAAGACCAAGGAAACATCACACCTATACCAATGTCTTCGAGGATACCCAATACACAAATGCCTATATCTTCTATGGATACATAGCTAATCCATGATGGGATACAACATTCCCCAATAAATGAACTTCTCAAGCCCAAAACTCACACTTCAACATCTTCCCAAATAGCTACTGTTGACGAAGAAATCCCAAAATAGTGTGTAGATGCTCTGAATGCTACTCCACAAATACCAAGTAAACAAGGATGTTTTCAATTAAAACCACCATGATATAATCCATGAAATAATTGAACATAGCATTCATCAACCCAATGAACATAGCAAGAGCATTCTTCACACCGAACATCATTACAATGAACTCGTAATTCCCATAAGGACAACATAAAGAAAGCTTTGGGATATCATTATCCTTCACTTGCATATGACGATATCCTGAAAAAAATAGATCATTAAGAAACAAGTTTCACCCTTTAGCTGATCGAATAAATCATTAATCCACAAGTGAGGACAATGATTCTTCACTGTCACTTTGTTTAGGCCACGATAATCAACCCACAACTACATGCTATCGTCATCCTTCTTCATGAAAAAAACCGGTGCACCCCACAATGACACACTCGGCTGAACAAAACCGCATTTTAACACACAATCAAGCTGTATACGCAGCTCCTGTTACTCATAAGGTCTTATCTTATATAGAGACAAAGAGATAGAAGATTATGCTGGTTGTCGATCGATCTTGAACTCGATCTCTAGTCGGGGGGTAATGCTACAACCTTTTGACATCACGGTACTCATCTACGACCCTAGGAAACACCAACTGCTAAGCCCTTAAAGAACTCAACATCATCTCATCCATAAAGGATGAAAAGGATAGAACACACCTCTTACCCATCCGAGGGTATCAATCTCCAGGAAACAATGTGGGGAATCCATTAGAATCAAAGAACACCACCTGCCTTCAGAAGAAATCTACAATAACATTCATCTAATACAACCAATCCCTGCCGAGGATGAAATAATATAGTTTTATCTTTAAACATATAAAATCTACCCAAGATTGGTGATGCTCCAACACTAGCTCATAGTCTCTACATACTTCAAATATTTCATTTTGACCTCAAACAGGCATAGTCCGCCCCAAGTGAATTGCAAGCCTCTTTACTTAAACATCCAAAAAATAGACAAGGGAAGGTGATATGAAGGAGTCTTTCACTCCTTAATCAAACAAGGAATAAACCCAAGTAGAAAATAACAAAAGGGTACCACGAATGATGTTTGGCTCTCTTGATGCTGAAATCATGAAGCTAACCATGACCTACTCCATGACCTTTTTGAACCTGATGAAGACCACCATCATGGTCGTGCTCTTATCTTTGAGGAAGGAGAGCATCATGGGGTTGTCCTATACCTACCCCATATACTCACTACTGATCCAAAGATATTGTAACCTACTACTTATGCCTTGTCTAGAACTACCTTAACAGAGCAACATGGAGTAGAAAACCTGGTGCACGATGGATTCTCTGAAAGGTCGGGCACTCTCACTGCTGATGACCTTGGCCTCCACAAGAAAAACAAGATCTTGATCCCTTGGACTACGATTAAGAGACACTTTTCCTAGAGAAATGAGATGCTGAGGGTTGGGACCTACCTTAAGTAGAACAGAAACACTTAGTCCCTAAAAACTGAGATCCCCGTACCACAGCTCTGCTTCGTGAGGAATCCTGACCAATCCCTTCTCATGATGATCCATATTGGCTACCATCCTCTCGGTGACCTTTTAACTCTCTAGAACCTCATGATATGTCTTCAGTATAAACGGGGTTACCTTATAGTGGATCTCATTTTTCAAAGCCACCTCGAAATGCTTCAACCTAGCCTCCTCATATGGAAACTGGTTTGAATAATATCTTAAAATGTTCTTGAAATGGATTCCAAACTCATACACACTAGAGCTCCCTTTTTGAGGAGTATGTAGCTCCTGACGAATGGAAGACTTCACAGTTGAAGAATGAAACTCGACTAGGATCGTGTCTCATAAATCCTCCCATGAAATCTCCAACTCCTCGTGATCCCTGAGGAACAAGAACCACCACTACCTCGCTTCCCTACGAATCATCATCACAACTGAAGACAAATAGTGCTCCTTCCAAGAACAGATTGAACTAAAGGATATCTCAACCTCCACCAACCGGTCTTCTATGACTGCATTTGAAACGAATCCCTCATACTTCTGTAGGCTCTAGCACTGAAACTCGTATATTATACTCCTCCAAGTGTCATCATCATCAACCTCTCACCTGCAGTGATCTGCTGGCACAGCCTGATGGGAATCTTCTCTGTGAACCTGAAGAGGACATGGACCTGGATCCATGCCTGCAAAATAAAAAATGATTATATCTCCTAAAACTATAATAAGGACGACACAACATTAATTAAGTATTTTTTTATTATATTCATTTTAGGTTAACAAATCCCAAGTTCTACCCATTCAAACAATGACCCAAAGAAGAATGATGCATGATCCTTTCCTAGGTCTATACCCTACAACCGGTATCACCTCATTTAGTATCCACTATAAACTGAAAGTTTTGTGCATCAGATCACAGAGGTCCCTAAATGCCTTTGTCTCAACTGGTATCCATTGTTTACATGACTTTATAAACTTGGTTGACATTGTTTCCCTACCAACCCATGAAACCTCACCTATACCTAACACCAAACACCATCTTATCCCTCAACCTTCCTCTGATGCCACTTTTTAACGACCCCATCTCCACAAGGGGTACCCATCCTGGGTCGGAAATGTGAGAAGGGAGATTGTGACCCCACGTATCCTACCTCCAGTAGGCCCCGGGTTGGCAACTACCACGGGGGAATAACAAACACAAAAATTGGAGGCATTATCCTATAAGAGAACACAAGGAGTGGAGATAGATAAGAAATAAACCAATAACTCTATCTCAGACTACAATATAACTGAAATCACAAGTACACATATGTAATGTCATGCAAAAACCTACTACGATTGAAATGGAAAACTGCAAGTATGAAAAGAAATTAAAAACAGAGCAACCAAGAAGCCTGAATAGCTCCTGCAACCCCAAGCTAGTAATAAAAAACTTTGTCTCTATACAACTCCAAGTGACATGAAAACGGTGTATATATACCTAATATGAGTGTAACAGTATACTCAGTAGGATCCTCTTCGGAGCCTCTCATGAAAAAGTAAAGAGAGCATGTTAAAGAACAATGAACAACAAGTGAAACTAACTCATCACTTGAATATGTATACTATGTTCCCAGCCTCACCATGGCTACTCTCACCAAATATCAGATACAGGAGTATATAATATAATAAATAATATTAAGGGTACCCCGCTACCCCTTCCCCACTGGTTTTACACTTTTCCCCAACGTCGTACATATTAAGCCTTCTCTCTAAAAAAAGGGTTTCCCACAGACACCTGGGCATAGCACCACAACATGTACCTCATGCAACAAAACCACCACGTCCATGTATCCAAAGTAACAAGGTAGTTTCTGGGAGACAACACAGCTCGCATAACGTGTATCAATGTCATTTATTAAACCTCAAGCCATTATAGATAATACACCAAGTAAGGATCCTTAATCCATCACAACCTATACACATTACACCTATAATAGTCCATAGGAAATTATATCCAAAATATAGGTGTGTGAATAACCACAAGCCATTGTATCCCTCTACACACATATATGGGGAAAACTAATCGTTGTGCCTACCAACACAAATTACTACCAAGAGAAGAGAGTGGGGCCAAAGGGGGTAGTAATCCATCCATCCTCCCACTAGAATGTTGGGTAAAACACCCACACCAGGGATCAGAATCCCTAGGGTGTCAGTCGCCCTAACCAACAGGGTGTGTAGTGTAAAGAAACACAAAAAGTACATGATGCACTATAGCTTAGAACCACACTATAGGAATAACCTAGTCTTAGACTCAACTGCAGCTAACTTCTCTCGACACCTAACAGCCACTGCTAAGACTAGATATCTAATAATAACACACCCATTTAAGGATCAACATTAGATTACATTATTCATTTTTTATCAGTTTCACTTTATTTTGATTAATTACATACACATTAATTAACCATTAACCATTTCACATTATATTTCGTTAGAATCACACCCAAAGTCCATTGTTCCTTCAAATTGTAACCTTATCATTGCATCCCAACATGCTCCCCCACATGGGTAAACATAACTTATTCAATCATTTATTAACATCATTATTACTTTCCAATATTCCAAGTCATTCTAAAAAAACATTCCAAGCAACCAAACACAACAGGGCTCAACACAGTGAGTACATGAACTACCCTTCAAGTGTTTTCCACCTATAGTAGGAGCGTAGACACATCCTCCCTTAAAATGCTAAACATGGAAACCATGTGGCATACCTCGTGCGTCTTCACCTGTTTTGGAAGGAGGGTATGCAAGACCAACTACCTTGAGTAGTGGAGAATTTAATAAAGATAAAAAACCACAATATTAAGCAAGCATATAGCATTAATATCCAACCTGTTTCATCACCTTTGGTGTCCTCCCCAACACCCACATACATAAACTGATGCATCTTTCCACTATAGGAATCAACTGCTGCCACAACCAATGGGCCTCCCAGACCCCACATATCATAATAGCCATCCCGGATCACATCACAACATAAGAAATAGGAAACAGACATCATATCAACTTGGATCATGGAACATAAACAAGGCATCTAGCCTTCATACAGAATGATCACTCATGGCTCCAAAGAACATGGCACATGGCCTTACAAAAAAAAGGGTCATTCAAAACCCTACGAGGCATTATCTTTTATCAAATAACTAGTTCTTTAATACATCTCGAATAAACCAATTCATTATTAGTAGGATCCAAATATGGGCACCATAAACAATAAGTTATCACAAATAATTAATCCTTCTTTCAACATCAATTTGATTGACATCAAATTACAACAACAACAACCAGATTCATTTACATGCCTCTTTATCAATGAAAAATAATTACAATTAATCCCAATTTACATTATTTTCCATTTTCCATTAGGAATCAAATGCTAAAGAAGGAAAGAATTGATATCACACAATCTTGAAAAACAAGTTGCAACAACCTATGATCGATACCAATTTATTTATCCTATTCAAATATTAATTATTTCAACTATACTGTGATCTAATGGGATAAAACAAGCTAAATATATAGTTTCATGTAAAATATTAGAGAAGAAATGAATCCCCTACCTCTTCTTGATGTTATTTATATGATAATGATACACACAACGGATTATGATCACCTCCACCCGCGACAACTGCATCCACCCGAGGATGCCGCAACACGACCGCACCAACCGACACCCATGAAAACTTCATTAAAATAATTGAGATCACCTGACATAAAATGTAAAGGGGAAATAAATAAGAAAGATATAAGAAAACACAAGAACTAAGGTAGATCATACCTTATATCGATGACGGATCGACACTTGCTGCTTGCACCCAAACAAGGGGTGCACATGTAGTGAGAAGAAACATCAAAGGGAAATGATCCAAGGATTAAGGTTCGATCAAACCACTTTTATGGGAATAAAGAAAGGTTCCAGTGTCTCGTACAAGGTAACAAGAAGGTAGAACAAGGGAGGAAGATATCTCATCCCTTTAAAAGATTTAATGAAGTAGTGGTCTATGATATGATGGATTTTCCATTATAATCGGATCGCATTAAACCATATAGTTTGACTATATAAAGGCATCCCGAGAATTAGGACAATTAATAATGGAGTTATGGGCTTTGAATTGTCCTTAAATCCCTTAAAAAAAATACTTGAAAGCATTTTTCGTCAATGAAAATTCTAATAGGGAGAAACTGCGGGAAGTTGGAAACACTATTCACAAATGACTCACGAATATCACTATTCACAAATGACTCACTGACAACACTGTTCAAACATGACTCATTGACTGCACTATTCAAAAATGACTCACCAACATCACTATTCATAAATGACTCACCGATTGCACTGTTCACAAATGACTCACCGATAACATTGTTCACAAATGAATCAATGAAAACACTGCTAAAATATGACTCACTGAAAAAACTATTCACAAATGACTCACTGAAAGCACTATTAACTAGTTACTCACTAACATAACTGCTCAAAAATGAATCACCAATTTCACTATCCACAAATGACTCACCGACAACAGTGTTCAAATATGTCTCATTAACAAAACCGTTCACAAATGAATCACTGGCAAAACTCTTCAAAAATGACTCACTGGAAACACTATTCAAAAATGACTCACCGATAATACTATTCACAAAGGACTCACCAACAACACTATTCACAAATGAATCACTGACCATAGTGTTCAAAAATGAATCAATGACAACACTGTTTAAAAATGACTCACTAAAATCATTGTTCACAAATAGCTCACTGACTGCATTGTTCAAAAATGACTCACCAACAACATTGTTCACAAATGACTCATCAACAAAACTATTCACAAATGAAACACCAAAATCACTATTCACAAAACTAGAAACACTATTCACAAAGTTGGAAATTTGGAATAGTTTTGGAAATAAGTTTCCTCGACCACCTAGAACAACTCAAACACCATATTTCCACTAAATGATGGACCAGAGAGGTCTGAGCCAATACACCATAACTGGACTCTTCCTCTCTTGGACTAGTTGGATCTTCTCGGTTATTCTCTATACCAGAGTATGTCCAAGAACTATTGGATCCCCAACTAACATCTAGCACAAAAGATAATGACACTGTTTCCCATACAACACCACAATTGGGGCTACACCAATGGAAAAGTGATAGTTATTAGTTTATGAAAACCCAACCAGAGGCAGGTTACTTACCCATGATCCACCAAAGACCAAGACATAGGCTCACAACATATCCACAATTTTTTTAATTATCTTCTCTTTATTCCCATATTTTTTTGTTGAAAAATGTAGTAAAGGTGAAACTAAGTTCCATAAGCATGAAGCTACCCCCTCCAAAATTATGAGGTAAAATGAGGATCTGGATCATTAATGATGGTCCTCAGTACCCCATTAATAATAATAATATTTTCTATATAACTCCTTACCAATAAATACATGACGCTCAACTCATGGATCCCTAGAAAATGATCTGATATTATCAATTAGTACACTATGACAAAAACTAAATCACAACCACCCAAATATTGGAGTTTCGTGGTGAAAACTTCCATGGAGGTGCCCTATT
This sequence comes from Viscum album, assembly GCA_963277665.1. NCBI lineage: Eukaryota > Viridiplantae > Streptophyta > Magnoliopsida > Santalales > Viscaceae > Viscum > Viscum album. The sequence goes on along the minus strand of OY728121.1, from coordinate 2,009,744,127 downwards.
ATTTCTACTCAAGGACTTACAAGGACTAAAATAAACCCCCAGGATCATGGTTCTCTACCATAACCTACTAAAAAACTTGACTCCTGACTACAAATTCTGTCACTGGCCATTTTATCCCTAGCATCTAAATCAGTCTCCTCAATCCAAGATACATCTTGGAAACACCAGGATTCACATAAAAAAGTTTTATATGAGACTCATGGAGAAATTATTCACACACTATAAACATTAAAGTAATCATTTTTCAAAAAAAAAGCATTGTTTTCAAAATCCCTTGGACACAAAACCATGGCCAAAATGGTCTCATATCACCTAAAACTTTGAGCCTCCACATTCAAACTCCTCCATCTATGACATCAAGGAAGACTCTAAAATAATATAATAAAGAAAACCATGATCACTACACTCTCCAATATCAAGATTCATTTTTTTAAGATCCTATATCCCTTTCCAATCATCTGAAGATTCTCAAGATACATCCACTCCGGACTTCCGAATCAATGGATTGACAACCACATTCCCCATTTCAAGGGTGTATGAGATCTAAAAATTGTATTGTTGAAGAAAAACCATCCACCATTAATAGTATAAATTAAAATATTGATAATAATGGTCATATTTTAGTCTCTAGTGTTTTTTGAATACCAAAAAACAGGCACCGATTATGTAAGGATGCCTTAACTATAGTATTGACACAATTGATGCCAACTAAAAATCTTGTGTACCATAGTTAAATTCACGTGGATGTAACTTACTAAAAATATAATATATCTATACCATTTTAGCATCAATACTCATCCTAATACCAAAAGGTTTGTTTCATAAAAAACCTCAAAAAATATACCCTCCTTTGTAAACTGAATAACAAGAGCATTGACCATATTCTCCTTCATGTATCTAAATTCTGCAAGAAATGATCAGTCCACATGAAGTCCAAGTACTTCTTTTTCAAAGATATTTTTTGGGAAATAACTCAAGGTAAATCTAGTACAAATCTTCTATTATAAAAATCCAATTTATGAAAACTCCAAACCTCTTACATGATATTGGGTTTTTTCCCGGAAACAAATATCTCAACCTTTGATAGGTCCACAACCACACAATGTTGACACACAACATTCCAATAGAAATTAACCTACTATATATAGAACATACACTTGGAAATATTTTTTTAGAGAACATGGTGTTGAAGGACTTGAAAAACAAAACTGAGATTCTATATGTTCTCCTCCACTAAATTTATGTATATCAAGATATTATTGATGAATATGAAGAATAAATAGTCTTGAATCTCATGAAAAATAGAGTTCATGATACCCTTGAACATGACAGGTGTGTTCACAACACTAAACAACATGGCCATGAACATTACGTGCCCATAACTATATCTGAGGAAAGCCTTCAAGACATCCTCATCCTTTATCCACAACTGTTGATATAAAAACTATAGATTGACCTTTGAAAAACTACAATACCATATCAACTATTTCAATAGATCATCAACCATCAGAAACGGTTAATGGTTCTCGACCACCACCCATTTCAACCATTGGCAGTTTTTGAATCACCTCAGATGAATTTCCACATTCTTGGAAAAAAGCACTAGAGAAACACATGGAGAGACACTGGGTAAGATAAAACCCTTGTCCGTCAAATAATCCATCTAAAACATAATCTCTCATAGCTCTATAGGCACAAATTGATAGAGATATTTTGAAATTGGGGACACACCTGGTTGTAACTCTATCCCAAACACAACATCACACCACATTGGTAAAATCAAAAAATCATCTAGGAAAAACATCCATGAAGTCCTCCACCACTCATAGAATATCCTATGCTAGAGATTACCTAAAAAACTAAACCAAATGAGACAAAAGGGACTCTATATACCTTTTATCCATCTGATAACCTCACTCTCCAAAAATTACTATTCACATACCATCCACATAAAAAAATATAATCTAGAAATTGTAAATGAATACATTCATGGAATATTTCTCATCCATGGCATGAATAAAGTCATATATATTTATCTACAGCTAGAGAAAATCTCCATCATACTGGTGCTTCCCCATTACTAGCCTACACCACCAACACATAACAAACAGTGTTTCCTGACCTCCAGCAGGCATAATAACACCAAGGGAAAATTATTTTTCTCCACATCTAGCCCAAATAATATAAAAATATAGGATCAAAAATGAAGTGAGATGATATTTAATTAAATAAAGAAAAATATAATGGTAGACCATAAACTGATCATGCCTTAAACGACTCCGGCCTCTATTGGCGATGTTACCTCTAACAGTTCATCTGACCATGGACATCCCCTCTACCACTATTTTTTTGAAATTCATGACAATTATATATAATATATAAATATATATATATAGACTATTATGATGCTTCAATCTACCAAATGCACCTATTCTCGGTTTTTTAACAAGAACATGTTGTCCATACCGCTAAAACTTCCTCAGTGGAAACTTATGATTCTACGAAAAAAGATCATGAAAAAAACTTTGTAATATCCCCCTTAAGATGTTGGAAATAGATCCTAGTGGTTACTATGCCCCCTGTAGTCAATGTGTAGAAATAGAATACCTTTGACAAGTGATCCAATACCGCCTTCCCCAAATTTTTGGAAGGAGATATGTCATTATCATTTCCCCTCCGTATGAAACCCTGATTGTTGGAACACCCACAACCAATTTCCAAATTCAATTCTCCCAGAGAAACCGTGTTGGACACTATATTAAGGCTCAAATCCTAGATAAAATATCTACACAATAATCTTTTCGTTATTATGATCCACCAAATACATTGAAAAAATTAAATAGATTAACATGTACCTAATCAATGGGTGAAAATTATTTTATAGACACTGTTCCATAGACTCCATATATAGGATAAATTAGGGGTTAAATCACATGTGTCCTTGAACCTGATCCCCATCTATATCACAATCAGTCTTCCCTACTAATGGGATAGAATCTCCTTCCTCTTTTCTACCTTAGTCATAAAATATTGGAATTCTAAATAGAAGTCCTTCAGAAATTATATCCCCAACAGATCGACCACCATTTATTCACTAAGATACATCATACACCCTTGAAATTTAGCTCCCCATAGATAACTAATTTACAATGTCACCCAGAAATCATCTATTTCTTGGATCATACCAATAGAGATATCTATCTACTCAAACCAACAATCCATCTCGACATTGAAGATTACACCATCAAAAATTCCCAAACTCTACTGTGGAATGGGAAAAAATCCATCTACCAAAAAAAATCATCCTCTATCTGTTTGATCATAAAATAATTGACCAGGTCAACCAGGAAATCCTCTAAAATATGATCTACTCAAAAATGACAACTGGGATCCATTTCTAAAAAGTAAATAGAATATCCTATGCCCAGAAGCATGGAATTTTCCCAAATATTATTTAATTAATTGTTTATTCAACCTAAATTATAGAATCACCTATTAAGACATCAAAAAATAAATCATGATGTGTATACATATACTATAACTATACCCTTTAACAAATACACCTCACTTATTCATTCGATAGGTTCCAATTTTGTGCACCATATCATAGGGGCCAGAAAATCCCATGTCCTAGCTGATCTCACTATCCTATGCCATAAACTAAGGTCAAATAGAACCACTAAATGACCAACCCATGTAATCCTCATAGTGCATAACTCTAAACTCCACCATATTTATCAACCATGACCTATGATAACACTACTTCACAGTGAAACTCATCCAATGATACTATGATGATGTAAGAGAGACAATGACTCATGTTTCCCACCACTAGAAGGACCATGGTTTAGAAAAAATCATTGAAGTTATAAAAACTCTCACATATGGGAGGCATATCCCTTTAATATAAAAGTAAGACTGGGATATAGTATGAATAACCCCTAGGAAAATCAATCATAAAATATAAAATAATCTCAAAACCATCCCACCATGAATGATAAATGATAACAGATATATAAAAAAGATTATTGTAAATTTATCAAAATATAATTCATATAAAACTAACTCAATACATTCCAAAACAAAATATATACATATCGATAGTGATCACAAAATTACTCTATGAAAAATTAAAAATATTTTATATATATAGGGCCTGCATAAAAGTATACCCAATAGGATTTTATCCAAGGTATCAAGTGCACATGTGAAAAGAGTATGATAATTAATTGATGAATAAAAGATAGAACCAACAAGTACCTAAATTATTAAACTAACAAAACCCTGGCTCACCATTGCTTTCTCACTAAATAAAAAAATATAATATAGAGATATATCACCAAGACCATACAATGAAGGGACCCCACAATTGATTCTCCCTTGATTTTCCATTCTCACATCGCGTCATCAAACAACATGTGCTTCAATAACTTCAATACATACCATATCACAAAACAGACATCATGGATGTGGGTTAGGATGAATCCCTACCTACCCCACCATCAAAATCTCTAAAATCAAATGCTATAATCAGAGACAATAACAAAACATCTCAACCAAAAACACTTGTTACATCACAACAAATCTTTCCTCGTCACATAACTGGAGAAATAGGGTATTAGGAACATGATGGACATGATCCTTTTATCCTCCTCCTACCACGCATGACCCCCACCACATGACACATCTCATCACAACCACATCAAATTAAACATCTCCCAAAAAAAGTGTTATCATTGCAAATCACACCCAAAAACACTTGGGCCACTCCTGATTAAGGAAAAGTGGCATTGTGGGGGTATTCAACCATCCATATCACCCCAATTCTGGATGTCTGGGAAAACACCAGCAACCCATAAACTATGAGAATTAGTATAGTTTTCCAACTTGGGTGGGGGTGTGTATATGTAATAAAAAAATTCATTATATATACATAACACAATAACTAAGATAGGGATTCACAACAACCATCCAAGCACACACCACCACTACCAAAACACCACACATCAACTTTCACAATTTCTATATGAAAAAACACCACATGACTACCACACCAGTTTTATGATTCCACATTCAATTATAGGTTTCTCCCATTTTATACATTATGTCATTTTATTTCACATTGTATAAAACATTAATTTAATAAATTCATCATATCCATTTAACACATCTTAATTATAGCCAAATAAAATTAATTTACTCACCCATTCATGTTTTTTTTAATTATTTCAATTTATTCCTTGAAAATTGGGAAACTATCACAACACACCAAACAAAAATTGGCCTAACTAATAATCATCATCACCATAAAACCTAAACATATCATCTGTATCACACTAAATCCAAAACTCACAACACAACCACATCACAAAACCCCACTCAAAAATTCAACACCACCACACATCATTACCATAACACGTCTGCACAACTATACAACCTAACCAACACAAGACTTCCCCCAACCTTCACACACCACGTCCATCGCACACCATAACCACACAACTTCCCACATAACATACATTATAACCAACTACCACATCATTTCTCCACACATCACATATACCAACTAGTTACCTCCATCATTACATAAAATTTCATACCATGTAGAGGAACTCAACAAGGACTTTCACACACAACAACACATAACTATTTCGATAATTTATTCAAGGGTTTCCATCACATTATTTAGTTATTTAGAATGGGTATTATCAAAAAACCCATATTTCCTTGGGAAATGAATTTATTTTCCGTATAAAAATTCATAACTTTTATTCCTGGTTAAATCACAGAAAAATTGATAAAGGGTATCACAACATATTAAATATAGTGAAAACATGTCTCCCAACAACCCATATTTTTAGTATTCAAAATAGGAATGCATAGTATCATCATAAATATAAAAAAAATAGTAAATCATGTGATTAATACATATCCCCATTAGTTATAGTTTCTCTAATTAATTATGTATATTATGTTGACTCTTTTAATCTACCTAAAAGGAAACAAACCAAGAAAATCCCCACACATAGAACATAAAAATGTGAGAAAGAGGATCCCCTACCTCAAAGAATATTTCAAATATTATTGTGAAACATGTGGTAAAAAAGAAATAATATAGAAACCATAATCACATTAGGAAACTATAGATCACCCGAAAACAGTACCATATGTGTAAAAAAAGATCCCATTCATATTTTGAACAAAAGAAACATCACCACTGTGAAACTCAAAATAAAGCAAAGAAAGAAAAACAATGGTATAAAGGGATATAACTCACCAATTATCACCAATGAGAATCCACCAGAACCAAAGGATCATGGAATGGGAAAATTTGTGGTATGTTCTCCCAAAATCACCTAGGGTTCACAAATAACAGAGATGAATAATGACCAAATGAGAGGAAAATCAATCAATGAAGACCCTTATACAAGATATAAGCCTCCATATTGATGGTGTAAATTCCATATTTATATCATAAATACTATAGTTTTTATGTGTTACAATACACAAAACAATATTTAGTTGTGAATTAATTTTACATTGAACAACATTGAACACTAGGTTTGATTAAACTCACACCATAAATCCTTCTCATAAGGCACAGACTCATTTCACTTTTTCCCTTCCACATATAAGACATAAAATACTTTCCACACAATCCATAAAACACTAATTCATGACATAAATCCAACTTTAAGGATATACATTCCTAATATTTCTTAGTTTTAGCTCAAATCTGTAGAACTCTCCTTGAGGCTCCTTCAAAACACCTATGACACCCAAAACTAAAAATATAATAGGACGAGAAGGTACAAACCAATACATTACTCACATGTGATATTTAGAATAGATAAAAACTAATATAAATTTAAGAATAATTATAAATTAATTTTATAAAATTTAATATATTTGAATAATATTATGAAATATATTATTAATATAGTTCATTATACTGGTGATTCAAGAACTTTAGTTGATGTCAGGAATTAAGGTAAGGGTTTTACAAACTAAATTTAATCAATTAAGTTATAGACATTCTAACTGAACGATATTATTAAATGTTTGATTAATTATACCAACATAATATTCTTTATTGTATTAATTAGTCATTTTTTCGTTTCTAATAATATTCATTATAACTTCATTATCTTATGATTATTTCCTAAAATATTATGTTCATATGTCAGTATTTCTTGTCTCAAATTTTCACCCCTTAAAACATATCTATTATTATACAAAATTTTATCAATGGAATAGTGTATCTAATACCGCTTTAATATTTCATATAATTATCATCTATTTATTCGTGGTATTTAATTTTTCATATGAAATAATATTAATCAAGGGGTTTTGTTTTGAATGTTTTTAATTTCATAATGGGTTCACTTTCTCAAATTTAAATTCTTGAGATATTTATTTGATATTACATAGAATTATTTATGTTATACATTTTATTCATTTAACTAATGATTTCATGTCTGAAATATCTTTCATTTTTGTGATTTTAACTTTAATTTCATGATCTTCCTCCCAATATCCTTAAATTATTACATTAACAACACTATGAGGTTTCGTCACCAATATCATTTTAAAATGGATATTTGTATTGAAGGATAAAAATTCTGTGCTATTAGTAAAATTTTATCTTTAAAAACCATATCATTTTATTCTACACTTTTAATTCATGGGGTTTTACATATCTTCTCTATATTTTGTTTTTTCCCATTAGCACATTACATATTCGTTGTATGGAAACTTACCCTACATTTTATTTTTAATCAAGGACTTATTATTTTCCATGTCCATATTCTTGGGATGATTATGTGAATTTCATTATATATGAATACATAATAAATTATGGTTATTTTTTACAACCTGACCATTTGAAAATATTTTAAATAAAATTTAATTGTTTCATGTACATGTTTTTATAAGTATGATAAGATTGTCTTTTTTGAAATTTTCCACATAGATAGATCCTTCCACTTACTATCCCATTTTAAATGAGTATTTATATGTAAATTTTCATGGATTCTAAAATAAAATATTTTTCTCATAGTTTTATAATTTGTTTATTTTAAATTTATTACTAATTATTAATGTTGTTTCTTATTTATAATGTATCTTTTCTCTTAAACTCATAAAAATGTTTTTAGACTAATTTATTTCCCTTTGACATATCTTATGATTGATTGAATTTATTATCCAAATATTATCATCCTCCTTCTTTTTTTTATGATTTATATAATTTCTATTTAGGAAAAATATGCATCCCATCGTTGAATTTTTCTTTTAAAATATTCCTCTATTTTTATAATTATTTTTCATCCAATATATTTATACTCTAAACACTCTATATTTCCTTTAATTGATTTATGGGTTCTTTCCAAAATTATATACATCGATTAATTTTGGAAATTTTTTACGAACCATGTAAAGCTTTCCTTACATAGTTTTAGTTTTACAGATTCTTACATAAAAAATCTATTATGTTTATTGAATGGGGGAAAATTAAAAATATTTACATGTTATTATAATTTTGATGTATATTGATTAATAAAGAAGATTATTTATGTATTATATTTCATATTAATTATTTCACATGATGAATTCATTAGAATTAATTAGAAATTGGTGTGGCCTATTTATAGTTATCCTATCAATGCATTGATATATATCAGGAGACCAAATTGCTTGGATACTTTGGTCTATTTCTGCCTAGAAAAAGAAATTTCATTGAAATAGGGCCTTAAGGGAAAGATCATGACGACATGGATTTGGGAGTGTAATTAGGCTATCCATCATTATTCATTTTATTAATATGAATTGGTTATTGTTTTCCATGTGGTGTTTTAATTTACATTGTTATCCATGGATATATTATGCTTCTATTATCATTTCATTATGGAATTATTATTTGTTATTTATTCCTTATTATTTGTGCTCATATTATTATCTCTTATGATTGTTTATTGTTATCTCTTAGGCTTACCGTTAATGAGCATTTAATCTAATCCATTATTTTGTTTTCATTTTCCTAGGTTATGATGAAATGTATTACAAATGATATGTCTAACAGAATAACTTATGAGGAGAATTTATGGGGGATTTTAAAGACATATTATTGATTACACTATTTCTTATATAATGGGAAAAATATCCATTAGTTGTAAAATATAGGGTCTTTATTTGTTTCTAATTTTTCATAATTCTAAAAATGTATGAACCTAAAAGGTATTGGGAGTGTATGTAATGTGATGTATTCTTTAATTAATTTAATTATGGGATAGTTATGACTGGGAATATAAAGTTAATATCAAAGAAATTTTTTAAAGATTCTATTTTTATCACAGTTTTTGAGTTTGAGTCTATGGAACGATAATATCGTGTCCCCCTTTCACTATATGGTTTCTTTATAACCCAAGCCACCACCACAGTCAATGAAATTCCTAGCCTGGGAATTTTGGTTGGCCCATTTAGCACTGAGGCCACCCATGACACCACAGAAAGAACTATAAAGATGGAATCCCATACTCATCTCAAAATTCGGAACGGAGTCCTACTAAAACATATATAAAGGCGACTATGGTAGATCCCTTTGGGATGAAACATGGTAATTCCCTCTTAGAAACCCAATACAACAAAATCTCCTTGGGGTGCAATGTGTTTGTATATGGGTAGCTGTAATTTTAGTAAGGGTCTACTTGGACCTTCTCCAACACTTATTTATGAACATGAACCACTAGACATGCCTTCTTCCACTTCAAAAACATTTCCTAGTGATGATAAAACACATAAAATTCCAATATGAGCCGTGATTCTCAAAAAAGAACCCTCTCCAACCATGAATTAAAATTCTTTTTGAATCTCACAAATGATATGGACATAGGATTCTATAGTGTATTATCTAAATATAGATTTATGGGTGAATCTCTATTATCTGATATAGAGTTTGAAATACTTATTCCATGATATGTGATTTGATAAAATACCCTAAAAACAATTTATTTTGTGTATTTATTGATGTAGAAATTAATAATGGGGTCTTATTGGATACCTAGGTCTTGTGCATTGTGGAATATGGATACATCGTGGTAGACAAGGTGACATCGAGTAGGTATTCAATAATGAAGATAGAGTAAGTGGTGACATGTATTCATGTTGATGATAGAGATGGATTCATGAGACATATGGAACAATTGGATATCCATGAAACCATTGTAAATGATGTATATAAGTAATAATATTAATATGTGGATGGTGACACCCATAAAATATTGTAAAATCACAGACATTATAATATCCACCCACTAAGAAAGGTCTAACATCAGACAATGAATTTTTTTGAAATAATAAAATAATAAAAGAAAATTCTATCTAGATTCCATTATAAAAAGATAAAGGCAATGATTTATTTAAGTCAGTGGTTAGGAATAAGAAAGTGAAGAACCTAAATGTTATGGTATTTAAATAAATTTATGAAAAAATACCTTCATGAAAAAGAAATAGAAATATTTTCGAGAGATGAACACATGATGAGAGAGAATCTATCAACAGAGAAGACAAATCTCCCTTCTAATTTCAGTGATGCTTATTTTTACTTGTAATTCATGGAATTTTTTCTATGATTAGTTGAATCAAGTATAATTTTATCTTTTAGAATAATAATATTGTTGTGATTTTATTTTTCCTCCATTGTTATGGTGATTTATTTCCATAATTCGACTATGTTCTCTTATTTACATTTATATTTAGGAAAATTATTTTATAAACATTAATAAACATAGATAGTTGTGATTTTGTTCATGATTCATTTTTATTATTGAATCATGTTATCTAAATAATTTTTTAAAAAAGTAATTTATTTTATTGATGAGTAAGCTCATCAAGATTGATTGAAAATTTTATTTTGAGGATGACGATTATCACATCATTTTCATTGTTGGATTAAATTCTATAACTCAGAAATGATATAATTAGGTAAGTAGTATGTTTATAATATTAACAAAATTCACTAAAAAATATGATTACTGATATAATTCATTAAAATATTTTTAAAATGGAGAAATATATTTTAAATAAATAAAAATTCGAATTATCCTAGGAAATAATATATTCAAGACATGTAAGACAATATTTAACTACACCTTACACATATATTATATCTCAATTTTTCATTAGTAAACATCATTGTTTCACACATCAGACCAAATTCACTTCACCATTTTGGAAATTGATATTTTTTTCTTTTTCTTAGATTAATTCTTTCTTTGAATTTATAATTTTATTTTTCAAAAACACTATATTTATTTCCCCATTGAGTTAATACTTAGTCATTATAAAAGGGAGAATATTTTATTATATTAAAATAATATTTTGATATCTTCTAATGATTATGTTGATCAATCTTCTCTTGTATTCCCTTCATAGAAAATTTAAAAAGATTCATATATAAGAAAATATACTTACTTAGAATATGATATTTTCTAGATATTTCTAAGTATGTAAACTCTCAATGTAACAATAATGGTGAAATTCCCTGATAATCAAGATAATTAATGTTCATACATGACCTTTAAGGTTATATTATATAGTGATAACATTTCTCTATAAAGGTTGAATACAACCATCCATTGGGAAAAAATTTATTCAGTGATTCTACTTTGAAAATATTGACAATTTTATATCTATATTATCTTATTTTTATAGTTTTCATTAGAAGATTAATAATATTATGACCATTGATGAACTACCCCATCAATTTACTCTACCCCCTAAATAACTTTATCCATTATAACAATAGGATATAAGACTATTGGAACCCCCAGAATAAGGTGGTAATGGAAGATAAAATTTTAGAGGAGATCAACATAAAGGTGGATAAATAGAAGACTATAAATGAGCTACATAAAAATCCTCGTACACATTAAGAGGGGATGTGGAATAAGGGTTTCATGTTTTTCATTTAAATGAGATGGATCTTGTCCTCATGTTGGTGGGGACCTATCAAATATTCCAGACGAAAGCATGAAATTGTCAGAAACCCAGATGAAGAAAAAGTAGCATGATACCACAATTTTACATGGTTCACCGGTAAGGGATAGTCCATCGAGCATACTCCAAAAGGCCAATAGTCATACCTAAATCCACTAAGAATAACTAGTTATTATTAATTACAAATGTTAAGTCATGGGAACTGTATGCTAGGCACTCTGCATTTACAAGAATTATATGTTTAGAACACTTCCTTCCTTAGATCACTTCTATCGAATCCTCCTCACCTAGTTCTTTGGGTCAATCCTTACAAATTTTATAAACCTATAGTTTTCTTTAATAGATTTGTAATTTTATACTTTTTCCTTGATTAACAAAAGAATAATAATTCACTATTTCTCTAAATTTATGCACTTGAAATCATTGTTCACTTAAGCTAGATGCCCAACAATATTGTTCGTAAAGCTCCCATCCTTTACAGTACCCACTTTTTTCAATGAAATATCAACATTCATGGCAATAAGAAATTTCATGAAGCTCTCTAACTTCACAAATCAACCAACCTTCATGATGTTACAAACAATCATGAAGCTCCCAGGCATCACAAATACCCATTTATAAAATTCATTAATTTCAATTATCATTAAACCATACATTTCAAAAAAATTAGTTTGTGAATAGTTCTAGTTTTGTAAAAGGAATTTATTTGCAATATTATTTCCTAAAATCAAAGTGTTTCAACCATTATACATATTATCTCCATGTCCAAATGATGTGGTTAGAAAACTATTTGTAGAAATGACATTTATAGAATCATTTAATCCCACCAGAGATTTTTCTTAAACCTTTACATTCATTCTCGCAATGATCGTAGTCTTCATGAAGCACCATAAAAAATTTTCCCATTCGTGAAGCTTCTCATAATGCATAGATATTGTTAAATCATCGTGAATTCATGAACCTTCAATAATTCTTGACACTAGATGCCTTCACAAATCTCCATAACTTTTTGAAACTGCAATGTTCATGAATTACATTTACTATATTTTTGATGCATCAATCTTGGAAGTATATAGTTCATAAAGCTTGTCCCTTCATCCAGATTTAGAGCTAAAAAATTTGGAAAACACTAGAAAATGAAGACACTTTCAAAAATATACACTCCTAAACCATTGGATCACATAGAATGAAAACTTCCTTTTCAATCTAGTGTGTATTGACAAAAAACACAAAAATCCATTTCTAGATGTGAAAACCCGTGGATCTAATAATCTCCCCTTTTGGGTTTGTAGGTATTCTATAGATAAATTAAATAAATCAAAAAACTTGACCAGAGGAATAATTTAAGTGAAATTATTCATCCATAACTCTAATCCTATATGACAAAAGATCAATATGTATATAAATATTGGTAAAAGAGAATTTCATTCTTCAACTGACCACTGAGAAACCTACAATTTTATGAATTTCACTTATCTCATCCTTTGAAAATAATCCCAAAGAACCTATATTTGTACTTTTATTTATTAAAATAAACTCTCCCTACATCATATCCCCCATATATACCTACATCACATCCACAAATAGATTAGAAAACTTAACAAAAATGGGAGGAGGGGACAAATTGTATCCTCCTCATGCACTAGGAGATGGTTGAACAACGAGGTTCACCCGATATTTCTCAAACAAGTTTATTTCCAACGACTTAGTAAACATGTCAGATACTGGAGCATTATTTCCAATATGTTCCATTTTAATCACACCTTATTCATATTTTTCATTGATGAAGCTATTTCTTATCTCATTATGTTTGGTACAAGAGTGTTGAACCAGATTCTTCATAAGATCGATCATTCTCTTATTATCACCATGTATCACCATTTTCTATTTTACATCATCACCATTATTAGTCAACTGTTTATTCATCCAAATTTTCTAAGGTCATTCCTTTTTTAAAGAGATTTACTCTTCTTTAGATGTGCTAATAGAATTTATTTATTTTTTCATTCTCAACCATCCCACACTTTTTCTTATAATAATGAAATCACTACCACTTGTGTAATTTCTATCCACCACATATCTTTCCCAGTAAATATCATAATATTACAATAATTAATTATCTATTCCTTCTATGAATTATAATACATACTTGAGAGTTCCTTAAATTCACATCATTTTTCTTTTAACTACATCCAAATTCTCTTTTTCTGGATTACTTTGAAAGAGGGATGCTAAACATGGTATAAAAGAATATCTAGATGTGTTGTAGTAAAATTTTAATATATTTAAATGATTATACTATAAAAGGTGGGGTCCATAGATTTTCCATCCTTATTCTATCAAATATTTTTCCAAACTACAGTCAAACTCTACACTAATTTAGAGTCATGCATGTTGAATTTATTCTAAATCTCTCTTCCATACTTTTCTTCAGAAATGATGGTTTATTCCCAATTTTGAATCACTTTAAGTACCAAAATGTATGTGGGTTCATTAATCCAATAAATATGAATTTATAATTTCCTGTTATTAGAAAAAATTTACCCTGATCCTTACATGCTTCTTCCAAATAAAATATAATCCACATATATAAGAACCATAAATTGATATTTATGTGATTTTTTCACACAATGTTTATGGTTGATACCTCCTATATTAAATTACAACATAATCAAAAAGGAATATATCTATGAATACCATGCTCATGGTGTATTGTTTAGACCATATAGATTATTCTTTAATATAGAAACCATTATTTCATCATTTACAATCATAAATATTACTGTTGTTAAATGTAGATGTCTTCTTCTAGAACACCATTTGAAATTCCAATTTGACATCCATTTGAAAAAAAATCAACCACTTTTAATAACTTTGTCTAGGAATAACATAATAAAATATAGTGGAGTTACTAGATAAAATAATTCTTCAATATCAATGCATTCAATCTATGCATATCACTTACACACCAGAAAATCCTTATTTATGATCATGTTTCCCAACTCATAATTTTTTTATAATCTAATATTTTCAAATCACATTTTTATTTTCAAGTATCCTAATAATATCCCACATATGTTTTTATCACTATGACTTAGTTAATCATATAATGATTTAAACAATGATTCATCCTTCACTTCTTCTTTAAACAAGGTGGGTTTCACAACTGATAGTATGTAAAAGTGCATTTCCTTCCTCATTTTCTCCAGTGGTGTATGAGTAGTAAAATCCTATTTCTATTCATAAAATTATACTCTTTTGTTTTATCTTTGTGGTTATGGTATATTTTCTTCAACAATGGTTTCCTCTTATGATTCTTCTTCTGATTCATTATCATTTTTAGAGCACTAATTGTTTGTGAAGCCAACCAAAATTTTTGTATCTGAATCTATCCCTTGTCCATTATTTTCTTCATAATCAATCATATCAATATATAGGATGATAATGTTATTCTTTTTATCATCAATGATTTTTATATCATTTATCACCACAATCATTCTTATATTATTATTGTAGAATTTTTTATTTAATCATTATTTAATATCTGAAGAAAATTCCTTCATCTTCAGCATCACCATATTCACCTTGATTTCCTTGTTTCAAAATATAAATTTATTTCCAAACACATGAAAATACATTATAGAGGGACTCCTTCCATGAAATATATCATATGGTGTCCTTTCATCTCCTATAATATCCATATTTGATTTTGAGTGGACACTACAACTTGAATACCCTCCTTTGAGTAATGAAGATAAATACCACACTCAATCAATATAGTTATGGCCATATTATTCACTTTTCAATTTCTGCATTAAATGGATATATTTTTTAGGTGTTATCACTAAGGAAACGTCATGAATAATCCCATATTTTTTAGGAAATTTTCAAATTCAATAAATTTGTACTCTATTCCATTTACTTATCATAATATATTGATTGTGTATCCAATTTTATTCTCAACTCATTGGATATAATTCATTATGCATTCAAGGACTTTATATTTTCATTACAATAATATTGGACATTCAATTTTACTATAATCATTAATTAAAATAATTTTGTTCCACTCCCACACTTTATATCAAAATTTATTATACCAAACACATGAGTTGGGATGATATCAAATAGTTTCATTGTCCTTTTTTCTTCAGAATATAAGAATTCCAACCCATATTCCCTCAGTTTAAAGAATTAAATGTCTTCTCTCGATCAATATTTATTTTGGGAATGTAAAAAACAACTATTAGTTGTGGTATGTTCTATTTTCCATGTTGATTAATGGGACCCAACCTATATTTCCACAAGTTGTTTCCCTCATCAATTGTTAAGAAGAGATTGTTTTCTTTAGAATCAATATGTTACCATTTTTTATTAGTCATGTTTCCTTTCATAAGATAATTAACTTTCTCCCAATTGATGTTCACCCCTTATGATTAAAATTCACTACCAGTCATAGGTCACAGAGTTAACCCATATATAAGAGATTGTGATCCAAACCATCTAGGTAGACAACTTTTGTCTTCATTAACTCATTATTTTATAATTATATATTCCAACATCCTTTGATCTTTAATGAAACATATTTCATGAATCTCACTATTCTATAAACTATTTTTATTAAATTTGTCATCAAATTTTCATTTCCTATTACTTGGTATGATCATACGCTATCAAGAATTCTAGTTCAATAATATTATTTAGAATTCAGAGAGGGGTTAATGGTTCTTGACCACCACCCGATTCACGCTTTGGTAGTTTTTGAAGCAGCTTAGACGAATGTACACCTTCATGGAAAAAAATATTGGAGCACCCCATGGAGACACAATAGGTAAGATAAAATCCCTGTGCATCAAATCATCCATCTAAAACATCATCTCTCATGGATCTATTGGCACAATTTGATTTTGAGATTATGAAATTGGAGACACATGCGGTTGTAACTCTATCCCAAACACGACATCAAACCACATTGGTAAAATCAAAAACATCATCTAGGAAAAACATACATGAACTCCTCCACCACCCCAATAACATCCTATACTAGATATTACCTAAAAAACTCAACCAAATGACACAAAATGGACTCTACATATTTTCTATCTATTTGAAAACCTCACTCTCCAAAAATCACTATTCACATACCATCCACATAAAAAAAGAAAATATAATCTAGAAATAGTAAATGAATAAATTAATGATATATTTATCTTCAATGAAATGATTAAAATCATATATATGTATCTGTAGCCAGAGAAAATCTCCATCATACTGGTGTTTCCCCATCACCAGCTTATACCACAAACACATACCAAACAGAGTATCCTGACCTCCAGCAGGTATAATGACGCCAAGGGAAAATTATTTTTCTCAACATCTAGTCCAAAATCATATAAAAATATAGGATCAACAATGAAGTGAGAGGATATTTAATTAAATAATAAAAAACATAATGGAAGACCATAAACAAATCGTGCCTCAAACGACTCTGGCCTCTATTGGTGATGTTGCCTCTAACAGTGCATCTGACCATGGTCGTCCCCTCCACCACTACATTTATGAAATTAATTCTAATTATATAGTCTATATCTATATATATAAGGAAAATTATGAGGCTTACATCTACCAACTCCTCCTATTCTAAATGGTAGAAAAAGAACTTATTGTCCATGCTGCTAAAACTTCCTCTGTCGAAACATATGATGCAGTCAAAAAGGATCATGAAAAACAACATTGTACTATCCTCCTTGAGATGTTTGAAATAGACCATGGTGTTTACTATGTCTCTGATTGTCAATGTAAGGAAATAGAATACCTCTGACATGCGATCAGATTCCACCTTCCCCAGATGTTTGGAAAGAAATATGTCATTGTCATTTCCCCTCCGGATGAAACCCTAATTGTTAGAATGCCGAAAACCCATTTCCTAATGTACTTATCCCAGAGAGACCCTGCTGGACACTCTATTTAGGCTCAAATAATAGATAAAATATCTAAACAATAATCTTTTCCTTATTATGATCCACCAAATACGTTGAAACCATAAAATAGATGATCGCGTACCTAATCACTTGGTGAAAATTCTATTATAGACATTGTTCCACAGACTCCATATATATGATAAATTAGGGGTTAAATCACATGATGTCCTTGAACCTGATCTCCATCTCTCACACACTCAGTCTTCCCTAATAAAGGGTGAGAAACTCCTTCCTTTTTTCTACCTTAGTCATCAAGTATTGGAATTCTAAATGGAACTGCTTCTGAAATGATGTCCCCAACAGATCATCCACATTTTAGTCACCATGATACATGATACACCATTGAAATTTAGCTCCCTATAGAAAACTAATTTAAAATTTCACCCAGAACTCATATCTTTCTTTGATAATTCCAATAGTGATATCGATCTCGTGAAACCAACAACACATCTCCACATCCAAGATTCCACCCTCATATATTCCCAAACTCTACTGTAGAAAGGGAAAAAATCCCTCTACCAAAGCAAATCCCCACTTATCTATTTGATCCCAAAACAATTGACACGGTCATCCAAGTAAAACTCAAATATATGATCTACTCACAAATGAAAAATGGGATCCATTTCTGAAAAGTAAATAGAATATCCTATGCCTGGAAGCATGGAATTTTTCCATATATTATTTATTTAATTTGTTATTCAACCAAAATTACATAATCACCTATTTAAGACATGAAAAAATAAATCATGATGTGTATACATATCCTATAACTCTACCCTTGAAACAATACACCACACATATTCATTCGATAGGCTCAAAATTTGTGCACCATATCACAGGGTCCCTAAAATCTCATGTCCTAGCTGATCTCCCTATCCTAAGTCATGCACTAAGGTCAAATAGAACCACTAAATGACCAACCCGTATAATACTTACAGTGCATAACTCCAAACTCCACCATATTTATCATCCATCACCTATGATAACACTACGTTACAATGAAAACCATCCAAAGATAGTACTATTAAGTAAGGGAGATAATGACCGATGTTTCCCACCACCAGTAGGCCCATGGTTTAGAAAAATTCATTGATGGTATAAAAAATCACACATATGGGAGGCATCTCCCTTTAAAATAAAAGTTAGACTGAGATATAGTATGAAAAACCCCCAAGAAACTCAATCATAAAATATAAAATAATCTCAAAACCATACCACCATGCATGAGTAATGTTAACAAATATATAAAAATGTTTCTAGGAAATTTATCAAAAGATAAGTCATATAAAAGTGACTCAATACTTTCTCTAACAAATGATATACATGTCTATAGTGATCAAAATATTACTCCTAGAAAATTTAAAAATAGTTTATATATAGAGGGCCTGCATACAAGTATATCCAATAGGATTATATCCAAGGAATCAAGTGCACATGTGAAAAGAGTAGGTTAATGCATCGATGAATAAATGATAGAACCAACAAGCACCTAAATTATTCAAATAACCAAACCCATCCTCACTAGGGATTTCTCACTAAATAACAAATATAATATAGCAATATATCTCCAAGAGCATACAATGAAGGGACCACACAATTGATTATCCCTTTATTTTCCATTCTCACATCCCATTATCAAACAACCTGTGCTCCAATAACTTCTATACATAGCACATCACAAAATAGCCATCATGGATGTGGGTTGGGATGAATCCTTACCTACCCCACCCACAAAAGGTCTACCATCAAATGATATAATTAGATACAACCACATCACATCTCAACCAAAAACACTTGGTTCATCACAAAAAGTCTATCCTCATCAAATAAATGGAGAAATAGGGTATCACGAACATAATGGACATGAACCTTTTATCCTCCTCCTACCATGCATGACATCCACCACATGCCACATCTCATCACATCCTCATCATATTACACCTCTCCCCAAAAAGGGATATCATGACACATCTCACCCAAAGACACTTGGGCCATTACTAATTAAGGAAGAGTGGGGTAGAGGGGGTATTCAGCCATCTATATCAGCCCAATTATGGATGTTAGGTAAAACACCAACAACCCATAACCTATGAGAATTAGTATATTTATCTAACTTGGGTTGGGTGTTTATATATAATAAAGAAAGTCATGATATATACATAACACAATAACTAACCTAGGGATTCACAACAACCATTATAGCACACGCCACCACTACCATAACACCACAAATCAACTTTCACTATTTATATATGAAAAAGCACAACAGGACTACCACACAAGTTTTGTAATTACACATTCAATTATAGGTTTCACCCCTTTTATACTTTAAGTCATTTTATTTCACACTGTATAACACATTAATTTATTCAATTCATTATATCCATTTAGCACATATTAATTCTAGCCTAATCAAATTAATTTTATAACCCATTCATGTTTGTTTTAATTGTTTCAATTTACCTTGAAAATTGGGAAACTAGCAAAACACAACAAACAAAAATTGGCCTAACTCACAATAATCATCACCATAAAAACTAAACATCTCATCTGTTTCACACTAAATCCAAAACTCACAACACAACCACATCAGAAAACACCACTCATAAATTTAACACCACCACACATCATTACCATCACATGTCTCCACAACTATGAAACATATCCACCACACAACATCCCTCAACCTTCACACACCACATCCATCGCACACCACAACCACATAACTTACCACATCACATCCATTATAACCAACCACCACATCATATCCCCACACATCACATATCTCAACTAGTTACCTCCATCACATCAAAACATTTCAAAACATGTAGATCAACACAACAAGGACTTGCACACACAACAACACATAACTATTTCCATAATTTATTCAATAGTTTCCATCACATTACTTAATTTTTTTAGAATGGGTATTTTAAAAAACCATATTTCCTTCGGAAATAAATTTATTAACTGTATAAAAAATATTAACTTTTATTCAGAGTTAAATCACACAAAAATGGGAAAACGATATCACAACATATCAAATATAGTGAAATCAAGTCTCCCAACAACCCATATTTTTAGTATTAAAAATAGTCTTGCATAGTATAATCATTAATATAAACAAAATTGTAAATCATGTGATTAATACATATCCCCATTAGTTCTAGTTTCTCTAATTTATTTTGTATGTTATGTTGACTCTTTTAATCTACCTAAAAGGAAACAAAACCATGAATCCCCACACATAGCACATAAAAAAGTGATAAAGAGGATCCCCTACCTCAAATAATCTTTCAAATATTATTGTGAACCATGTGGTAAAGAGAAAAGAGTATATAAACCATAATCACGTTATGAAACTATAGATCACCCTAAACTTCAACAAATGTGTATAAAAAAGATCCCACACACATTTTGAACAAAAGAAACATCACCACAGTGAAACTCTAAACAAGAACAGAGGGAAAATAATGGTATAAAGGGATACAACTCACCAATTATCACCAATGAGAAACCAATGTAACCCAAGAATAATTGAATGGGAAAATGTGTGGGAATATCTCCCAAAATCACTTAGGGTTCCCCCTAATAAAAATGAATAATGACCAAATGAGAGAAAAAATGGTCAATGAAGAAACTTATACAATATATAGGTCTCCATATTTATAGGGTAAATTCCATATTTATATCATAAATACAACATTTTTGATGTGTTACAGTCAAGAAAACAAAATTTAGTGGTGAATGAATTTTACATTGAAAAACATTTAACATTGGGTTTGTTTAAACTCCCACCGTAAATCCTTCTCTTAAGGCCCATACTCATTTCACTATTTGTCCCTTTCCACATATAAGTCATAAAATGTTTTCCACACAATCCATAAAACACTAATTCAATACATAAATACAACTTTAATGCTATACATTCTTAATATTTCATAGTTTTAGCTCAAACCTGTTGAACTCTCTTTGAGGCTCCTTCAAAACACCTCTGAAACCCAAAACTGGAAATATAATAGGAAGAGAAGGAACTAATCATTACATTACTCACATGTGATATTTAGAATAGATAATAAATAATATAAATATAAGAATAATTATAAATTTATTTTAGAAAATTTAGATTTTAGTAGTATTATGAAATATATTATTAATATGTTTTTTTATACTGGTGATTCAAGAACTTTAGTGGAAGTCAGGAATTAAGGTACGGGTTTTTGCAAACTCAATTTTATTTTATTAAGATACAGACATTCTAACTGAACTATATTATTCATGGTTTTATTAATTCTACCAAAATAATATTCTTTATTGTTTTAATAATTTATTTTTTGGGTTCTACTAATATTCATTATAACCTCATTATCAAATGATTGTTGCCTAAAATATTATGTTTACATGTCAGTGTTTCCGGTCCCAAATTTTCACCCCTTAAGACATATTTATTATTATAAAAAATTTTATCAATGGAATGGTGTATCTAATACCTATTTAATATTTCATATATTTATCATCTATTAATTCATGTTATTTAATTTTTCATATGAAATAATATGCATCAATGGGATTTGATTCGAATGTTTCTAATTTCGTAATGGGTTCTCCTTCTAAACATTAAATTCATGAGATATTTATTTGATATTACACATAATTATTTATGTTATACATTTTATTCATTTAACTAATGATTTCATGTGTTAAATATGTTTAATTTTTTAGATTTTTACTTTAATTTCATGATCTTTTACTCAAGATCCTTAAATTATTACATTAACAACATTGTGATGTTTTGTCACAAATATTATTTTAAAATAGAGATTGGTATTAAAGGATAAAAAATCTGGGGTATTTGTAAAATTTTTCCTCAATGAACCTTATCATTTTTTTCTACACTGTTAATTCATGGGGTTTTACATATCGTCTCCATATTTATTTTTTCCCATTGGCACATTACATATTCATTGTATGGAAACATACCCAATACTTTCTTTTTGATCTGGGAAATCCTCCTTTCCATGTCCATATTCTTGGTATGATTTTGTGAATTTACTTATCTATCAATCAATAATAAATTAAGGTTATTTTTTACAAATTGACCATTTTAAAATATTTTAAATAAAATTTAATTATTTCATGTATATGTTTTTTATACGTATGATAAGATTCTATTTTTTTAAATTTTTCTACATAGAGATATACTTCCACTATGTTTCTCATATTAAATGAGTATTTATATCTAAATTTTCATGCATTCTAAAATAAAATATTTTTCTCCTAGTTTTATAATTTGTTTATTTTAAATTTATTATAAAGTATCAATTTTGATTCTTATTTCCAATGATTACTTTTTATAAAACTCATAAAAATGTTTTTCAACTAATTTATTTCCCGTTGACATATCTTATGATTGATTGAATTTATTATTAAAATATTATCATCCACATTATTTATTTTTATGACTTATATAATGTTTATTTAGGAAAAATATTCATCCCATCATTAAATTTTTCTTTTCAAATCAACCTCTATTGTAATAATGATTCTTCATCCAATATCATTATACTCTAAACAACCTATATTTCCTTTCATTTATTGATGGGTAAACACCTAAATTATATACATCTATTAATTTTGGTAATTTTTTACTAACCATGTAAACCTTTCCCTATACATTTTTGTTTTTATGGATTCTTACAAAAAAATATATTTTATTTATTGATTGGGGGAAAATTAAAAATATTTACTTATTATTATAATTTCGATGTATGTTGATTTATAATGAAGATTATTTATGTGTTATATTTCATATTAATTATTTCACAAGATGAATTCATTGGAATTAATTAGAAATTGGTGTGGCCTATTTATAACTATCCTCTCAATGCATCGATATATATCATGAGACCAACATGCATGGATATTTTGTTATATTTCAACCCAAAAAAAGAAATTTATTAGACATAGGGCCTTAACGGAAAGATCATGATGACATGGATTTGTAGTGTAATTATCTTATCTAGCATTATTCATTTTATCAATAATGAACTGGTTATTTTTATCCATATGGTGTTTTAATTTACATTGTTATCCATGGATATATTATGCTTTTAGTATCATTTCATGATGGAATTATTATTTGTTACCTATTACTTCCTTATTATTGGTGCTCGTGTTATTATTTCTTATGATTGTTTATTGTTATCTCTTATTCTTGCCATTAATGAACGTTTAATCTCATCCTTTATAATTTTTTCATTTTCCTTGGTGATGATGAAATGTATTACAAATGATATGTTTAATAGAATAACTTTTAAGGAGAATTTATGGGGGCTTTTAAAGACATATTATTGATTACATTGTTTCTTATATAATGAAAAAAATATTCATTAGTTGTAAAATACCGGGTCATTATTACTTTCTGATTTTTCATAAATCTCAAAAGGTCTAAACCTAAAAGGAATTGGGTATGTGTGTAATATGGTTTTTTCTTTATGTAATATAATTATGGGATAGTTATGACTAGGAATATAAAGTTTATATCAATGAAATTTTGTAATGATTCTATTTTTTATTACAGTTTTGGAGTTTGAGTTCATGGAACTGTAATATAATGTCCCCCTTTCACAATATGGTGCCTTTGTACCGTAGACACCACCACAGTCAACCATATTCCAAGCCTGGAAATTTTGGTTGGCCCATTTAGCACTGACACCAACCTTGAAACCACATAAAGAACTATAAATATGGATCCCCAAAATCATCTCAAAATTCCTGACAGATTCCTAATAAAACATTTATAGAGACCACTATGGTATATCCCCTTGGGATATAACATGGTCCCTCCCTCTTAGACACCCAATACACCAAAATCTCTTTGAGGTGTAATGTGTTCGGCTATGTGTAGCTACAATTTTAGGAAGGGGCCACTTGGACATTCTCCAAAACTTATTTAAGAACATGAACCACTAATCATGCCTTCTTCCACGTCAATAACATCTTCTAGTGATGATCAAACATAGAAAATTTCAATATGAGCCTTGATTCTCAAAAAAGAACCCTCACCAACCAAGAAAGAAAATTCTTTTTGAATATCACAACCCATATAGACATAAGATTATATAGTGTATTGTACAAATATAGATTTATGTGTGAATATCTATAATCTGATATAGAGTTTGAAATACATATTCCATGATATGTGATTTGATAAACTACCCTAAAAACTATTTGGTTTTTGTTTTTATTGATGTAAAAATTAATAATGGAGTCTTATTTGATACCTAGGTCTTGTGCATTGTTGAAAGTGGATACACCTACTATAGACAATGTGACATCGAGTAGGTTTTCAATAATAAAGATATATTAAGTGGTGACTTTTATTCATGTTGATGGTAGAGATGGATTCATGAGACATGTGGAGAAATTGGATATCCATGAAACCATCGTAAATGTGGTATATAAATAATAATTTTAATATATTGAAGGTGACACTCATAAATGAATATAAAATCTGGGAATTTGTAATATCCACCATCTAAGAATGGTCTAATATAAGACAAAGATTTTTTTTTGAAATAATAATATAATAATAGCGTATTATTTCTAGATTCCATTATAAAAAGATACAGGCAATTATTTATTTAAGGAAGTGGTCAAGAATAAAAAAGTGAGGAAAATAAATGTTATTATATTTAAATAAATTTATGAAAAAAATACCTTCATGAAAATGAAAAAATTATTTTAGAGAGATGAAGACACGATGAGAGACAATCTATCAATAGAGAAGAGAAATCTCCCTTCTAATTTCATTCATGCTTATTTTTTACTTGTAATTCATGGAATATTTTCTATGATTAGTTGAATCAAGTATACATTAATCTTTTAGAATAACAAGACTATTTTAATTGTATTTTCCTCCATTATTCTGGTGATTTATTTCCTTAATTTGACTATGTTCTCTTATTTACATTTATATTTAGAATAATTTTTTTCTAAACATTAAAAAAGCATTGATAGTTGTGATTATTTTCATGACTCATTTTTATTATTGAAACATTGCATATAAATAATTTTTGAGACAAATAATTTATTTCATTGATGAGTAATCTCATCAATATTGAATGAAAGTTTTATTTTGAGGATGATGAATATCACATCATTTTTATTGTTGAATTTAATTCGATAATTCAGATATGATAAAATTAAATAATTAGTATGTTTATTTTATTAACAATGTTTACTAAAAAAATTTATTGATGTTATATCTCATTAAAATATTTTTAAAATAGAGAAATATATTTTAAATCAATAAAAATTAGAAGTATCCTAGTCAATAATATATTCAAGACATGTAAGAAAATATTTAACTACACATTCCACATATATTATATCGACATTTTCATTAGTAAACATCATTATTTCACACATCACATCACATTAATTTCACCGTTTTGGAAATGGATTTTTTATGATTCTTCTTAGATTGATTTTTTGTTTGAATTTATAATTTTATTTTCCAAAAATAATACATTTATTTTCCCATAGAGTTAATCCTTAATCATTATAAAAGGTAGGGTTGTTTATCATATTAAAATAATATTTTGATATCTTCTAATGATAATGGTGATTGATCTTCTCTTGGATTTCCTTCACAGTTAATTTAAAAAAGATTCAGATGTAAGAAAATATACTAACTATAATATGATATTTTTAGGATATTTTTATGTATTTAAATGCTCAAAGTATCGATAATGGTGAAATAAACTGATACTCAAGGTAATTAATGTTTATACATTACCATTAAAGTTATCTTATAAAGTGATAAAATTTCTATGTAAGGGTAGAATACAATCATCCTTTGGGAACCAATTTATTCAATGATTCTATTTTGACAATATTGAACATTTTAGATATATATTACCTTATTTTTATTGTTTTCATAAGAAGATTTATAATATTATGACCATTGATGAACTACCCCATCAATTTACTCTACCTCAAAATTAATTTTCTCTAATATAACAATAGGATATAAGAGTCTTGTAACCACCATAATAAGGTTGTAATATAAGATCAAATTTTATAGGAGATCAACATCAATAGGGATAAATAAAAGTCTATAAATTAGCTACAATATTATCCTAGTACACCTTAAGAGGGGATGGGTAATTAGGGTTTCATGTTTTCTCTTTAAATGAGATGGATCTTGTCCACATGTTGGTAGGAGCCTATTAAATCTTCCTGATGGAAGAGTGAAATTGTCAAAATACCCAAATGAAGAAAAATTAGCATGATACAACAGTTTTACATGGTTCACAAGTAAGTGATAGTCCATAGAGAATATTCTTATAGGGAATTAGTCATACCTGGATCCACTATGAATAACTTGTTATTATGAAGTACAAATGTTCATTCATGGTAACTCTATGATAGGAACTTAGAATTTACAAGAATTATATGTTTAGAACTCTACCTTCCTCAGATCACTTCTATTGAATCCTCCTCACCCAGTTCTTTGGGGAAAGTCACACTCATTTTATCGACCTGGATGTTTCTTTAATAGATTAGGAATTTTAGTCCTTTTTCCTTGATTAACAATAGAATAATCATTCACTATAGTTCTAAATTGATGCACTTGAAATCATTGTTCACTTAAGCTAGATTCCCAACACTATTGTTTGTGAAGCTCACATCCTTTACAAAACCCCCTTTTTTCAATTAAATATCAACATTCATAGGCACAAAAAATTTTATGAAGCTCTCTACCTTAACAAATCTACCAACCATAAAAAAGTATCAAAAAATCATGAATATCCTAGACTTCTCAAATACCCTATTATGAAATACATTAATTTTAATTAACTTTAAACCATACTTTTCAAAAATACTGAGTTAGTGAAGAGTTCCAATTTTGTAAAAGGAATTTCTTTGAAATATTATTTCCTAAAATCAAAGTGTTTCACCCTTTATAAAAATTATCTCCTTGTACAAATGATGGGGTTGGACACCTATTTATAGAAATTACATATCTAGAAGCATTTAATCCCTCCATATCTTTTTCTCAAACCTCTACCTTCATTCTTTCAAAGCTCATAGTATTCATGAAGCACCATAAAAAATTACCCATTCGTGAAGATGCTCATAATGCATAGATATTGTTAAATCATCATTAATTCATGAACCTTCAATAGTTGCTGACACTGGAGGCCTTAAAAAAGCTCCATAACTTTTAGAAACTCCAATATTCATTAATTCCATTCATTTCATATATTTTTGATGAGTAAATCCTGAAAAAATACATTTCATAAATCTTGTCCCTTCATCCAGATTCAGAGCTCAAAAATTTGGAAAACAATAGAAAATGATACCACTATTAAAACTATAGCATCCCTAACCATTAAATCACATATCATGAAAACCCCTAGTTCAGTCTAGTGTTTATTGAAAAAAAACAAAATACAATCCATTTCTAGATGTGAAAAACCATGGTTCTAATAATCTCCCCTTTTGGGTTTGTCGGTATTCTATAGATAAATTAAATAAATCAACAACCTTGACCATAAGACTAATTTATGTGAAATTATTCATCCATAACATTAATCCTATGTGATAAAAGATCAATATATTGAAAAATATTGTTAAAAGAGAATTTTATTCTTTGATTGACCACTGAGCAACCCAAAAACCTATAATTTTTTTAATTTCACTTATCTAATCTTTTGAGAATAATCCCAAAGAACCTATATTTGTACTTTTATTTCATAAAATAAACTTTACCTAGATTATATTATCCCTATATACCAACATCACATCCACAAATAGATTAAAAAAATTAACACGAATTGGGAGAGGGGAAAAATTATATCCTCCTCATGCACTGGGAGATGGTTGAACACCGAGGTTCAACCGATATTTCTTGGACATATTTATTTCCACGGACTTAGTCAACATGTCAGATAATTGATCATTATTTCCAAAATTTTCCATGTTAATTACACATTGTTCATGTTTTTCTTTGATGAAGTCATATCTAATATTATTATGTTTGGTACGAGAGTGTTGAACCAGATTTTTCAAATGATCGATCACACTCTTATTATAACCATGTATCACCATTTTCTATTTTACCTCATCACCATTATCAATAAACTATTTATTCATCCAAAATAACTAAGTGCATGAATTTTTTAAAGAGATCTACTCTTATTTGGATGGGAAAATAGAATTTATTTCTTGTTTCATTCTCAACCATCCCACACTTTTGCTTCCAATAAAGAAATCACCACCACTTATGGAATATCTATACACCACATATCTTACCCAGTAAACATCATAAAATTTCTATAATTAATTATCTATTCCTTATAATAATTATAAGACATGCATGAGAGTGCCTTGAATTTACATCATGTTTCTTTTAACTACTTCCAAATTATCTTCTTTTGGATTTCTTTGAAAGAGAGCTCTCAAACATGGTATAAAAAATATCTAGATGTGTTGTAGTAAAATTTTAATATATTTAAATGATTAAAATATAAAATTTGGGGTCCATAGATTTAATAGAATTATTATATCAAATATTTTTCCCAACTGCAATTGATGTCTACACTAGTTTAGAGTCATGCATGTTGAATTTATTCAGAATATCTTTTGTATAATTTTCTTCATAAATGAAGGTTTATTTATAATTTTGAATCACTTGTAGTACCAAAATGTATGTGGGTTAATTAATCCTGGAAATTTGAAATTATAATTTCATGTTATTAGAAAAAATTTACACTGATCCTTGTGTGTATCATCCAAATATATTATATAATCCTCATATATAAGAACCATAAATTAAACTTCATGTTATTTTTTCACATAATGATTTTGGTCGATACCTCCTATATTAAATTATAGCTTCATCAAAAAGGAATATATCTAAGAATACCTTGATCATGGTGTATGATTTACACCGTATAGATCCTTCTTTAATATAGAAACCTTTATTTCATTATTTACAATCATAAATCCCACTATTGTTCAATGTAGATGTCTTCTTCTAGAAAACCAATTAAAATTTCAATTTGACATCAATTTGAAAAAAAATAACCAATTTTAATCTATTTTTCTAGGAATAGAATAATAAAATATACTGGAGCTATTAGATAAAATGATTCTTCAATATCAGTTCCTTCAATCTTTGCATATCCCTTACACACCAGGAAATCCTTATTTCTGATCATGTTTACCAACTCATATTTTTTTTATAATATAATATTTTCAATTCAAATTTTTATTTTCTGGTATCCTAATAAAATCCATTGTATGTTTTTATCACTATGATCTAGTTATTCAACTAATTCTTTAAACCACGATTCATTCTTCACTTCTTCTTTTAACGAGATGGGTTTCACAATTGATAGTATGTAAAAGTGAGTGTCCTTCCTCATTTTCTTTAGTGGTGTATGAGAAGTACATTCCTATTTCGCTTCATCAAATTATAATCTTTTATTTTATATTTGAGGTTATAGTATAGTTTACTAAACAGTGGTTTCCCCTTATGAATCTTCTTCTAAGTCATAATCATTTTTAAAGCCCTAAATGTTTGGAAATCCACCCAAAGTTTGTGTATCTGAATCTATCCCTTGTCGATTTTTTTCATCATAATCAATCATATCAATATATAAGATGCTAAAATTATTTTCTTATCCAAAATTATTTTTATATGATTTCTCTCCACAATCATTATTAGATGGTTATTGTATAACT
The DNA here is from genome assembly GCA_963277665.1 of Viscum album. Taxonomy (NCBI): domain Eukaryota; kingdom Viridiplantae; phylum Streptophyta; class Magnoliopsida; order Santalales; family Viscaceae; genus Viscum; species Viscum album. The sequence continues at coordinate 2,009,713,396 of OY728121.1, read as the reverse complement.
TTTTTTACTCTTCATTTAATATCTATGGAAAATTCCTTCATCTTCATCATCACCATATTCACCTTGATTTCCATGTTTCAGAATATATATTTATTTCCAAAAACATGAAAATACTTCATAGAGGGAATCCTTCCATGAAATATATCATATGGTGTCCTTTAATCTCCTATAAATATCCATATTTGATTTTGAGTGTACACTACTACTTGAATAGCCTCCTTTGAGTAATGAAGATAAATACCACTCTCAATCAATATAGTTATGGCCACATAATTCACTTGTCAATTTCTTCATTCAATGGTTATATTTTTTTGAGGTGTTATCACTAAGAAAACTTCATGAATAATCCCACATTTTTAGTTAATTTTCAAATTCAATAAATTTTTACTCTATTCTATTTACATATCATAAAATATTGATTGTGTATCCAATTTCATTCTCAACTCTTTGGAGATAATTCTTCATGAATTATAGGAATTTCTATTTTCATTTCATAAATATTAGACATTCAATTTTAGTATATTAATTAATGAAAATAATTTAGTTCCACTCCCTATAATTTATATCAAACGTTTTTATACTAAACACATAAGTGGGGATGATACCATATAGTTTCATTGTCATTTTTTCTTCAGAATATAAGAATTACAACCCATGTTCCCTCATTTTAAAGAATCAAATGTCTTTTCTCGGTCAATCTTTAGATTGGGAATGTAAAAAAATAACAATTAGTTGTGATATGTTCTATTTTCCTTGTTGATTAATGTTATTCAAACACTATTTCTACAAGTTTTTTTCCTCATCAATTGTCAAGAAGAAATTGTTTTATTTACTATCAATATGTTACCAATTTTAGTTAGTCATGTATCCTTTCATAAGATAATTACCTTTCTCTCATTTTATAGTTCACCCATTATGATTAAATTTCACTACCAGTCATAAGTCATAGAGTTTAACCATACATAAGAGATTATGATGAAAACCATCCATGTAGAAAGCTTTTGTCTTCATTAGCTCATCATTTTCTAATTCTATATTAAAACATCCTTTGATCTTTAGAGAATTTTTTTTCATGAATCTCACTATTCTATGAACCATTTTCATTAAATTTTTCAACCAATTTGCCTTTGCTATTACATGGTATAATCATAACGTATCATGAATTCTGGTGCTATTATATTTTGAAGATTTCGGGGTGATTTCTCAAAGGTTTTCTTTATTGATATTCCTTTTCCCTTCTATGAGATACCTAACTGAGTGGAGTCAAATGATGGCCTCTCAAATATATTTTTAAAATAAATGGGTTCATCATACTCATATACATCTTCTATAGGATAAAACCTATTTTCAATGGTATTTCTTCTTGGTTGAACTATATTGACTAGTCTCAAAGTTCATTATTTATTTTTCCAACGTTTCCTATTCCTATAATGACTAGCTTTACAAACAAATTTAAAATAGTGAAAAAAATATCCATAGATATAAATTGATGGAAATGGTATTATTCCCATTGGTTGACTTATAGGTGCTTCCCCATTCAGATATCTCCTTGGAACGTCTGATTAATACTATGTATTGATAATAAAGCCACTAGATTGAAGTTTCATGAGAGGAAATATCGTCTCACTTTTAGTCCGCCACATGTCTCCGTTCGTACGTGTACTTGAGTGGATTTATACTTTCGATACATGAGGATTATTTAAATCTATTAAATTTTTTTGGTTCGAAGATTTCATTTTCAAGACATCGAGTGCCTTTTTGATATGCCTAACTGTCTACTTCCCTTTAATTTGTAACATCCAATTTCTAGACTTTGATGTTTCTATATCATATCCAATTACACTTTTTCCCATTAAAAATGATATTTGATCAAATGAGTATTTTTATTGTCCTTCGTAAACATGTTTACCTCCTTTTAAATGCTCTGCATCGAAAAATATTCCAAACTATAGTTTCTTCATTATTTCCAATGACTGATATTTGGTTTCCCATTTAATCAATAATGTAATGAATTATTCTTCAAGGACCTCAACTATATTTTCATTTTCATCCTATATTATCTAATTTCATTGATGAATTTTTATTTCTCTTAAATCCTAAGTTTAAATTATAATACATATTCTGATATTTAAAGAGTTGTCACATGTTCCTCTTCCTCTCTTTACAATTGGTCAATTTCTAATTCAAGATCATATACTTTCTCAAATGAATCATTAAACAAATATCCCATATTTCTAGTATTATTTCACTGAATATTATTCTTCTTAAGATCACCCCAAATATCAACCTTGATTTCTACAACACCATTTTATTGATTATATTAATCTTTTGTAGGATTTAACTTTTCAACTGTAGCCATCATAGACACTTAAATATATGATTTAATCTATAGTTCTTCATCCTTCAAAAATCATTATTATCTTGTACCTCTTTACAAATGAATCTATATACTTGTAATTTATTTCTTGATTTAAAGTATCCCTTTTTTTGGTTCCACCCAAAAGACCAATAATTGACTTCTACTTCACTTTATACATAATAAAAACTCTTTGAACACTGAGTGGTACTATTCCCTACATTACCACACTAAAAACAATACAATGGAAGATTTCCTTCAAATATCCATTTTTCACTCTTGAGTTTATTGAAAGAGAAAGATAAATAATTTCATCTTAATATACCTCACTAACTATATGAATATCTTGTTTTTTAAATGGATTTTAATTCAATTTCTTTACTTAATCAAGTTGATCCATCTTCCAGTTTGACTCTAATATCATAAACCACTAGGATACTAAACAGTTCATCAAGAAAAATCTTAGACAAATATCTTCCTAAAGGGATTAAATTTTAGTATCATATAGTGGTGGGATTATTCCAAATATTTTATTCGCAATTTCAATATCCTTCATTTCTTCCCCAAGTCCTTAAATTACTTCGAAAAATTCAGTTATGCAATTAAAGAAAATAATATCATTTTGATACGGAAGCATTTTCAAATCATTGAACAAATTGTGAAATACTTGATGTTTGTCCTCCATTTCGTTTTTATAACCTTCATATATATTTTATATTTCTATGCCCATGGAATTGGATTTAGTGAAAATTATCAATTTCAAATAGATTTCATCAAATAATTTTGTTGTAAGAGCATTTTGAGATTTGTAATTAGCATCAACAATTTTCCTATCTATTTTAGTCATAGAATGAACTATCACCTCAGTGACCAAAATCCCATGAGATTTGGAACATAGAACTTCCATTCCAGGGGATTAAAAATGAAATCTAATTACAATCTTCTAGATATGAATGTTACTTCAAACAAAAAGTGAAACTCCCTAAACATTCATGAAATTCTCCATAAAAAACATACGATGAGTTTAACACCACTAACGTGTTTTCTCGGATATCATATATAGGGATTGAGAACACCCTAAGAAGTGAGGGGTGATTCATGGTGTCAAAAGTTTCTTTAAATGAGAAAAATAGTATCCCTACATTGGTTGGATCCTATTTAAACATTCTGATTGAATCATTTATTTATCATACAACCAGATCTAGAAAAATAATCATGAAGAATCAGTTTCACTTGTTTCACCATGAAGGGATAGTCCATGGAGATTACGCCGATAGTGCATTGTTCATACCTAAATCCACTATGCTTCTGTAGTTATTATGGAGTATAAATGTTCTTACATGGGAACTTGGTTCCAGGGAAACTGCCTTTACAAGATGTTTTGTGTCATCACACTACCTCCGTCAGATCAATTACATTAATTCCCCCTTTCCCACAATGTTGGATAAATTCATACTATCGTTGTAAACAAGAATATAGCTTCAATGTATTATTCAATTAAGTCTTATTCACTAATTAACAGGAAAATATTCTTTAATCATAGTCCAGTATTTATGTACTTGATGGCGCTACTTAGTTATAAAAAATGTTCAACACTATTGTTCATAAAGTTACCAACCATCAAAAAACCACCTTTTCTGTTTCAAATAAATAACATCATTCATGAGAAAACTACCTTTGTAAAATCGCCTATCCTTTATAAAACTCTCAAACCATTCAAATCTACCAACAATCATGAATCTCCCAGCCTTTGTGAAGCTCCTATCCTTGTCAAATCTCCAAACAATCATAAAGAACCCATCCTACGTGAAACCCCATTTTCACAAATTCCATAGTTTTAATTTGTACTCCATAAAAAAATCAAAAATATTGAGTTCATTAAGGGTACTAGTTTTTCAAAATGAATTTATTTTTGAAGTTACTTCATGAAATAATTTTGTTCCACCCTTTCCCTAAATTTTATCTATGTCCAAATTATATTGGTGGAATCCAATTTATAGACCATTCCTTTAATAAAGCTTTCAATTCAAATATGGATATTTCCTAGACATATAATTTTATAATATTTAATCTCTTAGTATTAATGAAGCTCTAATTAAATTTCACCCATTTTAGAATATTCTCATAGATGTGTTGATACCACCACTCCATCGCCCATTCGTGAACCTATAGTCCTTTGTGTCACTAGATACCTTCACAAAACATCATATACTCATGAAACCCCAATATCCAAAAAATCAATTCCATTACAATATTTATGATGAGCCAATCTCGGAAATACAAATTTAAAAATTATTGTCTCTTCCTCCTAATTTTCATCTAAAAAATTCGGCGAACACTGAGAAATGACACCACTTTCAACATTGTAACCTCCTTCACCATTTTACTACTTTTCTTGCGTAATCCTTGATAAACCTAGTGTGTATTGAAAAAAAAACAAAAATAATAATAATTTTTCCATCTATGAAATACGATGGTTCAAAAAGGGAGAGGCCGGAAGAATGAATAATAATTACGAATAGATGGTAGAGGAAACATTCATTCTATGGAAGTTCATGAAGTAAGGAGCGAAGATATAGTTTGAGTCATGATTTATTATTTTTACACAAATTATTATACTTTGAATTATAATATTTTTTATATTATTTTATTTATCATTTTATTATAATTTTTATAAAATAATTGAATACATGAGCTTTAGAGATCAATAGAGATGACTACTCCAATGGGAGGACTGATATGGTTGTTCTGGGTGTTCTGTTATGGGTGTATTGATGGAAGAAAACTATTTAGATATAACTTATCCATTTTATTTATTCCTCCATAGATTGTTATCTTGGAATTTATTGGTTGTATTATATATTATCAATAGTTGTATCGTGTCTAATGTGTGTGATTTTCTCTAACATATAATGGAATTATGTGGAGTTTATTTGGGAAATAATTCTGTTTTATTTAATGTTTTGATTGAGCCACTAAATATTGAAACATAGATGGTGAATTTAAATACTTAAGAATCATATCTAAGTCATATTGATATCCCTATTCTATGAGGGATAGTGTTGATTCTTTTCTAGAGGAGGTCATGTGTTTACTACTAAGGTGAAGAAATGAATCTGATAAAGAGGTGTATTAATGTGTTTCTCCTAACATTAAGAAATCATATCGTACCAAACATAAAAATATATAACATTTGAGGAATAAAATAGTTAAATTATATAAATTTCATTTTATACAGCATATTTTCTCTTCATGGGATACACAATTATTTTTTTCATTACATGTAGAAAAATATTAATGTTGGGTATAGAATACAGATAGTTGAACTAGGTAAGGGTAAAGAATAATTATACCCTTACATAGATTTATGATACGTTTGATTACCTAAAACATTGTTGGTGAATATGAATAATTACGAATATTAGGAAAATATAGAGTGATATCCCTATGTTGTGAGGGATTATGTCGATGTTTTTCTTGACAAGTTTATGTGTTTACTATAAGGCGAGAAAATTAATTTAGGATAGAGGTGTATAAAGGTGTTTCACATACTACTAATAAATCCTATCATATAGTACCTAAAAATATATAAGAGTTGGGGAATCAAATTATTAAATTATATAATATGGATTTGATATAACATATTTTATCTTCATGGGATAGTCAATTATTTTTTGTATCAAAGGAGGAAAAAATATTTTGGTTGTAAACAGCATACTGATAGTTAAACCGAGTAAAGGTATAAAATCATTTTCATCATTCATGGATGATATGTTCGATTAGTTGAAAGGTTTGAGTTGGATTAATAATATTGGTTTATAATATGGATATCAATAAATAGGGCTTAGAGATGAGGATATACCGATGATGGATTTTCAATATATCTATAGACATTTCATGAATATGGTGATGTTTATTAGAATAATGATTATATCATTTGTGTTTATATGACTTATCAATAGTAATTTTCTACTTGATATTAATTATTGTTTTTACTTCCTCATTAATGATACTTACTTTTTCAATGATGGAAGATGAAAATCTAAAGAATCATAGGATGGTGTTCAATTTTCTTACAAAACATTAGTTGTATGGGAAGAAATATTCATATCCATTTTTTACATGTGAAGAACATTTTATATTCTATTACATTGTGAAGTAACATATATTAGTAGACCAGGTGAAGATGCAAGGAGTTACTACATGGAACAACTTGAAGAATTATTCTAAAGTGGATGTTTCATTTGGGATGGTTGTTTATTATAAGATGTCAGTACCCTTCATTACATATATTTAAACTACATAATAATATTTTTCTAAGAATTGAAATTGTCTCCTTGATGTAGGAATTTCAAGTTTCATTGGATAATCTAAAAGAGTAGTTGGTGAGTACTCTAATTTTATGATTACCTGTGGATGTTATTTTTATAAATTATATTTGAATTCATACCATTTGGGTTTTAAATATTTCATTGTTTTGGGGAGGGAAATAATTTATTATTAGAATGGATAGATATTTATTCTTCATTAACATAATTATATTACTCCTGATCTAAATGATTCAATGTTGTGTTTTCACTTAATATTATAATGAATTATTATTTGGGTGAATGTTTAATGGTATATACAACTGAGTGGTCCAGTGTATGGGGGTCGACCAATTGTAGTGGGTTTTCTCCCTAGTAGGGTGTATCTTATTGGATATTATCCATGTCTTGTAATGCTATGGTTATAACATAAACATAAAGTTGAATTCAATAATATAAAAAACCATTAGAGATTCTACATAGATTATATGTGTATGTGATATATATTTTAAATGAAGTATTTTGATTTATAGAATTTAATATGTGTGTAATTTCAATATGATTATGAAATCAATATTATAAATATTACATTGAAGCAAGATTGGATAACTGGGAATTCGATTTAGAAGTCATATGACAATGATTCTCATGAGGTTAGTGAGAAATAAACTGAAATGAAGTGATCAAAATCATTATATGATGATTATGAGAAGATTTATTAGTGAAGATATCTCTATTAGATGAAAATGACATATTAAATAGTGTTAAAGATGGTTAATTATCAGTTGGGATATATTACGGTAAATGTGTGAAGAGGTCAGATAGTTAATTTTGATTCACATAATATTTGGATATATTATAAAGAACTTTATGTGTTTATATATGGGATTATTTTTATTCATTAGTTTTTGAAGGAAAATTTTATTCATGTTTATGTGGGTATCTTAATGAAGTATCAAAATTATTTAATTCATTTTTGGTGGGTTATGATTAAGAAATTTGTTTTTGAGTTTTTGTTTATGTGTCTTGTGTGAGAAAATGTCAAATCTAAATATTTAGTTGAAGTTATATTTTATCCACCCTTGGATATTAAATAGAAAAAGTGGGAGGAAATTTCTAATGATTTATTTTGGGAATAAGAAAATATATAGGATTATTTGATTCTATTTGAGTTGTTATTGAATAATTGTTAATTTTGAATCATTTTTTATTAATTAAAAGTATATATTAATTGATATTTTAGTTAATACTAATGTAATTAAAGTGGTGAAACAGAATGGAGTTCCAAGTATGATATTATCTGATTATCATTGTTAGATTACATCATGTATTTGGTGGTAATTATATATAAATTTTATGTCCACTTATTCGTTAGAAATATATTTCACCCAAATACATATAAAATAATTTAGTGGAATTTTCAGAAATTAATGGGAATTTTGAGATACTTATCATAGATTTTGGTGGATTATGGTCAAATAAGCTTCCTTTTATTGTATTTTCATATAAAATCATTTTCATTTTTTCAATGGTATTACACCTTATGTGGCTTTGTATGTGAGATCATTTCACTCGTCTCTATGTTGAGTTGAGGTTGGTGAGGTAGATATAGTTGGGACATAGATTGAGATAGATATGGTTAAACATATATTGGTTTTACTAAATTATAAAATCAATGTTTATGGTATCATGAAATCCTATATGGATCCGAGGAGGAGACTATAAAAGATTTTTTTTATGGAGATCAAGTATTATTTTTAGTTCATCCATGATGTGTGTAAGATCCCATCCTTCTGTAGAGATGTATTGGGATTTTTTATAGATACCCTTTTGATTAATCTTGAGTAATTTTCAATTTGGTTGTAATTTGTTTGGTGTTTGGGTGAAAAATTGAGAAAATTAAAAGAAAAGGTGTTGTGAATGGTTAGCGCATGGTTAGAGAAAACCATGCACCCCATCTCAGCAAAATTTGTAGCCACGAACATAAGGGAATAGCAAAGTTGAAGCATAGTTTTTCAAATCGTGTGCACTCATAAAAGTATCCATGCACCCCCTAAAAAAAGGCATAGTTTGGGCGCATGGTTAGGGAAAACAATAAACCCCTTCCTAGTAAACCATGATTGAATTTTTAAAGCCCCGGGATATTAGATTTTAAATTACCCAAAACAACATTTTAATCCCTAATCAAACCAAACTCAGACCATTATGATTTCTTTTGATTTCAAAGCTTCCCAGATGGAATCCAGGCCATACCAACCTCTTTTCTTTAGGATTCAAATCCCAAATCGAATATCCTCACCTCTCCCTATAATTGAGTTCTATCTCGCTCACTTTCCTATTTATCTAACATTTTTAAACTATTATTTTGGTGGTTTTCATGCTATTTTGGGATAGATCAAGATTTAGTATTGTGGATCTAAATCTTGTATTATAGATTTATAAATAAAATAAAGATATCCTGACTTATATGATCTTCATTTAGGGTTATATATTTCGATGTCGTACTATGTCGTTACTCTATTGAATAATGAATATTTTCATTAGGTGATTAACCATCAACAAATTGAGTGATGTTGTATGATTTTCCAATCCAACAGTCATGATTTTGAATACGTGGATAGAATTTGTAGAATTTCTCGATATGTTTATGAATAAAATTTCCTAATGTAATTAATTAATTTGGTTAATTAATTAATTAAGGAATTGTGAAATTGGTGAATTTGGGATAATTAATTGTGGAGTAAATTACAATAAATCAGGATTCCTGAGTGAGATAATTAATTGTGCAATTAATTATAAGATATTGATGTTATGAATTGAGATAATTAATTGTGGAATTATTTTTTGGTATATGTGATTTTTTATTAGAAGGAATTTGATTAATTAATTGTGGAAACTAATTAATGAGATGAATATGATTAATTAATTTGAGAATTAATTAATGGAATAAATAAGATTTTTTTTTAGTTTAATAATTAAGGTGGTTGATGAGGTTAATTAATTTTTTAATTAATTGAAGCATAATTGTGATTATTTAACATTGTATTAATTAATGGGAGTTATTGATATTAGAAGATTAATGTTGGATAATATTTATTGATATGATATAGAAAATCATATGATATTGTGATATATGAGATATATGTGATTGAATGATATAAGTGTGTGGGACATGGAATAATGCTCCAAATACTAATCGATTGAAAAAGTTAACGCATATGAATATTGTATGGGACATGGACCGATGCTCCAAATACCCATGGGGTCTGGGACATGGACTGACACTCCTTATACCCATAGGGTTCAAGACATGACATTCTACACCCATAAGACTTACATTGGAATATTTTTTCAATTATCCATATTAGTAAATTGATATGAAATGGATAATGTAAGACCATTTATTAATTGAATTGTGAATTGATGATGGTAATGGTTTAAACTCTGGAATCGGCCAAAGTATGTATTGAGGTTAAGGTGTCCTTGGGAACCCAGGGGTTTCTATGTTTAAATAAATAATAATTGATAATGTGATAAATTTTTAGTTATGTATTGTACTTATTTCCACACATAACTACATGCATTGTTATTGACTGGATATTTTTTAGGTACCAGAGGTGGGGGCATACTGAGGTGTTCAAGTTATTCCAGAATAATACAAAGATATATCAAGAGAGGGATAAATTGTTTCTTTTTGTTAATCTTCATTGATTTTAGATTTTTACACACATTTTGACTTATGCACAAATTTAGTGTTTTATATATATGAAATATGATTAGTGGATAAGTATAATGAAGGAATAGATAAATTTTATAGTGGTTTAGGGCACAAGTATCCCCTTTACAACACCACCAACATCCTCTCTGTGAGCTGGTGAATTTCACTAGAAAGGCCATAGTATCACGGGACCTTCAAATCAAAAAATGTGTGTAGGCAGTTGACACCATTACAAAGGATAAAATAGAGCCTTCTTGTTCACATATACAGAACCAATATTTCACATATTACTAAAAGAAACTGAAACTTAACCAAAAATATGTATGAGTAGCTAATACACCAAAAAATAAAATGAGATTTGATTTGTTGATGGTTCAGGGTAAACTTCACAGTTGCAGCAACAATTGACAGTATATTGATCATCATCATCAAAAAAGAAAATCTTAAAGAAAAAATAACTCTGAATCGATCATGTTTTTAAATGATATTAAATTTGAATATCAAAAAAATAGAATAAAAAATATTACAGTAGTATGGGGATGAAAAAATATATATCCAAAGTGTAACATCTTCCCAAAAATAATAGAGTCAATAATTTGTGGTTGTAGTAATATAAAAGATATTCACAGAAATAAATTTGTATGTATGTGTGTTTCAAAAATAAATTGTGATAGAATATATAGAGTTGATAGCTTGCATCGGTATTCCATATCTAAAAAATCGCATGATAGAATACAAAACGTCAAATTCAAATTTTCCAGGGGAGTCGTAACTTCCATTAAGAATAGGAGTGATTTTACTTATTGAATATGGTAATTTGAATAAATAATTATGATTCTTTTAATAATTTGTAGAAAATGATTCAATTATCCTAATATTATGTCAATATCATTTCATAAATCTTGGATAAAATCACAAATTTACAACTACACTGTTGAATATTCAAATGTAGGGTTCAACTACGTTTATTAGGTTTCCTTTGTGTAGTGTAGGGTGCTTCTAAAATAGCATTGGGTTCATTTACATATCACAGAAATCCTACGATTTTATATTTCCTTAACCATGATTTTATATATATATGTAATGTAAGGATTAAATTTAACATAGGGATGAGAATTTGTACATTCATCCTTTCAATGTAAGATTGATTCCAAATGTAAGGTTGATAAACCATAGGTTCAATCTCTAAAAATTTGGGTATGAACTATGATTCCAGACATTAATGTTGGGTTGATATAACAACTTTTTAATATATATCATTGGTTTATTTATCCATATGCAAATTTTAACTACCCATCATAATGTAGGGATGATGAACCATTCATTCATTCAATGAACGTAGGGTTTTAATAGTGTTCCTTGAACACGTCCCATAGCATGAAATTCCATATAAGTAATTCTAAAACATAATTAAATAAAATTAATTAAAAAATAAACAAGGGTATTTTTAAGAATCAAAATCAACAATATTTAGAGAGTATTTTTAATAAAATACATGCCCAATAATATCCCCATTTTTTATGATCACAAAACTCATAAAGTAATTTAAATAAAATATAGGATTTTTAAACACTAAAAAATGTATTATGTGAAAATTGAATTTTTATTTCATATTATTATTTCGAATATATGAAATATATACTTTAAAAATTGTGAAATAATATTGTGTTTACCAAGTTTTCTCCCCCTTTTGGGAAATATGAAAATATATCATATAAAAAATGGAATAAAACACATTTAATTTTTCACAGAATAATAAAGGAATGATTATTGAAACTGGTAGAAGATAGATGAATTTATTATAGGAATTTAATAATTTAGTAATAAATAAATTAAAAAAATAAATCTAAATGAAATTCAAATAAATAAAAATAACATAGAGTAAATTGAAATCAAAATCCAGTGTTTTGAAAATTTATTTGATTCCACCTGTTAACATATGGAATATTTTTAGAAGGTTGTGATTTGGTTATATAAGACCCCAACATTAAAAATTACTTAATTTTGAGATAATTCAATAATTTGAATTTAATTCACATCTAGGATCTTTTCATGTTTAGATCATTAGAAAATTAGGTCATAACTTATACATAACATCATGAATATTACAAGTAGACACTTCTACTCACTAACCATTTTGTTCATAAAAAAATCGTTAAAAAAAGAAACATAACATCTTTTTGTGTTCTAACTGAATAATTATATCTTAATCCCATCCTTAACTATATTCTTTTTTATGTCCTCTGAAAAACATTTCAAAACTTGGGATGAGCATAAAAAGCTCAATAAGGGATACAAAAATAATGAAAACTGTTAGTCTCGCAATAACATGAAAACTATAAATAATTTATCATAAAGTAATAGCTTTCACCTTTAAGAGGTAGTAAATATACATCACTGAATATAAGCTCATTACTTACCCTTTTTGTAACTATAATATTACGATAAATCCCATAGAAATCTACATATGACATATAAAGGTAACATGGGACATAAACAGACTTAAATGGAATTACCATACAGTTAACATACACACATATCACTAATTGGAATAGCCATACAACAGAATTCCATACCCAATTCATTGGATTGTATAATGTAACCACCCTTCCTTGGTTTATTATGGAACCACCCATCATTTGATTTATCTCATAAAAACACATCATTGGTTAATCACGTAACCACCTGTCAAATGTTTGAGTTCCATTATATAATCATAACACATAAAATATTGCAAATATAAACATTTCACTAATAACATTTCATTTGAAATAAAAAAGAAATAATTTCAAGATATTGAGATATTCAATCCAATTCAAAAAATCATTTTTAATACAAAAACACCCAAAAATTGAATAATGGATTTATTATCATTTTAAAAACATTAATACTAACAGAGGAATAAAAATATCAAATAATTATTATGGAGGCCAAGAGGTCATAGTCGCCACATACATTAAAAACATATCTTTTGTCATTTATTAAAATTATTCCTAGAAAAAAGATTCCCTTTGAATGAAATTAAAAGTCAAAGGGGTTTATTTTACACCATATAAAATAATGAGGTGTGCATTGTAAACACCTGACCTTATTTCATTACCTAATCATTAATTTACTAAAGAAATATCTTCCTTTCACATTGATGATATTTTCATGTTTTGATATTTAGAGAATTTGGACATAAAACATTTATATCGTTTATCATTAATACAGAGTGGATACCATAAAAACAATATTCATTTCTTCCAAAATATAAAAATTTTCAAATATAACATAATTCTCTTTGAGAATTATTCAATAATTAAACATTGATTCCTTATTTTTCCTAAATATCCTTATAACCTGTTAAAATCATTGAAAACCATGGGATGAGAAGAAACTTTTAGTAAGTGATATGAAAAAAGAAATAATATATTAGTCCATGAATTCTTATAACATATGAAATCATTTTCAAAATACATAATTCTATCCCATATATATACTTACTTTGTGAAACATGATATTTCCACAAGATCCAACAAAACATAAGAACATAAATAGAACCATAAAGTATTTTTGGGGCATTACTTACATAATCTTGTAACCCTCTCAGGTACCATATAATTTGTAACGCTCACGGCACCTTACAATTTGTCTATCCATCACATTTACACTTGGAGTAACCATACGACCAACCTCCAACTAACACATACCAAATTAATAGAAGGGAGATATAGGTCCCACCCATCCTCATAAAAAATTCACAAAAACCAGAACACAATTATACAACATGAATAATTTCAAAAAAACATTGTTGTTGAATCTTGTTAAATATATTTCTTAAAAGAGGATTTCAAAAGTAAAACCCCTTACAAAAATCATATTATTGAAGTGAGACTTAATAGATTGGATGTAATATTTATATAGATGGTAAATAGACATAATTAAACCTATTATAAACAAAAATCCTCAGACAAAAAAATTTTAATACCACAAAAATAATTAAGTAGAAAGTTAACCCAAAGAATAGAAATCGGGTTAAGAATTCCCTTACCTGAGGTTTGTCGTACATAATACTTGTTTAAAGATCCTGTATAATGGTTAAAATAGTTTTATTATTATCTTAAGGAAACATATTCATATTTAAAATATCTTATATGATAATTTTATTACATCATTTAACCTTTTAATTGTTAGTATTTTGTTCCTTGCATTGTTTTGGTTGTGTAATTTACATGTTTTCAATGATAGGTTCATGATGGATGCTCTTGTCGATTTGAAGTGACAATGAAGAATTGGAATGGATTAGTATTTAAATATTTCCAGAAACATAAATTATACCATTTATCATTTTGAATTCTTAAATTATGATAATTCATAATTTAAAACATTAATGATTTTCTTTTAGATCATCTTAGTGGTCCATTGATAATAACAACCTCATTTTGTATTATAAATTAAAACCATGTGTAAAAAACAATTAAAAACCATGTATGAGATATAATACATATATTATAACCCTCTTTTACCATAAATTTTTTTTAATGACTAGACCTGAATAAATTAAAGCAAATTTTAATCACTTCGCCCACAATTTCAATAATTCGACACATCAAAGACACTGTTTTTAGTCCTTCAATAAGTGGGAGAGGAGAAGAAATGTAATGGTGAATATAACATAAACATGATGAAATAAAGAATATTTAAGATATTGGATCACTAATGAACTTTGGATAAGGGGATGATAGGAAATTAAAATAAAATAAAGGAACACTAAATAAAATAATGTTTAGAAATCCCTTATGAAAATTCAGCACCCTCACGGCATCGCTTAAAATTTCATAAAATATTTTGATGAGAGAAAAGTGGAATCTAATAATTATTAAATAATATGGAAATTAATGGGGATATTTAATGACATATCCCAACATAATCCAAAGGAAATTAAAAATAATAACATAAAATGAAAGAAAAGAAAGAAAACAAAAGAGGATGTTTACCTCCAAATCTCTTCTTCTTGAGATCCATATTCATGCCTTTGGTGTTGTCCATTTGGTGTGACTATAATATCTAGGACGTAGAGAAGATCCTTAGGCAGATTATTGGGCATAAAATTGGTAAGGATCAAGGGTTGAGAGGTGTGGGAGGACAAGGGGAATGTGGGTGGTATTTATAGTGAAGATGAGGAGGTATTTGTCATTATTTTAATCATTATGATAATATTTTTGCTCAAGACTATGAAAGAATATGAATAATATTAATTCATGTTACCCAAAATAGTAATAATGACATGTGAGTTTGTTAAAAGTGGTCTTACATCACTTATGTAGTCATAAATAGTGTATTTAACTGATAATTTGAATATACGATATTTTACCGTATCTCACTATTCATTAAAAATTCTAGAAATTCAGAAAATTACCAAAAAATCACCCTTAACATTTTTTGACCTGTATAATAAAAAAATGAACTCAATTTTTCAAAAATAATTTTCTAGATATTTTTAATTTAATTTTTAAATAAAATCATACTTTATTCAAAAAATAGCAACTTTAATTATATAACTGCTTTTATATCACATTGAAAAATTAAACAAGATTTAATTATCTTAAATCCTTAAGAACATAAAATATTAATACAATTAACTTTTCATTAGGGTCATATTACTGTTCATATTACTATTCATAAGGGTATGTTACTATTCATCAAAAATCACGTTGGTTCCATTAGACTCTGAATAACTTACAGATCACAATTATAGATGACATCTTTTTTGAAATTCAAAACATAGAAGATATAAAATTATTTTTAAAGGATAGATATAAAAATCTTCTTAAAAAAAGTTTCATGCATTTCAATTTATTTTTAGAAAACATTAGTGTGTTACATGTATTATCTAAATATGCCTCAATGAAACGAGATTGAGACGAAGTCCCTTATCATATGTCCGACGTCACTTGTTCATTCTTTATATCCTTAATAATAAACTTATTTTAATTTATACTTTATTTAAAACATTTTTAAAGATTATTTTTCCTTTTATATCACTTATTACTGTGATATAACAATTATATCATTATTAAAGTTCACAACGGTTGTTTTGTCGATGTTCAGTACTTGAGTCAAAATTGGACATGTCATAATTACAAATTGTTCATGTGGTTAAAAGTAAATTATCTCCAGAATAATATTCAAGATTTAATATATACATATTTAGATCCAGTAAATATGTATTTAGAATATTCTATAACATTTTGATATAAGAAATGAAATGCACCGTTCATGGAGACGGTAAGCTGTACGTACACATGAATGCTACTTTCATTTCCTTTTCATATTTAAAGGAATGGAAACTAAATGATACCTAGGAATATTATGATTCTAGTATAATATAATTTGATATATATGTTACATAAGTTCATTAATTCCATCATTTATACATTCCATGTATGGCATGAACGAGTCATATCACTTTGAGGGGGTGGTAGTCCGCACTTCCTCAAATGAAATTATCATAATTACGCATCATGAAAAGCATAAAAGTATGTTTTTAAATAAACAATATAGTATAATAGAGACAATATAAATAAAATATATATCATATATATATACAGTTCCCTCATAATGGCCACCATGAGAAGTGGTAGGGGAAAATCGAACAATCATCATTTCTTGAGGCAACAGTTCACCGTACACAAAAACAATATGTTTGTATCCATTATATGGAGTTGTGTGTGAGATTAGATAGAATAATTATCATAAAAATATCCTATTATATTTAGTATACTGGTTTTTTATTTAATAAAATAATAATAATTGAATAGAGTGTGGTGAATTAAATAAAGGAAAGGAACTTTAGAGAATATGTTGCCTCTTAAAATTTGCAACTCCCATTGATTTGAGCCAAAAGGGTTTATTGAATTGACATATTCCCAAGGTAATGCTTATATGATGGAATAGAGGGATTTTTGGAGATTATTTGGGAAGATTTTGGATGAGCCAAGGATCTTGAGAGGTTTTTATTAAATGGGTATAGGTGATGCCCTTTTATTAGAGGGCGGAGGGTCACTTTAGGAAGGAATTAAAATATTATTTTATTATAAAATAATTTTTCAGTTTAAAATGGTTCCAAAGTCATTTATTTCAAAGATAATATGTTTTTTGGATGAGAAACATTCATCCAATAGGTCTTAGAGAAGTATATGTCACAAATGTTACTTTATCTTTTAGCATTAACCCTTAGTTAACTAATTTAACTCTCACCATGTCTTCTTGTATATTTATAATGTATGGTCAATATACTTACAATATAAACTAAAGTGGATCATTAATGTAATTTTAAACATTATATAAGTAATTTATTCTAATATTATATTTTTATGACTAATATATTATTTAATAAAATAGAATTTGTTTTAAAAACTCTTTTATGTCAATTTATATACTATTCATATAATGACATTTTTAAAATACATAACAACTTGACTATTTCGAAAAATAATAATTAATTAAAATATAACAAGTCATTATATTTTATAAAATTAAAGGATGACCTAAAATGTATCGAAATAATTATTTTATTATTTATAATATCATTTATTTAAATCATTCATTAATAAGGTAATAACTACAACATCATTCTATCATAAATAAACTTATTTATTTGATGTATAAAAATTATAAATAAAATACCATGATGTTAGAAATATTTTTATATTTATAATGACTATATGTAGTCAAAAATATCACTTATATAACCCCATATAAATTTTTTTAGGAAAATATATATGTTTTTGTTATATTTTTTTTACCTTAAATTAATTATTATAAAATGCCATTTTCACAACCAAGTGGATCCATGGGGACCCAAAATAGACCCAAGGATTCCCATGGTCAGAAATATCTCATCCTAGGAGATTAGGACACATGTTAGGATAGTTTAATATTATTATAATATTATGTTTTACCATTATTTACCAGATTCACCCTTTAACCATGGTAAATAAAATAATTAATGATGTTACTATGCATAATGTATAAAAATAAAACACACATATTGAAACAATTTGAATCTCCTGATTCCAAATATAGAATCCATTTTTCCAAATTAAAAACCCAGAATTGGTAGACATTAATTTAAAATTTATTCCTGTTTCCAAAACCACAAAGCAGGTTTTTAAGAAGTAATTATTATCAAAAGATTGACATGTGTTTATATCCAATTCAATATGAAATTACATAAAATGACAACAATTGGATTAAATGATAAAAATATAATATAATTAAGCCTTAAACCCAATTAAAAGTACAATCTAACAATATAAATAAATTATATTGAAAGGCAGTTTTAAATTAAAATGCAGTATTTTTCACTATTCATAAAAATATGAATTATATTAGAAAAATACCAAAATTTCAACCAAATAAAATTTTAATGAACTATTCAATAAAAGAAGTTTATTTTTCTAAATAAAACATATAAAAGTGACAAAAACTATATTTAAAAAGGGTACGCCATCAAAAAGCGATAAAACATCATTTTTAGAAAAATATTTCTTTTATCCGAAAATTTTTTATTTGTTCTTTTATAATATCTATAGTACATATAAGATGAATTTAAAAAAATAAATTGAATATATATCATTTTTTTCATTAAATAAAAATTCATAAAGAGTGATATGAAGACACAATTATTCTCTTTTAAATGGGTTTTCATAAAAACACATCCATTATATTCAGTTGGTTTTTATTTCCATTTATAATAAATTTGAAAACCAATGATTCATTACCTAAACATGTGTAAACCATATTTCAAAATTCAGTTGATATTATTCATTCCTACCATTACAATGGCTAGGTGATAGTTACCATTTAAAATAATAA
Source organism: Viscum album (assembly GCA_963277665.1). Classification (NCBI taxonomy): domain Eukaryota; kingdom Viridiplantae; phylum Streptophyta; class Magnoliopsida; order Santalales; family Viscaceae; genus Viscum; species Viscum album. The sequence goes on along the minus strand of OY728121.1, from coordinate 2,009,694,153 downwards.
TATTATATCTGTATTATTTTTCTGTATATCTCAATGTTGGGTTCAATGTATGATTTCAGAGAACCCCCTTGTTTCGTGTCGGGTAGGCTATCAGAAAAAGAATCCCCATTAATGTAAAGTTAATATCTTATTTATAATTATTAATGGAAATAAAGAAGTATTATGCTATAAAATCATGGTTCGTTACATCCTTCCCCACTTATCGAAATTACGTGCTCACAATTTTAAAAGTGAGCCCAGAAACATCATTAAAAATACCACATTAAAAAAAGAGTCAATAAAACTATCCCTTTTAAAGAAATAAAGAGAAGTACAAAGGTCAACCAAGTTAACACATACTAGAGTTAAATTTTGAAAAACATGGATATGGAAGAAAAACTAACAATCATGTTCTGAGGGAGAGTGATATAAAATATGATCATGATAAAGTTAACCACCAGAAAACCACAAACTTGTGATGGGTTAAACAATTTTTTATTTCATAGTAAGAAAATTAAAAGAACAAAATTTTTGTTTTAATATCCATTCCATAATGTTGATAAATTTATTTATGTGTTTGACTAAGAACATAAGGAAACATACTATATTGTCAGGTAGAGTTTCATCCTTTAATAAATTTTTACCCAAAATTCGTATTTTCTCTAAACAATCAGTACTGAAGATGACTTGGTCATACCTAAAGTTCTAGAATCAACTTCTAGAGGATCACATAATCAAAAAAAGATGAATTATATATTTTCCCTATCTTCATAAATTACCCAAAACCAAAATGGTTTTTAGATGATCAGATAATTCCTCAAAATTAATAATCCTTTAATCTAAAAAATTCAACAAACAATACCCAAAGTTCAACAAAGACCATTCAAAAATATAATTGTCCTCAAAATTATTAAAATTAATCCAAAATAATATTGAACCTAAAAATTCAAATGTATTTGATCACCAAGTATTCCACGATAAATCTTAACATTTATCTCCTAATAATATTTACTACTCTTAAAGTATCATACTTAAAAGAAATTAAACTAATCACATATTATCTAGGATAGGTTAATCATTTCTATAAATAACCCAAATCCCCATATATTCAAAATAAAAAAATTGATAATTCAAAAATAAAATTAATCCATTTCTCCTCATTATAAATCCCCTAGTATTCTATTTTCCTTAGGTATATTGTGTTCCCAAAAGAGAAAACTTCTTCCAAAATGACATTTATCACTTAATTTCCAAACAAGTTTCTTATAGTTAGGATATCCATTTGATGAACCATAAGTTTCCAAAATCAACTTATTATTCATACATAAAATAAGTTAACTAAAGTGAATAAGGCATACTAAAAAAGGTCTCCATGTAGGCTAGTGGTAGGAGATACGCCCTTTTCACCCATTGGTTGTGGGTTCAATTGTGGAAGCCTTGCCGAACTAGATATGTTTTCACCATTCCTACGATTTTCCCTTTTCCTAAAACTGTATAATTATTAAAACATTCCTAACATGAGACAAAATTATAAAAAATAAGAATAACATAGTTTAACCTCAATGTTTATCCCATAATGTTCATTTTTCATCCAAAAATGTAATAACCCTTAATTTCCTCAAATTCAAGGATCATATAATCCCTAAGGTTTCTTTATAACTATATCCACAAAAGAAAAGGTAATTCATCATAAATTAAAATTTTTATATAACAAACATAATGGTTACAAATACTATAAGTCTTCCAAAGTAATGTCATCATTAATATATTTAAACATATCATCATCCCTAAATAAAACATAACTACTTAATTCCTAAAATGTTTACATCTTAATCATCAAACATTTTTCAAGATATTTTATCAATATTTTTCCAACATATTCATTTGTAATTCCTTCTTACAAACAAAATCAAGAATAATATCCTCATATTTCAATAATGTAAAAACATGAGCTAATAAATAATCCAAACCATTGATAGGTCATTTTCAGTTTCTTCATCTTCAATTGGAATGAAATTATGAATTGGTAAACATATAATGTTTTGGTCATGTTGATCCCATTCATGAACAATATTGGTAAGACAATAATATCCATAATTAATGTAATACCCGAGACTTTGATGAGAAATATTTTGTTTTTATGTTATATACAACACCAAAGGAATATTTCACAGCACACAATACAGACATTGCTTGCATTACACGCAATCATGACCTTCCTCGATAGCGTGTGTAGTACGCAATACCATGTTTCACTAAACAACGATATATTATTATGGACTAGCCGTTATGAATAGTATTAACTATATTTTGAATTTTATAACATTATTATTCATCCTACACTTTTTCTAGAAGATAGTAAGAGAACAAAATAAATTTTTCAGGTAAAATAAGTAATTTTCAAAAAATGCAGTTTTGCGGCCTTTTGATGGAACACAAACATTAAATCTATTTTTTCACATTTTTATAAGTTAAATTTGACAAAATAAAATTCTTATTTGGAATCAGGATTTAAAAATTTATTTTGGATAATTGTTTTATATTTTTATGATAACTTTCATATTTTGATGAATAGTAAAAATACGCTAATTTTTAATTAAAAACAACTTTTTTCATTGAGATAATTTATATGGTTAAATTATAATATTTAATGGTTTTAAATTATAAATAGAATATATTTTTACCATTTAATATAATGTATGTCATTGGAATTAATTTCACGTTGAATTCATAGGTAAAAATATTTTAATCTTTGGCCATGTTTTAACTTCTAAACCCCATTTTCTTAACAACGGGATTAATTTTAAATTAATTACTGCAAATTATGTGTTTTGAATTTTGAAAAATGTATTCCATATTTAGAATCAGTGGGTCAAAATTATGTTAATAGGCTACTTTTTAATTTTGGTCATAATGAATAGTAACTACGGTAAATTTTATTTACCTTAGTTAAAGGTAAATCGGTTAATTAAAGATAAATATATGATTATAAAATTACCTTAACAGCTGCCAAAATCCTATTGGATGACTAAATATTGACCCATATCACCTAAGGGTCGGATTCGATTCATTTAATGGACTTATTTCCATGAAAATAATTTAATTATTATTAAAACCAAAGAATGTGACAACATGTCACTTTCTAAAATCTTATAAGTATAATAATATTAATTTAGTGATAAAAATAATGAAACTTCGAACATGAATAGTCTCCTGAAATCTAATACAATTATCTAAATAATATGAATTTATTTATAATTTTTAGGGAATAAATAATTGTCATCAATTATGACACAATAGTGATGTTGAAATTATTTTATTAATTAAAATATCAAATAAATGGTTTTAAAAATATTAAAATAAATATTATATGAAATATTTAATGTGATCCACTAATTTTCCAGATATATATGACATTTAATAAATCTAGTAGAACTTTTATTTCGAACATATCTTCTGAATATATTTTATTTAAATTCAAATAAATGAATAGTGTAAAAATTGACACTAATGTTATTTTATAAAAATAACATATTATAGAAAATTTTAAAAATCACAAAAATATTTAAAAATTATAAATTAACATTTATATGGTCGAAAATGTCATAAAGTTTCAAGTTATGGAAAATTAACAACACATATGTAATTATTTATAATAATTTAAAATTTAGAATATTATTACCAGAAATAAAATTAAATTTATAAATAAGGATAAATCAAGTTGATAGTGTTTAAAATAAATTCATAACATGTCTAAATTGTATTGGATGACGATATAACAACCCTATCTCATCTAATATTCGGATATATGTAATTTTGGAAGTTTTTAATTGGGGTTGGTATTTAATATTAACTAATATTTCTTATATTTCCAAAGGTGCCCCTCTCCTCCCTTATAAAAGGGCACCTCCTCCCTCTCCTCCTCACACCAAGTGGAGCCTTCCGTATTGACCAATCCCTACCCATTTCACTTCCCCACTTCCCTAGAAACGTCCTAGAGGTCCTGGTCTTCTACAAAGACCAATTTTAGTGCCCTAAGAGGAGGTCTCAAGGAGGCGCTTCAAAGAAGAGGTAATGTCCATTACCGATTCTTTCAACTGTATTTCATCTTCTACTTCTTCGTCATTAGTTGTTTCATTATGAAGTAACAACATCAGTACCACTCATATACTGATATGTTATTATATGTATTAAACAAACCTATTTCACTATCTATCCATCCTACGGAAAACGAAATCACCGCGCGTGCGTAAGTACGGAATACCGTCTCCACGCCGTGGTTTAGTCTATTTTCCACCACCACCTTACTTGGATCGGTATAATGGTGTAAATAATGACTATATATGAATATTTTAAAGTGATATTGATTATTAAATAGTATACATACACTCCAATACAATTCCACAATCATGGGAACGATATCATCGCTCGTGCGTACGTACGGAATACCGTCTCCACGATTTGATGTAACTCGTTCTACATGATCTTCATTGCATAATGATTATATAAATGAATTGAATGAATTAATATGATATATATTACACTAATACCATTCTATAAATGAGTTATCTATAACCTAAAAATAAGAATACGAATTTATTCAACAAAACACGCATAAGAACAAAAAGTAATAAACACCCGAATAACAAGTAGTAATAAAATATTACTAATAAAAAGATAAGAATATGACCATATATGATGTAATAAAAATATGTATCATTCTGGAATAATTCAATGACATTATGTAAATAATTATATAGGAGGTCCAGACACATACGAAGCAAATCGAACATAAGGTAAGGGAAAATCTCACAATCTCATTTTTATCCAAGATTGTTTATACTTTGGTATTTACTGGGGTGCCTTTTATCATCCACATCCATGTTTCCTCAATATGTAATATTATTTCCATCCACCTAAAATTGTTTAAATCCAATTTTTCCCATTTGGTGAGTTTTTAGTAAAATATATGAAAGGAATCTTCTGTCGTTTTTCATACGAGGTACTTTTTGACATTTCCAGCCAAAGTACGGGAAGAATGTTTTTTTAAGTCATACTACATGAATGGATTTTTAGAACATTATTTCCAAGAAGCTTCCTTTACAAGCTTTCAAATTTATTTTTAATCAACTACTTTTAGTTGAAAAGTTTATGGCGTGTTAAGAAAGGAAAAGTGTTTTTGAAGTAGAAAGGATATTTTCCTCAAGAATGCAGTTCAAGTGTTTTATCAATATTATTTTCCATCTATGATTATAGAGGGTTCTATTTCTATCCCTATTATTATATTGATTTGATTATGTTGTGATGGAATTATTTTTATGAATTCCTTTATCTTATATAAATTGTTTTATGATGTCACGATGTTTAAGAATATCATTTTTATTACATGGGTTATGCTATGATGTCTGGTTTATGATTTTGTGGCACACATAAGAATGGTATCATTATGAGATGGGTGGGGCCTATATCTCCTTCCAATGCATTGGGTATAGATTTATATCTCATGAGATACACATGGCTAGAATGGTAGGTTAAACAGGTTCAGTAAAATAGGACTGAAACGCGGAGTGAACTCTATTCAGAAAAGGAATTTGTCTGCTAAGATAGTCTCGAAATGATTCTTGACTACTAAGAAAGTATTTTCTATGATTATGTGTGTATGCATCAAAGCTTAATGTTTTATGTTATGATTATTGGAATTACATTTCACTTCTATGATTTATCCCTTGTTATGATCTCTTTTGCATGATAAGATTTTCCAAATGTTATGTTCTTATGAATATGATATGTTTGATATTTCATTTGTTTACCCTTATTGAGCATTTGAGCTCACCATTTTTTATGTTTTATTTTCCCCGGGTTAGGAAGCAGGATATTAAGTAGGATATTCCAAAAAGGGACTCTATATATGATGAAAAAAATGGGAGAGAATGTAGATGATTTATGAACCAGTTGTTTTTGTTTCCCAGTTTCTAAAGACACTATACCCAGACGGTCCTTTCATGGTTTTGTTATATGTTGTAATAACTATGATTCAATTTTGAAGTATTAACCATGTATGTAAAGTATGGGTTGCTATAGTTGGTATCAGAGGAAATTTATAGTCATCCTTTGAAAACTAGGATGTGAAAGCCTTAGTAAGAAACATAAGTATATGTCTAAGCATAGAACACAATCTTAGTGTTTTAGAAATGGCCATGAAAAACCTATGATAAGACCTTAAGTGTGACATTTTATTCTTGATTATGTGGTTTCCTATTATAATTAGTGTTTCTCACACTATTCCTCTTGGTTTTAGTCAATGGCTAGAACCTGATAAAACCGTGTTACTGCGGAATGCGACGGGCAATGTAATGATTGTCCCCCTGAGAAACCAAACATTATGGGAGCTGGAATGAAAAATATTATAGCCATGGTCACACACCTTTCTCAAGATATGAATCATGAGGACTTCCAAATGAGAAATGGAAGGAGAAACATTCTGTCGAATCCTTCATGAGGCAGCTCCCACCTTCATTCAGTGGGTCTTCTAATCCATTAGTGGATGAACAATGGATTAGTACCACTGAAAAGATATTTTCAGTTCTTCAATGTTCTGAACATGATAAAGTCATCTTAGCAGTGTATCGTTTGGAAGGCGATGCTGATAAATGGTGGAATCTTATTAAGAATAGAGGCAAATGGATGAAATTGAGTCCATGGAATGGGATGAGTTCAAGAACTTATTTTTCAATAAGTATTTACCTCGTATTCTTCGAATAAAAATGGATAAGGAGTTTCTTGAACTGAAGGAAAAGGATGATTAATCCGTTGGTACCTATGAAGAAAATTTTACAAGACTTGCAAGGTACGCTTCTGGTATTATTATCCAACCTGAGAGTAAGATCGATCGATTCTTTAGTGGCATAAAACCATGTCTTTGAAGGGCGTTAGCCATAAGGGACTCCCTTAGATACATGGAAATTGTTTGATGTGCTCTCAAGGTTGAGATGGAGGTTGGTGTAACCCATCAGTCACATGGGTTTGATAAGAAGAGGAAAATGGAATTCAAAGGAAAATCTAAAGACCACACTAAAAAGAAGATGAGTTTTCCCTTATTCTCAATGTGTGGAAAGAAACATGGAGGAAATTGTCTTAAGGGGACAAGAAAATGTTATAAGTGTGGAAAAGAAGGTCATCGGGAAATTGAATGTCGAAATAATGGTAAGAAGATGTCTAATGATGCAAATAATGGAAGGGATACATAGAATGAACCTACTACACTTCAATGTTTCAAGTGCATGGAGATGGTGCATTATTCCAATAAATGCCCAAATCCAAGGGTTGATGATGATGATTGACATCAACAAACTCTTAAGGCCAAAGACAAAGTAATGTCACATGCAATTACTATCAGTGATGTGGAGTACGACAATGAAGTGGTGATAGGTACACTTACCATACACTCTAAAGTAGAAAATGTTTTATTTGATTCTGGATCCACCCACTCTTTTATTTCAGAAGAATTGTCTAAGGGTATCGCCATATTACCTCAACAGTTAGATGTTGAATTCGCTGTGACAACTCCTAATGGCACAATAGTCGCATCAAAATTTTAAAATTCTTCTCTGATTGAAGTTTGTGGGAAAGTGCTTCCTACAAATCTTGTGATACTTCCTATAGTGGAATTTGTTGTTATTCATGGCATGGATTAGCTTTCTTTATATGGAGCTCATGTCAATTTCCAATGAAGGGAAGTCACATTTCATATTCCAGATCAATCTATGATCTTCTATCGATACAAGGATGAACATAACCTTCCAGTGGGAATTTCTTCTATTTTATGGGTCTTGATTACACTAAATGAAGGTTATTTATCTCAAATGGTTTGTGAGAAACTCATGATTAATAATATGCCCATTGTACGGGAATTTGATGATATCTTTCTGGAGGAATTTCCAGGTCTTCCACCAAATCGTGAAGTTGAGTTTTCAATAGAACTCATACCGGGTGCTTTGCCTATTTCAAAGACACCTCATAGAATGGCCCCAATTGAGTTGCAGTAATTGAAGAGGAAACTCCAAGAGAATATTGATAAGGGATTCATACGCCCTAGCGTGTCACCTTGGGGAGCACCTGTTTTGTTTGTTAAGAAGAAAGATGGATCAATGAGACTCTACCTTGATTATCGAGAACATAACAAGATCACTATCAAGAACAAATATCCTCTCCCACGCATTGATGAGCTATTTGACCAACTACACGGAGCTCAATACTTTTCCAAGATTGATCTTCGTTTAGGGTATCATCAATTAAGGGTCAAAAGGGAAGATATACCAAAGACGGCTTTCTGTACAAGGTATGGACACTATGAATTTATAGTGATCTCATTTGGTCTTACTAATGCCCCTGCTATCTTCATGGATCTAATGAATAGATTCTTTAGAGACTATCTTGATCAGTTTGTGGTAGTCTTTATAAATTATATTTTTGTCTATTCAAAGAGGAAGGAATAAAATGAATATCACATGAGAATTGTATTAAAGACCCTAAGAAAGGATAATCTTTATGAAAAATTTACCAAGTGTGAATTTTGGCTTCAAAAAGTTTCATTTTTGGGTCACATAATCTTAACAGAGGGGATATCTGTGGATCCAGCAAAAATAGAGGTTATCAAAAGATGGTCGAGACCAACAACAGTAACTGATATCCGAATTTTTCTTGGTTTGGATGGATATTATCGACGTTTTGTGAAAGATTTTTCATGATTATCTAATCCACCCACCAAGTTGACTCAGAAAGGAGTAAATTTTTTTTGGATGGAGTAATGTGAAGAGAATTTCAAGGAGATGAAAAGATGGTTATCCAATGCACTTGTACTCACACTTCCTTGTAGTGGAGAAAGGTTTGTGGCCTATAGTGATGCATCCAAGAAGGGACTGGGGTGTGTTCTCATGAAAAATGATATGTTGATAGCTTATGCCTCATGAAAGTTGAAAATCCATGAGCAAAATTACCCAACTCATGATTTGGAGTTAGCTATGGTAATCTTTGCATTAATTATTTGGAGGAATTAACTTTATGGTGAAAGGTGTGATATTTATACTGATCATAAAAGTTTAAAGTATATTTTCACACAAAAGGAGCTGAATATGCGTCAAAGAAGATGGTTGGATCTGATTAAGGATTACGACTGCTCAATTCATTACCACCCTGGGAAAGCAAACAAGGTAGCAAACGCATTAAGTCGGTAAGACCATGATAGCTTATCCATGATGAGGATCACAAAAGATCCAATATTTATGGATTTACAAAGGATGGATCTTGCAATTTTAATGGAAGGGGAGAAATCTTATCTTTCTCAAATGAATGTTCAACCATCTATACATGTGAAGATTCAAGAGGCATAGAAAGAAGATGTTGAGTTAAAAAAGAAGGTGAGAAATGTTCCTGAATTCAACCTTGATTGTGATGGGATAATAAAGTTCAGGAATCGGGTTTGTGTTCCTACCATACCCAAATTAAAGAAGGATCTGCTGGATGAGGCTCATAGTTCATCATTCTCTATTCATCCTGGAAGCACTAAGATGTATGGGGACCAGAAAGAGTACTTCTGGTGGGATGGCATGAAAAGAGATGTTGCTGAATATGACTCTTGATGCTTGGTTTGTAAGCAAGTTAAAGCTGAGAGACAGAAGTCTTAGGGGATGTTACAACCATTACCCATACCAGAATGGAAATGGGAAAACAACACTATGGACTTTGTCACTGGACTTCCTAAAACATCCAAAGGCAATAATGCTATCTGGGCCATAGTTGATCGTCTTACAGAGTCTGCACACTTCATTGCTATTAGAGAGGATTTCTCTCTAGATCAGCTTTCCAGGATATATGTAAAGGAAGTAGTAATATTGCATGGAGTACCACTTTCTATTATATCTGATCGGGATCCGAGGTTTACCTAAAAGTTTTGGAGAAGTCTTCAGCATACTCTGGATACAGAGTTGAGTTTCAGCACTGCTTATCATCATCAGACAGATGGTCAGTCTGAGAGGAAAATTCAACCTCTAGATGATTTGTTGAGAGCTTGCTCTATAGATTTCAAAGGTGGTTGGGATCAACACCTACCTTTGGTGTAATTTTCTTATAATAATAGCTTTCACTACAGTATTCAGATGGTTCCTTATGAAGCTATCTATGGAAAGAAATGTAGGACTCCAACTTGCTGGGATGAAGTTGGGGAAAGAAAGCTATTAGGACCTGATCTTGTTGATGAAATGGAAAAAAGGTCTGATATATTCAACAACACATAAGAGCAGCTTAGAGTCGACAAAAAAGTTATGCCGACAACTGATGAAAAGACCTAGAGTTAGAAGTGGTTGATAAAGTGTTCTTATGAATATCTCCCTGGTAGAGGGTCATGAGATTTGGAAAGAAGGGAAAGCTAAGCCCTAGGTATATCTTTCCATTCAAAATATTGGATCGTGTTGGGAAGGTAGCTTACTGATTGGCACTTCCACAGAATCTCTCCCAAGTTCACGATGTGTTCCATGTATCTCTCCAGAGAAAGTACATACCTGATCCTTCACATGTACTCAGCTCAAAAGTTGTACCACTGGAGCAAGATATTTCTTATTAGAACTCCCGATAGATATTATGGATCGTAGAAAAATAGTCCTACGGAACAAGACCACTCACTTGGTGAAAGATTTATGGAGGAACCACCAATTTGAAGAAGCTACACGGGAGCTTGAGGATCTAATGAGGGAGAGGTATCCTCATCTGTTTGTTACAAAGTCACAAATTTCGGGGGGGGGAAATTATTTATAAGGGGGGTACAATGTAATACCTGTGACTTTTATGAGAAATATTTTGTTTTCATGTTATATACAACACCAAAGTAGTCTTTCACAGCACACAATACAGACTTGGTTTTCATGACAAGCAATCGCGACCTTCCTCGATAGCGTGTGTAGTACACAATACCAGGTTTCACTAAACAACAATATATTATTATGGACTAGCCGTTATGAATATTATTAACTACATTTTTTATTTTATAACATTATTATTCATCCTACACATTTTCTAAAACATGGTAAGAGAACAAAATAAAATTTTCAGGTAAAATAAGTATTTTTCAAAACATGCAGTTTTGCCACCTTTTGATGGCGCACCCACATTAAATCTAGTTTTTTACATGTTTATAAGTACAATTTGACAAAATAAAATTTTTATTTGGAATCAGGTTTTAAAATTTTACTTTGGATAAATTTTTGATATTTTTCTGATAACTTTCATATTTTGATTAATAGTAAAAATACGCTAATTTTTAATTAAAAACAACTTTTTTCATTGAGATACTTTATATGGTAAAATTATAATATTGAATGGTTTTAAAGTATAAATAGAATATATTTTTACCATTTAATATAATTTATGTCATTATCATTAATTTCTTATTGAATTCATAGGTAAAAACATTTCAATCTTTGACAATGTTTTAACTTCTAAAATCATTTTTCTTTAACAACGAGATTAATTATAAATTTATTACTGAAACTTATGTGTTTTGAATTTTTAAAAATGGACTCAATATTTGGAATTAGTGGTTCCAAATTATGTTAATAGTCTAGTTTTTAATTTTGGTCATTATGAGTAGTAACTATGGTAAATTTTATTTATCATAGTTAAAGGTAAATTGGGTAATTAAGGGTAAAAATAAGATTATCAAATTACCCTAACACCTGCCAAAATCCTATTGGATGACTAAAGGTCTACCCATATCACCTAAGAGTCGGATTAGATTCATTTAATGGACTTTTTTCTATGAAAATAATTTAATTATTATTAAAACCAACGAATGTGACAACATGTTACTTTCTTAAATCTTATAAGTATAATAATTTTAATTTAGTGATAAACATAATGAATCATCGAACATGAATATTCTCTAGAAATATAATACAATTATCTAAATCATTGGAATTTATTTAGAATTTTTAGGGATTAAATAATTATTTTTAATGATGAAACAATAGTGATGTTGAAATTATTTTATTAATTACAGTATAAAATAAATGGTTTTAAAAATATTAAAATAAATATTATATGAACTATTAAATGTTGTCCACTAATTTTCTAGATACATATGACATTTTATGAATCTATTAATGTTTTTAGTTTGAACATATCTACTGTATATGTTTTATTTAAATTCAAATAAATTAATAGTGTCAAAATTGACACTATTGTTATTTTATAAAAATAACATATTATAAAATTATTTAAAAATCACAAAAATATTTAAAAATGATAAATTAAAATTTTTATGGTATAAAATGTCCGAAAGTGTCAAATTATGGTAAATTCACAACACATATGTAATTATTTATAATAATTTTAAATTTTAAATATTATTACCACAAATAAAATTAAATTGATAAATAAAGATAAATCAAGATGATAATGTTTAAAATAAATTCCTAACATGTCTAATTTTTTTTTGATGATATTACAACCATATGTCTTCTAATATTCGGATAGGAGTCATTTTGGAAGTTTTTATGTGGGGTTGGGATTTAATATAAACTAATATTTTTTAAATTTCCAATGGTGCCCCTCTCCTCCCTTATAAAAGGGTACCTCCTCCCTCTCCTCCTGACACCAATTTGAGCCTTCTAGCTCGGCCAATACATGCCAATTTCATTTCCCCACTTCCCTAGAAACATCCTAGAGGTCCTGGTATTTTTCAAAGACAAAATTTAGTGCCCTAAGAGGAGGTCTCAATGAGGCGCTTCAAAGAAGAGGTAATGTCCGTTACCGATTCTTTCAACGTTATTTCTTCTTCTAATTCTTCTTATTTAGTTGTTTCATTATGAAGTAACAACATTAGTATCACTAATATACTGATCTATTATTATAAGTATGAAACAAACCTATTTCACCATCTATCCATCCTACGGAAAACGAAATCACCGCGCGTGCGTACGTACGGAATACCGTCCCCACACCGTGGTGTAATATATTTTCCACCACCACCTTACTTGTATGGGTATAATGGTGTAAATAATGACTATATATTATTATTTTAAAGTTATATTGATTCTGAAAGAGTATACATACAGTCCAATACAATTCCACAGTCATGGGAATGATATCATCGCTCGTGCGTACATACGGAATACCGTCTCCCTGATGTGATACGACCCGTTGTACATGATCTTCATTGAATAATGATTATATAAATGAATTGAATGAATTCATTTGATATATATTACACTAATAACATTCTGAAAATGAGGTATCTATAACCAAAAATGAAAAATAATAATTTATTCGACAAAACACGCATAAGAACAAAAAGTAATAACCACCTGAATAACAAGTAGTAATGAAGTATTACTAATAAAAAGTTAATAATATGACCATATATGATATCATAAAAATAATTATGATTCTAGAATAAGTCAATGACATTATTTAAATCATTATACAGGAGTTTTAGACACTTACTAAGCAAATCGGACCTATGGTAAGGTAAAATCTCACAATCTTATTTTTATCTGAGATTGTTTATACATTGGTATTTACTGGGGTGTGTTTTATCATCCACATACATGTTTCCTCAATATTTAATATTATTTCCATCCACCTACAATTGTTTAAATCCAATTTTACCCTTCGGTGAGTTTTTTGTAAAAGATATGAAGGAAATATTTTGTCATTTTTCGTACGAGGTACTTTTTGACTTTTCCTACCACAGTACGAGAAGAATGTTTTTTTAACTTATATGGCATGAATGGATTTTTAGAAAATTATTTCCAAGAATCATCCATTACAAGTTTTCAAATTTCATTTTAATCAACTACTTTTAGTTTAAAATTTGATGACATGTTAAGAAAGGAAAAGTGTTTTTGAAGTAGAAAGGATATTTTCCTCAAGAATGGAGTTCAAGTGTTTTATCAAAATTATTTTCCAACTAAGATAATATAGGGTTCTGTTTCTATCCCTATTATTACATTTATTTGATAATGTTGTGATGGAATTATTTTTATGAATTCCTTTATCTTATATGAATTGTTTTCTGATGTTACTATGTTTAAGAATCCCATTTTTATTACATGGGTTATGCTATGATGTATGGTTTATGATTTTGTAGAACACATAAGATTGGTATCATTATGAGATGGGTGGGACCTATATCTCCATACAATGAATTGGGTAAAGATTTATATCTCATGAGATAGACTTGGCTGGAATGGCAGGTTAAACTGGTTCAGTAAAACAGGACTGAAATGAGGAGTGAACTCGGTTCAGAAAATGACTTTTTCCGCTAAGATAGTCTTGGCAACGAGTCTTGACTACTAAGAAATGATTTTCTATGATTATTTGTGTATTCCACAAAGCATCATGTTTTAAGTTATGATTATTGCAATTAGATTTCACTTCTATGATTTATCCCATGTTATGATCTCTTTTACAGGATAACATTTTCAAAATCTTATGTTCTTATGAATATGATATGTTTGATATTTCTTTTGTTTACCCTAACTAAGCATTTGAGATCACCCTTTTGTATGATTTCTTTTCCCCAGGTCATGAAGAAGGATATTAAGTAGGATATGCCAAAAAGGGACTCTATATATGATGAAATAAATAGAAGACAATGTAGATGATTTATGAACCAGTTGTTTATGTTTCCCAGTTTCTAAATACACTATACCTATACGGTGCTTTCATGGTTTTGTTATATGTTGTAATAAGTATGATTCAATTTTGAAGTATTAAACATGTATGTAAAGTATGGGTTGTTATAATTACCATGCACACCACATTTAAAACATTAATTTGGTCACTCGAAAATAACTTATTTCCCTTTCACAGATCCAATTGAACACTTCCTTTTTCCATGGATGGTTATTGCTTTATGATCTTCATTAGCACATCTATAACATCTTACCAACCCTTTAAAACATTTTACTAGGTGTTTTTTTCCACATCCTTGACACATTGGTTTATGAATATACTAAACTTTATTATTATTACTTGAACATCCATTGGGATTCGTTTCTTGCTTATATGATGGCTTAGAAAAATCACCAAGGTTAAAGTGGTCAATCATAAGTCCATATAGTTGGTTAAGCTTAACAACAAGAGTTCTCATTGCCACTCCCATTTCATTTGGTTGATTATTCAGAAAACCACCATAGTTTCCTTCACATCCATTTTTTTACTTTGGTGCTTGCTAGATCCAACCATTTACTAAAACCAAAAAAATCAGTGTGAGTATATTAGCAAAATCATCATATAATATCTTAAGATAAGGGTAAACACTAAGATATACTAATTCTTGTTATCTTAAACTCATTAAATTTGTCTAAAATAAATATGAATCTTTATAATATTATAACCACTCTGGTTATATAAAACATGTCACTGATGCTTAAATATCATCCTAACCTCTAAATTTATTTAATCCTACCTCTGATACCAACTATAAGGCCCCAGCCATAAACCTTACTTAATAATTAGATAAGTCAATAATTTGAATTTAATTAACATCAAGGAAATTTTCATTTTAGAAACTTAGAAAATTTGGTCAAAATGAATACGTAAAATCTTGAATACTACAAGTAGAGACTTCTACTCACTATCAATTTTTTTCATAAAACAAAAAATCATTAAAAAAGAAACATGACATCGTTTCATGTTTTAATAGAATAAATTTTCGTTGATCACATCCTTGACTATATTCATCTTTATGTCATGTGAAAAACATTTCAAAACTTGGGTTGAGCATAAAAATCTTAGAAAAGAGATACATAAAGAAATAAAAATGTTAGTCTTTGGATAACATGAAAACCATGAATACTTTATCATAAAGTAATACTATTGAACTTTAAGAGGTAGTAAATATACATAACTTAATATAAGATCATTACTTAAACATTTTATATCCAAATGATTAATATATAGCTTATAAAAAGAAACATATAGCATATAAAGGTAACATGGGACATAAACATACTTAAATAGAATAACAATATAGTCGAATTCCACACATATCACTAAATGGAATAGCCATACGGCCAAGTTCCTTACCCAATGAATTGGAGGTTATAATTTTACCACCCATCCTTAGTTTATCACAAAGCCACTTGTGATTTGATTTATCATGTAACCACCCGTCATTGGTTAATAACGTAACCACCCATCAAATTTTATAGTATAATTATATAACCATAACATCTAAAATCATTCAAATATCAGCATTTCTCTAATAAAATTTCATTTTTAATCACAAGAAATAATTTCAAGATATTTAAATATTCAATCCAATTCAAAAAAACCATTTTCAATACCAAAATACCCAAAAAGGGAATAATGGAATTATTTTCCTGTTAAAAACATTAAGTCTTATAGAGGAAGACAAATATTAAATTATGATTATGGAGACCGAGAGGTCATTGTTCCTGCATATGTTAAAAACATTCCTTTTTTCATTTAGTAAAATGATTCACAAAAAAAATATTACCTTTGAATGAAATTAAAAGTCAAATGGGTTTATTTTACACTATTTATAACATTGAGGTTTTTATTATCGAAAAATTCCTCAATGAAAGGAGATTGAGGTGAAGTCCCTTACATTGTGTCCGACTAGTCTTGTTATTTATTTACCTCCCTAAATAATAAACTTATGTTAATTTATACATGATTGAGAAACTTTTTCAAGTTTATTATTACTTTTATATCACTTATTACCTTTAAATAACAATCATATAATTATTCATGTTCATATCGGTTGTTTTGATGATGTTCGGTACTTGAGTAATAAATGAACTTGTTATAATTAAAAATTATCAATGTGGTCAAAAGTCCATTATCTCAAAAATAATATTCATGTTTTAAATATAATATATTTCCATTATATACTTATTTAGATCTAGTATATATGTATTTATAATATTGAATAACATTTGTATATAATAAATGAAATGCACCATTCATGGAGACGGTAAGCTGTACGTATGCATGAACACTACTTTCATTTCATTTTTCATTTTTAGTGGAACGAACACTAAATGATTCATTGGTATATTATAATTACATTATAATATCATATGATATATATGTTACATAAGTTCATTAACTCTTTCCTTTATATGTTCCCTGTATGGCATGAACGATTCATATAACTTTTAGGGGGTGGTAGTCCGTACTTCCTCTAATGAAATTATTGTATTTACACATCATGAAAAGCATAAATATATGTTTGTAAATAAAAATTACAGTATAATAGAGACTATATAAATAAAATATATATCATATATAAATACATTTCCATCATAATTCCCACCATGAGAGGTGGGATGGGAAAATCAAATAATCATCGTTCCGTGAGGCTGTGGTTCGCCGTACCCAAAAATAGTATGTTTGTATCCATTAGATTGAGGTGTGTGTAAGTATAGATAAAATAAATATCATAATAATATCATATTATATTAAGGATACTAGTGTTTTTATGTAATCAATGAATAATAATATAATAGGTACTGGAGAAGTAACAAAATAGAAATGAACATTAGAGAATATGCTACCTCTTAAAATGTGTAACTCCCTTTGATTTGAGACAAATGGATTTATTGAATGCCTTATTCCCAAGGTAAGGAATCTGGGAGGAATAGAGGTATGTTTGGAGATTATTTGGGTAGATTTTGAATGATCCAAGGGACTAGGTAGGTATGAATAAATGGGTAGAGGTGATGCCAATTTATAAGAGGGAGTGGGCACTTTAGGAAGACATTGTAATATTATTTTATTATAAAATTATTTTTCAGATTAACATTGGCCTAATGTAATTTATTTCAAATATAGTATTATTTTGGGTAGAAATCCACTCAACCAATAGGTTTTAGACAAGTCTTGGTCAGAAATATAACCTTATCTTTTAGCATTATCCTTTAGTTAACTAATTTAAATCTTACCATGTCTTCTTGTATATTCATACTATATGGTAGATATAGTTACTATAAAATTCCAATAGAACATAAAGTGGTTCTATAATTACATTTTAAACATTATATTAGTCAATTATCCATATATAATATATTTATGACTATTATATCATTTAATGAAATAATATTTTTTTTAAACTCATTTATGCTATTTTTTGTAATATTCATATCATGACTTTTTCAAAATCGATAAAAACATGATTATTTAAATAAAATTCATTAATTCAAAGATAAAAAGTCATAATCATCCTTAAAATTAGTTTATTGCATAAAACGTTTCAAAATAAATTTATTTTAATATTTATAATCACATTTATTTAAATCATTCATTAATAAGGTAATAAATACATCATCATTGTGTTATAAATAAATTTATTTATATGATGTATAAAACATATAAATAAAATACCATCATATAGGAAATATTTTTATATTTATAATTATTATTTATTGTCAAATTGATAACTTATATAACACCATATAAAAATTGTTTTGGTAAAATATATATTCTTTTGTTATATTTTTCTTTACTTTAAATTAATTCTTATAAAATATCATTTTCACATCCAAGTGGCTCCATCGGGTCCCAAAATCGACCCAAGGATTCCTATGTTAGTATATATCTCATTAAATATGATTAATACCCGTGTTAGGGAACTTTAATATTATTACAATATTAATTCTTACCATTATTCACCATATTAACCTTTTATCCATTGTAAATAAAATAATTTCTGAAGTTACTTTTCATAATGTCTAAAACAAATGTGCCTATTTACACATTCTAGACCTTCTGATTCCAAATATGGAATCCATTTTAACAAATTTAAAACACATAATTGGCATAAATTAATTTAAAATTAATTCCCGTTGTTAAAAGAAAAAAGCGGGTTTTTAAGAAGGAATAATTATCAAAAAATTGACATATGTTTATGTGTAATTTCAATGTGAAATTACATCCAATGACCAACATTGGATTAAATGGTAAAAATATAATACAATTACACTTTAAAACTAATTAAAATTAGAATATAACTACAAAAAAATAATTTATATTAAAAGGTAGATTTGACATAAAATTATGTATTTTTCACTATTCCTAAAAATATGAATTTTATCAATAAAAAATACCAAAAATTCATCCAAATTAAATTTTGATGTCCCACTTCTATAATAGATGTTTATTTTTTCAAATAGAACATATTAAAGTAACAATAACTATATTTAAAAAGGCCTTTCCATCAAAAGATGGAAAAACATTTTTTTTTAGAAAAATACCATTTTTATCTAAAAAATTGAATTTTTTCTTATATAATATCTAGAAAAAATATAAGATGAATTGGAAACATTACATTAAATATATATCATATATTTTTTAATTAAATAAAAATCCATAAAGAGTGATATGAAAACCCAATTATTCTATTTTAAATAGGCTTTCATAAAAACACATACTCTAAATTCAATTGGTTTTTATTTCAATTTCTAATAAATTTGGTAACCAATGAATCATTATTTAAACATGAGTAAACCATATTTCAAAATTCTGTTGATATTATTCATTCCTTCTATATTATTGACTAGTAATTAAGAACCATTTTAAATAAAAATATTATTATAGTATTATTTTTCAGTATATCACAATGTTTTGTGAAACAAAAGATCTCTATGAAACCCCTTGTTGTGTGTCGAATACACTATCATAAAAAGCATAACCCTTATTGTAAAATTAATATCTTTTTCATAAGTATTAATAGAAATGAAAAAGTATTATTCCATTAATACTTAGGTCATTACAGGTTAGTTGGGGTGGCTTATTTTCCTTCTTCTTGATTCGAAGAGGATGTTGGAGGATGATAAATATATTAAATAGCACCACTAATATAATTTAGCATTACCAAAAAGATCATAAATTGATTTTTGAATACTCATGTCCACTACTGAATCATCTTTCTATAATATTGTTCAATCCTTAAGCTCTGAACCAAAATTAATCTTTACAATCTCATTAACAGATTCTTCAGACTGAATGATGGTAGTTATCTTATCCCTTTCTTGATAAATAAATGACCCTACACAAGAATCACTTTAGGTCATTTGACTTCTCAAATGTCTCTGATTATTCATAGGAACATTCAATGGTGTACTATCACATTTAATACTATTCAATCTTTCATTTAAATTGTCCAAAATTGATGTTATAGATTAACATATTCTTATCTTGTTTGGATGAGTCTTTTCAAAAGAGGGTGAAGTCGGATGAATTATTTTGATTGATTGAAACTCTCTTCCCAACAAATTCTTTATCTCGTCAAAATATGATTTATTTATATATTCTTCCATTAAATATAAGAATTCATCATCCAAAATATTATAAACTCTACAATATAAACCACTCACACAAAAGTTTCCTGAACTTCTATAAGTCTTTATTGATATTCCAAAAATTAATCCATAA
Source organism: Viscum album (assembly GCA_963277665.1). Lineage (NCBI taxonomy): Eukaryota > Viridiplantae > Streptophyta > Magnoliopsida > Santalales > Viscaceae > Viscum > Viscum album. The sequence goes on along the minus strand of OY728121.1, from coordinate 2,009,673,720 downwards.
GCACTATTGATCTTATGATCTCTTCAACTTTCTTCTCATCAGTTTCCAGTTATTGTCTTAAATACAATTTATTCTTTTCAAATTGAATACAATTACGAATAAAACAGTTATCCTAAGATTTAGATGACTCTATAGAAATAGATCTTGAAGGATTTATTGCCTCAACTATAGAAAAACATGGCTATCTTTATAAACCATAAATTTCGTGAACTTATATTTTTTCTTTTAATGTTGAATATTCTACATAAACTAAATCATAAACAGTAAAAAAATGATTTTAAGGGTAATATTGATCCGTAATAGGATCAACTACCCTTGATTGATCAGACCCTTGAGAAACTTTCTCAACATTCTTAGCTAATCGAACTTAGTATCTTCCTTTATTTCCTTCTCTAGCTACATCCTTAGCAATTTTAACTGAAATTCTTCTTCTATGAGAAAGACCAGCCTCTAATCTCATTTCAACATCCCCATTTTACCTTGGTCTAATGGATCCAACTGATGGTAACATTATATGATCCCCCCTGAGCAGTTTTCATCAACCTATCTTGCTCTATCATACCAACAGGTAACGAACCATTTCCAGAGTTTCTCCAAAAATATATGAGCTTCCTTATAGTTCCATAATGTAATACATTACTATGATGAAAAGTGTTAACTAATGAGATGTATCTAATAATTCTTAGTCAAAATAGTAACATATAAAGAGTACTTCCATAAGGATAAAAACTCACCATAGCTTTTTTTGAATAGAAATTGCCGAAATTCCATAGAATATAAAAACTAAAATTCATATTTATGTGTTTCACTAATAAAAACATAACATACATATCAGGATACAAAAAATTTTCTAGTTCTGTTGTTCATGGAACAATTTTCAATTGTATATACATTTTTAAGAACATTTTGATCATGGGAAAGATCAATTGTTATCATTTTATTGATTTTATGAGTTCAAAACAAGATAGAAATTATATCTCCCAACATAAATAAATCATTTCCTATATTTCTAAAATAGAACTGTGATTCCCGATCAATGTGACAAGATAGAATCTTATAAATTTCCAAAGAAAAAATAGATAATTCCTCATTGTTAATCTTATAAACTGAAGTTTCTTTATCAAACCCAACACTGAAAGAAGCATTTAGATAGAAATCCTTTACATAAATATCATAAATAAACTAAACGTTACTATCTACAAAAAAAATACCATCCCTAAAATATGATTTCATCCTTTACGAATAGACTCATTTGATTCATCCATTCAAAATAGACTACCTTAACTTGAATTATTTTTCTATATTTCAAATGTCAAACAGGATCACTTGGCCCACCGTCTTTAAATATTTTTGAAGCATCCATTTCTAAAGGATTTAGGTTTGAAGGATTAGGGATTATGGTTTTGGTAAACTATAAATATACACTCTATAAACTAAATGGTAGGGAAAGAGTATAAAGGATAGCTGGAGATGTTTTTGCAATTTTGTCACACCAATTGAGAATGTAATCATAACATTTAAATTTGAAAAGATGAATAAAAAGAAATCAAAATAAAATTAGAATTAAAAAAATTAATTTCTTAACCTAATAAAAATAAAGGGCAATAAAAATAATTAAATACAAAAATAATGTATATTAAATAAAAATAGATAGATAATAATAATAATAAATATCCATTTAAAATTAAATAACCCTAACACCACCTAAATAGAATTAAAACTAGTATTGGTATGTATTTTAGTAAAAATATCATGAAATTCATGTTCTATATTTAAAAATATAAATATATATCCTTTTTAAAAACATGATCTCTTAGAAAAAGATTCCATATATCAATATTCTTAGTGCTAGAATGACTTATGTTATTTGTTGAAATAATTAGTACACTCTTATTATAGCATAAAATAGGTATATTATTAATAAAATTCCAAATTCCAGTGGATTGTGCTTCATCTACAACACCTATGCACCAAAACTACAAAAGGATATATATTATTCCACAGCAATTGACATGGAAACTGAATGATGTTTCTTACTTGACCATGATACAAAATATCTTCTTAAAATTTGATAGGTTCATGAGGATCATTTTCTATCTAATATACAACCTCCAAAATATGCGTCTGAGTATAATTTTAAATTGAAATCAATTGTTTTTGGATAAAGAGGAGATGAAAAATATTTCCTTTTAAATATCTAAAAATTATTTTAACAACATTAAGATTTGATTCATTTGGGATTTAATGAAATACAGCTCATAGAAATATAGAAAACATTTTGTTTGTTCTACTATAAGTTATATATTAAAAACTAACACTCATACCTCTACAAAACTTATTGTCAACTGGTTTTCCAACTTCATCCAAATCTAGTTCTATAATAGTACACATTGGAGTTATATAACCCATACTGTTTTCAAGACCAATTTTTTTAAATAAATTAATAATATATTTAATTATATTTAAAATATTTCCATATTATTTTTGATAAATCTAAAATCCTAAAAAAATTCAATTATCTCATCAAAATAATTTAAAATTATTTTTTCATTAATATTTGAAAAATAATTAGAGATATTTTTATTTGTTGAACCAAATATAACATCATAAACCCAAATTTTTAAAAAATAAAATATTAAAAAAAATTAATTTATTAAAAATATTGGGATCAACTAATCACATAGAAAATCTATTTTCCATCAAAAAGTTATTAATCATTTATACCATGCTCTAGGTGCCTATTTAAGGCTATAAAGTGCTTTGGTAAGTTTAAAAATAGAATTAGGTTTATGATGGTTTTTAAAACAGAGGGTTTTTTAAACATAAACATCCTCTAGAAAATAACCATTTTAAAAATAATGGTTTAACTTCCATATGATATAAATTAAAATTCTTATAAGATTCATAAGATAAAAGTATTCCAATGGATTATAATCTAGATATAGGTGAAAAGGTTTCATCATAATCTATCCCTTTTTCCTGATTATATCCTTTATCTACTAATCTGTATTTTTTTCCAGTTATGATCCCTTGATTATCATATTTATTTCTAAAGATCCACGTATTTACTATTACTAGATAATTGGGTGGTCTTTCTACTAATTAATAAACTTCATTTATTATGAATTAGTTTAGTTCTTCTTATATTTATAATAACAAACTATCATATATTAAATACTATTCAATAGACTTAGTTTCTAATAGATATATAAAGGCATAGAATTCAGCTATGTTTCAAACACTTTTTCTTATTCTAATTTCAAATTTTTGGTCTCTTATATCTGTTTCTAGATGACGTTTCTTTAAAATTTAGACTTTCTTAGTATGAAAATTTCCAGTTATTTAGTTTCATGTTATTATGATCTAGAATAAATTTAATCTATATCATTTTCAAAATAATCTTTAGAGGTTTCAAGTTTCATGTGGTTAAATAGATCTGCAATTTCATTTATTTGACCGTTCTCTTTAATAAAAGGGTCAGTTTCATTAAACATTACATGAAATGATTCTTTAACAATATTTAACTATTTATGAGACTCTCTATGGGAATTTTTAGTAGAAAAATATCCTATAAATTTTTCATCACCTTCTTTTGGATTGAATTTAACAAGGTTATCTTTAGTATTCAAGATATACCCCTTGAATCCAAATAATATAATGTAATTTACATTAGGGTTTTTTATTCCAAATTTAATAAGGTGTCTTTTTAATTATTGGTCAAATTAAAACTCTATTCACGATATAGTATGTTGTACTTATTAATTCTTCCTATAATAGTTAGGAAGAGTTTATTCATTTAGCATAGTCCTTATCATTTTTTGATAGTTCTATTCATTCTTTCAATAACTCCATTTTGTTGAGCTGTTCTTGGTGTAGAGAAGGTATGTTTCATAACTTGGTTTGAGAAAATAATAATTAAATTATTGATTCTCAAATTCTCCACCATGATCTCTTTTAAATGAAATTATTTTAAAACCATTTTCATTTTTATCAATTTGGATGAAGCTTTCAAAAATAGTGAATAATTCACTTTTGAGTTTTAATAAATAAACCGATGTAAATATTGAAAAATCACCAACTAAAACATAAATATATAATTTATCTTCTATTACTACTACACTAGATGGTCTAGAAAAATCCATATAGATAAGTTATAAAGGATTAGATGTATCAATTTTGTTAATTGATTTGAAAGATGATTTGTATTGCCTGTAAATTTTACATGAATCACAGAATCAATCATTTTCAAACATAAGACTAGGAAAATCATAAACTACCAATTTCATAGAAAATTTATGTGAAATATATATATATTAATGTAAAATTATTATATCAAAAATCCATGAATCATTTCTCTTAGTATTTTAAAATTTCACTTTTTGTATACATAAGAAATTTAAATCCAATGTATAAACATTGTCAGTTCTTGGTGCTCTAAATTTAAAAATTTTGTCTCTGAAAATAGAACACTAATTATTCATTAAATAAACATAAAAGACATCATAAAAATGTTTATAAACACTTATCAATTTGTTATTTAACACTTGTACATACAATACTTTGTTGATTGAGATAGTCAATGGATCTCCAACTATTCCAACTCCAACAATTTATCCATTTTCATTATCATCAAATGTGACTAGACCTCTTTCCATTTGAGTCAATGTATGGAAATTTAATGATTCTCCAATCATTTTTCATGAATGAACACTATTCATATACCTTATAGCCTTTTTGTTCCTATGATATTCTTCCTGAAAAATAGTGTAAACCCATGTTTTTTTACCCATATTTTTTAGGTTTAGTAGTGTCATCATGTAACCATCTGGGAATCCAGATTTTATTAATTTTTCCATAATTCATATTACATGATTCAAATATTTTTTAATAAATAAAATCCATTTTAATACCACTAATTGTAAGATTTCCTATATAACGGTTATTAGTGTAATGACCTCTTATTCAGAAATAATAACAGGAAGCATTTTTTGAATTAGGCATGAAATGATTTTTGTATAATTTATATTTTTCACCCATGAATACTATTAAAACAATTTGTACTTTAAAAAAATTATCTATAAGAATATAATTGAGGGGTTTCCATCATTTAGTTAAAATACTTGATGAACATTTATAAGATTCTACTTCATCAAGTAGTTTGTTAGTCATTTTTTAATGATCAATATAGTTATTTGAAGATGAATTGAATTTTTCAGTTATATATTGATGTTTCCTAATCATTGTTTCTATTTAATCAAAAATAGAATTGTGTATATTTATTAATGATAGATTTTTCATTAATAAATAGTCATATTTTTCTTCTATAAGAGAATAGTAAGTATCCAATTTATCAATTGAATATTTATCAGAGTTATAAAAATAGTAATATGTTTATACCTATTCATATTCCTTCGTCATAAATCACATAATGGATTTTAGATTTTGTTGTTCTTTTCTAAATTAGATTTTGAGGAGCTATTAATGTCATCTGATACAGTCTTTTTAGCTTTCATGGCTCTTTTTTAATTTATTATCATAATCAATATTCATTTAATATTTCCTGTCTATCCACATTATTTAATCTTTTAATTGAGGTAAATAAAGTTTGATGTGACCTCGATTTTTTTCCTTCAAAGAAATTTAATTCATGTTGTTCTCTTTCATCCTTCTTTAAGGATTTTCTGAAGCCTCTTTTCTTCCTATAAATTTTTCTTGAATATCTAGCTAGCTGGTACCATTCAATTTCAGTCTCTGGGGAATTTGAATTTTTTTCTATTTTGGATTCCTTTTTTTATCATGCTTCTAAGATGTCACTTTGAGAGAAGTATTTTCCATTTTTACTGAAATCTTGGGATTTTTTAATTCATCTTTCATTTTTTCATTCACACATAATTAACATTCCAATCAATTAATTAATTGTTAAATTCATTATAGGTGATGATTGTAGAATGTCTATATATATGTCATTCCTGTTTGAAGGTAGATAACTATGTACTTTTAGAGCTTGGCCAAATTGACTGATGTGATCTCCCAATGTAGAAATATTATTGACAATCTCTATTAACCATCCATTAATTTCACTGATTATCTCTCCATCAAACATTATAAAGATGTCAAACATTAGTGTTTTGGCAGGATATCTCATTTTTATGATGTTTATTGTTCCTTCATATGTAAAATATATTTTATTCCACATTTTTTAAGAATTAGGTAATTGTGATACTCTATTTAACTCATCAGGTATGTATCCAAAAATTATAGAATTTTTATTCTTTTGATCTAATGTCATATTCGGCTTCTGTTTCAGCAGTCCATGTCTTTATTTTTTAGGAATAAATTAAGGAGGTATGATTTTCAAATGTAAAATAAAGCCCTTATTTTTTAGATATATGATCATATGTGATTTCCAGCATGCATAATTGTAACTATTGATATATATAGCATGAACTGTAGACATACCTTCTTTCAGATCATCCATTTCCATCTTCTTTGTATTGACTAATTATATTTATAATTTCTATAGCATTATCACAAAATCTATACATTGATCCCAATTGTGAGGTTGGAATAATAAAAAAAGATAGCCTTAGAGGGGGTAAATTGTGTCTTTTCGATAATCTTCACCAATTCAAGATTTTGACACCCATTTTGATTTATAAATATATGATATAGTTTTTCTTGTATGAAATATGAATAGAGTATAAACAAAAATAATGAACAAAACAATTTTATAGTGTTATGGGGAACAAATATCACATAGTCCACTCCACCAATGATCTCTCTATCAGCAGGGTGAATTTCACTAGAAAGGTACTCCTATCAAAATACATTAAAATCCACAACTCAGTGTAGGTAGTCAAAACCATTACAAAAAGTCTAAAATAGAGCCTTCTAGATATTTTATAATGAATCATTTTTCCATAGTTTAGTACAATAACGTGATAGTTCATGACAACTAATTACGAGTAGTTCATACTCTAATTAATCCAAAGATATTTCATTTGATGATGGTTTAGGTTAAACTTCATAGTTTATACAGCAACTTATAGTATATGGATATTCTTCTTCAAAGAATAATTTCTTTAATAACTAATAACTTTGAAGAAATCTTAGTTAAAAATTATCTTTAATTTGAATATCAATAAATAGAAAGAGTTTGAAAATGTATATCTCTAAAGTTAAGCCTCTTCGAAAAAATAATAAAGTCAATTTTTCATCATAGTAGTATAGTAAAAGATATTCATACGAAAAAATTCATATGTATATGTGTTTTAAAAATAAATTGGGATATTTATATATATAGATCAGATAAATTTCTTCATTATTCTATATCCAAGAAAATCACCTGGTAGAATGTGAAACTTCAAATTCAATTTATCTATGGAATTTATAACATCACCTAATAATACGAATCATTTCCATGTTCTTCCGAGGATTTCATACCCAAGATTTTACATTTAAGGATGCATGTGAGAATCCTTCCTTGATTTAGGTTGTTCTTGATCAGGATCAGAAGAAGTTGTTTGCGGATATTATCATGAATATTGAGGAGGATAGGTACAGTTTCTCTGTGTTGAGCTTGGGTAAGATCTATTATCGAGATTACTGGAAGTTAATACATGTATATTATATGATTGATAAGTGTACTTCGATGATCTGGGGTGTGTAAATTCCCATGAAAATGAATCTCTTAGTTTGGCGCATTAAAAATAGATCTTTTCCTACAGAGGAGAGCATTAAAATAAAGGGTATTCATTTTGACTCACAATGATTTTAGAGTAAGAATCCTTTTGGTGAATCTATGGTGCATCATTTCTACCAGAGTTATTACATGGTTTACCTTTGGTTGGGCTTCAATCCCCACCCATGCCTCAATTACGATCAGTTTTCCTTCCATGATTTTCTAGTGGCATGTTTTAAATGGTCAGAGGGTAGGGCCATGGAATATAATGTTAGGTGTGTTATTCTCTCCTCTAATTTTTGGGTCATTTGGAAGGAATGGAACAAGTATACGATGGGTATCCAATGGTCCCTTATTTATCTATTTATTCGTTTAAAGGCCCAAATTTTTGAAACGGGCTCTTCGTTGAAGGTGGGGCAGCCGCTCCTGGGTTATAAATTTCTCAATCTCCCTCCCGTGAATGGAAGTCAAGGAGGCTGGTGGGTCATTTGGTATCCACCTCTTAGAGGTCTTAAACATAATGTGGATGGTTCTCTAATGAATGGGATATTGAGAGGTAGAAGGGTGATGTGGGAATCTTGTGGCTCAGTGTTGGTGGCGTTCAGCGTGTTCTTTGGTCCAAGAAGTTATTTTTGTACAGAGGCTCGGATGCTTTCCACAAGAATCATGCTTTGCTGGAGGGTCGGTTTCCATGTGGCTGAGGTGGAGTTAGATTCTAAAATTCAGGTTTTGTTAATTCAAGGAGTTTATGAGACGTATTGAGACCCAGTTTATATGATTCATAGATGTGAACTCAAAACTGATATTGGGCATATTGTTAAGAATTTTTGGAGGGATTCCAACTTTGTGGATGATGCACATTCCCATGTTAGAAGACAGTAGGTGGAGATTGTTATTTATTATAGATTAAGATTTCTTTCATTAGAATGTAAGGCAATTTTCCAAGGGGATGCCCTTGGTTTGCATCATTTTAGACTACCTTGAATTTTTTGGATGGGTGGTTTTTTGTGACCACCATCTGATTCAATAATAAAAAAGAAATTTCTAGATAAAATTTTAATTATCCTAATATTCATTCAATACTGTATAATCAATCTCATGTAAAATAAAGACTTTAAAAATTTTCTGTTGAATATTTAAATAAATATTTCAACTACATACCATAGGGTTCATTTTCATAGTGTAGGGTTCCTTTTTTTAACTTAGGGTTCCTTTTCAAAGCATAGGGCTCCTACCAACGTATTGTTCCTTAATCATACTTTAATCTCTGCATAATGTAGGAATTAAAAGTAACTTAGGGATGATAATTCATGCGTTCATCCTTTTAGAATAATATTGATTACAAATGTAATGTTGATTAACCATACGTTCAATCTTATGAATGTATGGTATGAATAGTGCTTTGAAACTTTAACATTGGGTTGATATACCATACATTTAATATCTAGATTTGGGTTGTTTATTCATATAAAAATGTTAAATTTCCTATGTAATGTAGGGATGATAAACCATACATTCATTCACTGAACATAGGGTTTGAATAGTGTTTCCAGAACACATCCCATAGCGTGAAATTCCATATATATAATTCTGAAACATACTTAAAAAAACTTCATTATAAAACAAACAAGGGTATTTGTGGACGTAAAAATAAATAAAATTTATATATTGTTGTTGTGACAATACATTCCCAACAGTACTCACACCCTACTCTGGCTATCTGATCGGTACCTGAAGATATTTCTTGGTTGTAAGACAGGATAAGGGAAAAACCCATGTGTTTGATGAATGATTGGGGAAGGAGCATAGATAAGGGAACTAGATATAGTTCATAACCCACTTGGTAGTTGTTAGAGTCTTTAATTTTGAGTTTAATTTTAGACACATCAAACACACATTAGCATGGAATGTTTTTTCTCCAGTTTTGTTAATGTATTTCCTTCTTTGTTTCTTTGGAGATACTGGTATTTTTAGGGTTAAATCTTATTTTTGTATTGTTTATTTTATTTCTGCTGGTGTTTCAATTGGATAAAAGACTGTATAGTCTCCCAATGATCAATATTTGACCCACTCTTCCAGACAGTAGTCTCTAGTGTACTGTTAGGCATTCATGCGGTCTTGATGTGAACTGGCTCGGGGTACTAGGGCGAGGCACCCAGTCCGAGATGTTACAATGTTGAAGATATTTGTTTTTTAATTTATATTAATTGATTCATGATTCACTGGCATATTTTTTGTGATAGAACATGTTTGAGTGGTATAATATCAATTTTTACAATCCACATGGTTATAAAAGATTCAAGATGAAAGAACCCAGATTTTTTTTGGTATGTGACCCTTGTTTGATGTTTTTCTTCGTTTTAAGGTTAAGAGTGATGAAAGGGAGAGTCAAGAGAACATTGAGTGAATTTTTGAGGCAAAATGAGGATTCACAAGATCAGTGCATGATTTGTATAATCGTGAGGCCAAACCATTCGTAATAAATGTTTAAGGTAGTAGCTCTCACATGGTTGTCACATGGTTAGGATAAACTGTGCGACGAGTCCATGAGAGTGGGGTGGACGAAGCAGTGTCTACCACACGGTTAGTGCACGGTTTTTCTAACCGTGTGAGAAAACCATGCGGTCAATTATGTGAGAACCTAAAAAAGTGGATCTCACCTGTTTTAGACTCCAATTGGCTCGTTTTTTCCCCTATGTAGCCATAACTCGAGATTTTGCTCCTCCTTAGGTCAAAGATGTTTCTCCCATTATTCCAGAGGCGATCTGAAGGCTTATCTTGGAAAATCGAAGCCGATTTCTTAAGGTATGTTATTTTTCTTCTTCATTCTTTATCAGTCTCTTAGATCTACTTAGATCTACTTATAATCTTCCCTCATTTTCTTAGATCTACGCCCATTATGGGTATATCTATGTGTTTCGATGAATTTTTGATGAGTTTTGGTCTTGGTCCTATTATGAGAAGAGATATAAGGCCTGTTCGTGGAGAATCTAACTGGGTTTCTTCTGCGTTCTCTTTTGTTGGGGGGTTTTCATCAAAACCATTGAGGTAGCTGGTTTGTGCCTTTCTGTAGAATGTATTTGAGTATTTTGTGCAAATTCCACCAACACCCTAGAACAGGGTATTGCATGTAACCTATTTTTCCCTTGTTTATTTCTTGCTTTTCTTATATGTCTGAGTAGAGGTTATTTCTTATGAATAGGGTAATTTACTGTACTTTGGATGTTTTTCCTATGCATGTTTTGCCTGTTTATGACCATTTGGTCTAGTTTTTCCTGTTAGGCTATTTCCAAGTTCTATGACTAGATGGAAGATAGAGTGACTTTGTTTCTATTATGATGATATGTTGTAGAATTCTAGCCAAGTAGTTCTTGAGGTTACTTTGGCTGTTAAGCGATGCAATACTTTCTGACTTTACACGGGGTTGTGGGGACCTAGTGTAGTAGACCATAGGGAGAATGGACATAAGTGATTCACTATAGTGTCTTTATTATAGGATGTGATACCACAAGGGGAATTGAAGTTGATTGGTTCTTCAGTGTGTCTGTAGTTTCCCAACACATTCCAAAGGGGAAATGAGACATTGAGTGCTTCCCCAGAGCGCCTTTAGAATGATACGAGACTATAGGGGTAATTTATGGTGAGTGATTCCCCAGAGAGTCTATTATTTAGCTGAACCAGAGGGGTGAGACTATGTGTTCCTCCCATAAAGTTTCTAGTACTTGTTGGGTGAACGAGAGGGGTCATGCTATGAGAACTACCCCTAGGGTTACCTGTTTTTTCTTCTTGATTGTGTATATGATTACCTGTTTGTTCTTCTTAATTGTGTAGCTTATTATCTGTTGTGGATTAGATGCTTGAAACCATGGATTGTTTACTATTTAGTACTTTCCTGTTTACTGTTTCTGTACTTTTACCTTCCATATATTCACTGACTGTTAGGCACATATCTCATGGTGGTTTCCTTGTGGGATTTTGTCTCACACCCTATTTGGGCCATGCTTTTGGGCCCAAATAGATTATTTTACTACTGGTATAGACAAGGGAAAGCACCCTTCAACTTCAGGTACTTGATATCCTATGGAACATGAGATCCTAGAACCAAGTTGAGGCGTGCGATGCTGAGGAGATTTTTATCTTGCTTTCTTTTGTACTTTGGTTTAGTGTTTTTTTATTCCAGCATTGTGACTTGTTGGATATTTTCCAAGACATATATATGATGCATCATATATATATGTGCTCATGTTTTTTTATCATATTTGGTCTTCCATTGTTTACATTGTATGGATTGTTACTAATTCTGCTATTTCATGTCATTTACTTCTGTTGTGTACTCTTCCAATGAGGGAATAGTTTCCCCACTATCACACCCCAGGCCATCGCTGCTAGTTGGAAGCCTCTAGCATTTGGGGAAATGCGCTTGAGGCCATTTGACCAACTAGGTACGGGGCACCTCTGGGTGGCTTCCAGAACATGGACGTTACAGAGTGGTATTAGAGGATTTTCATTTCTCTTGATTTAATTTTTTGAGCCTTTATCTAGGGATAAAAGGGAATAGGTACTTGGTATTAAGTTGTTCCCGGGAGTAGCTGACCTATATACAGGGAAAAGCCAATCTACCTCGTTGATGAAATTTCTTTGGTTTTTCATGTTTATGGTTGCCTTGATTTTCACCATTGGTGACTTATATGTTTTTTGATTTTTATTATTTAAGTTATTGAGGTTATATCTCTGTCACAACCTGATAAGATGAGGGTATTCAATCTCATGCATCATATAGGCTCTTTCTAGGAATCACATGTCATGCATTCTTGCCATGAAATTTAGGGTGCATTATCAATTGCATATTGTTGTGATAGGTGTTGTGTAGAATATTCATGTTGTTGTGATAAGTTCCTTGATAAAAATATCTACTTATTATTAGATAATTGATTGTGTAAGGTTTGTTTGAATGAGAGACACATTTTTTTTTCTTGAGGTGTTATGGGCCCTCATGGACCGGAATGTGGTGGATCATTGACTTGTTCACCTTGTTTATAACATGTGTAAGATTCCAATATTTGATTCATGGAGAGTATGGGCCCTCACAGATCGGAATTTAGCACTTTAAAATTTCATTTTAGTGATTGTATGGGTTCCAGAGTAGTTTCTGAGGATTAATTTCTAGAAAAACCTAGAATGAACACCATGTAGTTTTGACTACATGACAAGTGTTCTTCTGTTCAGGAAGAAACATTATTTCCTTAGTACACATCATGTTCTCTGTGTACATACCATGTACTCCTATGTTTCAGTCCCTGTTAATATTGATCTAAGGTGTGCATTTGACCTTATAAATTCATGCATTGAGATGTCCTTTGGTTGTCCCCGGCTGCAGGGTGACGATCAGACACCAGACATGGCTGATCAGGGACTTCTGGTAGTTCCTCCTGCTGTGCTAGTCTTGGCACCAGTAGTTATACCAGATGAAGGTGCAGATGCACAGTTCAGGGAAGGCTTCATGAGGATGATGCAGACCTTCTAGGGAGCCCCACCTCCTTCCTCGACAATGGCAGTCTTGACACGGGTTTTCCAGAAGCAGTATCCTCCCACCTTCTCAGGGGAAGGAGGACCCCAGGCTGTAAATTCATGCCTAGAAGCCATGGTGATGATATTTGAGCATCTAGAGACTCCTCCAGAAAGGTGGGTCCATCTCGCTATATAAATTCTTTGAGACTCTTCCAAGAGGTGGTGGGATGTGATCTCACAGGCTGATCATCAGCAGGTTATGGAATGGGACGATATTCAGTGGGTCTTTTATGACTAAATTTATCCAGAGACTTTGAGGGTTGACTGATCCTAGGAGTTCATGAGCCTTGAGAGAGGTACTCTTTCTGTCATGGAGTATTTCTCTCATTTCACCGAGCTTCATCATTTCACACCTCTCTAGGTTAGTGATGGGTTGTTCTTGGCAAGGAATTTTAGGACGATATCAGACGGGAGATCCGCTCACAGGTGAACATCATCAGTTTGACCTCCATCGCTTCCATCATCATCCAGGTGCTGATTGAAGAGTGCAATATGAGAGATTATGGATATGAGAGCCTGGTTGGTTCCACTTCCAGAGATAGTGCTTCACCAGCTGAGAGCAAAAAGCATCGTAGGGAGTCTACGCGCGGTGATCCAAGGCAGAGAGACAAATCTACAGGCAGAGAGATAGTATGCTACCTATGTGGAAGGGCTAGGAATACGAGGACATTGTGGCATAGGGACCTAGTGGAGTGCCGATCTTGCAGCAAGAGGGGTCACCTTCAGTGCTTCTATCAGGTTTTCTCACCACAAGCTGGTGATAGGGGTCTTCCATGACTCCTCATTCAGGAGAAGCCCCACCAGTTTCTCACCAGTCTGGGAACTGGAGTTCTTCTGGCCATTCGGGCCGAGGTGGAGGTAGAGTCCATGGTGCTCAGTCACCGGTATTTCAGTGACAACAGGGTGGAACAGCTCAAAGTAGTCAGGCAGGGTCACAGGGTCGTGGAGAAGGCCTAGTAGGAGTAGGATCTCGGACCCTCTATAGTTCGAGGTACCATTATAGTTGCCTCAGTTTTATCTTATTCCCTTTTCGACGTAGGTTATTCCTGTAGTTTTATCTCTATTGCATTTATGGAGATCCTTGAGATCTATATCTTTTCCTCTATAGATAATTTGACTCTAGACACACCATTGGGAATTAGGACTACTAGTGTACATCAGTGCAAGGAGTTCCCTCTAGAGGTGGCTGGGTATCGCTTTTTATGGGAGCTCTATGTTTTGGAGATCATCGACAATGATGTCATTCTCGGAGTGGAATGTCTATTCCCCTTCCATGTAGTTGTCAACTACTACCGCTGATGGGTGAGTTTTATATCAATAACGGGTGGATCTTTTCTTCATAGGGGTGAGTGGGATGTCCAGGCGAGCAGAGTGGGACTAGAGCATCATGGGTTATGAGTAGTTACAGCCCAGATTGCTAGTCTTAATCTGGATGACTAGCGGACTACTAAGATAGACTTAACCCTAGTGGTGGATCATTTCAGAGATGTCTTTCCAGAGGACTTTTCAGGTTTGCCTCTGGAATGTGAGGTATAATTTTCTATTGAGGTCATGCTAGGAGTGGCACCGGTGTCCTTTCCTCTTTATAGTATGGATACACCTGAGTTTTAGGAGTTTAATAAGAATTTGGAGGAATTCCAAGAAAAGGGTTTCATCTGACCTAGTACTTACCCTTGGTGTTCGCCTTTCCTGTTTGCAAAAAAAAGTAGATGGTACTCTTAGGCTTTGTGTGGATTATCGGAAGTTGAACCATTTGAAGGTCAAGGACTGATGTCCCTTGCCCAGGATTGATGACCTCTTTGATCAGCTATGAGAAGCCCAGGTGTTCTTGAAGATTGACTTGACGTCCGGTTATCATCATTTGCGTGTTAGACCATCTAATATACCTCTCATAGATTTTATGAGTAGGTACGGTCTATTCGAGTATATGGTTATGCAATTCGGTCTCACGAATGCGCCTACAGTTTTCATGGAACTGATGAACCGAGTGTTCCATCCATACTTGGATTCCTTCGTGGTGGTCTTTGTGCATGATATCATGGTGTTCTCTAACACTAAAAACAACCAGGCCACCCATCTTAGGATCGTTCTGAGTACACTAATGGAGCATCATCTATATGAAAAGCTCTCAATGTTCCACTTTTGGATGGATAAAATTCACTTTTGGGCCATGCTATCTCAGAGACAGGAGTATTAGTGGACCCATAGAAAGTGAGCATAGCAGTTTCTTGGGAGAAGCCAAAGAACGTATTTGAGGTGTGGAGATTTATAGGGCTGGATGGATACTACAGATGATTCATAGAGGAATTTTCATGGTTAGTAGTACTACTGATAGGTCTGGCCAAGAAGGGTGAAAAGTTATTATGGTCAGATTCTTGTGATTCACCCTTTGAGAAGCTGAAAGGGAGATTCACTTCAGCACATATACTAGTCTTTCCAGAGTCGGGCAAGAGTTACATAGTCTACTGTGATTCCTCAGGTATCGGGCTGGGATCTATGCTTATGCAGGGAGATGGATTTGTTGCGTACGGGTCTCGGCAATTGAGGCCCCATGGGAGGAACTACCCAACGCACAATCTCGAGCTAGCTATAGTTGTCCATGCCTAACGATGATGAAGACATTATCTTATGGGAGAGCACTTTGTGTCTTTCACCGACCACAAGAGTCTCAAATACATATTCACTCAGTGTGATCTGAATTTGAGTAGTGTAGGTGGGTTGAGTACCTATAATCCTTTTAAATTGATCTTGCCTATACACCTGGGAAGGGAGACGCAGTGGCCGAAATGTTAAGCCAGAGAACTCAGATACAGGCAGTTCAGGAGGCCAGTAGTGTGTGGTAGCTTATGGTTCTGTTCTCTGAGATGCATCTAGAGGTTCACAACAGACAAGGGTAGACTTTTCTATCTTATGTAGTTGTTACGTCTACTATTATTGATCAGGTACAGATGAGGCAGCTATCAGACTCAAAAGGCCTAGTCCTGTGGGAGAGTGTGTCCGCAGAGGACCCTCTTCCTAGATGGACAACAGGTGAGGATGATAACTTTTGTTTCAAAGGATGTGTATGAGTGCCAGCAAACATATGCGAGGAGCTTATATGGGATTTTCATTCCACATTTTGGGCAGTCCGTCCTAGCGTCACCAAGATGCATTGTGATCTACACCGTCAGTATTGGTGTCCAGGTATGAAGAGAGACGTTGCATGTTTTGTCATGAGGTGTTCCACGTGTCAGTGGGTGAAATTAGAGCATTAGTAACCTGCATATCTTTTACAGCAGCAACCCATTCTAAAGTGGAAGTGGAATGATGTCACAATGGACTTTGTGACTGGTTTGTCGAGGTCTCCACAAAAGAATTATTTAGTTTGGGTTTTTGTCAATAGGCTTATGAAGGTTTCTCACTTCTTGCTGATCAAGGATACCGTCAGTGTTGACGAGCTGGGATAGTTGTACATTCATGAGATTGTACGTCTGCATGGAGTTCCACACTCCACTGTTTCAGATAGGGACGCACATTTTACTTATAGGGTCTGGAAAGGTCTTCAGAAGGCTTTGGGTACATAGGTACTTTTGAGTACACCATACTATCCTCAAACAGATGGCCAGTCCGAGCGTATGATTCAGGTGCTTGAGGATATGCTTTGAGCATTCATCCTGGATTTTGGAGGTTTTTGGGAGAAACATATACCTCTTGTGGAGTTTTCCTACAAAAATAGTTTTCAGGCATCTATTCAAATGGCACCATATGAGGCTTTGTAAGGTAGGCCATTCTGATCACCCTTATGTTGGTTGCAGGCAGGGGAGGCAGCTTTGTTGGGACCTCATCTTGTTTTGGAGACCACAGAACAGATAGAGTTGATTCAGAAAAGGATAGATACTGCACAGTTTCATCATAAGTCTCATGCAGATCAGCGGAGACGACCTCTAGAGTTCGAGGTCGGGGATCAGGTTTTTCTACGTGTCACACCGAGGTTTGGACACGAGAGGATTAGGAGGCAGGGTAAGCTTTCATTGAGGTATGTCGGGCCATTTTAGGTGTTGGAGAGAGTTGGGTCAGTTGCCTATCAGCTATAGTTACCTAAGAGGTACTAGGCTATACCTGATGACTTCCACGTCTCTCAGATCTGATGTTACTTTTCAGAATTGTCTCATGCTTCCAACCCGAGGAAGTTGAGTTGGAGGTGGTTGCATCTTTCGGGGAGCATCCTATTCGAATTTTCAATCGCAGTACGGATGTTCTCTATGGCTAGTCTATTACTCTGGTATGGGTGCTATGTTTGCACAGGAAAGTGCAGGATGAGACTTGGGAGAGGGAGGCCGATGTATTATCGCAGTGGCTGGAGTTGTTTGGGGTTTCTTCTTCTACGTCTTTCTAGGGAAATTAGGTAACAAAATTCATTAAGGAGGGATGTTTGTAAGAACCCGAATCTTATTTTTAGGTATGTGACCCTTGTTTGATGTTTTTCTTGGTTTTAATGTTAAGGGTGATGAAAGGGAGTGTTGGGAGAATATTGAGTGATTTTTTGAGGAAAAAGGAGGAGTCGCATGGGCGGCGCACAGTTTTTATAACCATGCGGCCAAACCGTTCATAATAAATGTTTAAGGCAGTAGCTCCCGCACGGTTGGTGCACTGTTAAGAGAAACTGTGCAATGAGGTCATGTTAGAGGGGTGGTCAAGGAAGTTTCTACCACATGGTTAGCGAATGTTTTGTCTAAACATGTGAGAAAACCGTGTGGGCACTTAATTGAGATCATAAAAAAGAGGATCTCACCCATTTTGGCCTCCATGTGGGTCGTTTTTTCTTCTATGTGGCCATGACTCGGGATTTTTTTCCACCTACGGTCTAAGAAGGTTCTCCCATAATTCTGGAGGCGATCTTAAGGAATCTCATGTTGAATAGAATTCGATTTCTTAAGGTATGTGATCATTCTTCTTTGTTCTTGCTTGGTCTCTTAGATCTACTTCTCCTCTTCTCTCAGTTTCTTAGATATACACCCGTTATGGGTATATCTAAGTGTGTGGATGACTTTTTGATGAGTTTTTGGATTTTTCTTGTTATAATAAGAGATCTAAGGAGGGTTCTTAGAGAATCAAACTGGGTTTCTGATGCGTTCCTCATTTGTTGGGTGATTTCGTCAAAAACTTTGAGGTAGGTGGTTTGTGCCTTTCTGTAGAAAGTCTGTGATTATTTTTTAAAAATTCCACCAATACCCTTGAACATGGAATTTCATGATACTTGTTTTTGCCTTGTTGATTTCATTCTTTTCTTATATGGCTGAGTAGTGGTTATTGCTTGTGAATAGGGTAATTTAATGTTCTTTGGATGTTTTACCCAAGCATGTTTTGCATGTTTATGATCGTTTGGTCTAGTTTTTCCTGTTAATGTATTTCCAGTTCCATGCCTAGTTGTAAGATAGAGTGACTTTGTTTCTATTATTCCGATATGTTGTAATATTCTTTCCAAGTAGTTCTTGAGGTTACATTGGTCGTTACGCTATGTGATACTTGCTATCTTTACACAAGGATGCGGGAACCTAGTCCAGTGGACCATAGAGAGAATAGACGTAAGGGATTCTCCAAAGTGTCTTTATAATATGATGTGAGGCCACATCGGTAATTGACGTTGAGTGCTTCTTCAGAGTGTCTTTAGTTCCTCGATGTGGTCTACATGGGGAATAAGACATTGAATGCTTCCCCAGAGCGCCTTTAGTACGATACTATACTATTGAAGGAATTGACGGTGAGTGATTCCGCATAGAGTATATTATTTACCTGAACTAGAGGGGTGATACTATGTGTATCTCTTATAGGGTTACTTTTACGTGTTGGGTGAAGAAGAGGGGTTAGGTTGTGAGAACTACCTAGAGGTTTACCTGTAACACCCCGAGATTTTATGAAAAATATTTTTTTTAATTTCATTAATGTCTTGTGTTATACACTACACCAAAATAAGCTTTCACAACATGCATCCTTGACTTGCCTTCCATTACACGCAATCACGACCTTCCTCAATAGCGTGTATAGTATGCAATAACAAGTTTCACTAAACAGCAATATGCTATTAAAATATTATTAAAACTAGCCGTTATGAATAGTAATAACCACTTTTTGAAATTTTGTAAATTTAATTTTTCAAAATGGACTTTATTTTTGGATTCATAATATCGAAATTAGCTTAGGGTGAAATTTTGGTACTTTTCGGATAACATTCATATTTTGATGAATAGTGAAAATTACTAAATTTTAATTAAAAACAACATTTCAATCAAAATAATTAATAGTGATAAATTATTAATTTGAGTGGTTTTAAAGTATATTTAGAATATATTTTTACAATTTATTACAATGTTGGTCATTGGATGTAATTTCACATTTAAACCAGACATAACAAGTATCAATCTTTTGATAGTTATTATCTCTTAAAGAACACGCTATTTGTTTTGACGATGGGAATTACTTTTTAAATTAATTAATGCAACTGATATGTTTTGAATTTGGTAAAATAGAAATCATTTTTGAGTTCATAATATCAAATATATCTTAGGCCTAATTTTTGGTATTTTTCTGAAAACATTCAATTTTTGATGAATAGTGAAACCACTAAGTGGTAGTTAAAAAAATGAATTGTTTATAAAACTTAATTTTACTGCTTCTGTGAGAGGAATTTCAAAAATCCTAGAGACACGATTGATGTCAGTAAGTAAAATTTCGTTCAATGAGATGAAAATAATTTTTTGGTGAATAGTAACTGTTTACCTTTTTTACCACGGTTAAAAGTAAATAGGGTAATTAAGGGTAGAAATGATATTATTATTACCCTAACACATGTCCTAATTCTATTGGACAAGTGTGATTCGACCAAAATCAAACTTAGGAATAAAATATGACCATTTAGGCCCACTTGGATTAGATTAGGACATTTATTATTATTTAATTCAAAGAAGAGTTAAAAGAGTTAAAATCAAAGTTTATTTACTAAAACATTTTTAATATAGGGTTATGCATAAAATAATTTCGACTATAAATATTCATTATAAAGATAATAATATTTTCTACATAATGGTATTTTATTTGTAATTTTTAGACTTTAAATAATTCAATTTATTTATGACACAATGATGATGCAGTAATTACCATAATAGTGAAAAAATAGAATAATTGATATTATAAATGCCTAAATAAGTATAAGTTGAGACTTTTTATGAATTCCACTAATTTTCTAGGTTAATATGACATGTTCGTATTGATTTAATTAACTTTTTTTCGAACTTATCATTCTGTTATGATTTTCTCAAAAATCAATTACTAAATAGTGTCAAAATTGACATAAAATAGTTTTTAAAACAAATATTATATTATTATTTGTTATTTTATTCTAAAAAATCTAAGGTTCGGACAAATTGCTTAGATAAGGTCATATATATGGATAATAAACAAATTGGGGTTCTTTTGGCTTGATATAGTAAGTTTATTAACCATGTAGTGTAAGAAAACAAAAAGACACGGTAAAAGTTAAATTATTTAACTTAGAGTTAAATCTAATTGATAAGGTTAAAATAATAACCTAAACTTGTATAAATCCTATTGGATGAGAGTATTTCGACCTATACCCACCTTATATTCGAAATAAATCAATTTGGAGATATTTAAAACCGAATTTGTCTTTATAATAAAATAATATTTTTAGTTATTCCAAAGGTGCCCCTCTCCTCCCTTATAAAAGGGCACCTCCTCCCTCTCCTCCTCACACCAATTGGAGCCTTCAATATCGGCCAACCCCTGCCAAATTATCTTCTCCACTTCCCTAGTATCATCCTAGAGGTCCTGGTATTCTTGAAAGACCAATTTTAGTACCCTAAAAGGAGGTCTCAAAGAAGCACTTCAAAGAAGAGGTAATATCCATTACCGATCCTTTCCAATTTCTTTCTTCTTCAACTTCTTCTTCTTTAGTTGTTTCATTATGAAGTAATAACATCAGTATCACTCATATACTGATATGTTATTATAAGTATGAAACAACCCTATTTACCCATCTATCCATCCTACGGAAAATGAAATCACTGCGCGTGCGTACGTACGGAATACCGTCTCCACGCCGTGGTGTAAGCTATTTTCCGCCACCACCTTAATAGGATGGGTATAATGGTGTAATGAGTAACTATATATGATTATTATAAATTGATATTGATACTGAAATAGTATACATACACTTTAACACAATTCCACGACCATGGGAACGATATCATCGCTCGTGCGTACGTACGGACTACCGTCTCCACGACGCGATGAGATTCATTCTCCACATTAACCATTCATGAATGATTATAAAGTATATATAATAAGTACTAATGAAATATATGAAATAATATTGATACTGGATTTATGTATATTTATATGTATGTCATCTACTTAATTCCATTCAATTCAATAAGGAAACGAAAACAGCATTCATGCGTACGTACGGACTACCGTCTCCATGAACGGTGTATTTCATTCCATTGATCAATATATTATATATATGTATATTATGAATATATATTATGTTTTACATTCTGGATATAAGTAAACATGATCCAATTAATCTTATTAATAATTACAAGTTAAAAACACGAACGACAAATGAGACGATTTTACCCAAAACGCTACTTTAACATGAATTTACAAAAGAACGGGTAATATAAAGTCATAAGTGGACCATATATGATATAATAACAATGAATATGATTCTGGAATAAGTCAATAACATGATTTAAATCATTATACAGGAGGTTCAGACACGTACAAAGAAATTCGGACCTAATGTAAGGGAAATATCACAATCTCATTTTTATCTGAGATTGTTTATACTTTGAAATTTACTAGGGTGTATTTTATCATCCACATCATTTTTTCCTCAATATTTAATATTATTTCCATTAACCGACAATTGTTTAAATCCTAATTTACCCTTCGGTGAGTTTTTAGTAAAAATATGAAAGGAATCTTTTGTCGTTT
The DNA here is from genome assembly GCA_963277665.1 of Viscum album. Lineage (NCBI taxonomy): Eukaryota > Viridiplantae > Streptophyta > Magnoliopsida > Santalales > Viscaceae > Viscum > Viscum album. The sequence goes on along the minus strand of OY728121.1, from coordinate 2,009,651,477 downwards.
TTCATACGAGGTACTTTTTTTTGACTTTTTCGACAAAAGTATGAGGAGAATGTTATTTTTAACTTATACGGCGTGAAAGTATTTTTACGGTTTTCATAACACCTAATTTTAAAGAAGCTTCCTCTACAAGATTGAATGATTATTTTCAACAAAACCCTTATCTTTTAAAATTTCATGGAGTTTTGTGAAAAGAAAATGATTTTAAAGAAGAAAGGATATTTTCCTAAAGAATTCATTTCAAGTGTTTTTCTCAAAACTATTTTCCATATAAGATGACATTATTTGATATGTATGTTTCAAGTAAAATGCCTCTATGATTTAAATGGTATCAATTTTCTTATTATGAAATGATATCAATTGTTTATGGATTATGATGACATGATGTTTAAGAATCCCATTTTATTAAATGGGTTATGCAATGATGTATGTTTTAAGATTTTGTGGCACACATAAGAATGGTATCATTATGAGATGGGTGGGACCTATATCTCCCTCCAATGCATTGGGTAAAGATTTTATATCTCATGAGATAGACATGGCTGGAACTGTAGGTTATACCGGTTCAGTGAAACAGGACTGGAACGAGGGTGACTCAGTTCAGAAAGGGACTTTGTCCACTAAGATAGTCTTGGCAATGAGTCTTGACTAACAAGAAATGATTCTCTATGATTATGTGTGTATGCAACAAAGTTTCATGTTTTAAGTTATGATTATTGGGATTTCATTTCACTACTATAATTTATCCCATGTTATGAAATTATGCTCTCTTTTGCAGGTTAAGATTTCCAAAAGTTATGTTCTTATGAATATGATGTTATTGATTTTTATTTTGTTTACCCTTACTGAGCATTTGAGCTCATGTTTTCTTTTCCTCAGGATATAAAGAAAGGTTTTAGGTAAAAAAAAGTGAAGATCTTTATGGAAGATATTGAAGATCTTTCACCACGATTAGAAGATTACATTCTGAGTTTCCAAATACACTAAACTATTACGATCCTTGTGTGTGTGTTTTTTGTTATGTACTAAGTATTCCGCAAATGTAATGTAATATCAATGTATGTCAAGCTTCGGGTCTCTACATTACCTGTTTGTTCTTCTTGATTTTGTAGCTGATTACCGAGATGTTCTTCTTGATTGTGTAGCTGATTACCTGTCATGGATTAGATGCATGAAACCGTGGATTGTAATCTATTTAGTACTTTTATGTTTCCTACTTTTGTAATTTTATCTGCTATATATTCACTGACTGTTAGCCACATATCTTGTGCTGGTTGCCTATTGGGATTTGGTCTCACACCCTGTTTGGGCTATTCTTTTGGCCCCAATCATATTATTTTTTGATGGTTATAGACAAGGGAAAGAACCCTTCTACTTCAGGTACTTGATATTATGTGGTGCTGGAGAACACGGGACAAAGCTGAGGCTTCCAATGCTCAAGAGCTGTTTATCTTTTTTTCATTTGTACTTTGGTTTAGTATTGTTGTATTCTAGAATTGTGACTTGTTGGATATTTTCTAAGACATATGTATCACACATCATATATATATATGTGCTCCTACTATTTTTTATATTTGGTCTTCCGATGTTTACTTTTTATGTATTGTTACTACTTCCTCTAATGAATGTTATTTACTTCCACTGTGTACTCTACCAATGAGGGCATTGTTTCCCCATAATCACACCCAAGGACCTCACGGCTCATCATCAGCCTCTGGAGTTCGGGGAAATGCGCTTGATTCCATGTGACCAACCAGGTACAGGGTGCCTTGGGGTGGCTTCCAGAACCGGTACATTACACAGGATATAACCTATGTATCCAATCATGGAATGTATTATCAATATCCTTTGTATTTTTTTATTTGGTTGATCATAATATAGAGGTGGTCATCAATTTTATTTAATATCTAGTAAAAGTTCAAGACTATAGAGATAATGTCTTTCATGAATGAATTATTCCATTTGTTAGATTTTTTTATAAACATGGCAACAAAAAGGAAGGAATATATGAAATAGATCGATAGATGTTAGTGAAATATTTTGAAAAGAATTATGTTTTCCTAATTGTATTTTATTGTGTAAATTGTTCATTATGGTTGAAGTTGAGGTAACTAAAATTATTTTGAGATTATTTCCCCCTTTATAAATATTATTTTAACTATTTTTGGTATAAAATATTTTATTGAGTTGATTCATATAGAGACAAAAAAAATAAATGTTTGGAATTAACCTTAATTGTTGAACATAATTTCTTCTATTTGATTATGATGGTTAAAATGGTAAATTTACTTCCCTAAAATTTAAATTACTATTTCACAAGTATATTTGATATATAATGTATACCCTTTAGTGTAATTCTGGTATTTTCTTGTTCCTGTTGATTTTTTCGATAAATGAAATATTTTTATAAATTTATAATTTATTCAAATATTTAAATAATTAATTTTATTATATTTTTTTAAAAAATAAATAACATATATTATGGTTCAATTATTAAAATTGAAAATTCAAGAAATTATATATATAAATATTATTTATTAAATGATATTGTTAGACTCTTATTGTGTTTTTTAATAAAATCTTTTAGAATAAAAGGTTAAATGGTGGTTATATAGGAATTGATGATTCATTTTTCTAGAAATATTTATAGGTGATAGACCCTTAACAATATTATTTTTGAAATCTATATTCTCACACTGATATTTTTTTCTATATATTCTATTAAAAATTTAACCAAGGAATATATGCTCTATGGAAGATCAAAATGAAGTTGCTGAGGAATGAGAATACGTGATCTATGAATGATGACTATGTATATATAGTCATTATATAATTGAATTTACATGATTAAATATTTAGATCTATTATTATTATATGTTAAATTTTTATGGTTTTTTATTCTATAATGGATGGATATTTCATGATAAATTGAATAAATAATTATATTAAAAAATAACATATGATTGTAAAAACCACTAATGTGATTAAAAATATTGATTATTACTGATATGTGGTAAATTAATGAAATGTTTTGAATTGATGAAAACTATTTAAGAATGAACATTGGAGATGGGATTATGATGAAATATTTGTTGAGATGAAATTGGAGGAATTGATTGTTATTTTTTTGATATTTGAATATCATGTAATGTTCCAATTATTATTATACAAATTATTTATTTAAATATTGTTTAAAATAAGTAAATTGATAATAAATATTATTTTTTAGCTTTCATAAGGATTTGTGGGAATTCAAAACATGTATTATACCAATCTCTAGGAAATTTCCCCAAAGTAATGTAATATTTTAAGACAATGATGTAGTGAGTTACATGGTTTCATTGAATGGTTTCATGGGGGTTATTATAAATTATTGTAAATAAATTCTTCCATCTAGTGAGTTACATAAGGGATGTTTAGGTTTCTACACGGGTTTTCCCACATAAGAATTGGTCTATGAAATATTTTCCATTAGCCAAGCTAGTGGACACATTTCTCCCACTTATCTCAATGTGTATCATTGATATTATATGGTGAGTTGATAGTAGTGATGAAATTCATGCAGTTACTCTTTTCATTATTATATTTATAAAAGTTATTAAAAATTACTTAAGCCAATTAATTGAATAATGAGGTATATGATCGATTACAATTTTGATTCTGAATCTGGGTTTGTTTCTAATTTGAGGACAAAGTCGTGGATTATAAAGATCAAGAATGATATTATAAGGGTTACTAGGTGAGTAATAAGGTTCGATAGGTGGCCTATAAGCTTTCTAGTGGGTAGTAGGAAGTCAAATCAGTAGTTTAGAAGTACAGGTGGCACTAGGTAGCCAATGGTGTGGCACGAGGAACTCCATGTGTGAGGTTGTGGTACTTGTGGCTTGTAAGTTCCAACATGTACATTATAGACCCATATCAGGTACCTAGTAGCTCTGTAATATTTTTTAAATGGTGGAAATTAATTTTTTATCCCATAATTTTTTTATTTACTTCCTTTTCTAATTCTAACCTCATTCTCTCAAACTCACTATGTTCCCCACATAGGACTTCTCCTTATCTATTTCTTCCCATCCTTCAGCCTTGTGATTCAATGTGATTTCTTTTTCTAAATAAAAGGTAACTATTCTTACCCTACCCATCCATACCTCTTATATAATATTATTATAATTTATCATCTCATAAGTTAAGGATTTGGATTGAATTCTGATGAGGAATTATATAATTTATTCAAATTGATGTTGTTTTTTCATCACTTATCTAATGAAATAATAAACTGGATGATTTTTTCAATTAATAATTGATTTAATAAAAAATATCATACATCTTATTTGTTTTATGAATTTCATGATATAAGCTAGAAATAATTTTTTATTGGGGGAATTATTTGTCATTTTTAACTCTTATATTCATAGGTTTAATATTTGAGTTATCTCCCAAGATATTTCATTGAGATTTAGTAATTTTTATATAGGATATTTTTTTACTATTCATTGAGGATAAAATCTTTATTTAATGTATTTTAGTTTCTTTTAAGTGACCATTAGGACAGATTAATCTTGAATGTGGTTTTTTAAGTGGTCCCAAGTCATCATGTGAATTTCTAGGGTACACCTAGAACTAGCCTATAAATTATATTCAAAATTATTAATAAATTTTGAACAAATATTTTCAAAATTATTAAAGAATGGGTTTGAATGATATTTTTTATAACATGTTTAATATTTTTAAATGGTTTTTTATATAAGCCTATGTAATCATTTATTTTATATTTGATGTATTCTAAATATTTTTTCCAACATTATACAGGATAGTTTTGGTAAAGTACATATTATTTATGCCAATGTTCAATTTGAAAACATATAATCCTTCAGTTGTTTAACGATTTTCATGTATTTATTTCCACTTAAGACCTTCTAAGTTCTTATTTAAAAGCCCATATGTGATAATATAATATTTTTCATGATTAACTTATACGTCAAATTTTAATTCTCAATTATTTATTTTTTTCCATTAATCATGTCTCATATATTTATATTCTTATATTCTATAAGAATTGGTGATGGTACAATTATACTCTCTAAGCATATTATGTGACATTCTACATTAAAAATTGAGTTCTTTATCCATGACTATCTAAGGAATACTTTTTTGTGATATTTTTTATGTTTTAATTGGTATATAACATTATTATTTAATAACTATCATGGATTATGAGTTAAATTTCCATACTTAATAACACTTATGAATTTTCATTAGTGTTAAGATAACCACTGGATTAATTTTGGTGGGTAAGAGTGATATGACTAGTACCCACATTCAATACATTATCAGGTTTTTTACTCAAAGAAAACAGAATGATTCAAAACCTTAAATTTTTTCCTTTCCCTAAAATTTAAGATTATATATTAATTTATTTTTGTTAATTTAATTTTATGTTATATTTTATGAAACAATAATTTTTAAAAAACTCTTTTTTAATTTATTTTAATCAAATTATTGATTTCATGGTAATCTAATTGAATTACTCTTTATATCAAAAATGGTTAAGTGTAATTTTTTTATTGAACTATTTTAATTAAAATATTTTTATCTTTATTGTGAGTTTCATTTATGTAAAGAGTATTTTGAAAATAAAATTTACCACTTATGTAACATGGTTAATGTTTCCACATACCATAGTTTTTTGTTTGGATCATAAATAATAATACATGAGTTGTTATATTGTCTTGAGTTATACCATATGTAAATTGATATTTATGATGCCTTAAAGTAGTGAATATGATATGAACTATTTCATGATTGAGTATAATCAAGTTCTGTAAGTTATTTACAAATTATTGTTTTTCCATAATATAGTTTTATCATATGTCCTGATTATATATGGAATTGATTGATTTTATGATACAATTATTAATAGAGTTATATATATATATATAATAATTTATATCCATAGAAATTTTGTGAATTATGATCACTATATTTGTAATGTTATTCATACACGGATAATGTATTTATATATTCATCCTATTGATACATATTTTCTTCAATGATATTGGTTTATATTTATATTAATATTTTAGTGACAAATAAAACAACTTTTATAGGATATGAGTATGTTATAATTCCTGTATTGATGTTACATATAATCTATGAAGGTTATGCTTATGTGGAGAATGGTGAATGGGATGTGTTCAATACACCATAACTCAATTCTACCCCTTCCACTACCCTCAAAGTGAGTTTTTGAGATATTAATTGACTAAAATAACCATTCCCATCCTAAGGGATTGTTCTAATACATTGAATTATATATAATCCACTTGGATGGGAATCATGGTTTCTATACCCAAGTCATATCTGATTTACAATGATGGGCTAGAAGAAGTTTTGTAAATGTATAAACCCTCCTAGTATAAGGAATAAAGATATACTTATTCATAAGGTAATAACCTTATTACTCTCATGATATATTGATTTATTTTAAAAATGTTTTAATATATATATATATAAATGTTTTGAAATTTACATTCATATACACATTTATTCACTTTTTTGTTGAAAAAAAATTGTGGATCCCTTCTATGTATTCATTCTCACACCCTATATGGACACCTCATTTAACATGTAGTTTTAGGGAATGAATTTTAGGTATGGGTTGGAATATAGATAAATATAATAGATTGTTTTTCAGGTTGGGTTCTAGTCGAAGTTTTTGTATTTATGTTCCATGTGTAGTTGGAGAAATATTCCATTTTTAATTGGAGGTGCTCTGGCATATCAGCCATTTGATCTAGTGATGTTGAGTCTGTCTAGTAGTATATGTTTTGGGAAATAGTTTTACATTTGTATTGGATTCAACTTTATGATATTATATATATAAATATATCATTGTTTCCATTATTTTAATTTTTTTATTGGAGGACTCATTGTTTATTTTACTTATGAGAATCTAATACATGGACAAGTATCTTTAGTTTATCATAGGTGCTAAAAATGACATATTTTATAAATAAAAGATGGTAAATCATTCCCTAATGATATAAATAAACCTGAGACACTAGACTCTAGACCTTCAGGACCAAGGAGCACCCTTAGAGGCAGTGGTATTCTAGATTCATAAACTGGTCCAGTATTTCGGTCAACTACAATAAAAAGTTGTATCAAAATAGTGATAGAATTGTTGATATTTTTATATTTCGTATACATGATTTAGGATAATAGAGGCTTGGAACGGTAATCCATAATTTTTTCTAACAAAATTCTTTACATAATAATACCATGTTATCATAGGATGTATGGGCATTGATTAACCATTATAAGTTCCATAAGAGTTTGAAAAATGTCATGATTATGATATTGCAGGACTTGAGGATTTTCATAGGGTTTAACAAAGATTCATTTAATGTATCATTTCCTACATTATATAGTCTAGTAGTACATTAGTACAAGTTCAGCTTAGTATTATTAAAAGTATTATATATAAATGGACATAATTAATTAAATAAAATCTAATAATTTATTCAATGTTTCCAAAAATGACTTATTATGTGTTATTTAATTAATTAAATTCAACCTCAAATATAGTTATATTGATTTTTACCATGCATACATTGTTTAGAGTAAAATTAAATGAATTTGTTTTATAATATATGTTCTTTTTGTATATAATAATATTACTATATTTTTTTTTAATTGATCATGTTAATAATTTTTTCCTACCTTTTTAAGAGTTTTAAGAACTGTTATGATATGCAATTTGAATAATTCCATCTATTTAGTCTTTGACAATTTGTTTTATTATTTTTGAGTAATTTTCATCCCTAAGCGTGAAACTTGATTTGTAATTTGTATTGTATCATTGAAACTCTTCTAATTTATATTTATGAGCATGATATATTTTCAATATATAACTAAATTCATCTAATAGTTTTAGAATATTTTTAATGATATTAATTTTTAAATTATTTTCTTATTAGTAATGTATTATTGGAACTATAAAAAATTATTTTCAAATACCTTACTTTTTTTTATCTCTTCATATTTCATTTCAATAGTTTTTGTTAATTAATATTTAATGGAAAATGTTTTTAAAAACATATAAATAATATTGGATTTTTTTTAAATTTTAATTTAACACTCTAAATAATATTTTACATAACAAAATATTTTTATAAAATTGGAATTTAGTCGAAGGGAAGGAATAGTAAACCCTAACAGAATCATGTACTGTTTAGTATCATAATAGAAGGAGTATTTCGTTTATTTTTATATCAAGTATTTTATATATATTATAAAATATTTTAGTTATGAAATTTGGTGATATTAGATATTTACTTACTTTTAGATATTATGTCTAGTTAGTATGAAATGTGATCTGGCATTCATTCTAGTGTGTTATTTTTTATTTGATTTATTGATATTAGGATATCTATGTATTTTTAATTTGATCTAAATTAAGGAGTTGAAAAATATATTTCAGTATTGGATGGATTTTTTATATAATTAACTATGAATTAGGTACACAGTGAAGTATTTTGTCTTTCGGTGAGCATCTCTTCTGGCTTCTTAGGGATGATAAGACATATGGTGGAGAGATCATAGGTACTCATGTCCCATATATATGGATTCAGGGTATTTTGATGAATTTATTCTACAAATATGAATTATAATATTTGGAATTATTTAAAATATTTGTTTTGAATTAGAGTTCCTTTTCAATTTTGGGACACAATCAAGGAATGTGATTTATGAGGATGATTTTATAGCTTTTTTAAGGTGTAGTTTGAGGCACAGTAAGATTTATTAATACTTGGTATTGGTTAGATGGAGGTTCCATATAAAAACAAAGGCTTCTAATATATGGATATTACATATTTTTAGAACAATAATCATTACATTAAATAAACACATGTATAAGGACAATAATAGTTTAGTAACTTAGGAAAAATGGAACACAATATTCTTAATTTCATAAAGAACATAAATTTCTCTTATAATGATGTTCCCTTTAGTATTACTACTTAAAAACCTTTCCTCATAACATGGGGAAAAGAAATATATGAAAGGGTGAACTCGGATTATTAGTAAAGGAAAACATATGTGATATAAATCTATGATCATATGTATCCATAAGATAAGAATAATGGAATGTGATCATGAACAAAACTTATAGAGTTCATAAAAAACCTATCATACATCATAAACACGAGTCATGGAAAAACTATTAGTAGTTTATAGGACATGAATCATAGTAAAATAAAAGAACATGAGCCAGGCGGACATAACATTGGAATAATAAATAGATTTTGGTAATATACTAAATAATACAAAATATTATATCATGGATACCCACCAAGACATTTATAATAATTATGGCTTGGGCTAACCGCCAATGTAGATTCTTTGAGATAAGGTGAACCACCTTTGTACCATATTTTCATGATACTACCCCTCCTATTGGAAAAACACCACCATACCTAGTGGAAACCCTTTCATCATAGGAGAATTGGTTCATTCATGAAACCATCAGGTTAGTCAATGTTTAGTCCCAAGAACATCATAGTGGAGAAATACCCTTACTGAACCAAGTTCACTCCCCATTCAATTTCTATATATCTAATGATATATAAAAATTTACCCAATTCATTTTAGGGAGATATAGGTCCAACCCATCTATGTTTGTATCATAACCACCACCGATAGTTATAACATAACCATAATGACATATTAAAAATAATACATATGTGTACTAAAATATGATAAAACAGTCATGATACAATAACCTATTAAATTATTTGGGTTTCATATACATTTCATCATATCATAACCCTTGGAAAATAGATAGGTTTCATAATAATTTCATCATTTAATCATAGCATAACCCATTAAAAGAGGAAGGATTCATAATTGTTCTATTATAGAATAACCCATGTAATATAAACATGTTTCATAAACATCATGTCCTCATAAAACTAAACCATTTATAGTAATAATTAGATTGTAATCCATGTTTCATTACCCTAATAAAAAATAAATTATATCAAAGGATGTCACGTTGGATATAGAAGGATTTTTAAATATCACTTGGAACATTTAATAATGAAAATAAACCTTCTTCCAAAATTAATTTTTAAAACCTAAAAAATTTTCAAAATTCATTTTATTATAAAATAACATTTATAACTTATAAAGGAATATTTAAAAACCATTTAAAACATTTCTTGATGAAAATATACTTCCCACTTTGAAAAATCCTTTTCCAAGCATAAATGTTTTAAAAACAATCCATTTATTTGAAAATAACCCTGAAAAAATATGAAATAATATTCAAAAAAATTAATTTTAATTATAAAGGAAAGATTTATTCATTTCATACACATTAAAAAATATTTATTTCACATTTTCAGTAAAATACGAACATGCATTTTTTGGGAAATTATATGAATATTCATTTCTAATAGTATTTGTAAAAATTAAAACACGGGTAAAAATATATTTAATAAATCATTTGGTTAATAATAAAATATTTTTTATTTTTTTTGAAAACATGGTTTTGGAAGAAAATGTATTTCTAACCAAAGAGTAAAATAATGTCAAGTTTTCATAAAACCATTATATCAATTATTTTAAGTACCAAATAGAGTAAAATTGTACCATTCTAAAAAAATATTATAAAAAATTAATGGATAAGAAAATTAATGAGTTTATTTTGAGATGGATCATAATATTTTATTATCAAAACATAATCATAAACAATCCTAATAAAGGATGAGATTATAACATAATATGTTTACCACTTTTCTATCTTTGAATAATAGTACCCATGAAAGAATAAAATTAAATAAAACATAAAATATATTGAAAATAAGGATATATGAAACAAACTATCCCAGGTAACCTAGTAACCTTGTAATTGAGATGGACCTGACACAGCCCAAAGTGAATTCCCTATTTCCAAGGGTTATCGACTAGCACCTGACATCATATAAATAGAGAGTGGGAATGATTTTTTCCACTAACAATAAGGAAGTAAAATAAATAAGGAAGTATTCCTAACAAATGAAACTCCACTAGGAGTAATGTACCAAAATTCAAATAAAAATTATAGCCCAAATTTCTAAAACCCATGTTCCAAAATAGAAAAAAAACATCCCATGTCCCTAAGGACACAAGTCACCAAAACCTATTTTCAATGGCAAGATCCACCACCAAGAGTTTCTTTACCCTTGCTCCTAACTGGAAGGACATAATCTACAAACACCTAAAGGCGAAATTAGGTTTTGATATAAGAATATCAGTAGGGTCTATCCAAGGATTCCATAATAGATTCCAATAATGGAATATCCAAAGGAATGAATTTAATTTTTTAAAAAACACATGTCAGCAATTTTAAAGAAATATTTAAACAAATCATGCTATGCAATTCAAATAATGGGAAATAATTTATTAAAAGGTATTATAATTTATGTAATACATCTATAACAATGCATTAAATAATAAATATTATATAAAATAGTTTTTATAAATTCATAAGGAATGTAAAGTAGCTTAACAACATTTTCATATATTTATATCTCAAATATAAATCAAGAGAGAAACATGGTTATAGATACCCAACCCCAGATAGCCCAAAGTTTTTCTCTACTACCAATTACATTGGAATGATTACCACAAATCAATAACTATCGGACTGAATAGTTTATTAGTCTTGGTAAACTAGATAAAACAATGTGTGTTTCATTATAAATGAATACACAAATTACAACATTGTTTTTTTCTAAATAAATTACACCTAGTAATACATAATTCCATAAAGTAAATCCCTACATATCTTACATAGTATGATTCTTGGATTATAGGGGAAAGTAACATAATATAGATGATCTCAAATGATCAGAAAGGAAGAAATATTGTGGAATAAATATTAAATCAATTAGAATAATAATTATGATATGGTATATAACTGAAATCACATGAAATAAAAAATAAACTGCGAAAGATGTACATAAACAATATGAAATGGTAATAAATAGAGAAACTTTGAATTCAAATTAATAGATAAGGAAAAATAAATATAAAAAGGTAATTAAATGAAAAACATTCCATTTAATCAAATAAATGAAAATGGTGTACCCATAGATATATCGACACAAAATTTCCTGGATGAATAATATATGAAACTAAATAAGGGGAGTTCCTAATTATTGGATGCCATGTTTCCCAGTTAAATGGAACCATTGCCATCAAGAGAGAGTTTAACCATTCCAATTTTCACAATTAATTCATCCCATGATACTAATGATGAATCCAGGGGATTTTATTAATAGTTCTCCTAACCATTTGTATTTCTGTAAATGGTCCCCAAACCATGTATTTCATGTCTAAAGAATTTATCGTATATTAATTAATCAACGTCCCTTATAAAATATCCTTATAGAATAAGTTATATATATATATATATATATATATCAATATTTAACTAAATAATAAAATAACTTTAAAATTATTCCCCTAATAAAAAATGATATACGGTTTAGGCAATAATCATATCCATGAAAATGATAGGGATATTTAGGGGAAATTCAATGTCAAATGATCGTATGAAATTTAATATTCAATGGGTCAAAAAGGAATAATGGAATTGAATGTAAATAATATCCTTGGACAAATCAATCATAATCTATCTATATAAATAATAGTGATGGTATCAATACAACATATTCAAAGTGGATTAAAATAAATGGTTGTTTTCATTGATGAATAAAAATAATATAAAACGAACTTTAATAAATTTTGGAAAAAAATATCATTTTTTGAAAAAACTATTGAAAAAAATATTTAATTTAAATCACTTTTAAAAACAATTTCTTAAATATTATCCATTAAAAATTAAAAGGCCAATTCAGAGAAATTATGGTGGTTAAATTCATACAAGCTGTATGATGTATAAAGAGCATTACTTTTTCATGGTTAAAGGTTTGGAAAATTCCTAGTTGAGAATGTGATAAGAATACTCCATTGAAAACATTAGTAAAATAAAAAAAGGTAACAATTTCATTACCAAACATTATTAGAAAAATTGAAAATATTTTCTTAAAACATGGTTTTTATAAGAAAACCAATTCTATGACCAAAGAAAGAAATAAATACAGGTTTTCTAAAAAACAGTTCCTAAAATATTTTCAGTATCATAGAGTCAAAAAATGGTACTAAAACATGAAAAACATCATGAATAACGAGAGTAGAATAATTGAAGTGTTATATTGAACAATATTCATATAATTTCATTGAATGAAAATACTATTGAATGTTCATTAATGTTACTGTGGAAGAAAATAATCTTTAAACATTCCAACTTGTCACATACCACTTTGAAACATTTTAATTAATAATCCACACAAATTAATAAAATTAAATTAAAGCTTAAAATACTATGACTATAATAATATAAATGATATATTATAACAAAAGGGGAAGTAGATAGACCATAAAAATGATGTAAGTGGGAACATGACATTTATCTTGAGAATGTCCCTTACATATGAATAAAAATGCTCAAAAGTAATAATCAACAATTGATATAAATAAATACCATGAATGAAAAATAATTCATCATATTAGATGTAAAGGTGATAGTATGTACAAAATATTTAAGATATTATTTTGACAATAATAAATTATGCCTTATAGAAAGAAAAGTGAGACAAGATTCCCATAACATGAGTTTCCATTCGGGTGAACATCCTTTAACATCATGTATAATAAAATTATGATAAAATACTAGTTTATTTTGAAACATTTTCATGTTTACCAAGACTTTTATTTCACTTATTACTATGTTGTATTCAAATACTTAAATAATAAATATAATTTGGGGTGTTTGGACCCAATTCAGTTTCTGTGTGAAAAACAACTTTGGTAGGTCAAATATGGTCAAATGGGGCATTATATAACATATCTAGAATAATAACAATGACATAATTATTATATTAATACATAAATTATACTTTTAAAACAATCATTACATTTGTTTATGAAAAAGGAATTAACATAGCAATTAAGGAGATGGTAGGTCGTACGTACGGATGAGTAACATTATCATTTTTCAATGATTGTTATGGTAAGAAGTTAAGTACAATTATATATCTACATAAAGATAATTTTATCCTAAATAACATATTATTTATTAATATATATGTATATATTTAATTCAATTATTTAAAAATTAATCACATTATGTTTAGGTGGATGTAGTCCCCAAATCAAAGATAACGTTATCACCTTTTAAGGGTGGTAGTCAAAACTTCCTCAAATGATGTTATTGTAGTAACGTAAAATGGAACGTATTATATTTATGTGTTATAAAATTATTAAAGAAGTATAAAAACATATTAAATATCATACTTATAATATATAAAAATATTTTCCATCAAAACTTCCAACCATGAATATTGGTGAAGGAAAAAATTAACAATCATCATTTCATGAGGCAGTAGTTTACTATACACAGAAACACTATATTTGTTATCCATTAGCTGTAAGTGTGTGTTAGTGTAAGTAGAAACTATAATAAAACAAAATTAAAATATATTTAGGATACTTTTTTTTATTATATGAACATGAAATATTAATATTTTAGGTGGTGGATAAGTAAATTAATGAAAAGTGATCATTGGAAAGCATTACCTAAAAATCAGTTAACTCCTTTTAGTGTATTCCAAAGGGCTTCCTTGGAAATATTAATGCCCAATGGGGGGATTAAAGTTATAGGGAAGCTATTTTGGGAAGATATATGGGAATATATTGGCCTAAACTACGTGGTTCTAGAAGTTTTAGGAATGGGGGAGGTAGTGGCCTTTTATAAGTGAGGAAAAGGACTCTGTTGGTATTTTTGAATAGAAGTTAGGTGTACCCACATTTTTACCTAATGAAAGTATTAAAAAACCAATAAAACTCCCTAATTGAAGGTTAATAACCTAATTATGTACATATAAGCATATTTTTAATAGTTTATATGTCTTTTGTGCCCTTAAATTAGAGGTTTAGTCATTTAATAAGTTTAATTTTACCTGAATAATTTCAATTAATTTTAACTACCTTCACTAATATTTGTATGAAATATTATTTTGGTATTACTAGAAATTATAAATTATTCTTATTATAAATATACAATCCATTTTTCAAAATTTCAATCATATAATTGGCAAAAATTACTTTAAAATCCATCGAACATGTGGTACGACAATATTAGTTTTTAAAGTAAAATAGTCTTAAAGTTCAATATGAGTTTTAATCAATTTAAAATTAAAATTGATTACAATGACATAAAATATATAAATTGGTAAAAATATTATATAATTAAACTTTAAAACCAATAATATGTATATTTTAACCTTATAAATTAATTAGATGAAAAAAGAAGGTTTGAACTAAAATTATGTATTTTTTACTATTCATTAAAAAAATTAAATGTTTTTGAAAAATATATAAAATTCAACCAAACCAAATTATAATGTTCCAATTTCAATGTTTAAGTTTATTTTGGCATAGTAAATCAATTAATTTTCCAAATTTCATATTTATAATGGGTTCTCCATTAAAAGGTGATAAAGTTGCCTTTATAAAAATATAGGTTTTTATGTGTAAAGAAGGGTTTGTTCTTATCTTATGAATAGAAAACCTAATGAATGAATATAAAAAATATTTTATTGAATATATACTATATATATTTCACTATAATAATTAAATAAGTGTTATTAATAAATTTTTTAAGATAAAAATCCTTTGGAAGCATAAAAATAATAATATTTATTTTCATATCCAATTGATTCTTATTTTCATTTCCCAATAACAAGTAACAAATGAATTCAATTTATATTGGTGTAAACCATAATTTTATAACTTAGATATTAATATTCATAAATATAAATTTAAGGGATAGTTTATATAATATTATATTAAATAATAATATTTTAATAACATATTGTTATTTAGTGAGACTCGATCTTTCATTTAACGTAAGATATCGGGAAAGTTCATTCTTTTATGTAACAAAAGATATCAAGGAAGGTCTCTCATTCTTGCAGCAGAATTAAACTCAATGGTTCATTCATTATATGTTATATCATGTATTGAATATATTTAGAATAGTAAATATCTTGTAATGTATAATGTTATTATATTTCCTCTTTACACAAGGTGTTGTGTGTCATAAACACTCTTTAATACAAATTTATACTTGATAATTTCAAAGTGTTACATTCTATCCACCTTAATTAAATTGCGTCCTTACAATTTAAACTCAATATTGGTGATATATTTTTTGATATTTCCTACTTTCAAGTCCAACATCATGAGGACGGTTCGTAAAACATCCTCTAGAAAAGAGAGAATGGGAAGGACAAAGAACACATGGACTACCATGTAACTCGGTCTCCATGTCGGATAAAATTAGTGTCATGTAGAGATATGTAATTTGAATAAAATAGTAAATATTTATAAAGAGTAAATTAGGTCATCAATCAAAAACAAGTGAATGATTAATTTAATGTTGAGGTCTTCAAAGAGATAAATCAGAGATGGATTATAAGACCATTATTCCAATAGAAACATTTTTTCTCGATGTGGTTTTCCTAATGTTGGGAAATTATTTTACTAACCAATAATATAACAAAATATTATTACTTGATAGGTTTCAATTTCATATGAAAAATCCTATATTTTGGTTAATCTTTAATAAAATTAAAATTCATCCCTTTACTCCAAAAAATTAGTTATCAATAATGAATTTTTTATTCCTTAAGCACCAAAATATAATTTTAAAGAATTATAAGGCTTATAAAAGAGTGAAAAGTCAAAATATTTTTCTTTAACTATCATCCAAAACTAATATGGTTTATAGATTAATATATAAACCTAAAAATTGATATTTTTAGTTCAAAGTTAACTTTTATTCATCAAAATGTTTGACTAAAAAATGAAAAAATAACCAGGACATTGCATTGGTCAGTGGATGGTGTGAAATCCTTATAATAATTCGGTCATATTTTCAAAACCCACAACCTTTCCATATTATATTTTTTGTCACCCAAATTAATGGTTTTTATTTTATAAAACCATATTAAAATAATTTCAACAATAATTATAATGGAAATCCTTGAAATTTAATCATTAAATAGACTCTTAACTATAGTTTTCAAAACAACCTTTTTTTATAAAGTCTCATAATATGATCTAACTATTAGTACGATGTCATTACTAATCATATGAACCATAAAGGTTATCAATACCTCTAAAATTACATCTATTTTAATGTAAATTCATTATTCCTCAAATAACCTTTTTTCTCTAAAACATATACTTTTAAAATCAAGCATATTACTTATAATTTTCTGGATTCATATAGACAAAATGCAACTAGTGAAATACTTCAACAGTTTATTATTAAATCCCAATGATACATCACCAAAATAGGTACTTCCTTAGTATATGGTTTATCAATAATATCATTTTATTAATTTATAAATAAGAACACCGTATCTTTAATATAAAACTCTTTAGGTCTAACCTAGGTTATTCATTTTCATTATCTATTCAAATCCTTAATAACTATTTTTAAATAAAATGTTAATTTTCTAAATCATATCCCTTGAGAGTGTCAAACCAGGTGCACAGTAAGTCTCATTGTCATGTACCAAGTTACCTTGAGTTAATCTTGGAACACCTTTTAATAGTTGTTACTCCTATGTAAATCTATGCCAAAACCATATCCACCCACTTCTAGTATGCATACCCTGATTTATATATTTGAAGACCCCCAAGATATCTAAATTTCCAAATTTTATGGATATTATTCTAGAGATATCCTAAAATTCTCTATTAGGTTTAAATTTTGTAATCTATGTTTTCTTAAATCTAGCCCCAAATTTTCTACTAAACTTTTTTTGATACCAACTCCAGCGGCCCGACCCCAAATAGCTCAGAGACAGAGTATTCAACTAATTACATTGGAATGATTATAAGGAATCAAGGCCATAAGGACCAATCAATTTAGTAGTTTAGTAATCGAGATACATGAATGAGTGTTTTATAACAAATTCATACACTAATTACAACATATATTTTTTTCCAAATATATAACATCGAGGTTAAATTTATTTCATCAAGAAAATACCTACATATCTGTCATAGTATTATTATTATATTCCTAGAGAATGGAACATAATAAGGGTGACATAAAATTCTCATTAATGGAAAAATATAGTCGAATAAAAAATTAATTAATGAGAATAATAATTATGACCTGGAAAATAACTGAACTCTCATGCCATAAAAAATATACTAAGAATGAAGCGCAAAAAAATATTAAAAAATAACTACAAACATATTCCATTAAAATAACTAGAAAAGTAAAAATAAATATGTAAAGCTAATAAACTAAAACACATGACATTAAATAAATGAATTGAAAATGGAGTGTATCCATAATATGTCGTTGAATAATATCATGGATGAAGAATAACTGAAACTAAATGATGGATGTTCTTAATTTTTTGACTCCATGTTTCCTAGGTACAAGGTACCATTACCATAAAGCTATAGTTTACCCATTCTAGTTTGCGCAACTTATTTTTTCCATGAGGCTACTGATACATTGAAGGGATTTTACTAACTGGTCCCCATATCATAGATATTTCCTTAAATGGTCCCCATCTCATGTATTTAATGTCCAAATATTTCCACATATATTAAATAGACAATGTGCCTTATCAAATATCCATATAGAATAAGGTATACATATATATCAATATTTTCACAAATAATCAAATAATGTTCAATATAGACACTGTATAACAAATGGTATACTGTTTAGCAATAATCATATCTAGGAAAATGATATTGACATTTATGGTAAATTCAATGTCAATTTATAAGAGGAAATAGAATATTCGAAGGGGAATGAAAGGAATGAATGAATTGAATGTGAATAATAAAATTAAAAAAAAATTAATCCATCTATATGACAATAAAGATGGTATTAATACAACATATCCCAAGTGGAGTAAAATAAATGGATGTCGTTATTAATGAATAAAAATAATATAAAAATAAAATTTGAAAACATTATTTATGAAAATATCATTTTGTTTTAAAAACCCTTTTATTTGTAAATAAATTTTAAAAATATTTCCTTTAAAAATTAATCATTTTTAGAAATCAGGTTCTCCTAAAAAAGAGATAACCAGGTTCTCTGACTAAAGAGATAATCAGTGTTGAGTTTTTTGAAAAACATTAACTAAAAAATTTTGAGTACTGAAGAGTGAAAAAATGGTACTAATAAAAAATATAGTCATGAATAACTAGAGGATATAAAATTAAAGGTGTTAAAGAACGATTTTCATAACATTTCCTCGAATGGAAATACCATTGAAAGGATATTAATATTCTTATTGAGAAAAATAATCATTAAACATTCCAAAGTGTTCCATACCACTTTCATATATTTTAAATAATAATCCCCATTAATGTATAAAATAAACAGAATTTTTAAAATACCATGAATTTAATATGATCAATTATATATTATAACAAAATGGTTAATAGATACACTACACAAAATATGCAAGTGAAGAACATTATATTTATCTCATAGATGTAAAAAGTGAGATGAGAATCCCTTACATATGAATTGAAAGACCCAAATGTAATAATCCAAAATTTATACAAATAAATAACACGAAGTTAAAATAATTCATCATATTACATTTCAATGTAGTAATATGTAAAAAATATATAAAAAATTGTGTTCACAACAATAAAGTATTCCATATGGAAGGAAACGTAGGATAAGAATCTTTTACCTCAAGTTTCCATTTGGGTGAAGATACTTTAACTTATAGTATGATAAAATTATGTTAATTTCCTAATATCTTGAGAAAAATTTTCATTTTTATATTTAATTTATTTCACTTATTACTGTTATTTATAAAACTACTTAAACAATTAGTTTTTCATGGGGTGTTTTGACCAAATTCTGTTGATGTGTGAAAAAAACATTGGTAAGTAATCTATACTCAAATGGGTCGCTATATAACATATAAAGAATAATAATAGAGAAATAATTATCGTATTTATACAAAAATTATACTTATAGAAATAATCATTAAATATAGTTATGAAAAATGAATCAACATTACGATCATAGAGATGGTAGGTTGTACGTACTCATGAGTGACGTTTTCATTTTTCGATGATCCTTATGGAAAGAAATTAAGTTAAATTATACCTCTCTAGAATTATACTTATATAATAAATATCACATTATTTAATCATATATACTTATATATATAATTATTTTAATGGAAAAGGAATCGTATCATTGTCAAGGAGGCGGTAGTCTACACACCCATGAATGACATTATCAATTTTTAAGTGTTTCAACGGGTAATAAAGAAATGATATATATTATATTTCAAAAAAAGTAATTGTATCATGAATATTCTATAGATATATCTGATTTCACTTATTTTTAATTAATAATATAAGTTATATATTCCATGTATATTATGAATGAATTATATCTCTTTTAGGGGGAGGTAGTCAACACCTCCTCAAATGATGTTATCATATTAACATAAAATGGAAAAAATTAAATTTATGTATTATAAAATGATTAATAAAGTATAAATACATAATAAATATCATATTTAACACAAATAAATATATTTTCCACCATAATGAATAACCAGTAAGGTTGATAAAAGAAAAATGAACAATCATTGTTTCATGAGGCAGTAGTTCGTTGTACACAGAAACAATATGTTTGCTACCCATTAGATGAAAGCATGTGTTAGTGTAGTTCAAACAATTAATAAAAAACATCATAGTATATTTAGGATCCTAGTGTTGTTATATGAACATAGAAGAATAATATTTGAGGTGGTAGAAAAGTAAATTAAAGAAAATTGATCATTGGAAAGCATTACCTTAAAATCAGGTAACTCATTTTTGTGTATACCAAAGAGCTTCCATGGAAATATTTATACCTAAATAGAGGCCTCATGGTCGAGGTGAGTGATTTTGGAAATATATATGGGCATATCTTGGTATAACCAAAATGTATTTAGAGGTTTGAGGAATGGGGAGAGTTAGTGGCCTTTTATAAGGGAGGAAGAGGACTCCCATATTATTTTTGAAAAGAAGGTTGGTGTACCAAAATTTTTATCTAACAGAAGTATTAATAGATGAAAAAAACTCAATAATGTAAGGTTTATGGATGAATTATTCTCATCACATGGGTTTTTTACGATTTACTAGCTCATTTGGGTCCTTAAATTAAAGGTTTAGTCTTTTGTTAAGCATAATGTTACCTTAATAATTTTAATTAATTTTAATTACATTCACTAATCATTTTGGTAAAACAATTTGGTATTATTAAACATTATAAATTATGATGATTCAAAATATGGAATCCATTATTAAAAATTTCAATAATAGAAGTTTAAAAAATTAATTTAAAATTAACCCCACAAGCGGGACGATAATGCAAGATTTTAAAGTAAATAAAGTCTAAAAGATTGCTATGTTTTTATAATCAATTTCAAAGACAAATTAAATCCAATGAAATATATTATATTAACAGGTAAAAATATTATCTAATTAGATTTTAAAAAAATTAAAATAATAATTTTTCCTTATCAATAAATTAGAAGAAAAATCATTTTTGAACTAAAATTCTGTATTTTAAACTATTCATTAAAAAAATGAAATATATTAGAAAAATATCAAAAAATCAACCTAACATAATTATTAATTTTATATTTCAAATATAGAGATTATTTTTTCATATTAAATCAATTAAAGTGTCCAAATTCAGATAAAAAATGGGTTCTCCATTAAAAAGCAGTAAAATTGCCATTAAAAAACTATAGGTATTTATGTGTAAAATATGGTTTTTTCTTATCATATGCATATCAAACCTAATAGATGAATGTAAAAAGTATTTAATTGAATATCTAAAACATAAATTTAATTAAAAGTATTAACGAATTGTAATAAATTATGCTTATTTAGATAAAACTCTCTTGGAAACATAGAAATAATAATATTTTATTAGATATCCAATTGGTTATTATTTATGTTTCACATTAATTAGTAACAAATGTATTCAATTTATATTGGTGTAAACCATAATTTTAAAAATTTGGTTATTATTTTTCAAAAATACTAATTTAATGGCTATTTTATGTTATGTTATTTTTAATAAAATTATTTTAATAGTACATTTTTATTTGGTGAATCTTGCTCTTCTGTACAACACAAGCTATAAAGGAAGGTTGCTCTCGCTTGTAACACAATATATAGGGGTTGGTCACTCTTGAATGTAATTAAAGATAAATTTGTGTTTCCGTCATTACAATTTATATCAGTTATTGAATATATTTTAAATAATAAATATATTGTAATGTATAGGGTTAATATATTTCCTCTTTACACTTTGTGCTACATGTCAAAAGCCCTATTGAATACAAAATTGTACTTTAAATTTTTAGGGTGATATAATGGTCATCTAAAAATAGTTTTAATGTTATAGGATGTAGGATTTTACACTCTCTAACTAATCATGATAATATGTGTATACACATGTCCCTCTGACAATGACCAAAGGAGACTCGTCACCATCCCATCTGGTATGTGACCTACTACATTTATGTTTTAGAACATTGTGTAATATTATAGTGTGTCTAAATAAATAACAAAAAAAACTACTCCTTTCATGTTATCTTAAAAAATAAATGGTTGTAAATTTATTTTAAGACTTCTAAAAATACAATTAAATCCCATTTACCCATTTCAAATGCCAATTATCCATTTAAAACAAAAAACAATAATCTAGAAAATTCATTTTTTACAATATAAAACCACTGGGTTTCTATAATAACATTTTAATAAATTTTTAAAATTTAAACAATTCCATCAATATTGTTTCAAAAGTTTAATTCAACAATTAAATTGAATCCATTTCCAACCATTTGAAAATAAACCCCAACTTCTTACCAACCCCATTTCAAACCTCTTGACTCACTTGAATTGGATTTTAATCAGTCAAATTGAAGTAAATTTCAATCATTTAAATTTAAATCAACATATTAAATAAATCAACAAATTTAATGTTAATAAATTTGGCCTAGTGGGATGGAGTCACTTACCTTTTTACCAAAAGTCAACCCCTATAATGAAACCCACCAATGATAATGAAGGTGATGAAGACCTAAAAAATAAATCTAGAAATTGGATCACACAACACAGATTATATATACATTAATTTCAGGATGATAAATTAATCCCAAAGGAGGGGAAATATAAATAGACAAAGAATAAAAGAGAATGGTTACTAGGGAATTCACACTACAAGCCCAATGGCAATTAATTTTTGAACAAAAGGACCCAAAAAGGTTGTAGGGATCTAATATTACCTATAAAAGGCATTACGTTGAGAGAAAATGAACTATATTGGATGGAATTTGAGGTTTTTGGTGGGGTTTCAAGAAAATAGTTGGAACATAGAGAATTACATGATGTGTAATCCCGTTATACGTCTTGAAATAGTAAAATTCTGTAACCACTAAAAAACTCATCACTCTAAATTAAAAACAAATATTTAATTGACTCACGGTGTGTAAAAATTCATTACATAATGTAGCATTCATGGTATGAACCCTTCTGAAGGTATTAACCCATCATCCATTACACGTTGTGTAACGTAGTTACACTGTGTGAAAACCTCCTACATCCTACATAAATGATAGGTTTAAAATGAGAGTCCAAAAAATATATTAATTCACCATTAAGGTATCCTATAAATTAATTATCATCAATACCTAGTGAATGAAAAAGAAACACCATGACATTGTTGATGGAATACCTGTCAAATTGACAACATGATGTTACAACTTCCCTACCATAAAAACATTCTGACCCTCTCAAGCCTATGAAGAAGCTTCCATGCCACAAAGATGAGGATGATGCGCTCTTATCAGGGCCTTCTTTTCCCACATCTCATTATTTTTAGAACCATGTTACCATAGAACATGAAATAAATTTATATTCTACTGGTATGCATCACATTTATTTATGAGAGATAAAATTATTAATGGAGATATTTATCTCAAAATTAATTAGGGATATTCTCCAAAAAAATTTGGACAGTTATTCTTAATATTAATGGATGGAATAATGAATGTTGACTTCATTAATTAGATGTAGAGACCCGAAGCTTGACGTACATGAACATTACATTACTTTTGCGGAATACTTAGTACATAACAAAAACACACACACAAGGATCGTAATAGTTTAGTGTCTTTGGAAACTCGGAATAAAATCTTCTAATCGTGGTGAAAGATCTTCAACATCTCCCATAAAGATCTTCCTTTTTTTTACCTAAAACCTTTCTTTATATCCTGGGGAAAAGAAAACATAAAAGGGTGAGCTCAAATGCTCAGTAAGGGTAAACAAAAGAAATGTCAATCACATCGTATTCATAAGAACATAACATTTTGGAAATCAAAACCTGCAAAAGAGAGCATAATTTCATAACATGGGATAAATCATGGTAGTGAAATGTAATCACAATAATCATAACTTAAAACATGAAACTTTGTGGCATTCACACATAATCATAGAGAATCATTTCTTGTTAGTCAAGACTCATTGCCAAGACTATCTTAGTGGACAAAGTCCCTTTCTGAATCGAGTAACCCTCGTTTCAGTCCTGTTTCACTGAACCGGTATAACCTACCATTCCAGCCATGTATATCTCATGAGATATAAAATCATTACCCAATGCATTGGAGGGAGATATAGGTCCCACCCATCTCATAATGATACCATTCTTATGTGTGCCACAAAATCATAAACCATACATCATAGCGTAACCCATGTAATAAAAATGGGATTCTTAAACAACATGACATCATAAAACAATTCATATAAGATAAAGGAATTCATAAAAATATTTCCATCACAACATAATAAAACCAATGTAATAATATGGATTAAAACAGAACCCTTTATTATCTTAGATGGAAAATAATTTTGATAAAACACTTGAACTCCATTCTTGAGGAAAATAACCTTTCTTCTTCAAAAACATTTTTCCTTTCATAACATGTCATACAACTTTAAAATAAAAGAAGTTGATTAAAAATAAACTTGAAAACTTGTAAAGGAAGCTTCTTGGAAATAATTTTTTAAAAATCCATTCATGCCGTATAAGTTAAAAAAAACATTCTTCATACTTTTGTCGGAAAAGTCAAAAAGTACCTCGTACGAAAAACGACAAAAGATTCCTTTCATATCTTTTACAAAAAAACTTACCGAAGGGTAAAATTGGATATAAACTATTGTATAAGGAAGTAATTAATATTACATATTGAAGGAACATGGATGTGGATGATAAAATACACCCCAGTAATTACCAAAGTAAAAACAATCTCGGATAAAAGTGAGATTGTGATATTTCTCTTACCTTAGGTCCGACTTGCTTTGTACGTGTCTGAACCTCCTGTATAATGATTTAAATCATGTTATTGACTTATTCCAGAATCATATTCATTGTTATTATATCATATATGGTCCACTTATGACTTTATTTTACCCATTCTTTTGTAAATTCATGTTAAAGTAGCGTTTTGGGTAGAATCGTCTCATTTGTCGTTCGTGTTTTTAACTTGTAATTATTCATATGATTTCTTAGATCATGATTAATTAATTCCAGAATATAAAACATTATTTATATATATATATATACATATATAATAAATCAGTAAATGGAAAGAAATACACCGTTCATGGAGACGGTAGTCCGTACGTACGCATGAACGCTGTTTTCGTTTCCTTATTGAATTGAATGGAATTAAGTAGATGACATACATATAAATATAAATAATTCCTGTATCATTATCAGGTCATATATTTCATTATTACTTATTATATATACATTATAATCATTCATGAATGGTTAATCATTGAGAATGAATCTCATCGCGTCGTGGAGACGATATTCCGTACGTACGCACGCGCGGTGATTTCCTTTTTCTGTATGATGGATAGAAGGTTAATTAGAGTTGTTTCATATTTATAATAACATATCAGTATATAAGAAATACTGATGTTATTACTTTATCATGAAACAACTAAAGAAGAAGAAGTTTAAGAAGAAATAAATTGAAAAAGATCGGTAATGGATATTACCTCTTTTTGACGCGCCTTTTCTTAGCTTCCACTTAAAGAACTAAGGATGGTATTTGAAGAAGACCAGGACCTCTAGGATGATACTAGGGAATTGGAGAAGTGATTTTGGCAGGGGTTGGCCGAGCTTGAGTGCTCAAATTGGTGTGAGGAGGAGGGGGAGGAGGTGCCCTTTTATAAGGGAGGAGAGGGGCACCTTAGGAATATCTCAAAATATTATTTTATATTAAAGTAAAAATCGGTTTATAATGGTTCCAAGGGGTCTTATTTCTAAGCTAAAGTGGGGATGGGTCGAAATCCTATCAACCAATAGGATTTAGACAAGTTTAGGTTATTATTTTAACCTTATCAATTAGATTTAACTCTAAGTTAAATAATTTAACTTTTACCGTGTCTTTTTGTTTTCTTTCACTATATGGTTAATAAACTTACTATAACATGCCAAAAGAACCCCAAATTGTTTATTATTAATTTATATATCCTTATCTAAGTCATTTGGCCGAACCTTAGATTTTTAGGAATAAAATAACAATTAATAATATAATATTTGATTTAAAAACTATTTTGTGTCAATTTTGACACTATTTGATATATGATTTTTGTGAAAGTCATAACAGAATTATATGTTAGAACCAAGTTGAATAAATCAACACTAATATATCATAGTAACCTAGAAAATTAGTGGAATTAATAAAAAGTCTCAAATTACATTCATTTGAGTACTTATAACATCAATTATGTTAATATTTCCTTAAAAGGGTACTTACTGCATCATCGTTGTGTCATAAATAAATTAATTTATTTAAAGTCTAAAAATTATAAATAAAATATCATTATGTATGAAATCTTTTTATATTTCTAATGAATATTTATAGTCGAATTTATCTTATGTATAACCCCATATTAAAAATGTTTTAGTGAATAAACTTTGATTTTAACTCTTTTAACTCTTCTTTGAATTAAATAATAATAAATGTCCTAATCTAATCCAAGTGGGCCTAAATGATAATATTTTACACTTAAGGTTGTTTTTGGTCGAGATACACTTTTCCAATAGAATTAGGACATGTGTTAGGGTAATATTAATATCATTCTTACCCTTAATTACCCTATTTACTTTTAACCGTGGTAAATAAAAGTAAAAAGTTACTATTCACCAAAAATTATTTTCATCTCATTGAACCACATTTTACTTACTGACATCAACCGTGTCTCTCGGATTTTTGAAATTCCATTCACAGAAGCGGTAAAATTACGTTTTATGAAAAATTCAGTTTTTTAACTACCACTTAGTAGTTTCACTATTCATCAAAAAATGAAGGTTTTCAGAAAAATGCCAAAATTTCATCCTAAGCTATATTTCATATTCCGAATTCAAAAATGAAGACTATTTTACCAAATTCATAACATAGAAGTTGCATTAATTATTTTTATAATTAAATACCACTGTTAAAACAAATAGTGTTTTTAAGAAACAATATCTATCAAAAGATTGACACTTGTTTATGTATGGTTTAAATGTGCAATTACATCCAATGACCAACATTGTATTAAATTGTAAAAATATATTCTAAATATACTTTAAAACTACTCCAATTAATAATTTATCACTATTAATTATTTCGATTAAAAAAGTTGTTTTTTAATTATAATTTAGTAATTTTCACTATTCATCATAATATGAAAGTTATCCGAAATGTACCAAAATTTCACCTTAGGCTAAATTCTATACTCCGAATACAAAAATGAAGTTCATTTTGAAAAATAAGATTTACAGAATTTTAAAAAGTGGTTATTACTATTCATACCGGCTAGTTTTAATAATATTTTAATAGCATATCGTTGTTTAGTGAAACTCGGTATTGCGTATTACACACGCTATCGAGGAAGGTCGCGATTGCGTGTAATGCAAGGCAAGTCAAGGATGCGTGTTGTGCAAGCTCCTTTTGGTGTAGCGTACAACACAAGACATAAAATTAAAAAGAATATTTTTTATAAAATCTTGGGCTGTTACATTCTACCCCCCTTAAAATGAATTTCGCCCTCGAAATTCGTCGGGGTTATAAATGGTTTACTATTTGAAAGTTTCTTTAATAGAAACCCACATCGTAAAAAGGAATATCAAAACCAATCTTTAAAAACAAAAGTATGAAACGTAATGGTTACCCAAATAAACTAATCATTGGGTTTCCACATAGGTGAAAATATGGATATGGAAGAGAAATCTAACCATCATGTTCTGATGGAGAGTGGTAGAGAACATGGCTATGGAAAAGCCAATAATCACAAATCCATAAATTTGTGACGATCTAAGGTACCATCCGATTCATCAGGTATAAGATCACTAGGACAACATTTTTGGTTTTCAAGATCATTTCCCTAAAGTTGAAAATTTGAATTGGAATAAATACTTTCTTTATTTTGGTACAATCTCACTATTTTTCGTGCCTAGAACAATTTCCACTTCATCTCTTAATTAAATGAAGTTGAATTTTTTATTCGTGAAGTGTTAGCAGATCATGTGGTAGAATGACGGGTCATTCCATCTGTCTCAAACAAAATGTTAGAAAAAATTATATACATAAGTCGATCTATAGTGAGATTAATCATATATAGTTCCTAAAATGGACTTATACTTCATATATCATACTGCTTAATATAATAAAACTAGTTTCTACTAAACAGGGACTTCCTGTAGGCCAGTGGTAGGCGATAAAGGCCAGTCGCACTTCGGTTGTGGGTTCGATTCCCACAGCCTTGTCCGAAGCGATGGGCTGTCGCCCGTCCTGCAGGTTGTCCTTTTTCTAAAACTACATTACTATAACATCCCATCAATAATATCGAAAAAAACTTCTATCCTTAAACAATACTCACTTATGTCCAACATAATCCATTGCAATCTTTAGACTTATCCATAATACTGCAGTCCACTCTCATAACATAGTGAAAACGATTACCAGAGATTTAATACCATCGTTGATCCCCATATATCATAAGATATATTTTTTTGGTCACATTACAAAGATTCAAAGTCCTTAATCATGTATTCTCTTGAATACCTTAGTGAAAACATGAATGCAGTTTAAAGTTAACACTTTCCACATACCAAAATCCTCAAAATTCTATATACTCAAACCATGATATCACTTAGTCCTTATATCAATAATGAGCTCATGAATACTATTAAACATTTCATTTTCTCGTTTTCCCTTCATTATGCGCATATCATCTTATTTCCAAAAAATATCTCAATCACTTTGAATACCACATCAATAAATATTGCAATACTCAATGATACAACATTATTTTGGAATCCCATTACATAAACACTTAATCATTCCACCACATCGTTGTCATATTCAACATTGCCAATAGTGATCGCATGTGACTTCCCTTTGTCCTTTGCCTTAAGCGGTTGCTCATGTCGATCATCACTAACCCTTGGATTAGGGCATTTATTAGCATAATGCCCCATTTCCTTGCACATGATGCATTGAAGTGTTGGTTGTACGTTCTCTGCAGTGTTTGCTTTATTCACTTCATTAGAATCCCATTTTCCATTACTTCGACACTCAGCTGCTCGATGACCTTCTTTTCCACACTTAAAACATTTTCTAGTCCCTTTAAGACAATCTCCACCATGCTTCTTTCCACACTTTGTGCATAAGGAAACATTCATCTTCTTTTCACCATTATTCTGAGTTTTCTCCTTGAACTCCATCTTTCGTTTCTTGTCAAACCCATGAGATGGATATGTAACACCAACATCCATTTCTACCTTGATAGCACAACACACAATTTCTTCATAGCTACTGAAGTCTCTTATAGCTAATTCCCTTCGAAGACTTTGTTTTAAGCCACTGAAAAATCGATCAACTTTACTTTCAGGTTGGATGATAATACCAGAAGCGTACCTTGAATGTCTTGTAAAATTCGCTTCATAGGTACCAACAGATTCATCATCCCTTTGCTTCAGTTCAAGAAACTCTTTCTCCATCTTTGTTCGGAGAATACGAGGGAAGTACTTATAAGTTCTTGAACTCGTCCCATTCCATAGACTCAATTTCATCCCTTTGCCTCGTATTCTTAATAAGATTCCACCATTGATCAGCATCTCCTTCCAAATGATACACTGCTAGGATGAATTTATCATGTTCAGAAGATTGAAGAACTGAAAATATCTTTTCAGTAGTACTAATCCATTGTTCAGCAACTAATGGATCAGTAGACCCACTGAAAGAAGGTGGACGCTGCCTCATGAAAGATTCAACAGAATGTTGCTCCTTCCTTTGCTCGTTTGGAAGTCTTGCATGATTCATAGCTTGAGAAAGTTGTGTGAGCATGGCTACAAGATTTTTCATTCTGGCTCCCATATCGTTTGGTTGCTCAGGGGGACAATCATTGCATTGCCCATCACATTCCGCATTAAAACGGTTCCTTCGGGTTCCAGCCATCGTCTAAAACCCCAAAATAATAGTATGAGAGGCAAAAATCATGCTAGGGAAAACAACATAATAAAGGGGTAGTACCCTCAATATCTAACATCTTAGGTTAAATTCTAAGATCGTTAGAGCAATTCTAGGACTACAACCTATACGTATACATAACCTTAGAGACATCCCTAGACATACCTTAGAAATATCTCTAGGGATCTCACTAATGTTTTCGCATCCTAGTTTCCAAAGGTTGACTAAACCTTTCCTCTGATACCAACTGTAGAGACCCGAAGCTTGACGTACATGAACATTACATTACTTTTGCGGAATACTTAGTACATTACAAAAACACACACACAAGGATCGTAATAGTTTAGTGTCTTTGGAAACTCGGAATAAAATCTTCTAATCGTGGTGAAAGATCTTCAACATCTCCCATAAAGATCTTCCTTTTTTTTACCTAAAACCTTTCTTTATATCCTGGGGAAAAGAAAACATAAAAGGGTGAGCTCAAATGCTCAGTAAGGGTAAACAAAAGAAATGTCAATCACATCGTATTCATAAGAACATAACATTTTGGAAATCAAAACTTGCAAAAAAGAGCATAATTTCATAACATGGGATAAATCATGGTAGTGAAATGTAATCACAATAATCATAACTTAAAACATGAAACTTTGTGGCATTCACACATAATCATAGAGAATCATTTCTTGTTAGTCAAGACTAATTTCCAAGACAATCTTAGTGGACAAAGTCCCTTTCTGAATCGAGTAACCCTCGTTTCAGTCCTGTTTCACTGAACCGGTATAACCTACCATTCCAGCCATGTATATCTCATGAGATATAAAATCATTACCCAATGCATTGGAGGGAGATATAGGTCCCACCCATCTCATAATGATACCATTCTTATGTGTGCCACAAAATTATAAACCATACATCATAGCGTAACCCATGTAATAAAAATGGGATTCTTAAACAACATGACATCATAAAACAATTCATATAAGATAAAGGAATTCATAAAAATATTTCCATCACGAAATAATAAAACCAATGTAATAATAGGGATTAAAACAGAACCCTTTATTATCTTAGATGGAAAATAATTTTGATAAAACACTTGAACTCCATTCTTGAGGAAAATAACCTTTCTTCTTCAAAAACATTTTTCCTTTCATAACATGTCATACAACTTTAAAATAAAAGAAGTTGATTAAAAATAAACTTGAAAACTTGTAAAGGAAGCTTCTTGGAAATAATGTTTTAAAAATCCATTCATGCCGTATAAGTTAAAAAAAAACATTCTTCGTACTTTTGTCGGAAAAGTCAAAAAGTACCTCGTACAAAAAACGACAAAAGATTCCTTTCATATCTTTTACAAAAAAAACTTACCGAAGGGTAAAATTGGATATAAACTATTGTATAAGGATGGAAATAATATTACATATTGAAGGAACATGGATGTGGATGATAAAATACACCCCAGTAATTACCAAAGTAAAAACAATCTCGGATAAAAGTGAGATTGTGATATTTCCCTTAGCTTAGGTCCGACTTGCTTTGTAAGTGTCTGAACCTCCTGTATAATGATTTAAATCATGTTATTGACTTATTCCAGAATCATATTCATTGTTATTATATCATATATGGTCCACTTATGACTTTATTTTACCCATTCTTTTGTAAATTCATGTTAAAGTAGCGTTTTGGGTAGAATCGTCTCATTTGTCATTCGTGTTTTTAACTTGTAATTATTCATATGATTACTTAGATCATGATTAATTAATTCCAGAATATAAAACATTATTTATATATATATATACATATATAATAAATCAGTAAATGGAAAGAAATACACCGTTCATGGAGACGGTAGTCCGTACGTACGCATGAACGCTGTTTTCGTTTCCTTATTGAATTGAATGGAATTAAGTAGATGACATACATATAAATATAAATAATTCCTGTATCATTATCAGGTCATATATTTCATTAGTACTTATTATATATACTTTATAATCATTCATGAATGGTTAATCATTGAGAATGAATCTCATCGGGTCGTGGAGACGGTATTCCGTACGTACGCACGCGCGGTGATTTCCTTTTTCCGTAGGATGGATAGAAGGTTAATTAGAGATGTTTCATATTTATAATAACATATCAGTATATAAAAAATACTGATGTTATTACTTTATCATGAAACAAATAAAGAAGAAGAAGTTTATGAAGAAAGAAATTGAAAAAGATCGGTAATGGATATTACCTCTTTTTGACGCGCCTTTTCTTAGCTTCCACTTAAAGAACTAAGGATGGTCTTTGAAGAAGACCAGGACTTCTAGGATGATACTAGGGAAGTGTAGAAGGGATTTTGGCAGGGGTTGGACGAGCTTGAGTGCTCAAATTGGTGTGAGGAGGAGGGGGAGGAGGTGCCCTTTTATAAGGGAGGAGAGGGGCACCTTAGGAATATCTCAAAATATTATTTTATATTAAAGTAAAAATCGGTTTATAATGGTTCCAAAGGGTCTTATTTCGAAGCTAAAGTGGGGATGGGTCTAAATCCTATCATCCAATAGGATTTAGACAAGTTTAGGTTATTATTTTAACCTTGTCAATTAGATTTAACTCTAAGTTAAATAATTTAACTTTTACCGTGTCTTTTTGTTTTCTTTCACTATATGGTTAATACACTTACTATAACATGCCAAACGAACCCCAAATTGTTTATTATTAATATATATATCCTTATCTAAGTCATTTGGTCGAACCTTAGATTTTTAGGAATAAAATAACAATTAATAATATAATATTTGATTTAAAAATTATTTTGTGTCAATTTTGACACTATTTGATATATTATTTTTTTGAAAGTCATAACAGAATTATATGTTCGAACCAAGTTGATTAAATCAACAATAATATATCATAGTAACCTATAAAATTAGTGGAATTCATAAAAAGTCTCAAATTACATTCATTTGAGTATTTATATCATCAATTATGTTAATATTTCCTTAAAAGGGTAATTACTGCATCATCGTTGTGTCATACATAAATTAATTTATTTAAACTCTAAAAATTATAAATAAAATATCATTATGTAGGAAATCTTTTTAGCTTTCTAATTAATATTTATAGTCGAATTTATATTATGTATAACCCCATATTAAAAATGTTTTAGTGAATAAACTTTGATTTTAACTCTTTTAACTCTTCTTTGAATTAAATAATAATAAATGTCCTAATCTAATCCAATTGGGCCTAAATGATAATATTTTACACTTAAGGTTGTTTTTGGTCGAGATACACTTTTCCAATGGAATTAGGACATGTGTTAGGGTAATATTAATATCATTCTTACCCTTAATTACCCTATTTACTTTTAACCGTGGTAAATAAAAGTAAAAAGTTACTATTCACCAAAAATTATTTTCATCTCATTGAACCACATTTTACTTACTGACATCAACCGTGTCTCTCGGATTTTTGAAATTCCATTCACAGAAGTGGTAAAATTAAGTTTTATGAAAAATTCAGTTTTTTAACTACCACTTAGTAGTTTCACTATTCATCAAAAAATGAAGATTTCCAGAAAAATGCCAAAATTTCATCCTAAGCTATATTTCATATTCCGAATTCAAAAATGAAGTCTATTTTACCAAATTCATAACATAGAAGTTGCATTAATTAATTTTATAATTAAATCCCACTGTTAAAACAAATAGCGTGTTTTTAAGAAACAATATCTATCAAAAGATTGACACTTGTTTATGTCTGGTTTAAATGTGAAATTACATCCAATGACCAACATTGTATTAAATTGTAAAAATATATTCTAAATATACTTTAAAACTACTCCAATTAATAATTTATCACTATTAATTATTTCGATTAAAAAAGTTTTTTTTTAATTATAATTTAGTAATTTTCACTATTCATCAGAATATGAAAGTTATCCGAAATGTACCAAAATTTCACCTTAGGCTAAATTCGATACTCCGGATCCAAAAATGAAGTTCATTTTGAAAAATAAGATTTACAGAATTTTAAAAATTGGTTATTACTATTCATACCGGCTAGTTTTAATAATATTTTAATAGCATATCGTTGTTTAGTGAAACTCGGTATTGCGTATTACACACGCTATCGAGGAAGGTCACGATTGCGTGTAATGCAAGGCAAGTCAAGGATGCGTGTTGTGCAA
This sequence comes from Viscum album, assembly GCA_963277665.1. NCBI lineage: Eukaryota > Viridiplantae > Streptophyta > Magnoliopsida > Santalales > Viscaceae > Viscum > Viscum album. The sequence goes on along the minus strand of OY728121.1, from coordinate 2,009,616,581 downwards.
GCTCCTTTTGGTGTAGCGTACAACACAAGACATAAAATTAAAAAGAATATTTTTTATAAAATCTTGGGCTGTTACATTAGATATATGGATTTAGTTTCTATATAACAGGATGCAATCACATATTTTAATGGTGTGTTAGCATGATGTAGCCGATAAGAGAGAACTATGAAGGGGTTACCAATTTTGCAGTGGACTACGTGACACGATTATGACAACTTAATTATCTTGTACATTTAGAGAGGATCTTGAAAATATTTCCATGATGTATTCTACTCAGACTATGAATGGATCTACCACATCAGCAATATCATGTGAAGATTATCTTTTTATAATAGGTCTAGATCAGCAGTGATAAAATCAATGATCGGGGCCATCTATAGAAAGTTATCTTGATAGGGGTGACCAGGGTGTCTCTCCCAGTTTATGTTCATCAGCACATCATGATGTAGAGATCATGAGAGAAGGGAACCCTTCGGGTGTCACCTGATGGTGTGAGTCTAATGCATGTTTAGATGAATAAATCCAATGTAGTGATGTTTGGTCGACATAAGGGTGAAATTTTATCATAGATTGATCTTTCAATACGAGCAGTTTGACAGATGTTTTCATAGATAAGGGTGGTGTGTCAGTGTGTGATTTTCCTTCAGGTTTTATACACTCTCTCATTTCTAATTCATGTTTGGTCATTACTTGTATTTTTTATATTCTCCAATTCATAGTGGATATTTTCGAAATTGATGTAACAGCCCAAGATTTTATAAAAAATATTATTTTTAATTTTATTAATGTCTTGTGTTATACGCTACACCAAAAGGAGCTTGCACAACACGCATCCTTGACTTTCCTTGCATTACACGCAATCACGACCTTCCTCGATAGCGTGTGTAATACGCAATACCGAGTTTCACTAAACAACGATATGCTATTAAAATATTATTAAAACTAGCCGTTATGAATAGTAATAACCACTTTTTAAAACTCTGTAAATCTTATTTTACAAAATGAACATCATTTTTGGATTCGGAGTATCGAATTTAGCCTAAGGTGAAATTTTGGTATTTTTCGGATAACTTTCATATTCTGATGAATAGTGAAAATTACTAAATTATAAACAACTTTTTTAATCGAAATAATTAATAGTGATAAATTATTAATTTGAGTGGTTTTAAAGTATACTTAGAATATATTTTTACAATTTAATACAATGTTGGTCATTGGATGTAATTTCACATTTAAACCAGACATAATCAAGTGTCAATCTTTTGATAGATATTGTTTCTTAAAAACACGCTATTTGTTTTAACAGCGAGATTTAATTATAAAATTAATTAATGCAAATTCTATGATATGAATTTGGTAAAATAGACTTCATTTTTGAATTCGGAATATGAAATATAGCTTAGGATGAAATTTTGGCATTGTTCTGAAAAACATCAATTTTTGATGAATAGTGAAACTACTAAGTGGTAGTTAAAAAAATTAATTTCTTCATAAATCTTAATTTTACCGCTTCTGTGCATGGAATTTCAAAAATCTGAGAGACACGGTTGATGTCAGTAAGTAAAATGTGGTTCAATGAGATGAAAATAATTTTTGGTGAATAGTAACTTTTTACTTTTTTTTACCACGGTTAATAGTAAATAGGGTAACTAAGGGTAAATATGATATTACTATTACCCTAAAACATGTCCTAATTCTATTGGATAAGTGTAATTCGACCAAAAACAACCTTATGAATATAATATGACCATTTAGGTCCACTTGGATTAGATTATGAAATTTAATATTATATTATTTAATGAATAGTTAAAATAGTTAAAATCAAAGTTTAATAACTAAACAATTTTTAATATGGGGTTATACATAAGATAAATTCGACTATAAATATTCATTAGAAAGATAAAAAGATTTCATACATAATTATATTTTATTTATAATTTTTAGACTTTAAATAAATTAATTTATTTATGACACAACGATGATGCAGTAATTACCCTTTTAAGGAAATATTAACATAATTGATGTTATAAATGCTCAAATGAATGTAATTTGAGACTTTTTATGAATTCCAATAATTTTCTAGGTTAATATGATATATTAATGTTGCTTTAATCAACTTGGTTCGAACATATAATTCTGTTATGACTTTCAAAAAAAAATCATATATCAAATAGTCTCAAAATTGACACAAAATAGTTTTTAAATCACATATTATATTATTAATTGTTATTGTATTCCTAAAAATCTAAGGTTCGGCCAAATGACTTAGATAAGGATATATATATTAATAATAAACAATTTTGGGTTCGTTTGTCATGTTATAGTAAGTGTATTAACCATATAGTGAATGAAAACAAAAAGACACGGTAAAAGTTAAATTAATTAACTTAGAGTTAAATCTAATTGATAAGGTTAAAATAATACCCGAAACTTGTCTAAATACTATTGGTTGATTGGATTTCGACCCATCCCCACTTTAGCTTCGAAATAAGACCCTTTGGAACCATTATAAACCGATTTTGACTTTAATATAAAATAATATTTTGAGATATTCCTAAGGTGCCCCTGTCCTCCCTTATAAAAGGGCACCTCCTCCCCCTCCTCCTCACACCAATTTGAGCACTCAAGCTCGGCCAACCCCTGCCATTTTATCCTCTCCAATTCCCTAGAATAATCCTAGAGGTCCTGGTCTTCTCCAAAGACCAATCTTAGTTTCTTAAGTGGAGGATTCAAAGAGGCGTTCCAAAGAATAGGTAATATCCATTACCGATCTTTTCAATTTCTTTCTTCTTCAACTTCTTATTCTTTAGTTGTTTCATGATAAAGTAATAACATCAGTATTACTTACATACTGATAAGTTATTATAAATATGAAACAATCCTAATTCACCTTCTATCCATCCTACGGAAAAATGAAATCACCGCGCGTGCGTACGTACGGAATACCGTCTCCACGCCATGGTGTAATCTATTTTTCCACCATCACCTTACAAGGATGGGTATAATGGTGTAATGAGTAACTATATATGATTATTATGAAGTAATATTGATACTGAAATAATATATATATATACTCCAATACAATTCCACGATCATAGGAACGATATCAGCACACGTGTGTACGTACGGAATACCGTCTCCACGATGTGATGCGACTCGTTCTACATGATCTTCATTTCATAATGATTATATAAATGAATTGAATGAATGAATATGGTATATACGACACTAATATCATTCTGTAAATGAATTATCTATAACCTAAAGATAAGAATAAGAATTTATTCGACAAAACACGCATAAGAACAAAAAGTTTTAAAACCCGAGTAACAAGTAACAATGAAATATTACTAACAAGAAGCTAATAATATGACCATATATGATATCATATCAATATGTATGATTCTGGAATAAGTCAATAACATTATTTAAACCATTATACAGGAGCTTCGGACACGAACAAAGCAAATCGGACCTAAGATAAGGGAAATATCACAAATCTCATTTTTATCCGAGATTGTTTATTCGTAAGTATTTACTGGGTTGTATTTTATCATCCATATCCATGTTTCATCAATATGTAATATTATTTCCATCCACCTAAAATTGTTTAAATCCATTTTTACCCTTCGGTGAGTTTTTAGTAATATGTATGAAAGGAATCTTTTGTCGTTTTTTTCGTACGAGGTACTTTTTGACTTTTTCGACAAAAGTACGAAGAATGTTTTTTTTAACTTATACGACATGAATGGATTTTTAAAACCTTATTTCCAAGAGAAATCCTTTACAAGTTTTCAAGTTTATTTTTAATCAACTTATTTTATTTTAATGTCGTATGACATGTTATGAAAGGAAAAAATGTTTTTGAAGTAGAAAGGATATTTTCCTCAAGAATGGAGTTCAAGTATTTTATCAAAATTATTTTCCATCTAAGATAATAAAAGGGTTCTGTTTTTATCCATATTATTACATGGATTTGATTATGTTGTGATGGAAATATTTTTATGAATTCTTTTATCTTATATGAATTGTTTTATGATGTCATGTTGTTTAAGAATTCCATTTTTATTACATGGGTTACGCTATGATGTATGGTTTATGATTATGTGGCACACATAAGAAAGGATTCATTATAAGATGGGTTGGACCTATATCTCCCTCCAATGCATTGGGTAAAGATTTTATATCTCATGAGATAGACATGGCTGGAATGGTAGGTTATACCGGTTCAGTGAAACAGGACTGAAACGAGGGTTACTCGATTCAGAAAGGGACTTTGTCCACTAAGATAGTCTTGGCAATGAGTCTTGACTAACAAGAAATGATTCTCTATGATTATGTGTGAATTCCACAAAGTTTCATGTTTTAAGTTATGATTATTGTGATTACATTTCACTGCCATGATTTACCCCATGTTATGAAATTATGATCTCTTTTGCAGGTAAAGATTTCCAAAAGTTATGTGCTTATGTATATGATGTGATTGATATTTCTTTTGTTTACCCTTACTGAGCATTTGAGCTCACCCTTTTATGTTTTCTTTTCCCCAGGATATAAAGAAAGGTTTTAGGTAAAAAAAGGAAGATCTTTAAGGGAGATTTTGAAGATCTTTCACCACGATTAGAAGATTATATTCCGAGTTTCCAAAGACACTAAACTATTACGATCCTTGTGTGTGTGTTTTTTTGTTATGTACTAAGTATTCCGCAAATGTAATGTAATGTACATGTACGTCCGGCTTCGGGTCTCTACAGTTGGTATCAGAGGAAAGGTTTAGTCAACCTTTGGAAACTAGGATGCGAAAACGTTAGTGAGATCCCTAGAGATATTTCTACGGTATGTCTAGGGATGTTCCTAAGGTTAAGTATACGTATAGGTTATAGTACTAGAACTACGCTAACGATCATAGAATTAAACCTAAGATGTTAGATATTGAAGTTACTCCCCCTTTATTATGTTGTTTTCCCTAGCATGATTTTTGCCTCTCATACTATTCGTTTGGGGTTTTAGACGATGGCTGGAACCCGAAGGAACCGTGTTAATGCGGAATGTGATGGGCAATGCAATGATTGTCCCCCTGAGCAACCAAACGATATGGGAGCCGGAATGCAAAATCTTGTAGCCATGCTCACACAACTTTCTCAAGCTATGAATCATGCAGGACTTCCAAACGAGCAAAGAAGGAGCAACATTCTGTTGAATCCTTCATGAGGCAGCGTCCACCTTCTTTCAGTGGGTCTACTGATCCATTAGTTGCTGAACAATGGATTAGTACTACTGAAAAGATATTTTCAGTTCTTCAATGTTCTGAACATGATAAAGTCATCCTAGCAGTGTATCGTTTGGAAGGAGATGCTGATCAATGGTGGAATCTTATTAAGAATACGAGGCAAGGGATGAAATTGAGTCTATGGAATGGGACGAGTTCAAGAACTTATTTTTCAATAAGTACTTCCCTCGTATTCTCCGAACAAAGATGGAGAAAGAGTTTCTTGAACTGAAACAAAGGGATGATGAATCTATTGGTACCTATGAAGCGAATTTTACAAGACTTGCAAGGTACGCTTCTGGTATTATCATACAACCTGAAAGTAAAGTTGATCGATTTTTCAGTGGCTTAAAACCAAGTCTTCGAAGGGCATTAGCTATAAGAAACTTCAGTAGCTATGAAGAAATTGTGCATTGTGCTATCAAGGTAGAAATGGAAGTTGGTGTTACATATCCATCTCATGGGTTTGACAAGAAACGAAAGATGGAGTTCAAGGAGAAAACTCAGAATAATGGTGAAAATAAGATGAATGTTTCCTTATGCACAAAGTGTGGAAAGAAGCATGGTGGAGATTTTCTTAAAGGGACTAGAAAATGTTTTAAGTGTGGAAAAGAAGGTCATCGAGCAGCTGAGTGTCGAAGTAATGGAAAATGGGATTCTAATGAAGTGAATAAAGCAAACACTGCAGAGAACGTACAACCAACACTTCAATGCTTCAAGTGCAAGGAAATGGGGCATTATGCTAATAAATGCCCTAATCCAAGGGTTCGTGATGATCGACATGAGCAACCGCTTAAGGCAAAGGACAAAGGGAAGTCACATGCTATCACTATTAGCAATGTTGAATATGACAACAATGTGGTGGAATGATTAAGTGTTTATGTAATGGGATTCCAAAATAATGTTGTATCTTGGAATATTGGAATATTTATGTATTGGTCTAATGTGGTATTCAAAGTGATTGAGATATTATGCGCATAATGAAGGGAAAACGAGAAAATGAAATGTTTAACAGTATTCATGAGCTCATGATTGATATAAGGACTAAGTGATATCATGGTTTGAGTATATAGAATTTTGAGGATTTTAGTATGTGGAAGGTGTTAACTTTTAACTGCATTCATGTTTTCACTAAGGTATTCAAGAGAATACACGATTAAGGACTTTGAATGTTTAGAATGTGACCAACAAAACATATCTTATGATATATGGGGATCGATGATGGTGTTAAATCTCTGGTAATCATTTTCACTATATTATGAGAGTCGACTGCAGTATTATGGATAAGCCTAAAAGATTGGAATGGATTATGTTGGACATAAGTTAGTATTGTTTGTTTTTTTGATATTATTAATGGGATGTTATATAGTTTTGGAAAAAGGACAACCTGCAGGACGGGCGACAGCCCATCGCTTCGGACAAAGCTGTGGGAATCGAACCCACAACCGAAGTACGACTGGCCTTTATCACCTACCACTGGCCTACAGGAAGTCCCTGTTTAGTAGAAACTAGTTTTATTATATTAAGCAGTATGATATATGAAGTATAAGTCCATTTTAGGAACCATATATGATTAATCTCACTATAGATCGACTTATGCATATAATTTTTTCTAACCTTTTGTTTGAGACAGATGGAATGACCCGTCATTCTATCACATGATCTGCTAACACTTCATGAATAACAAATTCAACTTCATTTATTTAAGAGATGAAGTGGAAATTGTTCAAGGCACGAACAACAGTGAGATTGTACCAAAATAAAGTAAGTATTTATTCTAATTCAAATTTTCAACTTTAGGGAAATGATCTTGAAAACCAAAAATGTTGTCCTAGTGATCTTATACCTGATGAATCAGATGGTACCTTATATCATCAAAAATCTATGGATTTGTGATTACTGGCTTTTCCATAGCCATGTTCTCTACCACTCTCCATCAGAACATGATGGTTAGATTTCTCTTCCATATCCATATTTTCACCTATGTGGAAACCCAATGATTAGTTTATTTGGGTAACCATTACGTTTCATACTTTTGTTTTTAAAGATTGGTTTTGATATTCCTTTTTACGATGTGGGTTTCTATTAAAGAAACTTCCAAATAGTAAACCATTTATAACCCCGACGAATTTCGAGGGCGAAATTCATTTTAAGGGGGGTAGAATGTAACAGCCCAAGATTTTATAAAAAATATTCTTTTTAATATTATTAATGTCTTGTGTTATACGCTACACCAAAAGGAGCTTGCACAACACGCATCCTTGACTTGCCTTGCATTACACGCAATCACGACCTTCCTCGATAGCGTGTGTAATACGCAATACCGAGTTTCACTAAACAACGATATGCTATTAAAATATTATTAAAACTAGCCGTTATGAATAGTAATAACCACTTTTTAAAACTCTGTAAATCTTATTTTACAAAATGAACTTCATTTTTGGATTCGGAGTATCGAATTTAGCCTAAGGTGAAATTTTGGTATTTTTCGGATAACTTTCATATTCTGATGAATAGTGAAAATTACTAAATTATAAACAACTTTTTTAATCGAAATAATTAATAGTGATAAATTATTAATTTGAGTGATTTTAAAGTATACTTAGAATATATTTTTACAATTTAATACAATGTTGGTCATTGGATGTAATTTCACATTTAAACCAGACATAATAAAGTGTCAATCTTTTGATAGATATTGTTTCTTAAAAACACGCTATTAGTTTTAACGGCATGATTTAATTATAAAATTAATTAATGCAAATTCTATGATTCGAATTTGGTAAAATAGACTTCATTTTTGAATTCGGAATATGAAATATAGCTTAGGATGAAATTTTGGCATTGTTCTGAAAAACATCAATTTTTGATGAATAGTGAAACTACTAAGTGGTAGTTAAAAAAAATTAATTTCTTCATAAATCTTAATTTTACCGCTTCTGTGAATGGAATTTCAAAAATCCGAGAGACACGGTTGATGTCAGTAAGTAAAATGTGGTTCAATGAGATGAAAATAATTTTTGGTGAATAGTAACTTTTTACTTTTTTTTACCACGGTTAATAGTAAATACGGTAACTAAGGGTAAATATGATATTACTATTACCCTAACACATGTCCTAATTCTATTGGATAAGTGTAATTCGACCAAAAACAACCTTATGAATATAATATGACCATTTAGGTCCACATGGATTAGATTATGAAATTTAATATTATATTATTCAATGAATAGTTAAAATAGTTAAAATCAAAGTTTAATAACTAAAACATTTTTAATATGGGGTTATACATAAGATAAATTCTACTATAAATATTCATTAGAAATCTAAAAAGATTTAATACATAATTCTATTTTATTTATAATTTATAGACTTTAAATAAATTAATTTATTTATGACACAACGATGATGCAGTAATTACCCTTTTAAGGAAATATTAACATAATTGATGTTATAAATGCTCAAATGAATGTAATTTGAGACTTTTTATGAATTCCACTAATTTTCTAGGTTATTATGATATATTAATGTTGATTTAATCAACTTTGTTCGAACATATAATTCTGTTATGACTTTCAAAAAAAATCATATATCAAATAGTGTCAAAATTGACACAAAATAGTTTTTAAATCAAATATTATATTATTAATTGTTATTGTATTCGTAAAAATCTAAGGTTCGGCCAAATGACTTAGATAAGGATATATATATTAATAATAAACAATTTGGGGTTCTTTTGTCATGTTATAGTAAATGTATTAACCATATAGTGAAAGAAAACAAAAAGACACGGTAAAAGTTAAATTAATTAACTTAGAGTTAAATCTAATTGATAAGGTTAAAATAATACCCTAAACTTGTCTAAATACTATTGGTTGATAGGATTTCGACCCATCCCAACTTTAGCTTCGAAATAAGACCCTTTGGAACCATTATAAACCGATTTTGACTTTAATATAAAATAATATTTTGAGATATTCCTAAGGTGCCCCTCTCCTCCCTTATAAAAGGGCACCTCCTCCCCCTCCTCCTCACACCAATTTGAGCACTCAAGCTCGGCCAACCCCTGCCATTTTCTCCTCTCCACTTCCCTAGAATAATCCTAGAGGTCCTGGTCTTCTCCAAAGACCAATCTTAGTTCCTTAAGTGGAGGATTCAAAGAGGCGTTCCAAAGAATAGGTAATATCCATTACCGATCTTTTCAATTTCTTTCTTCTTCAACTTCTTCTTATTTAGTTGTTTCATGATAAAGTAATAACATCAGTATTACTTACATACTGATAAGTTATTATAAATATGAAACAACCCTAATTCACCTTCTATCCATCCTACGGAAAAATGAAATCACCGCGCGTGCGTACGTACGGAATACCGTCTCCACGCCGTGGTGTAATCTATTTTTCCACCATCACCTTACAAGGATGGGTATAATGGTGTAATGAGTAACTATATATGATTATTATGAAGTAATATTGATACTGAAATAATATATATATATATACTCCAATACAATTCCACGATCATAGGAACGATATCATCACTCGTGCGTACGTACGGAATACCGTCTCCACGATGTGATGCGACTCGTTCTACATGATCTTCATTTCATAATGATTATATAAATGAATTGAATGAATTAATATGGTATATACTACACTAATATCATTCTGTAAATTAATTATCTATAACCTAAAGATAAGAATAAAAATTTATTCGACAAAACACGCATAAGAACAAAAAGTTATAAAGACACGAGTAACAAGTAACAATGAAATATTACTAACAAGAAGCTAATAATATGACCATATATGATATCATATCAATATGTATGATTCTGGAATAAGTCAATAACATTATTTAAACCATTATACAGGAGCTTCGGACACGAACAAAGCAAATCGGACCTAAGGTAAGGGAAATATCACAAATCTCATTTTTATCCGAGATTGTTTATTCGTAAGTATTTACTGGGGTGTATTTTATCATCCACATCCATGTTTCATCAATATGTAATATTATTTCCATCCACCTACAATTGTTTAAATCCATTTTTACCCTTCGGTGAGTTTTTAGTAATATGTATGAAAGGAATCTTTTGTCGTTTTTTCGTACGAGGTACTTTTTGACTTTTCCGACAAAAGTACGAAGAATGTTTTTTAACTTATACGACATGAATGGATTTTTAAAACCTTATTTCCAAGAGAAATCCTTTACAAGTTTTCAAGTTTATTTTTAATCAACTTATTTTATTTTAAAGTCGTATGACATGTTATGAAAGGAAAAATGTTTTTGAAGTAGAAAGGATATTTTCCTCAAGAATGGAGTTCAAGTATTTTATCAAAATTATTTTCCATCTAAGATAATAAAAGGGTTCTGTTTTTATCCATATTATTACATGGATTTGATTATGTTGTGATGGAAATATTTTTATGAATTCTTTTATCTTATATGAATTGTTTTATGATGTCATGTTGTTTAAGAATTCCATTTTTATTACATGGGTTACGCTATGATGTATGGTTTATGATTATGTGGCACACATAAGAAAGGATTCATTATAAGATGGGTGGGACCTATATCTCCCTCCAATGCATTGGGTAAAGATTTTATATCTCATGAGATAGACATGGCTGGAATGGTAGGTTATACCGGTTCAGTGAAACAGGACTGAAACGAGGGTTACTCGATTCAGAAAGGGACTTTGTCCACTAAGATAGTCTTGGAAATGAGTCTTGACTAACAAGAAATGATTCTCTATGATTATGTGTGAATGCCACAATGTTTCATGTTTTAAGTTATGATTATTGTGATTACATTTCACTGCCATGATTTACCCCATGTTATGAAATTATGATCTCTTTTGCAGGTTAAGATTTCCAAAAGTTATGTGCTTATTTATATGATGTGATTGATATTTCTTTTGTTTACCCATACTGAGCATTTGAGCTCACCCTTTTATGTTTTCTTTTCCCCAGGATATAAAGAAAGGTTTTAGGTAAAAAAAAAAGGAAGATCTTTAAGGGAGATTTTGATGATCTTTCACCACATTTAGAAGATTATATTCCGAGTTTCCAAAGACACTAAACTATTACGATCCTTGTGTGTGTGTTTTTTTGTTATGTACTAAGTATTCCGCAAATGTAATGTAATGTCCATGTACGTCAGGTTTCGGGTCTCTACAATTGACCAATGTTATTTTAATCTTCCCCATGAGAGGTTTTGTACAAGTTAAAAAATTGTGTATGGTGATTTATTTATTCTTTTTATATCGCTTCCATATTTTCTCAATTTTATCATAATATATTAGAAAGATATTTTGGGAACAAAATCAACACTCTCACCCAAAAAGTGGTATAAAAGATGAAGGTTAATGATTTCAAAATAACATGGAAAATATGGAAGTTTATGAGAGGATCATTGATTTATTCGTGAAGCATAATAAGGTTTGGATGTTAGAGAAGGTTGAGAGAGGTGATACACATATCTACACAGGGGATGTTGAGTTGGGAGAGTAGTTAATTTTGGTAGGTGATCCAGATTATGTGGTAATCACTATTATGGGGGAGCTAGAAATTTTTGTTTCAGGTATTTTTCAGATTGAAATAGAATATTTAGATATAATGAATACTTTGGTATTTGGATTTCTTTTTGCGGAAGAGATGATTTATTCAGATGTAAAAAAATGACTCTGTCATATTTTCTACAGAAGACGATAGTTGGTGTGATACTGAACTATTTTCTTTACAACTGGGTTTGTTGGATTTTTTAATTATTTAACAAGATAAAGGGGAGATTTTTGGGATTCATCGTACTTATAAATGAGGGAGAAAGTTATTAATGGAGACATTTATCTCAAAATTATGTAGGTATTTTTTCTCAATATTAATGGAGAGTTATTCATAATATTAATGGATGGAATAATGAATTTTTAATACATTAATGGAAAATATGGACTTCTTGTCTACATAAGAGGATGCAGTAGCATATTTTAACATTGTGTCAGCATGATGTAGAGGACAAGAGTTGATTGGGAAGGTGTTTCCTGTGTTTTTGATGGCCCATGTGACCCGATGATGACACCACAATTATCTTGAATGTGTTGAGAGGATATTGTAAAGATGTTAAAGATGTAGTTCAGTGAGATAAGGAAGGGAGTTATTGCATTGGCGGTATCATGTGCAGTGAGTCAGCATTAAACAGATAGAGAGTAGTAGAGACACAATCAATGATCAAGGACATGTATTGAACATGTTCCTAGTAGGGGTGATCAGGTGGCGCGTCCTAGTTTATGATCATTCATACATCCTTATGGAGATATAATGATAGAGTTAAATCATTTGGGTCTCACAAGATAATTCATGGATGACACATGTTTTAGTGAAGATCTTTGAGGTAGTGATTTCTTATTGACATAAGGGTGATGTTTTTTAGAGATTGATCTTTTGATACATGGTGTTGGTGATATTTTCATCATTAATATGGGAGGCATATTGGGTGGGGATTTCACATGGGTTTTCTATGATCTATAATTTGTTATTCATTTTTGGGAATTAAATTTATTATTTTTATTCTCTAATTCCTAGTGGATATTTCAGAATTCGCCCATGGGTTTTTAATCCTCCACATGGGAGGGTTTTTTCATGTTAAAAATTCAGAATGCTAATTTATTTTTTATGCTTATGTCACTTCCCTATTTTGTCAAGTTTCTCACTATAATTTTGCAATAAATTTTTGGAATTAAATTAAGATTCTCCTCAACATCATCCTCCGATGAAGTGCCTTGCTCTCAGAATCAACTATCCCTACATTCCACTCAGTAGAACATAAATCATGTTCAATCTCTTGATAACTCTAGCTCCAAACGTGAGATAGATCAAAGAGATAATTTTTCAATTTTAATACATGGAACACATTATATATAGACATAAAATATGGTCAAAGTTCTAAATGGTATGAATCATTCCCCACCTTTAGTGGAATTTTATCTAATTTTTTGCATCATAATATTTTGTAAGGGTCATTAGGCTAACTATTTATGAAATGGTTTAATTTGAAACTTGGGAGAGGTTTTAGATATTAATTTATTAACTCACTATATAGATATTTATGAATATTGGATGAACTATGATAAATATTTTTTCATAGTAATAATTACAGATCAATGGAATTAATTATCATTCTATTACAGATCCTACGATCTATTAAATGTTAAATTTAGTGCCTAAGGCATACAAAAATTCATTTTTGTATATTCATTTATTAGAGTAAGGGGATGAATTTGAAATTTATTAAAGTACAAACAAAATAAAAAAATTGATTATGACTTAAAAATATATGAATCAAGTATATCTTATAAGTAAAGTTAATAATTGTTTTGGAAACAATCTTGAAATAAAATTTTATCTTATTACCATCATTTCTGATGATACGGATGGCCCTTTTCACACCTATGTGGTTTATAGTTCTATGGTTATTGACGTCCTATGGATCACCTTCCTTATTATGATATATTTTATATATCAATTTGTATCAATATTTGGGTGTTAATTTTCTCTTATATGTCCATGTTTGCATTTCCACCTATGTTCACATCTTAGAACCCAAGTTATGTGATTATTCAAGATTAAAATTATACTTCCCTCTCTCTATTATTAACAGGATATTTTGTTATCCAATTTATGGTGTAGGTTTTCTCAACAATTTAATTTCATATTGTAAAACCCTTGACTACCTATATATTATTTAAATTTAAAAGAATAAATTTATTTTATGTGGGGAGAATGTAACACCACCAAATTTTGATAGAATAATATTTTATTCCATATCAAATATGACACATGACCCTAAGATTAGACGATAATATAACACCATAAGAATATAAAATATATTTATTTTATAATAGTTTTTTTTCCTAGATAGATTACAATATATTAAATAATGAGTTTCTTCAATAGTTTGTGTTATACACAAGATCGAGTTTTACTGAACAACAATATACTATTTATATTATTACATGATAGTTATCACCTAGCCATTGGAATGGAGCTTATAAATAGAATTAAATAAATTATAAAAAAAATTATTTTAAAATATTTATTAATTAACTATTTTTGATAAAAAAAATATTCATTTAAAATAAAATGAAATGTTTTCTGAAAGACAGTATTCTTTATAAAATACGATTTTGTCTCACTTTGAAAACATGATTTAAAATTAATTTTTTCTAATTATAAAAAATTTATATTAAAAAATAAACATCATTTTTTCAATTTAAATACCCTAATTATCTTATCTTGTGTTTTTGATATTTTTCTAAAAAGGTTCATTTTTTATGAATTGTGAAAAATACTGGATTTTAATTGAATATTACATTTTCGTTTAAATAATTTATAAAGATAAATTAAATTATAATATGTTTTAAAGTAAAATTTGTTCAATTTTATTTCAATTAATCAAATTTAGGTCATTATAATCATCTTTATATTGAATTTAGATAGAAAAACATTGTAAAAAATTTGACATTTTCTACTTAAAAATATGTTTTCCCATCGTGTTTGCGAGATGGATTTTAAATTAAAAAATTTATCTTTTGGGAGACGAGTTTGGAAAAATGGATTCCATATTTAAAATAATAATAATTTATATTATATATTAAGTTAAAAATATTTTTCTAAAATAATTATTATTGAAAATAGTTAAAATTAATTTATCAAGTTTGTTGTTAAAAACAGTATTTAGCATTACATGTGTTTATGTTAAAAATAATTTTACTCCAAGATATGTTTTCTTAAAAAATTCAATTTAATATTTAGAATTATTAGTTCTGAATTATATAATAAATATAATTTTAATTATATTCTTAAAGGATATGTCACATAGATAAATAAATAGAATCATGTTTCCAGGGTACCAAATAAAAGGATAATATTGAGAAAACTTAAAGATAAATAAATTTAATGATAAAAATGTTTTTTTTGTTGGATGTTCTTGTAAACCAAAATAGTCCTCCTACCCATTATTAATAAATTTATGAGGAACATGAGATAATATAAAAATAATAATAGTGAATTATGTCATGATTATTATTATGAAGGTGATGGAACTATGTAGTATACAGAATAATAGGTACTTCCATAACAAAGTATCAATGAGAAAATAAGGTGATTAACACTGAAAACAATGAAAACAATGAAATATTATTTGATGAATGGGTTATAATGTGTAATAAAATAATTATATATGATTTTTTTAATATTAATATATTTCTTTAATAAGTTAATAACATGTTTAAAACCACTATATATGAGGTTAAATCCTGTTTGACCAAAAGGGAGCATAAGGTAAGAAATTTCTACTCAATTTATATTCCATTGAGAATTATTTATTATTATGCACCAATTTACTATTATGAGGTGTATATACATCCCCTTTCACATGTAATATCATGAATACTTCAATATTCATTGTATTTTATGTCTCAAATTAAATTATTTCATCCTAGGAAATTTTACGTGAAAATTACCAAATGGTAAAAGTTATAGTGAAATCTCACGTTCTTTTGTGATTGTTAAATTTATCTTCAAACAATCACTTTATGGTAATCATTTTTTCATTGGAAATTAAATTTCTCTTAAATATCTATATTCTACTGTGATGGATATGATTATTACCTAAACTGTATACCATTATTTACATATCTTTTTAATTTGAATGTCATTTGATTAATTAAGGAAATATTAATAAATATGTATCCATGACTCAACATGGATATTTGATAAGGAATATTGGTTATGAATTAAATATATTATTAGATATATGAATAATTATCTAGACATTCAATACAAGGGATATTGACCATTTAATGTAAGACTCGAAGATTCGGTAGTTTCATGAGATTAAATCAGTGTAAAAAACACTATGAATTTGTAACCAGTAGTTCTAAACTGCTTTGTTAATGGTAATTATAGTAGAGATATTTTAGGAAAACCTAAATCGGTTTGTACCCAATTTGTTTTAAACCATCTAGTAAAATTTATCGATAGTAAAGGTATCATGTACATGGGAATCATGGAATCTGATATCTAAGAATTTACTCTCTATATAATTGAGTTATTATTTCCATTATATTTTTCATAGAATTTTATTTATTTATGGAGTTCATTATCAACTTATTGATTAAATGGAATGTGTTTTTAGTTCTCTACCTTTCCATATCAATTCTGCTTTATCTGACAATTAAATTCTTATTATTTAAAAGAAATATATGTTCAACTATTTAACTATCAATTTTGATTATTCTTATTTATGCATGATTGATTAAGATGTACAAATTCCTTATCGATTATTTGAGCTCACCCTTACTTTGTTTCCTTTCTTGTAATCCATTAAGTTTACTATATTTGATATACAATGATATGATAGAGTAAATAATGTTATTAATGAAAAAAATTATGTGGTAATTTGTTTATTAAAATTTAATATAGTAATTATATATGTATCTAGTTTTCCTATACTAATATACTATTCTATCATTCGGGAGGTGATTCCTTATATCTTAGGCTAATGTAATAAAGCAGACACTGGCTCTAGGATACTATTTCTTGGGTCGTGACCCAAACCCTAGTAGCTCAGATCTAGTGTATACTTTATTATATTATAATTACATTCATTGAATTACATCCCAAAGTACTATGTAGTTTAGTATTCTTGGAAAACTATATACATAATTGTGTCTTACATTAAATTTTAATACACAGTTTAAAACAATATTTTTGATTAGAATAAAATTATTCCCTCTAGAATATTCATTTTTATAAAACATAATACAATTCATGGATTCATGAGAAATCAAAAAAATAAGGGAGATATAAAATTCTCAATAAGGGTTAAGTATAGTGGAAGATATCATAAAAAAAATAAGAATCATCAATTATAAATTAAAAATATTGAAAGTTAAATATTTGAATAGAAATACCACTTAAATAATAGACTAGCATAATTAATTTCAATGTAAATAACTAAAAACATAATCCATTTAATCAATAAAATGACAATCATAACATAATATGTAATAATAAATATGGAATGGTAAATAAAATAAAACACATTCTATTAATCAAAAAATGAAAATGAAAACTCATCTAAGTTCATAAAATAATTCAAATAATAAATTATTTAGAATTTTACATTTTAAAGCTAAAATATAATAACCATATAAAATATATTAGGTTTATAACATTACTGTAACGCCCCGACCCCAGCTACCCAGAGCCGGTGCATTACTTCGTAACATTGGCATGATCACAAAAGATCAAGTCTCGAAAGACCGATTAGTTTAGTAGCCTTGGAAACACTAGATACATTCATAAGTCTTTCATTACATCAAAATTAAACAAACTACAAAAAAACATGGTCTTCATAGTCCACACTCATATCTTCACTGATTATTTTTGCAAGTCAGTCATAAAATACTTCTTCACAACCTGGAAAATTTTTAAACATTGAAAGGGGTGAGCTCAAATGCTCAGTAAGGATAACAATAATGCGGAAGCTTTCATAAATAAACATTAACATTTAAGGCAATGTATAACTAAAACAAAAGCCTCTTAAACATGAACTTCAACATAATATGGCAAAAGTAAAATGAGATAATGCCATTTACTTCTTCACATGGATATTCTACTGGTCGAATAATCACATGTAATATCAATAACCACTTTCATAATGAGGGAATGTATAATGCCGGACATTCTGAAACATTTTGTCAAGGCCTCGGCCAAGACGTCTAAAATGATTAAGGCCTCGGCCAAAACCATAAATCAAATTGGGAAAGGGCCTCGGCCAATTCCATGTCTAGTTGTCTCATGAGACCTACCGATGCATCGAGGAGCTATAGCGGGCTCCACCCGTCACTTATTAAGTCCAATACATTCCTCATACGAATAGGTTTAAACATATCATAAACCATAACATAATCGTATCACATAAAACATGCATAAAGGAAACATAACATTTCCACATTTCAATCACAAGATATCAATACAACACATTGATATAATAAAAACGCTTTCAAAACCATTTTCAATACCAAAATAAAAGAAAGTTAAAACTTTGTATTTATTTTTCATTAAAAAAAGATGGCTTATAGAGGAAGCCGAAACTCAAATAATGGTCACGGCGGCGGAGAAGTCGTTGTCTCCGCATAAGTACGGAAAGAAAAACATTCCCTTTTGTCGTTTAGCAAAATGCTTCGTATAAAAAGATTCCTTTTGAATAAACGTAATAGTCAAAGGGGTTTATACACTGTATAAAAGAAAGTTGTGTATAAAGCCAAATATGCCTTAATGAAAGGAGATTGAGACGAAGTCCTTAAAAAGATAATTTTTTAAAATAAAATAGATCTATTATGTGTATTCACTATAGGTACACATAAATAAAGTAAAAATACAAAGTAATACATAATAATATCATGACATAATTTGAAAGTAGGAGATTAACCCAAAGAATGGAAGTTGGGTTAAGAAGTTCCCTTACAAATAAAGTAGATTTATTAGGTGTATTCACTATAGATACACATAAAGAAAGTACAAATACAAGATAGGACATAATAATATCATGAAGTAATTTGAAAGTAGGAGATTAACCCAAAGAATTGAAGTTGGGTTAAGAAGTTCCCTTACAAAGATCATTTTTTAAATAAAATAGATCTATTATGTGTATTAATTATATGTACACATAAATAAAGTACAAATAAAATATAGGACATAATAATATCATGACATAATTTGAAAGTAGGAGATTAACCCAAAGAATGGAAATTGGGTTAAGAAATTCCCTTACCTCGTGTCTGACTTGACTCAACCGTTCTTTAACCTCCTGAATAATAAACTAGAGTTAATATATACCTTATTAAGAACCATTTTCAATTTCATTATCGTTATTATATCACTTATTACAATGATATGAACATTATGTAATTATTTAAGTTAATAACGGTCGTTTTGTCGATCTTTGGTACTTGAGTCAAAAATAAACTTCTTATAATTACAAGTTGTTCATGTGGTGAAATATCCATTATATCCAGAATTATATTCATGATGTAGATATCATATATATCATATATACAGTATATACATTCATTCATAATGTCACGTAACATTTAGAGGTAAGAAATGAAATGCACCGTTCATGGAGACGGTAAGCCGTACGTACGCATGAACGCTACTTTCATTTCAATTTCATATTTTCTGGAATGGAATCATAATGATATGAGAGTATATTATAATTCCAGTATAATAACATATATAATATCATTAACTTTATCCTTCACACATCCCACATATGGTATTAACGAATCAAATCACTTTCAGGGGGCGGTAGTCCGCGCTTCCTAAAATGAAGATATCGTGTTTTACCCATAATGGAAACCATAAAGGTATGCCCAAAATGAAAAAAACAGAAGCTTAAGGAAAACATAAACATATTATATATCATATATAAAAAAAGTGACATCATAATGGCCACCTTTGAAGGTGTTAAATGAGTGTTGAACAATCATCGTTTCGGGAGGCAGAATTTCGCCATCCACGGAAACCTTATGTTCTTTAACCATTTGATGTAGTTGTGTGGAAGTGTAGCTCAAATAAATCTTATAACAACATCCTAGTATATTTAAGATACTGGTGTTGTTACAAAAGAAGTAAATAAAAAGAGTTTAGGGGGTTGGAGAAGCAAAATAAAACAAAAGAACATGAGAGAATGAATTACCTTAAAAAGTGTAACTCCTTTTGAGTTGAGCCTAAAGGCTTCCTTTGAAAGGATTCTGCCCAAAGGGAATCCTCTAGGATGAGGAGAGGGATGTGGAGAGAGCAAATGGGCAGGGGTTGGCCGAGCCAAATGGCTTGATGGTGTGAATAAGGTGGGAGAGGTGGGGGCCTTTTATAAGTGGAGAGGAGGGGCACTTTTGGAAAGTAATGAAATGTTACATTATTTCAAAATGCTTTTCGGATTCTAAAGGTCCCACATCTATATAATTCGAGGCTAAGGTGATAAGGTTTCGAAATATATTCATCCAATAGGCTTTGGACAAGTGTAAGCCTCGGATTTTGCATTATCTTCTCATTTTATTTAAATCGTCAAATAATGATGTCATCGCTGCATCATTATTATGTCATAAATACTTTAATTTATTTAATGTCTAAAAATTATAAAACAAATACTATGATGTAGGAAATCTTTTTAGCTTTCCAATGACTATTTATAATCAAAATTTGGACTTGTATAACCCCAATTAAAAATTTTTTTAGTAGAACAATTTATGTTAGTGTCATTTTCACTTTAACATTAAATAAAAAGTAATTTATGTTATTTCCCAACAAAAGTGGATCCATGGGGTCCCCAAGTTAGGCCATGGCTTGTCTTGGTCGGCCATGACTCAACCAATGAGGTTGGGACATGTTTCTTGGTCATTTCATATTATTAATGTATTATTTATACCTTAAACTACACTAATTACCACTAATCGCGATTAAGAACTTAAAAGTTACTATTCACCAAAAAATTATTTTGATCTCATTGAACCACATTTTACTTCTTAATGACAACCATGTATGTCGGATTTTTGAAAATCAAATCACAGAAGTTGTAATATTTCATTTAAACGAAAAATCAGTTATTTAACTACCACTTAGTGGTTTCACTATTCATCAAAAATTGAAGTTTTTCAGAATAAGGCCAAAATTTCACCCTAAGCTATAATTGATATTCCGAATTCAAAAATGATGTCTATTTTACAAAATTCCAAACATATAAGTTGTATTAATTAATTTCATAATTAATTCCCGCTGTTACAACAAATAGCGTGTTTTTAAGAAACAATTTATATCAAAAGTTTGGCAATTGTTTATGTCCAATTTCAATGTTAAATTAATTCTAATGACCACCATTGGATAAAATGGTAAAAATATTTTCTAATTATACCTTAAAACCACTAAATAGTATAATTTATCTGTATAAATTATTTTGATTAAAAAAGTTGTTTTTATGTATTTTTCACTATTCATAAAAAATTAGAAGTTCTCAGAAAAATGCCAAAAATTCAACATAGGCTAATTTCGATATTAGGAATACAAGAATGAATTCCATTTTGAAATATAAAATTTCTATAATTTTAAAAAGTGGTTATTACTATTCATAACGACTACTTTGATTTGTCGCGGTGTTTTAGAACTCGAAGTTGCGTTCAATGCAAGCTATTTCATTATTGAATGAGAAGCGTATCGTGGAAGCTCGGGGTGTTACATTCTCCCCTCCTTCAATAAATTGCGTCCTCGCAATTTGAAATTTTTCTTTGATAATAAAAGGTTCAAAATAGAAAATACCTTTGTGGAAAACCCACATCGGAAATAAGGTTAATAAATATATAACATTAAAAGAAAACAGGATAAGTACAAAGGTCACCCGATATAGCCCATTATAGGATTCTATGAAAATATGGATATGGAGGAGAAACAAACCATCAAGGTCTGATGGGGAGTTATAGAAAACAGGATTAGGAGAAAGTTTAACCACAAGAAAATCACAAACTTGTGATTGGTTAAACGGTCATTGAATCCCTAGTTGGAAAAGTTAACCGACAACATTTTTGTTTTAAGTTACCTTTTATAATGTTGAGGATTTTATTTAGGAGATTTACTAAGAACGTAAGGGAATATACATACTTGTTATGTATACTTTCATTCATTAATGAATTTTTACCACAAACCCATCTTTTACTCCAAATGGTAACAGAACTCAAAAATATTCTATTTATCCTAATTGTATAAGGTACCAAAGGTTAACACATACCATTTAGATTAGTAAAATTATTTTGTAATAACCAGGGACTTCCTGTAGGCTAGTGGTAGGAAATAAAGGCCTGTCGCACTTTGATTGTGGGTTCGATTCCTACAGCTTTGTCTGACGCGACGGTTTATGCCCCACCCTGCAGGTTGTCCTTTTCCTAAAACTATAGTATTATAATACTCCAAAAATAATCTTCATAAATTTTTTAACCTTAAACCACACTATCCAAAAATCAACTTAATCCACTCCAACCTTTATAGTTATCCAAAATACCTCTGTCCAGACTTTCTCTAAAAGGTCTCTTAATTCCAAAATCAATTTATCAGATTCCCCAAACAAAGAAATGTTTCTCTTATTGTCACATACCAAAAATATGATTACCTTAATCATATTAAAACCTTACTGAAATCAAAAAGTAATGCAGTACAATCCATATATATATATTACATTATTCTTATAACCAGAATATAATCCTTGAGTCCAAAAGCACCAATACATTAGTTATTCTGCTTCAACTGTAGTAATAGCATAAGATTGTCCTTGATCCCTTGTCCTTTTCTGAGGTAAGTTTCCTTGACGCTTAGGACATTCATTTGCATAATGACCCATTTCTCTACAATTGTAGCATTCAACTTTGACAGCCTCTTTCTTTCCCTTGCAATCACGTGCCTGGTGACCTTTTTCTCCACATTTATAACAGACTCCCATTCCTTTTAGGCAAGTACCAGGGTGATTCTTCCCACAATTATCACATAATGGAAAATCCTTCTTTCCCTTTTTCCCTTTATCTGTCTCTTGTTCCACCGTTCTCTTCTTCTCTTGCTTTACTTTGTTGTCATAAGACTTAGAGAATTCCTTTTCTGTCTTGATAGCACATGAGACTATATCTTCGTATGATGAGAAGGATTGTGATACTAAAGCTCGACGGAGAAATGGTTTTAACCCATCAAAGAAACGATCAATCTTACTCCTTGGGTTACGTATATAATCGGCAGTATGCCTCGCTAACCTTGTAAAGTTAGCCTCATACTTTGCGACATTCTCATCCTCCTTCTGCCTCAGACTCAGAAATTGCCTTTCCATATCTGCTCGATGGTCACGAGGAAAGTATTTTTCTAAGAAAAGCTCTTTGAACTCCCTCCATTCCATATTCGATACGTCATCATCTTCCTTTGTGTTTTGAATCAGTGACCACCACTGATCGGCATCTCCAGTGAGGCGGTAAACTGCCATGACAACCTTCTCCCTTTCACTACTCCCCAAGGCATGGAATATTTTCTCTAAGGAATTTATCCATTGCTCAGCTACTGTAGGATTTGTACTCCCATTGAAGGTTGGCAGTTGTTGCCTCATGAAACGGTCTAGCATTGATCCTCCACGTTGCGAATCAGGGTGCTCCATACGAGTAAGGTTGTTATTCATAACCTGCGTGAGTTGTCCCAGTATGGTAATAAGTTGATCAGCACCAGTTGTATCTCCAGGTCCACAATAATTATCTTGAGCAGGAGGGCAATCCCTACATGGAGTTCGTGCATTGATACAGTTTCCATTCCTTCTACTAGGCGCCATTTCTAAACAATGGCATAATCCAGATTAGTTTATGAATCAAAATACATAATTCCATACTTGTATAATACTTAACATAAATTGAACTATTTATGGATATAATCCATAATCATAAAAAGAAATGTTTCCTTTGAGGAAGTATGTACTCATAAACCTTACATAATGGTTTGTAAAGAAAATGAGAATTATCCTAAGCATATCCCCCGGGAGTGTCATAACCAAGAGTGCAGCAAGGCCCGTTGTCGTGCACCAGTTCCCGTTTGAGTCTAGCTCAAAGCGGTGTTTTCGGGTTTTACCCCTAGGTACATCTGTGCCAGAGCCACCTCTACCTGCTCGTATCCAGACAGGGATGTATTGCTCGGAAAACTCACAACATCTCTACAATACTAAAATTCTAGGAAGTTCTTCTATACTAATCCTCAAAGTCTATCTTTGGGCTATGTGCTCTAATCAGAGTTTATCTAAATCTAGCTTCCAAGGTTAGTACTAAACTGCCTCTGATACCAACTGTAACGCCCCGACCCCAGCTACCCAGAGCCGGTGCATTACTTCGTAACATTGGCATGATCACAAAAGATCAAGTCTCGAAAGACCGATTAGTTTAGTAGCCTTGGAAACACTAGATACATTCATAAGTCTTTCATTACATCAAAATTAAACAAACTACAAAAAAACATGGTCTTCATAGTCCACACTCATATCTTCACTGATTATTTTTGCAAGTCAGTCATAAAATACTTCTTCACAACCTGGAAAATTTTTAAACATTGAAAGGGGTGAGCTCAAATGCTCAGTAAGGATAACAATAATGCGGAAGCTTTCATAAATAAACATTAACATTTAAGGCAATGTATAACTAAAACAAAAGCCTCTTAAACATGAACTTCAACATAATATGGCAAAAGTAAAATGAGATAATGCCATTTACTTCTTCACATGGATATTCTACTGGTCGAATAATCACATGTAATATCAATAACCACTTTCATAATGAGGGAATGTATAATGCCGGACATTCTGAAACATTTTGTCAAGGCCTCGGCCAAGACGTCTAAAATGATTAAGGCCTCGGCCAAAACCATAAATCAAATTGGGAAAGGGCCTCGGCCAATTCCATGTCTAGTTGTCTCATGAGACCTACCGATGCATCGAGGAGCTATAGCGGGCTCCACCCGTCACTTATTAAGTCCAATACATTCCTCATACGAATAGGTTTAAACATATCATAAACCATAACATAATCGTATCACATAAAACATGCATAAAGGAAACATAACATTTCCACATTTCAATCACAAGATATCAATACAACACATTGATATAATAAAAACGCTTTCAAAACCATTTTCAATACCAAAATAAAAGAAAGTTAAAACTTTGTATTTATTTTTCATTAAAAAAAGATGGCTTATAGAGGAAGCCGAAACTCAAATAATGGTCACGGCGGCGGAGAAGTCGTTGTCTCCGCATAAGTACGGAAAGAAAAACATTCCCTTTTGTCGTTTAGCAAAATGCTTCGTATAAAAAGATTCCTTTTGAATAAACGTAATAGTCAAAGGGGTTTATACACTGTATAAAAGAAAGTTGTGTATAAAGCCAAATATGCCTTAATGAAAGGAGATTGAGACGAAGTCCTTAAAAAGATAATTTTTTAAAATAAAATAGATCTATTATGTGTATTCACTATAGGTACACATAAATAAAGTAAAAATACAAAGTAATACATAATAATATCATGACATAATTTGAAAGTAGGAGATTAACCCAAAGAATGGAAGTTGGGTTAAGAAGTTCCCTTACAAATAAAGTAGATTTATTAGGTGTATTCACTATAGATACACATAAAGAAAGTACAAATACAAGATAGGACATAATAATATCATGAAGTAATTTGAAAGTAGGAGATTAACCCAAAGAATTGAAGTTGGGTTAAGAAGTTCCCTTACAAAGATCATTTTTTAAATAAAATAGATCTATTATGTGTATTAATTATATGTACACATAAATAAAGTACAAATAAAATATAGGACATAATAATATCATGACATAATTTGAAAGTAGGAGATTAACCCAAAGAATGGAAATTGGGTTAAGAAATTCCCTTACCTCGTGTCTGACTTGACTCAACCGTTCTTTAACCTCCTGAATAATAAACTAGAGTTAATATATACCTTATTAAGAACCATTTTCAATTTCATTATCCTTATTATATCACTTATTACAATGATATGAACATTATGTAATTATTTAAGTTAATAACGGTCGTTTTGTCGATCTTTGGTACTTGAGTCAAAAATAAACTTCTTATAATTACAAGTTGTTCATGTGGTGAAATATCCATTATATCCAGAATTATATTCATGATGTAGATATCATATATATCATATATACAGTATATACATTCATTCATAATGTCACGTAACATTTAGAGGTAAGAAATGAAATGCACCGTTCATGGAGACGGTAAGCCGTACGTACGCATGAACGCTACTTTCATTTCAATTTCATATTTTCTGGAATGGAATCATAATGATATGAGAGTATATTATAATTCCAGTATAATAACATATATAATATCATTAACTTTATCCTTCACACATCCCACATATGGTATTAACGAATCAAATCACTTTCAGGGGGCGGTAGTCCGCGCTTCCTAAAATGAAGATATCGTGTTTTACCCATAATGGAAACCATAAAGGTATGCCCAAAATGAAAAAAACAGAAGCTTAAGGAAAACATAAACATATTATATATCATATATAAAAAAAGTGACATCATAATGGCCACCTTTGAAGGTGTTAAATGAGTGTTGAACAATCATCGTTTCGGGAGGCAGAATTTCGCCATCCACGGAAACCTTATGTTCTTTAACCATTTGATGTAGTTGTGTGGAAGTGTAGCTCAAATAAATCTTATAACAACATCCTAGTATATTTAAGATACTGGTGTTGTTACAAAAGAAGTAAATAAAAAGAGTTTAGGGGGTTGGAGAAGCAAAATAAAACAAAAGAACATGAGAGAATGAATTACCTTAAAAAGTGTAACTCCTTTTGAGTTGAGCCTAAAGGCTTCCTTTGAAAGGATTCTGCCCAAAGGGAATCCTCTAGGATGAGGAGAGGGATGTGGAGAGAGCAAATGGGCAGGGGTTGGCCGAGCCAAATGGCTTGATGGTGTGAATAAGGTGGGAGAGGTGGGGGCCTTTTATAAGTGGAGAGGAGGGGCACTTTTGGAAAGTAATGAAATGTTACATTATTTCAAAATGCTTTTCGGATTCTAAAGGTCCCACATCTATATAATTCGAGGCTAAGGTGATAAGGTTTCGAAATATCTTCATCCAATAGGCTTTGGACAAGTGTAAGCCTCGGATTTTGCATTATCTTCTCATTTTATTTAAATCGTCAAATAATGATGTCATCGCTGCATCGTTATTATGTCATAAATACTTTAATTTATTTAATGTCTAAAAATTATAAAACAAATACTATGATGTAGGAAATCTTTTTAGCTTTCCAATGACTATTTATAATCAAAATTTGGACTTGTATAACCCCAATTAAAAATTGTTTTAGTAGAACAATTTATGTTAGTGTCATTTTCACTTTAACATTAAATAAAAAGTAATTTATGTTATTTCCCAACAAAAGTGGATCCATGGGGTCCCCAAGTTAGGCCATGGCTTTTCTTGGTCGGCCATGACTCAACCAATGAGGTTGGGACATGTGTCTAGGTCATTTCATATTATTAATGTATTATTTATACCTTAAACTACACTAATTACCACTAATCGCGATTAAGAACTTAAAAGTTACTATTCACCAAAAAATTATTTTGATCTCATTGAACCACATTTTACTTCTTAATGACAACCATGTATGTCGGATTTTTGAAAATCAAATCACAGAAGTTGTAATATTTCATTTAAACGAAAAATCAGTTATTTAACTACCACTTAGTGGTTTCACTATTCATCAAAAATTGAAGTTTTTCAGAATAAGGCCAAAATTTCACCCTAAGCTATAATTGATATTCCGAATTCAAAAATGATGTCTATTTTACAAAATTCCAAACATATAAGTTGTGTTAATTAATTTCATAATTAATTCCCGCTGTTACAACAAATAGCGTGTTTTTAAGAAACAATTTATATCAAAAGTTTGGCAATTGTTTATGTCCAATTTCAATGTTAAATTAATTCTAATGACCACCATTGGATAAAATGGTAAAAATATTTTCTAATTATACCTTAAAACCACTAAATAGTATAATTTATCTGTATAAATTATTTTGATTAAAAAAGTTGTTTTTATGTATTTTTCACTATTCATAAAAAATTAGAAGTTCTCAGAAAAATGCCAAAAATTCAACATAGGCTAATTTCGATATTAGGAATACAAGAATGAATTCCATTTTGAAATATAAAATTTCTATAATTTTAAAAAGTGGTTATTACTATTCATAACGACTACTTTGATTTGTCGCGGTGTTTTAGAACTCGAAGTTGCGTTCAATGCAAGCTATTTCATTATTGAATGAGAAGCGTATCGTGGAAGCTCGGGGTGTTACAATTACAATACTCCTCAATGAAAATAAATTGATATGAAATCCCATACCTTATGCTACCTTTTGGTTGAACATACATTAACCTCATTTATAGCGGTTTTAAAGATGTTATTATCATATTATATAATAGTATTATTATTTAAAATATCACGTATGATCCTTTTATAACATATTATCACCTATTTGTTAATAATATTCCAATATTTTAATTATTTTGGGTGTTAATTGACTTATTACCTCGTGAGTGTCTTGTAATGAAAGATAAAAACATTTCACATATTAAATAGTTCTATTTTCTTGAGAATAATAATCGTGACATAATTATCATATTTTTACATAAATAATTCTTTTTATACCAATTATGAATGATGTTTATGAATAATGACGTATTTTACGATCATGGAGACAGTAGGTCTTACATACGCATGAGTAGCTATTCCATTATTCAATGATCACTATGGAATAGAGGTAAGTAATTATATACCATTATAGGAATAACATAATATCTTATTTACCATACTATATACTTATATATATCATCCAAATTGTCTGATAATGAAAATATATTCATATCACTTCGTGAAGGTGGTTGTCCACACATACTTGAATGATCATACCATCTTTACATGAGTGAAAAAGTAAGAAAATTAAATGATATTTTAAAATTTAAAAATAATTTATATTACTTATTATTATAAGTTTCTTCATTTATATAACATATAATATTTAAATATAACCTTATCACCTTTCATATAAAGATATCTTATAAGTAGAGTCACATCACTTCGCGAGTTAGTTATCTCTGGTACACACGAGAGACGTTATCATGTCTTTTAATAAATGAAAATTAATAAGGTATATATTATATAATAACCCTATAGGTATAATTATTTTATATATATTATATATATACTCTATATCCATAAAAATTCTAGTCATTAAGAGGTTGTATTGGAAAAAATAATGACATTAGTTTGTGAGGCAAAAGTCCACCATACACACAAACGATGATTTTATGACCAATTTTATGGAAGTGGTTGTTGTTTTAGGCTATGAAATTATTTTAATGAAAACAATTTATATTTATAAAAATTATGGGTTCTATATCATAATGGTTTATTAATAAATTAAGGAGGTGGAGAAAGAAGTAAAATTAAGATACTCGTTGAATAATTTTACCACTTCTTCAGGTATCCTCCTTAAGTTTTCTCTAAATCAATACTATGTTAGATTTATATAAAATGTGGCTTCTTGGAGGAGTTTATGGATTTTGGTAAGATATTTGTTCATCTATTGGATGAATAAATAGGTTTGAAGGTGTTTATAAGTGAGGGGAGTGAGTGACCTTTTATAGTTGAGAAGGTGTGGCATTTTTGTAAATACCCAAAAGTATTCACTATTGGGTGGTCTCCCTAACCTCATATTCTTCAATAATTTACTAATAATAGATAGGAGGGTTAATTTGGTCAATAAAACCTCCACTATAAAAAATAAACATATTTTTATCATGTAATTCATTAGTCTTTATCTTCACTAAATTTTACAATTAGTTTTTACCAAAGTAGCCTGTATCATTTTATTTACCTAGGTAATTTATAATCTAAGAATAAAACTAAAATGATATTTATTTTATAATTTAACCATAATTATTCCAAATATTAAAAAAAAATTATTAAATAATAACCCAACATGTCTATAAAAATAATTTTATCACAAAAGATTATAATGTGAAAAACCATATTTTAGCCATAATCAAAGTAATTAATTTTAGCTTTTTTAACTAATAATTATGCTAAAAAATTAATTTGGAAGTATTTGATAATATAAATTATTATTTTTTAAAATAAGGAATAAATTTTCCAAATTCAACTCACATAATTGGAAGAATTTAATTTAAAATTAATCCCATATATGTGATGATAAATCAAGTTTTTAAACTGAAAGTAATCAAAATTTTACATTGTTTTTATTTTAAAATTCAATATGAAATTTTTAAAATGACAACAATTAGTTTAATTAATTTAATATTCAACTAATTTTAACTTAAACCCAATTCCAAATAAAATTTAACCTTCTAAATTAATAAAATGAAAATGTCGTTTTCTATTAAAATTCAATATTTTTCAATATTCAACAAACAGTAAAAATTTTTAGAAAAGAACAAAAACTCATCATAAGACAATTTTATTATTATAATTTCAAAAAAAATCAAATAAATTTTCTGAAATTAGAAAAACTTAATGTTAAATTAATTGGAAAAGGCCTGGATATTCTGTTTTTTAGAAAAAATATAGTTTTTCAAAAAATATTTATTTTTATTTTAAATAATACTTATTTTATTTCTAATAAATATATTATTAACAAACTTTTTTAAACTACATATTTTCATAATTTATATAGTTGTATTCCTACAATCTAATCTAACGACTAAGGGATAAATTTGGAATCAATTAATAATTTTAATAGTATGTTATTGTTTGATAAAACATGGTCTAGCAAGTGACACAAGATATTAAAAAAACTAATTATTGTGGGTAATTAATGCTAAAGTCGGTTTTGTGTGTAATTAAAATCAGTTAACAGATTTATTTTCTTTGAAAATAAATATATCATACATTTATGGGGGGTTATATTCCCTTCTTTTCTTGGTGTTCTGTGTCATACATGCTATCAAATAAAATGTACTTATATTAAAATTTTTTGGTGTTACATTCTCACCCCATAAAATAAGTTGAGTCCCCAGAATTATAACATGATCTTGGTAATTAAGGATTTGAAAATAATTTTGTTAAAAAACAAAAATCATAAATGTAATATCATGATTCATTCATACATCATTTTATTATAAGACTCACTTTGAAATATTTTATCCATGAGGATATGACTTCAAAATTAACATGTGTTAAATTTTATTGTGAAATTTTACTTTATTTTTTATTTGTTAACTTTTTCGTGAAGTAGACATTTTCTTAATAATTTTTCATTGGCCATTACATATCTATTAAATATCCATATTATAGTATAATGGATATGATTATTTCTTAATCTATATACACTTTTGAAATAAAATTTCTATATTGTAAATTAACTTCAGAAATATTGACAAATATGTATCCTTTACACAATATAGATATATTATTCTAAGACACAATGTTTTTGAATTAAATCAATTATTCTTCGTATGAGGAATGTGTTTGACATTTAAGACATGGGTTCAGGACTGTTTAATGAAATCCCATTGATTCCTTAGTTTTCTAATGAGACAAAATCAGTTATACAAACCCTATGTGTTTGTACCATGTATTTTTAAACATTTTTGTGAAATTTCATGAGAATAGTGGTATAGTTGGAAAAACCATATCGATTTTTACCTAGTATGTTATCAAAATTCTTGTTAATTGTCTTGATGGAAAATATATCTTGTGCCTTGGATACATAACATCAGATAATTAATAATTTCCAAATTTTGAATTGAGTTATTATTATCAATCAGATTTTCATAGTGATATTATCTCTAGATGCATTTAATTCCCAGTTTATTGATTAAATGACATGTGTTTTTAGTTTTATATTAGGATATATTTATTATTCCTTATATAGTTATTTAAATGGAATGTGTGCTCTGTTATTTGACATTCCATGTTGATTATGCATATTAAATCATGATAGCTTCCACTATACTTAACCCTTAAAAATTATTTGACCTAACGCTTGTTTTATTTCCTTTCCCCCAATATGAAGAATATATATTTGAATGATTTTTCAAGGATGTATTTTATTTTTTGTCAGTATATATTATTTTTTATTTTATTTTCCCAATGATAAATGGGTATCATGTAAGTATTTTATTTTGTAAAACCACTAAACTAATATATCCATTCGGATTCAACCCCTTTCATGTATTCCAATGTTATAGTGAATAAATATGCTCTAGGATACTTGGGTGGGGATTCTATAGTTGGTATCCATGAAATTTTAGTTGAATCCTTAGTAACTAGATTTAAGAAAACATGCGTTAGGGAACATAACACTATGATAGAATTTGAGGATACGTATTTAATAACATACTAATGTTTTGGTAAGATAGAGATTATGTGGTCTTCCCTTCCAATGTAACCTTGTATATATATTATAAGTCAGAATTATTCTACACAAATTGTACATAGAGGTAATAAATCTGAAAAGGGATTATTGTGATTGACTCAATCATCACCGAGTGTATAAAAATGGGCCTTATAGAGAACCAAGTTTGACACTCTCAGGGGATATGATGAGGATAATTCAAATTTTCTTTGAAAAGAATTTTTAATTATTTGAAAACTAATATACCCCTAAAAACCATTTTTATGATTATTTTATTTTCTATCCATAATGTTTTCAATTTATTTTGCATATGATTCAAGATTTGGGATTGTATATTATGTTTCATAATGATATAATATAATCAAGTGTATGATATCATTTAGAAACGGTGCCTAGTATATGGAACTTGGAGACCCTAAGCTTGACGTACATGGACATTAAATTACTTTTTCGGAATACTTAGTACATAACAAAAACACACACACAAGGACCGTAATAGTTTAGTGTCTTTTGAAACTCAGAACGTAATCTTCTAATCATGGTGAAAAATCTTCAACATCTCCCATAAAGATATTCCCTTTTTTTATTACCTAAAACCTTTCTTTAAATCCTGGGGAAATGAAAACATAAAAGGGTGAGCTCAAATGCTCAGTAAGGGTAAACAAAAGAAATATCAATCACATCATATTCATAAGAACACAACATTTGGGAAATCTTAACCTACAAATGATATCATAATATCATAACATGGGATAAATCATAGTAGTGAAATGTAATCCCAATAATAATAACATAAAACATGAAACTTTGTGGAATACACACATAAACATAGATAATCATTTATTATCAGTCAAGGCTCATTACCAAGACTATCTTAGTGGACAAAGTCCATTTTTGAACCGAGTTCACTCCTCGTTTCAGTCCTGTTTCACTAAATCGGTTTAACCTGACGTTCCATCCATGTCTATCTCATGAGATATAAAATCATTACCCAATGCATTGGAGGGAGATATAGGTCCCACCCATCTCATAATGATACCATTCTTATGTGTGCCACAAAATCAGAAACCATACATCATAGCATAACCCATGTAATAAAAATGGGAATCTTAAACATCGTGACATCATAAAACAATTTATATAAGATAAAGGAATTCAGAAAAATATTACCATCACAACATAATCAAATCCATGTAATAATAGGGCTAGAAACAGAAACCTATATTATCTTAGATGGAAAATAGTTTTGATAAAACACTTGAACTCCATTTTTTGAGGAAAATATCCATTCTACTTCAAAAATACTTTTCCTTTCTTAACATGTCATACAATTCTAAACTAAAAGAAGTTGATTAAAAATAAACTTGAAAACTTTTAAAGGAAACTTCTTGGAAATAATGTTTTAAAAATCCATTCATGCCATATAAGTTAAAAAACATTCTTCTCGTACGTTTTTCAGAAAAGTCAAAAAGTACCTCGTACAAAAAACGACAAAAGATTCCTTTCATATCTTTTACTAAAAACTCTTTGAAGGGTAAAATTGGATATAAACTATTGTAGAAGGATATAAATATTACATATTGAGGAAACATGGATGTGGATGATAAAATACACCCTAGTAAATACCAAAGTATAAACAATCTCGGAAAAACATGAGATTGTGATATTTCATTTACCTTAGGTCCAATTTTCTTCGTAAGTGTCCAAACCTCCTGTAAAATGATTTACATAATGTCATTGAATTATTACAGAATCATAATCATTGTTATTATATCATATATGGTTCACTTATGACAATATATTACCCGTTCTTTTGTAAATTTCCTGTTAAAGAGCGTTTTGGGTAAAATCGTTCCATTTGTCGTTTGTGTTTTGACTTGTAATCATTCATATGATTACATAGATCATGGTTACTTAATTACAGAATATAAAACATGATTTATATATAATATATATTCAGAATATACATATATATAATAGATAAGTAAATGGAAAGAAATACATCGTTCAAGGAGATAGTAGGACGTACATACGCATGAATGTTGTTTTCATTTCTTTATTGAGTTGAATGGAATTAAGTAGATGACCTACGTATATATACCCATAAATCCAGTATAATTATTATTTAATATATTTCATGATTAATTATTTTATATACTTTATAATCATTCATGAATGGTTAGCATGGAGAATGAATCGCATTGCATCGTGGAGAGGGTAGTCCGTACGTATGCACGAGTGATGATATCGTTCTCATGACCATGGAATTGTAAATGAGTGTATGTATACTATTTCAGAATCAATATCACTTAACAATAATCATATATAGTTATTATTTACACCATTATACCCATCCATGTAAGGTGGTGGTGTAAAATAGATTACACCACGACGTGGAGACGGTATTCCGTACGTACGCACGCGCGGTGATTTCATTTTTTGTAGGATGGATAGATGGTGAAATAGGGTTGTTTAATACTTATAATAACATATCAGTATATGGGTGATACTTATGTTATTACTTCATATTGAAAAAACCTAAGAAGAAGAAGTGGAAGAAAAATAAAGTTGAAAGAATCGGTAAAGGACATTACCTCTTCTTTGAAGCGCCTCTTTGAGATATCCTTTTAGGGCACTATATTTGGTCTTTTAAGAAGACCATAACCTCTAGGATGTTTCTAGGGAAGTGTATAAGAGAATTTGGCAGGGGTCGGCCGAGCATGAAGGCTCAATGTGGTGTGAGGAAGAGAGGGAGTAGGTGCCCTTTTATAAGGGAGGAGAGGGGCTCCTTTGGAAAAACAAAAAATATTATTTTATTATAAACACAAATTCGGTTTTAAATAGATACAAATTGAGTTATTTCTAAGCTAAGGTGGGGATGGGTCTAACTCCTCTCATCCAATAGAATTTAGACAAGTTTAGGTTCATATTTTAACCTTATCATTTATATTTAACTTTAAGTTAGATAATTTCACTTTTACTGTGTCTTTTTGTATTCTTACACTATAAGGTTAATAAACATACTATAAGAAGCCAAAAGAACCCCTATTTGTTTATATATAACCTTATATAAGTAATTTATCCAAACCATAGATTTTTAGGAATAAAATAACAATTAATAATATAACATTTGTTTTAAAAACTATTTTATGTCAATTTTGACACTATATAGTAATTGATTTTTGTAAAACTCATAACAGAATTATTAGTTCGAAAAAAGATAATTAACTCAATAATAACATGTCATATTAACCAATAAAATTATTTTATTTCATAAAAAGTTTCATATTACATTTATTTTGGTATTTATAACATCAATTATGTCAATATTTTATTAATAAGATAATTACTGCATCATCATTGTGTCATAAATAAATTAAATTATATAATGTATAAAAATTACAAATAAAATACCATTATGCAGGAAATCTTTTTATCTTTCTAATGAATATTTATAGTCGAATTTATCTTATTTATAACCCTATATTAAAAATGATATACTTATTAATCTTTGATTTTAACTATTTTAACCCTTCTTTAAATAAATTAATAACAAATGTCCTAATCTAATCGAAGTGGGCCTAAATGGTCATATTTTATTCCTATGGTTGTTTTTGGTCGCATTACACTTATCAAATAGAATTAGGACATGTGTTAGGGTAATAATAATACCATTTTTACCCTTAATTACCCTATTTACTTTTAACTGTGGTAAAAAAGTAAAAAGTTACTATTCACCAAAAATTATTTTCATCTCATTGAACCACATTTTCCTTACGGACATCAGCCGTGTGTCTCGGATTTTTGAAATTCCACTCACAGAAGCGGTAAAATTAAGTTTTATGAAAAATTCATTTTTTTAACTACCACTTAGTGGTTTCACTATTCATCAAAAAATGAAAGTTTCCAGAAAAATACCAAACATTAGGCCTACCCTATATTTGATATTCTGAACTCAAAAATGATGTCTATTTTACCAAATTCAAAACATATCAGTTGCATTAATTAATTTAAAAATTAATTCTCTTTGTCAAAACAAATAGCATGTTCTTAAGAGATAATAACTATCAAAAGATTGAAACTTGTTTATGTCTGGTTTAAATGCGAAATTACATCCAATGACCAACATTGTATTAAATTGTAAAAATATATTCTAAATATACTTTAAAACCACTCAAATTAATAATTTATCACTATTAATTATTTCTATTAAAACGGTTGTTTTTAATTAAAATTTAAAAAAATTCACTATTCATCATAAAATGAAAGTTAGCCGAAAAGTACCAAAATTTCACCCTAAGCTAATTTCAATATTCCGAATCCAAAAATAAATTCCTTTTTGAAAAATAAAATTTACAAAATTTCAAAAATTTGTTATTACTATTCATAACGACTAGTTTTAATAATATTTTAATAGCATATCGTTGTTTAGTGAAACTCGGTATTGCATACTACACACGCTATCGAGGAAGGTCACGGTTGCGTGTAATGAAAAGAAATTCAAGGATGTATGTTGTGCAAGATTTTTTTGGTGTAGAGTACAACACAAGACATTAATGAAATTAAAAAAAATATTTTTCATAAAATATCGGGATGTTACATTCTACCCCCCTTAAAATGTATTTCTCCCTCGAAATTCGTCGGGGTTATAAATGGTTTACTACTAGAAAGTTTCTTTAATAGAAACCCACATCGTAAAAAGGAATACTAAAACCAATCTTTAAAAAACAAAAGTATGAAACGTAACGGTTACCCAAATAAACTAATCACTGGGTTTCCACATAGGTGAAAATATGGATATGGTAGAGAAATCTAACCATCATGTTCTGATTGAGAGTGGTAGAGAACATGGATATGGAAAAGCCAGCATTCACAAAGCCATAAATTTGTGAGAATCTATGGTACCATCTAATTCATCATATATAAGATCACTAGGACAACATTTTTGGATTTCAAGATCATTTCCTAAAAGTTAATGAAATTGGAATTAGAAGAAATACTTTCGTGATTTTGGTATAGTCTCACCATTGGTCGTTCTTTGGACAATTTCCACTTCATCTCTTAATGAAATGAAGTTGAATTTGTCACTCTTGATGTGTTAGCAGATCATGTGATATAATGATGGGTCATTCCATCCGATTTAAATAAAAGGTTAGCAAAAATTATCAAATATACATAAGTCTATATGGTGAGATTAATCATAAATGGTTCCTAAAATGGACTTATACTTCTTATATTATATTTCCTAATATAATAAAACTAGTTTCTACTAAACAGGGACTTCCTATAGGCCAGTGGTAGGCGATAAAGGCCAGTCGTACTTCAGTTGTGGGTTCGATTCCCACAGCCTTGTTCGATGAGATGGGTTGTCGCCCGTCCTGCAGGTTTTCCTTTTTCTAAAACTACATTACTATAACATCCCATCAATAATATCAAAAAAAGTTATATCCTTAAACAATACTAACTTATGTCCAATATAATCCATTCCAATCTTTAGGCCTATCTAAAATACCTCGGTCCAAGCTCATAGTATAAAGAAAATGATTACTTGAAATGTCACATAACAATCACGTGAATGCCATCATTTATCCCCCATATATCATAAGATATATCTTGTTGGTCAAATTACAAACATGTGAATACCTTAATCATGTATTCTCTTGAAGAATGAATACCCATTGAACCTTAGTGAAAACATGAATGTAGTTAAAAGTTAATACTTTCCACAAACCAAAATCCTCAAAATTAATTATACTCAAACCATGATATCACTTTGTCCTTATATCAATCATAAGCTCATGAATACAATAAAACATCTCATTATCTTCTTATCCCTTCATTATGCGCATATCATCTGCTTACCAAAAATATCTCAATCACTTTCCATGGGTACCGGTACCATAAAATTATTGAAAACCACAATAGACCAATACAAAAATATTCCAATATTCCACGATACTATATACAACATTATTTTGGAATCCCATTACATAAACACTTAATCATTCCACCACATTGTTGTCATATTCAACATCACCAATAGTGATTGCATGTGACTTCCATTTGTCCTTTTCCTTATGTGGTTGCTCATTTCGATCATCACTAACCCTTGGATTAGGGCATTTATTAGCATAATGCCCCATTTCCTTACACTTGAAGCATTGAAGTGTTGGTGGTTCATTCTCTATAGTCTTTTCTTTATTCACATCATTAGAAACCCTTTCTCCATTACTTCGACACTCAGCTGCTCGAAGACCGTCTTTTCCACACTTAAAACATTTTCTAGTCCCTTTAAGACAATCTCCACCATGCTTCTTTCCACACTTTGAGCATAAGGAAACATTCATCCTATTTTCACCATTATTCTGAGATTTCTCCATGAACTCCATCTTTTATTCCTGGTCAAAACTATGAGATGGATAAGTAACACCAACTTCCATTTCTGCCTTGATAGCACAACGTAGAATTTCTTCATAGCTACTGAAGTCTCTTATAGCTAATGCCCTTCGAAGATTTGGTTTTAAGCCACTTAAGAATTGATCAACTTTACTTTCAGGTTGGATGATAAATCTAGATGCATACCTTGCAACCCTTGTAAAATTCACTTCGTATATACCAACAGATTCATCATCCTTTTGCTTTAGTTCAAGAAAATCCTTCTCCATTATTGTTCGAAGAATATGAGGGAAGTACTTATTGAAAAATATGTTCTTGAACTCGTCCCATTCCATGGACTCAATTTCATCTCTTGGCCTCGTATTCTTGATAAGATTCCACCATTGATCAGCTTCACCTTCCAAATGATATACTGCTAAGATGACTTTATCATGTTCAGAACATTGAAGAACTGAAAATATCTTTTCAGTGGTGATGATCCATTGTTCAGCAACAAGTGGATCAGAAGACCCACTGAAAGAAGGGGGACGTTGCCTCATGAAGGACTCAATAGAATATTGTTCCCTTCTCTACTCATTTGGAAGTCCAGAATGATTCATATCTTGTGTAAGTATATCAATAAGATTTTTCACTCCATCTCCCATAACATTTTTTTTCCAGGAGGACAATCATTGCATTGTCCATTACATTGATCAACACGGTTCCTTCGGGTTCCAGCCATCGTCTAAAACCCAAAAAGAATAGTGTGAGAGGCAAAAATCACACAAGGGAAAACAATATAATAAAGGGGGAGTACCTTCAATATCTAACATCTTAGGTTACCGTAATTCTAGTACTATAATCTATACTTATACTTTACCTTAGGGACATCCCTATACATACCATAGAAATATCTATAGGGATCTCCCTAAAGTTCTCGCATCCTAGTTTCCAAAGGTTGACTAAACCTTTCCTCTGATACCAACTGTAGAGACCCGAAGCTTAACGTACATGGACATTATGTTACTTTTGCGGAATACTTAGTACATAACAAAAACACACACACAAGGAACGTAATAGTTTAGTGTCTTTGGAAACTCGGAACATAATCTTCTAATCATGGTGAAAGATCTTCAACATCTCCCATTAAGATCTTCCCTTTTTTTATTACCTAAAACCTTTCTTTAAATACTGGGGAAAAGAAAACATAAAAGGGTGAGCTCAAATACTCAGTAATGGTAAACAAAAGAAATATCAATCACATCATATTCATAAGAACATAACATTTTGGAAATCTTAACCTGCAAAGAGATCATAATATCATAACATGGGATAAATCATAGTAGTGAAATTTAATCCCAATAATCATAACATGAAACATGAAACTTTGTGGCATAGACACATAATCATAGATAATCATTTCTTATTAGTCAAGGCTCATTGCCAAGACTATCTTAGTGAAAAAAGTCCATTTCTTAACCGAGTTCACTCTTTGTTTTAGTCGTATTTCACTAAACCAGTTTAACCTGCCGTTCCAGCCATGTCTATATCATGATAAATAAAATCTTTACCCAATGCATTGGAGGGAGATATAGGTCCCACACATCTCATAATGATACCATTCTTATGTGTGCCACAAAATCAGAAACCATACATCATAGCAGAACCCATGTAATAAAAATGGGAATCTTAAACATCGTGACATCATAAAACAATTCATATAAGATAATGGAATTCATAAAAATATTTCCATCACAACATAATCAAATCCATGTAATAATAGGGATAGAAACATAACCCTATATTATCTTAGATGGAAAATAGTTTTGATAAAACACATGAACTCCATTCTTTAGGAAAATATCCTTTCTACTTCAAAAACACTTTTCCTTTCTTAACATGTCATAAAATTATAAACTAAAAGAATTTGATTAAAAATAAACTTGAAAAATTGTAAAGTAATCATCTTGGAAATAATGTTTTAAAAATCCATTCATGCCATATAAGTTAAAAAATCATTCTACTCGTACTTTTTTCGGAAAAGTCAAAAAGTACCTCGTACGAAAAACGACAAAATATTCCTTTCATATATTTTACTAGAAACTCACCAAAGGGTAAAATTGGATATAAACTATTGTATAAGTATATAAATATTACATATTGATGAAACATGGATGTGGATAATAAAATACACCCCAAAAATTACAAAAGTATAAACAATGTCAGAAAAAATGAGATTGTGATATTTCCCTTACCTTAGGTCGGATTTGATTCGTAAGTGTCTAAACCTCCTGTATAATGATTTAAATAATTTCATTGACTTATTATAGAATCATACTCATTGTTATGATATCATATATGGTTCACTTATGACTTTATATTACCCATTCTTTTGTAAATTCCTTGTTAAAGGGCGTTTTACGTAAAATCGTTTCATTTGTCGTCTTTGTTTTGACATGTAATTATTCATATGATTACGTAGATCATGATTACTTAATTCCAGAATATAAAAAATGATTTATATATTATATATATTTAGAATATACATATATATAATAGATTAGTAAATGGAAATAAATACACCCTTCATGGAGACGGTAGGCCGTACATACGCATGAACGCTGTTTTCGTTTCCTTATTGAGTTGAATGGAATTAAGTAGATGACATACATATATATACACATAAATAAATTACAATTAATATGTCATATATTTCATGATTACTTATTATATATACTTTATAATCATTCATGAATGGTTAACGTGGAGAATGAATCTCATCGCGTCGTGGAGACGGTAGTCCGTACGTACGCACGAGCGATGATATCGTTCTCATAATCATGGAATTGTATTTGAGTGTATGTATACTTTTTCAGAATCAATATCACTTTAAAATAATCATATATAGTTATTATGTACACCATTATACCCATCCAAGTAAGGTGGTGGTGGAAAATAGATTACACCACGGTGTGGAGACGGTATTCCGTACGTAAGCACGCGCGGTGATTTCGTTTTCCTTAGGATGGATAGATGGTGAAATAGGGTTGTTTCATACTTATAATAATATATCAGTATATTAGTGATACTGATGTTATTAATTCATAATTAAACAACCTAAGAAGAAAAAGTTGAAGAAGAAATAATGTTGAAAGAATCGGTAACTGACATTACCTCTTCTTTGAAGCGCCTCTTTGAGATCTCCTTTTAGGGCACTATAATTGGTCTTTGAAGAATACCAGAACCTCTAGGATGTTTATAGGGAAGTGTAGAAGAGAATTTCGCAGGGGATGACTGATCTTGAAGGCTCAAAGTGGTGTGAGTAAGAGAGGAAGGAGGTGCCCTATTATAAGGGAGGAGAAGGGCTCCTTTGGAAAAACTAAAAATATTATTTTATTATAAAGCCAAATTCGGTTTTAAATAGCACCAAATTGAGTTATTTCTATGCTAATGTGGGGATGGGTCGAAATACTCTCATCCAATATAATTTAGACAAGTTTAGGTTCCTATTTTAACATTATCATTTATATTTAACTTTAAGTTAGATAATTTTACTTTTACTGTGTCTTTTTGTGTTCTTACACTATAAGGTTAATAAACTTACTATAAGAAGCCAAAAGAACTCCAAGTTGTTTATATATAACCTTTTCTAATTCATTTGTCCGAACCTTAGATTTTTAGGAATAAAATAACAATTAATAATATAATATTTGTTTAAAAAACTATTTTATGTCAATTTTGACACTATTTAGTAATTGATTTTTGTAAAAATCATAATAGAATGATTAGTTCAAGGAAAGTTAATTATATCAATACTAACATGTCATAGGAATCTATAAACTTATTGGAATTCACAAAAAGTCTCAAATTACATTTATTTTGGTATTTATAACATCAATTATGTCAATATTTCATTAATAAGATAATTACTGCATCATCTTTGTGTCATATATCAATTAAATTATTTAATGTCTAAAAATTACAAATAAAATACAATTATGTATGAAATATTTTTATCTTTCTAATGAATATTTATAGTTGAATTTATCTAATATATAACAATATATTAAAAATGATATAGTTATTAAAATTTGATTTTAACTATTTTAACCCTTCTTTAAATAAATTAATAATAAATGTCCTAATCTAATCCAAGTGGGCCTAAATGGTCATATTTTATTCCTAAGGTTTTTTTTGGTCGAATTACACTTATCCAATAGAATTAAGACATGTGTTAGGGTAATAATAATAACATTTTTACCCTTAATTACCCTATTTACTTTTAATAGTGGTAAAAAAAGTAAAAAGTTACTATTCACCAAAAATTATTTTCATCTCATTGAACCACATTTTACTTACTGAAATCAACCGTGTCTCTTAGATTTTTGAAATTACACTCACAAAAGTGGTAAAATTATGTTTTATGAAAAAATCACTTTTTTATCTACCTCTTAGTGGTTTCACTATTCATCAAAAAATGAAAGTTTCCAGAAAAATATCAAAAATTCGGCCGAAGATATATTTGATATTATGAACTCAAAAATGATGTATATTTTACCAAATTCAAAACATATCAGTTTCATTAATTAATTTAAAAATGAATTCCTGTTGTCAAAACAAATAGCGTGTTCTTAAGAGATAATAACTACCAAAAGATTGACACTTGTTTATGTCTGGTTTAAAAGTGAAATTACATCCAATGACCAACATTGTATTAAATTGTAAAAATATATTCTAAATATACTTTAAAACCACTCAAATTAATAATTTATCACTATTAATTATTTCTATTAAATAAGTTGTTTTTAATTAAAATTTAGAAATTTTCACTATTCATCAGAAAATGAAAGTTAGCCAAAAAGTACCAAAATTTCACCCTAAGATAATTTCAATATTCCGAATCCAAAAATGAAGTCCATTTTAAAATATAAAATTTAAAAAATTTCAAAAAGTGGTTATTAATATTCATAACGACTAGTTTAAATAATATTTTAATAGAATATCGTTGTTTACTGAAACTCGGTATTGCATACTACACACGCTATCGAGGAAGGTCGTGATTGCGTGTAATGAAAGTCAAGTCAAGGATGCGTGTTGTGCAAGCTCCTTTTGGTGTAGAGTACAACAGAAGACTTTAATGAAATTAAAAAAAAAATGTTTTTCATAAAATCTCGGGGTGTTACATGGAATGTGAATTGAATAAATGAACATCATCTAAAGGGTGAGAATAATATTTTCTTTGATGTTCTTATGAAAATACTTCAATGGGTACTTGTCTCTTAAACATTAGCATAATTTTAGGTCCTTATACTATATGATAACAAGGAATATAAAGAATTATATATGTGTTGCAGATTCAGAAGGAAGAATGCGAAGAAGATTTTGGATTGGTAAAATAACGATAAAGGGAAAGAGGTAATGAAGGATTTTATTACTAGTGATAATTGTGGATAGAAACACCCTTTTAAATGCTAAAAAGTAATTGGATTTTACTAGAAGTGTGGATATAAAAGCCACCATTTTTGTAATTTCAAGGGTAATAAAAAGTTTTCCAATGTAAAATATTTCAACTATATGGAGATGACTCACTATGAAAATCAATTTCTAAAGAATCCAAGGAATATAACTTAGGGGAAGCTTATGGATCATGATCTAGCTTATTATATTACCATAGATGAAGAGGAATGATTAATGTGCTTGTGTCTGGATTCATGAATTAGGTCATATGATTATTTTATCAATGTTATACTAGTTATAAGAATTATAG
This sequence comes from Viscum album, assembly GCA_963277665.1. NCBI lineage: Eukaryota > Viridiplantae > Streptophyta > Magnoliopsida > Santalales > Viscaceae > Viscum > Viscum album. Next base: position 2,009,572,116 of record OY728121.1, on the reverse strand, counting down.
AATATAAAAACATTTTACTAAATTATCTTTTCTCTATGAATTTGAAAGCATATATTGAATGGTACCAAGAAATGTGATTCAGTGGATAGTTGGACCTCTTGAATAAAACATTATTAATTGAAATATGACCATTGATATGTTCATGATGTTGAAATACTATTTTTGGGATTAAGAGATAATTTATATGGAGAAAGTAAATTAGATAGTATTGACTAACATTGAATTGATTAATGAATTAATTATATAAAGGATTATGCTTGATAGAATTTATAGTATTTTTGGTTTTATGTAATATATCCTTAAATATATGTTTTACATAAGGAGTAACGAAGAATGTATGTTTTGAACAATATTTTATAATAATTTTGGTATTTATCATGTTTCATAGGAATATAAGATAAAGGAATTTAAATGTTTAGTTTGATATGTTTAAGAGACATTTCTTATTATTTGAGAGATTATTTGTAAGTCCATTTTTAAAATTTGGTGACCTTACTTATATTGTTTGGAATAAAAATATTTTTTAAGGGTAACATGGATAAACATTTATAAACTGGTTTATATTTGACTTTCATAGTTGTTTTACGTACTAATTTATTACCTCACGATATGGATATTTATGAATAATAGATGAAATATGTTGATTATTTTGTCATAATAATAACATCATATTGAAGGAATGGATTATCATACTATTATATATATTATAAACCGTTAAAAGTAAATTTTAGTGGTTCAAGTATTGAAAAATAATTTATATATGTTCATTACTTGGACTAAGATATGAATTGAAAATTTATTGAATAACAAAGAAAGGTGGAAATTATTATTGTGAAATAGAAATGTATCAGGTGAGTATGTTTCCATATATTCTTACAATGTAAAATAATTCCTCAAAATTAGTAGAATGATCTTTAAAAAAATAATATTACACAAATATATGTTGAATCAAATGGTTTTTTAAATACCTACATATTTATGGTTTTGAGGCCCTAAAATTTCCATTTATCATTCACGTTTTTGCGATCTTGGCCATATTTCAATATCTATAATTATATACAATTTTATTCCATGTCAATATCTTTACTTTCCACTAATGTTCTACTTCTTATAAACCTATTTATGTGTTATTTCATAGGAACTTTGTACTGAAATTTATGTCTTATTACAATTATATTTGATTAACTATTTTATGATGGGGTTTTCAATAATGTTATTCCCAAATATAAAACCCTTCACTACCAATATCAATTTAAAATTGTGAGGAAGTAATTTATTTAATGTGGGGAGAATGTAACACCCAAAAAATTCTAAAAGAACAACATTTTATTTAATTGAATATATTTAATTAAACACTAATTTTTCATGTATTACATGAAACAATTACTTTCATCGATAGATTTTGTTATATGCAATAGCGAGTTTCTTCGATAGCTTGTGTTACACACAAGACCCAGATTTACAGGATAATAATATATTGTTTACATTATTATATAATATATAACATATCATTTATAATGTAGGGTATGGATTATATTAAATTAATTATGAAAATATATAGTTTACATGTGATATTGTTTTATATATTTAACTTAAATAAAATAAGAATCATTTAAAATAAAAATAAAAGTTTTTTGAAAAAATGTATTTTTCTAAAAGATGATTTAAATATAATTTGACAACATAATTCAAATTTTTTTTTGAAAACTCTTATAATTTGTTTTAATAATACAATTCATTTTTTTAAATTATTAATCAAAAATTATATTATGGTGAATATTTGGAATTTTTTCTTAAGGGTTCCATCATTTTTGAATGTTGAAAAATACTAAATTTCAATTGAAAAATGCATTTTCATTTAAGTTGTTTATAAGGTAAAACTATAATTTCGATTTTTTTAATTTAAAATTAAGTCATTTTTATATCAATTAATGTAATTTTTTTCATTTAAATATTATTAATATTTAATTCTAATATAAAATCATTTCAAATGTTTAATCATTTTCTCTATAAAAACTTATTGTCTCATCACATCTATGAGATTAGTTTTAAATTTACTTCTCCCACTTATATGAGTTCATTTTGAAAAAATAGATTCCATATAATAATAATAATAATAATAATTTATATTATATAATAATATCAACTTAATTTTTTCTCCATAATTATTAGGGAAAAAGATAAAATTAATTGTTTCTCTTAAGGGTAAAACAAGATTTCCACATTACAAGCATTGGTATTAAAATTAGTTTTATACCCACATTGTATTTTTATTTAATAAATCTAATTTATTATTTATAATAATAACATTTATGTTATAGAATAAAACTCATTTTAATTTTAGTAGTAATGGATAAATTGCCTAGTTAAATAATATGATGCAAGTTACCGTGGAAATAACTAAAATAGTAAAATTGAGTAAACATAAAGACTATAGGATAACATGAAAAAAATGTGTTTATTATATTTTTGTGTTGTATGTTTTTATAGACCAAAACACCCCCCCCCCAATTATTCATCATTTTTTAGGGACAATAGGTAAGGGAAACTTTCCAAAAGTGAATTTGTTTGTATATTAAAAAAAAAGACACTCCTCCTCAATTATAAAAGGTCACTCACTCCCCTCACTACTTCACAGCTTCAAACCTGTTTGCAATAAAAAATTAATAACCAAATAACTTAATAAATTAACTCCCATAATCCAAGAGGACTTATTTTTTTATAAATACATCCTAATAAAAATTTTGTGTAATCTTAAAGAAAAATACCCTAATAAGAGGTAACGTTATTCAGTTAGCATTTTTATTTTATTACCTTATACACATACTACAATTATTTTTAAAACAAGATGATGTAACAACCACATAATCTCACATATATTAGTATTTTTTATAATAAAATAATTACCTAAAACCACCTCCACTTCCATTAAATGGTTTATAAAATCATCTTTTGTGTGTTTGGCGGACTACCGCCTCATGAATCGTTGTCGTTCATTTTTCCATTAACACCAATCATGGTTGGGTATTATGATGTATATAGAGTACATATATGATATATATAAAATAATTATATCAATTTAGTCATTATATAACATATATAAGATTACTTTATATTTTTTATGGGACACTGTAATGTCACTCATGTGTATGGCCGACTACTGCCTCTTGGAGAGATATGATTCATCTTTCTCTAACGCTTTCCATGGAAGGTGATAAGGAATAAATTTAATAATTATATATTATATTAATTACAAAATCATGATGTTAATTCCTAATTTATAATTTTTTTAAGATAATATATATCATTTTATTTCTTTCCTTTTCACTCATGTAAATATGATAACATCGTACGTGTATTTGTGTACTACTACCTACACAAATCAATGTGACCCTTTTTTCATTACCCAAAAAATGGATGATATATTTCTATATTTGAAGAAATAATATTATATATTATATTATGATAATTTTGGGGAGATAAAATATTACTTACCCTCTTTTCATAATGATCATTGAAAATAGAAACGTTACTCATACGTATGTATGGCCCACCTCTCTATGATCATAACGTACTTCATTTTTCATAACCATAATTATTGGTTGGTTTTAAAAGTTAACATGACTTATAAGTATTATAATTATTTCTTGATTATTATTCTTGGGGTGATTGAAGAGTATAATATACACAAGATCCAAGACATTCATAACAAAGCACAAATGATAAAACAATCCAATTAATACCTAAAATAAGGAAAATAATGAAATATTATTAATAGTTGGATGTTAAAATTTTATGAGAGGATAATATATGATATTATAAATATTATTAAGGTTATTTTATAAAGTTATAGCATTATTAAAACCATTATACAGGATGTTAAATCACATATAATGAAAATAAAACAAGAGCTAATAGATTCTATCGCAATTTACTTCCCAGTGAGAGTTATTTGTTATTATGAACTAATTCACATTAATGTGGTGTATATACTACCTATTTGAAATATAATATCATAATACATTCAAAATTAATGGTATTTTAAGTTTCACTTTGATTTATTTCATCCAATTGGATTTTACTGGAAAATAACTATGTGGTAAAAGTTATTGTGCAACCTCACTTTCTTTTGTGATTGTTAACATTCCACTGATAAAATTAATATATTGATAATTTTAAAGTTTTATTTCAAACATTATTAAATATAAATATTATTATATGTTGTATTTTAGTACTTCTTAACCCATATACTATTTTTAAATTTAGTTTTTACTTTGAAATATTAACTGGTGAAATGTTAATAAATGTGTATCGTTTACTTAATATGAATATTTCATGATAAGGAAAATTATTTATGAAATAAATAGATTATTTGATATATGATTAATTTTTTATACAATAATTACATGGTTTGGGAACCATTTAATGAAATCATCTTGATGCATCTATAATATCATGAGAAAAAACCCGATGGACAAATCATTACATTTGTAATCAGTTGTTTAAAACTATCTTGTGAAAGGTCTTGACATTAGTGATATAGTTTTTCAAACCATATTAGTTTGTACAAAGTATTTTCTAAAACATATTATCAAGGGTCTTAGGAGTAAATGTATCATGTTTCTAGGAATCATGACATCTAATAATTAACCAATGCATTCAATCAAAATTAAGTTGTAATTATATATGATATTTTCATAATTATATAATCTATAGATGAATTTCATTTTCAGACTATTGATTAAATGGAATGAATTTTTTTATTTACCGTCATATATTTTTTATTCCTTATATAGTTATTTAAATGTCATATGGGCTCAGTTATTCACCCTACCATATTGATTATTCTGATTGATTTATGATAGCTTCCACTATAATTAACCCATGTTGGGAATTTAAGCTCACCCTTATTTTTTTTAAATTTCCCATGATATGAATAATAGAAAATTGAATGAGTTTTCAAGGATATAAATTATTTTTTACATTATATATTAATTTTTATTTCGTTTTTCAAATGTAAATGGGTAACATGTATGTATCTATTCTCCAAAACTATAAAACTAATCAGTTCATTGGGATTCAAAAAATTGCATATATTCCAATGTAATTAAGTAAAACCTAGCTCTAGGATACTTGGTTCAAGGATCCTACATTATTGGACAATCCAATTTTTTTTTATGGTGTGAAGAAGTTTGTCGTTTTATAATTTAGGGAGAGGACAATCTTGGTATTTTTGAAATGAGTTGATTAATACCACAATTTTCATATGTAGAAATGGTCTAAAATGGTCCATCTATTAACCATATAGATTTAATGGTCTAAATATGTCCATAAAATATTTTTTAGACATGTATATAGGTCATTTTTACGCTTATCATTTTTGTGTAACCCCTGAGAAACCCATTTTACCTTAACCATGACAATTAATTTTTACTATTTTCACTATTCATTTTGGTCAAAAATTAAGTATACATTATTATAGATTATAAATTATTTTTATAATAAATACCATATCCATTTTTCAAAATGTAATTCACATAAGTGAAAAAAAATATAAAATAATTAATCTCATAGACGCAATGAGAAAATGGGGTTTTAAAGTGAAAATATTCAATAGTTTATAATTTTTTAATATCACAATTAAATATTAAATTTATTATAATGAACAAATATTTTTAATGGATTTATAATTGAAATAATTTAAATTTAAACCCATTTTCAAATATTATTTCTCTTTATAAATAAATTAATCAAAAATAAGTTTTCAATTAAAATTATTTATTTTTTACTATCCATCAGAAATGATACATTCTCAAAAATTAAATAAATCCCCACCATTTGATTTTAATTTTTCAAAAATAATGTTTATTTTTAAAATAAGTTATTTAAAATTGGTAAAAAAATTACTTTTAAAATTATTTTTCCAATGTTGGCAAAATTTATTTTTATACAAATATAGTTTTATGTATAGAATTAGATTTATTCTTATCTCTTGTATAAAAAACACACAAGTTGAATGTTAAATATTTTATTTCATATATTATATATAATTAATTAAATCATTCATAAAAATTTATTCATTAAATTTATTGAGTTAAATGACTTTATGATTATAAAAATAGTTTTCAAAAAAATGATTCCTTTATTTAAAAAGGTTTTTATTTTCATTTCTAATTAATTGGTCACCAAATAATTCAATATATATGCATGTTTAAACCATATATCTTCATAATTTAGTTAATAATATTCATACCCACCATTACAATGGATATTTTATTACAATCATATTAAATAAAATTAGTTTCATAGTATGTCACGGTTCGTTTAAACTCGGTGTTGTTGGTATGGCAAGCTAAACTCAGTGTTTCATGTCATGAAAAATATTTAAAAGATTAAATTAATTTCAAAAAAATTATTTCCAGAAATATAGCAGTGTTTAATTCTACTCCCCCTTAAAAAACATTTCACCCTCAAAATTCATTTAGATCATTAAAGGATCAACATTTGAAAATTCTTTCATAGAAACCATCATTGTTAAAATTAATAATAAAAATTAATTTAATAAAGGAAATTTGGAAGGATAGATGTTACCAAAAGTAAATCATATCTTTGTTTTCAAATAGTATAACATTGGTGAGATTTAAATATTTGGATATTGAATAAAAGTTTAAATAATTATAGAGTGATAAAGAGTGCTGATCATAAAAAAGGATTTGATCCATAGAAAGATAATTACCATAAGACCATAAATGAAAGAGGAATGAAAAGTGACATTAATATCATCAAAAATTATTATAACATGATCAAATTTTATGTAAAAATCCCCTTTATAAATTTGAATCATTTTTAAAAGAAGATGTACTTTCTTGATTTCATTCCACTTCATAAAGAAAATATCATCCTTTGGTTGTTCCTCGATCAATTACCACTCCATCCCTTACTCCAAGAAATGATGGTGATTTTTTTATACTGAGATAAATAACAAATCACAATACTCATAAGTTAAATTATAATTTCTTTTTTCTATCTTTAGTAATAATCAAACAAAAAATGGTCTGCACAGGTTATAAAATATGCATAAATATTCATATAGTGATGTAATACAATAATCTCTAAAACCTCAAAGGATGTTCAAATTACAGAATTATATAAATTTTTAACCTTATAACCCATCCAAAAAAATTATAAATAATCTCACAAAATACCTCAAAATAAAATTCAAATTATTCCACTATAAATCATAAAGTAACTCTTTATTTTCATATACCAAACAAGTGAATATCTTCATCATATATTCTCTTAAAACATGGTAATAACCCAAATAACCATACAACCTTAATGAAAAAACATTATCAATCATTACTTGGATAAAACCATAGATTATTTAATACATTCCATAGGTCCAACAATTTTGTAAAAACCATCATTGATAATATAAACCACTTTGTAAACAAATCCTTTATTAGTTATGATGTGATCAATATTATGAAATTTAATCTACCTATATCCATAATCTTAATATAAAAACTAAACACCATTTTCTCAACATACGAAACATATTAAGGCGTTCCTTACTATAACAAAATTATCACCTTTCCATTAGACCGCTATTCAAATCCATTAAAATCATTCAACATATTTTTTAATTCCTTAATGAAAAAAATTATATTAAACAATATGTATATATTTCAGTATTGCAATAACATAATCTTTTAATTATAAAACATAAATTCTTAACTCACCCCACTTCCTTCCCAAACTATTATATATGATTTATCATCTCATTCCTTAATACCTCTTTAATTTTTTATGTCATTTTTGGTCTCACAAACAACAGAAATATAACCATTAATAGTAAAACCATACTTGTTTCCTTCATGATCATTCTTATTAAGAAATTTATTTGTATAATTATCATACCTTACAAATTTAAAGAACTAAACAGTCAATTATATTTTAGGGATACCATTAATCACATCCATTGTGTTAACAGATCTTTTCATTTCCCCATTGCATTTACATTTTTTGTGTCTTTTTCTGTAGTAAAAATGTCTTCTCTTTCCTGTAATACATCTAATTGGGTGTTTCTTCCCATAGTATATACCCATATGAAATTTAATATACATTACTACATGGTCTAAACTACCCTAACACTTAGGGGAATCTTTATTTATATTCTTTAGTGAGTCTAAGAGTTTGTTAAGGTATAAATTTATATTCATGTTCTATGAAAACCGATTCAGCATAATCAAAAATACCTTTACAATATTTATACTCTCATTTGGATTATCATAAAAAAAATTGTCCATCACATTCAATGTTAACTCAGTTTTTTATAGTTCCTACCATTGTATAAAGAAAAAAACAGAATGGGAGCAACACTAATCATAGTGTAAAACCCCATAATCATGAAAAAACATATATAATGTATAAATCATGACATATTCTTCATTAATATATGAAACTATAGGACTACTATAGGATATAAATTATTATCTCCTATATAAATTCATCATTATAATTTAAAAATAGTTTTTGAATTTCTAATGTATATCCCTTATGAGTGTCAAACTAGGTGATCAATAAGGCCGGTTGGTGTACACCAGTTCTCAGCCAAGACTAGATCAATATGGTTTTTTCATGGTTTTCACCCATAGGTACATATGTTCCATAGAAACATACACTTGTATTATCTAGGAAGTTATGTAATTTCTTCCAAACCACTCGCTCAATCCTTTACCAAAATTCTAGGAAATTTTCCTATATTGTGACTCATCCTTATAATTATCTTTAAGATATCCCGAGACATATCCATACAAATATAAAAAATTATATCACTAATGATTTTAAATACTAGTTTCCAATGGATAACTAAACCTTTATTTCGATACCAACTATAGCAACACGGGCTTCTCATGCAAGGATATTTTATCTTTTTTATGTGAATAATCATTAAATTACATAAACAGACACCTTTGGACTGTAATATATTAGATCCTTCCCAAACATGGAATGAAATATTTTTAATTCCAAAAATAGAATAAATTTATCCTATAAATATCTTACCCTTTATTACTCTTACATAAAAACCATTATTTATAACCTAGAAAAAGGAAACATATTAAAGAGTGATCTTAGTTGCTTCGTAAAGGTAAATATAATAGATATCAATCCGTTAACAAATTAAATCCTAATATAAGAATAATGGTATGTGATTATAAACATAACATATGAACTTCATACCCATCTTCTCATTGATTATAAACATGAGTCATGGAATAATGATTAGTTTTTCATAAGACATGAATCATAGGAAAAGAAAAGAACATGATTCATGGGAACCTATCATTGGCATAAGACATATATTTTTTTCATCTGCATAAGAATTGAAAATCTTTTGTCACAGATACCCACCAAGACATTTATAACATCTTAGGACTGTGATAACCACCCATTTACCTTATTTTTAGATTCCAACACCTTCTAGGTGGGTCACACTTCAATCCCTAATGGCATAACTTTACTCATACTAGAATGGGTTCACTCCCACAACTATCATGTTAGTCAAGATTCACTCCCAATGCCATTAGAGTGTACAAAGTCCCTTACTGAACCGATTTCACTCCACATTTCAGTCTTCTCAATCTTATGAGATGTAAATAATTACCCAATGCATTGGAGTGATATATAAGTCCCAGCCATCTTTGGTTATAACATAACCATCGTACATGGTTATAATGTAACCTCCATCACTTAATGAAAATAATACATATGTGTGACAAAAGATCCTAAAACAGTCACCATATCATAACCCATGAAATGAAGTGGTTCTCATAAACATTTCATTATATCATAACCTATGGTAAAGAGATAGGATTCACAATCATTTAAACATTTCATCATCGCATAAATTGTGAAAAAAAATTAGGTTTTATATTATTTAGATCATCGTATATAATGTGAATAAAAATAAGTTTTATAATAACCATTACATCATAAATAGAAAATTTAAAATAAATAATAAAAATGGTATCCTTGGTTCATATCCTCACAAAATACTAAATTACATCAAAGGATGTCATCCAAAAATCAAGATGAATTTTGAAGGATCACTTGAAAATTTTCATAATGAAAATAAAATAAATTTTAAAATACCTTTTTAAAACATAAAAAAATTTAAAGATTCTTTCTTAGAAAATATAGTTTTATTCTTTTAAAAGAATATTTAAAAATATTTTTATACATTTATTTTGAAAATAATCTCACTACTCTAAAAAAACATTTTAAAACATAAAATATTTTGAAAATCACTATATTTGAAAATAAAAAAAATGATGAAGTAGTATTGAAGGAAAATAATGTTCATGATGAAGTGAAGTGTCCTTCATTATATATGAATTTAAACAAATATTCCTCACACATATTTTATAATATCTAAATATGAATTGTTTGTAAAAAACATAAAGATTCCATAAAACATTAAAGTTTAAAAACTGGGTAAAAATTTCTTTTGTAATTCTGTTGGATTATAATAAATAATTTTTTAAAACATTGTTAGAGATCATGGTTTTAGAGGAAAACATATTTCTAGCCCAGGGGATAAATAATGTCGGATTTTCTTAAAAATAATATCTAAATTAATTTAAATGAAAAAATAATGGAAGATGGCTCTATTACTTCTAAGTATCATGAATTAATAGAGGAAAATAAAATATTGTAGTTTTTTAGATATGGATCATAATATTTTATCATCAAAAACATAATAATAGACAATCAAGGTAAAAATGAGATAGTAACATAAGATCATTACCACTTTGGTAACATTGAATCATTATCCCAATGGAAGAATAAAATTAAATAAAACATAAAATATCATTAAAATAAGTATATTAATGGTATAACATGTCAACTTGGTAGTATAAACACCTCATTGAATATGATAGGCGCATGATATAACTTATGTCTCAAAGAAGAAATATTGAGACAAAAAAATCATTTTTTATTTGTTAACTTTTGAACGGTAAACCCCTTTGATAGAAATATCCTAAAATAGATATGAAAATACAAATAATATTAAGGATAATAATCATAAAATAAATTCATGGTCAGTATATATACAAAAATAATAGAAATAGTTGGTGAATATGGTATGTGTCTCACAGAAGTAAAATGTGAGATTGAAATCCCTTACCTTAAGTCATAAATTCTCTCATAAATGGTAAAAATTCTTTTATAATAAATATATGTTTGTTATAAATATATTATATAACCATATTAATATATATCATACCATATATAGGGTTTTTATATAGTTTTATTACCAGGTAATTAGAAATTCAATCTTAAAGTCACATTTTGGGCTACATCTGTTTTGTTTTTCATGTATGTTTGGACTTTTTATATTTCATAAAAATAATAAAATAAATGTATCATAATATTCATAATTATAAACATGATATATATATCATATATATTCATTAATTATGTATTTATAGTAATCAATAAAATTTAGTGGATAGAAAATGAATTATATCATTAATAGAGACAGTTGATCATATGTATACGTGAACACATTTTCAATTTTCAATTTAGATTGAATGAAAGAAAGTTAAATTACTTATTAAAATTAAAGAATAATTTTTATGTCAAATATATAAAATATTTTAATAAATACCATCATTAATACAATCCATATAAATCATTAATGAATCACGTCTCTTCGCATGGAGATAATCTGTTGTACACATGAGCTACATTATCATATTCCAAAAAAATAGAAATAATGAAGTTATATGTGGTATAATAATTATATAATTTTAAAAAATTTAAAAATATCATATATTAATAATAAATCCACCATTATTTAATCTCTTAATAAGTGTTAATGGAAAAATTAATGACATTTGTTCTTGAGAAGTGATTACACTATACATAGGGATGATGATTTTGTAAACCATTTGATGGATGTGGAGAAAATTTTAGGTCATATACTTAATAAAAAAATAAGTATATTTAAGATAATATATTTTATATAATCTTGATATGAAAATAATTTAAGTGGTTTGATTTGAAAACAAAAAAGAAAACACTCATTGATGAACATCGCCTCTACTTCAGGTATCCTACTTAGGTTTTCACAAAAAGAATTATTAGGAATTATTTCATTTAAAAATAACACATAGAAGATGAGGTAATGGAATCTTGGAATTTATTTAGGTTTTACTTTATAAAAAAATGGGTTTAATGAGATAATAATAAATTATATGGGGTGTCCTTTTATTAGTGGGGGAGAATACACACTATGTATTTTTGAAAACAATTGAGTGCTCCCACATTTTTAATGTGTTAAAAGGGTCCATAAAGTAAAATTATAGAATATTATATTTTTAATGGTCTAAATATGTTTATAATATAGTTTTATAGATGTTCGAATATTATTTTTCCCCTTATCTTTTTTTTAACCCATATAAAAATCCCATTTTAACCCCAACTGTGGTGGTTAATCTTTGTTGTCTTAACTATTCATTTTTTGTCAAAAATTAAGGTAAAACATTTATAATTTATAAATTATTTAGAATAAAAATTTGGATTCTATTTTTTAAAATTCTATTCATATAATTGGAAAATTTTAATTTAAAATTATCCCATATATGCAGCGAGAAATCGGGTTTTTAATGAGAAAATGTTAAAATGTTTTAAATGGTTTTATATCAAAATTCAACATAAAAATGATTATAATGACCTAAAATAGATAAAAGAATTTTTAATAAAACTAATTTGAGTTCAAATTGTTTTAAAAAATAATTAAAATTTATAAATTAATTAAACTAAAAGATATTTTTCAATTAAAATTATGTATTTTTTAATATTCATCATTTTTTAGGAAAACTCCAAAAAAATCAGCCTATGATATTTTTTATATTATGATTTCAAAACTGATGTTTATTTTTTCAAAAAAAATATAAAATTTGTAAATTTTAATTTTAAAATATGTGCGGAAAAGATAATGAAACCACTTTTAAGAGAAATATATTTTTAACCAAAAATTGGATTTATTTTTATCTCTTTTATAGAAAATACATAAGACAAATATTAAATATTTAATTTAATATATAATATATAAATTTCAATAAAACAATTCATTAAAATTTATTTGTTTAATATATTAATATAAAACATGATTATGTGTATAGAAATAGTTTTTTAGAAATTGATTTCCTTTATTTTAAAAAAAAATATTTTTCTTTTATGATTAGTTGTTCACCAAGGAATTCATTATATATATTTTGTAAAATATATATTTTCATAATTTAGTTATTTCTATAATTATGTTCTATTACAATGGATTTTTGATTACTATCATGTTAAATAATAATATATTAATAGTATGTCATCTTTCCCTTAAACTTGGTGTTATATGCAACACAAACTGAACTCAATATTTTTTGTTACGTAATCTTTTGAGAAGACTAAATTCCATTAAAAATATATATTTCATAAAATATCATGATGTTACAATCCAAATATATTTTAGAACTATATGTTACATTAGGTTCCCAATAGGATGATTCTAGGTACTTGTTGTGTTGCGAAGAGGTCTTTAGAGCCTATAGGTTCCACTAGCGACCCGGTGGACCTTTACAAGGTACCCGATATGTCTGTGTAGAATTTTTTAGAGGGGTATTCATTTTACATTAATCCTATTATTTATTTACCATTAACAATTTTAAACCCATGATATTATACCAATTTAGGATCTCATCTTTGGTGTGACACCCTATAAATTTTAGGAAATATTTCTATTTAAATAATTTTATTTCATCGGTATCTTATCTTTCACATGACACTATATTTAAACGAACCATGATATACTATAAAAATAATGTTACATTAATATAACCATTATATAATTTTTAGTTCAATTTTTTTATGACTATTATTAACAATATTATGAAATTTATTTGTTAATTCTTTTGAAACGAACACATAATTTTTAGTAAATTCATTTTCTTCATCAAATATATGCATTCTTCAAAAAATCATTTTGTTTTTTTTCTATGAGAAACAAAATATAATTAATTTTGAAACATTTATAAAATTTATTTGAAAAAATAAACATCATTTTTGAATTCATAATTTCAAAATTTTCTTATTATGATTTTTTAAGAATTTTATAAAATGTTTAAAATTTTAATGAATAGTGAAAAATACTGACTTGCATTGAAAACTATATTTTCTATTACAACAATTACAAAGTAAAATTATATTTTAGATTTTTTTAATATTTATTTAGTGAATTTTCACAATATATAATATAATTCTGATCTTTTAAATGATTTTTATATAATAATTTAGTATAGAAACATTTTTTACTTAAAATGATATTTTTTGAAAAACAAATATTGTGTTATTTCAGTTTAATATTAAATTAAATACCACCACATCTATGTTTTAAATTTTAAAAAAATGATTATTTATTTTTAATTATGATTTATAAATTTATTAAATAAACCCCATTTAATTTTTTGGTCTATATGAAGAGTAATCTTAGTAATATTTGTTAACATGGTTAAAGGTAAATCTGGTAATTAAGGGTAAACATAATATGATAAGGATTTAAAAATGACCCTAAAAATTACCTAATTAATATTTATGATTATTTTTAGACCATAATAATATATGGGACAAATTTATGTCATTTTTCATGCCACTTGATTCACATTAAGTCTCTTATAGTATTTTATTTAAAAAAATATCAAACCTTCCATACTATTATTTCTTAATAAATTTAACTGTTTTAATATGTGGTTATTTGGATAATATTTGTTTACTAGAAATTCTATTTGATAAGATAATTAATTTAGCTTCATCTTATTAATTTAATTTCAATTTTTATGTAATAAATAATTTCCTTAATTTCTTATACAATAATGTTGGATTAATTATTAAATTAATGGAAAATCAAATAAATGATATTAAAATAATTAAAATAAATATAATTTTGGTAATTTATGGTTATCCCTAAATTAACTATATTCCCATGAATGTTTTAAGATATAATAAAATATTTTTTTATAATTTTAATTATTGTTTTGATGTTTTTAAATTCAATGTAATGAATATTGTCAAAATTGAAAATAATGATATTTGATAAGTATAATATTTTATTAATTTTTTTTTAAAAATAAATATAATAAAATAAAAAAAACTGGTTAATATATGGTCTAAAATTTCACCCCTATGAATATATTGTCTATTTATAATCATTTGGCTCTAGAATTTCCTTGATATATTTAAATATTCTAAGAGATTTCAAAAAACACCCCTATCCTCCCCTAATAAATACCACCTCTTCTCCCCCCATTATCCCCAGATAATAGTGCATTGTTTATCACCAAAGGATCAATTCCATGTTCCTCAATGTGTCTTTCAGTGAGGAGATATTCATGAGGTAACATTCTCAAACTACCTCTTTTATTTCATTTTCATCATCTACCTTATTCTCACCTCTTTCATAATTATATTAATTATAACTATTTCATCTTTTATAAAGTGGAATATTATATTTTTAATTTAATATTTTCTATCGAATCCTTTTTCTCATATCCTCTTAATCATAGAATGAAAACCATTTTCCAAATTATGGCAGTTAACCATCTTGGTGGATAATGAGTTTTCATTTTCCACTATTTCCTTCAAGGATAGTCATAAAAATATAATTTTGTTAAATAAAATTTTAATATGTATATTATATCTTGTTTCATGTTCTGGAACTAATATATCAATATAATATTAAAAAAATGAATCTAATGTGTGATGGTCGGAAAAACATGAAAAATAAAATAAACATTTATCATTAACGTTTTATAAAATTAATCATCCTAATGTAAGAAAAAATTATATATGTGACCATTTAAACATCTATAATTGTATTAGTTCCATTTATTTTCATTTTTTGTATAGTATTCCCATTCTATAAGAACATTCATAATTATATACTTGTGAACCGACCATGAAATAATGAAACGAATACTCTCAAATGATGGAATTAAACCTTATAACCCGTCAAAATTTCACTAAATGAGCTTAATAAAATTAGAAGTAATCAAATTCATGTAAAATATGTTTTTAATTATGTAGTTAATGAATCTAATTTTATTATCTAATAAATTTAGTTTTATAAAAAAATACATTCAAACATGAGTTAAGGGATCTCTCTTAACCTCTATTTTTCCTTGGGGTTACACTTTCCCCTTATTTGTCTCAATTTATCTCTTATTTATTCTTATATACATATCTTATGATATATGTATATGTACCTTACATATGTATTTATCTGAATTATTATTTCCTCAATGGGGAATTCTGTGTTTTAAAAGGATCTATTCTCAATTATACTAGATATATAAACCCCATTAATGATAATTTCTCTATTTCTTACCCATTTTCAGGTATAATTCATAAAATATTTTAAGAATCCAATATTTTTATAATGTCACTCAATATAATATTAAAAAGTATTTTTGTTAATTTCTAGTTTTATAGAAATAAATTTTCTTTTATACTCTTTAGACTAACTGAAAATTGAAATATTTTATTAAGAAGAAGAAAAAAACATACAGAGAAAGAAAACACTAACTTATGTCGAAAGTGGTGGATAACAAAGGCATCCCCTTGTAAAATCGTAACACATTTAATAGGAGGATAACCAAAGTTCAACAAAAACAATAATCACATTATCTAGTTAACCTTTAGTAGTAAGCAGTTCTTTAAACATGTTTCAGACCTACACTGTGTGAACAATCCTAAAATTTGGATGAAGTAAGGAGTTGCAGGACATAATGTGATAAATAATTTTCCTATAAAAACTATGCTGAACATTTAGATCATTAACAAAAATGGCAGAGTCAAACCCCACTTTTGAAATAGTCATTGAATGATCCTTACAGCATTTAAGGCCATGAAGTAAAGTAAATTCCTCTATGACAACTGAATATCCCTCACCAAAAATACTAAGAATGTAAGAATGACTGAGTCATGAAACTCATAAAGAACACCAATACCTCATATAATACCTTTAAGGAAATATACTGCCCTTTTCAACTTAAGACCCTTCACAGGTGGCTACCCATTTACCCACACTCATGCACCCCTCTTCCCATAGGGAACCTCCCCTGATGAGTTTCCAGTAGGGGAAGGAGAAAGAAACACTCGAGGTAGGGATGAATATTTTCATTTTCTAATAAAAGAGTTGAGAATATCCAATTCCATAGAATAAATATACTATATATATATCCATGATCTTTAGTGTAAAACCTGTTTATGTGAATCCCATATAATATCATAGGCTATAATTGGTAAGAGGATCCACCCCTTCTCTGTTGCATAATCTAGAGTGAGTGTGTCCTAGGTCTTTATAATTAAATCCACCAAAAAATTCACCCCTCCATATATATCCAGTAAAACAGCTAACTGAAACTATAAAAATCGTCCATTCACTATAAAAAAATGAGAAACATTTTCCTGATGTGCAATTCGACAATATTTTCCCTTCGAATTCAAAGTAATGCTGATGCAATTAATATTATCATATATTGGAATGTAATTCATTTATAATATCCAAATAAGGAATCTATATTTAGAAGAGATTTATTTACACTGGATTTTAGATCCCAAAATTTCCATACCGGTTGAAGAATGAATCATACAACAAAAAACCACACATGTATGTTTCCAAGAAGATGAGGTAGTGATGAAGCCTTGATCAGCATCTTCTGAAAAATATCTATTCCACATAACCTCCTTTTGTTCCTCATTGAGCACTACATTAGTGAGCCAAGGATTGGCATTGGTCTAATGAAGAGTTATGTCCCAAACTAGACAAGCATGGAATTATAAAATGAATACTTCCCAATTATGTTTCCAAAACAAAATGTCTATATTCCCAAATATCCATTGGGAATTCTCCCCAATAGGTGAAAAGATACTTTTCAATGCATTCCAAATATGATATCCATCCAACATGTTTTCCCAATTTTAAGGAAACTCCCTATACTTCATTCTGATAGATGAATACCATATTGAATCCCTTCCCAAAACATTTTTTTTGCAAGTACCTCATGTTATCTTCAATACCTTTGAGTCTAATTATACCTTTTTTATGAGGTCTAGTTGGATGATGCCGACTATACCAATGGTGGTTCCCTTCTTAATGATAATACAAGATAAAATAATTAACACAACTTTCGTTTTTATCGAGCACTTTTTTCGGGGGACTTCTCCCTGATAAATATTGCATTATAATAGATGAAACAACACTATTAACCAACGTAATCCAACCCATAGAGGAAATAAATTGAATTTACAATCTAAAAATATTTTCTAAAATCCTTGCAATAATATATTCATAGTGATGAATTTTGACCCTCTGGGTTGAAAGTGGAGGTCCCATATAAAACAAAGTAAATCATTGAGTAAGAAACCCATTACTATATTTAATGAGGTTGGATCCTATGAAAGAACACCAATTGGTGATAAAAAATACAATTTTGGCGACATTCACACATTGACCATCATTTTTTCATAAATCATTAAGAATATTTCATAAGTTTCTAATAGAATTTTCACTTCCACTAATTAAAAACATCGTCTCATCCTCAAGGATAATATGATAATAACTTGAAAAGCCATACCTCCAATTGAATGAATGGATGAATCCTTCCTAGGATTTCTTTTTTAGGTTATTACTAAGAACGTACTAATCTAGGATGAAAAGGATTGGATAGATCAGACCACATTAATGAAACCCCCTCATATATTTGAAAAAAACAAATCACTTCCCCATAAGAGAGATAGAGAACCACATGGAGGATAAGTAACTAAAAATTGATAAAAACCCACCTCATAAAACCTCAATTTCTAATAACTTTGATTAAAAAATACCAATCCATATAATCATATGCTTTGACCATTTAAATATTAATCATCACGTTAGTACCAAGTGCATTCCTTTCAAGGTCCTAAATCATTTCCTGAAAACTATGTTTAAGAAGCACATTTCTAAAAAATATAACCCCCATTTTTAGTTTTTTCACTTAAGTTGGACTTCATTATTTATGATCCACTCTTATATTTCCTTTATGAATGTACAAGAATGATTTAAATACCTTATTTTATTTATACCATTATTATAAGCCCTTTGTTTATACCTTATGACTTGATTATGATACCCATTTATTTTCATGGGTAACACGTATGATTATTCTTTATGTTTGGTTATTTATGTGTAACACATATAAATGAACATGTTATGATTTAGTGCACCCAAATAGTGTTCCAATGCATTGGGAAATTTTTTAAGTCTCATGGGAAGTTATGTATGTGTTTAATGAGTAAACCTAATCTATTTTCGGACTATGTCCACTATGTGACGTATTCCAAGTAGTTAGCCTTGACTCATGTTTATTTCAAGATATATATTTCTTCGACATTCATATTTTTCCAAGATCATATGATTCCATGTTCAATATTTCATGCTTCTATATTTTATTCATGATCTATTTCATTTATTTTTTCATGTTATTCCTTCTAACTCATGTTCTATCAATCAATCCCATATTTATTCCCTTAATTGTAGTTTTATTTCATCAATTTTTTCAATTTATTCCCCCGGTTATCCTATGTAGTTGTAGGAGATCAAATGGAGTTAGTAGAACATTATGAGGATTAATAAAAATATTTTTTATTTTAGTTTCACATATTCTAATTATGTACCTAGTATTCCAATGAAACTAGTATTTTAGACGCTTGGTTTTTATTTAGTGGATAATTTTTCCTCAAATCATGTAATAATATAAGTAAAAGTATTACGCTTATTTAATCGGTATCAGATAATGGTCTAGTTATTTTGGGTATTAGGACTATAAAACATTAATAATAGCCAAAACGATAACTATATCACATCAATAACATATTTTGAAACATATGTAATAATATTTGTTATGATGTAATTTTTTTAAGTTATTCCTTCTATGATTGAAATTATTGTTTTATATTATCATTAGCTAAGTATTCAATTTGATAAATTTCATTTTTTTCTAGCTAATGAAGAGAAATAAGATAAATAATTCTAACAACCAATGTGATTGGAAATTTTATGGTTTCTCTAATGAAATTCCAATCATGATGGGAATATGAGCTTAGAACTTCTTGACAATACCACTCAATTGGATAAAGTTATTAATAATATTTTTAATCATATAGAACACCCTAATTATTCTAAGAAAGCTCAAATTTTAGTTGAATAATTTATACAAAAAATGTATCCTATCATTAGTGAATCTTCTAGTCTTGTCATCACATAACAATTTATTAACTCCATTGAGAAGATATTCGCAATCCTTTAGTGCCCAGAATAAGATATGTTCAGGCTTGTGGTGTGTCATTTTGATGGAAAAGCTGATCATTGGTGGACACTGATCAAGAACAATATTTCTAAGGTGGAAATTGATTCCATGGATTGGTAAGTATTCATGAAAAAATTACAAAAAAATATTTTTGCTGAACTCTCTATAGTATGATAGAGAGGAAGATCCTTGGATTGATGAAAAAGGAAGATGAGTCTATCAGAGCATATGAGGAAAATTTTACAAGGATTTAAAAATATGACACTAGATTTTTCATGAATACTGAAAACAACATGGATCGCTTCTATAGTGGATCAAATACTAGTCTATGAAAATCTGTGGTGATTCTATACTTTGATAGCTTTGAGCAAATTGTTCAATATTCCCTTAAGGATGATATGGAATTTGGAGACTCATATTGGTTACATGGGATTGAAGATAAAAATAGGAAAATATATTTTAATATCAAAGGATCAATAAATAAATCCCCGAGAGGAATGAAAACCCAAAATTCCATGTGTCAAAAGTGTGGGAAGAAGCATCCATGTAATTTTCTGACGGGAACACGGAGATGAAACAAATGTGAAAAATAGTGGCATCAAGATTATATTTGTTGAAAGTACATAAATAATCCCATTAACACGGAAGAATAAATGATGGTTCATATCAATAATTATCCTATAGTAGAGTGTTTCAGCTGCATGGAACATGGTAAATATACCATAAAATTACCTAAGTCAGGATTTCTCAAAGAAATCATTGACAACAATATCAAAGGATGAATGGAAGATCATATGTTTTCACTACTTCTGAGATGGATCTCAAAAAATATGTTTTTATAAGTAAACCAGTTATTCATTCAGAAATAGAAAACATGTCTTTTAATTCTAATTCTATGAATTCTTTCATATCATTCAAGTTGAGTAGAACTATTAAAAAAACCATCTAAAATTATGAATTTTGTGTTATCTATGATAAAAAAGAGTGTAAATTTTATTAAATATAATGTATATAACTACTCCCCAATCAATTTTGATGGAAGGAAACTCCCATTCAATCTCATCTAACATCCATTAGTATAGTTTGATGATATATTTGGAAAGGATTTCCTAAATTTATAAAAATAAAAAATCAACTATCAGGAGTGGGAGATCACTCTTCACATGCTGGGGCATAATCAAATTCCTTATGAGTTTAAGGTGGAGGATGAACCACCCTTAGAATCACCAACTCATGTGTGGATATTATTTCCTTTTGAGTAGGAAAACATAGATCAAATTATTGTGACAAAGGATAGAATTATTATTGCATACATCCCATTTGTAAGGGACTCTATTGATGTGATCCCTAAAGAATATGTATGTTTTCCTAGTGATCGATGCAGGACATTGATCTCATCAGTGCTATAAGAGATCAAATGACCAACCATTATTCACTTCCTGATGACATTGTGCATATTGTTTCTAACTATGATATCCTTAACAATTGAGACATTTTATTATGGGCACCGGGCCTAAATGGGTTAATTGACTCCAAAGTGTTCTATAAATATATCATTCCAGAAACTCAAAAGTGGATTGCCAAGTTTGACAAGAAATGAATCCCCCCTCTAGGTTCAATTTATTTTGGATGATTAATTTATATAAACAACCTATTGAGGCTAATATTTACTAGGTTTGAATTTGTCTTTTCTCTAGATGTGTGCTTTATCATCAACATAGAGAAGACATTGACAAACTTTTTCTTAGTTTCTGTTATGCCTCCACCTTTTGGATTGTTGTAACTGACTTATTTTGAGTCCAACTTCCTGGAACTAGTTCGCTGAAACAATTCCTTCCATACATTCTTAATATCATGATGTCAAGGTAAAGTGTCATTCTATTTCAAGTAGT
This sequence comes from Viscum album, assembly GCA_963277665.1. Lineage (NCBI taxonomy): Eukaryota > Viridiplantae > Streptophyta > Magnoliopsida > Santalales > Viscaceae > Viscum > Viscum album. The sequence goes on along the minus strand of OY728121.1, from coordinate 2,009,549,819 downwards.
ATTCATAGAGTTAATTCACGCACTTTGGAGAGTCCAGAATAGTGCCATACATAAACATGTCTACTTTAGCTTCAATGCTTCTTTCACCCCAAATGTTTCTGTAGTTTGGAACTCCAATGCACTGCATTCCACTTGCAGCAATAACTCGGTGGTTGACTTTATGATTTTAATAAGGCTGATGTTTCAAGGGAATTACCCTCCTCCTCTCTGCACCTTTGAAGTCATTTTGTATCCTCCCTTGACGGGTTAGATAAAATGTAATTGTGATCAGGCTTCTTAGGGAAATCCAGGACCCGCAGGACATGACCATATCTTCAGGGACATCAATGGGGATCTTATTAATTTTAGATATGGTCATTGTGGAATGGAAAAAAACCTCCAAGATTAGATTCATGTCTAGATCCATGATTTAAGGACAGATAAACTAATAAACTAGGACAATGTCTGGTTTGAATGTGACTCTACAAAAATAGTGCAATATGTCAAAACTGGGCAGGTACATCTCTCATGGAAATTTACAACAATATGGACCAACTGTCTTGATCATATCCCCATAATGAGCCACATAATTACTCATGCCTACCATGAAGCCAAAGCCTTATCGGATGCGTTGGAAAAAGAGGGAGTGAATGAAGAGGTTTTTTTATAGCCTTGAACCCTTTCTAATGATCCGTTGTATTTATTACAAAAGGATAAATGTAAATTTTGTACTTTCATATTGTTGTAATTTGTTTTTTCATCTTATGAAAGGGCCTTGACACCCAATTTTTTTAAAAATATTTAACACTTTATTGGATGAAAAAAAATTGAGCTTGAATAATTTATGAAGAATTTGTAAGAGAATATGGATATAGTTTTCATATGCATGAGTGCTTCCCTCTGGGGTGTGTAAGTCCTCTTCATCAAAAATAAGTTGTGATCAATGCACCTTTGGATTAATTATCATGAGCTTAACAAATTCATGATAAATAAAAACAACCCCTTTCCACGAATAGATAAATTGTTAAATCAACTATATGAGGACATGTATTTCTCTTAGATGGACCTTCAATTGGGATATCAAAAATTAAAGTTGAGGAAGGAAGATATTCCCAAGACTTCCTTTCAAATATATAATGGAAACTATGAGTTTATAGTGATTACCATCGGACTTACTACTAATCCAAAACATTTCATGGACATAATGAATAGAGTCTTCAGATATTACCTCTACAAATGTGGGGTAGTCATTATTGATGATTTTTTGATATACTTCATGAGAAAGGAGGAGCATGAGGAGAATTTTAATACTATGTTAAAGAATTTTTTAAGGGAGAAAATAAAGGAAAAGTATTGTAATTTTGAGTGTTTGATGAAGTATCATTATTAGTGAATTCCATCACCTTAAAAAGGATATCATTGGATCATTTTATGATAAAGTAAATTAAGGAGTTTCACATACCAATATACAGGACAAAGATCTATAGTTTCCTTGGTCAAAGAGGGTATTACTAGATATTATAGAGGAACTTATTATTATTTTCAATACCACTAACCAAGATGACTAAAAAGGGAGTAAATGTTTTTAAACCAATGAATGTAAAGACTACATTAGAGAGTTACTAAAATAGTCCTATCACAGCATAAATACTTACACAAACTACAAGTGAGGAACTATTTATGGTATACAATATTCCATAAATGAAGGGATTGGGATTTGTACAAATGAAAAATGAAAAAATAATATCTTATTCCTCATAGAACATGATAGTTCATGAGGGAAAATATCACACACATGATCTAGAGTTATTGGCTATGATCTTCACATTGAAAATTTGGATGTATTATCTCTATGGGGAGAAGTGTGAGATATATACTGATCAAAATAGCCTCAAATATATATTCACACAGAATATGATTAACATTTTCCCGTGAATGCGATTATCTATCATTATGTATTATGAATTCTAAAAATACTACCATCCATGTAATGAAAATAAAGTGATAGATTATATATTCTGAAAGGATCCTTCAACTTTATCAAAAGTGAAAATTGAGAAGGATCCAAAATTATTTGAGTTGAAATGGATGGAAATGAGAATCATAAGGGAATAACATTATCATTTCTTTCTTAACTGATTTATCAACCATCCCTTATGAATAAGATAAAGGATTCTCAATGAAATAATGTGGAATTTCATAAAAATGGAGAATCTACTAGAAATTGGAAATCCTAGAAGTTAAAAATTGGTGAGGAAGGATTAGAAATATTTGAGTTACAACTATGTGTATCATTAAATGACGAGATAAAGATGGATATTTTTAATGATGCACATAGCTCGACTTTAACTATCCCTTAAGGGACACAAAGATGTATCATGTTCTCTGAGATCACTATTGGTGGAACAATATGATGAAGTAGATCACTAAATATACATCAAAGATCCTAGAATTTCATAAATTAATGGTTAAAAGGGAAAAGTATAAGTGGATGATGTAACCATTACCTATACCTATATGTAAATTAAATAACATCACCGTGGACCTTTTCACTTGACATACAAAGAAATCTAGTGGATATTCTTCTCTATGGGTTGTTTTAGATCATCTTCCAAATAAAGTTCATTTTTTACAATTCGAGAGGATTTATCACATGATCAAATTTCATGAATATGCATTAGATAATTGGGGAGGCTTCCTGGTGTAAAATTATCAATTTTATCATATCAAGATTCGATATTTACCTCCATGTTCTGGAAAATTCACAAGCATCCTCTAAACACTTCATTGATGCTCAATATGACTTATCACCCTCACACTAATATCTCATCTAAGTGTATTATTAAAACACTCAAATACATGTTGAGTGTTTTTTCAATGATTAAAAATGAGGTTTGGATCATCTTCTTCAACTGGTCGAGTTCTCTTACAAAAATGTTTTCCACTCAAGTATCAAAATGGATCCATATGAATCCCTTAATGGGAAAGATATGTATAAAATATGCATGCTAGGATGAAGTTGATCAATGTAATATCATAGGACCTAAAATTATAGAAGATCCAATAGAAAATATGAAGTCATTTTAAAAACATTATTTATACCCAAATTTAACGAAAGATATATGTAAACAATCCTTAGAAAGGCTTAGAGTTTGAGGATGGAGATAAGGTATTCCTTTATATATCTATATGGAATAAAATTCATGAGATTTAGAAAAAAGCTGAATCTAAGTCATTGGTACATCGACCCCTTTTGGATTCATGATCACATTCGATCTGTGGCATATCAACTAATACATCAACCAACCTTGTCTCAAGTACATGATGTATTCCACATATCCCTCCTAAGGAGGTACACACTAGATCCCACACATGTACTAAATTCAGAGGTGGTGTAGATGAAAAATGATCACTCTTATAAAGATTATCCATTAAAGATCTTGGACTATATAGATAAATTTATACCCAATAAGACCACTCATCTAGATAAAGTACTAAGGGGAACCATAAATATGATGATGGGACATGGGAACTAGATTAAGAGATGAAGGAGAAGTACCCTAACCTATTCTCACAATAATTCGTAAAAAAAATTGAGGGTGAAATTTCATAATGGGGGAATAATGTAAAACCCCTATATTTTTATGAAATATTTCTCTTTAAATACCATTATTTCTTCAGTATATTTTGCTTCAAGAAACATCGAGTTTAAATGAATCAAAATATACTATTAAAATATCATTATATTAACACGACCATTATAACATAGTAGTTTAATAGGAGGGTTTGGATATGAATAACTACATTATGAAATATGTTTTTTAATTCTTATGAAATAAACACTAATTTTTTAGTAATGTCGTTTTATTCATCAAAAATATGTTTTCCTCAAAAAATAATTTTATTAAATTCAATTAGAATATAAATTTAATTAATTTTTATACTTTTGGAAAATTTATTTGACCAAATAAATTTCTTTTTTGAATTCAAAAAATCAAAATTATCATAGGATTACTTTTTGATATTTTTCTAAAAAGATTTAAATTTTAATAAATAGTGAAAAATAATGATTTATATTAAAAACCTTATTTTATTTTCCATAATTTAAAAAGTAAAATTATATATTGGATCGTTATTAAACATTAATTAGATTCTATTTATTCTATATAATTTAATTTTGGCCTTTGAAATTAATTTTATACAATGATTTAGTATGAAAACATTTTATACCTAAAAGGGAATTTTTCTAAAAAATTGATTTTCTTTGTGTTTTTCAAATTTAATATAAAATTAAATTATGATACATTTATATTTTGAAATTTTAAAAATGTAATCCATATTTTGAATCATAATTTCCATAATTAGTAAATAGATGCATTTTATTATTTTCCTCAATAGGAATTGTTACTTCAGTAATTTTTGTTACCATGGTTAAGGGTTAGTCTGGTAATTAAAAATTAAAATGATAAGGACTAGAAACTAACCCTAAAACATACCCCCAATATATTAGATATATAATATTCAATTATAATCCAACATGGGTTGAATTTATGACCTTTTGGAGCCACTTGGTTGACAGTAAGTTCGTAATATTTTATTTAATGAAAAGTAATTTATGTCACACTTTTTATTAATAAGTATAACATTTTTAATATGTGTTTATCCAAAATATATGTTAAAACATAAATATTATTTATAAATCTAAATGATTTATCTTCACCATGACAATTTTTTTATTTTTTAGGGAAGAAATAATTACCTAAAATGATTACACAATGATGATGTAGTAATTATTAAATTAATGGAAAAATCTAATAAATGTTATAAAAAATAATAATATAAGTATAATTTAAGATATTTGAGGTGGAATATGAATTATATAGCTTACCATGACATTCTTAGGATAAAATAAAATAGTGGGTTAGAAGTTGACTTATTTTTTTATGTTTTTGAAGTCAATGTAATGAATAGTGTCAAAATTGATAATAATGATATTTTATGAATATATTATTTCAATAAATTATTCAAAAATTGTAAACTTACAATATAATATTAAATAGGATAATATATTGTCTAAAATTTCAACCCCTATAAATTTATAAACCATTTGGAATAATTTTTATAAGATCCCTACATAGATTAGGGATGTCCTAGTTAATTTTTTTGGTTTATATAATGTTTCAACATTGTATGAAAATATTTGAGGGTTTCATTGGGGTTGAAGGCACAAATTTTTTCAAAATAAGTATGATCTATGCTATGATCATGGTTGGTGCATGTTTAGTGGTAACCATGCACCAAAACTGTGTAGCCTGTAGAATGGATGTGCAAAGTTAAGGGAACCCATGTAGAGTGGCCTAGGAGACTATGCCTCTAGATATTCGGTCAAAAAGTGGTGAACACACAGACACTACATGGTTTTTTAGACCATTATGGTGGATATAAAAAAATTTCATCTTGGATTTCTCTTGGATAGAGGGGACCACATGGTTGGTGCATGGTTTAGAAAACCATGTTGTCAAACCATGGACCTCATAAAAATTTGTCTCATTACCATTTTCCCTCATTATATTATTTCTTTGTCCCTTGAATGTATTCTCCATTGACCCCTACATCTTTTTTTATGAAATAGGATATCCTCTCTTTTCTATGTACAATTTTAATCATTAATTTGGTGTTTGGAGGGTTGACAGGTGAGAATCAAATCTCAATGTAAGTATTCAACTTTATTTACTTCCATGTTATGGATGACTCTTTGTTGGATGTTTTATCTCATTCTGATGTCCTAATATGTATTTTTATATTTTTATATTTATCTTAGTGTTTGTTGCTAGTTTATTTCAAATAAAGTGTTGCATTTGAGATAGTATTCATCTATGATCATTAGGTAGGTATTCATTTAGATTTTTCTTATATTCTTGATATTTTATTATGTGTAGGTTGTTTTTATAAGTTTATGTTTTATTTAATTTTTATGCCTTTGGATAAGGAAGGTAACTTTTTCATTAATTTGTGTTGTGATACCCTTCAGGTAACTCTTTGTTTTTGTTGATTATTTAAGATCAGACCAAGGGTTACCCATGAGGTATGAAGAAAACCTTTAAATGGTGAAATGAATTTCTAAACAATGAGATAGGGTATTTTTTGAAAGGGAATGTGTTTTTAATTTTTACATGGATGTGGGAATGGTTAATAGGATAATTATAATGGTTATTTTTTAGCCTTTTTGAAATTCCTATGATGATTTTGAAATTTCTTAAATGATATATTTTGGATTTTTATCCATTTATGGATTCCGATGAAGTGAAAAATTATGTTTTTTAAAAAGGGTAGTGTTTTAGAAAGGAGGGGTTTTCCTTAATGTATTTGAAATAGAGTTCTTACATGATTTGAAATGGTGTTTGAGTTGTGAGTGAGGTTTTACACTTTTGAAAATACCAAGTTGGTTTCTTATCAAATTAAAAGGGAATGTGGGTCATGGTTGTTTTTTAATGTTAATGATAAAGGCCCTTGTTGAATGGTACATTAATTTTTTGAGTGGTGTTTATGAAATTTTCAAAAGGAGTTGGGTCTTATTATGAAACCCTAGTTTTAATGGTATGTTTGGACCATGCTAAATGATTTATGATTAATGATATTGAATTTAATAAATGATGAGAAAAGATGGAAATAAATTATAATTTAATGGTTGGTGCTAGTCTTCCATGAAATTCCAAATTCCAATTAGATTCAAGGATAGATTATCCATGTATTCCAACCAATGACTAATGGTTTAGAATGTTGTATTGATGCTAAAATTCCTATTTTTTGTCAGGATATACTGAATCTACAGGAACCATTGATTTACTGTAGTATTTCTAGGAAAGGACTAACACTCCTAAACCCAAGGGTATGGGCATAGTGGTCTATATCAAGGTTTGGATGGTTGGACATGGAGTTCTTAGTCCTTGATGGATAAACTGATGGATTCCATTTTTTAGAACTTGTGGCCAAGTTCTTTGGATGAATAAACATGATGTACTAGATCCCAATTGGATTCTTGGAAAGAGGGTCCTTGATTTCGAACCTGTGACCCCTTTGATATATGTTACGGCTACCCGAACTTATTTTATATGGTACACTAGATTATGGTAATGTATAAATTAATTCCCCTATAAAATAAATTCATTGATTTCCATGAGGATGATATGACAGAACATAAATATATAAATAGATAATTACTAAACATTTCTATGTAAACCATATTTCCATAGAAATTTATTTATTATTTCATCCGAAATATCTGCAAACACTATAATAGAGATTGTTTAATTCATTAGAAACTATGGGTGGTATCCTACTAAGTTTTCCTGACCCCCTTCTCAAGGAACCATGCCACCTAGGTACACGAATAGATTATTATTTTTTTCTATCACCGGTTCAGGATAGGGACCTAATGATTTGTTTACGCAGGGGATAATGGGTTGGATCATGGGATTTTTGTACCATATTGGGACATGAGTTTTTGTTCATAGTGAATTTATTAATTTTGGTTTTAGTGATTTTACTTGTATTACTTCCTGGCATATAGTGTATAGATCATATTGTTATAAAATGTGTCACTTGGATACTTGTTGGATCCTGCCATATGCTGTCGTTTTATTGTTCCTCCTGGTTATTACATCATTTGGTATTATTTCTATTGTGGTTTTACTCTAATAATAAGTTATATTCACCCTAAAATATATTTACAAACCTTTTATGGTAGTCGAAAGCCTCTGGCATACCGGGATGTGCACCTGAGGTCATGTGGTGCTCTAATTTGAGGAACCTATTTTAGTGGATTCTAGCCCGAGGCATTGAAAATTATTATCAAAGAGGTGTCCCTTGTCTAAATATTTTTTTCATGGTAGATATGAGACTGGAATGATGTTGTTTCTTGGTATTGATCTCGGGCATGGGTTCAAGTAGCCCCACGTATGTGGGAAAACCCAAGATACCAGGTGTGGTAATTGATTCATTGTTTTTTCTTTATGGTTTATTGATACTTATACCTTGAATGGAACACTTAGATGTGGTTTTAATGATTTATTATGTTTTATATCTTATACATGTATGTCAATAGAGGGTTTGTGTGTCCATACATCATTCTAGTAATAGAGGATTGATATGTCATCCATATGTTTCCTCTAATTGATATTTCCTTGGGATTCATGTCCTCATAGAGTAATTTTCTAATTTTGGTTAATTATTGTTGATATTCTTTGAATTTGTTTGATAAAATTGATTTTAAATGTGGTTTTAAATAAATCTTGAATCTTTTGAAATGTGTATTAATAAAATGGTTGTGGATAGTGAAATTATTCAAGTATTAAAAATGGAATTTTTTGAAATGTGAATTGTTAGGTTTTTAAAATAGTAATATTAATTATGAAAATTTTTTAATGATGGAAAATAGGAGGTACTGGGAGTTAGTATTCCTTTTTTTGTTTGGATGACCTATTTAGGGGTGGTTTGGGTAGCATGGGTGGCCGAGTATAAGTCCTAAGTTATGGGTTCTAAGTTTTTGATGAGATGATGTGTGGTTAAATGAGGGTTTTCGTTGTATCTTCAGTTAGGTTGTGAACATTATGTTATAAATTTCATCACATAAATTAGATGTGGTGAATCATATGGGTTGAAAACATGCTAGTTGTGTTTAGTCAATAGGTTTAGTTTTTTTCTTGTGGTGTTGATGTGTGTGGGTATGTATCCTGGTGTGGGACCTAGAGTAAATGGTCTCTCTGTGTGTTAGGCACAATGTGTTTTGGAATGGGGGGTTGATTTTTGCCTGTGTGTAGAAACATGTTGAGGTTCGATGTGTGTGTATTAGACGGATATACAATGTCCAATGATAAATGTGAACCTCGTTACACCTCTCATTTTTTATGTCTCTAATTATTCTATTTTGATTTATTCTGCTCTGTTCCTTTTCTTATAAAATAAAATAAATATCTTTGGTGGTGGTCTTATGATAGTTGTGACTCCAGTTTAAGTAGATGATATCATGGGATCTTAATGTATGGACTTCGAGGGAGGATGCACAGGTTTTTAGTGTTTTTTGGTGTATATAGAACATGTGGAAATTTTGGACTTTGATTGTAGAGGTAGGAGTGTGTTGTCTTGTGCAGGTTCATCCTTTATAATTATGTGGGATATTTAGTTTTTTTAGATATTTGACTTAAATTTTTGTCATGTTCTAGTGGTTTTTTTAATCTATGTTAACCTTGAGAAAGGTTATCCAAATCCTAAAAGTTCCTTAGAGTGTGAATCATGGGTGGTTTCTCTAGAGATAGAATTTATTCATGGTGGGAACCGTCAAATTTTGGTAAAATATATGGTTATGACATGGTTTGTTTCTCAGGGAAGAACATGATTTTTTAGGGTTTGTAATAAGGTCAATTTAGGTTGGCCAGGAAACATTCAAGTGTTGAATATATATATTTTTGGAAATATTCAATATAGGGATTGTTTTTAACTCTATATGTATGTTTTGATATGGAAGTGACACCTAGAGAATGGGTGGCCACATGGTTCTACATGGTTGTATGAAAGGTAAGGATTTTGGATGGAAACGTTGAAGATGCCTTGAGACGGATGAGGATGATGGACTAAGTGGAATGTGTAGTTGTGTGAGTGGGAATTTTATCCTAGTTTCGGTGATGTACAACCCATGGGATATCGGTTTATATATAGTTAATGACAACAAGAATCTGTATGGAATTGAAGGTTTTGATGAGGTCCGTATGTTGGGAATGTTCTGGAGATGCATAATTCCATTTGGGACATGTGAACATGAAGCATAAGATAAAGCACGTATCATTTTTATGAGATAATAGTGGGAAGCACTAGTTATAATAGAGATCAGTTGGTTTTGAATCAATTTTTGTGGATTTTATCAAAGAAATCGTATTTTACTTCTAGACTCTAGAAAATTATTTGGAATATCTTGGCATTGTCTATGGAAATACAGGATTGAATTTTCTATATTCCAATCCCTTTATGGAGTTTTTAAGATGGGATGAGGGGATTTCTTGAATTTTGCGACCTTATAGGAACAAAATAGTGAATATGTGTTGTGGGAGGTGCACCACCGACTATCTATGAATGGGATATGAGTTATTTTTTACATGTCGATGAATGATGGATGTTCAGTTCTTAAAAGATGAGTCGTGGTCATTGGAATTGGTTTTCAGGGAAGTTACAATGAAACTTCTAAAGTGTGAGTAAGTTTTCTATCACATATGTGGGGAGTAGAATATGGATCAAATATGGTGGCAATGGGATGATAATGAGAAGCTTGTCCGGAAATTTTTTGGATTCCTCAAGGAAGGCAATGGGTTACTTAGATTCATTGTATGTTCATGCCAAGATTTGGAATTAATACTATGTTGGTTCAAAATTTATCTGAGGTTCTTGTGTTGGGAATGATAACAGGTGAAGTATTCCATGATGATGGTTTGTGGAAAAAAGAGGTTTGGAGCATGAATCTATTGAATAGTTGGGCATGGAATTTGGAAGGTGCTTTTAGATAGGGTATGCGTTCTAGGGTGAAGGTACCCTACCCAGGTGAGGAGGTACTATTCCAGCTATGGGAGTTGGGTGTTTCAAGACAATTCAGATGAGGATGGTCTGACTTGGAATAGTAATAGGAATCGTTGTAGTATGTTATAAAACTCCACCATTTATTTTTTTGTAAATTGAATTTGTGTTTTTGGAATGGATGAAGACCCCCAAAGAGTCCATGTTTTATTTATATCGTACATGGATAGTGTAGGTACATCCATTCCTGGTGGTTTTGATGGTAAAATTGGATGTTAATGTTGGGTGGTTCCCATAGTGATGTTTGGGTGTAGTGATTTAGGAAACACATTGAGTATATAGTAAGGTTTTATTTTGAGTTTCAAGTAGTTATTTTATAAATTTGGAGGTTCCAAATGCCTGGAGATTGTGGTTTTGATCTAAATAGTCTTCTGGGGAGCACCATATCTAGTAATCGGTCAGGTCATGATGTGATTAGAATTTTAGTTTAGATGGTCTTGGGGAAAGCCATCACAGTGTTCGATTTTTTAAATGGTCATTGTATTTATTTTCTTATGTAAAGGACTGAGATGAGTGTTTTGTTTTTGGTGTGTATCAGATGCTTGGATGTGGTATGAGGCCGTTGGGATGAGATTCGTTGACTGAAATAGTTCACAGGATGTGGTTGATTTATATCATATTCCTTCAGGTGACTCAAGGTGTACTGTGATGTTTGTATGGTTGGTGTTGATGATGATGATTTGATATTTATGTGACCCTTTTCGTGATTCAAATTCCTTTTAGTCTACGAATGATGATGACATCACCATATTTAAGAGGGAACTTGGAAGATGGAAGTTGATAGGTAAGCCCCTAGGCCTAACCTTTTCTCTAGGTGTCTCGGTGATTATTGGGAATATATATTGAGGAATAGGTGTTATTTTGTGGGGAGTTTGTAAGAACTAAATCCTCAGATAAGGTATGTCCTGATTAAAAATTTTGGTCTATATTTTTTTCATAGGAGTAGAGTAGGCCTCAAGGGTGTCTTGGGGGTTTGGAGCATAGAAAATTATGAAAATAGCCCATTTTGTTTTGTGAGTACTCTTAGTACACAGTTAGTTGTAAACATGTTCTATAAACATGAAATTAAATGGATTCACATATCCCCAATATGTTTTACCATCCATGGGTTTTCTATCTGAAAGGTACCAAAGTTTTAATTGATTATTTCCAATATTATTTTCCAATTAAGATAGTTATGAATGAATTTCCTTCGGGGGAAAATTTTGGGAAACATCATCTTTCAAAAACAACAATTTTCATCACCTGTTTTTATTATTTGGTTTATAATTTCCATAACTCAATTTAATTTCCTTTGGAAATTAATTCACCTAATGTGACACTTTTAAGTGGAAAGGATCCCACCTATTATTTTTGGACATGAATTTCACAACTCTATATCCTTATCCATTATTGATCTTTGTGATTTTCTTAATTATTCTTCAATAATAAATTTTATTCATTTTATGTTTTTTTAAATTAATTTCAACAGTATAGTATAAATCATCTAACTTTTTTCACATGTGTTATTCTGAAAAAGGAATCCTTTGTTACACTTTCTATATGAACACATTTTTTACCATTATGAGAAATATTAATTAAAAATATTATATTCCATTGATCAAAATGGTCTTATAAATATTTTTAATTGTTACTTTTTTTAAATGAATGAAAATGTTTTATATTTTTAAAAATTAAATGTTTTATTTTAAAAATGATTCTTGATTTTCGATGGGATTTCAAAGGATTCTATTTTAATAATTAAATTTTTATTATTTATATATATTGAACTATATTTTATTTTATTAAATATTTCAATTATAAATTTATTATTACAGAAATCATTTCTGGTTTTAATGTGGATATTTTTAAAATTAATTTTCATCATAAAATTTTTACACTAAAGAGAAAAAATTAATGAGTTTGCATGCATTTCACAAAGGGAATATTTGATCCTATTATTCAAGGTTATTTATCTAGTAATCTTAATGGTTTATGTATCATATGTGTAAAAATACATTTTCATTCCATATATTACACTTGAGATATGTTCTTATGATACCACCCACCTTTATTCTCTTGATGGAATATGATAATGATTTTTTATGGAAGTTTTCATGGAATCAAATTATTTCACACAGGTAAATTATGCTATGTTGAAATGAAGAACAATTTTATGAGATAAAATATTAATTATTTATGGTTTTTATTATGTAATAGGTGGTAATGGAATTATATATTTCCTGAATAAATTATATCAAAATTTTTTATCTCGTGATAAAATTAATGGAATTGAATATAAATTATCTCTCTATTATAGGAATAATTATGTGAATACTTATTTAATATTTTATAGTAATCAAGTGGTGATTCTAGATATTATTTGTTATTAGTATTAATTGGTGATGATATATACCTTTTTATGGGGAATGTGTGGTGATTCAATCACAAATATTTTATGATTTCAATTCTCATATTTGAGCCAGATTCATATGTTATCCATTATGATGATATTTATATTTCTTAAGTCTCATGTATTCCTCATATTCGTGTGACATTATTTACATTTGATGATCCATATTTATTTGGGTATGTCTTCCTAATGTTATTTTTCTGGAACTTGATTATTACCTCATAACCACATTCCTATCTTATACTCACTTATTATCATCAATTATTATATCTTATGTTGACTCTTACTAAACATCAAAGATCAACCCATTTATATGATTCCATTCCATAGCCTATGTCGATGATTATATCTTAGGAGAAGTATAGAATGGGGTTAATGGGGCTTTGATTATAGAAAAATGAACACACGTATTATTGAACAAATTATGTAGATAATATATAAAGAAACTAATCATTCATATCTCAGGGTTGTGTAATTATGTGGGAGATGAAATGAATATTATTTTGAATTAGTTGAATAATTTTAGTTTTTTTATCTAGGGTCACCACACTTAGTATCAAAGATAGTGTTTAATTATTATTGTTTCAGTGGACCTGGTATTTGGGATCTAGGGAACCTCCTAAATTCAATATATTTCATTCTCATAAGATTTTAGTATAAGTATTAATACATATTTTATAAAAAAATTACTTAATTAATGATAAATTAAATATATTCAATTATTATAATAGTTTTAGTTGTGTATTCTCAAATAGATAATGTATTTTATGGAAGTTGATATGTAACGAACCAGATCTGGTATCCATCCAAACCTACACCTCACCTGGTCATCGACAAGGCCCAAAGGGTGTTCCCAATCCCCATGATCTGGCATAAGTTTTTGGGTGTCATAAATAAAATATGGGAATGGTTTACTCAAATTTATAAATATAAAACTTAAAAACAAATGCCAATAAAACAAATCTGATTTTTTTTCAAACCAAATCATCCTTTAAAAAATTCATAAATGAAATACGTAGGATTATAAAAATATAAAAGGCTACCTCAAGAGAATAAATACCAAAATAAAAGCCCATGAACGACCCCCTGGTAAGGGGGAATCCCCCTCAACAAATCTCCAAAACAAAACACCAAGAAAGAAAGCTAGCAACCCGAACCACCATCTCTAAGGACTCTATCTTTACCTGTGACAAATGATACCGTGTATACTTACACCCAAGTGTGAAAGTTGGGTGTGATGCTAATAAAAATAGGATTCAACCCAAAAATACTGCATGTGATAAAAAAATTAAGACAAATAACATTCAATTTTTATAAACAATAGGTTCAATTAACAATTTCAAAAAGATGCAACATTAAATTAAAATAGTTTTAAAGAGGGAAACAATAAATAATGTAGACTTTTAAATAAAACTCACATGTACTTCATTTTCCAAAAAACACACCATATGAAAATAGTAGGTACAATACAACCAATGATCACTAGTCATGGGAACACCCCTAGTCACTAGCTAGTTATGGGTCCCTTTGTGCATGATATCTTGGTGTAAAAGTATCCATATTCAATAACCTTATAAAGTACAAGATAGTGGGAGGGGAATCCCCAATAGCCTAATTTTCCCCAACATCATCATAGTTTAGTCAGTGTTTTCATCTTTCAACTTTCTAATTGAAATAGGGATGAAACTGCTACCGGATCACTAGTATACTAGTCCTAATCAGCCCACTTAGATACCTTGGTTTCCCTATTTGTGCTCAATCAAGTTACACATGTCATAAAATACCATTTTCACATGAATATTCCATTTCTAAATCCTACACACACCAAATAGTCCAAAAACACGCCACATAATACCCTTTTTACATTCAAATTCATTTAAACATCATAAACACACAAAAATAGCCAAAAAACATGTCTAACATCTTTCTCATAATTAAATAAATCATTTCAAAAATTGATAAAACATTATCAAAATGTCTAACAATGCAAATTATCACTTTCTCTTTCAAAATTTTTTTATGAATATACACCCACCAAAACATTACCCAATCATATTTTACACCCTTTTTTAACTCAATAAACCATTTCAAATTTTAATAAAACAATTTCAAAAAGTAAAAAAAATCACACACAAAATCCATTAAAAACACCAATTTTAAGGCCAAATACAACCCAATACCATAACAAAATAAAATTAGTAGCCCTATCAACATTTAATAAACCACAAACATAAATTATAAAATGTGCTCAAATAATACCACATGAGTGACACATTAAAAACATACAATTTCAAGAAAAATGAAACATTAAAATCAAATGCTTACCCAATTTTATCATAAATTATTTCCACACAGCACTTAATAAGTAAGAAACACACTAAGAAGGTAAATAAAGTAAAATAAATCATCACTGAATACTTACATATGGAATCATTGCGTGAAACTTCAACCGCACCACAACTATACCAAAATTGAGTGAAAAAAAACCCTAACCCAAAAGTTTGAACCAAGAAACTAAAAATTAGACCATAGGGATGAATACTTATCTTCTGGAGATTTATAACCACAAGGAGGGAAGAAACCCTAAATATAAGGAAGCAAAACAAAGGAAGAATCACTTACTTGAAGAACCATGAAGTTTCCACACCAAAAACCCCTTAAATTGGGTTTTATGGGATCTTGAGGGATCTTGGAAGCCTCCCATGGATTCCTGGGTATAATGGAGGAATAAATAGGTGAAATAGAATTAATTCAGGAATGGAAAACGTGGAATAACATTTAGATTTATTTATAACCTAGAAATTGTGCATGGTTTAGTAGCACGATTTTGTAAATTGTGGGTCCAAACCATGCCCCCAGTTCAGTCCACCCAAAACATTAAAAAAAATTCAAAATTCAAGGGAGACCTAGGGGGACCTAGGGGAAATATAGGCCAAGTATAAAAGAGAAATAATGGCCCAAAATTTCAAACTGTTCACACCGAATCATGAGAAAATAACCTAGAACCCCACCCAAACTAGAATGAAGTGATACTTAAAAACCGAGGAGTGGATGTTATCCCCACAATAATGCATTCCACATGTGGAAATCCATGGAAAATCCAGATATAAAAAAACCTAATACTATTTGCATGTTCAAAGGGGTTCCCAACGAAAAGAGAACAATGACACTACCAATAGGAAAAGAGTTCTATGAGTGGACTTGAGATGCCAAGAAGGACTCCTTTTTTTAGGGCCACCCACCCCCAAAATCCAAAATACCTCTAGTAGAACAAAAAAAGGAAAAGATACTCTCACCAACCAAAATTTACACCACTTTCTTGATATAGGAAAACATAATCAAACCACATCCCAAGACAAAACACCTTAAAAACTATGAGATGAAGCACAAGTTATTTACTTGAAACAATAAACCAATTTACAAGAGGTCACCCCCACATTACTTCATCATAACTATTGGGCACACTCCAATCCCAATATTTACCCAATAAAGAAGTTAGTGAATAAATAGCACCAAACGAGACTACCAACTGCAAAACCAACCCCAAGGAAAAAACAGAGCTACTCATACGGGGAGACCCGAGCGGCTCCCATCATAGAAATGAAGTAAGACTCGAGACTAAACTAAAACACCAACACAGGGAGACCCTAAGAGACTCCCCACCATAAGAGAAAACTTAATTTCCCATGATAGAAATAGGCCACCAATAGGAGGATTCTCGAATGGACCCCACCATAAGGGATATAAGAACATTAGTCTTATTCCAATATAACTTAAATGAGACACATGGTGGGTCTCCCCACCATAAGAACAAACTTCCTTAACCAACTCGCATATGCTGACATAAAAGAGACCCCATAAGACCCAGTAAACACTACCATGGGGTCGGTCATAGAGACACTAAGTGGTACATCACTCCCACAATAACTACCATCCTCGGATGTGTCTAACCAAGACTGAGATCAAAAATACCCTACCTGGTTATTCATACATGAACAACCTTGCTGAGACAGAAGTTAAACCATGATCCCTTACATCTATGGGGGTTTCTTAACTATGTCCCATATTCATTGCGAGAACTATGGATGGAGCTCAAATGATTGAAGAATCTATTGAATCGCATTTAATCATTTAAAAATCCCCAATCAAAGCTTCTCCTTTTGGTTCCACAAGCAACCACATCACCTCTTAGAAAAAACCACTAGGATATAACACACTCTAAAACCCAATTTACTCTAACACGACACTTCCACAAAAACTGGGGCCTTGAAGATTCATACACATTTACCCTCTCACCCAAAACAATAAATAATATTAGATAGAACACAAGGAAGGAACCTTCATTCAGAATAGAGTATTTCAGAAATTCCCATAAGAAAACATGATTTAGTTTAAGCAGAGTCCTTTAAATGTTCGGTAACATCACCTTTCCCTTAAAAATAGACACAATGAAGCAAGACACTACTGAACAAAAACAATTAAATCAATAGATACATTAACATGAGTGAGTCCTTAAACAGAGTTCCATGTAGCATGAGATAACCAGAAGAAACCATAACAGCCTCAAACTACAAGATATCTCTACACTTGTGGCCTAACATGTACCCTTGATTTTAAGAGACTAACGAAATACCTAGATGCCCTTTTAGAGAACATATTTCACCGAAAGCCCTGGACTAATTTCACCATCTTCACTTGGATACCCCATAACTTCTCCCTGGAACAACCTTATGGATTAAATATATGAGACCTCAACTTTGATGATTAAGGAAACTTAAGAAACTAATTTCTCTTTCACCCTTCGACAACCACTCTCATTCCATAAGCGAATATACTTAACCTAAAAATAAGGGAGATAAACTCAACCCTAAAACACTATAAGGGAGTTTGTACTTTGATCAACTGGAGGACCTGTCAATAGTGAATCACTTGTGGAAGCACTTAAATCATGCATTAACTCTTTATAGTGGCATACCCTATCCAACAAGAAAACCCAAGGACCCAACCGAGATGGTACTTTGGTCAAAATGTATAACAAAATATAAATAAACAACTTACGAGAACGATCAAAAAGGCTTCCAAAAACATTTCTCATAAAGTATCACTAACCAGCACATGAACCCAACTTACCAATTAAACAAACACCCAAAACATCTTTCAAACAAGGGGGGATATCGAACTCAAAACACCCCACTACAACATTCCAAAAACACAATAAGACTCAACACATGACTATCATTCACCAAACACTCCATCATTTCTTTAAAAGAACTTCCAAAAATAAAACTAGGAGTGTGGAATGCATATTCACCAATGGTATCCCACTAAGCCTCTCACAAGCATTATCCTTGTGCAAAACCAGCCACCTATTCACTTCCACACATATCATTTGCATGTGTCTACTCATATAAATACCAATGGTTAAAAAAAATTTATTTCCATTTTTCAAAACAACAATCAACCCACAGCTCGTCTTCTCAAAACAACAAGTCCCAAAGATAAACCCATTAAAAATATTACAAAAATTCTCTTCAAAAAAGAACCGAACCTGCAAATAAAACCCACTTTGAATCTAAAAAAAATCAACAGAAATTAATCATCCAAATTAATTTAATTCTAAAACCTTACACATCAATTAGAAAACATTTTATTTCACTCAAAAATTTAATTTTAAAACCCACATCATAAAATTATCCTTGGTTTCCAAACCATAGAGTTTTTGAATACAAAAGTTATAATCAGACAAGTATAATATCATCTTCCACAAAGACTATTTCATAAAAATATACCTTTTCAAAACCACATTCAAAATAGTTCTGAAAACTGATTTTCAATCCATTTTATAATCACACCATTTCTACTTTAGAATCCCATTCAAAAAAGCTTTCCAAAACCCAATTTATCATAAATTATTCATTCACAACAGTTAATTTTGGAAAACCACATGTTTATATTATGAAAATATAATCTCAATAAAATAATTTCCATCCACTCAAAACCATCTTAAATTTAATTTCTCTTTTAAAAAAATTCAAAAAATTGTTTTCAAAATGATATCCAAGACTCATAAATATACCAAATAAATAAAGGGGAAACTAATTCGAATGGGAGACTCTGAAATATTGTTAGAAGCCATACGCCAGTCACAACACGTTAATAGAGAGTGTTCTATGACAAAATCCCCAACTCCACATAGAATCCCAGACCCTGTGAGCTCACTGAGACCACTGGCCTAACTCTAATTTCATTTCCCAAATAACGAACAACCACAAGGACTAGAAGGCTTATATGGAACCTGAATTTCCATGGTAACGTAAGTTTTTTCAAGAGGTGTTCTAGCTAGGAAACATACTCATAACTAGAAAATCAATTTTTGAAAATCATAGCTTCGTTCCACCCATAATATTTCACAAAAGAACATGAACCAAAATTGTGAACCACTTCTAATACCATTTTGTCATGAACTGGATCTGGTCACCATCCTATCCCAAAACTGACCAGCTCCATGACAAGGCCCACATGGACTTCCCAATCCCCACGGGAAGGAACAAGGGCCTGAGTATCATATATAAAAGTTGGGAATGATTTACAAAAAAATATAAATATAAAACAACAAAAAAATGATAATAAAATGAATCTATAATTTATTTAAACCAAAACATCCTTTAAAAATTCAAAATTAAAATATATAGGTTTATACAAATCCCAAAGACTTCCACAAGGGAATAAATCCAACAATAATAACCCAAGATCCACATCATGACAAGGGTTCATCACCCTCAAGCCATCTCCACAACACCGCACCATGAAAAGAAAATAGAAACCCAAACCACCATCTCTAAGGACCATGCCCTTACCTGTTCCAAACATTAAAATGTCTACTTATACCCAAGGGTGTAAATATTGTTTCATCCTAATAGAAATAGTATTCAACCCAAAAATATTCCATGTGAAAAACATTTTAGGACAAAAATCTTGTATGTTTTCTAAACAAGAGATGTTGGTATCAATTTCAAAAAGATGCAACTTTAAATGAAAATAGGTTTCAAGAGTGAAACTTTAAAGAAAGTAAACATTTAAATGAAATACACATGCTACTGATTATTATAAGAAAACACACCATATGCCAATGACATGAACAATACATCCAATGAGCACTATTCATAAGAACACCCCTAAGAACTAGCTAGTTGTGGGTCCCTAGGTGCATCATACCTTAGTGTAAAAATATCCATAATCAATAACCTTCTCATGCACAAGCCACTAATATGGGAAACCAAAATATCCTAGTGGTCCCCCACATAATAGTTCTTTAGTAATTCTTGTCATTATCAATCTTGATAACCGAAATAAGGACAAAACCACTATCAGATCACTAAAATACTAGTTCTATTCCACTCACCTAGATACTTGGGATCCCCTCTTTGTGGACAATAAAGTTCCACATGTTATAAAATACCATTTTCACATGAACATTACATTTATAAATCATAAACACACCAAACATCCCAGAAGTATATCACATATTACCTATTTTACATTCAACTTCATTTAAACATCATACTAACACCCATAAAACACCAAAACATGTCTCACAACTTTCTCACAATTTAATAAATCATATCAACAATTTATAAAACATTATCAAAATGTTTGAAATCACAAATCATAAATTTCTCTTTCAAAAACCCATTTAAGAACACAAACCCACCAATATAGTACCAAAACATATTTTCACCCTTTTTCACCTCAATGAACCATTTAAAATATTCATAAAACAATTTAAAAAAGTAAAACAAGGTTTTTCACACAAAAATCATTCAAATCCCCAATTTCAAGGCCAAATACACCCCAATACCAAAACAAAATACAATGGTAATCCCTATAAACACTTAATAAAATAGATTAATATATTATAAAATGCCCTCAAATAATACCAAATGAGTTACACAGTAAAAACACCCCATTGGAATAAAAAATGCGACTTTGAAATCAAATGTTTAACCAATTATATCAAAAATAATTTTTACACCCAGTACAAAACAATCTAGAAAGGTTAAGAAAACAAGAAAACACATCATAGAGTACTTTCACATGGAATCACCTTCCTTTGATTTCAAAAAACCCAAATCTTTATGTGAAACATCATCTAAAACACAACTACACCAAAACTGATTGAAAACAAAACCTAACCCACAAGGTTTAACCAAGAAACCCAAAATTATACCCTAGGCAAAAAGCCTTAGCTATTTGATTTTTAGAACTGAAATAAGGATAAATTAAACCCAAAATAGAAGGAAGGGAAACAAATAAAAAATCACAAACTTGAAGTACCATTAATTTTCCCTACCAAAAACACCTTCAAGAATGGGTTACATGGGATATTAAGGAAGATTGGAGGCCTCCCGTTGATTCTAGGGTCAAATGGGGGGAAGAAAGGGGAGCACTAGGGTTAATCTTGTAAATTAAAACTTCGAAAACCAAATATTTTCTATAAACTGGACATTGTGCAAGGTTTGGTGGAACAATTTAGTAAACTGTGTGACCGAACTCTGTGCCCCATTATGTCCACACAAAACTTGCTAATTTTCTTCAAAATTAAAGTGGTACTTAGGGGGAACATATTGGGGGAATGAAAGGACAAGAATAAAGGAGAAATAATGGCCTCAAATTGCAAACATTTTACACCTATCTCCCAAGAAAACGACCATGAATGTGGCTCAAACATGAATGAAGTGAAACTTAATAACCCGGGTGTAATAGGATAAATGTAAAATATCTCCAAAAATACTATTTTTATATGTTATATAAACCTATTATCTGTATTCGGGTGGTTTAATCATTGTTAAATATAATTATAGATATGTTTCTCATTATTTGAGTATGTTTTGTAGGAAAACAATGAAATGTGTGGATATACATTCTTCAATAGAAAGAGGGGATGTTGGATCTCTCATATATGGGATGACCATTGAATCATTTTTAGTGAATAATTATTTAAGATCGCAATTTGGATATTCAAATGATAATTTGTGGAGATATTATAAATTTTATAAAATTACTCGACATAGATAGATCAGAAGATAAGAACGTGAAATTAGGTATTACGATTATTTTAATTTTCTAAAAATATTATCTCCATAGGTTATAAATAATTTTTATTGTTCGTATATTTCAATTATCCACATTTAAATTTTTTTTCTTCTATGAAAAATGTATTTTTGTGTTTTGGGATACCTAGATCAATAATAAAATTTATTGAATTATAACTTACCTGTTTGTACATAATATTTATGTTTCATTTTTTTCATAAGGATTTTATTACCATAAATTATTTCACATTTAAAATATAGGAGCATTTAAATTGATATTTTTTCAGGATTTCCAAATGTTGGAAAAGGTTATTGAATAATTATCTCTTTTTGGTGTGGAGAGATAATGTAATTTAATTCTATAACAATAAGATAATTAATTTCATTAATGATTTTATTATTTATTAATATATTATAAATTTATATATTAAATGAAGTTCCTTTTAAAAATATTTCTTATCCTTCTCATTTTATTACTAATTGGTATCATTCATTAAGTACACATTTTGTCTTTAGTACATTCTATTATGTACATATTCAATGTTCTAGATTATGAGATAGTTAAAAAATTAAATTATATATTTGATAAATTCTTTCTCTATTTTATATCAAAATATCCCATGAATTCCACCATGTATGTGTTTACTATAATAATATAAAACATTCACAAATATTGGTGAATCCATATGAGGAATTAAAATGCAGACATGTCATTCAAATTTAATTTTACTTAACCAAGGTGATCTTGTGATTATTGGATAATATATTTTGTAGAACAATTTATAAAAATATTAGATGATTTAGAAATGGATGATGACTTATCAAAGTAGAAAAAAATTATAAATTTTATATTAAGTAAATTATATATTATTATTGGAGATTACAAATTATTTAATTTTTTATAAATATAAGTAAGGTTTCTATTTAGAATGGGAAATCTGTTATGATAATGGTTTTGTGGTCTTTTTATGGTGTTGAACAATCTTAGTGAAATGAAATATTGATTGGTGCTTCTTTTTTGGTTTGAAAAATATGAATAATATATACACATATTAAATCATAAAATGTGTATATATGGTTAATATATTATAATTAAATTTGTTGAACACTATAAAAAAGATTATAAGCCAATTATGGATATTCTGAAAGAGATTTATGACTTTTAGGACAAGGATATAGGTAGATAACTTGTCTCATTAGTGTGATCCAGGGGGAGAAAAAAGTTTGAATAATGTACTTGGGTGTAGTAACCATAAATGAAGGTTCAATGAGCTAAGTCGTATTATATACATTCATGGATTATTTTTCATCATGAAAGTATTTTTATTCATAATCTTTTATGGTAAATTTATAGAAGGGTCTATAATATGAACTTTTTTCTGTTGAAGATATATGTTTTTTATTTTTATTGATGAAAATATATTATATCATATGTACTAAAGTGATATTGATATAAATTTGTAGGAAGATTATGTTATTATAATATTATTTTAGTAATTTCAAATTATAATATTGAAATGATTGTTTTGAATAAATATAAGGCATTAAATATCTTACAATTTTAATATTGAAGGGAATGTGTTCCCAAGAAAATCGGTTGTAGGATTCATTGAGGAAACTAGTGAGATTTAAATTTAAAATTTTGTAAATGTTTTTCAAGTGAATCACTATTCTAGTAATATTGTGTAGAAACATATTTTAGAACTAATGATTTCATTGTAAATTATCTTCTAATTTGAAATATTATGCATTTATTATGATGGGATAAACTAACTATTATTTTTGCTCGAAAAATTTATAAATGTTTTTTAATGGATGGTAACTAATTGTTTAATTTTTTACATTACATCATTGTGTTAAATTTTATTATAAATTTTTATTAATATATCCATTTTTAAAAGTTCTATAGGTAGACTACTTAAGATTATTCTTGTGGTCAACTTGGTTTATGTTTTATATTGTCTTGTTACCTAATGTGATGACCCTAACATTCAATTTAAAAAATAAATATAGACCTAAAATTTGATAATTATTGAAAGAGGATATGTAATTCTATTTTATAAGATTTATGTTCATAGGTGGAAATTTATATATGAAATAATATTTTAGTATCCTTATTTATCATATCCAAATGTAATATTCTCTTCAAATCTGGTATTTTCTATTTTAATAATTTTTATTGGACAATATAATTAGAATAATATGATGAATGAAGGGACATATTTATATAGGAAACCCTGGATTTTCAAATTTAAATCATTGTGTGAAAAACATTATATTATTAAGAATTGTGACTAATACAGTACGATTGGTGATGGTTAAATTGAAATCCAATCTTTAATAATATTATTCAATTTACATTGATCTTCATTCATCATTGAGAACAACAAGATTTTATTTCTAAAATTTTATAATGATAAATTGATGATGAATAAAATCATAAGGTTATTCAAATAATGATATTTATAGTAATTAAAAGATTATTAATTATTAAATATTATGTAGACTTGTTTTTTATTTTTTATAAATACATTTAAATAAATATCGCAGACTTGGTATTATTTTGATTATAATTTTTCTATCTTGAAAATGACAAATTATTATGAATTGGGTGTGTCTAACTTAGAAGAAATAAATTTTCTTCTGGAAATTTATTTTTATTTCTATAAAAAATGATTTTCTAAGACTTTCACTAACAAATGTTAATTCCTATTTTACATATTATGTAATATTATTGTGGTTGATCAAACATGGATTTGTGAATTTATATAAATTTAGATCCAATCATATGAATTTTATATGTATCATGAAAAATTTCCATGAGGTCATGTCATAGAGAATATTTTTTGGGGCCCAGAAAATAGGATTCTTTCAATAAACTATTTTTGAAATTCACATAACTCATGGATATCGTGGATACTAAATCATTTTAATAAGGGTCCCCTGTAATTTTTTCTACATTAAATTATTAAATAGTTATTATTATGGATTTGTGTTCAGAACCATGAGGAGTTTTCACCACCTATATTGGTTTTAATAAACTCTCTTTTAATTTTTAAAATAGTTATCTGATGAAAAATACCACATACCAGATTTAGGTATGTATAGTTATTTTCAAAATTATATGGTTATATCTCCTCAATAATTTTGTTACGATTGATGAAAAATATGACTCATGTTACATGAATTATAATTATACAAAGGTATATTTTATGAAATTAGAATGATTTTAAATATATTTAAGTGGGTGATGATGGTGGTTTTCATGTATATGTATATCATACACTATGACTGATATTTATGTTGGTCCAGATCAAATATAATATGATAATATTAGACAATGTCACATAAAAGTCTTATATAGACTCTAAGACATATTGATTCCTTGAAATAATATTTATCAAGGATCATAGAGTTTCCCTAACAGGTTGATGCCTAAGGATAGATAAATTCTCAATGTTTATTATGGAATATGTTTTTTGGTGTAGGGAAATGGTTTATGTAATGATGTTACCTGGATTTTAACTAAGTATTTTTGGTTTTTTTATTTTTTTATTAATGTCATGGTTTGACTAGTTCTCAACATGTATTTTTTTCATTTGATAGGTTATATATTCAACCTTATAGTGGTTGTTGAGAGATAATATTTTTTGTGTAATATATTTAATCAATGAGACATCATATGAATAGTTGTTAGATTTTTTATATTTCTATAAAGTTGGAATATTTCACATTACTATCTCATTTTGGTTGATTTTTAGGTTCTCATGAATTGGTAAATGATTTATTGTAAATGTTAGGTTACATAATTTTTGGAAAAAATTATGGTATTTAGAAATGGTTGTCTAATTATATTAAAAAATTATATTAGGATTAATGATTATTTATCATATATAGATGATATTGAAGGGTTTCAGGGGGATGTCTAACACCATAATCATAGCCCAAGAATGACACC
Organism: Viscum album; assembly: GCA_963277665.1. NCBI lineage: Eukaryota > Viridiplantae > Streptophyta > Magnoliopsida > Santalales > Viscaceae > Viscum > Viscum album. Next base: position 2,009,523,778 of record OY728121.1, on the reverse strand, counting down.
AAGACCTAATTAAACTATGAATATATTTATATATTTGGAATGAATATATGTAAATAAAAATAATAATTCCATTGATTACCCCAGTCATCCCAAAATTCTAAATAGCTTTAATAGTTTTTTTTTGAGATCACTATAAAGGATACATGAATATTACATCCTCTAGAGGTGTCAATATATCATAGGAATAACCCATTTTTCTAGTAAGATATCGATCCAAAATCGTTCCTCTATAACCATAGTCTGAATAGTGAAGTGAAATGATATTTGTTGTACGATTTTTTCGAGGTGGTTCCATAATAGAACTATACTCCAAAATTGTAAACTATGACTATTCTTATATTGTCCATTGAATACATTAAAATGAATCTCAATATTCATCATAATAAATGAAATGTTTCATAAGAATTTAATAGGGTAAAACACTTTTTAATCTACAAATCAATAATTATTGACACAAAAAGATTATTTTAGTTTTTAAAACATGTCAAAATCCTTATGTTTTGATGGTTGTGAGAGATTATTATAGATTAGTAAAGTACAGTATAACTAAATATTCCTTTGAAATATAACATGATTATTCAAAAATATAATTCCATATTTTATTTACCAATATCACGTCATTGTTTATAAAAATAAATGCACCAACATAGTATAAACTACCATTCTTTGGGGATACTTTTACTTTATGATTCCCAAAATATCCCACATTCACAAAAAACATTAAAGATATTGTTTACTTTCACTTTATGTCACCTAATATGAACTATATTGTGAAAAAATTTCTGAAACTAATTTATAATATCTCGTAAAATATTTTATGAATAAAATTAATTCATTTTTGACCACATGTTATATCATATCATAATAATGGTGAAAACACATCCAGATTATATTCAGAATATCATCTAAAATGCTCTAAATGTAATACACAATGTTTCATTACCTTTATCATAATTCACACCACAATAATGTTATATACCCTAATATTTTTTAGTTTTTTAACTAAATATAAATTATAAATTTCATAATAATATTAAAATATTTTCCTATAGAAAATCATAAAGCCTATTCTTGTGGTAATGACATCTAGCATGATAAATATAGAACTCATGTGTCTCTACACCTATTTCAAAGACATATATCATTGATTAGTATGCATAAATATATAATATATTTGTCCAAAAAATAAATTTATTATGATACATACAGTATGTAAATCCCATATAGATACTCATAAATTGTTGACTCTCTGAGTATACATTAACATTGTTAAGGAATACATCACATATAGTTTATATTACGGTGTGATCACATCACATTTCTCTCACCCAAATAGATAATAAAATCTATGTGTATCTATATATATCCACAATCATTCATAATTGTGAGTCCAAATTCCAGAATCCTTATAATATTGGACAGATCCCATCTTATTTAAGCTCAAAGTGATGGCATGATAATCAGCATATACAACCACCCCTTGATTAGAAAATGTTCAAGGAATGTGAATGATTTGTATCAACTTATGAAGGTTATAATTTCAAATTTCATTCTAAACTATACTATGATAGATTAATATAAAATATTACCCCATGTATACTGATTTAAAAGTATATAACACTCTATGTGATATATACATAGTGGTCTATCCAATGCATAACACATCTTCATTTCCTGATGAACATATTTTTTATCCTCATACTAAAACATACTTACACAAAACTCATAATTTTGTAACAACCAATAATACCTCATAATGAACATCAATTAGGGAGAAGTTTAAATTTTAGGTTTAAATTATCCTTTTTACTTAATTATATATATGGATTACATGAATGAATGATAAAGTAAAAACAACCATTAGTATTTAATGAAAAAATTTATATTAATAAAAAATTATGAATACTTAATAAAAAAAATAGAATCCCTTATTACATAGATTAATACCTTTTAGAAGTAGTTTTTATGTAATTGATTATATAAACATCCATTAATTACATCCCAATTATCACAAGTCCTGGTATCTTTGGAATTAGAGGATCGTAATAAATCAATGGAATCTAAAAACATGGAATCTTATTTTATTATTTTTTATAGTGAGATCCTATCTATATTTCAACTCCTAGAAACAAAATATGATAACCTGGGGAATACATTGAAGAAATATGTGACCTATAAATCCTAATAAGATAATAAACATGATAAGGAAACATAAAATCTGATTCAATGATATAACATGATGTCATAAAAGAGAAATCACATGTGTAATCACATGGAATAATAATAATGAGAATATAGTATCAAAATATGATGGAATCATATGAAATTTGGAAACAAAATAAATCAGGGAATAAAAAAATAATTTCTAATTGTAGATACAAGATAATATGATATAATGATTTCTAAAATGGATTAGGTTCACTCCCCAATCCCATTCATGAATTATCATGAGACTAAAACATTACCTAGTGAATTGGTGGGGTATATAATTCTTTCCCCACCCATAACATTCATCTCATGTAAATTCATATGTGGGTCATATAAGGAAATGTATCATAAGGAATATATATAATAATTACCCCTATAAAAAATAGGTCACATATTCTTACATCATTTCCCAATAAAAGTAAAATTCAAAATGAAGGAATTTGAGAAATGATCATAAGAAATGTATTACTCTTTCAAATGAAAGGATATTGTAGTGGAATAAATGTAAGATATATATATATATCAATATTTTATAACCATTCCATAACACTAAATGTTATTATAAATCATGAATTGTAATACTTTTAAAAAGATCAAAAATATTAACTAGGAAAATAGTATTTCCACTTTTAAAATCACTTTTGAAAAAAATAATATTCAAAAAATATCATGGAAATAATTTTCTATAGAAATATCCCTATAAATTTATAAATTAATCTTCAAGGAAAATACAGGTCATGACAATGGTAAAAACCATTAATTCCACAGACATCAAAACAAATATTTTTTTACATTTCTAATAGAAGTTAAAAGTACACTATTCAGAAAATGATCAAAAGATTCATTTTATATTTTTTAAATAAAACTAGGTTAAAATTTAATTTTAATAATAATATAATAGTACCAATAATATTTTAGAAAATATTTTTAGAAAACATAGATATTGCAGAAAAATATTTTTAACTGAATAGAAAAATAATATCATATTTTCACAAAACTATTTTCTCAATAATTTTATTTACCAATGAAATAAAAGTGGTAATATTACTTCAATATTTAAGGATTAACAATATAATAATAAAATTAAAATTTTTTATTCAAAAATATCAGATTATTTCCTATAACATAAAATCAGGCATAAACTGCCTTTAAAAAGTGAATTTGAAACATAAACCCTTATCACTTTGGTAACTTCTAAATCATATTTCCATTGGATGAAGTAGTTGAATTGAAACTTAAAATATAATAAATTATGAATTATTCAAGATATAATATTAAATATTTTAGTATATACACCTTTAATAAGAAATTAGGTTCATAGAAGTACTTGTGTCTCAAAGAAAGATGTTTTGAGATGAAACTCTTACATCGTGTCCAGTATTTCCATTTACATCTTCTATTTAATATATAAAAAACATATATAAGTTATTTAATTTATCAATTAACTTTCCCTGGTTTAATCCATTATACAAAAATCTTTTACTTAATTTATTTTAATTACATACATAATTAAATATTCATATATGTCCATGTTAGGTGTTTTGAGGATGCTCTAGTTCATAATTTCAAAATGAAATAGATGTGTTGACCATAGTCCAAGGGGTCATTATCCAATCATATAAAGAATAAAAATAATTTCAAAGTTTTTATTTTAATACATAAATTACAATTTCTAAAATAACATTCAATTATTGCTATGAAAAATTAACTACATTATATTCATGGAGATGGTAGCTTTTATATACGCATGTGTAACATTTCCATTTATCAAAGATTATAATGTAAGTAATGTAAGTGTTATTTTATCATTATAAAATATTATTAATATTATAAATATAATATTATTAATTTAAATAAACTTATATATACCATAAATTTAATGTGAAAAAAATGAATCACATCATTTTTCGAGGTGATAGTTCTTTGTACGCACGAACAATGTTATAATTTATTCTATGGATGGTAAGGTAAGAAATTTTATGATATATTTATTTTTATTATGATTAATATTTAATTATTATCATATATAGACATTAAATTGGTCCTTATTACCGTCTATTTATGTTGTAATTGAAAATAAACCACATCGCTTCATGAGGCGGTAGTCCACCATACACGTGATCAACAACTTTGTTTCCCATTTGAGAGATGAAGAGATAATTTTAGGTAATTACATACATTTTAAAAAATTATAAGTATATCATAGATAATTTATTTATTATATCATCATTTTTTAATAATATTTTTAATGATATTGATGAAGATATAAAATAAAACACTTGGTTAAGGAATATACCACTTCATCAGAAAACTTCTTTATGTTTCGACCAAAGGCATTCCTTGGTTGGATTTTTTATTAAACCTAGGATTATATGATTATTATTTTTAACTTGGGAAGTTATTTGGAAAGTACATGGAAATACAATTTCATTTATATGTGGAAAGGAGATGAGAGTTGTTTTTCATTAAAAGTGGGGTAGAGGACACATATGAAATTTTTAAAAACAAATATTTCCACCCACTTCTTTCTCATGCCTCAAGGATCCAAAATGGACTAATTTTAAAAAAAAATTAAATTTTATGCTCTTAATATGATTATAAAAAACAAATTATAAATTTTCTTTGGTCATTTTCATCATTATCATATTTGTTAAACCCCCAACCTGGTAAACCCGTGTTTATGTTAACTTGGTTAAAAATATTTATTATTTTCACAATTCAATATGGTCACAAATTATATTAAAAATATTAAAAATTATAAATAACCTTAATTTAAAATATTTATCAATTTTTTGAAATTCATCTTAAGGAAGTGGCAGAATTTAATATAAATTTAAACTCGCGGAAGAGTAAACAAAATAGTTTTCCATGAAATTAACTTTTCAAGTATAATATGATCTTATAATAACTATTTGATAAGTAATAATAATTAATAAAATTTTAATATGTATATATTTATATATTAAATTTATTTTTATCAATCCCCATTAGACGTTACTCAAATTAATTAAAATGAAAAAACGCTATACTCTTTAGAATTATTTTTAGATAAATGTTTTTTAAGTTTAAGAATAATTATATACTAAAATATTTTATCAAGATTATTTAAATGTAATTAATTTTATATTATAATACTAAATAATACTTATGTTAATTTTAAATATAATTAAATGATAAATGGGACAAAATTGATTACAAAATTAATATCTTATAAATATTTTCATTTTTCACTATTTATTGAAAAATTAATATAATTTACCTCTAAGTTTTTACCGATATAATGATCTCAAAAATATCGACCACTTTATCCCATATGTTTTCAAAAATTGTAAAATAAATTATATCTTTTCCCATGGAATTAATTTTTTTAATAAAAACGTTTTTTATATGAGTAAAATGTGTTTTCATAGAATTGAGTTCCTATAGATTCATAAATTATAAATAAATTTATATTGAGTATGAACTTTATATTTTTTTATAAATTATTTAATACTATTCATTCCTATAAATTTAATCAATGTGTTAAAATGAACATATTTAAATTATAATACTTTTGTAATATTTCATTGATTGTTTAAACTCTGTGTGTCTTGTTTAATTTTCAATCAAACTTATTGTTCTATTAAAATTTCAGATTTTTAAATTCATACCCCTTAAATAAATTGTGTCCTAAAAATTTTTACGTGTTCCTCATAATCATGGGTTTGAAATTTAAAAAATTTATTTTTCAAAAACCTGTATCATAAAAATGGTTAATAAACCATTCCATCAATATGGGGAGTTAAATATGTAGGTCATCACATAACTGGGTTTCCACATCAAATAAAATTGTTGGAACTTTAAAATATGAACATGGAGGAAGATAATAAATAATTATAGAGAGTTGTGGATATCATTAATCATAATAGAATGAATGATCTTGATTAATCCAATAGCAAGAAAACCATAAACTGTGATGAATTAAAAGACCATTGATTCATTAAATATGATGGTAGTAGGATAAAATATTTTTTTAGGATACTTTCTCTAGAGTTGAGGTATAATTTTAATATTAATATTTATATCACTAGAAAATATGCTTTCTTGATATATTTTATTTAATAAATATAATTTCATCCTCTAGTTGGGATTAAATCAATTTCTACTTCACATGATACAATAAATAATGAATACCTAATATGAATTTTATTTTTTCTGATGAACTAAAGTAAAATTCATTGAATCATAAGATCTATAGAAGAGTAATTATCTATTTCTAATATATTTACTAAATTTTTTTATCACATCATAAGATAATTCCCAATATTAATATATTAATCCCAAAAATTCAACAATAACCCCAAAGGTTTAATATATATCATTCTTTAAATAAATATCCCTATATCCCAAATTTCCTAAATAACCTCAACATGAAAGATGTATTTAACCTCAATGGTTATCTCATACTTTTCAACTTATTTCTCTAAACACATAATAGTATTCATCCAAAAAACTAATTTACGTTAAACATAATGGTTATATACATATCTAACCAACAAAGTGTTTATCAAAATATAATTAACACCCTCAAAATAAAATTAATCATCAAATAGTTTTTTAACTACTAATTTCTTCTATACAACCTCTTTTTTCACACAAAACCAAAAAATATAAATTGACAACAATTATCTCAAAATCAAGTATATATAAAATATTATATTTTCCTAAATAATGTGTTTTTTCATAAAATATCACCTTACTAGTGAATCACATTTCTAGGTCATTAGTACAATTCCACATATTTAGAAAATCCTTCAATAAAAACTATTGTAGAAAAATCCATAAATGATTCAAGATTATTGTAAATAGAATAAAATTCCTAAATAATAATTTTACAACATGATTCACAAGTTTAAATTCCTAGAACCTCTATCATTATACTTCAATGGTTTTCTTAAAATATTAAATTATGAATTAATCCAGTGATTAAGGTATTTACTTGGATAATGACCAAATTTTCAAAATATAATATTCCAAATTCCAATTAAATTCATTGATGTATGAATTTATATCCACATAGAAAACATCTTACCCTTAATTTGAGATGTCATTTTAGGATCATATTCTACAATTCATGACATATATCAAATTGAATCTTCTTTCCTTGTCTATCGTTAACAATTGAACATACATTTCACATTATCCTTCTCATCTATGATTTGTTTGTAAATTAAATTATGATCGAGTTTTTTATCATAATTAGATATAACTCATTTGGAATGATTGCGATATGTCTAATTTTTTCTGCTTTTATGTTAATAATATCATTTGAGAAATCATTTAATTTATCATCACATTGTTTTTTAGCATGTTTTATCATATTTTCACCATTAATAAAAATATTAAAAGAAATAAAATTATAATAAATTAACATATAGAATGGAAACCTATTAACACAGAAAGAATAACTTATGAATTATATATATCATCACATAGTTGTCACTAGGTCTCAATCTATGTTATCCATTGTAATGATTATTGTTATATTTTTAATCCTAAAAAATTGTTCCATTTCATTATTATTTTCTGAAAATAGTTTATGAATTTCCAAATAATCTCCCCAGGGAGTGTCGAACTAGGTATGTAGTATTTCCCATTGTCATGTCTCATGTAATGCTCAGGTCAATACCAACATGACCTTTTTCAAAGTTCATAACCCTATAAACATCTGTTCTAGAACCAAATTCATATGTAGTATTTAGATAATGATGTAATTTATTAGAATTTACTCACCCTATACTTCACCAGGATTCCATGATATTTTACAATACTCAGTGTTATACTTATACATATCCATAAACTTAACTAAATGGTTATCACTAAGGTTTTCATGTCATATATTCTAAATATTTTCAAAAAAAATCTTTTATACCATATATAACAACCCATTCCATGTACACATATTATCACATGAATTTTGATATTATCATCCATTAATTAAAAGCTAATGATCATGGGGCCTAGTGTCTTTATAAGACTAGGATCATAATACAGAAAAAGAAAACTAAAACATGGGATCCTTATTTTATCATTTCAATAATAATCACCTAGATCCATTTTAGCTCATATAACAACAAAAAATAAACTAGAGAATACATATAAGAACAAGGGGATCATGAAATCCCCGCATAAGAAAAAATATGATAAGTAAATAAAATGTGTGTGTAAAAGATACAAAATGATGTTATAAAAGGAATGTGTAAGATCCCATTTTTTTATATATTTTATTGATCATTTAATTTTTAGTTTAATGCCTTATTTTATTCATTTTGAGAGTTAATAATTATATTATGAGAGTTTTTCATGTTGATAGGGCTTTTTTAGAGACCAAAGGCTTAGTTTTTTTAAAATAATGTTGGAACACATGTTTATTAGAAACCATGTTACCCAGGTTATACGATTAGGAGTAACCATACAAGACATTTTATAAGGTAGTAGAGGTAACACGATATTCCCTAACTATTCACCTAGGGCCACACTCCCATGCCTGAGCACCTTTAATTATTTAGTAGTGGCTAAATTCATGGTCATTTCACGTTTTGTCTAACTGTGCACCATGAATGTTTTAGGGGAGTCTTGGAAAGTGTAATGTGTCATGTTTGGTGTAGGTTTTAGAAAACATTCACATAAACAATGTATATTCCCTAGTAAGACTGTGAGGGTTTTATGGTTGGTGCTTTATTTGGGGAACCATGCATCAAAACAGTACAACCTAGTGTTTTTGGGACAAATGACGTTATTTTCAGTTAAAAATTCACTTAACCCTTATCTATTTTTATCTTATCTATAGCATAAATGTATCATATTATCAAGTTTCTTATTCCTTAAGGTTGTTCATCGATCTGATTTTGAGATCCGGTCTCTGATTCAAACATATTTTTACTGGTGAGATTTGTGTTGGTGATTTCTTCTTTCATCTTGTTCCTTTTTTTCATTTAAATTCTTATATATGGAATTATTTTTGGGAAGGAAAATTTTCCCTATTTACTAGTTTTTCATATGTTCTTGTTTTTTCTCATAATCTATACCAAATTGTAGGTTGATATGAGATGATTGTTCTACCATGGGTATACGGTATGGGGACTACACCTTTTCTTTAATGTTTTTTTTATATACCATTTTGTTGTTGTGTTGTAATGATGAACATTCCAGTGTTTCCCCAGAACTGATTTCTTTTCTTAAATAAATGTTTTGAACCTTTTGAGGTTTCTTTCTTAGTGAAATTTTATAGTTGGTGTTCATTCACCTCAACCTAGACCACCCAGAATGTCTGTTCACATATTTTCACCATGTTATACCACCCCATTGGTTGTGTGTATGATTTCCTTTGTTAGAGGGAAACATTTTAGAATTAAATGTGTTATAGGGGAAGGATTATGCCTCCTTTTAATGTGATTAGTTGTTATTAACTATTTATATTATTAAATGGGAAATGTGAATTGGTTGGAAAAACTCATGATAGGTGAATAAAAATGAAATGTGTTATTAAATGAGATTATGAATTGATAATGGTATTCAATTCCATGCACATTTTTACTCCTCCAGTCCTAATTCCATTGGATTCTATGTACATTTCTTCTCTATGGATCATGATTATGATAGTGGATTTCATGTACATTTCTACTCTTTTGATATTTATTCCATAGGATTCCATGGACTTTTTTACTCCATGCATCCAGTTTCATTTCCTTTCCATGGACTTTACTAATCGTTGGATCTTGCATGCTTGGACTATCTTAGACATGATTTTTGGAAATACTCATTGGGCTCCTCCTAAGTACTTACTGAGATTCTATGGTGATCCTCCTATTAATATATTATATTCCTTGGTAATTTATAGATAGGATTTGTCTCATGTAGGTATGATAGGAAGAGGATTCCTTGGTATTTATACCTTTGTTCCAGCACATGGGTTCAAACAAAAGATTACATGGAGTAGGATGTTTTGGATGCTTATTATGATTTATAGATATACCAAGTATATGTATTCATTAACAATTGTTAGATTTGATAGTATCACACTTTCTTAATCATGTTCTGCATTTATCCCATTATTATGTGTTCTTGATTATTGTTCATATTGAGAAATGGTTGGTTGGACGGGATCACATCTTTTTTTGATACATTAAATTTATTACTATATAACTTTGATATATTGTACACTACTTAATTTCTTATAAATGGACAACATATGTTACAGACACCAATTGTGGTGGCCTACTAAGTGTTATCACATACCCCATTCAATCCACCCTTATGTACCTATAAAATCTTCATGGATACAGGTAGGTACTGGGGAAAGAATCCACATTATGATGACTGATTTCTTTGTTTCTGAGGATAAGGGGAGTAGGGGATTGATCTATTCTCATGAAGTGAGCTGGAGATAATAAAATTTTGTATTTTTTTACTTTTGATACATTTATTATACTATATTCATTTTTCCATGTATTTTTATTCCATTTTTTATAAACACATGTCATAATATAATTTGGATTAATTATTATTACAGTCTTTTGGATGTTTATATTCTTTTATTGATTTTTTTTTTCTCATCTTGTTTATTCACTTGTGATACTTTTCTATTACTCTGATCATGAAAGTATAGTATCCACACCATTCCACCTCATACCCTCACTACTATATAGAAGCCTCTCTCATTTGGTGAGGCATGATTGAGGCCACGTGACCCATCAGCTCGGGGCACCATTTAGTGGTACCCGAGTGACGGAATTACAAGGTGGTATTAAAGGTGTTATTATATTTTATTTCATTTTTATAACTTACTATTTGTGATGGTATAAAAGAGAAGTAGGGATGTTTTATAATTTTTTAATGATCTGTCCTAGAGGGAAGCCAGCCGACATATAGGAAAATGATAATATTCCTAGGATGGGAAATTTTTCTTTATATTTTTTCTATTATAGTTGTTTTGATTCAACTTTTTGAGGATGAACACGATTTGGGATATTATTGTTATTATTATTGGATCCATTTGATCATTTTCCCAATATGGAAAAGATGATTTGGGCTCATGAATCATTTTAGGCACCTTATAGGATTCACATGCCTTGCATATGTCATGCCTTCAAGGATGAATTTCATTAATACATTACATTTATTATGTCTTCCTTGAGTGATATAAATGTTATTTGATAAATGATACTTGTAGGATATTAAGAAAAATAATTGATAGTTAGAGTTATTGCCATATCTTAAATAGAATTTTCTAGTATAGGCTATTGTAGACACCCTAAGAAGCTAATACGGAACATTGATTCAGGGACTATTGGTCGCATGGAATAGAATGTGTTATGGTTGGTAATAAAAGGATACCGCACATTAGTTTATAAGGTTCATTTTCCATTATTGATTAGAACTGGCGATAAATTTGGTTCAACCATATAAAGATAATTGTAATATAAATATGAATTTAAATGAAATTGAAATTCTAAATTGAATGGTTGAGATTAAATATATATCAGAACTCATTTTGTGAAATAGTGAGCTTGAAATAGACCCAAATTTGGAGTTGGAAGTACACAGAGTCATTGGTGTTCTATATAATTGTTCCTTTCCCCCATTCCAATCTTTAATAGTAGGAAGAGGGGTGTAACTTTTTATTGAAATTATTTGACACGCCCAATGCATTTATCTGTGATCTTTTTGTTACCAAATACTTTTTTGAGTCATGTGTTTGGGATTGTAGAGACATTATCTCACAACGACCTCTAATATTGTACCAGGAGGGTGATGATGACCATGATCTCGAGGTGGTGGTCTCTAAGCCCCCTGTAGAACCTCCCATTAAACCAATTATGGTGAAATTGGTTGTACGAGATACACGTGTTGATTCCTAGTTCCACAAGAATTTCCTAAAATTTATCAAGACCATTCATGGATCCCCATATCCTACCTCCAATATGGAAGTGATGGAATTTTTGTCACAATAACAGTATCTACCGATGTGTTTGGGGATGGTTTTACATTGGATGATGAGAGGTTTCTTGAGACTACTTTTTCAAATTTTGATCATATTGAGAGACCTCTTGAGATTAGAGTGAATCTCATGACATATATTCTTCAAGGATAAGTTAAGAACTTGTATGATGTTTTGAACTATGTTGATATGCTATGAGATATAAATTAGGACTATAAATTGAGGTTTTATGATTAATTATTTCTTAAGACCATGATATCTATAAGGAATTGTGAGTTTACTTTTCTAGAGTAGGGTTTGATGACTATTATGGAGTAGCTAACATGATTTACTATAATTTAGTGCTTTAAGTTAATTTATCTTTTGGATGAGCCATCAAGGGAGATATTCCTTCAATAAGTGCTTAAGCATGATGTTAAATCACATGTCAACATGTTTTGGTTGACTGTAATAACATGAGATGTTAAATGTTAGGACCAATAGGGGCCTATATACCCTAAGAGGGGGGTGAATCTGGGTATGGATATTCGTTTTCAAAATACTTCATGCCCCGTGGGATTTCGACCACTTTATTACAATGGTCACTTTGTTTGCACTTGTTTGTTTATTATGATCACTTATTTTCTTCTTTATCAGATGATGATGCTTTAAATGCAATGCACGGAAGTAATCAGGTAGACACAGAGATTTTTACTTGGTTCACCCTCACTGGGCTATGTCCAAGGAACATATGCCGAAAAGTTTCCAGTCGAACCAAATTACACTATTCTTCACTAGATGTGGATTACAAGGTTCGGGCACAGTCACTCTATGCCAAGCTCACTACCTTTACAAGTTTTAGGGTCAGATCATTGCTTTCCCAAGGGTAACTGCCTGTTTCATTCTCTCTGGCTCACTACCAGTGGATAAGATCACTTTCTTCCTCTTCCTTTGCTCACTTCTTTGGAAAGGATCCACTCATAGTTTATATACTTGTAGGACACTTCATTCACATGAAAGAATGCATATTCTGTTGTTTGTGGATTCTCTTCTGAAATCCGACTTTCAACCATAGACGAATCTCTATTTTCACTGATCGCATCGGGAAAACTTCCAACTTCCACGCAGCCTGAAAACACTATCGAGGAATCAACCTTACTTGGCACGCAGGTCTCACCCGGTGCGCATGTATCGGCGCGCAAGTCGCAACTGGCGCGCAAGTCACTTCAAACACTTGTGTCGCACAATCTTCTACAACTCTAGACCTGTGTGACTCAACCCCTTTTACGCCCAAACTAATATTGGCACGCAACAACCAACCAGCGCGCAACTTCAAACACTAGCGTGCAAGTCCACCTGCACGACCATACACCACTTTCGTGACCACCAAATCAGCGTGATGGGATCATTGATTTTTCAAAGTGTTTAAGTCCATTAAGAATGTGTAGCGGTGATCCTGTATTTATAGGCATTTGAAAAATTTGCGCAACGGAGCGCAAGTCTCCCCTCGGCGCGCAGGTTTCGGCGTGCAAGTCTTCTGACCCCTAGACACATGCGCGACCAACATAAAAACTTGGGATCCCCTTCTTCGTTTTCCATATTTTTATGATATGACCACGAATAAAAAATGGCACACAAGTTTCAAATCCTTCTAGGCATCGGCGTTCAAGTCTCTTCACGGTGCACAAGTCACTTGTGCAACCAACCCAATACTTGCGCGACCCTCTTTCCTTTGCCATATTTTGATGTCCTGATCTTGAAAAACATAGGGCGCGCAATTTTTCAAGCCTTAAAGTACATAGAACACATGTCCCTTTTCCAAAAACCACTTTTCTTCATTAGTTGATTTTCTAGCTCAAAAATTTGGAAAACACTGGAAAAAGGCACAACCTTGTATCTGTTCTTTTGGTACCGCCTCCAGATCATCCATTCCTTTGTCGACGTTCTTGAATCAAACATGGTTTGTTGACCACATCTCTTGAACTTGACATTCCACCATTCAATCCCCTTTGTAAAAAAAATTCTATGTCATTTTTTTTCTTTTTCAACATTCACCACATAGATGTCCACTTTGTCAACAAACACAATCACCTCAAAAATGCATCAATGATACCTTGAGGGATTTTTTCCCAAAAATATCCCCCTTTGGGTTTGTTGACAACTCTTCTATAAAAAGATACATCGTTAATTCTTCAGCCACCATTCACCTTTTTCAATTCTGATAGCGATCAAGGATTTACTCAACACACACTCTAAGCCCAAATGAGCAATGCTCAGCATGAGAAAGACGAATGAATGAAAAGTTCATCGATGAATCACTTCGTCTCTGACATCAACTATTGAACCCAAACTGATACCTATTTTTACCAAACTAATACCAATTTTTGGAAATATTCTTACCACATTCCAACTTCACTCTTCTACTTTCATCACGATCCTCAATTGTCATGATATCTATTATTTGATCGATCACTTCTAAAATCGTCATAGTTAATACTCCCCCCCTTCCTGCCAACAGCTTCAACTCTTGTTAGCTTCAAAACCTCTTTATCCCTATTCCCTTGGTTGTCCAAGCTAAGCTCTAACTAAGCATGTCCAACTCCCCTTATCTGGATGCTCCTATGAGATTCTCTCTGTATCTTTCATGATTTCTCAAATAGCCACATTGTCTCCACATTGAACAAGCACTATTTTCTCCCCCATTGTCAATGAATCGAAATGTCACTCTTTTGCAATTTGTAACAGAGTAGAGAACAAATATCAATACATTAGGGGGAAACACATCATACCCCAGGGAGAGGGTGGTTGGTTCCACATCCACACTATTTCAAGTGTGGGGAGTCAACTAAACTCCCAGAGCCAGTGGATGCCTCTCAAAAGCTTCCTTGGGTAAGGCCTTTTTCATAATGTCTGCAACCTGTAGCTCTGTAGGAACATACTCAAACTTCACGATTCCATTCTCAACTTTCTCCTTGATAAAATAACGATTTATCTCAATGTTCTTTGTACTTGACTGATGGATGGATTCTTTTTCTGAGATTTATAGCACTTGAGTTATCACACTGGATTCTGATCGGAGACTTCACTTCAACTCCCATATCGTCAAGGTGCTGCTTCATCCACAATAACTGTGTGCATGATTTAGTGGCTTCAATATACTCATCTTCTGTGGTGCTCAATGAAATTCAACATTTCTTCTTGCTTAGCCAAGAAATGCACAATCCACCAAGATAGAATGATCCTCCTGATGTTGATTTTCTATCATTTGCTGTTCTAGCCCAATCTGCATCTCTGTAACCCAATAACACTAATTGAGATTTTTCATTATCCATCAGAACGAAATCCACGGTGCCTTTGATCTAATGAAGTATTATTTTCACTACAAGCATGTGGCATTCCATGGGATTTCTCTGATATCTTGCTGCTTGGCATGTGGTGAAATTAATATCAGGCCTTGTTGTAGTCTAGTACAACAAGCTTCCAATAATTTTCATGTGTTCTATGATATGAACTGCCTTTCCAGTCTTATCTTATGATAGTATCATCCGAGTAGAAACTGGAGTCTTTATTTCCTTGGAATTCTCCATTACAAACCTTCTCATAACCTCCTTGGCATATTTGGATTGATAAATGAATGTTACATTCATTCCTTGTGTCACCTGTAGACTAAGGAAAAATGATAGCTCACCAATCATTGACATTTCAAACTAATTTTTCTTGAATTCACAAAAAAAATTTCACTGAACTCCATCTAATCCAACAAATATTATTTCATAGACATAAACCAACACCATCATCTTTTTATTACTATTGTTGCTGAAATAGAGATTGTATTGAACTCCCTCACGCTGGAAACGAAGCTTCTTCAAGTACTGATCTAGCCTTGAGTACCATGCCCTTGGTGCTTGTTTCAGCCCATACAATGCCTTCTTCAGCCTGCAAACATTTTTCTCGTTTTTATGAATAAGGAAAACATCTTGCGGCTCAATGTACACCTCCTCTTCTAGAACCCTATTTAGAATTGCAGATTTGACGTCCATCTGTAACACATTGAACTTTATTTTCACTGTTATTTCTAAAAATAATCTGATTGTCTCTAGCCTTGCAACTGGTGAAAATGTCTCATCAACATCAATACCCTCTATTTGGGAGTTTCATTTTCACACTAGTCATGCTTTTTTCGAATCACTATACCATATTTTATCATCTTGTTGTGAAAGACCCATTTAGTCCTGATGACGTTCTTATTTGCTGGCCTCGAAACAATCTCCGATGTTTGATTCTTCTCAATTTGATTTAGCTCTTCATTCAAGGCTTGAACCCAGTTTTCATCTTCAGCTGCATCAGCAAAGCATTTTGGCTCTCCTGTGATTTTAACGATGTCTGCTGTAGTGATTTCATTCTTTATTTATGAACTGGAGCTCACTGATCACTGACGATATTCTACCTGTCAATTTTAGCTCGACTCTTTGGCTTTTATACAAATGAGGATTTTACTTCCTCGTACTCACCATCAGTATCCTCTTCCGAATTAGCTTCAATCACTTCTTCTCTCCCTGAGTCTCTTACCACTTCCTCACTTTTAATAGAAAACGTTTCACTGTGTCATTGTTCAACGATTTCATTTCTTTGAACATCTTCTCTCAAATTTTGGTTAACACACCTTTTATTTTCTTTTGCAACTTCTTGGTATCCTGAAAGCAGTCAGCTGATACCACATTATTAGACCAAAATAGATAAGCATGAGATTCATGATTATTGTTGCTTGTTTGACAATAAGTCTTCCCTCGATTGAAAACTCCTGAGCTGATTCATCCTATTAATGCATTGATAGATCTTGCATCTAATTTTTCTATTAAATGATGCTCCCCCTATGTTATGAAACACGTCATGGTGTTAGTCCTACTTTTTATACCCATAACATTCTTCTTCTTTTTTGAATTATCTATTCTCATCTTCCAATTGGAATTTATACATTAACAAAATATCTAAGCCTACTGAGTTGGAACTCGGTGTAGGAAACAAGAGACCAAGTCAATAACACAATCACTTCCTATTGTGCAATGTTGTTGGCTTTCTCCTTCATCTTTGGAACCTGATTTGAGCCAATAGAAACACTGAAGCATATCACTACTCTAATTTTATCTTTAGATGCCACTTCCCCTTGGATCGTATCTCCCTAAAACCTGAAACATTTGAATTGTCAGTTAATAGCATTTGTATACATTGGGCGAGGGGTACTTCTTGAATCCTAATGGTGAGGATTATGGTTGATCCTGATGGGTAAACCCATTGATTCTTTCATGTAGAGCATCACACTCCTTCCTTGCTTCTTATAGCTTCCTTGCCAACTTCAACTGCTATAGCCATATGACTAAGCATTCATTACCCACATGCTGAGTTTTTTTATGATATGTAGATTCGAATGGCCAAGCCATTCTCACCATTTGGGGTTTAAACCCACTAGTACTAATTTCTGTCTTTGATGTACCACCAATATGTCTCTTCCCATGATTCCATATCTGGGTAGGATTCTATCTATTTTTCATCTTCCCTTTCTTCTTCCCCCATTGTAGGGTTCTTTCTCTTTCCTCCAATTCTTGCTGCAGAACACGACATGCAAATTTTTCAATGCATTCTTTGTTCATATTTCTTTTATCAGATATATGAGTCACCAAACTATTTTTCATAGGTGGTGAGTCCTCCACTGAACATGCATTCTTCTTACTCACAGCAGAATCATTTCCTCCCTTTTTCTTCTAGATTTGTTCATGTTATTTCTTAGAGGGAAGTTTTGAGTATGACTGATACAAATTTCGTTCAGTTTCATGTGATTCCCCTAAGGCTCTAAGCATATTCTCCAACTTACCATTTGTCTCATAATGTAAGATTTCTCTTTATACATCATTGGATTCAAGAATCTCTTTCTGGGATGCTTTTCCATTCTTGCATTCTTCTTACTGCAATATCTTGCCAAATCCCCATGATTAGATAATATGAAACATATTCCATTAAAGGCATACATTATTTTTTCATCTCTCAGCTGAGATGTTGATTCATATAATGTTATTCCTATAACATTGATCTCTTGAGCTTCCAGACACATACTCCTCGTGTGTCCCATTCTTCCACAGTAATAGCATCTGAAAAATGCCTTCCTCTGAGAGACTCTTCTTTCTGACTTCTCATGACACATCTTCTTATTCTCATATTTATCAAAGTTTCTATTTTCACAGCATGAAATTTATTCCAAAGCCTATAAACAGAACCTTGATGTGTGGCCATGAATCCCGTGGAAATAGCACATGTCATCACTACTTCTTGTAACTGTCCCCTTAGGCCTATCTCCAGCACATACAAGATTTTATCCACATCTGGAACTATTCACATCTCTTTTTCAATCATGCATGGGAGGTGATTCATCAAATCCAATACTAGTTTTCCCAAACTTTATGGTCTTTGAGCGATGAAAATTTCTGCTTGCCTCTTTTCAAAAGCAGAAAATTTGCTTTTCAATTCATCATCACTTGTCGAAGGATAATCAAATAGTAAGTGCAATGCATCCTTAATTTTAGGATTTCCTCTATAATTGGATTTCTACACTTCCTTATTCACTGATTCAAGTTCTTCATCAAACATTTGAATCTTCATATCACTTGATTCAAGTTGGGAATCGAGTTCTCTTCTAAGATTCTTTCCACAACTCATCTCATCTTCTAGTTATCATGTGAGCTTTTCTACCATGTCACTTTGCACTATTAATTAAAAAATTTCTTGAGAGACAGATTCAGAGATAGATTCATTCTATTTTTGTATCCTTTGATTATTTTAAACTTCTTCAGACAACTTTGTTGCTAGATAATCATTTCAAACTTTTAGATTCTGAACTTCATCTGACTTTTTATTCTCTTCATAATCATCAGCGTTTTGTTTTCCTTTTCATTTTATCCATCTTTTGTAGTTCTTCACATAGAGAATCATTCTTCTCCTTTATGTAATTTTCCACATCAATAAGCCTTTGATTTAATCCTCTTAGCTTGTTGACCTCAATTTACAATACTTGGATCCGGATATCTTTAGATTTATGTTCTTCATCCAATGTCTGATCCAATTTCTTTTTCATGTTGACAACATCTACTGATGGCCTCCTTCTTAAAACTTCTTCATCGTTAGATGTTTCTGTATCACTTGGAATATCATGTTCTTCACTTATTCCTACATCACGATTTAGTGAATCAATATTTTCCCTGTCGGATTTATCCAGGCCTTCAGTTAGTAAGCTCTTTGATTCATTTAGTTTAATCACACATTTTCCATAAACACTTCCACACTGAGGGATACCTAGCTTCTGATTCTTCTTCGATATTTTTCCCTTTTCCATGGTACAATGAGATAAGATCAGACTGATTTAGCCACAAAAATCAACTACACAATGTCGTAGCAAACAAATCTAGTAAAAGCAACCTTCCCTCTGATACTAATTTTTAGGACCAATAGGGGCTTATATATCCTGATAGGGGATGGGTGAATCATGGTATAGATATTCTTTTTCAAAATTCATCCTGCCCCACTAAATATTGACCTTCTTTATTATAAGGGTCACTTTTTGTGCACTTTTGTGTTTATTATGATCACTCATTTTATTATTTATCTGATGACGATGCTTTAAATACAATGCAAGGAAGTACGCAGGGAATCACGAATATTTTTACTTGGTTCACCCTCGCTGGGCTACGTCCCAGGAGCATACGCTGACAAGTTTCCGATCATACCAAATTCCACTATTCTTCACTAGATGTGGATTACGAGGTTTAGGAACAGTCACTCTGTCCCAGGCTCACTTCCTTTATAAGGTTTAGGGTCAACTCACTACCTTCCCAAGGGTCACTCCCTATTTCTCTCTATCTAGCTCACTACCGATGGAGAGGATCACCTTCTTCCTCTTCATTTTCTCACTGCTCTGGAAAGGATCCACTCAATGTTTATAGAATTTTAGGTATCTTCATTTGCATGAAGGAATGAATCTTTTGTTGTATGTGGATGCTCTGATGAATTCCAACTTTCACCCATAGATGAATCTCTCTTTGTACCGAAGGTATCAAGAAAACATTCAGCTTCCACGCATCTTGAAAACACTGTTGGGGAATCAACCTTACTTGGCGCATAGGTCTAACCCGACGGGCATGTATCGGTGTGCAAGTCACAACTCGCATTCAAGAAACTTCAAACACTTGTGCGGCACAATCTTCTGCAACTCTAAACCTGCGCGACTCAACCCCTTTTACGCCCAAACCAATATTGGCGTGCAACAACCAAGTAGCACGCAAATTCAAAAACTAGCATGCAAGCCCACCTACGCAACCACAGAACACTTGCGCGACCACCATAGCAGTAAGACGGGAGCTTTGATTTTTCAAATTGTTGAACTCTGTTAAGAATGAGGATGGGTGATCCTGTATTTCTAGGTGTGTGAACAACCTGCGTGATGGCATGCAAGTCTCCCCTCGGCGCAGAAGTTTCAGCATGGAATTCTTATGTCTCTCTAGACACTTGCGTGACCAACTTA
Source organism: Viscum album (assembly GCA_963277665.1). Lineage (NCBI taxonomy): Eukaryota > Viridiplantae > Streptophyta > Magnoliopsida > Santalales > Viscaceae > Viscum > Viscum album. The sequence goes on along the minus strand of OY728121.1, from coordinate 2,009,503,046 downwards.
AAAACATGGGCACCCCTTTCTTCTTTTCCATATTTTGATGATCTGATCATGAAGGACAAATGGAATGCAAGTTTCCAATCTTTCTGGGCATCAGCACGCAAGACTCTTCACGGCGCGCAGGTCACTTGCGCGACCAACCCAATACTTGCACAACCCTCTTTCCATTTCCATATTTTAATGTCTGGATCTTGAAAAACATATGGCGCACAAGTCCCTTTGTCAATACCCACTTTTCTCCATTTATCGATTTTTGGGCCTAAAAATTTTGCAAACACTGGAAAACGGGACCACCTTGTATCTATTCTTTTGGTACCGCCTCCAGATCATCCATTCCTTTGTTGATATTCTTGAATAAAACATGGATTGTTGAACACAGCTTATAAATTCGACATTCCACCATGAAATCCCATTTTTAAAAAGATTTTTATGTCATTATTTTGCTCTGTCAACAATCACCACACAGATGTCCACTTTGTCAACAAACAAAATCACCTCAAAATGATTCAATGATACCTTGAGGGATTTTTTCACAACAATCTCCCCCTTTGGGTTTGTTGACAACTCCCCTATAAATATATACATAATTAATTATTCATCCACCATTCACCATTTTCGATTCTTATAACGATCAAGGATTTCCCCAACCCATACTCTAAGCCCATATGAGAAATGTTTGGCGTGAGAAACAAGAGTAAATGAAAAGTTCATCAATGAATCACTTCGTCTCTAACATAAACTATTGACAACAAACTGATACCAATTTTTACCAAACTGATACCAATTCTTGGAGATATGTTTACCACGTTCCAACTTCACTCTTCTGCTTTCATCACGATCCTCAGTTTTCGTGAGATCTATTATTTGATCGACCACTTCTAGCATCTTCATATTTAATACTCTCCCCCATTTTTCTCACAGATTCAACTCTTTTCAGCTTCAAAACCTCTTTATCCTTATTTCCTGTGTTGTCCAAGCTATGCTCTAGCTAAGCACGCCCAACTCCCCCTATCTGGATACTCCTGTCAGCTTCTCCCAATATCTTTCCAGATTTCTCAAACAGCCACACTGTCTCCACCTTGATCAAGCACTATTTTCTCCCCCTTTGTCAATGAATCCAAAGGTCACTCCATTGCAGCCTGTAACAGAGTAGAGAACACATATTAGTACATTAGGGGAAAATACATCATACCTCGGGGAAAGGGGGCTTGTTCCACATCCAAACGATTTCATGTGTGGGGAGTTGACTGAACTCCCAAGGCCAGTCAATGGCTATAAAAAGCTTCCTTGGGTAAGGCCTTTGTTAGAATGTCTGCAACCTGTAGCTCTGTAGGCACATACTCCAACTTCACGATTCCTTTCTCAACTTTCTCCTTGATAAAATGATGCTTTATATCAATGTTCTTTGTCCTTGAGTGATGGATGGGATTTTTGCTGTGATTTATAGAACTTGGGTTATCACAATAGATTCTGATCAGAGACTTCACTTCAACTCCCATATCATCAAGCTGCTTCTTCATCCACAATAACTGTGTGCATGCTTAAGTGACCGCAACATACTCAGCTTTTGTGGTGCTCAATGAAATTCAATCTTTCTTCTTTTTTAGCCATGAAATACAAAAATCCACCATGATAGAATGAACCTCCTGATGTTGATTTTCTATCATCTGCTGATCCATCCCAATCTTCATCTGTGTAACCCAATAACACTGATTGATATTTGTCATTATACATCAGACCAAAATCCACTCTGCCATTAAAATACCGAAGTATTATTTTCACTGTAAGAATGAGGCTTTACATGGGATTACTCTGATATCCTGCTGCTTGGCATGTGGTGAAAACAATATCAGGCCTTGTTGTGGTAAAGTACAGCAAACTTCCAATTATTTTCCTGTATTCTGTGATATTAACTGCCTTTCCATTCTCATATTTTGATAATTTCATCCGGGTAGCAACTGAAGTCTTCATTTCCTTGGAATTATCCATTCCAAACCTTCTCAGAACCTCCTTGGAATATTTGGATTAAGAAATGAATGTTCCATTCCTTCCTTGTGTCACCTGTAGACCAAGGGAAAACGTTAGCTCACCGATCATTGACATTTCAAATTAATTTTTCATGAATTCGTAAAATTGTCTGCACTGAGCTCCATCTGATCCTCCAAATATTATGTCATCGACATAAACCAACACCATCATATTTTGATTACTATTATGGCTGAAATAGAGATTGTAATCAACTCCCCCATGTTGGAAAGCATGCTTATTCATGTACTGATCAAGACTTGAGTACCATGCCCTTGGTGCTTGTTTCAGCCCATACAATGCCTTCATCATCATGTAAACATTGTTCTCATCCTCATGAATGAGGAAACCATTTGGCTACTCAATGTACAACTCTTCTTCCAGAACCCCATTTAGAAATGAATATTTGACATCCATCTGGAACACTTTGATCTTTCATTTCACTGCTATGGATAAAAATAATCTGATCGTCTCTAGCCTTGAAACTAGTGAAAATGACTCATCAACATCAATACCCTCTACTTGGGAGTATCCTTTTCACACTAGTCAAGATTTGTTTCGAATCACTACTCCATCTTCGATCATCTTGTTGAAAAAGACCCATTTTTCATCAATGACGTTCTTATTTTCCGGCCTCGAAACAATCTCCCATGTTTGATTCATCTCAATCTTATTTAGCTCTTCATTCATGGAATAAACCCAGATTTCATCTTAATCTGCATTAGCAAAGTTTTTTGGCTCAACCTGTGATAGTAATGATGTTTGCTGCAGTGATTTCATTCTTCTTGTCTGAACTGGAGCTCACTAATCACTGATGATATTCTGCCTGTCAATTTTAGCACGACTCATTGGCTTCTATGTAGTTGAGGATTTTACTTACTCGTACTCACCATTAGTATCCTCTTCTGAATCATATTCAGTCACTTCTTCTCTCCTTGAGTCTCTTACAACTTCCTTACTTTTAATAGAAAAATTTTCACTATCTCATTGTTCAACGACGTCATTTCTTTGAACATCTTCTCTCAAATTTTTTTGACACAACTTTAATTTTCTCTCGCAGCTTCTTGGTATCCTAAAAGTAGTCAGCTGATACCACATTGTTAGACCAAAATAGATAAGTATGAGATGCATTATTATTGATGATTCTCGGACAATAAGTCTTCCCTTGATTGAAGACTCCTGATGTGATTCATCAGATTATTGCATTGATGGATCTTGCATCTAATTTTGGTATTAAATGATGCTCCCCCTATGTTATGAAACACTTCATGGGGTTAGTCCCACTTTTTATACCCATAACATTCTACTTTTGCTTCATCATCTATTCTCATCTTCCACTTGGAATTGATCCATTAACAAAATCTCTTATCCAACTGAGTTGGAACTCGGTGTAGGAAACATGAGACCAAGTCAATAACACAATCACTTCCTATTGAGCTCTATTTTTCATTTCTCCTTCATCTTTGGTACCTGATTTGAGTTAATAGAAACACTGAATCATATCACTTCTCCAATTTTCATCTTTAGATGCCACTTCCCCATGGATCGTATCTCCCGAAAACCTGAAACATTTGAATCTTCAGTTAATAAAATTTAAATACATAGGGAGAGGGGTACTTATGGAATCCTCAAGGTGAGGATTGTGGATAATCCTGATAGGTCAACCCATTAATTCTTTCTTGTAGAGAATCACACTCCTTCCTTTCTTCTTCTAACTTCCTAGCCAACTTCAACTGCTCTGGCAATATGACTAAGCATTCGTTACCCACATACTAAGCCTTTTTATGATATGTAGATTCTGCAGGCCTATCCTTTCTCACCATTTGGGGTTTAAACCCACTAGTACACATTTCCACCTTTGATGTACCACCAATATGACACTTCCCATGATTCCATCTCTGGGTAAGAATCTCTCTGTTTGGCATCTTCCCTTTCTTCTTCCCCCATTGTAGGGTTCTTTCTCTTTCCTCCACTTCTTGCTGTAGAACATGACATGAGAATTCTTCAATGCATTCTTTGTTCATCTTTCTTTTATTAGATATCTAATTCACCACACTCTTTTTCACTAGTGGTGAGTCATCCACTGAAATTGCATTCTTCTTACTCACAGCTGAAGCATTTCCTCCCTTTTTCTTCCAGATTTGTTCATGATCTTTCATAGAGGGAGGTTGTGATTGTGACTGATACAACTTTCATTCAGCTTCATGTGATTCCCCTAAGGCTCTAAGCCTATTCTCCAACATACCACTTTGTCTCCCAATGTAAGATTTCTCTTTATGCATCACTAGATTCAAGAATCTCTTTTGGGGTCCTTTTCTTTTCATGTATTCTTCTTACTGCAATATCTTTCCAAATTCCCATGATTAGAACATATGAAAAATATTCCATTAAAGGCATAACTTATTTTTCCATCTCTTAGCTGAGATGTTGATTCATATTGGGTTCTTCCTCTAACATTGAGCTCCTGAGATTCCTAAAAAATAATCATGGTGTATCAAATTCTTCCATAGTAATAGCATTTGACAAATATTTTCCTCTGAGAGACTGTTCTTTCTGACTTCTCCAGACACATCTTCTTATTCTCATATTTATGAAAGTTTCTATTTTTATAGCCTGAAATTTATTCCAGAGCCTCTGAACAGAAGCTTGATGTGTGGCCATGAATCCTGTAGAAATAGCACATGTAATCACTACTTCCTGTAATTGTCCTCTTAGGCCTATCTCCAGCACATACAAGATTTTCTCCATATCTGGAACTGTTCACAGCTCTTTTTCTATCATGCATGGGAAGTGATTCATCAAATCCAATACCAGTTTTTTCCAAACTGTATGGTCTTTGAGATGAGAAAATTTGTTCTTGCCTCCATTCAGAAATAAAAAATTTGATTTTCATTTTATCATCACCTGCATAAGGATAATCAAATAGTAAGTGCAATGCATCCTTCATTTTAGGATTTCCTCTAGAATTGTATTTCTCCAATTTCTTCTTCACTGATTCAAGTTCTTCTTCCAACTTTGGAATCTTCATATCCCTTGATTCAAGTTGGGAAACGAGTTCTCTTCTGAGATTCTTTCCACAACCCATATCATCTTCCAGTTCTCGTGTGAGATTTTTTACCATGTCACTATGCTCGACTAATTTAAATTTTTCTTGAGAAACAGATTTAGAGACAGATTCATTCTCTTATTGTTGCCTTTGATTCCTCTGAACTTCTTCAGACAATTGTGTTGTTAGATCATCATTTCTAGCTTTCAGATTCTGAACATCATCTGACTTTTGATTCTCTTCATAATCATCATTGTTTTGTTTTCCTTTCATTGTATCCATATTTTGTAGTTCTTCACATAGAGAATCATTCTTCTCATTTAGGTCATTTGCCACATCAATAAGCCTTTGATTTAAGCCTCTTAGCTTGTTAACCTCAATTTCCAATACTTGGATCCAGATATCTTTAGATTTAACTTCTTCATCCAATTCCTGATCCAATTTTTTTGTCATGTTGACAACATCTACAGGTGGCCTCCTTCTTAAAACTTCTTCATCATCAGTTGTTTCAGTATCTCTTGGAAAATCAGGTTCTTCACTCATTCCTACATCACGATTGAGTGAATCAATCTTTTCCATGTCGGATTCATCCAGGCCTTCTTTTAGTAAGTTGTTCGATTCTTTTAGTTGAATCACACTTTTTCCATAAACACTTCCACACTGATTGATACCTAACTTCTGATTCTTCTTTGATGTTTTCCCTTTTCCATGGTACACTGAGATAAGAGCAGACTAATTTAGCCACGCAAATCAACTACACCAAGTCGTAGAAAACAAATATGATAAAATCAACCTTCCCTCTGATACCAAGTTTTAGGACCAATAGGGGCCAATATATCCTAAGAGGGTGGTGAATCAGGGTATGGATATTATTTTTCCAAATTCTTCCTTCCCCATTGGATCTTGACCTCCTTATTACAAGGGTCACTTTTTTTGTACTTGTGTGTTTATTATGATCAATTATTTTCTTCGTTATGTGATGATGATGCTTTAAATGCAATGCAGGGAAGTAAGCATATAAACATAGTGATTTTTACTTGGTTCACCCTCACCAGGATACATCCAAGGATCATACGCCAACAAGTTGCCAGTTGTACAAAATTTCACTATTCTTTACTAGATGTGGCTTACAAGGTTCGGGCAAAGTCACTCTATCTCAAGATCACTTCCTTTATAAGGTTTACGGTGACCTCACTGCTTTACTAAGGGTCACTCCCTATTTCTCTCTCACTGGATCACTACTAGTGGAAAGGATCACCTTCTTTCTCTTCCTTTACTCACTGCTCTGGAAACGATCCACTCACAGTTTATAGACCTGTAAGTCTCTTCATTTGCATGAAGGAATACATCTTCTGTTCTATGTGGATGCTTTTTTGAAGTCCAAATTTCACCCATAGATGAATCTCTCTTTGCACCAAAGGTATCGGGTAAACATCCAGCTTCCACACAGCCTGAAAACACTGTTGGGGAATCAACCTTACCTAGCATACAGGTCTAAACCGGTGTGCATGTATCAGAGTTAAAGAAATAATTGGTGCTCAATTCACATCAAAAACTTGCGCGGCACAATATTTTGCAACTCCAAACCAACATTACTCAACCCCTTTTATGCCCAAACCAATATTGGCGTGCAACAACCAACAAGCCCACAACTTCAAACACTGGCATGCAAGTCCACCTGCGTGACCACACACCACTTGCGCGACCACCACAACAGCACGACGAGAGATTTTATTTTTCAAAGTGTTGAACTCCATTAAGAATGAAGATGGGTGATCCTGTAATTATAGGCATTTGAATAACCTGTGCGACGGCATGCAAGTCTCCCCTCGACGCGCAAGTTTCGACGTGCAAGTCTTCTGTCCCCCTAGACACTTGCGCGATCAACTTAAAAACATGGGTGCACCTTCTTCCTTTTAAATATTTTGATGATCTGGTCATAAAGGGAAAATGGTGTGCAAGTTTCCAATCCTTCTTGGCATCGGCACGCAAGTCTCTTCATAGCCCGCAAGTCACTTGCACGACCAACCCAATACTTGTGCGACCCTCTTTCCTTGGCAATATTTTGATGTCCTGATCTTGAAAAACATATGGCATGAAAGTTTCCAAGCCGTCAAGTAAATGGCACACAATTCCCTCTTCCAAAATACACTTTTCTACATTTGTCGACTTTCAGGCCCAAATATTTCGCAAACACAGGAAAACGGCTCCACCTTGTATCTGTTCTTTTTGTACCACCTCTAGATCATCCATTCCTTTGTCGAAATTCTTGAATCAAACATGTATCGTTTACCACAGCTCTTGAACTTGAAATTCCACCATGAAATCCCCTTTGTCAACAAATTTGTATGTCATTTTTTTCTTTGTCAACAATCACCACACAGATGTCCACTTTGTCCACAAACACAATCACCTCAAAAATGCTTCAATTATACATTGAGGGATTTTTTCCAAATAGTAAATATATAACTTACTACTGAACTAACCCTTAGGGAATTCTATACGAATAAAACATGAAATATTACCCACTTGACTCATTGGTTTAGTGTTAGCTTGATTAAAGTTCTATTTTGAGGATTCTTGTGAGGGTAGTACCCGATAGTGTGTGAGATATAGTAGTTATTCCTTCTATCATTAGTGTGTAGGATTGGTAAATATTAGAGATAGTGTGATATTACCCATTTGAGTTATGATAATGAGGTAGGATGGTCCATATTTAGTGATTCTAAAGGACCTTTTGTCTAATAGTTAGTGGAAGGGGATCGACTCCAAATCTAGTTTTTGGTGTTGGATTCAGAGCTCCATGTCATACTGGATGCTCGAGTAGTGCTAGTACTTCATTACAATGTAGTGTTTGTGGCCTAGTAACTCATAAAATAATTTTTTAATCAAAAATGAGTGGGACTTATCTAAGTAGTGATTCTTTTCCATTAGACCACGATTCAGGTAAAATATATTCTGTATAGTCTGAACTTGAGGGATAGAGATTCAGGCCATCTTTGGTGAACGGTATGATATTAGTATCCTCAACACTAGTATATTCACTTTTTTTTGAAGGCTCATATAAATATTTAATATCTATACATATTTTGTAGAGAATATGGCTCATTGTTGGGTTTTATGATGGCATTATAACTTTGGATACAATAATGGGGATTAAAAAAAAGGTTGTAAGTATGCCAATGGAGTTCCCCTTTAGATTAATGGGTGTAACTTTTTATGGGACCTCATTATCCTCAAGATAATAAGGTTTGAGTTCCAAATGGGATGGAATTAAAAGCTTATTATCACGGCCATGAAGCTTTATATTTCCACATTGTTACTTTCACATCACTAGAGGGTACGGTTTTTGTTTACAAGGGTGAATGTGGTGTTTAGGTGGGTAGAGTTGGACCTGAGAATCTTGGGTTTTGTGTTATAACAACCCAGATTACTAGTTTATATATGGATTATTAGGTAATGTGAAAGACTTATTTCCCTATAGTGGTATATTTTTAAAAGGATGAATTCTCAAAAACCTTTTATATATTTGCTTCTAAGAGAGAGGTGGATTTCTCTGTTGATATGGTTCAAGGAGCAATGCTGGTATCAATTCCTCCTTATAGGATGGATGCTACAGAGTTGTAATAGATTAGTAAGTAGCTAGTGGATTTTGAATAAAAAGGGTATATATGACCCTGTACTTATCCTTGGGGTTTAATGAACCTTTTCGAGAAAAATTAATACGTAACGATTAAGATATGTGTGTACTATCAAAAATTAAGAATGTTTATGTTTATAAACTAGTATCCCTTAACCTAGATAGATGATCGATTTGAATGGATCTCAGAAGCTCAACTCTTCTCATAAATTTATTTTAGGTCAAGATATCATTAATAGCATATTCTAATAGTGTACATACCCCTTATATATTTTCATAACAGGCATGGGATATTTGACTATTAGTTTATGTTGTTAAGTCTCTCAGACTCACCAACAGTTTTCATGGATCTGGTGAACCATGTTTTCTATCTATATCTAGATTATTTTTTTTGGTATTTGTGGATGATATATTTATGAATTCTCACAATTTACGTGACCATTCCAATCATCTTGATATTAGTTTAGATACACTGACAAAGTATCATTTATGTGATAAGCTCACAAAGTTACACTTCGGGATGGATAAGATTCGCATTTTGGGACATATTATCTTAGAGACAAAAGTATCTATTGACCCAATAATTGTAAGTGATGTATTTTCTTATGAGAATCACATGAAAATAATTGAAATACGAATTTTCTTGGAGTTATATTGTTATTTCAACTTTATCATACAAGGATTATCATTATAAGAATTTCCTATTATGGGTTTTACTATGAGGGGTGTAAAGATTGAATGGTCAAATACCAATGGTATAGCTTTCCAAGAGATGAAATGAATATTGAATTCATCTATAATCTTGATTATGTCAAATTCAGGTATGAGCTATACAGTTATTGAGATGAGTCGATAAGTGTGCTAAGAAAATTTCAAATATAGAAAGTTCAACTCGTGTTGTATGGGTCTCCTAAATTGTGGACACATAACAGGAACTACCCAACACATGTACTTGAGTAAACCATTATTGTAAATTCCTTGCACTGTAGTAGATATTATTTACTAGGTGTATATTCTGTGGTGTACATAGATCAAAAAAGGATCAAGTATATATTACCATAGAATGACTTTAATTTGAGGCAATGATGGAGGGTTGAATAATTACTCTCCTTTAACATTGATATTTCTTATATTACTAGATTAGAAAGTGTATATTTTGAAGAACTGGGTAGGAGGACTCAAATATAGGCAGTTCATGAGGCCAGTCATGAGTGGAAGATTTTATCCTTATTTTCATGGATTCACTTTGAATTGAATCATCATCTCTGGAATACTTTTATTTCATCCTTGTAAGTGAACTGAACTCTTATGGTAGAGTGAGGGTGAGATAGTTATCTTATGCTAAGGGAATAGTCATACGAGAGATCATGGATGGTGGGGACCCACATCCTTGTTTCACCGTTTGTGAGGACGAAATTATTTACGTACATGGTCAAACATAGGTTCCCACATACATACATGAGGAGATTATATGGAAGTTACATGACTTAGCGTGGTACATACATCCTGACATCACCAAGTTGTATCATTACTTATTCCATCAATATTGGTGGCAAATGATGAAATATGAGGTAGCTGGTTTTGTCATGAGTTGTTCCAAATTTCAATATATAAAGGAAAAAATTCATTGACAAGCTTTTCTTTTATAATTTTTATCCATTCATGAGTGGAAATTGGATGATGTTCTAATGGATTTCAAGACTGGGTTTTTGAGGTCTCTACAAATTAGTGATGTTATATGGGATTTTGTGGAAGGGTTTATGAAGGTCACTCATTTTCGACCAATTAGGGAGGCCTTCTCATTAGATGAGTTTAATAAAATTTATATCCATGATATTGTGCTCCCTTGAGGGGTTTATCATAGAAATGTATTTAACATGGATTCTTGATTTACTTGTCGATTTTGGAAAGGTTTTCCTGGGGAATTGGGTACATAGGTGAATTTTTTCATAGTATACCGCCCTTAGACTGATGACCAGTCAGTAAACACTATACAAGTTCTAGAGGATATTCTTATAGAATGACTACTTGATTTCGGGCGATCGTATGAGACACATATACCGTAAGTTTATTTCTACTACAATAATATCTTTCATGATATTATATATATGTAACCTTACGATGATTTTTATGGTAGAACATGATGATATCCATTACACTGGTTAGTGGAAACAGAGGTAATGCTACTTGAACCACATATCATGTAGGAAACTTTGGGGCAGTTTTAGATGATTAGAAAGTGGACGGATACTGGAGAGTCTATATAGAAATCCTACACTAATCTCCATCAACACCCTCTAGAGATTGAGGTTAGGGATTTGGTATTTTATCTTATTTCACCGAGGATGGGACACAGAAAAATTATGATACATGGTAAGTTTTAAATAGGATATGTTAGGTCATTCTAGTTTCTAGAGAGATTCATGCCAGTGTCTAATTGGTTGCAATTACCTCAGAGGTATGAATCTATACACAATTTCTTCCATGTATCTTAGTTTTGTTTTTATCACTTAGAACCATCAAATACTTTACTGGTGGATGGGATTGAGAAATAGGTAGATGCATCCTTAAAGGAGAAAATTGTTCATATCATTCATAGAACCATGGAGGTCATCTAAGGTTGGTCACTTAATCTAGTATGTGTTCCATAGAATCATGACTATTTATAATATGATACATTGTAGGGGGAGGTTTATGTATGTACTCAATGGCCATATTATTTCTCATATGATGCTTGATATCCCTTAGAAGGGAAATTTTGGGAAAATTTCTTTAAAGAGGGAAAATTTTATGTCCATGGGTTTTCCTATAAGGAATAGATCATTTTAATTTTAGATTAATCCTTTGTTTATGGACTATTTTTAGTGCCTAGTAAGATTATTTGGGTTTTAGGGGGGTGTTTGGGGCTTTTTCAGAGCCCAAAAGACCAACTTTTCATAAAGGAAGATGGGCTGCATGGTTAGTATAAATCATGCAACCTAGGCCACATGGATAGGATTAACCATGTGGGGGATTTTAGAAGGTAGAAGAGGGTGAATGGTTTTCCAGAGCCATTCACCCAATGATATACTCCCATGAATGAGCAGCTTTAATTTTTTAGAAGAGGAAAAATTCATGGTCAGCCCCTGTTTTTCCATACCATGTTCCATGACAATGCAAGGGTAGTTTTGGATAGCAGAACGTAGAAAGGTTTAAATAGGTTTTTCCAAACTATGTTCATGAACAATTTGAGTTCCTAATTAAGATAGGGAGGGGTACATGGCTTGTCTATGGTTTTTCCAAACGTGTGACTAACCCATGGAACCAAGATTGTTTGGGTAAAATTTCCATTTTTCCCTTAAAAATTCATATAAACCTTATTTAATTTCTATTCTCTCCAACAAAATTTCTACTCCCATTGAGTTCTTTAAGACTTCATGGTATGATTTGATCCCATTTTGTGATCCAAACTCTAATGAAAACATTTTTTACCTCATTTAATCTATACTGGTACGTTCTTGTATCATCTTTAGACTTTTATGATTTGACTTCATGCCGATGGAGTTATTTTGGTGAAATATCATTTTCACTATTTCTAGTGTTTTCTTTCATTCTTACTTATTTCTTTAATTTGGACAAAATTGGAGGTCTATACTAGATGATTGTTCTACTATTGTTATTCAGTATGTGGTTTATAACATTACCACTATGTTTGGTGTTTAATATACCTTGTTATTTCTATGAAGCAACGCTAGACCATCCATCACTGCACCTACATTGATTAAATGTCTTGAATAAATTTTTTGGAACCTATTTATGCTTACCACAAAGTTCCATTATATTTTTGACAATCTTTCTCCTCAACTCGGACTAATTGTGAGTCTTTTTCATGTATCTACCCCATGTTATACCACACTTTTGGGTGTGTGTGAGATTATCTTTGTTAGAGGGAGTCTTTATGAGAATTTAATGAGTTAAATGAGAAGGTTTATTCATTCTATTCATGTTAATTATTATAAAGAAAATTTAAAATTGTTGAATGGGAATATGTTAGTTGTTGGGATGAACTAATGACATTTTCATGAAAATGAAATGGGTTGAGAAATGAGATGATAAATTTATAATGGAAGTGGATTCCCTAGACATTTATACTCTATAGATCATGATTCAACTGGTTTCTGTGGACATTTATACTCCAAGGATATGGATTTTGGTAGTATATTCCTTGGACATTTATACACTTAAGATCCAGATTTCATAGGATTCCTTGGACATTTATACTTAATTGATCTAGTTAACATTATATTCCTTGGACATTGCTACTACTTGGATCTGGATTATAGGGAATTATTTAGATATGCTCAGAGAACATAACCCTTGGGATCCTCCCTTATCATTACCGAGATTCTATGGAGATTCTCCTAGGACTTGATTTGATGACTCTATTGTTTCTATCCTGGATTTGTCCCATTTAGTTTGGGCAAGATGAAGATTCATTGGACACTGTATCTTAGATCTATCCCTTAGTGTCTGAAATTGGATTACATGGTGTAGCCTAATGTGGATCCTTATTATTCTTTATAGATATCAATGGTATGGGTATTTTATTACATTTGTTAGATAGTATAGTATCACCACCTCTTCATCAATTTTCATAGTTATCCCATGATTATGGGTTCATGATATTTGTTCATTGGGATCCATGGTTTGTTGTATAGGATCACATCATCATTTGACACTATAATTTTATTATTTTGTACCTATGATACATTTCACAGTTATTCATTGTTTATATAGAGACTAGATATTTTATCACCACTATTAGTGGTGGCCTATTGAGTGCTATCTCAAACCCTATTCAGGCTATTGGTGGGAACATGGATAGAATTCATATATGTAGGTAGGGACTAGGGAAACCAGTCATTTTATGATTCATGATTAGTTCATTTATTAGGATCATGGGAGCACATGACCAATATATACTCATGATGCAGCTAGAGATAGTTCTTTTTGGTCTTTTTGTACTTTTTATACATGTATTATATTGGATTCTTGTTTAAATGTAATGATTTCTATTTTTTTATAGGCACTTAACATTCACATTTTTTACATGACGCTAGTTTTTGTTAATTCATTATTGCAGCCTTTTGGATTTTTATCTTGTATCATTTGTGTATATTATGCTTATTCTTGTTTCTTTACTTGCGATACCACTGTGTTACGCTAATCATTGTGGAATAGTTTCCCCACAGTACCACCATAGACCCTTGCTACTAGTCGATAGTCTATGGATGATGGGGAGGGTCACTTGTGGCTATGTGACCTTATAGCTCAGGGTACCATTTAGTGGAACCCCATTCAGGATGTTAAAAGAAGGAACATGTTTAATCATATTAAATAATAATATATATAACATGGTATCAATTGATAATTGAATAATATGAAATTTTATATCAATATAAATCAATACATAAATATTTTTCAAGTATAATAGTTGAGACAACATCACCTGGCATACATATTCCCATAATGGATTTGGTTCAATCCTTGTCCCAATATAACACATCTCATGAGACAAAAACATTTCCTAATAAATTGGAGGGATATATAATTATTATCCCACCAATAACATTAATTTAATTTTCATTCATATTTTTTCAACATAAAGAAATAAATCATAGGGGATAAACATAAAAATAACCCATGGAAAGAAAATGGTTTACAAAATGTTACCTCATATAAAAATCAATGTAAATTTTACAGTGAATGAATTTCAAAAATTAGAATAAGGAATGTATTACCCCATAAAAGAAAGGGAGAGAAAAAAATTTATATATATAATACACATATATATATATATATATTTTAATCACCCCATAACATTATAAATTGTTTTAATTAATGAACATAAATACATTTAAAAAGATAAAAAAATCTTGTTGTAAATAACCATGCCATTATAAAAATCCCTTTTGAAAATATATAATTCAAAAAATATTATGGGAATACATTTATTTTAAAGTATCCATGGAATGTTATAAATTAATCTTCATGGAAAATAATGGTCGTGATGGTGGTAAATTTTATCTATGTCGTTCACATTAAAAAAGATTCATTTTCATATTTTCTGTAAAAGTTAAAAAGTGACTTGTTCATAAAATTATAAGATGATTCCTTTTAAAAAGTTTTTTAGGAAATAAAAAATGGGATAAAATGAATTTTAACAATAAAATTTTAATAGAAAAACATTTTTTATATTTTAATAGAAAACACAGATATATAAGAAAAACAAATTTCAACCCAAGTGTAAAATGGTAATGGATTTTCATAAAAACAAGTTATCAGTTATTTTAAGTAACAAATAGAGGAAATTAAAACTATTAAATAAAAATTTCTTGAGTAAAATTGGATAAGAAAAATAAGGGGTTTTATTATAGGATAATTTGATAATTTCTGATAATGGAAATTTAGGAATAAATAATTCTCAAATAAAATGACATCGAAACTTGAACTATTATTACTTTGGTAAATTATGAATCATAACTCCAATATTTGAATTAGATGAATTATAACTAAAAATATAATGTAGTATTAATTATTCCCAATATAATACATAATTGGGAAGTATAAACACCAAAAAAAAGAAATTAGGTTCATAAAAACATGTGTCCCAAAGAAGGATGTTTTGAGACGAAACCCTTATCTTTAGTCTAGGGTTGTTGTGTTTGTGTTTTAAATAAAGTATAATAAAATTATATAAATTTTATCTTAATTATATTTTCTAGGTTTAATCATTTATACTTAAACCATTTACTTAATTTATTTTAATGGAATATTTAATTTCATAATTAGTTATTTCTACATTGAGTGTTTTGAGGATGCTCATTTCATAATTTCAAAATGGCATCAGTGTGTTTACCATTGGTAATGGGGCCATTGTTCCATCCTCTATAGAATATTATTCATGGAATAATTATTATTTTTATAAATAAATTAATATTCTAAAAATAACTATGAATTTTCAATATGAAAAATGAACTAATTTATAATCATGGGGACAGTAGGTCATACGTATGTAAGTGTAACATTTTCATTTTCAACAATCATTATGGAAATATAAAAATACTTATTTTATATTTATAAAATGAGACTAATATCATAAATATCATTTTATTTCATCAAATATCATAAAATATACCATCCAAGTGATGCATTAATAAAAAATAATTACCTCTCTCCACGTGCTAGTAGTCTCCATACACATGAATGAAGTTATCATTTATTCAATGGATGGTAAGGAAAGAAATTAAATTACATATTCATTTTAAATAATGATTAATATTTCATTACAAATTCACAAACACATTTTCTTTTATTAAATGAAAGGTTGTAGAACCTGCAATATACAATTAAGGAGGTCAAAATTAATAAATTCCCTAGCTATATTCCTAAATAATAATGGTAACTTAGCAGGTAAATGAACCAATACTATGGAAAATGAGAAACTCATCCTCTTTAGATGATATAGATTCAAGAATTTCATCCAAGGTACGTTGGATCAATGGTTTCAGTTCCCATTTGAGAGGGGTGAGATGATTATTGTTCCTTCCCATAACATAACAATATATTAATATATGAAAGTTAATTATAATATTATATCATCATGTTTAATAAATATTTTATGTAATTGGAATAATAAATAAATTTAAATTCTTAGTTAACGATGTCACTTCTTCCTTAGACAACTTCTTTACGTATACACCAATTCCTTTATAGGTTGCCTTTTGAATCAAACCAAGACTTTTATGATGATGGAATGTTAATATGAAATCTAATTTTTTAGTTAATATTTGAACCAATGTGTTTTGGAATTGTGGAAGGTATATGATAGGGGTAGTGTTTCATAGGTTGGAGAGAGGGCACATTTTCAATTTTGGAGAAAACATAATTTCACCAGATTTTTCTCTTCACACAAGGATAAAAGAGATACTATTTTATAACCATATAAATGAAAAGGTCAAAATATGATAATAAAATAGTAGTTAGATGTGTTTTAGGTAATTTTTAACTATTACAATTTTATTCTATTCCCCAGTAAACCCATTTTAAACTGAACAATGATAAATTATTTTTACTATTTTCACAATTCAATAGTGTAAAAAAATAGTTAAAATTATTAGATAATATAAATTGTTATTATTCAAAATATGGAATCAAATTTTAACAATTAAAATAACAATAATGGAATAATTTAATTTAAAATTAAATCCATAGACACGACCAAAAATGGTTTTCTAAGAAATGAATTTTTTAATAATAAGTTGATCTTATAATTTCTATTGGACAATTAATAAAATTTAAGTTAGTTAATATTAATATATATATATATATATATATATAATTTTTAAATTTCATTTAAATATTAATAATTATGTGTTATTTTAATTAATTTAAATGGAGAAAAATTCGGCTCTTTAAAAATGTTTTCAAGAAAATGTGTTTTCAGAACAAGAATAAACTTATAATAAAATATAGTATAAGGATGATTTAAATTTAATTAATTGGACATTAAATAACTAAATAATACTTATTTTAATTTAAAATAAAATTTATTTAATAATTGTATAATTTTATTAAAAATAAATGAAAATTTAAAAAAAATATGCATCTTTTACTTTTCCATAAAAAAATTAATATTTTTCGAAAAATCCTAGAAGGTTGCCCTATATTAATAATAATATGCATATTTAAAAAATATCCATTTATCAAATATAATTTATAAAACTGGAATAAAATAACTATATCATTTTCCCAGAAAAAAATCATTTTTTGAAGAAAATATATTTTCATTTAAAAAATTTATTTACATAAAAGTGAGTGACTAGTTAAATTGAAATTCTAAATAAATTTATATTGAGTAATAACATTATATATATTTCATAAATTAGTTAATCTTATTCATACCCAAAATTTAACATCTAGGTTAAAACATTCATATTTAAATAATAATATTTTAATAATATTTTGATGTGTTATTGAACATAGTTTTTACTATTAAATATTTTACCAATAACTGAGTTGTTTTTAAAATATTAGGGTCTTTCACCTATCTCTCAATATAACATATTATAGACTACCATATAAGACTTAAGATTCCAATACTTTTCAAGTTTTGTTAGACTTATTATATATCAAATTAATTTATTCTATATATCCATGAGACCTCTAGATAAAACAATACCACTAAATTCCTTTAGTAAACATCATCGAAAAAATCCAATTTTAATTATGGTGATACATGGGAGTAATAATCAAAATTCTTAACTCTTTGAATAATATATTCAGAGCACATTACTATACATACTTGATTTTTTTGATGTTAGTAACTGTTATTTCCTACTATGAAATAATTATATTTTTATGATCATTGTCATCCTTGTATATAATTCCATTAATATATTTCCTTTAGATATTTTGGTAACAAAAGTAAATGTTATTTTCAATAGTTATCTAGGAATGATATTCATAATTTTTCGGTTATAATGATAAATCACTATTTATGTAATTCAATTGAAATATGTATTTTCACAATTGAACTTCATGATGGCCAGAAATATTCCCACTATGTTCTTAGAAACTATATTGTCTTTATAATATCATGATACTATTAAAAGACTTATTTTTGTTTGAAAATAATACTTATTTGCATTATTTAAAATATTTAACACATATTCGATTATATCTATAATATATATGGTATTATATGTGTTTAAACCAATTTCATGAAAATAATATTATTATTTAAAATATTCCATTGATTGGGGGATCAAATTTTATATATATTAATAAACATATTGGATAAAATATTTATTATAAAACATTTTTTATACTCATCATTTTCTAAAAAAATTATTGAATGAAATTAATCTTAAACCATGTATCTTGAATCTATAATCACTTATAGTATATAAAAATATTGATAATAACTAGCATCCCTTATCATATAATAGAATAATATATGAATACTTACATACTTTATTTTTTATTCTTATAGGCTTGATATATTATGTGGTGTTTAATTAAAGGATTTAACAACCCTGTATTTCATAATTTTAACACATTCTACAAGATCCTAAAATAATTACTTGATTTTCTAAATCCAATATATTTAGAAAATACGTAATTTATTTATTTGTTATCATATAGAATTAATAAAAGAAAAAATGGTTTCTATAACACCAATACATGACATGGACTTTCCATGGGGCTTTATAGACCATCTTTAGTTATCTAGGAAAATTAGTTCATTGGGAATCAATTTCCTTCCATCTTGACTTAACCTTTATGTTATAAATACCTTGTATACAAATTTTAGGAATCATTATTTTTACATTCCATGTAAAATTAATTCATTCAGTTTGAACATTTACCCACATACACAAACAATATAGTACCAAAAACCTAGAATATCATGCAATGTTCAAATATCCTAATAAAATTGACAAAAATTGAGGAAACTCTAATTGAATTCACTAAAAATTTTAGAACTTTTTAATGAGAATAAATTATAAATCCATAATATTTATTAATGGAGAAATTTAGTCTCACAATGTTTATATTGTAATCAATCACATTTAATATATGAGTGGAGACTACAATTCCTTAAAAATTTTCCAACTATATTCTTTGAATTGGTAGATAAATATTTTTATAATTATTATAATCATATAGATTCACATGTTGAACAATTTTGACAATTTTATAATTAGGAATGGTCTCTCAAACATTTATAATTTTTATATTATATTAAGAAAAAATCTTATTCAATCTAATAAGTTTCTTACAATAAGACTTATATTATTCATTTTTTTAACACAAAGACAAGTTGGATATTTATGGAGATTTTTATATATAATAAAATCTTTTATCATATAAGTATCATGTTTTAAATACATTTAAGAATTATTTTTATTAAATTTATTAAATATAAAACGGTAACCCATTTTTAAAATACATCACACCCCTTATTAGGTTGGGATCTATATTTCTATATTACCAAAAGGTGTAATGTATGTAAATAAAAATAAAATTTATCTAGTAGACTATCAAGTCAAAAATATTATATATGACTCTTGGATAGTTTAGTGGAAAAATATTTGGCCAAACCATTGTAAGGATTAACTAAACTCAATTCCTCTAGTATCCTAATGAGTACGATTTCTTAGATAAGTGTAACACTACAAAAATTACTTAAATGAGCCATCTAATATACACTTTCACCTAATTATATGATTTTAGGAAATAAGAAAATATTTTTTAAACAAAATATTTCATTACCTACATGCTTTAATGATTGAGGTCATGAAAATTGACACTTTTAAAGGCTTCAAACACTTGTTATTTTTATGTTGGATTTAATCTCACCATATTATCTTGAATATCCCATTTACAAGAAAGTATTCTTATATTTAATTAGTTTATAATCCAATTCTTTCATCCATATTAATTTATCCACACCATGTTGATGTGTAAATCTTGACATAGAATAATGTAAATATTATTAACTTAATATAAAATACAACTATATTTTTACATATCAAGATGTATCCCCAATGTAAATTAAATAACATTCTTTTATGTAAACTATAAATATAATATTAAATTATGAATCCATATAAGAGTAATGCTAGAGTTATTTATATCCAACCACAATATTTCTAGACAAGGGGTATGCAAGAAGTTTAGTGAGTAGTGCATCCGTAATTCCTTCTACCCAAGGACACATTACTCCAAGGGCACCTCAATTAATTAATAATTCTAAAATCAAATTTTTATATTTTATAATTGACTAATTTATTCTATATACCAACCTAGAACTGCCCAATGTTAGAGTAGAATAAAAGTAAATCAATTATTATACCTGGCATGTAACTTCATAAAACAATGTATGAGAAAATAGAAGTTGTTTGTAATTAAATAAAAATTATATATCAAAATTGAAAATATTAAAATTATATCCATGAATAAAGTGGTGAATAAATAAATAAAGAAACAATTTATTTATTTATAAAAGAGAGAATTAATCTGTGAAAATTATATATATATATATATATAATAAACACATTAATATTTCATAACATATAAAGTTTAAGAATTAACATTTATTCAACATTATCATTTAACTTTTTTATTTTCATGGTTTTAAAATAAAATATATCATATTAAAAAATATTATATATTTTTTTAATACTATTACTATTGAATAATAAATATTTCAAATTTTATATAATCAATTTATATAAATTTAATATCACGCTTTTTATTATATTTATACAATTGATTTAATGAATATCCAAAAAAATGATATTAGGTTAAATGATTTTTATAATATTCTCTTAATCAAATAATTATTTACTATTATATATGAAATATTAAAAACAAAATGAAACCACGTTTATATTTTTCAATTATAATTTTTTAAATATTATATATTTTATTTATGATGTAAATCCACTTTCAATCCTTGATCAAATATACCAAAACATGTTTACTACATTTTAAACCCCCATGCATGTTAAGGTTTGTATGAATTTAAAAAATATATAATACATTAAAAATAACTCCAAATTTTTTTTACTATTATAAAGCTCGTGTTTTTTTGGGTTCAATGAAAATTCAATACATCAAGACCATTTTAGTGGTCATTTTGATTGTTCTTGGTGATTCTTCATTACATTTTGGGTTCTATATGACTTTTTTGGCAGTTTTCAATTTATGTATAAATATCTTCAAGTGAGAAAACATTCTCAGATACATTATTCTATTGTTTCAGTAGTTATAATTGAATAAAATTGTATACCCAACTATGGAATAGTGGTTTTTTATATAATAATCTGTTTTAAATGATATTCAAGATATTCCTAATATGGTAATATGTAAGATAATATGATTTTCAAGAAAAATATATAAACCAAATGACACATATTCAATTATAAATTTGTATGGTCTAAGTGTTTAATGAACCAAACCACTCATTTTGAATGGGCCTATATCATGGTTTGTAGTATAATAATTTTCTTGAATCGTCACTCATCAAAAGATCTGATAACGCATTAGATGATTTTATCTAATAACAACAAATTTATATGAATTCCTTCCCTTATATTTACACATAGAACATGAAATCCATATGAATCGATCAAAGAACTCAATTGTCCCATAAATTTTTTCATGCAACTCATTGCATCAAAAAAAAATCTACTATGTGGAGAAACACAATTCACCACCTATCATGCTTGAGAAAATTCAAGAAATTTTTATATATTGAACCATTTTTAAGATACAATTCAATTATTTTAGATGGTTGTCTAACATCGTAGACATAATATAATAATTACTCTAAAACCTGATAAATCTTAGCTTTTATCTTTATAGTTTGAAAGGATATAAATAATGAAAAATATAAAATACATACATTAGACAAGATTATATTGTTGATAAAATATCTTCATGAGTATTTGTTTGACATTACTATAAGGTAACCAAATGACTCCTTTCACTGAAGGTATCCACATTTCAAGGGAATCACCAATTTCTTTGATAGGATCCCACTAAATAAACAATCTACTAGATCCTTAAAAATAATGGAAGGAAAGAAAATAGAGAGATATAACATTTTATCCAATGGGTTTATATTATTGAATCACACGGTCAAATCAAACAACAAGTGCCTTCTTATAAAGGTCACTCAAGGAAACTCCTTGAAAGCTCAATATTTATCTTATCAAATGAAACATTTCCTAAGTTACCTAAATTTTAAAGCCCTTTTTAATATGTGAATCATTAATATTTAAAAAATAACAATTTTTTAAGGACATTAAAACTCTATATAATCATTAATATAGGGTTATTAGAATGTATAATGATATAATTGTATAGGATATAAGGGATAGACCATGTGATATCACATAATTTAACAATTACCAAGTGTAATACCATGGTATTGTGACTATAATTATGTCTTGGTGGATACTATCATAGTTCATGATGTGATCTAAACCACTATGTCATGGTTATACTTATAGTGCATAATATATATATATATATATCATTAAAGACATTCTGTATGAACCTATTGGGGGAATATTTCTAATACCAATATTATATATATTTATTTATACAACTTTTGGGATTATTGTTTAACTTTTCATGTGTGAAATTAGTTCCATGTGTTGAGTTTCAAATATCATAATATACCAATATATTGAGGATTTTTTAGTAATTTTTATTATTGTTTTACTACCAATTTTTTCTATATATATTATGTACCATTACATTGTAATAAATGTATAAAATATGGTTTAAGAATATAAATTTTTCCATGAATACATTATAAATAATTTTTTTGGTTTTTTATATGTTAGTTTTTTTTACATGATTAAATCCATCCACTATATGATTTTAAACCCATTGTTATAGTAACCAACCATAAAAATATTGAATGTGGGATTGGGATGTCATTATATAAATCACATCACTTACTAAAGGGGATTTCTTATGTAGTTTTTTTATAATATCAACCAAAAATATTTAACATAAACTTGAAATAATTTTTTTTATATTTAATATCAATCTCTATACATTACATTAAAATGGATGCTGATAGGTTCATCCCTAAAAATCATTGAAAAACATCATTGGATCAGATTCATTTTACCTATTTTATATGAAAAAAAACTATAGATGTAAGATCACCCAAAAAAACCTAAAAATATATGATTAATGCCTATAAATATCATTAAATATCTAGTACAAGTTCTTTAATGATCCATTCACATATTGATGATATTCTTTACTCCCTTTCATAATTATCTTTAAAACCTATTATAGTCTGTATAAAAACTAATATTTAACAATTTGTTTTCTATCTCAAATGAAATCTATTATATATTACGTTGTATTTACTATCATTGTCAAATATAGCTACTTAAATGGTTCCATGAGGACTTCCTAAAAAATATTAATAATGTAACACATCTATATAAGGATTTTAATTATCACCCTTGTTTGTCTCAGATTTAGGGGATGTTGGGTGTCCTTTCTAGAGGAATATCATTCAATAAAAATATATTAAAAATAAAAGGAAAATTGGGTAAAGTGTCCCATTGTGTTTTTGTTCTTACATAGAATTTAAGAAATTAATACATTATGAATAAAATATCTTTATTGTTATTTTACTCATTCCTAGAAAATATATAGTCATATGTCACCATAAATCTTAGTTGTATTGATATGATTATCCTCTTGTGATTTTTTTTAGTATTGAATATTTATAGACTATAATATTTTTCAGAAATCCATCAATATAAATAAATATATAAATATAAATAATTAATCTAAAAATATTATAAAACTGTTTCTGGAAAATTATATATATTAGTAAAAAAAATTAAAAAAATTATTCCATCCCTTTACACATTCTCTTGGAATGGTTTTAATTTTTTCTATAATATAGCATTTCCCGATTATCATTTGAAAAATATAATTGATTTATAAAAATAAAATAATGAAATGAGACTCTAATTTTGAGATATATATTATCAAGTATTTGTTATTTTTTAAAAAATTCTATGAATGTTGTTTAAATAAAAATAATAACATATTTATACTGAACCCATATTGTTTTCTTGAATTATTCTAACTTTAAAAATATATTTATCAGAACAGTTTTGGTGGATTTAAAAAAAATTCCATAGACAAATAGTTCCACAAAAAGAATTTAATGCAAGTTAAATTTTGTAAACTGAATATTTGTTATCTACATTTTTATAATTTATAATGATATCTTGTTTCTTTATTCCACTATATGATAAACCAATATCTATACACATCTTAACCTAACAAATTTTTTATTATAATAATCTATATACCTTTTAACTATTTGAAATTTTATTAGATCAATTTCAGTATAAATAGACACATGAAAATATTCAATTATACCTTACACTAGTAATCCCATAATAACTTAAAAAAATTAAATGTGAAAGTGAATATATGTGATTTTTTTTTGAAAATCATGTATCAAACGTTAATAATATCCTACTAGACAAAGAAAACTATAAATCACAAGAACATTTTTTGAGGTTTCCTATTACAATAATATTAAATCATATTTTGATCAACTAATATAATATCTTAATAATCCATATTAAGAATCAATAAAGACACCTAATCAAAAAGTGTCACATATTTATATTTTAAAGATGGTAATTTTCCATTATAGTTGAAGTATCAATATTTTGGTTTCATTCATTGTATTCATTGAATGAGGAATATATAATAATATCTTCAACTAAACCAATTATGAAGATATAAACTAATTTATTAGTAAACATGTTTAAAAAATATATGAAAACAAATTTTTAAATTCATAACCGAAAAGGTATAATTTTTGAAATGTTTCTAAGACAATTACAATTTTATTTTGAGTATGTAAAGAATTTTTATATTTTTTAGTTACCATGGATGGATAGAGTGGTATTTTTAGTAAATTTTTCAAATTTCTTCATTGATATTGGAGTTTCCATTTCAGTTTAATAGATCACTATTGGGTGATAATCGAGGGATAGTTATATTGTTATTCATTAATCCATGTTATTTTATTCATTTTATCATAACATGTTGTATAATCCATTTAGTAAATTTCATATTAAAGTTTCTAATTGTGTGAATCATTATTATTTTAATATTAAATATAATTTCTTATCATTATTAAAATTAATTCAAAATCAATTTAGTTTAATGTTTTAAAAATAAATCACATCCTAACGATCTCAATTGTGTGATTATTGTTTTTTAGGACTCCTTATTAAATTTACAACATATCATTAGAAGTAAGCCTTGGAAAATCATGCCATTTGAAGGGTCATATGATCCACATAGGAAGGTCCAATGAATCTATAATAAAACTAGACTAGCCCCGAAGATTGAATTTCTAGGATACCTCCAGAAGTCCAAATAATTTTATTCTCCAAAAAAATCAGGGTCTAATATTATACATCTTCGATAAAAATTTCATGGCCCAAATCCACGAAAACGGTCCCCAACTGATGTTTTGAAGTCTATCCCACCATTCTATATATGAATTGAAATCAGTACATAATTATTGATTTTTATACTGATATATACATCAATTAGAGAATATATTTTATAGTGTGAAATAGAATACATTTAATGCCTATTTTTTGAAGAATATCATTTTATTTTAGGGTATCTTCCAATAGAAAAATTCATTCACATTCCATCCTTCGAAAAGTGGTGATAAAAATAGACAGCTACACATTGTTCAATCAAACCAGCATAACTTTGGATATATAAATCCAATGGATGAAAACTTTTCAGAGTATACATATAACATCAATATCTATAACTTGTAAGAAGATAATATCTCGATATTCAGCTTTTTGGTTGTCCAAATTGTTGTGCCGAGTAGAGGGTCATATTAGGAATGAAAACAGTTCACCGCCATGAGCTATAAATGAATTACTCTCCTCTCCTTGCATGGGGATGGAATTTCAGAGTTGAAAAAGATAAACTGGCATGAATAAATCCTTTCCAAATGACTTTTAGGACCATCCAAACTCATGTTTTAACTTGAGATACCCTTCCTCCTCTCTTTTTTTCTTGTTCCCTTTCGTTCATTTTCCTTTTTGATTTTGTAAGTTTTTTGTTGTGCTTTTGTTTCAGTATTAATGAATGTTTCCTCATTTTAGAGACCCAAAGCATGAATTACATAGACATTACATTACTTTTGTGTAATACTTAATACATGACAAAAACATATGCCCAAAGACATTATTAGTTTAATGTATTTGGAAACATGGAACATAATCATCTAATCAAGGAGAAATATCTTCAACATCCCCCACAAAGATCTTTCCCTTTGGTTTTCTTACCTAAAACCTTTAATTATTTCCTGGGGAAAAGAAAACATAAAAAGGGTGAGCTCAAATTCTCAGTAAGGGTAAACATGGAGAACATAAAACAATCCATGAAAATTTGATCCTAAGAACATGAACATAAAACAACAAAATCATAGTAATGATATAAATATTGGCAGTTCATAAGGAATATATCAAAATGTAACATTAACCATGATAAAATAGCATGGGAATAAAACATATAATTTTGGAAACCATTAATCACATGTTATGATTTCCATAGTAGCCAAGGCATTTCTTCCAAGACCATCATAGTGGACCAAGTCCATTACTGAATCGGGTTTACTTGTTGTTCCAGCCCTATATTACTGAACCCGATTCACTTGCCATTCCAGAAATGTATATCTCATGAAATATAAATCATTACCCAATGTGTTGGAGGGATATATAGGTCCCACCCATCTTATAATGAAAGCATTCTTACGTGTGCCACAAAATAAACATAAATCGTTCATCATAACCCAAATAATAAAATGGGTTTCAAAAACATTATCCCATCATAACATAATAAATATAAAAAAATGGATATCAATTAATCCTAAGAAAAATCAAACTATCTAAATAATAGAGTCATTATTATTGATACTTAACCGTATTAAATAATTTCATCATATATGGAAAGTTGTTTTAACAAAACCCTGGAAATGAATTCTTGAGGAAAATATCCTTTCTTCTTCCAAATCATTTTCTTTTCTCAAAATGACATGGAATTTAAAAGAAAATAATTTTTTTGAAACTAATCATTAAATATTGTAGAGTAATATTTATGTAAATAAGGTGTTATGAAATTGTAAAAATCCATTCATTCCATATAAGTTAAAAAACATTCTCTTTGTACTTTTAACGGAAAAGTCAAAAAGTACCACGTATGGTGAACAAAAGGAAATTTCCTTCCATAACACAAAGTAAAAGTAGAAAAGGGGTAAACAAGGAATTAAAAATACATGGAAGAATATTAAACACTTTATGAAAACATTTTTATGGACATGGATGAAAAAAATAACCCTAGTAATACTTACGTATAAGTAATCCTGGATAAAATTGAGATTGAAAAATTATCCCTTACCTTATGTCCAATTTCTTTCGTATGTGTCTGAGACTCCAATATAGTGGGTTTAAATATATTTTTAAATTTTAAAAGAACTTTAATAACATTTATGCTAGCATATATGATTCATTTATGACTTTATATTACCCATTCATTTGTCAATTTCATGTTAAAGTCGTGTTTTGGGTAAAATTGTTCCATTTATCGTACGTGTTTGGACTTATTGTTCTTGATATTATTATTACTTATATCATGATTTAAATACTTCCATAATGTAAATAAATGACTTATATATCATATATATTCAGTATATATATATATATATAATAGATAGATAAATGAAAATAAAATACACCATTTAGGGAGACGGTAGACCGTACGTACTCATGAACGATGTTTTCATTTCCTTATTGAATTGAATGGATGTAAGTAGATGAAATATATATATATATTTCCAGTAACATTATTATGTCATATATTTCATGATTATTTATTATATATATACTTTATAATCATTCTTGAATGGTTAACATGGATAATGAATCTCATCGCATTGTGGAGACGGTAATCCGTACATACGCACGAGCGATGATATCATTCCCATAATTATTGAATGTTATTGGAGAGGATGATAGAATATATCATAATTAGTATCATGTTATAATAATTATATATAGTTATTCTTTACACCATTATACCCATCCATGTAAGGTGGTGGTGCAAAACAGATTACACCACGGCGTGGAGATGGTATTCCGTACGTACGCATGCACGGTGATTACATTTTCTGTAAGATGGATAGAAGTTGAAATATGGTTGTTTCATATTTATAATAACATATCATCATATTGGTGATACTGATGTTATTACTTTATTATGAAATAGAAAAATAAGAGGAAGTAGAAGAAGAAATGAATTTGAAGGAATCGGTAAGGGATATTACCTCTTCTTCGACATGAATCTTCTAAACCTACTCTCAGGGCACTAAATTTGGCCTTTGAAGAATACCAGAACCTCTATAATGTTTCTAGGGAAGTGTATAATAAAACTTGTCAGGTTTTTGCCAAGCATAAGGGCTCAAAATGGTGTGATGAGGAGAGAGGGGAGGTTCCCTTTTTTAGTGGAGGAGAGCGGCAGCTTTGGAAACATAAGAAATATTGATTTATAATAAATTCAAACCCCACTTATAATCCTAAAAAAATGACTCGAATATGAATATTATATGAGATAGGGTTGTAATATCATCAACCAAAAAAATGTAGACATGTTGGGAAATTATTTTAAACCTTATCAACTTGATTTATCATTATTTAATCTATTTAATTTTATTTGTGGTAATAATATTCTAAATTTTAAATTGTTATAAATAATTACTTATGTATTGTAAATATTCCATAATTGTATACTTTATGACATTTTAGACCATATAAATTTCAATTTATAATTTTTAAAAAATTGTGTGATTTTGAAACAATATTATAATATGTTATTTTTATAAACTAACAATAGTGTCAATTTTGAAACTATTCATTTATTTGAATTTAAATGAAATACACACAAAATATATGTTTGAAATAAAGGATTTAATATATTAAAAACATGTAATATTTATCTTAAAAATTCGTTGATCACGTTAAATAGTTCATATAATATTTATTTTAATATTTTTAAAACCATTTATTTGATATTTAAATCAATAAAATAATTTCAACATCACTATTGTATCATATTTAATGATAATTATTTAATCCCTAAAATTTTTAAATAAATTCACATGATGTAGATAATTTTATTAGCGTTTTGGATACTATTCATGATCGATGTTTTATGAGGTTTATCAAAAAATTAAAATTATTACACTTATAAGATATAAGAGAGTGACTTGTTGTCACTGTCTTTGGTTTTAAAAATTATTATATACTTTTCATGGTCCAAAGTCCATGAAATGAATCTAGTCCGACCCTTAGGTGATATGGGTCTACTTTTATTCATCAAATAGAATTTTTGACGGTGTTAGGGTACTATTAAAATCATATTTTAACCCTTAATTACCCGATTTACCATTAACTGTAGTAAATAAAAATTACTGTACTTACTATTCCTAATATAAAAAATATATAAGTATCCTATTAACATAATTTGGACTCACTTATCCAAATATGGAATCCATTTTTCAAAATTCCAAACACAGAAGTTGCAGTAATTAATTTTAAATTAATCTCGTTGTTAAGAAAATGAGTTTTAGAAGTTAAAACATTGTCAAAGATTGAAATGTTTTTACCTATGAATTCAATGTAAAATTAATGATAATGACTTAAATTATATTAAATTGTAAAAATATATTCTATTTATACATTAAAGCCATTAATTATTATAATTTAACTATATAAATTATCTCGATTAAAAAAGTTTTTTTAATTAAAATGTATCGTATTTTTACTATTCATCAAAATATGAAAGTCAACAGAAAAATATTAATAAATTATCCAAAGTAAATTTTTATATCCTTATTGAAATAAATAATTTTATTCCATCAAATTGAACTGATAAATATGTCAAAAACTATATTTAAAGTATGTATTCCATCAAAAGGCGTCAAAACTGTATTTTTTGAAAAATACTTATTTTATACAAAAAATTGATTTTGTTTTCATATCTCATTCTATAAAATGTTTAAGATGAATTATAATGTTATAAAATTCAAAATTAAGTTAATATTATTCATAAAGACTAGTTCATAATATTATAATAATATATCATTGTGTAGTGATACTCGGTATTGTGTACAACACACGCTGTTGAGGAAGGTCGCTCTTGCGTGCAACACAACCCAAGAATAGTGTTTGCGTATACTACAATCTAATACGGTGTTGCATATAGAACAAGATAATCTTGGTTTAGTGTACAACACAATACATCAAATAAATTTCAAAGAATATTTCTCATAAAATTTCAGGGTGTTAAATTCTACCCCTTTAAAATGAATTTTGCCCTTGAAATTCATCGGGGTTATAAATTGTTTACTACATGAAAGTTTCTTTCATAGTAACCCAAATCGTAAAATATAATACCCAAACATAATTTTAGAAACTAATGTATGAAGCATAACAGTTACTCAAATTAACTCATCACTGGGTTTCCACATAGGAGAACATAGGTGAAAATATGGATATAGAAGAGAAATCTAACCATCAAGTTCTGATGGAGAGTGGAAGAGAAAATAGCTATGAAAAATCCAACAATCACAAAGCCATAAATTTCTAAAGTTCTATGGTACCATCTAATTCATCGAATATGAGGGTACTAGGACAACATTTTTGGTTTTCAAGATCATTTCACTAAAGTTGATGAATTTTTTCATAAGGATAAATACATAATTGATTTTAATGTAATATAGTTGTTGGTCATTCCATGAAAAATTTCCACTTCACCTCTTATTTAAAGAAATGAAGTTGAATTTTTACTTCTTGAAATGTTAGTAGATCATGCGATAGAATGATAGGTTATTCCATCTGTCTCAAAAAGTTAGAAAAAGTTATTAAATATACAGAAGTCCGTCTATGGTGAGATTAGCCGTATATGATTCCAAAAATGGACTTATACATCCACTATCATAACGCTTAATAAAATAAAACTAATTTCTACTAACCAGGGACTTCCTGTAGGCCAGTGTTAGGCAATAAAGACCTTTTGCACTTCAGTTGTGGGCTCTATTCCCGCAACCTTGTCTGACACGATGGGTTTTCGTCCATCCTGTAGGTTGTCCTTTTTCTAAAACATCACCATTATAACATTCTATAAATAATATCAAAAAAAATGTTATAGACTTAAAAAATACTATCTGATGTCCAACTTAATCCATTCCAATATTTAGGCTTATCAGAAATACTTCTATCCAATCTCATAGTATAATGTAAATGATTCCTAGAAATGTCATCTACCGAGCATGTGAATACCATCATTTATAATACGATATATCTTGTTGGTCACATTCCAAACATGTGAATACCTTAATCATTTATTCTCTTAAAAAATGAATACCCATTGAACCTTCATGAAAACATGAATGCTGTAAAAAGTTAACTCTATCAACATACCAAAATCCCACAATTTCTATATACTCAAACCATGATATCACTTTGTCCTTATATCAGTCATGAGCTCAATAATACTATCAAACAAATTGTTATCTCTTTATCCCTTCATTATGCACATATCATCTACTTTAAAAAAAAAATTCAATCACATTTCATGGTTAGCAGTACCATATAATTGTTGAAAACCACAATAAACCAATACATAGATATTCCAATATTCCATAATACTATAAATGAGATTCCACAACATCATTTTGGAATCCTGTTACAAAAAACATAATCATTCCACCACATCATTCTCATACTCATCATTGCAAATAGTTATTTCATGTGACATCCCATTGTCCTTTGCCTTAAGATGTTGTTGATATCGATCATCATTAACCCTTATATTAGGTCATTGGTTAGCATAATGCCCCATTTCCTTGCACATGTAGAATTTTAGTGTTGGTGGAGCATTCTATGTAATATTTTCTCTATTCACTTCATTAGAAACCCTTTTACCATTACTTCGGCACTCATCTACTCGATGACCTTCTTTTCCAAACATGAAACATTTTCTAGTACCTTTTATACAATCTCCACCATGATTCTTTCCACACTTTGAGCATTCAGAAACATTCACATTCTTTTCACCATAGTTCTGATATTTTTTCTTGAACTCCATCTTTTGTTTCTTGTCAAAACCATGAGATGGATATGTAACAACAACTTCCAGTTTTATGTTGATATCACAATGCACAGTGTATTCATAGGTACTGAAGTCTCTTATAGCTAATGCCCTTCGGAGACTTTGTTTTAAGACACTAAAGAATTGATCAACTTTACTTTCAGTTCGGATGATAAAGTTAGATTCATACCTTGCACGCCTAGTAAAATTCGCTTCATATATACCAACAGATTCATCAACCTTTTTCTTATGCTCAAGGAACTCATTTTCCATCTTTGTTCGAAGAATATGAGGTAAGTAATTATTGAAAAACAAGTTCTTGAACTCTTCCCATTCCATGGATTCAATTTCATCTTGGGTTGTAGTATTCTTAATTAGAGTCCACCACTAGTATGCTTCACCTTCTAACCAATAAATATCCAAAATGAATTTTTCATGCTCTTTATAGCGAAGTATGTAAAATATAATTTCAATGGTACTGATCCATTTTTCATAAACAAGTGTATCAAAAGACCCACTGAAATAAGGTGGGGGTTTCATCATGAAGGACTCAATAGAATATTTTTCTTTTCTATGCTCATTTGGAAGTATAGAATGATTTATAGCTTGTGTAAGTATAGAAATAAGATTTTTCACTCCATCTCACATAACATTTGGTTTTTCGGGAGGACAATTATTGTATCCTCCATTACATTGATCAACACAGTTCTTTTAGGTTCCAGGCATCATCAAAAACCCAAAAAAGAACATTGTGAGGGGAAAAATCATGCTAGGAAAACAACATAATAAAGGGGGAGTACCTTCAATATATAACATCATAGGTTTAACTCTAAGATCGTTACCATATTTTAAGGACAATAACCTTTATATATACTTAACCTTAGGGACATCCCTAGACATTCCTTAATAATATATCTAGGGATTTCACTATTGTTTTCACATCTTATTTTCCAAAGGATAACTAAACATTCGCTCTGATACCAACTGTAGATACCCAAATCTTGATATAAATATACATTACATTACTTTTTTGGAATACTTAATACAAGACAAAAACAAACTCCCAAAGACCGTATTAGTTTAATGTCTTTGGAATCACGGAACATAATCTTATAATCATGGTGAAAGATCTTCAACATCTCCCGTAAATATCTTCCCCTTTGGTTTTCTTACCTAAAACCTCTCTTTATATCCTGGGGAAAAAAAACATAAAAAGGGTGAGATTAAATTCTCAGCAAGGGTAAACATGGGGAACATAAAACAATCCTTGAACATTGGAAAGTAAGAACACGAACATAAAACATCAAAATAATGAGTAATGACATAAATCTTGGTAGTTCATAAGGAATAGATCATAACAGAACATTAACCATGATAACAAAGAATGGGAATAAAACATGTAATTGTGGAAACCATTAAGCACATGTTATGATTTCCATAGTATCCAAGGCATTACTGCCAAGACCATCAAAGTAGACAATGTCCATTATTGAACCAGGTTTACTTGTCGTTCCATCCATGTCAATCTCATGAGATATAAATCATTACCCAATGCATTGGAGGGAGATATAGGACACACCCATCTCATAATTAAACCATTCATACATGTACCACAAAATAAACATAAATCATTCATCATTACCCAAATAATAAAATGGGTTTCATAAACATCATCCCATCATAACATAATCCATATAAAAAAATGGATATCATTTCATCATAAGAAAAATCAAACCATGAAAATAATAGAGACATTATTTTTGAAACATAACCATCTTAAATAATGTCATCATAGATGTAAAATAGTTTTAATAAAACACATGAAATGAATTCTTGAGGAAAATATCCTTTCCTCTTCCAAATCATTTTATTTTCTCAAAATGACTTGAAATTTAAAAGAAAATAATTTTGTTGAAAGCAATCATGAAATATTGTAGAGTAATATTTATGTAAATATGGTGTTATGAAATCATAAAAATCTGTTCATCGTATACGTTAAAAAAGAATTCTCCTCATACTTTTAACAGAAAAGTCAAAAAGTACCATGTATGGTAAACAAAAGAATGATTCCTTCCATAACACAAAGTAAAAGTCAAAAAGGGGTAATCATGACTTTAAAAATACATGGAAGAATATTAAACAATTTGTGAAAATATTTTTATGGATATGGATGAAAAATATAACCCCATTAAACACTTATATATAAGCAATCCCGGATAAAATTAAGATTTCAAAATTATCCCTTACCTTATGTCAAATTTCTTTTGTATGTGGACGAGACTAATGTATAGTGGGTTTAGACATATTATTAACTTGTAACATAACCATAATAATATTTATTATATCATATATGATTCACATATGACTTTATATTACCTGTTCATTTTTCAATTTCATGTTAAAGCCGTGTTTTGTGTAAAATCATTTCATTTATCATACGTATTTGGACTCGTTGTTATTGATATTATTATTAATTATATCATGATTTACATACTTCCATAATGTAATAAAATAATTTATATACCATATATATTCAGTATATATATATAATATATAGATAAATGAAATGAAATACACCATTTATGGAGACGGTATACCATACGTACGCATGAACACTGTTTTTATTTCCTTATTGAATTTAATGGAAGTTAGTAAATGAAATATATATATATATATATATATATATCCCATAGAATTATTATGTCATATATTTCGTGATTATTTATTATATATATACTTTATAATCATTCTTGAATGGTTAACATGGTGAATGAATCTCATCGCATGGTGGAGACGGTAATCCGTACATATGCACGAGCAATGATATCAGTCCCATAATTATTGAATGGTATTGGAGAGGATGATAGAATATCTCATAATTAGTATCATGTTATAATAATAACATATAGTTATTCTTTACTCCATTATACCCATCCATGTAAGGAGGTGGTGGAAAACAGATTACACCAAGGCATGGAGACAGTATTACGTACGTACGCACACGCGGTGATTTCATTTTCTGTCGGATGGATAGAAGGTGAAATAGGGTTGTTTCATATTAATAATAACATATCATTATATGAGTGATATTTATGTTATCAATTTATTATTAAACAACAAAATAAAAGTAAGTATAAGAAGAAATGAATATAAAAGAATCGGTAAAGGATATTACGTCTTCTTCGACACGCCTCTTTTAAACCTCCTCTTATTGCACTAAAGTTTTTCTTTGAAGAAAACCAGGACCTCTAGAATGTTTCTAGGGAAGTGTAGAAGATAAATTCTTATGGTTTGGATGAGTTTGGTGGCTCAAAATGGTGTGAGGAGGAGAGGGAGGATATTTCCTTTTATAAGGGAGGAGTGGGGCACCCTTGGAAACATAAGAAATATTAATTTATAATAAATTCAAACCAAATTAAAAACCATAAAAAATTACTCAAATCTGAATATTAGATTAGATAGGGTTGGAATATCATCAAACAATAAAATTTATACATCATGGGAAATTATTGTAAACATTATCAATGATTTATCATTATTTTATCTGTTTAATTTTATTCATAGTAATACTATTCTAAATTTTAAATTGTTATAAATAATTAATTATGTGTTGTGAATCTTCAATAATTGTATACCGTATGAAATTTTCGACCATATAAATTTCAATTTAAAATTTTTAAATATTTTTGTGATTCTTAAACAATTTTACAATATGTTATTTTTATAAAATAACAATAGTGTCAATTTTGAAACTATTCATTAATTTGAATTTAAATAAAATCCACACCGAATATTTTTTCAAACTAAAAGATTTAAAATATTAATAATATGTCATATTTATCTATAAAATTCGTGGAGAACATTAAATATTTCATATAATATTTATTTTAATATTTTTAAAACAATTTATTTGATATTTCAATCAATCAAATAATTTCAACATCACTATTGTGTCATAATTAATTATAATTATTTAATCCCTAAAAATTATAAATAAATTAACATGATGTAGATGATTTTATTATCTTTCTGGATACTATTCATGTTCTAAGTTTTATGAATTTTATCACTAAATTAAATTATTACACTTATAAGATATAAGATAGTGACATGTTGTCACTTTCTTTGGTTTTAATAATAATTATATAATTTTCATGGTCCACAGTCCATGAAATGAATATATTTTGACCCTTAGATGATATGGTTCTACTTTTATTTATCCGAAAGAATTTTCTCAGGTGATAGGGTAATTTTATAATCTTATTTTTACCCTTAATTACATGATTTACCTTTAACTATAGTAAATAAAAATTATCGTAGTTACTATTCATAATATAAAATAAATAAAAGTAACCTATTAACATAATTTGAACCCACTGAATCCAAATATGGAATAAATTTTTCAAAATTCAAAACACAGAAGTTGTAGTAATTAATTTAAAATTAATCTCGTTGTTAAGAAAACGGGTTTTAAAAGTTAAAAAATTGTTAAAGATTGAAATGTTTTTACCTATGAATTCAATGTAAAATTAATTCTAGTGACTTTAATTATATTAAATTGTAAAAATATATTCTATTTATACTTTAAAACCATTCAATATTATAATTTAACCATATAAATTATCTCTATGGAAAATGTTTTTTAATTAAAATTTAGCGTATTTTTTACTATTCATCAAAATATGAAAGTTAATAGAAAAATATTAAAAAATTATCCAATGTAAATTTTTATATCCTTATTGAAATAAATAATTTTATTTCAACAAATTGAAATTTTAAATGTGTCAAAAAGTGGATTTAAATTTGGTGCGCCTTCAAAAGGTAGCAAAACTGCATTTTTTTTAAAAATACTTATTTTATCCGAAAAATTGATTTTGTTTTCAAATATCATTCTAGAAAATGTGTAAGATGAATTATATTGTAATAAATTTCAAATTTTTGTTAATACTATTCATAGCGGATAGTTCATAATATTATAATAATATATCATTGTTTAGTAAAACTCGGTATTCTATACAACACACACTGTTGAGGTAGGTCTCTCTTGCGTGCAACAAAAGTGAAGAATAGTGTTTGAGTATACTAAAAGTTAATATGGTGTTGTTTATAGAGCAAGCTAATCCTGGTGTAGCGTACAACACAAGATATTAAAAAAATTAAAAATAATATATCTCATAAAATTTCGTGGTGTTACATTCTTAATATATTATTATCATCTACCAATTGAATTTTAATATTAATTTTCATAAAATATTTTATGTCATGTTGAAAACCATCCTCTTATTTCACTTTCTCATTCAATCAAATGTTTTTTTGCCTATCTTAATATTTTGTGTGTGTGTGTGTTTGACACACTGCACTTTTATTTTCTGGTTATTTTTATTTTATTTTTAACTAATCACCATAAAATTTTCAACGAGATTAGGAACCAACTAAATTTATTATTAACTTTACCATTGGGGTGAGCCACAATTTGGGGATATTAACTGATTGAGATATTTTTCTTGATGAATATTCTTTACGTTAACATTGTGTTTGTTGAACTTAAAATGTCACGGATTAATGAAATGTTTTGATTAATATATGGATTTCATGGATTATTGGAACCATAAATACACAACCATAAACCTGGTTTAATTTATATTATAACCCTAGTTAACTTAAGTCTTATATTAAAACCTTAACACTTGGGTATTCCGATCAAAATTATCTTATGAAGTGGGTGTTAATTTATTGTAATATAATGCAAAGATCCATGATATCATAACCTTAAATCCTTAATTATTATCTCACCCCAATCTTTATAAAATTTCTAAATAAATATAAACCAATCAATCATATCATTTTACTGATGAAAACACCCCCCAATCAAATTAAAATCAATTAAAAAATTAATATTAAAAAGTATCATCATTTTGGATTCAAAGCGAGTGCCACTAAACACATTAAGAGAGCACCATACCCTTGAACGGTTGATAGGTGACAATCGACCATGCTTCAAATGGATGTGTTTCTAGGGACGGTTCATTAAATATTTAGTAGTTTTTGTTTTTGGTAAAAAAGACCCAAAAAAATTATAAAAAATAAACAAAAAAATAAAAAAACCCAAAGAAAATCTGACTTCCTTGTCCATCCAAATTTTCAATGAATTCCCCATGGCCTCCCGAAAAATTTGTCAAATTTGTTTGAGCTGAAAATCGACCAAACTCTTCACTGAATTATGAGAAACATTAGGGATAATGAAATCACTCCTGAACATGTCATTGTCTAACCAATTAAACTAAAAATTCCAATCCTATGTAATAAACCATTAAATAAATACCTACCCATGATATGAATTACCAACCCCTTGGATTAAAATCACCAAATATTAAGAATGGTTTCAAACTCCAATCAGGTTTGATTCATCTTCTACCTCATTTCCACAGGGCTAACTGGTGTGGATCCACATCATCATCTCAAAGAGTTCCAAGTAGTGTGATCTACTATAAAGACTCATGGGGTCTCTGAAGAACAAATCAAACATTAATTATTCCCATTATCTCTAGCTTAATTTTACATTTCATGCCTCTAATACCTCCCTCCTAGTCCCACAACCACATGGAATGACATGAAGATACTATTCATTGATAAATTCTTTCCTTCTTCCGGTACTTCTTCTATCCAAAAGGAAATAAGTGGTATCCATAAATTCCCTAATGAATCACTCCATGAGTATTGGGAGAGGTTCAAAAAGATTTTAGAAACATTCCCACACCACCAAATCCTTGACCAACTCTTGATCCAATACTTTTATGAGGGGTTATTGGCAATGGAGTGAATTGTCATTGATGCCTCAATTGGTGGTGCTATTATTGAAAAAACTCCAGCAACTACACAAGATCTCGTTAGAAATATGGATACAAACATGCAACAATTACATACTACAGCACATGATCATGAAAACTAGTCCAAGAGAATCAATCTATAGAGGCAAACAAGATGATCAAGTGGATGAGGTAACTTATAGGTCTTGTGAGACTACTAGTGATGACTGCCAAATCCCCAAACCCATCATCTTCAAAATATTGTTTTCTTAGACCTATTAAGAATTTTGGAAACTATTTCTCACCAGTTCATCCAAATGACACATGTCCATTACTTCAAGAGAATAAATTTGATTCAACCAGACCAATAGATCTCAATGAATAATATTCTCAGAGGAACTCCAACCCAAAACCATCAGGTAGGTTCATTGAAAACATCAATCGACCCCTACCTGAGCCCTTATCTTCTACCTTTAACCAAGTATTGTTGTGTGGTAATCCCATTTATCACCCCCCTCAATTCCCTCAACAAAATAAAACAAATTCCAATATGGTTAAGGTGGTGGTAACTTCTAATAACCTTATCCTTTTATTCCTCAACCTCAAAGGATCAATCCTCCACTTGCTTCTCTTGGATTCCACTATCCTAATGAGCCTTCCCAATTACCAACTAAATAATATAACATTCACAAGAGCCAAATTCAAAGTAATCACAATGAGGGGCATGCCGCTTCGTCCAAGTAGCCATGGAAAAGCATTGTGGAATATCTTGCATCCATTAACTATTCTATCCTTCAAAACATTAAAACTCAAATTGGCCAACATTCACCCCACCTTATCCAGTACAAACCATTGAAAAACTTCCCAAATCCCAACTCAACTATTTCCAAACCCCAAGGGTAATGTAAGTGAAATTTCAATTAGATCAGAAATAATAATTAAGAATCCTCATGATGGATCCTCAAATGATCCTTTTAATGTTGATCTTGAAAATGAAAAGAACAAAAATCCAAAAAAGGAACCTAAAACCACTCCTTCACCTCCTACCATTCCTCTATGGAACCCAATTTCCTTTCCTCATGGTGCCTCTAAGCAAAGGAATTCCATTAAACTTGATCCTGAAATGATTGACAATTTTTGACGTGTTTAAGTGAATATGCACCGTTAGATTCCATAAAACAAATTCCTATATATACCAAGTTTCTTAAAGAATTTTTCACCCATAAGAGACATGTTAGGACCATTGGGAATGTTTCAACCCAATAATCAATGTCAATGAAGTGCTGATATTTATGTACCTTAAAGGTTCCATAACAAATAGGGAGTTCCAACAATAATGATTCACTCATAGACCTTGGAGCCTCAATAAATTTCATGACCAAATAAATCTTCTCCAACCTTGGTGGAGGTCCCTTGCATCTAACAAGTGTTGTCATCCATTTATCCAATGGAATCACAACAAGTCCTGATAGAAAAATTTAGGATATCCTTGTCTTCATTAATGATATTATCTTTCCAAATGATTTCTATGTCCTTGACATAGAAGGTGAGATGACCTCTTATCGATATCCCCAAATTCTAGGAATACCATTCCTCCTAACAGTATGAACTAAGATAGATGCCCATGTGGGAATCCATGGAATTTTTTGACCAACTCATCAAGTTAAATATCATTCAAGCCAGGTGAAACCCATTAGAGAATCACTCTGCATTTTCAATCCATGCTTCTAAGGACACATCTGAGTGTCAATTAATCCCCATTTCATCATGTTCATCATGTTCTAATGATAGAGGAGCTTGTGATATTTGTACCATGATTAACCATACAATAAATGGGGAAGTTGATGTGGACCTCTCATTAATATACTCAATAAATCTATAGGATATTGAGAACTCTATTGAATCCCATATCAACTATGATGTCTACTTTTCCACCGTAGAATGTATTATGGAAAATGAATCAAAACCAACAGAAATCCCTTCTTCCCTTCCGTTGTTTTCTATCCCACATATGAAAGATGAGACTGATCTGAAACCACTTCCTGAACACTTGAAATATGCATTCGTCTTCAATGATAACTCTTTTCCTATCATCTTCTCTTCCACACATACTAAAAATGAGGAGTCCAAACTTGTTCAAGTGTTATAGGAAAACAAAGAAGTGTGAGGTTGGAACCTGGATGACATACCAGGAATCAACCCTAACCTTTTCAAGCATCACATCCATCTTGAGTAATCATCCAAACCAATCATACAACCACAAAGAAGACTCAATCCACTTGTAATTGAGGTAATTAGGGAAGAGATTATAAAGCTTCTCCAAGATCATATTATCTACCCAATTTATGATAGTGAATGGGTTAGTCTGATTCAAGTGGTACCTAATATTGTTGGGATAACTATTATCCCAAATGAACATGGATAGGTAGTCACAACTCAAGTGAAAAAAAGAGCATGTGTGCATTGATTATCATAAATTGAATATTTAAACACAAATAGATC
The DNA here is from genome assembly GCA_963277665.1 of Viscum album. Taxonomy (NCBI): domain Eukaryota; kingdom Viridiplantae; phylum Streptophyta; class Magnoliopsida; order Santalales; family Viscaceae; genus Viscum; species Viscum album. Next base: position 2,009,461,237 of record OY728121.1, on the reverse strand, counting down.
ACTACCTTATTCTTTTCCTTGATCAAATTCTAGAAAGATTAGCTATAAAGTCACAATATTGCTTTATTGATTGATACTCTGACTACTTCAAAATCCAAATCTCACATTAAGACCAAGAAAAGACAACTTTCACATACCCCTTTAGAACATATTAATATAAGAGAATTCCTTTTGGCCTTAGCAATTCTCCTGAAACATTCCAGAGGGTGTATGATGAGTATCATTTTTGAATTAATTGAGCATTTCATGGAGTTATTCATGGATAAATTTACCATTTATGGTGAATTATTTGAATCATGATTGTAATAACTCTCTCTGGTCTTAAAAAAGTGAGTCAAATTAAACCTTGTTCTAAATTATGAAAAATGTCACTTCATGTTTACTAATGGGATCTTTCTAGGGAACATAATTTCACAAAATTATATTCAAGTTAATCTTACCAAAATTGAGGTGATCTAATATCTTCCTGAACCCACAATAGTTCGACACATCCATTCATTCCTTGGAAATGTCTATTTCTGTTGGCGATTCATCCATAACATATGTAGTATTTCCCTCTCACTCAATCGAATACTCCAGTAGGATGTTACATTCCATTTCAAGGAGTCTTGTAAGAGATCCTTTATTGAACTCTAATATTCTATTACATCTTCCCCAAAAATTCAACCAATAGATTGGTTCTTACCCATTTATTTTATGTGTGATGCTTCTGATAGGGTCATTGGGGCCATTCTTGGTCAAATAAGAGAAAATATTCCTCATGTCATCTATTATGCCTCAAAAACATTGTATGAAACTCAATATCACTACACTTTCAATATAAAGGAACTTTTATCAATGGTTTTTTCATAGATAAATTCTAACCCAATATCTTAGGATCCAAAATCATCATCTTGACATACCATTCCTCTATAATGTTCCTACTCAAGAAAATTGATTCCAAAGTGAGGCTAATAAGATAGATCTTGACGCTCCAAGAGTTTGAAATTGTGATTAAAGATAGATGAATAAATGAAAACAATATGGATGATCACATGAGTATAATTTATAGTTCTTCTCAATCAGAAATCATTGATCATGAAATCCCCACTAAGAACCTTTCATCTCTCACCATAATGATACCATGGTATACCCCAAATATAAACTACTTGGTTTCTGGTGATTTTCATAATTTTTTTTCTCAAGAAAACAAAAATTGAAGCTGAAAAGTGATTCAAAATTCTATTTTTGGGATGATGATAAACTCTGGAAAACTAGGGCTGACATGGTAATTAAGAGATTTTTTTATGAATATGAACATTCCCCCATCTTATTTTTATTCCACTCACTTCCTAGAGGTGGCCACATTGGACCACAATGGACCCCCCCTGAAAGGTCGTATAATTTGGATTCTTCTCAACTTCACTCTTCGTGGCCTCACATGAGTTTTTTAAATCATATCCAAATTAATAAAATGTTGGCACAATTTCTAAAATATATAAAATTATCCAAAAGACTTTAATTTTTAGTGAGATATTCGATGTTTGGGGCATCAATTTCATGTGACCATTTTCACATTCCAATGGATTCTCATATATTATTCTAGAAATTGACTATGTTTCTAAGTGGGTCGAGTTGAAACCCACTATAAAAGATCATTCAAATACTATTAGTGAGTTCTTAAAATTCCATATTTTCCATCAATTTGGATCATTGTGTGCCTTGATAGGTAATTTAGGGACTCATTTTTATAATCATAACATGGAATCTATTTTGAAAAATAATGAGGTTGTACTTAAAAATTAAAATTAATATCATCACTAAACAAATGGAATGGTTGAAATTTCCAATTGAAAATTGAAAAGAGTACTTGATAGAATTGTAATGACCACCAAAAAAGACTAGCCTGAAAGACGTGGTGAAGTACTTTGGGCTTATCGAACTGCCTATAAAACAATAATTGGGATGTCTCCATTTAGTATAGTTTTTTGTTAAAGTGTGTCATTTACTAGTTGAAATCCTAAATAAGTCATTTTGGGCTATGAAAACATGTAACATTGATTTTTGAAAATTTGGTGAAGAATGATTATTTTATATGACTGAATTGGAGGAGGTTCAACTTCATTCCTATGAGAATTCCAATATCTACAAAGAAAAGGCCATGGTACTCCCTGATCAAAACATCCTACAAAAGGTATTTCATGAAGGTTAAAAGTTAATTTTTTTCAATTATTGCTTTTAACTTCACCGAGGTAAGCTTTATTATCATTGGGAACGTTGTTTTATTATTACTAATAATTACCAATTTGGTGTAATGAAATTCCAAGATCCCTCTTCCAAAAAGACATTCACAGTTAATGGACATTGTTTAAAGCATCACCATGAGAGGACACAAAATCTACGAACAAAATTTACTTCCATATCATCTATAACTTCTATAGTAGATACACCACTTGACTGGGATGATGACCCAAAAAAATCCAGACTATGGGGAATCTCTTTCCCTTTAAATCACTCTCCATATCTTATTATCTCTCCCTCTATCTTCTTCTTCCTATCTCTTTCATTTTTAGAACATTATTCATAAAACCCTTTCATTTCCCATTTATCATTTATGTGGTTTATTTATTTTAAAACAACACCCAAAAAATCAAAAAAAGTAAAAAAAGAGTCATACTAACTCACCACCCAATATTGAAATTTTCTCCAACCATTTTGGGGAGTCAAAAAGACATGTTTTCATCTCAAAAATTTTGTATTTTTCACATCAATTTGGATAAAGAATTTTTTTAGAATAATAAATTTTGAATGATCTATTTTTTATTATTAAAATGATTCTTCCTCGACCATTAGAAACAAAATTATATTTAATTACAAGGTCACTTACGAACATATTATGATTTTGTGAGTTTTCCCCCCAATTGTGAGTCTCAAGTTTCTGGACCATTGAGTTCAATTTCCTAATTTTGTGTGAATTAATATGATAGAGGTATTTTTGGAACCACATGAGAATAAAAATAGCTAAATAGCCTCCCATTAACCTTACATTAACTCTCCATTTGAATGCTCATTCCAACCTACGAAAATATTTTCATTGATAGTCACATTAAATCCCAATGTCTTCTCTCACCCAAAATCTACATGGAAATATAATGAATATTATATTGAAATTTAAGTGTAGGGGGAATGGATTTCATTTTGTGAATCCATTTATTAATTTTCAGTGTTTTATCATATGTTTGAGGGAAAGCATACTTTTTATTATGGGGATAGGTTGTCATTCAGTGGGTTTGGGAATGCTCATTCCAGCCTATGCAAATATTTTCATTAATAGTCACATTAAATCCCAATGTCTTTTCTCACCCAAAATCTACATGGAAATATAATAAATATTTTATTTAAATTTAAGTGTAGGGGGAATGGATTTCATTTTTTGAATCCATTTATTAATTTTCAGCGTGTTATCATATGTTTGAGGCAAAGTATACTTTTTATTGTGAGGAGAGGTTGTCATTCAGTGGGATTTGGGAATGGATATTCATTTAGGAAATTTTATTCATTCTATTGAAAATTATTCAAAAAATTAAGATGAAAGATCAAGAAAAAAAAAGAAAAAAAGGGTTCTATCTTAGGTAGGTCAAAAATCACTCTTCCTCAACCTTTGATCATGTTATCACTATTATAATTAGTGTCATGAAGATATAAAACATGGGATGAGAGATGAGTGTGAGATCGTTTTCAAGTTCAACTTTCGAAAAAAATTAAAAAGAAAAGAAAAAACACTTATGTCGTTTTTTGCTATCGACCGTTCAGGGGTCCTTTGCACTGCTAATGTGTATAGCGGCACTCGGGTAGAATCCTCAGTGATGATACATTTTAATAGTCAATTATTTTTTTGATTTTTATTTTTTTCAATGGGGGGGGTGGTTGTTTATAGAGATTAATTAAATTGATTAATCGATGATGTTTGATTGATTTAAAATTTTTATAAATTTTGTGTTGATTTTATTATAGGGGATTTAATCTTATGATAATACTGATCTTTTCTATATATTTCATTAAATTAACACCCACTTTACAAGACAATTTTTATCAGAATGCCCAAGTGTTAAGGATATAACCCAAGAAGTAACTTAAATAGGGTTCTAATCTCAATTAAAACATATTTATGGTAGTGTATTTATAGTTCCAATAATCCATGTAATCCACATGTTAAAAACATGTCATTAATTCATGACATTTGAAGTTAAATGTGCACAATGTTAACCTAAAAAATAGACAATTAGAAAAATCACTCAATCACTTCATATCACCAAATTATGACTCACACAAATGGTATATTTACTCATCCATTTAGAGGGTTATTAATTTTGTTGGAATTATTATGTTTATGGGTATAAAATAAAATAAAAATAACGGGATAATAAAGGAGTGGTGCGTCGAACACACACATGAAAGGTGGAGAGAAGTAAAATCACACTTTAGATTGAATGGGAATGTGAAATAAGGGAAGGGGTTTCATCTTGATTTAAACAATTTTTAGTGAATTAATATTTAAGAACAAAGGGTGGGTGATTAAAATAGAATATGAAGAAGAAAATTTCATTCAAATTGAAACAAAATTGAAAAAAACTTATGAGAATAAAATTTAAAACAAATACAAAGAAACACGAAAATAAAAGTGGAGGAGAGGTATCTATTATTGAAAAAAGATCAAGTAAGTCCTCCTAGGTCCTTAACAATGTTCTATTCATTCTAAACCTCCTCCTCGTGTGAGGTAATTCGAATCCCAGGTTAGGAGAAGAGGGGGAAGTATTTATATCCCAAGTTAAAACAAGTATGTCATTGGGAGAAATTTTGTTTTGTAAATATTTCATCTTCCCATCCCATAAAAAAATTCTTCCTCCTTTTTTGTATTTCATTACGCAATAATTCCCTTGTAAATATGTGTTTCCATAACCTTTCATGTCTTATTTAAAATTGGGAATTGTATTTTCCATGTCAACATTTTACCCCTCTTTTCCTCTCTCTTGGACATTAAATTCCTACCCTCCCATAGCCAACAAAACCCTACAAAATACCTCATGATTCTTGTGAACCTTAGGATAGGTAATGGAAGTTTATAGATCTTTAAAACTCTAATATTTTCACTTTTTTTAGGTGAGAGTGAACCTCCAGAAATTTTTTTTATCATCTTGAGAGGAGTAAGTTTTGAGTGCCTATATTTTCCATTTATTAATTGGAGCATGAGAAATGAATTTTTCTGGAACATGTTTCTGTAATACTTTGTGGTGTAATTCAATATGGATGAGTGAAATGGTCTAATCCTCCCATGATTAGGGATAAAAATTAATATTTTTGGCGATTGAGAATGATTGTTTTAAATTTCTATATTTATTGCACATGAAGACATGCACCAGAATAATTAGTGTGGAGTTGATGTTATTAATTTATTCATAACATTTTTTATGATCCCTTTAGTAAATTTGAAATAAATGTTCATAATTAGTGTGAATTATTCAAATATTAATATTAAATATAATTTTTGAGCATTATTTTAATTAATCTAGATTCAATTCAGTTTAATGTTTTAATCATAACTTGTATACTAATGATCCAAATTGTTTTATTAATGTTTTTAGGGATCCATTTTAAATTATAAACCTATCAATAGAAGGAATCCTTGGCCAATTCAGGCATTGGAAGGTTCATATGATCCACACAAGAATGCCCACAGAATATGTAATGAAACGAGAACAACCATGAAGACTGAATTTCTGGGATCAATCCAAAAGTCCAAATCATTTTATTCTCCACCAAAATTAGTGGTCCAATAAAATTAATCTTGGACAAAAATTTCAAGGCCCAAATATATTAAAAAGGGGCCCAAATGGTTTTTTTAAGTCCATCACACCATTTTGTCTAGGAAGTCAAATCATCAAACAATTATTGTTTTTTCTCTTGATCTAGAAATCCAATAGAGATGATATATTTCTGTGTGAAAGATAAGATATATACTACATAATTTGTAGAATAAAGTGATCAGATTTGAGGGAATATTCATTTTAAAATATCACATTCCAACCTTAAAAAAAGTGGTGATAAAAATAAACAACTACAAAAGTTTTAATAAAACATCCATAACATTGGATACATAATTTCAATGGCCACAAAATTATCATAGTAGAAAATTAAATACAATATATACAACTTGTAAGAAGATTATATATCTATATTCAGCTGTTTGGTTGGCCAAATTTGTGATCCAAGTGGAGGGTAATATTTGTAATTCAAACGGTTCACCACCTTGGGCTATAAATGCATCCCCATATTCTCCTTGAATGAGGTTGGAATTTCAGAAGAGTGGAAGATAAATAATCATGATAAATCTTTTCCAATGTCCTGTGAGGACCTTCGAAACACATGTTTTAACTTGACATTACCTTCCCCCTCTCTTTGTTTTCATTTTCTTATTTGTTCACTTTTCATTGTGATTTAATAATTGTTTTTTTGTATTTTGTTTCAATATTAATGAAATTTTAATCAAAATCTCTTATTCTAATATAACTTCTGTAGTTTTATGTAAATTTTATTAAAATATTTTAAATCAATTTGAAAACTATTCTCTTCTATTGAATTCTCATTCAATCATAAGTGTGTTTTTACCTCCCTTCATATTTCGGGTGTGTGTGTGTGTTTAGTGCACCACTATTTTCTTTTCCAATTATTTTTATTTTATTTTTAACTTATCACCATAAAAATTTCAAAAAGATTATTAACCACCTAAATGTATTGGAAAATATCCCATTTGGGTGAGTCATAATATAAGAACCCTTCTCTTTATTTCATTCTTAAGAATGTTTTATTACATAAAACCCTCACTTGATACAATGTAAAATATTGAGAGGTCTAGTGTATTTAGAGATTAGGATCATTACATAAAAACTTAAAACATGAAATACACATCTTTATTGAAAACTTCTTTTATATGACCACACATACTCCTTCGTACTTAGCATTGCATGGGATAATCTAAAGGTATGCATAAGAAAAGGGTGAGATATAAATCCTAGTAAGGGAGAAAACAAGGCATAACATGAAGAAAATAGTACATTTTAGTCAATAGATATATCAATGGAGCATAAGAGAAACATGAACATAAAGACATGATATATTATGATTATCATAACATGGAAATGTGACCACAACATTTAATATTATATTATGATAGGTCAAGGATCCTTTCACATGGATCATGAGTAAAACCACATATCACGTGAATTAGAATGAGTAAACCCTGATTGAACATGAATTATCCTAATACTGATCTTTATCCAATGCATTGTAGCCCTATCAGGGATCACCCTTCTTAACCATTACATCCCATGCATAATTGTGCCACATGGATTATATAACATGAATTCATTAAAAATCATCATTTATTCAATGATAAAGGAATGGGGAATTAATAAATGAAACTATATAATCAATAAGTAAATTTTCATAAAGGTCAATACCATTGATAGAGAAATCGGGATGCTATTCACTACATAATAAATTTGTCTTGAAAAATCGCGATGCAAATTCAACAGCATAACGACATGACATAAGAGTTCTTAAAAATGGTTAATGAGAGAGAAATGGGTGTTTAATCATATTTAAATGAAATTTATAGTAATGGGGTAATATAGATACATGGTCCAAAATATGTAATGGAATTTATATTCATAATAAAAAATAATTTCTTGAATGTAAATGACAAGAGAGAAATTCCTTACAAAATTTCGGCATGGTAATAGGTTTACATGGGAGGAATTAATGAGAGAGAAACAGTTATCTCATCATTAAAACATAAGGAGGGAAGTATGGGGGAGGTGATAAATCATACACAACATTTTTAATTGAAAATACAATGGTATATCGACATAAAGAAACTTGGATATAAATGAGAGGGGAAGAAATCCCTTAGTTGAAAGTGTGATCCCTGTAGATTGGGAGAGGCCTGTGAGAGGATTATTGGGAGATTGGGGTGCCTTTGGAGGATTATAGAGATATGACCAAAGATTTTGGTCGAGATACAAAGGCTTTGAGTTAAGAGGAAGTGGGAACTTGGGAGATTTTATATAGGAAAATGGAGGGAATTATTTATTATTTAGGTTTTGGACACCACACATTAAACTAATAAAAAAACAAACCATCCCATGGTTTTTTCGTAAGAGGATTAGAAAAAATAATTTATAAGGCCAATTTCCTAACATATTAAAATATTATACTTTCTTATGTGGAAGTGAGTCACACTTTAATGGAAATCATTTTAAAAGATAAAATGTTTTATATGTCATGGGGGGTCTACTAAGGCACTATAAGATTTATCAAACAAATCTAAAATCACATTATATTAAAGTTACAACATATATTTTATGAACAACCCATTTATATTATTTTATTACATCACTATTGGGTCATTATGATGTCATAAAACACATTATATATTTAAATAGTATTAAATATTTTCAAAAAAATTCGACTGTCTCAGTAAATAATGAAAAATTCACCGTTAAATAATTTTAACATCCTGAAACCAAATATAATATTCATTTTGGCAAAATAATTTTCTAAATATGTGAATTTTTACTTTTAAAATAATAACCGATATTTATTGAAAATTCATTGGTTTTGACAAAAACCTCTTTCAACCCCTAATAAAAATTACAATTTTTTTCTAAAAAATTATATGATCATTTATATTTAAAAATTGATTTACTAATAAAATTTTATTAAAATATTATTTAATTCAAAAATCTATTAATTCATCAAAATATATTTTTAATTTAATATTGACTAAAAATACTATTTGTTCTTTAAAAACCATTACAAATTAACAATAATAAAGTAAATGTATATTAATTATTATATAAATAAATAATTCACATAATCAATTTTCTACTAATAGATAAAATATGTTCAATTTAATTTACATGTAATTTCATTGTTTTAATCCCAAAAAATTGTTACTCTATGATGAATTACTTCATTTATGTGATATTGGTGTTATTTTGAGCTAAATAGTAAAAATGCCCATTTCATATTTTTAACTATTTTAAATTATTTCTGTATTTTGGCCATAAAATCAGCAACACGAATTTAAATTTAAAAATTCTTTCTTATCCAGATTCTAAACATCCATCACTTAATTTACTAATTTTGGACCAAAATTTTAATCGACCATATGAAAGCTCAAAAACAGCTCCCAAGTTGTCTCATGAAAACTGTTTACAGTTCCACCGATTTTTGGTGTGGGGTCCATAAATAATTCTTGGTTGGCCCAATTGTTGTGATATTCGGTGGGTGTACGTGAAATGAGTTTTAGAACATCTTTAATGAAGGGAAAGACACGGTAATTGGCCTTTTAAGTGTCCATTAAAGCTTCCTAATCTGGGGTTTTGTGTTTTGGAGAGTCTAACTGGACAGAATAAATTCTTAGAGTAAAATGGACATAACCCTTGGAATACATGTCCCAATCCACTGCTCTTTTGAGGTTAAACTCCCAAAAGAATTATTCACATCATTCAAGAAGAGATAAATGCGTGAATAAGTATTTTAATGGGGCTAAAACGTGTCAACATCCTGGGGAAAAATTCATGCTATAAAAGGAGGAGAGATCCACCCTCTCAAAGCATCCCATTCTCCATTCATTCCTTCAAGGCACCAAGGAGGAGATCTCCACCGAGGGAGGTCGTTCGCAACTCTTCCACATTTCATTTTAATTTATTTATTTTATTTTTATTTTGTAGTGCATTCTTCTTCCCCTTTAAAATCTATTACCCTTCACATGGAGGGGTAAAACCTTTAAGTGATCGGGGAAGGGGGAGTTTCACTTTTGAAATGTTGGAGTTTTGTTCTTAAATATAAAATCCTCCTTTTCTTTTTAATGAACTATATTATCACTATTTACCAATTATCTTAATGTGGTCATGTTTTGAGTTTGGTGTATTCATTGTTAATAGCTTTGGTTAAAGACTTTTAATCTCCCTCCGCCTAGTGCCATATGTCTCGATCGAGCAGATTGTGTTAGGTGGTGAGTGTCTAGTGATCGTTGGCACGTGTGTGAAACTATTAGAATTTTTCTAGAGTTATATGGTGAAAAAAGTTACGATCAGGACTTGCCTTAGTTTTTTAGGGATTGTTTATGAACTTCCACGCACATAAGAGTGAGTCTCATTTCATTCGTTAACCAAAGTTGATTAATAACTCGATCGATGAGTTTTTCATTTGTTATTTGAAAGGAAGAGATGCAATTTGATATTTATTACTATGATGTAATTTAAAAAGTTTATCCTACCCTGACCCCAACACTATCTTCATCCATCAGTGTTCAACCTTTCTTTTTATTGCTTGCTTTGTTTTTCAACCCAAACAATTTCAAAAACAACCTTTTCTTCTTTCTAAAATTTAAGTGACAAAAATAATTGTTGTGCACTCCTCTCTGGAGACATCTTAGGTTAACCACTCTACTACATTTTAACTAAGATATTTTTTTTGTCACACCCCATGATAGGAACATGTCAAAACTTGGTGTCGTTTCCGGGGAGGCTGTGCCAACAATCCATTTGTAAATAGTTTACTTTTTTTTAAATTAAAAAAACCCAAAAAATATTTGTCCATGATGTTGTCAAATGATTTTTTCTTTAATTCATGGAACAATTATCCACAAGTGAAGGAAACAATTATTGACTCACCTTGGTTTGCAGAGGATATTGTCTCTCTATTTTCTAAACAGATCAAGGGAGCTTGAATCCAAAACAACGAGGATGAATTCAAGGATCTCATTCAAGACCTTAAAGAAATCCATGATTACCCAGTGTTGGAGGGATTATCCAGTGAATTAATTGAACTCCAAGAGTATTTTCTAGATTTTTTTCAGTAAATGGTCGAGGTGTAAGAAAAAGAGTAAGTTCAAACAAAATATCAATTTCATGGACTTCAGGAAGAAATAAAGAACCTGGAGAAAAAAAATTGGAATGGCTAATTGAATATGTTCACACATCCCAAGAGAATCTTGAACCTAAACTTGATCTATTATTGGAAGTGGATTCCCCTCTTTTACATGGTGTTGAAGAATCTAGGGAGAACATGATGGAATTAAAAGAAGATCCATTTGTCCCTTCTCAGCCATTACTGAAAAATATTGATAAATAAGATGTGCCTTATGAAGTAAGTACGGGAGATCAACATGATCAGGACGAGTTCTGAAAGGTGTGTGAGGAACAACTTCATCCCCAATTTCCTCATAATGTATAAGATCCATCATAATTAAAGTAATACATTTACAACGTGGTTGAATTTGAAGAGAATATTTAGGTGTTTGACTGCCGACCTCAAGCTAGTGAAATTAAACTCCAAGAGGAACTTCCCACTGAAGAAGAAACTAAATCTGAGAAAACTCAGGGAGATGATATTTTCATGAACTCATTTTCTTCTAATTTTATTGAAACTGAATTGATTATCACCTCCCCTTGATTGAAATTTTCATATTCAGACAACTCATGTATTTCCTTGGTGGATGAGGAAGATAAAGATGATGCACCTGATGAAGAACATATGGAGCTCCTAGAACATGTTGATTGTTTATTGGAGAGAGTTAAAGAGGGAATAAAAGTATATTTTCTTAAGGAAACAGAGATGAAATATTCTTACTTTGAAGGGGAGGAATTTTATATCGACACTTCATGATTTAACATTGTTCGAATATAATTATGCTCTAACATTCCCATTAATTTTTCCAATGATGCCGCATACCTTCAAAAACCACTAGAGAATAAAGGAGAGGTTGTGAAATTGAAAACCATTAAAGAAGAGGACTCATTCTTTGTCCTAAACCCCACCAATAAAATTGTATCTTATTGTATTAGGGGTGTATTTTTTTTACTATACTCATGGTGTCCTCAACAAAATGAATGAATCTCAGGATGTAAAGAAGAAGTTTTGTTGTTTCATCACAAAGAAACTCCACCCACCGTCATATTGGGGATAACCAACTAAAACTACACATTTAGAGGTAGTCAAAACCCAGGGCCCACTTGGGGGATTAAACCAAGATCGATCATTATTTTATCATCCTATTTATATTTTCATTTATTTCAATAAATGTCCTGTGTTTTTTTTTCTTTTTCATGTTTGTATTCAGCATGCAACACTTAGGAGCTTACTCAATATTGCACTTCCAAGAAGCCAGGTTGTACCTCTCCTTCACACTTTCTTAATGTTCTGATTCATTTTAAAATTGGCTAACATGTTAGATCCACTTGAATGAATTGAGGACAGTTCATCATATAAGTGTGCAGGATGGAACCATTGTAGTTTAGGATTTCCATTTTGTGTTTGTTTTTTCAGAAATAAAAAATAATAAAAATTGTGTTTTTTCATATTTTGGTGTGTTTATTTTTCAATTTTTGGTGTGTTTTTGAATATTTTGAGCTGAAATGATTATCATTACCATTTTTGAAACCCATGTTAATGACTGAAACAATCTATTACATGAAACTGAGCTTAAATGAATGCTTAAATGACTTTGTTTTGAGTTCTAATCTTTTGGAATTTCATGAAAAGTACACTGATTTTTGAATCACATTCCATATTTCACTGTCTATATCATTAAAATCACTTTCCTATGAGGCTTCTAAACCATTTTTTTCATATTCTTTTCATTCTACTCATTTCTTGAGAGAACCAGGACATTCTTGTTTAAACCAGAATTTGATTTATTCCTTTCAAAACTTAAGGGTTTGGGTTACATGTGTTTTAAATGATTAAGGAATTTATTTGGTTTTAATCCCCCTTTTCAAAATAATCCTTTTCATTATGGCCCACTTGTAAATTAATCATTCATTGTAGCCCCTAGTAGCCATGAATAACCTGTTAGGTTAGCCACATTACAAGACAATTTTCCCAATCCAACCTGCTCTCGTAGTTAAATTGCATGATCTAGTTAAACATAAATGTTGGGGAAGATGACTTGTGATATACTACCTCATTTGGTGATAATTTTGGTGGAATATAAAATGTTGAAGATCTGATGAATATTTCATTTTGTAAAAATTTGTGCCTTTTCTAGAGCTTTCATGATAAGAGAAGGTGTGCCTTTCTGGAGCTTCTGAGGTTAAAGGAAAGTTGTGCCAATCTGGGGCTTTCAAGAAAAATGATGTTTGAAAAGATTGAAATTTATTCTGCTGAGCTGATTGAATGGTTATGGAGCCTATTTTCTACAAAGGTGAAGAGAAAGAGACCATATTTGATTGAAAATTAGAATCGTGCAATTTTTCTTCAAAAAGAGCCAAGCACTCCTTTATCGGCCTCATAATTTTTAACATCAAAATCCTTCCAACAGAAAGCCACAGAACAAACCTAAAATGTCATCATGAGAAACACATGTCCTTGACTCAATTCTGGTGGATAAGTAAGAATTTATCAAGCCTTTTGTGACTCTTGTGTGAGTTTGGATGAGAAAATCCTTATTCAACATTTACATTTCTCAGATGAGAGAAAATTCATGTGAGGTAGGTGTTTTGTGTGCATGGGATAAGAAATGAATTGAAAATATATTATAATCTAAAATTGAGAACTTGAAATAATTATTTTTTATGAGGCATGATATCTTTTTGTATCTTATTATGGATTTGGAAGATCTCATTGATATATGTTTTGGATTTGATTTGATTTGATTTTTACGTGTCCAGGATTCCAAGTGCTAAGTGTGGGGGAATTGATAGAGAAAATATTTTCAATTAAATTTACATGTAATTTCATTGTTTTCAACCCAAAAAATTGTTAATATATGAATAATTGCATCATTTTTGTGGTATTGTTATTATTTTGAGCTAAACAGTAAAGATGCCCATTACATATTTTTAACTATTATAAATTATTTTTGTTTTTTGGACATAAAATATTCTAAAAAAATCTAAATTAAAAAATTATATCTTTTCCATATTCAATACATCCAGGGACTCATTTACTATTTTTGGACCAAAAGCTGAATCGACCATATGGAATCTCAAAAGAAGCTCCCAAGTTGTCTCATGAAAACTGTTTAGAGTTCTACTGATTTTTGGTGTGGAGTCCATAAATAATTTTTGTTGTGCCCAATATTTGTGATATTCGGAGGGTGGTTGCGCAAGTAGTTTTAGAAAAACTTTTATAAAGAGAAGTCCGCAGTAATTAGCCATTTAAGGGGCCATTAAAGCTTCCTAACCGGGGGTTGTCGTTTTGAAGAGTCTGACTAGATAGAATAAATTCTCAGAGTAAAATGGACATAACCCTCAGAATACATGTCCAAAAACGCTGATATTTTTAGGGTAAATTGCCAAGTGAATTAGGAACAACATTGAAGAAGGTCATAACTCGTTAAGATGTCATTTATTAGTTCTTAAACGAGTCAACATCTGAGGGACAAATTTTGGAAATAAAAGGTGGATAGCTCCACCCTCTCAAAACAACCCATTCTCCATCCATTCCTTCAAAGCACCAAGGAGGAGATCTCCACTGAGGGAGGTCAGCAAGAAATCCTCCACATCTCTTTTTAATTTATTTATTTTCTTTATTTTTTGTTTTGTAATGTCTTCTTCTTCCCCTTTCAACTCTATTACCCTTCACATGGAGGGGTAAAACCTTTCAGTGATTGGGGAAGGGGGAGTTTCACTTTTGTAATGTTGGAGTTTTGTGATTAAATATAAAATTCTCTTTCTTTTGAATGTCTTCTATTATCACTATTACCCAATTATCTTAAGGTGATCGTGTTTTGTGTTTGGTGTAGTCATTGTTAATATCTTTGGTTAAAGTCTTTTAATCTTCCTCCGCCTAGTGCAATTTGTCTCGATCAAGAAGATTGTGTTAGGTGGTGAGTGTCCAGCGATCATTGGCACATGTGTGAAACTATTAAAAATTTTCTATAGTTCTAAGGAGAAACAATTACTGATCGGGACATTTCTTAGTTGTTTAGGGATTTTTTATGAACTTCCACGCACATAGAAGTGAGTCTCATTTGTTTCTTCAACCAAGGGTGATTAATGAGTTGATCGAGGAGTTTTTCATTTGTTATTCAAAAGGAAGAGAGGGAATAAAATATTTATTACTATGATGACATTGGAAAATTGAATCCTACCCTAACCCCATCACTCTCTTCATCCATTATTGTTTAACCTTTCCTTTTATTTCTTGCTTTATTTTTCAACCCAAATAATTTCACAAACAACCTATTCTTCTTTCTTAAATTTAAGTGACAAACATAATTGTTGTGCACTCCTATCTGGAGATATCTTAGGATAACCACTCTACTACATTTTAACTTAGATATTATTTTCTTTTGTCACACCCCACGATAGGAACTTGTCATATATGGTCTTGTTACATATTCCTCAATGTGGTTGTTTTGAAAATAAAAAAAGTGATTTAGAGGACGGTCTTGTTACGTAACCCCTTATAACACATGCCTAAGACTGAAGGGTAAGGTGTGCGATGGTGACAAACTCTTGAGGTGGCTCGAATAACATAGCTCAGGTGGTATTCTCTATCCACTTACATTTCTCACATAGGTACTTATGTTTGAACTTAATGTTTTGAAGCTCGGCTTGGGCTTGGTCAAGAGTGATCCCCAATTATGCCACCTCCTTTCTAAGCTCTGAAAAAAGGATTTCGTATGGAGAAATTCTATTGTATGAGACCATCACTATCTTTTTCATTTTAAATTATATTTTTTAAAGACCTATATTTATACTAATCATATGATCACTAATCATCGACTGTTTTAGAAATGGTAACAATTCTTAACAATATTTTAAAATCCAAAAGAATAAATCTAATGAGGTGAATATATTTTATATAATCATATTACATAATAATAAATTTAATTACATAAAAAGTAATTTCCATTAATAAATTTTTAGGTCGTTACAATCTTCCCCCCTTAAGAATTTTCTCCCTCAAAATTTCCTTTTTTCCCACACTGAAACAGATGTGGGTAACTCTGCTTCATCACTTCCTTTGATTCACATGTTGCTTCTTCAAACATTTGGTTTCGCCACAACACCTTGATGAGGGGAATTGTCTTATTTTGTAGAAACTTTTCCCTATGATCTATGATCTTCACAGGCTACTCTTCATAAAAGAGGTCATTCTCCAATGGTACCACCTCTAGATTGAGTACATGTAATGGATCAAGTTTGTGCTTCCTCAATAATGATACATCGAATATGTCATATACCTGATATAGGTTCAGTGGGAGTGCTAGTTGATAGGCCACTACTCCAATGCAATCAAGGATCTCAACAGGTCTGATGTACTTTTGAATAAGCTTTCCCTTCTTCCAAAATCTCATAAATCTCTTCCATGGTGATATACAGAGGAATACCATGGCTCCAACATCAAACTCTATGTCTCATCAACGATTATCAACATAGATCTTTTGCCGACTCTGAGAAGCTTTAATGTACTACCGGATGGTCTTAACCTTCTCCACCATTTATTCGACAATTTTCAGGCCTAAGAGTTTTCGCTCCCCAACATCATCCCAACATGCTGGTTTTCCGCCCCTCTTCCCATAAAGGGATTCATAAGGATCCATTTGTATATTTGAGTGGAACCTGTTATTGTAAAAGAACTAAACTAGAGAAAGATGTGGATCACATCCTCCTTTAAAGTACATTGATAATTCTCTCAACATTTACTCAAGTGTTTGGATATTCTGCTCAGATTGGCCTTCGGTTTGAGGATGATAAGTTGAAAAAAAGTTCAGCTCAGTATTTAGAGTGTGTTGGAGACTCTTCCAGAACATATAGTTGAATCTTGGATCTTGATCGGATATAATATATAGTGTTATTCCATGCATCCTTACAACCACTTTAATATATATCCATTCTGGTTGATCCAATGAGAAATAATCTCAAATTAAAATGAATTGTGCAGTCTTCTTAAGATGATCCACAACCACCCAAATAGCATTTCATCCTTTTTATTTCTTCGGATGCCTGGTGAAAAAGTCCATGGTGATGTTCTCCCATTTCCCTGCTAGTATGGGTAATGGTTGCATCATCCCCTTAGAATATTCCTCTCAACCTTCACATGATTAAATATCAGGCACATTGTTGTATAACTAGTGATCTCATTCTTCATGTAATCCGACCAATAATTCTCTCAGATACCACGATATATCTTTGTGTTTCCATGGTGAATAGACAAATTTGAACTATGTGCATAATCCAAAAGTTCTTTCTTTTACACTGGATTTGATGGAACACGTAGTCTTAACCCAAATCTCACAATTCCTTTTACATTAACATTGAACTCCAAGTATTTTCCCTTTTTGATAGTTTCCACTTTCTTCTGAATTTCCGCATCATCCTTTTGATCATCCTTTAATATTTCCAAAAGAGACGGTTGAGAAATAATTTGCGAAGGAGTTTATGATGTTATCTTCTTTTTTATTCCCATGTCCGTCTTCATAAAATCTAAGATGATTGGATCCTTTTCAATTTTCATCAATGATAGAATTTTTGGGTCCTTTCTACTTAGAGAATTTTACACCTTGTTCACTTCTCATTGTTGTAATGGATTGAGCAGTCATAGTCTTTAATCAGCTCTAACCAGCTTCATTGGTGCATATGCAACTTTTTCAGTGTGAATATATACTTGAGGCTTTTGTGATCTGTATATATTTTACACTTCTCCCTAAATAGGTAATGTCACCAGATTTTTAAATATAATATTACTAAAGTCAACTCTAGATCATGTGTAGTATAGTTTTTATCTTTAACATTCAATTGCATTTAAGCATAGGCAATGACTTTGTCATTTTTCATCAATACACAACCCATGACCTTCTTTAAAAAATCATGGAATACCAAAAAATGTTCTCCACTTGTGGGTAGTGTGACCTAGGGTGCAGTGATAGGCCTTCTTTTTAACTCCTTGAAGCTCTCTTCGCATTCATCACTCCATGAAAACATGAATCCCTTCCGTGTTAGCATGGTAAAAAGGTTTGACAGTCAAGAGAAATTTATCACAAATCGGTGATAATATCCAGAAAACCCGAAGAAGCGACTGATATCTATCACCGATTATGGACTCAACCATCCCTCAATTCCAGCTATCTTGGAGGGATCCATAAATATCCCATTGCATGTGATGATATGACCCAATAATGATACCACCTTCAACCATAAATAACAATTTTGAACATTGCATAGATATTCTCCTTTCTCAAGGTCTCTAGTATAGTGCTTAGATGCTCCACAAGCTCCTCCTTGGTTTTGAAGTATATTAGAATATCATCTAGAAATACTACCAAAACATTCATGAGGTAATATCTAAATACTCTCTTCATTATGTCCATGAATATTTCTTGAGAATTAGTGAGTCTGAATGGAATTACTATGAATTCATAGTTCCTGTATCTTGTATGAAATGAAATCTTAGGGATATCCTCCTTCTTCACCATTTCATGGTAATATCCCGACCACAAATCCACATTGGAGAAGTATTAGGATCCATGTAGCTAATCTAACATGTCATCAATTTGAGGAAGAGGATACATGGTCTTTATCCTGGTTTTTTTGAGCTCACGATAATCAATGCAAAGGCACTTTGACCCATCCTTCTTCTTGACGAAGAGGACTGGTGTACCCCATGGTGAAGAACTTGGACGTATAAACCATTTTCCATATTTTACCATAGTTGTTTCCTTATCTACTCAAGTTCAAAAACATCCATTCTATATGGATTCTTGAATGTTGGAAACTCCCTAGGTATAAGATAAATTGAGAATTCAACATCTCCTCTATGATGAAGACCGGGAAATTCCTTGGGAAACACTTTATCGAATTCCCTCACAATAGGAATTTATTCAAGGATGGTCGCTTCCTTGGACTCAATCATATAATATGGATACGCAGGCTCATAGGGCATTAATATCCACACTTGAGATGATGGTGCTAAATAAGATTCATCCCCTCCTTGCACTTATATAGAATCGGGGGTCGATTCGCCATATGGAGTGTTATTTCCCTCTCACAGCAATTTATGTTTTCTTTATATAAGGAAAGCCAATCCATGCCACAAATTGAATCAAATTCCACCAAATGGAGTATGATGAGGTTCCTAAGGATTTTCAATCCACAAATTATGACAGGGGAGGATTTATATTCATGGGATGTAATGATTTCCCCATTATCTATACTCACTGAAATCATTACTTCCATGATTTTTTGTGGTATTGAGATTGTTCTACTAAACTTTTAGGATATAAAATAATGCGTAGAAATAAAATCAAAAAGAATGTTTGTGATTATTTAATGAATGAATAGCATACCTATCACCACTTTGTTGGTAGTGTTCACTTCGGTGGTAGTGATGGAAAAAGCTCACCCTTTCTTCCTTAGAGGTTTTTGGTTGCCTCTTGAAATCCTTATCATAGGGAACTGGTTTTCAAAGTTCCATGGTTCTTTTTAGTTAAAATAATAAACAATGCGTTGAGGGTCAAACAGACCATTCCTTTGCTCTATCACTGCCGCATGTTTTTCTTATCGGTAGTTAATGGCCAGGTACCCTTCTCTTCCACACCTATAGCATTTTCTCACCACATTCAAGAAATTTCCATGGTGATTCTTCCCACACCTTTGTAAAGTGAGTTGATAGATTTTATTATCACCATTGGATGTGTCTATCAGACAGCTATAATTGAATTCCACCTTATACTTCTTATCCCCATGATACCCTGAGATTATCCGATCTCCATTTCAACTTTGAGGGAAAATTGGAAAATTTATTCATAGGTCTCGAAGTCCCAGATTGCTAGGGATATCCGTAGGCTAGGTTTTATCCCACCAAATAATTGGTCGGCCTTCAATTAGCGAGTAAAGAAAAATCCGAAGGCATATTGTTCAAGCATTGTAATGTTTTCCTTTTACACTCTGATGTATTCGTCGTCTTTTTTGCTTAAGGGAAAGGAAATCCCTTTCCATCTTAAGTTGGAGGGTGTGAGGAATGTATATGTTGAAAAACATTTTCTAGAAATACTTCTATTCCAACACCTCAATCACCTCCTCGAGCTTCCTAGTTTTTTTATCAATTTCCACCATTGATCAGGTTTACCCTCCATATGATAAGTAGCCAGAAGAACCTTCTCTTGTTTGGATCACTGTTCGGTAATTGAGGGATCAAGTGATCCATTAAAATTAGTAGGCATTTGTTTCATTAAGCTCCCGAATGAGACTTGTTCATTATTAGGGGGGTTTAATGTTCCTCTTGACCCATGTTTATATTCAAAACATGTGTTAACTGAGATATTATCATGATACTTTTTGTGATTCTGTATCCCATTGAATTGGGAATCTCATTAGAATGGTCATCACATTGATCTTCACATAGGTTGTTATCTTGAGTCCTATTATTACTGATTATTAGATGGAATAAAAGGAAATTTATTGGTGACACATAAAGGGTAATCCAAATACAAAAATAGATTACTTATAAATTACTTTTATTTCCTTAACTTATGAATTTATATGCATCAATCTCTATTATACATGATCTACTTCCCAACATATATTCTTAGGGGAGTTTTTTATTCCATTAATAATGGTTCATATTAAGCATATGAATTTACCAAATCATAACCCCTGGGAGTGTCATAACCAAGAGTTCAGCAGGTCCCATTGTGGTACACAAGTTCTCGTTCAAGTCTTGCTCAAAGTAGTGTTTTTGGATTTTACCCCTAGATACATATCTGTCTGAGCTGCCTCTAACTGATCGTATGCATTCGGAGATGTATTTTTTTGATAATCCACTTAATCAAGATTCACCAATATTTTGGGAAGTTTTTATTATAATTAGTCTTATCCTTAAGTCTTTCACTAGGTTTTTCTAATCCTAATCACAAAAATAACTAAAACTATCCACTAATATCAAATATAACTACCCTGCTCTTTATTTCACACTTAAACATGTTTTATTACATGAAACATTAACTTTATACAACATATCACATTGAGTGGTCTTGTGTATTTTGGTCTTAGTATCATTACATAACAACTTAAAGCATGAAATTCACTTCTTTATTGAAAACTTATTTTACATGACCACACATGCTCTTTCGTACTTTGCATTGCATGGGATAACCTGATGACATGAATAAGAAAAGGGTGAGCTATAAAGCCCAACAAGGGATTAAACAAGGAATAACATGAATAATATAGTACATGTTAGGCAATATATATATCAATGGATCATAAGATAAACATGAACATAAAGGCATGATATAGAATGATTATCATAACATGGAAATGTAGCAACAACATTTAACATGATATTAGCTTGATCCAAGGCTCATTGAAAATGGAGCATGATTAAAACCTCATTTCACTTGAATTAAAATGAGTAAACCCTAATTTCACTTGATATATCATGATACTAATCTTTATTCAATTCATTGGAGCACTATTTGGGCGCACCCTTCTTAACCATTTCATCCCATGCATAAGTGTGCCACATGGATCATATAACATGGATTCATTAAACATCATCATTTATTCCATGAAAAAGTAATGTGGAATTAATACATGAAAATATATAATCAATAAGTAAATGTTCATGAAGGTGAATACCCTTGATAGATAAATGGGCATTGTATTCACTACACAATGGCTTTGCCTTGAAAATCGTGGTGCAAATTCGGCAGCATAATGGTGTGACATAAGAGTTCATAAAAAAGACTGTTGAGAGAGAAAGCGGTTTATCATAATATTTACATCAAATGGACAGTAAGGGGGTCATATAGATACATGTCCCAACATATTTAATGAAATTTATATTCATAATACAAAATAATTTATTTATTGTAAATGGGAAGAGAGAAATTCCTTACAGAATTTCAGCATGGTAATGAGTGTACATGGGAGGAATTAAGGAGAGATAAAGAGGTATCTCATAATTCAAAAATAATTATGGAAGTATGGGGGAGGTGCAAAATCAGACCCCAAATTTTTTAATTCAAAATACAAGGGTATAGAAACATAAAGAAACGTGGACAAAAATGAGAGAGGAAGAAATCCCATATATGGAAGTGTGATCCCAAAGGATTGGGAGAGAATTGAGAGAGGCTTAATAGGATCTTGATGCACCTTGGAAGGATTCTAGAGAGAGTAGGGAAGATTTTGGTTGAGCTCCAAGGGCTTTTAGTTAAGAAGAAGTGGGAGCTTGTGTGGGTTTATGTATGAAAATGGAGGGAATTATTTATTATTTATGTTTTGGACACCACACATTAAAAAAATCAAAATCACACACCATACCAGGGTTTTTTCCAATGGTTTTTTCAAAAAGGGAGTCAAAAAAATTATTTTATTAGTCCATTGGTCTAAATAATTAAAATATTATGCTTGATTATGTGGAGGTGAGTAACACTCTCAGGGAAATAATTTTAAAAGATAAAATGTTTTATAAGTTATGGAGGGTCCACGAATGCACCATAAAATTAATCAAACAAATCTAAAATCAAATTATTTTAAATATAAAACATATTTTACCGAAAAATAAATAAATTTTTTTTTATTACATCACTATTTGGTCATTATGATTTCATAAAACACATTATTTGTTTAAACAGTATTTAATTTTTTACCCAAATATTTGAGTATCTTAGAAAATTATGAAAAATTCACCATTAGATAATTTCAACGTCCAGAATCAAAAAATAATATTTATTTTATCTAAATAATTTTCCAAATCATTGAATTTTTACTTTTAAAATAAAAACTGACATTTATAAAAAATTTGCGGGTTTTGAAAAAAATAGCATTCAAACCTTAATAAAAATTACAATTGTATTCCAAAAAATTATATGATCATATATATTTAAAAAGTAATTTACTAATAATATTTTATTAAAATATTATTTTATTCAAAAAAACATTAATTTATTAAAATATATTTCTTAATTGAAAATTAACTAAAAATATTATTTGTGCTTTAAAAACCCTTTACAAGGTAACAATAATAAAATGAATGAATATTATTTATTATATAAGAAAATAATTAACATAATCATAGTGATAAATTCGTGTTAAATAACCCCTTATTAAACCCATATAAGAACTAAGGGTAAGGTGTGTCCTGGTGATAGACTCTAGGGGTGGCTTGGATAACATCACTCAGGTGGTAATCTTTATCAACTCTCACTTCTCCAGTAGGTGGTTCCGTTTGAGATTAACACGTAAGAATCTTGACTTTAAATTGGTTAAGAGTGAATCGCAATGATTCCACCTCCTTTATGATATCTTACAAATGGGTTTTCTATGGAGAAATTCTACTAGATGAGGTCGTCGCTTCTTTTTCTGAGTAAATTGGATTTGTTAAAACCCTATATTTATACTAATCATGTCATCACTACTCAACATATATATTTGCAATGGTAAAAATTCTTAATGATATTTTAAAATCCAAAAATATAAAACCAATGAATTTAGTATATTTTATATAACCATCTTACATAATAATAAAGTTAATTAGATCAATAGGAATTTTCATTAATAAATGTTTGGGTCGTTACATGCTTCCCCCCTTAAGAAATTTGACCCTCGAAATTTAATTTTCCCACACTAAAATATATGTGGGTAACTCTACTTCATCACTTTCTCTGATTCCCACATTGCTTCTTCAAACATGTGGTTTTTCCACAACACCTTGATGAGGGGTATTGTCTTATTTCATAGAATATTTTCCCTATGATCTAAGATCTTCAACAGATTCTCTTCATAGTAGAGGTAATTCTCCAATGGAAACACCCCTATATTGAGTACATTTAATGGATCATGTATGTATGTTTTCAATAGTGATACATCGAAAATGTCATGTACATGAGATATGTTCGGTGGGAGTGCTAGTTGATAGTCCACTACTCCAATAAGATCAAAGATCTAAAAAGGTCTTCTGTTCCTTGGACTAAGATTTCTATTCTACCAAAATCTCATAACTCTCTTCCATGGTGATATACAGAGGAATACCATGTCTCCAACATCAAACTCTATGTATCATCGATGATTATCAACATAGATCTTTTGTCGAATCTGAGCAGCTTTAATGTGCTGCTTGATAGTCTTAACATTCTCCAACATTTATTCGACAATTTTTGGACCTAGGAGTTTTTGCTCCCCAACTTCATCCCAACATGCCAGTTTTATGCACCTCTTCTAATAAAGGGATTCATAAGGATCCATTTGGATGTTTTAGTGGAAAATTTTGTTTTAAGAGAAATCAACCAGAGAAATATGTGGATCACATCCTCCTTTGAAGTCCATTGAGAATTCTCTCAACATGTCCTCAAGTGTTTGGAGAGTCCGCTCAGAATGTCCATCAGTTTGAGGTTGAGAAGTCGTACTGAAGTTCATCTCAGTATTCAAAGTGTGTTGGAAACTCTTCCAGAACATATATGTGAATCTTGGATCTTGATCGGATATAATATATAGTTTTACTCTATGCATCCTTACACCTTCTCTGATATATATCGATTCCAGTTGATCAAATGAGAAATCATCTTGAATTACAATGAAGTGTTCAGTCTTTGTAAGACGGTCCACAACAACCCAAATATTATTGTTTCCTTTAGGTGTCTTCAGAAGTCTAATGACAATGTCCATGGTGATGTTCACCTATTTCCATACTAGTATGGGTAATGGTTACATCTTCCCCTTATACATCTACCTATCAAACTTTTCTTGTTGATATACAAGGCACATTGATGTATACTCAGTGATCTCCTTCTTCATGTTATCCCACTAATAACGCTCTCAGAGATCTCGATACATCTTTGTGTTTCCTTGATGAATAGGGAAATTTTAACTATGTTCATAATCCAAAAGTTATTTATTTAATTTTGGATTTGATGAAACACGTAGTCTGGACCCAAATCTCACTATTCCTTCTTCATTAACATTGAACTCCAAGTATTTTCCATTTTTGACAGTTTCCACTTTCTTATGAATTCCCACATCATCCTTTTGATCATCCTTTAATATTTCCAAAAGTGGCGGTTGAACAATCATTTGAGGCTTTTGTGATTCTTATATATTTCACACTTCTCCCCAAAGAGATAATGTCACCAAATTTTTTAAGTGAAGATTACTACAGCCAACTCCAGATCATGTGTTGGATAGTTTTTCTCATGAAATTTCAATGACCTTGAAGTAAAGGCAATTAATTTGTCATTTTGCATCAACACACAACCAAGGACCTTCTTTGAGGAATCACTGAATACCAAAAAAAGTTCTCCACTTGTGGGTAGTGTGACCACAGGAGAATTGATAAGCTTCCTTTTCAAATCCTTAAATATCTATTTTCATTAGTCAATCCATTGAAACATTACTCCCTTCCAAGATAGCTTGGTAAGAGGGTCTAATAATCCTGAAACATTTCCCACAAATCAGCGATAATATCTAGCTAACCACAAGAATATATGGATATCTATCACCAATGTTGGCCTCATCTATCCCTCTGTTGCAGCAGTCATGGATGGATCCAAAGATATACCATTACTTGTGATAATATGACCCAATAATGAGACCTCCTTCAACTAGAAATCACACTTGTTATACTTTTCATAGATCATCTCCTACGGGAAGTTCTCTAGTACAATGCTTATATACTTCACATGTTCCTCCTTGGTTTTGGAGTATATTATAATATCATATACAAAGACTACTAAAAATTTGTTGAGGTAATATCTAAAGAATATATTCCTCATTACATGAATATTTTTGGAGAATTATTGAGTTTGGAAGGCATTACTAGGAAATAATAGTGCATGTATCTTGTACGAAAATTAGTCTTGGTGATAACCTCCTTATTCACCCTTACATGGTAATATCCCAACTACAAATAAACCTTGGAGAAGTATTTTTCTCCACAAAGTTGATCAAATAATTCATCAATTTGGGGCAGAGCATATTTATTCTTTATCGTAAATTTGTTAAGCTCACGATAATCAATGAAAAGGTGCATTGACCCATCCTTCTTCTTGACGAAGAGGACTGGTGCACCCCATGGTGTAACACTTGGGTTTATAAACCTTTTATCTTGATGCTCTCATAGTTGTTTCTTTAGCTCCTCATGTTCTAAAACATCCATTTTATATGGATTCTTGGATATTGGTAACACCTTATGTATAAGATCATTTGAGAATTAAACATCTCTTCTAGGAGGGAGACCAGGAAATTCCTTTGTAAACACATCAATAAATTCCATCACAATAGGAATGTATTCAAGGATGGTTTCTTCTTTGGACTCAATCATCTAAGCTAGATACACGTGCTCATAGGGAAGTAATATCCACACTTGAGATGATGCTACCAAATAAGATTCAACCTCCTCTTTTCAATTTTACTGAATTGGGGGTTTATTCCCTATATGGAGAGTGATTTCCCTCTCACGACAATTTCGGTTCTCTCTATATACGGAAATCAAATCCATGCCAACAATTGCATCAAATTCCACCAAAGAGAGTATGGCGAGGTTCTCTAGGATGTTAAATCCAAAAATTATGATAGGAGAGGATTTACACTCCTTGGTTGGAATGATTGCCCCATTTTCCATACTCACTGATATCTTTACTTCTGTGATTTGTGGTGGTGTTGAGATTTCTCTAAAAAACATTTGGGATATAAAAAAATGTTTATAACTAGAATAAAAAATTATGTTCTCTATTCTTGAATGAATAACTAGGGTACATGTCACCACTTTATTGTCTGGATTCACTTCGGTGGTAGTGGTGGAAAAATATCTCCCTTGCTGCCATGGAAGTTATTGGTTTCCTATGAAAACCCATGGCTTGGGGAAATGGATTGCAAAGTGCCCTAGTCATTTTCAATTGAAGCAATGAACAATGTGTTGAGAGTCTAAGGAAGAATTCCACTTCTCTATTTCTGCCTTCATTTTTTGTTGTCAGAAGTTAATGTCTAGTTTCCCTTCTCTTCCACACCTAAATCATTTTCTCACCCCATTCAGGAAATTTATGGGGTAATTCATTCCACACCTTTGGAAAGTGGGGTGATGAATTTTCTTAGCACCATTCGATTTATCCATCGGACTTCCAGAATTTAAGTCCATCTTACACTTCTTATCCCCATGATACCCCTGAGATTCACCGATCTCCATTTCAACTTTGAGGGATCAGATGATCCATTAAAAGTAGGAGGCCTTTGTCTCATAAAGCACATCATTTCAAATCTCCCTTTCTTAGGGGGGTTTAATGTTCCTCTGGACCCATGTTATTAATGAAAACTTGAGTTAAATAAGAGAGTATTTTAACAAAGTTTTTGATTCCCACTCCCATCAGATTGGGCATCTCATTAGAACAGTTGTCACATTGATATTTGCATCGGTTGTTATTCTGATTACTCCCATTACCAGCCATTGGCTGAATAAAAGGAAAGTTAGGGGTAACACATAAAATGTAATCCAAATACAAAAACTGATGACTTATAAATTATTTTTATTTCTATAACTTATGAATTTATAGGCTTCAATCTATGTTATCCATGATCTACATCCCAACATATATTCTTACAAGCATTTTTTAATTCCATTAATAAGGGTTTATACTGAGAATATGAATCTACCAAAGCATATCCCCTAGAGGTATCCAATCTAAGAGTAAATTAAGGCTCGTTGTCTTGCACCAGTTCTCGTTCATGTCTAGCTCAAGGCGGTGCTTTCGCGTTTTACCCCTAGATACATCTGGGCCAGAACCGCCTCTACCTGCTCATATCCAGTCAGGGATGCATTTTCATGATAAAACACTTACTCAATACACAAAAAAATTTGGGGATTTTTTTATTATACATAGTCTTATCCCAAAGTCTTTCACTAGGGTTTTCTAATCTTAATCCCAAAAATAACTAAACCTATCCTCTAATACCAACTATAATAACCCTTCTCTTTATTACACACTTATACATGTTTTATTACATAAAACCCTCACTTGATACGATATAGAAGGTCAAGATTTCTAGTTTCATTGGGTCTTAGGATCATTACATAGAAACTTAAATCATGAAATACACATATTTATTGAAAACATCATTTTCATGACCACACATACTCCTTCGTACTAAGCATTTCTTGGTATAACCTGAGGATATGCATAAGAAAAGGGTGATCTATAAATCCCAATAATGGAGAGAAAAAGGCAAAACATAAAGAATACAGTATATGTGACGCAATATATATATCAATGGAGCATAAGATAAATATGATCATAAAGGTATGGTATAGCATGATTATCATAACATGGAAATGTGGCAATGACAGTTAACATGATATTAGCCTGCCAAAGGCTCATTGCACATGGATCATGATTAAAATCTCATTGCACTTGAATTAGCATGATTAAACCCTCATTTCACTTGACGTATCATGATAATAATATTTATCCAATGAATTGTATCACTATCAGGGTGCACCCTTCTTAACCATTTCATATCATGCATAAGTGTGCAACATCGATCATATAGCATGGATTCATTAAAAATAATCATTTATTCAATAATAAAGGAATGTGGAATTAAAACATGAAACTATATAATTAATAATTAAATATTCATAAAGGTTAATACCCGTCATTGATATATGGTCATGGTATTCATTATACAATGAATTTGGTTTGAAAAGTCATAGTGCAAATTCGGCAGCATAACGGTGTGACATAAGAGTTCATAAAATTTTTTGATGAGAGTGAAAGGGGTGTCTCATAATATTTACATGAAATGGATAGTAATAGGGTCATATAGGTAAATTTACCTACATATTTAATGTAATTTGGTTCATTATACAAAATAATTTATTGAAAGTAAATGAGAAGAGATAAAGTTCTTATGGGATTTCGACATGATAATAGGTGTACATGGGAGGAATTATTGAAATATAAAGAGTTTTATCATAATTAAAAAACATATAGGTTAGTATGGGTGTGGTTTTAAATCATACCCCAACATTTTTAATTGATAAGACAAGGGTATAACAACATAATGAAACTTGGAAAAAAATAAGAGAGGAAGAAGTACCTTACTTGGAAGTGTGATCTCGAAGGCTTGGGAGAGGCTTGAGAGAGGATTGTTGGGATATTGGGGAACCTTCTGAGGATTATATAGAGATGAGTTCAGATGTTTGTCGAGTTCCAAAAGATTTTGTGAAGATGATGTGGGAGATTGGGTGGGTTTATATATGAAAAGGGACAGAATTATTCATTATTTAGGTTTGGGACACCACACATTAAAATAATCAAAACCACAAAACAACCCATGGTTTTTTCCCATGGTATTTTCCAAAGGTGAGTGGAAAATATTATTTTATAAGGCCAATGTCTAAACTTATTAAAATATTAGTCTTTCTTATGTGGAGGTGAGTCACACTCCCAAGGAAATCATTTTAAAAGTGAAAATGTTTTATAAGTCTTGGAGGGTCCACTAAGGCACTATAAAATTAATCAAACAAATATAAAATCACATTATTTAAAAGTTAAAAAATATATTGGCCAAAAAACACATTTATAGTATTTTCTTACATCACTATTAGGTCATTATGATATCATAAAACACATTATATATTTAAATGGTATTTATTATTTTACCAAAAATTCAACTATCTCAGAAAATTACAAAAAATTAACTGTTAGATAATTTTAGCATCCTAAATCCAAAAAAAATTTCACTTTATATAAATAAATTTTTAAATATTTTAATTTTTACTTTTAAATTAAAAACCGAAATTAATAAAAAAAATTATGGGTTTTGACAAAAATGGCTTTCAAACCATAATAAAAATTACAATTGTATTCCAAAAAATTATACAATCATTTATATTTATAAATTAATTTACCAATAATATTTTATTAAAATATTATTTAATTAAAAAATCAATTAATTCATCAAAATATATTTCTTTATTGAATATTAACTAAAAATACAATTTGTGTTTTAAAACCCATTTACAAAGTAACAATAATAAAATGAATATATATTCTTTATTATATAAAAAAATAATTCTCATAATCATAGTTCTACATTCTTGTTACATAACCCATTATGACACCCGCATAAAACTGAAGCGTAAGTTTTGTGATGGAGACAGACTCTTGGGGTGGCTCGGATAACATCGCTCAGGTGGTAATCTCTATAAACTTCCACTTCTCCCGTAGGCAGTTCTGTTTGAGCTTAACGTGTTGAATCTTGCCTTGGGATTTGTCAAGTGAGAAACCCAATGATGCAACGTCATTTCTGATCTCTGAAAAATGTGCTTTGTATGGATAAATTCTACAGGATGAGGGAATCACTTATTTTGTATGAGAAAATTGGATTTGTTAAAACCCTATATTTATACTAACCATGTGATCACTGCTCAATGACTATATTAGAAATGGTAAAAATTCTCAGCATTATTTTAAAATAAAAAACAAAAAAATAATGAAGTTTATAAGTTTTATATAACCATATTACATAATAATATATTTCATTAGAACAAGATGAATTTTCATTAATAAAATTTTGTGTTGTAACACATAATTTTGGGATATTAAGTGATTCAGAGCCTTTTCATGATGAAAATTCTTTAGGTTAACATTGTGTATGTTAAACATAAATTTCATGGATTAATGATATTTGTTTAACATGAGGATTACATGGATTATTTGAACCATAAATACAATAAAATAAACAGTTTTTAATTGGGATTAAATCCCTAGATAAGTTAAGGCTTGGATTAAAGCCTTGACGCCTAGATATTCCAATCAAAATTATATTTTGGAGTGGGTGTTAATTTAAATCAATATAAAGAAAATAACATTGATGTCATAATCTTAAATAACCAATAATGAACTCACCCTGATCTTTATAAAATTTTTATATCAATATAAATCAATCAATAATTTTATTTTATCTCTACAAACAAACCCCACCAAACAAATTACAATCAATTAGAAATAAATGAAAATTAAAAAGTATCATCACCAAGGATTTTACCCAAGTGCCTCTATATAGATTAGCAGATCCCCAAACCATTGAATGGTCGATAGGAGACAATCGGCCATGGTTCACCATGTATGGTCTGAATTTTTCATGAGGCTTATGTGAAAAGGTTTGAGTGTTTATTTGGAATTATTAGTGTTAAACATTGCACAGTGATTCCAAGAAATAATCCATAATAAGTCCATTTATTTATGAGGTTTAATAAAATATAAGGCATATTACACCATTATTGTAGGAACCACATGATTATTATTTGGAATTATAATTCCATGTTTCATTATTTTTTGTAAATATATTGTTGTGGAGTTGTGTTTTAACATTATTTTAGCCTTGGACTAATCATGTTTGGGGGAGGATATCAGGGATTGTTTCATGATTCTAGATATTATATAAATATTTGAAAATTCCTCTAATTATACTATAATTACCAATTATATCATTGAGTGAAATGGTAATTGACCATGAGAAAAGGGAAAACTGTAAATGATAGTCACGTCATTATCTTTATATTTGATCAATATTACAGTATTATATCCTCTATTATATTATTATGTTTTTTATAAAATATTATTTTATAAATTTGAGTTTCTAAAAGAATTAATTTTATTTCTTCATTCTTATCTTGTACCCTAGGAGGTTGTATGAGTATTTCATGGTGATAATAGGCATTTTGATTGATCCTTACGATCAATATTCATTTATTTATTTTCTTTATAAAAGAAATATTTTTTTCATATTTCCCACATTTATTTTTATATTAAAATTCTATATCCACATGATATAATGTAATCTCATTTTGAGAGTTTTGTTCGAGTTTTGAGGGATTTCATTTTGAGATTGGTTTTTGTGAGATGATTTTTATTTTTTTACGATATATATATTTTTCTTCGTCTCTACCTTATTTAGAAATCATAGAAGCATGATTTTGAGGTTTCGTATTTGAGACTCCTTCTTTATTATATTATGTACAGATGTGTCATTTCTATAGTTTATTCTATTTGGTAATGTGATAAAAATCACTTTAGAAAACAAAAAATTATAATTGTATTTAAAAAGGGGGAAGGTTATGAAGAAATTGTGATTAAGTTATTATTCAGGTTATTGATTACATTGATATTTCATATAATGTGTTTAATATTGCATCAGTGACATTAAAATTATTAATTTTTGTTACTATGATTAATTTTTTTTAAAAACATATAGATATTAAATAGAGTTGGATATAAATAAGTAATTAATATATGATTAGGATAAATGAAATAATTTCATAATTTTATGGACACATGAGTTTAAAATATTAGATTTTTATTGTTATATTGTTTTATTAAATTTATTTTAAATTCCTTATTTTATTAAGAACACGATTCTTGATTTTTTTTAAATATGCTATTAATTTATTAATTATCTATATATGGATTTTAAAAAATACAAAAATATGAAATTTTTAATCGGTATTGATTGTTATTTATTGATTAAACCTTTTTGTGTAATGTTTTAATATATTTTTTTAAATTATATTCTTTTATTATTTCAATTCTTCCTGTTATGATTTGAATATTATAAAATTATTGATATTATATTTGATATCATATAGTTACCTTTTTATGATTAAATTAATTCTTTTTTTTTTGTTGGATTGTTATCTTGATTGTTAGTATATTAATGAAGTTGTTTTAGTATGGGGTTTTTTTATGATTGATAGTGGAATAATATTGTTGGAATGGAGTTGTATTGAGGATGATTTTTCTATAGTTGGAATTTAAAGGTGGTGTTGATGTTATTATGGTTTGATTTATTGTTGGTGTGAAATTATAATAAATTTATTGTACATTATTTCAAAGTTGTTTGAGTATTGAATAGTATTTAATAATGAATGGAATAATTATTTGGAAAGGGTTGTGAAAAGATAGTGATGAGAAAATTATTCATCAAATGATGTGATGATAAATTGGATAAAAGTAAATAAAATGAAATTTTGTGGAATAATGGTGTATTAATATAATTAATATTTAACTAGATTATAAGGGTAATTGAATTAATTATTTTTCATGAACATCCACATGTGTAATAGTATTTTTGGAATATTCACATTCGTTAAATGAATATAATTAGAAAACAGAATAATAATTGGATTATTTATTAATTAATAATTTAATTATGGAAATTTAATGATGATTAATATAGTTAATTGACAATATGGTAGTTAAATAATAAGTTATAATGGGATAGGAAAGGATTAATGATTATTTTTGCATTAGAATTAACGTTTCTTTGTTTTTTTTAGAGTAGGAAGCTCTATTGTTGGATTATATATAAGCTCATATTTTAGTGTCATTGGATTTAGTAATTGAAAATAAAAAACTAGGTTTTTTATGTATTAATTATGGTTTTTTAAATTTGATACACACCCCCAACTTAATTTAGGTATCACATGGACACCAAGATATGGTCTTAGGATCAATGTGGTTTCCCTGCATCCGAGTTATAGAGGTTATAAATGGATGAATACTACCCTGACCCAGTCTCTCTTATATACATGGTATTGTATATAGGCATAGAAAAAATGTGATGGATTATGATTATGGAATAAGTATACATACATTCTCGAATTTTATACAGTTACAATACATATATATGTTAGAGATTTAGTTTATTATGTACATGTTTCATGATATATTCTATATTTTCATTTGGTTAAATTAAATATATACATAGGATACAGTATCATAATTTATACATTTTTATATATTCTATTTTTAATGGATCTAAGATATGATAAGGTATGTTTTTTATGAAATGGTGATGGTGTTATTATTAAGTGAATATGGTTATGATGTGTCTATACAGGTCTTTGATTGGTGGTGATTTTAATTATAGAGGGGATGCAACCACCCGAACATGATCTATTAGGGTATAGTGATAATATTAAAATAGGAATGTGTTTTTAGTGTACCTTTCTTATTAAAGAACTCATAGATGTAATATGGATTATTTGTTTATACAATATTAATATCAGAGAGTTATGGTAATGATACATATTTTGGAGACATTTTTTAATAATGGGTCAGTTCAGTATATTATTCAATATGGATTTATAATAGTTCATATCCATTTACATGGGTGTTTTTGTTGAGCATACTACTGAGTATACATATATCCTTACTTCAATATATCTATATCTATTTTTTATGTAACAAGGATTTTGTGATTGGTCTTAAATTTAAAATTTCTAAGAGATTGTTAGAGTTAGTTATGGTTCATGAAATCTCTATTATGAGAGATTATCTAATAGTATTGGGTTTGAAATTTTTTAGTTCTAAATTTGTATTGGATTTGGTATATTTTTTATATAATAGAGTTTAACAATTAAATTCATTAATTCAATAGAATTAAATGGGAAATGTAACCCATTTAGGTGATTTAATACCATCTGTGTTAGTCTATAACCCATGTCATTTTGGTGGTAAGAATTTAGGATCCTTATCATCCTCTTTATCAGCTCGAGAGGTGATACAATAGAGGTGAGTATTGAAAAATTCCCTAAACAATATTCAATATCGGTATATAAAAATTAATTTTCCATATTTTTAAAGTAATCCAATCATATTAAATGATGTTGATATCTTGAGTAAAAATATATTTATAAAATCTAATTTCATCACTACATTTTTTAAATAATTTCATAAACTTTTTACATGGATTTTTTGTTTTGATCATCCCTAGATTAATTTTCTGGTATTTGATTCATAACTCCATGAATGATTAGGTTTAAAAAAATAAAATGACCCCATAAAGTGTGGTTAACGTTTATCTAAATTTCCCCTACTCTAGGTTTTATAATTGAATTTTTAACTATCAAATATCTTATAAATCAATGTGGTGTATAGAAATTTTAAATGGATTTTACCTTATTAATATTTAATTTGTAAATCAATAATTATATTTGAAGTAATTAAAAAATAATATGTACAAATTTATTTAGTTTTATCCAAAATTCATGTAATAATATATTCATCCATATATCCAACTAATTTATGAACAGTTTTATCATTTTGAACAGTATTGGATTACAATTTTCCTACAAAATTCATTTTATGAAATACCATTAAATATCATTCTCAAATTACAAGAGACACAAATTGGTGATGTAAATGATAATTTACAGTCATAAAAATTATTGTGTAAATGAAATTTAATAATACATTAAATATTTATCAATACACAAATACTTCATCTAAAATTAAAAACCAAATTCCCTAAATGAAAATTTGAACCAAATATAATAACATTTGTGAAAAAGATTTTTATTTTCTAATTAATCATTCCCAATAATATTTTTTTATTAAATATATCAAGTCTTCTTTCAAATCCACATGAATTGATATACAAAGAATAAAAAATATGTATATTATATTGAATCAAACATGTCTAATAATTCATAGAAAGAGTTGAATTCACTAAATAAGTCTGTTATATTTTAAATGGTTTCACTTAATTGTCCACCTATATGTTTTCCTTAATATTATATTTTAAAAAATACTTTATCATAGTATAGGTATTGGGATTCCTTGATTAATATTGGTTATATCAAATATTGTATTTTTTGTGTTTTGATATTCTTCGAAATATAAATTAATTTTTTTCTCTCCCTACTATGGAGAGCTAATTATTACCTATAAAGACAAAACCTTTGATAACCCATAGTAGGAACCACCTTGGAGTGGTTTTATATATAAAAAAGAGCTTCATCTAACCATGTTATTAGAATCTCCAAACCACTTTCCTAAATGTAAACCATGTATACCTTGAAATATTCTTTCGGTTTTAGTTAATATTTTTCCTCCTTTATGAGGTAGATAAAAAAATACCTTACATGACAAATCAATCCTAAAATTCCCTTATTTATCACACTTTTTATATAATAATGTAACTAAAAATTTTTATTCCAAAACCCAAAAAATAAAATATTCCAACTCCCTTTTTTATATTATTATTTTGTTATGAAGCAAATTTTTTATTCCCAAACATATCATAGGTTTTAAGAAAAAACCCGTTCACACACACAAACATATATATATATATATATGTATTCAAATTGATTGTGGATATATATGTCCCTTGAAAGAAACATTACAATCAATTATAAAACTAAAACTAGGATTAGTGAGAACTGGATAGGGAGAATATGTTATTAACTAAACACTAGAACACAAATTATTTTATTTTATTAGGACCCAAAATCTATGTCTATTTCTATAAAAGATATCCATATGATATAACTAACAATAAAATAAATCTAGAAATAACTTTTTATAATGGAAAATATTTTTTATATAATAAATAATATCCTTTAACCAATGGTGATTTGATCCTTCCAACATCAAGGATAAAAATTGAACCCAACTATCCAAGGGTGGATTGATATATACAATGATATAATCGATTCCTTCTTCCAAATATTCTATACACCTTTCCAATAAGATAATGGATTCTCTCTTAAATGAGCACCAATATTTAGTAATATTGATAATTCATCACCAAAATCTGATTCCTCAATGTACATACACTAAGACAGATGAATTATATCACTATTAAATAACCCCCATGTATATGTACATATAAATCACTAACACACTAACTAATAATATCTAAATTTGTATTGATATTATTCATCCATCTAAAAAAATAGCACCCATATCCATAACCACACACTTTTAACCACCCGAATAATTAATTTGGTGTCAAAAAAATTGGTTATAAAATGTATTTGAAAACACTATAGGGGTTACACCTCATATATATCTCAACACAAGTGTCATTATCACAAACCAAGATAATGTGTCATTCAACCCAACACCTAACCTGAACTGAGACATGGCCAAAAGAGCATTCCTGATCCCCACAGGTTGGAAACTAGTGCATGGGTATCAGCAATACAATTCGGGAATGATTTAACCCGTTTATATAACAAAAATAAATAATAAATAATAAACATCACATAACTTATAATCATCACCAAATAAAGAGAAACAATTTTAAAATTCAATGTTTTACAAATTTAACCAAAAATCAAAAATTGTAAAATGGAATATTAATTAAAAAAGCATCCCAAAAATCTACATGAATCAAGAGGGTCATCACCCTCAAGAAACCACCACCAAAACCTGTATAATGTTGAACACTAGCAACTGGATCCACCATCACTAGCACAATACATATTTCCTTTACATGGGTCCCACATAACAAATTCTACATAAACCCAATGGTGTATGTAGGTTGTGACCCAAATCCCATTATAATTCCACCCAAACCATATCTTCCATTCTATAACATTAGAACATAAATTAACATGCGTTTCTTCATAAGTAAATTTGAAACTCTTTCAAGAAAATCATTTTGAAGAATCCATTCTCAAGGAAACACTATTATGGAAAACATTCTCTCAAAAGAAACTTGATTTAAAACATAAACATACACTAGGTCCACCGTATACTGACGACTTGAACCACATCAAAAAATTATCATGTCAAAAAAGATATCATCATGGGAAATATATATATGTTACTAGTAAAAGTGGGACCCTATAAGCCTTATAACTTTGTGATGATATCATCCAACTTATACCAAAAATGTTCTCATGAATGATCCAATAGAGGGGAATTCATCCCATGGTCTAGTGGTCTCCAAATCATAATCAAATACCAACAGAATTCTCATGCACGATCCACTATAGGGGATCCCATCCTATGGTCTAATTTTCATTGATCATATCACATGTTTAGTTAGTATTATAGTGTCAATATTTCTAGAAGAAACCATAACTTGGTCCTACCGAAACAACTAACATACTTGTAATAGTTCACCTTCCTATATATATTGTCACATGTTTATAGATATTCTATATTAGGATGAAGTAGGCAGCGTTGGCCTGATATCCCTTAGAAAGAAGAAAGAACTTATTTACAGTTATTTTTCCATCAATAATTGTTATATATTCACACTACTTGTTTTATATACATCAGCTAAACTATACTAGAAACTATTTTAGGTGGCCTACTAAGTATATATCACACACTATTTAGGACATTATATGGTACCTGAAGAGTTCTTTTGGATGTAAGTATGGATTAAGGGAAGAATCCAACTTTGGAGGTTTGATATCATGTACCAAAATGGAGTACAAGAGTTGGGGATCAAGCTTATGATTGTGATTCTATTAGAGATAATAGTTCTCTTTTTCAATATGTATATCATTTTGTATTTGTGTTTACCTCAATATCCCATGTACTTCCCCTTTTTTATAGCATCATAAGATGATAGTCATTTTTCATATGTTATTGATTATATTTCTACTAGATTATCTTATCTATATTATTTATTCATATATAATTAATTTATAATATTGTTTCCAATGCTTACTATTATTTATACTAATATCTTACACTTTGATCATGAATGTATAGTCCCACCACCATACTATCTTAATCCCTCATAGCTATCTGGAAGCCTCTAGCATATGGGGAGGCACACTTTAGGCCATGTGATGCACCAGACCAGCTACTGTTATCAAATGAACTAGGTCGAGATTTTAGTAATTGGTATCAAATATATCTTCTTATTATATTAATATTTGTGTTTTTATAATGGATAATAAGAACATGTTAGGATTTGTTCATGAGCTTATGTTTGGGGGTAGCTAACCCCTATACAGGGAAAATCCATGTTACATTGCATGGGATATTGGTTTTCTAGTTTTTTACTATTATAGTTCTATTCATTTCACCATTGAGTGAAGAACACGTTTTTTGGAATTCTTATTGTTATTATTATTCAGGATTTATTTTTCCTCTTTCCATGTAAGGAAAGAGGGAATTGATCATACATCAACATAGGAACCTCATGATTCACATGTCATTAATATTCTATATTATATTTATATTACCGTGGGCATTTTTTCTGTATATTATGTGTTCCTTCATTGATATATTTAGGAATATGGTATTGTTTATGGAAGGGATAGAATAATTTGATTAATTAATGTGTCTATATTAACAAAAATGGTTTATTTCTAGTATTTCTTGATTGTGGCACCTTAATTTACTGATTTAGACACGTTTTAGACTTGGATCACTGATCACATGGGATGAAATGTAAATTTATTTGATTACATGGATACTAATCAAAATCTAAGAAGTATCAAATTCTGTAAACTAGGAATGGAGATTAATCTAATCTAATAATTTTATACAAATGGTTAAATCTAAATACTAGTTTTAATTATTAGGTTGTAGTTATATGATTTTTCAGCAGAAAATTATAAAGCTTATTCCATTTTAGCTTGATAATATTAACTCATATAACAATACCGTGATGTATTTATATATATTAGTGTGTAAAAACATAATTGAATTTAAATTATTGAGTAAAATGGTAACAGTTAAATGGGGATTAAAATTTCAATATAAAGGGTGTATTCCTCTATACCTTACAATTGAAACTCCATATATCTAGACCTCTGTTATGTGATGTGTGACCCTAACTAGACCTAACCTTAGTAGTGGGTTTTATTAAGTTTCTCTTATGTTACATTTATTATCCTACTTTTCACATAGACTTGGATTTAGAATCAGACATAGGGGTGTGACTCTTATATAGAAAGGTGAGTACCTGCCCTATATTGTATCTATGATCCAATTTTGTATTTAATATTATCTTAGTAATGTTCTTAGAAAATTTATAACTATGCCACTATGAATTACATAGGTCATGTGCTATGAGGGTGGAGACCATGATCCTCTAGAGGTGTTGGGATATGGGCCACTAGTATTACCTCCTGAATTCCCACATAAGAAACTTCTTATTAGTCCAAATATGGGATCCAATTCTCAGTTCCATGATAGATTCCTATGATTTATGTAGTCTATGTTGGGAGAACCATAACCTTCGCCAATTATTGATAAATAGACATGAGAATTCCTACAACATTTTCCAACTACATTCTCAAGGGATAGTGGCCCCCATGCATCTCAGTCAGGGCTAGATGTTATGTTATCCATCTTAGATAATATAGAGATACTTATAAAGAGGAGTTTTAATCTCATGACTTAGATGATTCTTGATTCTTCCAAGCATTGGTGGGACATGATTACTCAGGCTAGTCATTGTGATGGTATGGTCTAGGTGGATTTTCATATATCATTTTAAGAGTAATTTTTCCCCATAAACTGATGGAAGTCCATGCTAGAGAATTTATACACAATCAATATGATACTATGTATATGATATATTATTCAACTCTGTTATTAAGATTCGTCACTTTTCACCAATACTTTCTTGTGACGATTTAACCACATAGAGATAGTTTTAAGATGGGCTCAGATATTTAATTTGATCATGAGTGAATATTTATTGAATTACCACCATTTCAAAGATAGTGAATCAATCCCTTATAACTGATTAGAACAAGAAGGAATATGAAGGTGTGGCCTGAGGTAGTTCAGTACAAAAATAGGGAAGTTGTTCCTTGAGAAACAAGAAGCATTCCATCATGTATTCAGACACGAGAATAAATATTCACATGAACCCTACTGATAGTTACATAGTGTAAAAAAAGTGTGGAATGATAGGTAATATGAATCCCCAATGTTCTGGAGTTCCCAATTGGTGCTTTGTTTGTGGTAGGTTATGGAATCATCAAAAAAAATTATAACCTTCCCATTTTTTCCTAGTGGGAAAGGACCATCATCAGGTACTCTTCTACGAATAGGAACAGTATCACCTTCCAGTTAGGTATCTAAAGTAGTACCATCTATTTAGTAAAAGGAGGAGGTTTTGGTCATTGTAGATAGGATTTAAATATATAGTACTAGAAGAGTTGGCCTTCCCAATGTAGTTAGGTTTTGTCTTTGGGCCACAGATCATGCCACATCTATGTAGTTTAGCATATTCCTAAGGAGAAAGGCATCGGGCCTTCTACAATTCATGGAACTATTCTAGTATAATCTACTATTGTATCTTCTTTATTCATCACTAGTGCTTCACATTCATTTATATCTATAGCAATTATGGAGAGCCATGTCCTTGAAATAGAGTACAAATGTGTCATAATGAATCTTGAAACACCATTGGGGATCTGATCTGAGAGTGTATGATGATGAATGGGATTCCCCTTGAGAGAGGTGGTTTTATTTTTTGTGTCAAACCTATTTTTCCTTGAGATGATAGGTTTTAAAGTCATACTCAGGATGGATTTTTTAGTACGCTATAACACTCAACTTGATTGTTATCACCATTGGGTTTATTTTACATTACCTGAGGGTGGTAATTATATTCATAGTGGTGAATGGGATATCGAGATGATTTGTGATGGATCATAGCATCGTAGTCTAGGTGGATTAATAGCCCTAATTTCTAGTATTTTTTTTTGAGGGATCAGGGAAAATGATTTATGGATTTTCCTCTTATAGTGGATCATTTCAGGGACGTTTCCCAAAAAACATTTCAACATTTCCTCTTATGAGAGAGGTGGAGTTCAATATTTAGAAAGTTATAGGACAAAAATAGTGTCAATTTATCCTTATAGTATATCACTTACTGAGATATAGGAACTAAAGAAGAAGATATGTGATTTATAAGATAAGAGTTTTATTAAAAATACAACTTAACTATGGGGTTTACCTATCCTTTTCACTGAGAAGGTAGATGGTACCCTTAGGATTTGTGTGGATTACAATCAGTCGAACCATATTATGGTTAAGATAGAGTATTCAATTCCATGTATAGATGACCTCTTTGACTAGTTATACAGAGCATGGTTTTTCTTATATATTTATTTGAGGTCAGGATATTACTAGATTCACGTGACACCTTCATAAATACCTTGTACAACATTCCTTAATAGATTTGGCCAATATGGGTTTTTCATAATCTCATTCAATATCATGAATGTGCTTATGGTCTTCATAGATCTAATGAATCATTTTTAACAACTGTGTCTAGATTCATTGGTGGTTTTCCTTATGAATGATATCATGATGTACTCTCGTACTCAACACAACCATTCCAAATATCTTGATATCATAATGAATACAGTAAGTGATATCTAGTTGTATACTAATCTCATGAAGTGACAATTTTGGATAAAAAGGTTGACTTCTTCTATCACATAATCTCATAGGTAAGGCTATCCATTAACCCATAGAAGGTGAGATATGTAGTTACTTGGGAAAATCCCAAAAATTTCTTTCACATATGGATTTTCTTGGGGATGGTGGGATACTAGAGGAAATTCATTCAGGACTACTCTTTCATAGAAATGCATCCTATGTTTCTAACTAAATAAGGTGTTATGTTATGATGGACTGAAGCCTATAAAATATCATTTCAGGAGATGAATTAAAGATGGAATTCCGCACTGAGATGGATTCTTTCAAATCTATGTGAGAGATATATAGTTAATTGTGATGCATCAGGTATCAGTTTGGGTGTAGTCCTTATGTAGGATGAGTGA
Source organism: Viscum album (assembly GCA_963277665.1). Classification (NCBI taxonomy): domain Eukaryota; kingdom Viridiplantae; phylum Streptophyta; class Magnoliopsida; order Santalales; family Viscaceae; genus Viscum; species Viscum album. Next base: position 2,009,418,691 of record OY728121.1, on the reverse strand, counting down.
TTCATGGTGTATGGATATTTTCAGTTGATACCTCATGAGCATAACTACCTGATGCAATATCTCATTTTATAGGAAATAGTTTACACCTTGCATAGTAAAAGGAACTACTTACTAGGAGCGTATTTTTTTTGGTGTACACGAATCACAAAATCTTCAAGTAAATCTTCATACAGCATGAGTTAAATATCGTGAAGTGATGGTGGATTGAATACCAGTAGTCCTTAGAAATCAATATTTCATATATTCTTAGTAATGGAAACTTCGTTTCTGATACTATAACACAAAAGACTCAATAAAAGGTAGTTTCTGAGGCTATTTGTGAGTGGTAGTTGATGGAAATATTTTCTAAGATGCATTTAGAGATTCGGGGGTATCATGGGCATCCTATTTTAACTACTTTAGTTGGGAAAAAATCTCTTCTTAGTGGGGTAAATATGAGATATCTTTCTGATCACAAGGGATTTTTCCTAAGGGAGAGTGTCTTGGGTGAGGATCAGCCACTGGGTTGGGTTATCAATGCAGATGTTATTATTCATATTCATTAGTGTGTCTGGGTACCTATAGCCATATGGTATGAATTGATGTAGGGATATCATGCCTTAGATTTGGAAGTACAACTAGGAATCACCATGATGAATCATGATATATGTTACCAATATTGGTGATTGGGAATGAAGAATCAGATTGTAGGTTTTATCACATGGGGTTCAACCAGTAAATTGGTCAATGTGGTTCACCAGTGGAAGGATAGAATTTTATGGACTTTTCCATTCCATAGTGGGAATGAGAATACATCACCATGGATTTCATTATGGCCTTTTCAATATCTTATTGAGGTAGTGATGTGTAATGTGTGATCATAAATAGGTTGAATAGGGTTTCACACTTTCTACAAATCAAGGATACCTTTTAAATTAATGATCTTGGGAGGATTTATGTCCAGTTGATTATATGACTTCATGGTGTTCCCCATTCTATCATATTAGATAGGGATGCTCATTTTGTGTCATATTTCTGGTAGGTGTTGATGAAGTTACTAGGTTCATAGGTGCTTTTGATTACAAAATATCACCATTAGATTGATGTTTAGTCAAATCATAAAATATAGGTGTTGGTGGACATTCATAGATCATGTGTCCTTGATTTTGGGGGTTCTTGGTAGAAACACCTATCTCTTTATAAATTTTCCTACTATAATATATTCTAAGAAAGTATTTAGATTTCTCTATATGAGTTCCTCAAATGGTAGTGCATGTTGTTCACCCATGTGTAAGTTAAAATCATGAGATGCAGTGCTATTGGGACCCCATGTTGTTTCGAATACATCAGAGCAGGTACGGTGTATCTAGAATCATATGGAAACATATAAATCTAGAAATAAGTCTTATACAAGTCATATTTTTAGTTTTTTTATTTTGATGTGGGATATCAGGTTTTTTTTTGAGTTTCTCCTATATTGGGGCATAGTCTATTTCAGAAGAAGGAAATGTTATCAACTCGTTAGGTCAGGACATTCGATATCTTAGAGAGAGTCAATCAAGTATCATATTTTTTGGACTATATTCAGAGGTACTGGTCATGAAAAAAATTCTATATATCATACCTTCATCATTACTATTCCAATCCATCTCATTCATTTTATCCTGAGGATATTGATTTGAAGGTATATTCTTCTTTTGAGGATAATCCTATACATATCATCTATTAGAGTATAAAGGATCACAAAGGTTGTATGGTTCCTCAAGAATGGGTGTTATGGTAGAGAGACCATATACATGATGATACTTGGGAGAGAGAATGAAACATATGTGCTCAATGGATAAAAATTTTCTCAAATTATGTTTTACTACCATTAAATGGGATACTCAAGGATTAGTTATTTTAAGGAGTGGAGGTTGTTTCAACTATGATTTTCTAAAAGGAATAGATTCTATAAATTACTTTTCAAACCCCATTTTTTATTCTTGTAATGATCATAATAGGTCAGGGATTGGTTTGGGGGTTCCTTGGGCTCATTAATAGCCTGTATCTATAGAATTTGGAAAGCAAGACTTAGTTGAATGCTTAGCACATGATTAGCACTTACCGTGCAAGTCCTGAAGGGCGATTCATAGTTTTAAAACCATTCATGAGGGATTCATGGCCATGTAGGGTGCTATAGATTTCTATAGTGTGGAACACGGATTGTGCATGGTTTGGATAAAATGTGAACCTATGTCGTACACTTAGTACCACATAACTACTGGTTCCTTATGGCTTAGGTGAATGGTTTGGAATATGATGTGGCCAGATTGTGTTACTCTTAAAAGTGTTTAAAATTACCATTTTTCCATTTTCCACTTATTTTTTTCCCTTTCGTTTTCTTTCTCCTCCATGCAGAAAACCTCTAATCCATAGGAGACCTCCCTTAAAACTCAACCTAGGCTTTGATCCAACTTCTTTGATAGGATTCCAATTCATCGACAATCAGTTAAAATTGAAATCTATCAGTATGTCATTCATTCCTCTTCCTTAATTTACATGTTTGTCTAAATGTCAAGAATGTTACTCTAAGGGTGGCTAAAATACCATATTTCTAGGAATTTCTTCTATTTCATCAATGTCCCAGGTTTTATCTTGAATCAAAGGATGAAAATGAAAAATGATATTGCTAATAAGCTAAGGTATGTGTTCTAGTACTTTCTTCCAAAAATATGAGTTGTTTTATATATTAAAATTTCATTTCACATGCTAAAATTTCTATGAGCTGACTTAAAACAATAAATTTACATAAACTAACATTTTAATCATTTTTGAATTGAACCATATAGATTTATTTATTATAAAAGTTTGCCTACCTCTTCAAGATCCACCCCTTTGGGTGAGCTTATTAAATACCACTAACTAATGAAATGTTAATGTGGGCAAACCAGTATCTAAGTGGTGCTTTTTCCACCCAATTTGATTTTATTAGTATAATTAAAAAGAAATTTAGTGGTAAGACCATTTCAAATAACGTTTATATGAAATAAGGTTATTCAATTGGTTAAATAGAATGTTATTTATTTGTGACTCATATATTATCTTATAGAAAAGCATGAACGTATTGGGAATGGAATACCATACATTTTTGACACTCGGTCATGGAATCCCATATACATTTGATACTAGGGAATGAATCCCCCTACAAATGTGATACTCAAGAATGGATTACCATGTATTATTGATGCTCTGGCATGAAATCCCATATAGTTTTGATAATAGGGAATGAATTACCATGTACTTATGAGACTCAGGAAGGGCATCCCATATACATGTGATACATGGGATTGGTTCCCCATATAATTTTGGCACACGATCATGGAAACCCTATGATTTGGGATACCCAGGCATGGCATCCCATGTCACATTGTGAGAATATTATGACTATCCATGGATGTTTGAGTTATGCCTTAGGTCCTAGGTAAAATTATTATCTATATAAATAGATATAAATGTAGCTATATATATTAAACACATACGTACATACATACATACATATATATAGCCACACAATCAACGATATTCCAACATAGGATAAAGTAGGTAGTGTCAGTCTGGTGTCCCATGGGAACTAGAACTAACTCCTTTATAGTTATTTTTCCAACATACATTAGTATAGATTCACACTACTCATTTTTTATGAACATTCTAGATTATACTAGACACTATTGGTTGTGGCCTACTAAGTATATCTTACACCCTGTTTAAGCTACCAGTTGGTACCTGAACATATATTATAGATGTAGTTAGGGACAAAGTGAAGAATCCAATTTTAGATTTAAGATATTCTATTCTTGGATGGAGTACAAGAGAAGAGGACCGATATTTGGATCATGATGCTATTAGAGATCGTTTTTTATCATGTTTTATAACATGATGTTTATAAATCTAACACTGTATCCTGTGTACTTCCCATTTTATATAGCATCATAACATGATCATCAATTTTTATATGTTATTGATTATTCTTCTTCCTGAATATATTATCTATATGATTTATTCTCTAGTAGTTCATTTATAATATTGTTTCTTCTTCTTTCTATTATTTATACCATTACACTACACACTAGTCATGAGGGTATAGTCTCCCCACCAGACCATCTTAGAACCTCACTGCTAGATTGAATCCTCTGGTTTATGTGGAGTCATTCATGAATCCACTTGATGGATTGGTCTATCAACTTTTATCATGTGATCATGCTTAGGATGTTACAATTCCAAACTCACATTATTTTGGCCTGGTGTCACCCCTTTCGGGGCCTTATCATTGAAAAATTCCATCAAACATATGGTGTAAATTCACTTCTGAACATAAATCTACATCATTGATGATGAATAATATAGAGACTCATGCTATAAATAACCTAAATAGTACATTAGTCTAATGATTTCAATTATACATCTCCCAAAAATTGCATAATATAAGGACTGAAATGTTTAGTTTCAGGGAGATTAGCTTTATAGACATCTTATTTTAATAAATGTTTGAGCATTTATCCATAATCATACTCCATAACCATCTCACATGTCTAACCATCTCCATATCATAGGGATTGAAAACATAAGAAAGTGGTGATCTCAAACACTCCATAAGGGAAAAATATCATAAGGTATTATATTATAAAAAAGAATTTTAATTTGAGGAAGACATAAATACTTTAATAGAATATCACTATACCAAGGATGATAACAATGAAACATGATAGAGAAACATAAGATCATAAAAACATCATTAAGTAAACAAAATCAAGTGAACGTGCCAAAAAAGTATAGAATACTTTAAAAATATGAAATAATTATAAAAATAAGTCATAAAATGATAAGAACATAACAATATGTCATGATCATAAACATATAGAAATTACAGAATTGTTAACAAATAAAATATCCCCACATGAAATTGTGAAAAAACAAAATGTACCACTACATGTTGTGAATCAAAATAGTTCACACACTTCATATTGCGAATAAAAAAATGTACATGCTTCTTATTGTGAATAAAAAACAGTCATTCTTTAGGTTATTAAAAAACATTCTTGTAGTTTAGGTTGTGAAAAAATAAAATTATTATGCTTCATATTGTGAACAAAAAAATTCTTAGGTTTTATATTGTGACAAAAAAATCCCTCACTTCATATTATAAACAAATATAATTTACATGAATAACATACTTCTATAATTAGATGTGCATAATTAACCAATGAATTTTAGGTTGATATAGTACCCCACCCTTCACCATTCGTACATATGAGTTACATAAGAATATCAATCATTCATCATCCCATAAAGAACCCATAGAAAAACAATGTGTTTTTAAAATGTTGAAAAAATTTAGATAACATGAACATAAGAAATAATAGAATATAAAAACATTAATTTTAAAAAATAAATCATATCATAAATACATATAAAGTGTGATCAAAACAAGTCTTCATGAAAGATAACCATTGTAGCGTAAATAAAAATAAAAATAAAAGGTTTTCAAAAATACCTTTAAAAACATTTATGTATAAATTACTTTTAAAAAAAATATTTTTCAATAGAAATAGATGAATTTTTAAAACCTTGATCCTAAATAAATGATCCTTAAAATACATAAATGTTTCAAAAATGAGAAGCAAAATTTTTATGAAGAATTTTAATTTTGAAAGAATCTTTAATAGTGAAGTATTTAAAAAGTAATTACCATCACAAAAATGGAAGATGAAAATAATTTGAAAACAATTAATTTTAAAAGAACCTTTAATAATGGAGACTTGAAAATGACATAATGTTTTCAAAAAATAAGAGTGAAATTAATTTCTAAACTTTTAATTTTAAATATAATATTTAATAAATTATCATTAAAGAAGATATTAAGTTTTGAAAAAGTTATGTTAAAATACAATGAAAAAATTTACTTTTATAAAATAATATTTAATAATGGGATCTTGAAAAGGGAATAATATTTCCAAAAAGGTAAGTGTAAATAATATGAAAACATTTATATTTAAAAATATTATCTAATAATGGAAAATTTAATATGAAATTAATATCTCTAAAAGGTAAGTAAAAATTATTAGAAAACATTTACTTTTGAAAGGAAAATTTTATAATGGAAACATGAAAAATACATAACCTATTCAAAAATGGAAAGTGAAAATATGTTGAATATGTTTAATTTCAAAAAAAATATTATATATCATAAACAAGAAAAATACATAAATTTTATCAAAAATAAAACTATGAGTGGATGATAAAACCTTTTATTTTGAAAGGATAGGAAAGCATTTCAAACATTTTAAAATACCCATGTTCAAAACCAACATCACTTAAATAATTTAAAAACATTCAATTTAAAATGCGGTAAATAGAAATTGAAGTTTATCATCAATATCTAGAGGAAAATAAAAGGATGGAGACTTTGGAATCAATTATCATACAAATTCCCTATATTTCTTATACCCTACCTTATTTTCTTACATAGTTGATCACACACTAACCTCAGTGGAGACTTGATTTTTTCATTAAGGGTCCATTAAAATTAATGGTAATAGTCAAAATATGAGAGAAAAAGGGATTAAATTTTTTGTATAAGGTTCTAGGGAGAGTATAAGAGAGGATTTTCAAGGGGGGATTTTATGGTGAAGTGTATCTTTAAAATAGTGGAAGTGATGTCCTTTTATAAGAGGATAAAAGGTAAATTTGGGAAACACTCATAATTTTTCAATAATGACATGAAAATATCCAAGTTTAAATGGATCAAAATTGGAATTAATTTGGTTTTGTGACAACATAAAGTCTAAAATCATCTAAAACACTTTTTTTAAAACATGTTTTGGACATTTCTCCAAAGTAAAACTCTTTCTTACCATTTTTACTTTTTACCATGGTAAATATTTTTTAAACAGGAATATTAATTTTGACCAATAAAATTAAAATTGTAAATATTACCTAATTTCGACATTTTGATTTTAAATTTGAAAATAATTTTAAGATATCTTTTTTATAAATGTGTGAAAAAACTATTTTTAAAATAAACACCTTTAATAACGTAAAAATAATTTTTAGAAAAATGAAGTTTGTCATCATTAAATTTACGTATAAGATAAAATTATCATTATTACTAATTACAATGAAATATATATATTTATTATAAATTTATTTAATGGTTTGAGTCTTTTAAGGAAATACACAATTGAATTTCACCTTTAAAATTATTCATTCAAAGAGAATATTGGATCCAATTTTTATTAAACTAACATTTTTATTTATTTCCAAAAATATTGATCATGGAATTTATAAGCTAAAAGATATATTAAAATAAATTGTATTATTCCTTGAATATATTTTTTATTACTTAAACCTTTTTTAAACTTCTAATATACACTTATATAGTGATATATCTCAAATACCAAATTTTCGACTAAAAATCAAACATTTCATAAAATTAGAAAAAATCATACTATGTATATTTTCATGAGAGGAGATTAAAAATGAATTTTATTTTATAAAACATAAATTTTAATATTTTTAAATTATAATTTTTAAATATGATTCAATATAAAAAAATACTTTCTAATATAAATATTTTCAGTATTAACTAATATAAATTATTTATCCACTAAAGATAGTAATTATTAATTGTCTATCATCTTACTATTTATTATAGATTTATTAATAATTTATTCTTAACATGTTATGTTTTGTTAATGTTTTGTGTAATATTTATCACAAGTAATAGAATATACTATATATTCTAAATGATGAAAAATATCGAGTTGTTACAATTGAAACCCCTTAATCCTGAAATGAACACATATAAACAAGTAATACAGCCAGTGAACAAATCAAGGAATTTCGTTGAATTAGCCTTGGGTTACTCTTATTTATGAATTTATCAATCATGTCATGATTTGTAAAGTATTGACGTCATCCCCCTTAATTATTAAAAACCCTTATGAACTGAAGCTTCTCACTCACATGATATGAAAATGACTCAGATAAAAAACCTTGGTTCAAGCTTCCTTTTCTGTTGTTTTCATTCCAAACCATGTGGGTCAGAATGGAAGATATTCAATAAGGAAAGCATCTTCTTAATCAGAGAAACGATTATAAAGTGGATCTTTGGGAGCTCACTATGGCTCGGTCTTAGACTGGTTTAGTCGAATCATCATCCCCAAATACAAAATCATGTTTCCCCCCATCTTTAATATGGATCAGCTCTCAGATTCCATGTTTTAGTTCAAAATAGTTGTAATAATATTTATTGTTTGACATTATATTTTTCATCGATAGTTTTCTAGATTTATTTCTACATCATCTATTTCCATAAGTACCAAGATTTATACAGTAGGTTAGATTTTCATGGCTATGAGGCAGCTTGGATAAAAAAGGGAATGACATCTTCAGTTTCTTTATACAGTGGATGGAGTTCGGTTAAATGATTGGCCATGAGTGGTAGTGTAGTTTCTTGAAAGATAAGGAATTTCAGCTTGATTTTTTTGTGAAGTAGTTCTTGAAAATTAAACATGTTGTATATTTGAGTATATTATAACATGAAGACAGTGGAAGGTGAAATATATTATGATTTTCCTCATGGTTGATTGATCAAATATTGATATAGTCTACGGTAGGTGGAATTTCCTTTTACACTAGATTTAAATAACTCATATGTTAGATTGAGGACTTTTCAAAAAAAATCACCCATGATAGCTTGAACAAGTGTGATGTCTTCACACAGTAAGTGGAGTTGTCCATGTGGTAACTTAAGTATCTTGATGCAGTCACCCCATGACTTTATGGGGTTTTATTTCATGGTAAACCTTGAGTTATCATGTGGTTATTGGAGTGATCATTCCAAATTTATGTAGCATATTGAGATGGATATAGTATCTTGAGTAACCCTAAGGTGATCTTCGTGTTGCAATTTTTTTATGATTTTTTTAGTTCCCACCTTCTGATAAATTGAAATAAAATATGGGATTTTATTTCAACCACTAAAATTAAATCATAAAAATTTATTAATGATCAATTTATATATTTAAATTCCAAAATATATTTAAAATTTTTAAAATAAAATTAAATTCTGTTAAATAATTCAATTTATTAGTTTTTAATTAAATTAAATAAATTAAAAAATCATTAAAAATAAAGTTAATATCCATTTATCAATTAATTTTAAATTTCTAAAATTATATAAAATTTATGGCTTACTAATTTTTAAAAATGGAAAAATGGATTTTAATAGAGGATTTGAAATAATGTTTCAATAAAAATATCATTTTATCACTCCCCACACTTAGTTTATTTCACTCATTGGGAATTTAGTGAATTCAAATATTTAAAATAATATTTCAAACAAGATTTATGTACACAATATGGAGAATAAAAATTTAAGGACTCCTCAACAGTTTAAATTATATTTCTTTATTTATGAATTTAATTCATTATATCTATTCAATTCACAAAAAATTTATAGATTTATGTTATAAATGGAATGGATCCTAGTGGAATCAAGTATTTAATAAGTGGGTACTTCTTAAATACATTTTCCAATTTTCTCTATTTCCAAACATTATTTTCACACTTCATTGATACTTCCTAAATGATATTTAGATATATCATATAACCCTTATTCATCCAAGTTCAAAAATCCACAAACCTTTCCATCCCCTTTATTAATGCGATCTTTTTGAATTTTTTCAAGCCATATTTGATGAAATAACATATTGAATGTGTTTAGCTAATCATAAAACAAATATATCTCAACATAGTAGTTATCCCCCAACATGAATTGTAATTATCAATGAATTGAATCAACACTTGGGAATATTGATCTAATTACACTCTAACTCTTATTTTATAGATAACATGCAAACACGTGTGATTATATTGACATTTGTATACTTTTATAACATATCTCACAAGTTATTTTACTCAAATTCATATGATTTATCCAAAAAATATAATAGAGGCTTTATGAGGTGATAATCAATGAATAAGATTTGGTTAAATGGAATTGATTTAATAATTCCAGTTCCCACAAGATATGATATTGGTTTCATGAAATTATTTTACATTTATAACCCTTTTACATATTCTAAAGATAATAATTCATTTAAATTAGTTGCATGTTCACTGAAGAATCATCTAAATATATCAAATTCAAAACTAATGAAATCCTTCTATTCTACTGTAATATTTTTCCTAATAAAGAAAATATTTTGTTCATGATTTACTATCCTCTAAAACACACTAAAATAAAACTCGAAAAATGAATTTAAATAATCCAAAAATTGGATTTTCCATAGAAATTTGATTTATTCTATTCAATGATAGAGACAAAAAAATATCCAAATCAAAAATAGAAAAAATACTATTTACACACTATGGAAAATGTCCCTCTCCCCCACACATATATTATAAAACATTAAAATTAATTTCATCATGCATTTTGAATGGAAAAAAGTGATTTTCCATATTAATATAATTGAAAGAGACAACATGGATGTCCTTTATCCAATAGTAGTAGGGAGGATTTTGTACTCCTCCGTTGATTATTTTCAAAGAATTTATAGTTATGCTTCACTTATTGTTCATTAACCTTATAGGGATGCTTTGAATCATCTTATTTGATCCCAACTGCACAAAATGGGAAAATACTAGTCACTGTGTATGGCCCAGTCCACCTAGAAGGAAGGTTCCCTAAAATAATATTCATCCTTGAGAAGAATGGTATCACTTAGTCTCCAATATCAAGACATATTTTCTAAATAAGCCTCCAATGGATATATTTATTCTTTTCCTTATATAGTAGCGAATTCTCATGAGATTCATTTTTGAGTTCTGCATGTTCTATCATCTTCACCTTTATCTTCTCTCTATCTTTTCGAAAAACTATGTTTACCTTCTTCACAACCCAGTAATACTTTTGTTAAAACTCAGCAGGTAAGTGAAAGTGCTTTATAGGATAGTCTATTTATTAATACACATTAATTAATGATTTATTTCCTAAAGTTACACATAATAGAAACCCAAAATATCATGAGAACTATTGTCTTAGGGAAATTATGTACATAAAATAACAACAAAAAACATGGACACAGCAACAATATCTAGAAACTCCATAACATGAAAAAACAATCCATTGATCTTCTAATAATACATGGTATAACATGTTTATGCCTATAAGAAAGTGGTGACCTATAAATATAATTAAGGTAAAAGTAAAAGAATAGCACATGAAAAATCAGTTCATATGAATCAAGAGGCATATCAAGGTAACATAAGAGAAGTGAGAATCATAAAATTTAATTTCAAAGCATGATATAATCTGATAACCTAAAGGCAACATGGAAATATGGAAATGACATAAAACATGACATTATAAAAATATATCAGGTCTAACCACAAAGAATACATAACATACTATTCATAGGATAACCTACCATACACCATACCCGGTATCTCATGAGATAAAAACATTTCCCAATTCATTGTAAGGATATATAATTATGGTCACACATGCTACATTCAAATCCTATGCATGTATAAGTGTTCCATAGAGATCATACAACATAAGGATGTATTTAAACACTTTAAATCCCAAGATTTAGTAGTGTATGTTAAATACATGGATATCCCAGATAAATGAAGGATAGAAACTTCTATGTGAATACCCTTTAGTGGAAATTCATATAGGTATTTACTCCACAAATATTTGGTATGGAAAGTAATAAGATAATTTCAATAGCGTAATTGGGGTATATAAAGATTCATAGAAGGGATTAGTTGGAGTAAATGGGGTATCTCCTCACATAGATATGATTAATATTGTAAGAGGAATGTGTAAAAACATATCCTAAAATGAAAAATTATATATCAAAATATGTAATATAAATATAGTGATTGGATCAAGAGGAGAAGGACCTAGTTCCGTACATTTAGAGGGAACTTCTAAAAAATTTAAAGGAGATTATTCTGAGAATGGGGGATCCTATAGAGGGTTCTTGGTAGGGGGAGGGAGAGTAATTTCATAATAAATTGGTTTTTATTGACGATTATTGGGAATATGTGTGGTTTTTTATAGAAAAAATAGGGGAATTCATTATTAATTTCTAAACATAGGTTTTGAACTCTATATGATAAAATAATAAAAAAACCATTAAATTGTTTTTGACCCTATATTCTACCAAATAAGAGTGGTTTTAAATATTTTATAAGTCAAAGAATTTGAATAATTAAAATAATAACATTGGTGATGCAGTAGTGATTCATATTTGTAAAGTCTTTATTTTAAAACCCTAAAATGTAATTTAGGTTTTGGAGGATTTATTAAAGGTTTGTAAAATTAATAAAATAACTTAAAAACACATTATTTTAATTGGGAAACATAATTACAGTCATGTATACACCTTATATTATTTATCACCTAAATTTTGGGATTTTATGATGTAATAATACATATCATATATTTATACCGTATTTAATTTTTACCCAAAAATTTGACTATCTTAAAAAATTATGAAAAAATCATCATTTGTTAATTTTGGCCTGATGATTACAAAAATAATATTTATTTTCCAAAAATAATTTCATAAATATGATAATTTTCACTTTTAAATAAAGAAAATTATTTACTAAAAAATATTGGTTTTATGGCAATAAATTTTTTTGACCCATATAAAAATTACATTGGACTTCATAAAATCATATTACCATTTAAATTTAAATAAAAATTATTCAATAATAATATTTTATAAAAATAGAATTTATTAAAAAAATTAATAGTTCATTAAATATATTATCTTGATTGAAACTATATATTTCTTAAAAATACAATTTCTCTTTCGTCAAATCAATATCTAAATTGTTATCAAAAATGTTATTTAATAGTTTATAAATTAATCATAGAAAATCATAAATATAATAATTATTTTTTAAAAAATAAAAATATAAAAAATCAAACTATTAGGGTCTAGATACATAACACATTATTACCCCAACATATTCCCTAAGGGTATCATGGGTGATGGTGACAATTTCTTGGGGTAGTTCAACAAACATGGTTTGGATCATGATCTCGATAATATTAAACTTCTCCCATAAATAGTATCAATATTCTTGATTTGATTAATCTCATCTTGGACTATTTTAAAGGTAAATCCTAGTGATTTGATCTCCCTTTGAATTTCCAATAAATGGGTTTCTTATCCTAGTAGTTTAGGTCATTACTTCTTCCCTCTATGTCAATTAGAATTTATCATAACCCTTAATATATAATAATATTAACTGTCATTTCACAATTTATATATTTTAAATTGTTAATGTTTCATAGTATTTAAAATATGAAATGATATAACACATATTGGTCTAAAATTACTGATGTAGTGTACTTATTTGCAATAATATCAATTCTTAATACGGAATTTATTCATTTGAAATGGGATTTAATTTATAAAACTTCTCTTCATTACATTCTTATACCCTTAAAAACGTTTACCCTTGAATTTTTTTTATAAATATTAAAAAATTAGGGTACTTTTGTTTCATCACCAATTTCGGGATGAATTTACTTCCTCAAACTTGTCGTCCCACCACAGCACTTTCACTTGGTGATTTCTCTTATTTCATAGGACATTTTCTCTATGATCTAAAATATTCACTAGTTTATCCTTATTTGAAATATAATTATAAAATGGTACCACCTATAGATCAAGTACATATTAAGGGAATCATATGTAATTTATAAAGAGGGATACATAGAACACGTCATGTACCTTGGATTTGTGTGATGGGAATTCTAGTTTACATGCCACAACTTTGATGTGATCAAGGATATCAATGGGTCTGATGTATCTTGGACTAAAATTTCCCTTCATCCAAAACCTCATAATTTTCTTCCATAATGATATATAAAGGAACACTTTATCTTTTACCTCTAACTCTAAATCCAGTCGATTATTTCCTTCATATATTTTCAATAAATGTTTTATATATTTGATATATCATTGAATGGTTTGAACCTTCTCTGTCATATCATATATAAAATCAGGTCCCAGATGCTTTCACTCTTCAAATTCATGCCAATATGTTAGGGTCTAATACTACACCCCTTACAATTCCTAATAAGTTTCCATTTCAATTCACAAATATAAATTTAAATTATATGACAACTCTACTATTGGAAGGTGTTGATCCCAACATCCTTGGAAATCCATTGAACATGATCTTATATATCCTCAAGAGTTTGAATGGTTCTCTCAGTTTTACCATCTGTTGGATGGTGATAATTATTACTAAAACTCAACAGCATGTCTAACACATGCTGAAGTATTCTCCAGAACCTCATGGTAAACCTTGTATCTTGATCATATATATTGAATAGTGGCACTCCAGACAATCTTAACATTTTCCTTTTGTATATATTGGTGATTTATTCAAGGGATAAATATTCCTGGATAAAAATTAAATGCATTGACTTTATAATGTGATCAACTATCACCCCGATGGTGTTATTGCATTTAGATATCCTAGGGAGTCCTATTATGAAATCCATTGTTATTTTTTCTCATTTTCTTACTTTAATGGGAAATTGTTTCTTCATATGCATATATATTTTCATTCAACCTTGACTTGTTAGAATACTAATCATCGAGATAAAAATTTGAAAATCTCCCACCACATGTTATCCAACTATATGTTTTTTCAAATATTTATACATCTTAATGTTTCTTGGATGAATAGGGAAGGATGTGTTATGTGAATCATTCTGAAGTTCCTTCTTCAACTCTAGTTTGTGTGGGACACATATATGGGTTCCAAACCATATAAAAAAATATTTTTCAAAGTTAAACTTTTTAATATTTTCTATATTTTCTTGTAGTGCCACATCATATTTATGGGACACATTTATCCCCTTAATAATGGAAGTTTGATAAGTTATTTTAACAATATATGATGAAGTCCCTTATGTTATTCATATTTTCATCCTTTTAATGTCCAAGAAGATTGGATCCCTTGAAATCTAAATCATGGATAAGGTTGTAGGATCCATTTTAATTAGAGAATCTACCAATTTTTTTCCATTCTAGTATGGTAATGTATTGAAAAATCACAATCCTCATCCATATTTGTTGGTGCATATTGATCTCATTTTGTGTGAATATATACTTAAGGATTTTATGATATGTTTATATGTCACAATTGTCCCCATAAATATAATTTCACAAAATATTTAGGGCGTAGATCACTATAACTACATCAAGGTCATAGATTGGGTATTTCTATTTATGAATCTTTAATTAGTGGGAGGTATATGCTATAACTTTTCCATATTTCATGAGTATACAACTCAATCCCTTATTGGACGCATCATTATAGATCGCAAATACATCCCCACTGGTTAATATTATGAGTAAAGGTGCAGTGATTAGTGTATTCTTTAACTCTTAAATATATCTCTTCACATTAATCAATCTAGAAAAACATTACTCCCTTCTGAAATATCTTCATTAGTGGTCTTGAAAATCATGATAATTTTCTCACAATTCGATGATAGTACACAGTTAATCCAAGGAAGATATGGATTTATGTCACCGATGTTGTTCTTGGCCATCCTTTAATTTATTCTATTATTAAAGTATCCAAAGATATCTCTTTTGTACTAATAAACATCACCTGTAATGTCACGTTTTATATCCATAACTCACATTTACTATACTTTTCATACAACTCTTACTTATAAAAGGTCCTCAATATAGCATTTAGATGCTCCTCATGTTCCTTCAGAAAAGAATATCAGCTATAAATGCTACCAAATATTTTTCGATGTAATCTATAAAGACTATATTAATTATTTACATAGTGATAAATAGGGAATTAGTATGTCAGAATGGAAACATTGTGAACTCATAGTACTTGATCCTATATGAAAGTCAATATTGGGGGTATCTTCCTTATTCACCTTCACTTGATAATATCCTAACATATGATCCACCTTATAAAAGTATTTTACTCTATGTATCTAATTAAGAAAATCATTAATATATTGTAGAGGGTATATTTTCTTTTTCAAGATCATTTTATTCTCTTGATAATCAATTCATAGGTGTATTGACACATCTATCTTCTAATGAAAATGACCCATGCACTCCATGATGAAGCACTTGGGAGTATAAACCCTTTATCCATATTCTCAAATACCTACTTTTCAACTCTTAAGGTCCACTACTTTCCATTCTATCTAGAGTCTTTTATGTTGGAAAATCCCTAGTTATATGTTTGATTGAGAATTCAACCTCTTGACTAGGAGTAAGACCAAGAAATTATTTAGGAAACACATCAGTGAATTAATTTATAGTGTGCATGCCATCAATGGTGATATTTTTCATAGTCTCAATCACATGAGATAAATACACCTACTATTATGGAAATAATATCCATGCTTGAGATAATGATACAAAATTATATCCTTCAATCTTTTTGTACTTTTATTGAATCAGAGGGTGATTTCCTATAAGGTGGGTGATTTCCTTCTCTCTAAATTTATTTTATCTCTATATAGTAAAAGTCAATCCATATCTATAATAGCATCGAACACCATAACAGGTAGTATGAAAATATTTTACTCTAAATTTATCACACATTTTTTATAGGTGATGAGTTATATTATTGGGATGAAACAATTGACTTGTTTTATGTCATAACTGATAACTCTACATGCATGTTTTTAGGTGGTGTTTGAATTTCTCTAATAGACTTAAATGATATGAAAGAGTTACTAAAACCATAATAAAATAGTTTTTTTATCCTTTAATTAATTATTATAATACTTCTCACTAATTTTATGTTGGGATCCAACTTAGTAGTTTTGATTGCATAAGCTCTCTCATTCTCTCTAGGCCTTGGAGTTTGATTGTTAATTTTCATCGACTTCCCATGGATTAGTGAATTAATTCACATAACATCATTATTCCTTATAGTCTAAACAATGTAAAATAAGTTGAGTGTTTACTTGATCATTCCTTTCTTTCATAACATTAGTGGGTTTCTCTCATCATAAATCGCTAGCTAGGTGCTCTTCCTTACCATACAAAAATTATTTTCTTTTCCCCTTCATTATATTTCTAAATACTTCTTCCCCCAATTTTTACTAGTGAGATGTTCGAATTTCATTACCCCATGAGATTACTCCATTGTATTACCATAATTAAAATCCATCCCTTACATCATATATTCATATCTATGTGACCCCTGAGACTCACCAATCTCCAATTCGACTTTGAGTTCACATCATATAATTTCATCATAGTTTTTAATGTATAAAATCAACAAGGATTTTTTTAGACTCATCGTTCAGCAACAAAATAAGTAGTAAACATTACTTTTGAGTTGAATGATAAAGATAGAGGCATATTAGGCATTTATTGTGATGTTCACCTCATAAAACCTAATGGATTAATCATTCATTTTATTGAGGATAAGGAAATACCTATACATTTTAATTCATAGTGTTCAAGAAAAATATTTAACATAAAACATTTTTTGGAATTATTTCTAATCCATTGATTAAATATCCTCCATGAGAATCGTATTTTTTATCAATGTCTTTCATTGATCGTTTTCTCCCTCCATAAAATAAATATTGAGCATGACCATCTCCTTTTTAGGGAATTAACGGATGGAGAAGATCATTTCAATAGATTTGATCCATTTTTATGTGGTTAAGGGAGATAAATATCCACTAAATTTTATTGGCAATTGTCGTATATATGACTAAATTCAACTTGAAATTTCATAGGGGAAGTGGGTGTTCCTTCAGAATCATTTTTTATTCAAAACATGATTTAATTCAGAAAGTATCGTCATGATGTTCCTGACACGTGCTACCATCGGGTTGGGTGTCTCATCTGGGATGTCATCACATTTCCCCTCACATTTTTTGTTTACTTGTTTTCTACTATTTACATCTATTGATTAATATAAATGGAAAATTATGGATGGTAATTTTTAAAATATTAAACAAATAAATGAGAAACTGTTAACATTAATGGAATAACTCATAAATGAATTATATTCCTTAACCTATGTATTTATAGGTTTCAATATATTTTATCCATTATCTATTTCCAGACATAAAATATTATGGTCATTTTTGTTCCCTTAATATTGGTTCATATGGATCTTTGGAATTTACCATATCATATCCCCTAAGAGTGTTAAAACATGTTTGTATCAAGGCCTTTTTATCATGCACTAGGTGATGATCGAGTCAATTCCCAAAGAACCCTTTTCGTATTTATTCCCCTTGGAAAAAAGTTTCCAGAGCCACATAAACTTATAGTATCCATACATGGATTTTATTTCCTCAAAAAAAAATTATCTATACTTTACTATAATTTATATATTTTTTACATTGTTTATTCTTATCCTTATATCATTTTTTAAATTTTTATAATCCTAAAATGAAAAAATAACTAGACTTTACTTTGATACAAACAATGATAACCCATATTTTAATGCACATTAATTCATGATTTATTAAAAAATAGTACACATTTTAAAAACACATAAGATCATGAGGCCTAGTTTCTTTTTGAAATTATGTACATAGAACAATACCTTGAAAAATGGGTACCACAACATTATTTAAAAACTCCATGACATGAACTTAAATTAAATTTATCTTATAATACATCATGAGATATCCTAGGGATGTGAATAAGAAAGGTGTTAGCTATAAAACCTTGTAATGGAAAAAAGTCAATGAATAGAATATGGTAAAGAAGTACATGCGAGTCAATAAGAATATCAAGGTAACATAAGTGGATTGAGAATCATAAACTCCAAAATCAAATCATGATATACATTGATAACATGAAAGAAACATGTGAATGTCGAAACAACATAAAACATGGAATCATAAATATAGTTCAAGTAAAAATTCTATGACAACATAAAATAGTGTTCATAAGATAACCTATATTTCACCATACATGGTATCTCATGAGATAAATACATTACCCATTGAATTTTTAGGCTATATAATTTCAATATCACCCATCGCATTCATATCATGTACATGGATAAGTGTTCCATATAGATCATACAACGAAAGGATGTCTTTCAAAACATTTAAAATGAGTATGGATTAAATTTATGGAATTACATGTTCAATGAAAGATACGTACATCTAGTTGAGTTCAGTTAAGTGAAAATGGGGATGGACATTCACTACATATATGTTTTACATGGAATATCGAAAGATAATTTTGGAAGTATAAGAAGAGTACATAATGATTAATGGAAGGGATAAATTTTAGTAAAAGGGATACCTCATTACTATAAATCCAAAGGAATGAAATTGGTATGTGAAAAACATATTCCAACCTCAAAAATTGGAAATCAAAAGGCATAATATATAGAAGGTTCTTGAATAAAGACAAAAAGGAGCGGATCTCTTATCTAGAGAGGGCACCTCTAAAAGCTTGGGAGGAGCTTCCTAAAATATTAAGGAAACCATGGGGGGATATAGAGAGATATAGGGATAGTAAATTAATGATTTATGGGTTTTTAGTGAATAGGCGTGAAATGATTTGTGGGTATTATATGAAAAATGGGGATTGTTTATTAATTTCTAAACATAAGTCTCGACTCTATATGATAAAATATTCAAAACCATAAACCTTACCATGGTTTTTTCTTATAGTTTCTCTTAATCTGCATGGATTTTCATCATTCTATAAGTCTAATAACTGATATCATTAAAATAACACCCTTGGTGATGTTGAAGTGAGTCATTTAAAAAATAATTATATTTGAAACATAAATATATAATACAAGCTTTGGAGGATTTATTAAGGGTTTAAAAAATTAATAAAATAACTTAATAAAATTATTTTAAATGGAAAACATAATTTTATTCAGGGATAATATAAATAGTATATATTACACCACTTTTTGGTTTTTATGACATCATAATACATTCGTATTTAATTTTATCCCAAAAAATTAAATGTCTCAGAAAATGATGAAAAAATACCCATTGGATAATTTCAATGTGCTGATTTCAAAAATAATTTTTTTTTTTCAAAAAGAATTCGTATATATAATAATTTAAAATTTTAAAATAAAATCATTATTTACTGTAAAATACATATTTTAATGATGATAATAGTTTTTTACCGTTATAAAAGTTACATTTTACTTAATAAAATTAAATTATCTTTTATATTTAAATAGATATTATTTTATAAGAATATGTTATAAAAATAAAATTTATTTAAAACATTCTTGAGTTCAACTAAAATATTATCTTCTTTGACACTATATATTTCTAAAAAAATACAATTTGTGTTTCATCATATAAAAATATAATTTTGATGAAACTGAATATTTAATCATTTAAAAATTTTAACATAAAAGATGATAAAATTAATAATAATTTTATAAAAAATAAATTAATTAATTAATACCGTTAGGGTTTATATATGTAATAACTTTCTACACTAACATATTCTCTATGTGTATGGTGTGTGAGTGTGACACTTTCTTGGGGTGGTTTAGTGTACATGGTTTTATTTGTGATCGTGATAACCATGAACATCTCCTGAAAATAGTTTGAATCATGTTTTAGTTGTTCAATATTATCTTATTCATGGTAAAGGGAAAAGAATAGTGATTCAATCTACCTCAAAATATCTAGGAGATATACTTTATAAAGTACGATCCTACTGGTTGAGGTCATCGCTTCTTTCATCTGTATCAATTGGACTTTATCATAACCCATAATATATAATAATCCATATGGTCAATGTATAATGGATATATTATCAATGGTTGTGATTTTTAAAAGGACTTTAAATATAATATAACATAATGTACAATGGTTTAAAATTATCAAATCAGTGCATGTTTTTTCTTTTACATCATTACATAATTATGGATTTGTTCATTTTAAAAAAGGAATTTCATTTATAAAGCATCAAATCATTATACTTTTCAAAAATAATTCTACAAAAGGAAACACCTAATAGGGTTATTTATGTAGTTATGGATTCATATAATATATCCTCTTACTTATTACTCTAGTCCTACCTAGATCGTTGTATTGTCTTTTTCAAAATCGTCTTAATCTCTCAGTTGGATACATCTATTTTTAATTTTTTTTTTGGATTATATACAATTAAGGTCTTGTGGAGAAATTTATATTTATTCATTAAATATTTCAAATTATTTTTATATAAGTGTATTCCTTGGTCACCAATTATTGATCAGGGTACACCAAATCAATAAAAAATAATCAATTTTATAAATTTTATGAAAACATTGAATCATTTGTTTTTATTACTTGTTATTCAATTCATATAGAAACATAGTTCACTAAAAATAAGATATATGAGAAAATAAATTATAAAATAAATGGACACATAAAATCTAACCCCCACGCATCAAATATTTCATATAAAATCATATTTTGTGGGGAATTTAATGTATTTTGTAAATTACACTGGTAAATTCATAGCTTGTTCATGGTTTACAAAAAAATTTGTGAACCTTTAATAATTTAGGTCCCAAATAATTCATTTTATCAAACATTTCTTATTATTATTTGAGGTACAAAATGGAATCCACATGTAAGTTTATAACAAAATGTTAGCATGGATTTTTCCTATGGGATGTAAATCATAATTTCATGGGACTTACAAAAAATCCATAAGTATGGATATTTATAGATATAATAATTTGAACTAAATTTCAATTTTGAAGTTTAATGGTTAATAAAGAAGAGAGACTCCAATAATGTGATAAGAAAATTGACCAGATTAGTATAACATGGAACCTGTGTGTCTTTGTACAGTTTCTAATCATGGAAGGAGTCAACCAAATTTGTATCACTTTATGGTTCTACCTCAATAGTATATGGAATTATACTCATCTGGTCTATAAATATATTTTTACAGCTATTATTTACCTTTATTTCTATGTTATATTCTTAGAAAATTAATATCAATCTCTCTACACATATCTTTTCACCATATTTTATTATGAAATATTTAGATTTTTCATGATTAGAGTAAATAGTTATATTATTCCTAGTAGGTAAAATTGTATATTTTCTAAACCAAAAAAAATGAACAAACATATTTTTTGTTACTATGTAATTTATTTAGGTTTCTTACTAGGTCTAAAAAGTGTAGGGGTCACTTTTGGATTCCTAATAACTTTTTTTAATATCACATCTCAAATGCATGTTTTGGAAGTATCACAAAGTATCTCAAAAAACACGTTCAGATTAGGTGGGAAGATTATGGGGGTTTTGATCAGGATCTATTTTATCTTGTCAAAATATATCCTACATGAATCTATAAATAAAAAATTATTATTGTATTTCTATAAGTTTGTTAGGGGAAAAAGCATGGAAAATAGTTGTTAAATATCCCTTAAACCCATCATTTCCAAAAACAAATATTGAATATATCTCATAGTGGTGGGGTATGGCATGCTAGATATCACATCAATTTTGGCTATGCATACCTAAATACCATATTTAGAAATTATTTGGATAAACACATTTTCTTTTTTTTTACATTTTCAAATGTAATTTTTCAAAATTTTATACCATGTTTTTATCATTTCATTTTTATAATAACTTTTCCAAATTTTCAAGATATGATTCAGGATATGTTCCATAAATAGTGAAATTTTCAATAAATGCCTCCAAGTATCTCTCAATCAAATATGAAAAAATGTTTACCATACACCGTTGAAAGATACATGTTGAATTATAATAACCAAAGTGCATCCTATAATAATAAAAATTACTAAAGGGGAATGTGAATATGGTATTTTCTTGGTCTTTAGGATATATTGGAAGCTAAAAATACCTAGAAACCATCATGGAAATAGTAGGTATCCTTCCCCACAATCCTATCTAATATTTTGTTTACAAAGATAATTGGGAAGTTCTCATTTCAGGTCACATGATTCAATTTCTAGTAGTAAATGAAAACCCTCTAGCTATTATATATTCTTGTGGGAACTAATTCACTATTTTCATTCAATACAATTATGTATCCTATTTCATTTCTGATAATTTTAATGGGATTCATCCACATAAAATCTAAGATTGGTTATATGATTAAATCTCCCAAAATCCATTATACTTCCTTTTTTATAACTTCCATGAGTGTTTGGTTGATCCACTTTATGGTTAATCTCACAAGTTTGGACTCATTTTCTAATATAATCATATTGTAGGAACCATGGATGTTATTTGTTGTAAATGAAGTGTTGTTTGTGTTTATTTCAATCCTCACATGGAAGAACAGTGATATTTCAAGGAAATGTATCATACAGTACAAGCCGAAAGCAGTATTGAAGGTGGCATTGTTTCCAAGTGTTTGCCAAATATTTGGAGCTGAAAATCGGAAAATGGAGAAACGTGTTTTTCGAAATGGAAGGTCCGTGAAAGATATGAAGTGTGTGTGAGAGATTGGTTTTTGCACACAATATTGATGGTGTTTTTGGAACTTTTTCACAAGACATGTTTCAGGATCACAACGTCAAAAAATTCCAAAGGCATCAAGCACGTGGAAGATGATATTGCACGAAAGGGGTTGTGCGCTCAATTCGATGTCAAAAGGGTTTTTTCATTCTCAGCATGAAACATATGTAAACTGGCAAAGATGTGTCAGAATCTTGTGCGCAGGGACACCAAGGCCTATAAATAGGTGGCTACCCCCATAGAAGACTTTAGAATTTCCAATGAAAATCTGATTTCTCATCCGCATGAAAGATTGGAAGAGAGTTTATCTTGAGCGCAAGGTGATCCTTTAGGCTAAAAAGACCAAGTGAACCCTTCGGTGTAGGTGTGAAAAAGATAGGGGTTGCATGGAAAGTAGGGGTTGCGCAAAAGTCATCTTTCACAACAATTACCAAATCTTGTGTGCATGTTGTGGTATTGCATGCAAGTGTTGTGTTATATTTCTGACAGACTTATTATTATCTGGATCAGTGTTTTAGTGCTTTCAAGTGAATCTTTTCAGGATGTAGATGTAAGAAATGTATCGTTCTGAATAGAGATAAATAATTCAATGCAAATCTATTTAATAAGACCTCATGTCAATAAACTAAGTCAGACTTCTCACAAGGTATTGATCCAGGGGGAGTCAATGGAAGTGATCTGAGGGACACAGTGAGCTTTCTCTAAACCATTATAAAGTCAGTGTGTCTGGCATAGAGTGACTATGACCAAACCTTTTAATCCATAAACCTGTGAAGATTTGTGGATTTAGTTATGATCGACACACTGTTGGCATATGCTCCTTGGACGAAGCTCTTAGTGTTAAACCAAGTAAATGTGTTGTGTGGTCTTAATGCATGTGACTGCTTATTTTTTGTTCTCATCAGTCTTATATTTTTAATAAGTTCTAACTAACATGGGGATAATATCCTTGTTTAAAAAAAATTGACACCCTAATTCACTACTCCCCTATCAAAGTGTTTGGGGTCCTACACTTATGTATGTGGGTGGTGGGGATAATCCCTTTAATTTCTCATAATATTCATATTATTTCCCTTAGTGTTTTTTAAAATTTAAAAAAAATATTTGGATTTATTTTTAGATTATTGGAAATTTTTAATGGTATATTCTCATTTTTAGGTAAAATTTATTTTAGGTTTCATGGAAGAAGAATAAATTATATTTTGGTGGGTTTTATAATGATGTTTTTAACATACTGTTATCCATGAAAAAAACCTACACTTATAAATCATATGTTCCAATTTTAGTTTTGTGTAAATAATAAAAATAAATTTCATTAACTACATTAATTTTTTCATCATATAAAAGAGATTCCAAATTAAGATTATTTTTGAAAATTGATTCATCAGATAAATTTGGAATCTTTAAAGATTCCCCAAATCATATGATGTCATCGAACATTTCAATTTTATCTTTGGAAGAATATTGTGATT
This sequence comes from Viscum album, assembly GCA_963277665.1. Lineage (NCBI taxonomy): Eukaryota > Viridiplantae > Streptophyta > Magnoliopsida > Santalales > Viscaceae > Viscum > Viscum album. The sequence goes on along the minus strand of OY728121.1, from coordinate 2,009,393,710 downwards.
TAATGTGATTTAATGCGGACATAGGTTTCTCCTCAAAGGAGTATTTCCTTGAATCAAGAATATTAAAATTCTCAGTTTTTTCACTAAAATTAATTGAAAGAGTTTTCGCTTTAACATTTACTAAAATTTTATAAATAATGATAAATATCCTACCTAGAATAATAGGGTATTCAACTTTTCCTCTCTCCTCATCTATATTCTACATGTGGTAATTAGTTGGTAATATGAAAACCTTGTACACTTACCAAAACATCCAACATAACTGTAATTGGATAGGCAGTGGTTCGGTTAAATTTTATTACAACCACTCATGTGGGATTGATTTCAACTAACTATGTAGAAGTATAAATTAAATATTTAATTACATTTATCGAAGCTCCCAAATAACACATTTTATTGGAAAAAGTGGGCATTCTTATAGTTTAGGGGATAGTGAATATAATTAGTAATTGTAATTATATATGTATTTATAATTTAAAAATGTAACATGTATTTCTACCTATATTTACCTTTTCATTTCCTTTCGATCACCACATAATGGTGAAAATATCTCTTTTAAATTTCACATACATTGGGATTTATCAAATTGCTTCAAGAAAAAAAATTGATTTATATCTTTTTTAATATATTTAGAATCTATTTTTATAGAGTAACTTCATAGGTTTTCATAGGTGGTTTCATTCTAGAATGGATTAATTATTTGGTTTGATGTAGGTCTTACATCATAGATTTTCCCTTTGCCTTCTTTATTGTAGGTATCTACATTGGTAATTCTTAAATATGTATTTCATGGTCAGCTTATTCATGTTCAATAGGCTATCTAATTTCATCTTCATCTTGATATGGTGGTTTTTGATTTCTCATAATTTATTGTTTCTCCTTAATGTGATGTAACTCGCATTACCCTTATTTTTAGGAGCTTACTAAGCGGGAAGTTTAACTGAATCTTGATTTTTTATATCATTGGTGGAAAAAATTACATGGTTTTACTATCTTAATATAACTTCTAGAGATGATACATGGGTGGTCAGAGTATTTTATTGAAAATTTTATACCTCCAAAATATTTCCTAGTATATCTTTAAGGGAGGTTTCTTTGATTTAACATTTTTCATAGATCATATAAGTTTGAGAAGCTCTTTATTGAATGGGTAGTGACTATGAAATTTTTTGAAGACCCTATTGGAAGTGTGGCCTTTATAACTATTAGTTCTGATATCTATATTGAAAATTATAATACTCGAATAATTAATGATTTATTTTTTGTGTTTTTTGTTACTATCTTTGAAACATGTAATCGTAGCTTTCATTTCCTTGAACATGGTGTCAACTATTGGTGCAGTGCTCCATGGAGTGGAGTAATTTGTAGACCTGAGGGGTGTAGAAAGTTTTGTCTCTTGAACATTTTTAAAATATAAATTTCTCAAAAGATATTTTAATTTATCTAGTTTAGATTCAAAAAAAGGGTAGTTAAAACCCTACGTCATATGCCACTATAATTCTAGTACTTGTAATAAATTGCTGGGAGTTTTGGGAAATTCTCTCTATCAGATCTCTGATTTCATTAAGATACTTTCCTATAAGTGCTCCTCTGTTGGAAGCATCCTATATGTTATGAACATTTTCAATCAATACTGGGAAAAATAATACCTATATATCATTCATTTCATATTGATTGTGTGGTATGGATTTAGTTCTACACTTAAATATCTTCCAAGACTCAAAAACAATTTCTCCAATCACTAGTAGAAATAGTGGATTCAACATCAGATATATGACATCTATTTCTTACAAACAAATGAAAAAAAGTTTTGTGGATAATTGTTTTACCTCAGTAATGTCCGAAACTGACTCCAAAATACATTTGTTTCAGGTTTTAGTGTTGGTTTTGAAAATAATGGAAACCAAAACATAAATGAAAAAATCGATGTAAAAAGAGATGCCAAAATTAAAAATATTTTTTTTTATTTTTATCAGTTTTTGTAAAAACCAATATAAAAACTATTTTAAAAAAAACCATGAATCCTAAAACCCTCATTTTAGAAATTCTAAACTCATTTCCACTTGAAGAAAAATTCCACTGATAGATAACCAAGTAAATTCAATGAATATTTTACTTGGTTTTTTATTTCAATAATCATTTCATGATTAATGGTCCTTATTATTTAATCCTTTGTCATTGTTTCACCATCCATAAAGGTATTTGGTCTCCAAAAACCATATTTCATATGAAGATTGGTAGTGGTTCACTTTTTTTTCTTTTTTTCCATCTTAAAAAATATTTTAGCTAGATATTGTATTGTTGATCCTACAAATGAATTTTATGGATCAAATCCAGATGGAAGATCACTTTTCAATTGTTGAACATTAAATTTTTTAAGTTATTCTGTTTAATTTTGGAGATAATGTATTCATCATTTAGTTATAATTTGATTAATTGGTTTATTTTTTGTATGAATTTTATTTTTAATTATAATTTTTTTAATATAGTTTGTTTAATTTGAAATATTTTTTATTTGATAAAATTATCAAATATTTTTTTCAAAAATGATATACAAACACACATATATATATATATATATGTCTCTCTCTGGGTGTGTGTATGTGTATGCATATATGTATATCTATATATGTATATATGTATATATATCTATTGAAATTAGTACCTATGATGTTTTTCATTTTTTATTCTAACAAAATTTAATACTTTAAGATCAGCATGACACACATCACGAAAATATAGTCATATATGTCATAATATCAACAAATTGTTTTTCTTAATACATAGCATTTTTTAATTCATTTTAACCACAATCAATATTTAATGATAATGATAAGAACCATCATTTTTAATCTTCATCCTTAAAATGGTAACTTAAGAGATTATTTTGATCAAATTTATACATTACTTTTAACCCATGTTATTTGTGTTTTGTGAATTAAATTAATGAATTTTTCCAATTTTCATTTTATTATAGAAAATTATTATTTGACCTATATTTTTTCATTATAAATTTTACTTTGTTGATGATAATGAAAATTTGTAGTTATGTTTAATGTTACTTAATCTAGGTTAACAAAAGAGAAATATTGATGTCTATCTTAAAGAATCTAACTAGAATGAATATAGTGTTTTGCAATAGTCATCTAAACAAATCTATCTAAATATTAATAAAAGTAACCCTATTCCATTACTAGGATCATCAAAAATATTTTGAATTTATTTATTTAAATAAAATAAATAACTAGAGTCATTTATTTTTTATTTTACTTCTAACAATCTTTGATATTTCCCACTTGATCACCAATCATTTTGATTAGATGTTTTTATATTCTAAATTTATCTTATAATATATATATTTTTAAATTTCAATATGTTTTAACATATTCACCATTTTTATTGTAATATCAATTATTAAATGGATCATAATTGGATACATTTATGAATTACCACTAGTGAATATGAAAAATAAGTGGAGGATTCCTTGAAATTTTCAAAAATAAATCTTCAAAACATAGATTTTATTTTCTATGTTAGGATTTTTTGAATATGAGAAAGTTGTATTCCATAGAAATCAATAATTATGTCATTTTATATGGTATTATCCATAATTATACATTTTGGATCTGGCATCGTGAAAGAACAAATAAATCAACATCTAATATTGATGAAAATAATCATAATGAAACATAAGATCTTATTGAAGAATTTACTCATGATATAGATGTTGAAACAATCTAAAAAATAAAAACATTTAAAGATTTTTTTTGGAGATTTTAAGGAACCATTATACCCTGATATGACCAAATATACTATGTTATTAGTATTTTTGTGATTAGAGAACCTAAAAGAAAGAAATGGGTGGAGTGATAAAATATTCACTAACATAATTGAGATTTTAAAAGAGATACTTACAAAAGGAAATGGGCTTCCATATTCCCATTACGAGGAAATGAAACCCTTCTTCCCAATGGGATTGGATTACAAAAAGATACATGCTTTCATCAAAGATTGTGTGTTGTATAGGAAGGAATGTGAATATTTATCAAAACTTCCAAAATATGGGTCATCATGATATAATATAGATGAAAACTACAACTTGTATTAATTCTCAAGTACTATCATCTAACTCGAAGCTAAATAAATTTGGTACTTTCTAATAATTCCATCTAGTAATTACTTCATATAATTGTAATAATTTATATCTAATTAATTATATGGTACATTGATCAAATATCCTACTAAATAAATTTCGTACCTTATAATATTTCCTCGTTTCATGTATCTGTTTGAAAATTGAACTGAAGAAAAAAGATTTTGATGTCATTCAAATGAGCACATCTTTAATCCAAAAAAACATCACCCTACACATTCACCATAGTAAAATATATTTGATAAATAATTTACTGACTTTGGAAGTGAATTTAGAAATATCTTAACAGGATTGTGTTTTGATAGAATGAATCCATATCGGAGCATAAGTAGTCCACATAGTTCATGGCCAGTTTTTTGGGTAGTTTACAACTTTTTCATGCATATCTGTATGAAAAACAAATATGTTATGATGAGATTGATTATTTATAGACCAAAACAACTGGGAAATGATACTTATTTTTATATTTCAACACTGATAGATGATTGTAATCTTTTATGGGTGATAGGTGTTAAATTTTTCGATGCATACAAGAAAGAGTATTTTATTTTGCATGCTATGACATTGTTGAATATAAATGAATTTCATTTATATATAAACCTATCTGGATATAGTGTTAAGGTACATAAAGGATATCTAATTTTTGAATAATAGGATTTATGTTATCAATTCCAGAATGGAATAAATATAGTGTACATAGAACACCAATGATTTTAGAAAATTGACCATCCTTGTCATAGATTTTAGAATACATTTAATGGTTAATATGAATATAGTATTACCCCAGAACAATTTTTAGTTGAAGAATATTAAGATAGGGTGAAAACTATTTATTTTAAATTTAGAAATAAAATAAGTTATAGTCTTCAAAAAAATATCAGGAAGATATAGTCTAACTTTTTTGAAATACCTTATTAGATATGTTTATAGATAGAACATGACATTGATGTGATTCATGTTGAGAAAAACATATTTGAAAGTTTTATTGGAAATTTTTTATCCAAAAAAGGAAATACAAGATGTGAATTCCATGATATATTAGACTTGTTATCAATTAGAATATTTTTGGAGGTACCTTCCACTATGAAAGGGAAAAATAAAAAATTTACCTTTAACTTGTCACACATTAAGAAAGATTGAGAAGATGAATTTGTGTCAGCATCTTCGTGGTATTAAAGTTCCCAGTGGATATACTTCAAATGTGAATAATTTGGTGTCATTGAAGGATTTTATATAAATATGTATTAAATCTCATGACTTTCATATAATGATGCAACAACTTCTACTATTCTCATTAAGGGGTATATTTTCAACTAATTTCAGAAATAAAATCACCATTTTTTGTAATTTTTTCAAATCCATTTGTTGAAATGTCGTTGATCCAAATTTTTTAGATGTATTAGAGAATGAAGATGATATTATAAAATGTCAAATATAAATGTATTTCCCACCTACATTTTTTGATATAATAGTTCATCTTTGGATTCATCTGGGGAATGAAATAAAAATATGTGGGCCTTTTTATTTACGATGGATGTATCCTTTTGAACGATATATGAAAATTTTGAAGGGGTATCTTAAAAATAATTATCGACCAGAGGCCTCAATTTTTCAAAAACATGTATCTAAAGAGGTGATTCAGTTCTGTACTGATTATTTTTATGAATTTTAGCATATTTTACTCCCTATATCATGACAAATGACAGTTGATAGTGAAGGTAGAGGTATTTTAGGATTAGATGTAATGTTCATTACATGTGATAAAGTGGTGTAGGCACATTTCTACATTTTAAATAACAAATATGAGGTTAAATCATTTATGTCATCACATATTTTTGAATAATGGTATGATATTTGAAAAGAAATGAAATGTGGATGAAATTGAGAATAAAAATAAATTTTTCATGGGTTAAAGATAAATGCATAAAAAATATATCAACATCAGAAACATTGAAATGGTTGGTGGAGGTACCATCTCTTTATGTGATCACATGGTTTGGTTTTTCTATTAATGTGTACAAATTTTACATCAAAAATATGGATGAAAGGAGTAACATTCAAAATAGTGGTGTAATGGTCATCATTGAAGCACTACATTTTTCTAGTGAAATATTTAAAAACACAAATTTTGAATCAAGGACATATTTTGTAGTTCTTAAAGACATATGGGAAATTGATTATAATAAATTTCAAGTAACCTTTTTTAAGTGTAATTCGGTTTCTAGTAATAGTGGTGTGATATATGATGAATATGGGTTTAAAATAGTTTATTTGAAATGATTTAGCTCTAATGAGGAACCATTTATCATGAAGATGCATGAAAAGAAAATATTTTATTTCATTGATCCACTGAATGATCAATGGTCCATTGTTTTTAAAGGGAATGTAATCCATTTGTGTGATTATTATGATGATGATGTTATTAATTTATATAAGTATTATTTATCTATTACATTATTTCTAAATAACAATGTATATAATGTAGATATAGTTCATGTAGTAAGAAATAGTCATGGTGAAGTGATTTGGGAAAACACTAAATTTCTCTATTAGTTAATGTGGTAAATATTTACAATATATTTCTTTTTAAAAATTTACATGTGTAAAATCTATATGTTTTAAAAATATTGGATGTTTAATTATAAGCATTTGATTATTTATATGATTTTTTGTGATAGATTATAGAGTTCATGGTTTTGGTATAACATTTTCTCATTGAAATACCTGATATAAATTATTATATTTATGTTAAATTTATGAATATGAAAAACAATTATAACTTTTATACATAAATTTATAAATATTTTTATTATTTTTTATGTAATATTTATATTGAATAGTTTATCTTGAATATTTTTTGTGTAATAATCATGACATCATTAATTTTTAAAACATACACATGTGTGCCAATTTTTTTACTTACAAATCTTTTTCCAATGTTCTAATTAATCGCTTGTCAAATAATATATAGGCACATATAATTTCATTAAATTTTCCTATTTTATCAAAATATTAAGATAAAGTGGTAGAGGAACATGTACTGAGGTATTTTTATTTTTTCATATTATTAAATATTCAATAATATTATTTTTTTAATGAAATAAAAATATTAATTGACAAAAAATAATTTCAAGACTACTGATGAGACATTAGAGGGGAGGTCTTATCCATTTATAATTCAGAAATTTATTTCTCAATTTGGTAAATGAGGTATTAAATGTTTACCAAAATAGTTACTTTCTCATGGATATGAGAAATTAAATATTAGGATTGATGATAATAATAATGCAACTAGCCCAAATTTAATGTGGTTTATTAGCTATATCTTTAAGAAAATCCATTATTGGAGTATAATTTTATATCATGATTGGAATTACATTAAAAATTTAGTGATAGATCAAATTTGGGAGGCAATAATTGATAAATAACTCAATTGATTTAATTTATCTCATTTTTTGAATATTATATATTCTAAATGACTAATATTTAGTTTATTTTAATTACATATTACAATCAATTTTGAAGAAACAAAGGAAATTATGAAAATATTAATTTTTTAATGGTGGTGAAATGGATGTATTTCAAAAAAAAATTAAAAAAGATTATTTTTTCACAAATAAAAAAAATGAAAACCGATGTCTAAATTATGAGTTTTTAGATTTAGATACATGGAAGAAATTTTTTTTCTAGACGAAATTAGGAATCCTTTATGGTATAGTAATTATTTTATATTGTAAAAATTATTATATATTTAACTAAATAATTATTTGTTTATTTTAATATAACAATCCTTTGAGAAATATCTTCAAGAGATCCATTGGTAGAATGTATAACCTCATACTTTATCATGTGGAGCATATCATTTATTAGAGAGAAAATTGATTGAATTAAATTATTAATAATTAAGTGTTCAGTCTACTAATGGTTCATATTAGGTCCATTTAGGTCATCCATCTCTTCCAACCATCCCTAAAAAATGGAAAAGAGTGATGAAAAAAGTGAAAATTATCTTACAGAGAATGATAATGAAGTAGAAGAAAGAATGTTAATTGAATATATATTTTTTCATGAATTTTTTTATTTTATAAATTAAAATTAATAATATACCATTTTTCATTTTTTATTTTAGGATAACATGCATGGTAAATATACACAAAACACTTTTATCCCTAAGGGTTGGATAGATATCCTAGCCACTACTTTTGGAAATCCAGAACAACCCGGCTACATAAGAGGATATGAGTTCATTGTTAGTTTTAAGAAAATTTTTGGTCATCAAAGTGAGAAATAGAGATATAGATAAATAAAATCCTTAAAATATGAGATTAATGATATGAAAGATTCCATGGAAAATCTAATTCAATCATTTGAGTAGGGTATGTTAGAAAAATTAATGAGACAGTCCCAAACTGTGCGGCTATCCTAGCCTACCTAGCCTTCCTAGATGGATGTGCAGCCTATATATCCCACCCAACTATACTATCTTTCCCATTCTACCTACAATGATCCTCTACCTCCTCACTCAGACCCAACCATATATTGTGTGTTTTATACTAAATATCCTCTTGTATTTATTATATTGTACAGGGTCTTATACTTTTTTGGGAATTCTATACATAAATGGCCTATGAATATGGTTCAGGTTAGTGTATGAGTACAAGATTTAATTTATCCAACTACTCTACTACCATTTCCTATCGAGGAGGTTACGAGAGTTGGGGATTTTATGGGTCAATTTTTAATATGGTCATCTAGTCTTCTTATTTACCTTTCATATAGAGAATGCATTTTTTTATGTATTAATTAGATTTTATTGAAAATTACTAATAATTTTATAGACAATTTAATTTATATGGGATTATCTAAAATCAAAATTATTGGCACAAAGGAAACAAAATCATCATGAATGAAAAAATTTGGATACTTTTTATATTCATAATGGGATAAAAAGATTATATTAGGCTTCTTATTTCATGGAATTTTTTTTGAGTTTACGTTGAACTTATATATATTTAGAGGAGACAATCCATGTAGAATATTCAAAAAAATGTGTATTCAATTAGTTTTAATGAGATCAACATTCTTGGGTTGTAGTTGTCTTCCATGTAAGTAAATTTATGATTAAATTTTTATTTCTTTAAATAAATATGTTTTAAGTGACTTTCTATATTACTTATTTAATTAAGGTATCTATACATGCTTCTTATTAATAATGAGACTGCTGTAATTTATTTTTCTATAGGTCCATAATTAATTTCAATAGATGTGAAATATTTATAGACTACTCATAGAGTCACATATATATGTGAGAGATTATCAAAGATGAAGATTAGGTTTTGGTTTTCTCCATTCTAGGATGGGTAAGAACACTATGATAATAATGAAATAGTATATATTATAATACCATTATTTTTGAACTTTTTTTATTTTATAGGACATTGAATGTTAGACATCTTTTTCCCATGTTAATTCACGTTGTATTGGTTTTGATCATTACTAAGTGATGTTTGTTAGAATAATTAGCACCTTGTTAGACAACTGAGTTTTCTTATTTTTTATAAGTTCACTGTGTTTAATTCTTATTTTTTAAACATGATATTTTTTTGATATATATATAAATTTAAGCCATGGTAAAAAGTTTAACAACGATCACTTGTTGATAAAAAACCCAAATCTAATCTAATACATGTATGTAATGGTAATTTTTTTATATTTGAAAATATTATGACTATATATATATTGGTTCTTATTATCAAGTAAATGTTTTATAAATATTGTGTCTTATTCAACAAGGAAATGTTGAATGTGGTTATTATGTTTTACTTTTCATGAATGAGATAATCACAACTGGGGTAACAACTGAATTATATAAGGTCAGTTATATTAGTTATTTTTTATTTTATTTCATATTATTTTGTTTTTTAATCTTATAACATTCAATGTTATTTTAGATTTTCAATGGTGTCAAGTCATATAGCAATGATGAACTTATCCATCTACAATCATTGTTTTAAATTACTATATATATTATCATTATATATATTTATATTTGTTCTTATTATCAAGTGAATGTTTTATAACTATTGTGACTTCGTCAAAAAGGAATTGTGGAATGTGGTTATTATGTTTTACTATTCCGGAATGAGATAATCACAACTGGGGTAACGACTGAATTTGATAAGGTTAGTTATATTAGTTATTTTATATTTTATTTCATATTGGTCTATTTTTTAATCTTATTACATTCAATGTTATTGTAGATGTTATATGGTGTCAGTTCGTATATGAATGATGAACTTATCCATATAAAATCTTTTTTTAAAAACTATTTGTTAAATTTGGATTACTATTAAATTAATTTTTAGTTGTGCTAAAATATTTCCCATATTTTCAATAATTATAATAACTCTAGTGGAATAAGATAAAGGGTACGGGTAATTAGTCAATGGAATAATGAAAAATTACATTTTCATATCCTTAATGATTCTTAAGTTCTGAATTCTTTCTATGATAGTTCATTCAACATATAAATCAAGACCAATCTGGTGGATGAACTGGGCATATCCATGTGTTGAAATATTTTTATAAAAAAGTAAGAAACAACGCAGCATTCACCATAAATGGTTCTTGGTTGATCAAAATCATGTCGTGGGTCCTCAAGAAAATTAAATTTGAAACCAAATTTCATTTATAAATAGTGGAATCGGGTTTTATCTATTGAATAGAGTGTTATGGGGGTTCTTATCTCTATTATTCAATTGGAAAGTTTGTAAAATCAATAGTTGTATTAGATTAGAATTAGAACTGAATTTAAAAACTAGTTGTCTAAACTTGGATGACCCTCCCCACATACCCATAAATCATTTCAAAATTTTACACTCTTCTTCATTCTCCAATCAAAACAAATCACTATGATTGGGCCTTCCAAGTAATTTTGGCTTGAATAGTGAGATACAACAACCATTGTATTTCTTTTCCTTACCTAGCATAGGGATTGGATATCACTAATTATTGTTTTTTCATCCCACTACTAACTATCATTGAAAGGGAACGAATTACCAAGTGGTATTTGTGAAAACTAGGGTAAAGTGGAAAGTCTAATTAAAATGTAAAGATAAATAGAAATAATGGATTATCAAAACACCGAAAAAATCATGAAAAAATAAACCAAATATAATTATAATTGAATTATTGAATTTATCAAAAGGATGGGGTGATTTCTCTTAATCTCAACCACTAATTTCCAAGTGTTCCATCATTTGAGAGTTGTATCAAAAAAATTAATTAAATATAGTAAATAATATCATTAACTCTAATTAATCAATAAATACCTCAATTAACCCCTCTCATCAATGAATTATTCCCAATTTATAGTAGAATGATCATAATTTATTCATTTTCATTAAATATTCATCTATGTTAGAATCATGGATTTCATTTCCATTTTCTAAAAAAAATTAATACCTTTGATAATAATCCTAAATATTAGCACTGGGCATCCTTTTTTTTAGATCTTTCCATGCTTGAATTTCATTTTTTGAGATCCCTTTAAACACTTAATTCCAGAATGCTTCATATTTTTCGTAATTATTTCAAGATAAATCTCTATTTGTATTCTCAAATAATCATAGAAAATTAAATTTTCTACATTTATGGTGTTGTGGAATATGGGTTCAATTGGGTGTCCCCCTATGAGGCGGAATATAATTATGGTGCATGATGGATCATGTTTGGGCATTTTGTTGACATGGTTTTCTTTTGGAAGCATTCTTCTACTGCTTAGACATGTGGTGTGGGATTTCATGGGATACAATTCTTCTAGGATCAACTGATCTCAAGCATCTCACGGTACTCATATCCAAGAATTATAATCTTTGGTGGTATTCAAACATAATCTCAATGTTATAAAATCTTTTTTAGGTAGCACTATCACAGGACTGAATGTACCCTAATATTCAATGACCTATAAATGATGAAATTTTCATAAAATAAACTCGTTGGTTCTTGATACAATGACTTCTCTATGTAAAATTATTGAATATTTTTTTTTCAATAATTTTTAAACACGTATGTAGAGAATTAGGGAATATAGAGGCCTTTCCATATTTGGTCTGCAACAGAACCAAACATTAGTTGATTGTTTCATCCACATATCTCTCTTGAAACACAAGTAAATTTCATATTTAAAAATGGATGTATTTCCCCACTCAAATATATTAGTCCCAGAGTCACCCCCACACATAACCAATTCATTGATATATTACATCAAATATCTAGTGTGCATCCACTTATGAACATGTAGCTGTAATATTGTTGAAGAACAAACACATTACTCCACAAACAGAAACATTAAATCAAGAAATAAAGATAGAAAACATGTATTTTTATTCCATATAATTAGTCTCAGTAAACTCTTCTTTGTGAATCTTTTGACCTTAGATCAATTTGTAGAGGAATATCTTGATCCTCCTTGATTCATAAAATCACATATAAACTCTAGGTTCTCACTCACATGATAAAAATAATCTCACATCAGTAACTTTATTTTGAGCATCCGTGTCTATTGTTTTTAATAAAAACTATGTTTATTCGATATAGAAATAATAAATAACTTAATAGACTTCTTCATCATATTTGGGAGTCAATAATGAATTTTCAAAAGTGCATTAGTGTTTCGGGATCATTTTGGTTCGTTCGAATCTTCAACCCCAAATGTAAAATTGGATTGTCCTACATCTTTAAACTTAGATCACGGAAGGATCTAAATTATAATCCTTATTTCTATTTGGAATCATTTTAATAATCTTTATTCGTCAACCCTGTGAGTTCCAATTATTTTAGACCAACTTCCCTTCACCCTCATTGGTGGCCATTGGTCCTGATCTTCATGTGGTAGGTTGGATTGTAGTGCCTTTGTTCTATATTGGACGATTATGGTCATAGAATCATTGGTATAATCATGTGGCGGGTGGAGAGTGTCTGAATTATTGATCATGAAATAGATTTGATTATTTTAAAGGAGAAGGAATGGATTCATTATATTCAGTGTGAAACTACATTAAACTGATTTTTTGTGGTATATTGAAGTGTGTAGTAGCATGAAGAGAGGGGAAGGTGTTTTCACTTAGGAGTGGCCTTATGGTCGATTCATCAAGATTGGGGGGGGCTTGAAATAGGTTTAATTTCCTCTTTAAACATATTTAAATACCTCATATCGAATCGTGGGGACTTTTCTAAATTTTTCAAGCATGGTAGCTTGATCAATTATGGTGTCCCATGTGATAATTGAATTTGTTCATGCATAATATTAAGTTTCTTTTGTGGAATCTATATGAATTTGTGGGGGGTTTTCTAACACAATAGACCAAGATTAATCATGTGGTAAATTTATTAATAATGAATCATTAATTTTGCATCCTTATTTGGTTATAATAGCTTGATTTACCATGCAGTACACTTTAAGAGGCAGCGTTCCTTTTTAATATTTGCATTTTCCACATGCACAAAAATTAAAACATAATATGAGATATCATTTTAATCACAAAAATTAAATATTAAAAAAGTATCAATGACATATTAAAACATTTTATGTCCAAAAATGATTTAAGAAATTATAATTCTAACTAAAATTCCATAAAATAATTTAACACCAAATTCAATGTCAATGTATGTCTACATAATTAATTTCAATAAATTTAAAAAACATTAAAAATCAAGGTGACATCCATTTTTCAAATAATTCCAAATTTTAAAAATTATAAACAAATTAATATTTATACAGATTTTAAAATGGAAATAAGGGATTTTAATAATGGATTTTGATTAAAATTTTCAATAAAAAATTCATTTGTTTCACTAAGTTGTAAGAGATATTCTTGAAGATATTATGGTGCTCGAACACACTCTAGTTGAGGATGAAGATCATATTTGTGGGTGTAGATACATCCCAAAAGATATTTTTTTTCTACATAAATATGAGGATAAAATATGAGAAGACTATTTACTGTGACTCCAGTTTAAAGATTTTCAGATGTCGTATAAAGATCACTCCACTTCTGTAATATAATAGAGGTATTTCATCTATGTCATATAGTGACCAATTTCCTTTGTGATATAAAAACACATATTTTAGAATGATATTTTTTTAACCTACTATATTTTATAAATATTTTAATTATAAGATCTTTTTCTCAAGAGGATTTAAATATGGAATGAAGTGGGTGATAGAGGTTATAATCAATGCTGGTTTAAAGGGTTAAAATAGTGGTTTTTAGTTAGAGAAATTGAACACACCTAATTCACCCATTTTAAAGTGTGTATACACGATCCTATTAGGCCATTCAACAGGTAAATTAATTTTTCTTTATAATAATATTGGATATTATATTTTAGGTCATCTCAAAACATTAATCACTATATTTTGGAAACACATATTCCCATTTAAAATCCATTAAATCTAATTCAATATTATCTTGAAATCATTCATAAATTTCTTTTTAAATATAAAAAAAATACATTAAGAAATAATTTATGTTATTTTAGCTCATGATTGAAAATTTCAATATATATTAAAATATAAAAAACATGTAGATATCCTTTAAACAACGAAATCTCCACCTCAATCACAACAAATTTTTCATGTCAATGTTTTGAATCTAAATTTTTTTTCCCTATAATCATTATATCTTAATTTTTAGTCTATTTCAATATCATTAAAAAAATTAGATTGATTTAATCCTTCTGGGTTATAAATAACCTTGAAATGTTTCATTGAAACCCTAAATTTTAGCTATAGTGTAATTTACATCAAGATGTAATCTAGCTGTATCTACTTTCATTATTTTAAATTAATTACTAATGAAAACCATGACTTTTCCTCACCATTTTCATGTTTTTGTTTTCCTCAGAATTTTATATGATTTCATTAGTAAAATTACTTCAAAACTGTAATCAAAATTTATTTTATAAATGATTTATAAAAAACCCAAATTGTATTACATTCCCAAAATTATTTTGACTTCCACGACTAATATATTATAATACCTATTTTCATAGTTGACAAAAATAATTTTGTAAATTGCTATAATATACCATATCATAAATTACCCTATATCCTGAACTAATCTGGGTCATCCCAGACCAGACAACCAATTCATCCTATTGCAAGGCCAGAAGGGTGTTCCCAATCTCCATAGGAAGGTGACAAGTACTTAAGAATCAATAACATCCTTTGGGAATTATTTTTACCATAAAATATTAACCAATGGAAACAAAAATGGAATATATTAAAGAGTATCAACAATCTAAAACAAACTCAAATTGTTCAATACTGAAATGAGTAGAAGTGAAAGAAATTACCAAACCAAAAAAGTTACATAAAATTAATAAAAATTAAAAACAACCCATATTTATGTGATATGTTCATAAATATATAACCATGTCACTACAAAAATCTAACACACCACTTACATGGATACATACCACCTCAATGAGGAGCCTTCCCTTTACTTAGGTCTGGAAAAAACAGGATCTACACAAAACCAAAGCTATATACAGGGTGTGAGCAAGAATGCTCAGTAGGATCCTACCAAGTGTTTTATATGTATTATTTTTAAGAAAAACTAATTTTTCACCTTAAAAAAATAAATTCATGAAATTAATTTTCCAAATTCATATCAAAAAATATTGATTATAACTTTTTAAATAGTTCATAAATCCTTTAGCAATTAAATAAATTGATGAAAATTTAAAAAAATCATTTCCTTTCAAACCATTTAACTCATTACAAATCATTTAAAACATTTAAAATATCTAAATCATGAATAAAAAAACTATTTCAAAAAAATCAACATGGAAACTAAATCCTATGATATAGTATCTCTAGGATAGCTAGGATTCTCCAAACATATTAGGGATCAAGGCCACCTTGTGTGAAAATTACCCTAAGATAATGACTTAGGGGTCATATTCTACTCATATAAGTGTATAACTATATAAAAATGTATTCATTTATTGTTGTAATCAAGTATCCTTGCTAGAAAAAATATACCATTCCTAGAATATTTATCCCAATCATATCCACATCTTATATACCCTAGGTTCCCATGTGCTCTAAATATGCCAAGGAAAATCAATTCAAACCAATAAATAAATTTTTCTTAAATATGGAGGCCATTCAATTTCACATACCATGATTTGAAAAAACTATTCTTCAAAATAAATTATTCTTTTAAATCACTTTTAATCATAATACAACATGCTTTGAAATCACTTATCATCAAAATACAGCATTCTAGGAAATTGATTTTCATCAACACATATCATGGTAAAATAAATTTATTAAGAATTTCCTAATGTGACCATATTTCAAACACCATTGCTTTAAAACCATTCCAAATCCATTTTCAAGATAAATCTTAAATACATTTTTCCAACCATTATAAAAACCAATTAGAATGAGAAATAAAGAAAAGTTTATAGAGAAAGCCACTTTTTAAAAACTCATCTTCCCTAAACACCTAGTATTCTCCAAAAATCATGGGATCCATAATCCAAGGAGGGAGTGAGATCTAGGAAGATAAGAAGGAGACATGGATCCTTAATACTATATCAATAATATCTTTCCAATGTTCTCTATAATAGAATATTGAAAGAATAACCATATAGAACTTGATCTATCATGCATAAAGAACTAAAATATAATGAAATCAAAGAAGGATGATGTCATCCTAGTAAAAATATAAATGAATCAAAAACATCCAAAACAACGATAGAAATTTGGTTGAATCAAGAAACCTATAAGGTGAAATCATATGGAAGGATTAATAAACTAAAAACCAAGCCATAAATCCCACAAACCCAACACATTAGGTATATATTTTTTAATCATTGATTAGTGTAACCTCCTTCCGAATACTAGAAAAAAATTTCCATTCAAAAATTTTTAAACTAATAACACCATTAAATTTTAGTGTTCACCATGCCCATGGTGATCTCAATCACACCACACCAAAGGGCCCAAAACACTGACTGTACTTGATTTTCCATTGAAATATTATATTTTTCGAACTCACCATTGCTTTCACTAAGACGTAGAAGAGGAAAAACTAGATATGGTGCTTAGGGGAATCCACATACACCATGCCTGAGACCACACTCATCACACTATGTGTTTTTTCCTGAAAGTGGCATACATTCCATCCCTAGGCTTATCAAGGCTTGAAACACATCATGGTATCTCCATTGATTCACTATGAAATTCCAAAAATCCATCTTATGAATCCAATCACTAACCAACACATCCCAAATATGAAAATGACAATGTGAAATATCATAAAAGAACATACCTCAAACTAGGGAAAGTCCTTAAGGGAGTTTCCAATGCACATGGGCTAGAGAAAAGC
Source organism: Viscum album (assembly GCA_963277665.1). Taxonomy (NCBI): domain Eukaryota; kingdom Viridiplantae; phylum Streptophyta; class Magnoliopsida; order Santalales; family Viscaceae; genus Viscum; species Viscum album. The sequence goes on along the minus strand of OY728121.1, from coordinate 2,009,376,154 downwards.
CACTGGGCATCAATAACTACCTTTAGGAATGATTTTTTCCACAGAATATGAACTAATACAATAAAAAAATCTAACACATAAAATAAATACAAAAATAAAAAATAGATTCAAACAAGTCATCAATATGAGGTAAAGGGTGGTTATTATTAATCCTCACTAGATAAAGTTTCTAATAATCATCATGAAGATGAAGAGTTCCATAATCCTTTTTGAAAAATAACAAGGGTCATGGTCAAGGAGATGCACAAGGATGAATGAATCCTTTCATCGTAAAATTGTACAATTGAATAATCAATTATTTAAATTATTTTTTTCAGGACATATGAATATATAGATATCAATAGGATTTTTTGGAACTAAATTTTTCTATAATTCCTCCACTTTTTATGATGAAAAACAATAAAAGTTATCATGAAATGCTTCACGGAATCCCCTTACCACCGAACGAATCTCACAAATTGTGATCTTATTTATAAGTCCAATTGGGAAAATATATAAATCTTCTATATTTCAGTTGAGTAGGTACATCTTTAGTAGAACTTGGATCCCATTATCCCTAGAATAACTATGATTTCCCATTAGATCGAGTAAGAAACTCCCACTAATGATAGAAATAATTATTTTACTTGTGTCTAACTACCCAATTCATCCCAATAACAATGTCAATGACATAAAATTCAAGAACTAAGACATAAAAAACTAACTAATCATCAAACATTGAGAAATAACATGAGTCGAATTAGAAACCCTACTCCCCATTCTTTCCAAGATATCTTTCTGGTTGTATTACATAAGTCATGAGATCCATTGGATGTTTTAAAAGATTCAAAAATGGGGTCGATAAGAAAGAGTTCGAGTCACCAGTATAATATAAGGAAGTATATAAGATGACTAAATAATTATAGTGCCTTTAAATCTTGATGGACCTGAATAACCTTCCACCAAATACTCTTTTGTTGTGTATGAATGCTTCATTCCAAGGGCCTTTCATTAGAACCATGTATACATTGAAGCATATAAATACACCATAGATCATTTGCAGGACAAAAACCCTAAGACAAATTGATGAGTAGATAGATTATGATAGAATTTATCAAAGTAACCGCATCATCCACATGAATTATAGATTTTCCGAGGTATGGGGAAAATTTTTTCTCTATGCCAGATCAAGCCACATGGGTAGCATGTCAAAGTAAAAAATATGAGTTTCAACTGTATTCATATAATTATCTCACTTCATAGAGCCACTAAAACCTCCCTTCAGTATTTTTTCCAATTTTTATTAATTATATGGGATCTATTATAACAATCACTTAGTGAATGATAAATTCCAACCAATACTAACTTTACTACCTTGTCAATATCTTCAATAATCACCTTTGAGATCACCTTAGTATAGGAGGTAATATTTAGCATGGAAAATGGGAATAAATATATTATCATTGACCCATATAGAACACCTAAGACTTAAAAATATCATTTGATAAAAAAATCAATATAAATAAAAACCAAATTAAAAAATGGTTGGTAATCTTCATCACAATCTGATCACCCTGATAAAAGGTGAAAAACTCCCTGGATTTCGCCATCATAATTAATTCAAGATATAATTATAGTTAAAATGTGATATTTAAGTCATTCCAGTCCAAAAATTCATGTTGTTTTTATTAAATTATAGTTATTAACTTTCTCATTCTAGGATTGTAATGCTTATAGGTGGCACAAATCACTTCGAAAAAATTTTGATTTTCCAAAAAATTAAAAACATGTTCAATATTTAATAACATGTATTCAATTGGATACCTAGAAAGGATAGTGGCTTCTAGAGGAGAAACTATTAATCTTTATCTTTATCTTATCTAGCTCATAGTTTTATCACTCTAACTTAAACAGAGGCTAGGACAATGTGTTTTTTCCATTGCACTGAATATTCTCAATGCCGTTTTAAAAATATTATGATAAAATTGAGGGTATCATTGTGGAACATAATCTGTAGAACCCTCATGAGAAAATCTATGAAGTCATTTAAGGGTAATGGTACTAAATTAATGAATGGAATGAGGCTATCATAGAAAATAGAAATATTTATTTGATTCAAGATATTCCAATCATAGAATAGAGATAAGATAAAAAAACTCAAGATGAGAGTCATATTTCTCAATATCCCTTGGAAACATAAGACATGATAGGATGAGATATATACATGAAATCACTTGTTAACTTTACCTCAAGTAATGAAAATACTATATCATAACTATCAAAACATCATGAGAAAAGAAGATCATAAAAACAAAAGAAAACATAGCTTTTACACAATTTTTCAAAATCTAATCAATGTCATCCCTAAACCACACACTCAATTTGGCCAATGGTAAGTCCCAAAGGGAGTTTTTGATCCCTATGATCTAGAGAAAATCACATAGGAATATATATCTGACTATTCTCACAAACAAAAAATAACCAAGGGAATACACATTAACATATATAAAATTAATCCAACAAGTCAAACCAGAGTCAAACAAAAAAATTATAAAACATGTATATAGTAAAATATGTTCCAAACAAAATAATGTTAACCAAAGTACTCAAAATGAAAGAAAACATATATTCATGTGATACATGGGTAAATATTACACCATTACACATCCAAAATCTCATGCCTTAGTAACATAGAGGCATGCCATATCAGCGAGGAACCTTGATATTACCTATGTCAGACAAACAAAGATCTACATGCATCCAAAGTTATGTATAGTTTGTGAGAAAACAATCACTATAGGATCTCACCAAGTGTTTTGCATATATTATTTATAGGATAAAGCAATTATCCTCATTTAACAAAATTAAATTTATGAAATAATTTTTCTTAATTTATATCAAAACATAGAAATTCATTCTTTTTAAATAATTCACAAAACATTTCTAAACAAACCAATTTCTAAATCAAATTTCAAAAAACCATACCATTTAAAAACATTTAAGTTATTGGATACACATAAAAGATCTAAATAATGAAAAAATAACAATTACATAAAACCAATAATAAAGAAAATGAATCCTAAGACATAATACGTTTGGTCTATCTAGGAACTCCACACAGTATCGGTGATTGAAGTACACCTTTTTCACATATTACCATAGTATGATGAACTAACGGGTAATATTCAACTCATATAATCTCTACTTACCTCAAAATGTATTTGGTTAATGTTTTAAACATGTATCCATGCTAGACAAAACATATCATTCCTAGTGTATTTATTTTAATTCTATCCCCCTCCTATGTACCAAAGTTTCTAATGTGCTCATCCTAGGACTAGTTAAATCAATTCCAAGTAGTAAATATTTTTTTCCTATATTTTAGGTCATTCAATTTCAGATTATATTCTTTGAAAACACTTTTCTCCAAAATAAAACATTATTTGAAATAACCTTTCATAAAAATATAACATTCATAGAAATCACATTTCATCCAAAATAAATAATTCATTGAAATCACATTTCATAAAAATACAACATTCCTAGAAATAAATTTTTCATCAACACATCTCAAGGTTTAATCTATTTATTAACAATTTTAAAAAACAATTTTATTTCACAAATCATTCCTTTAAAACTATTCCAAATGCATTTGATGATAAATATAAAAATCATGTTTTTTAACAATTTTATAAACCAATTGAAATGATCAAGAAATAAAGGTTTGTAGAATAAATCCCTTTTTTGAAACCACTTACCTATTACTCCTAGTATTCTCTAAGGATAAATGGATCTAAAAGACAATGAGATAGAAAGATATTGTGAGATAAGAAAGACTCATACACCAACAACCCCTAGTCATAAACATCAATTGCAATTTTATCTAGATTAGCAAAAGGAAATAATAACAGCGTACTCTTTGACTGATCATACAATAAGTACCTTTGGAAGGCTAGGTGGATGATTCAACCATTTCAAAATTCTCAAACTAATAACATCGTGGCGCGAATGTGTTCACCACACCCATGGTGGTATTAATTATGACACTCCCAGAATCTTAACACGCTGATTGTAAATTACATGGTGTAGAAACACTAGTCATTATGGACTCACCATTCCCTATACTACAGTGTGGTGGAGGCCAAACTAGTTGTGGTGGACAAGGGTACAATCCAAGAACCACACCTTAGAACATTGCATATATTGGGAATTTTGGTGTTGTTAAGGGTACATAATAGATCATAGGGATCAAAAAAATCATAGAAAATTTTTTCGTCTTGCTTGTGTTACCCCATTAAATGTATAAAACTTTTTTAAGCCATTGGGAACCAATCAACACATCCTGAACTTAAAAAGAACCATCCAAAAGAACATAAATATTAACATACCTTAAACTAGGATGTGACATACTAAGTAAACATTTTTGATAGGTTCATGGTTGGTCATATATTATTCTTTTTTCCTAAAACATCATAGACAGCCACAATAATAACCTATTAAACCCCCTTTATAGCTGACTCTTTTCTAGTGAAAAATTTATTCACAATCAATTTAAGTCTTCTACTTTATTGTTTTGGTAAAATATTATGGAGGCTTGTATGGAATTCGTAGTTTAATTATTCTTAAGAATGTTTGACATAACCATTTTATGTTTGAGTCCATTATTATTCTTGGTAATCCATATAATTCAAAAAAAAATAACATCATTATGACTTGGAATTAATCTATATGGTCAACACCATGCTTCAAAAATAGCCACATATTGTACTATATTCTTGACTACATAGTTTTTTATATATTATAATGATTTTAATCATGTCTCTAACTCAATCCACTACCAAATTAGACAATAAAACTTAATTTACTACCCAAATTAACAATAATGAATATTCATGAACATCCAAATGAACCACCAAATCTAGATCACAAATTAATCACTATTATAGTTATCATTAACTTCCTCAAGAAATGTCATAAAATCTATTATTACATTCCGATTAACAAAAAATCTATACTCATTTTTGGGACTTAAATATATATTCTTATAAACCACCATGTGTAAAGGGAATTCATATAATATGTTTAACAAAAAATCCAACCATTATAAAACCCTTGGTTGTAACCATATTTGTAACACTCGAGAATTTTATGAGAAATATTTTGTTTTTATGTTATATAAATCATCAAAGTAATCTTTCTCTACACGCAATCGCGACCTTCCTCGATAGCATGTGTACTACGCAATACCGAGTTCCACTAAACAACGATATATTATTATAATATTATAAACTAGCCGTTATGAATAGTATTAACTGAATTTTAGACTTTAAAACATTTTTATTCATCTTACACATTTTCTAGAACATGGTAAGAGAACAAAATAATTTTTTTGGGTAAAATAAGTATTTATCAAAAAATGCAGTTTTGCTGCCTTTTGATGGCGCAGCCACATTAAATATGGTTTTTGACACATTTATAAGTTCAATTTGACAAAATAAAATTATTCTTTGGAATCATGATATAAAAATTTACTTTGGATGAATTTTTGATATTTTTCTGATATCTTTCATATTTTGATGAATAGTAAAAATACGCTAATTTTTAATTAAAAAAACTTTTTTCATTGAGATAATTTATATGGTTAAATTATAATATTTAATGGTTTTAAAGTATATATAGAATTAATTTTTACCATTTAATATAATGTATGTCATTAGCATTAATTTAACATTGAATTCATAGGTAAAAAACATTTCAATCTTTGGCAATGTTTTAACTTTTAAAACCTGTTTTCTTAACAACGGGATTTATTTTAAATTAATTATTGCAACTTATATGTTTTGAATTTTGAAAAACGGATTCCCTATTCAGAATATGTGGGTCCAAATTATGTTAATAGGATAGTTTTTATTTTTGGGCATTATGAATAGTAAATACGGTAAATTTTATTTACCATAGTTAAAGGTAAATCAGGTAATTAAGGGTAAATATAAGATTATAAAAATTCCCTAACAGCTGCCAAAATCTTATTGGATGACTAAAAGTCGACCCATATCACCTAAGGGTCGGATTAGATTCATTTAATAGACATTTGTCCATGAAAATAATTTAATTATTATTAAAACCAAAGAATGTGACAACAAGTCACTTTCTTAAAGCTTATAAGTATAATAATTTTAATTTTGTGATAAACTTAATAAAACTTCGAACATGAATAGTCTAAAGAAATATAATACAATTATATACATCATAAGAATTTATTTAGAATTTTTAGGGATTAACTAATTATCATTAATTATGACACAATAGTGATGTTGAAATTATTTTATTAATTAAAATATCAAATAAATGGTTTTAAAATATTAAAATCATTATTATATTCACTATTTAATGTGATCCAATAATTTTATAGACACATATGACATTTTATTAATCTATTAAAGATTTTAGTTTGAACATATCTTCTGTATATATTTTATTTAAATTCAAATAAATGAATAGTGTCAAAATTGACACTATTGTTATTTTATATAAATAACATATTATAAAATTATTTAAAAATCACAAAAATATTTAAAAATTATAAATTAAAATTTATATGGTCTAAAATGTCAGAAAGTGTCAAATTATTCAAAATTCACAACACATATGTAATTATTAATAATAATTTAAAATTTAGAATATTATTACCACAAATAAAATTAAATTGATAAATAAGGATAAATCAAGTTGGTAATGTTTAAATTAAATTCATAACATGTCTAAATTTTATTGGTTGATTATATTACAACCCTATCTCATCTAATCTTCGTATATGAGTAATTTTGGAAGTTTTTAAGGGGCGTTGGGATTTAATATAAACTAATATTTCTTATATTTCCAAAGGTGCCCCTCTCCTCCCTTATAAAAGGGCACCTCCTCCCTCTCCTACTCACACCAATTTGAGCCTTCAAGCTCGGCCAAAACCTGCCCATTTCACTTCCCCTCTTCCCTAGAATCATCCTGGAGGTTCTGGTCTTCTTCAAAGACCATCCCTAGTGCCCTAAGAGGAGGTTAAGAAGAGGCGCGTCAAAAAGAGGTAATATCCATTACCGATCCTTTCCAAATTCTTTCTTCATCAACATCTTCGTCATTAGTTGTTTCATTATGAAGTAATAACATCAGTTTCATTAATATACTTATATTTTATTATAAGTATGAAACAACCCTATTTCAACATCTATCCATCCTATGGAAAATGAAATCACCGTGCGTGCGTACGTACGAAGTACCGTCTCCACGCCGTGGTGTAATCTATTTTCCCCCACCACCTTACTTGGATGGGTATAATGGTGTAAATAATTTCTATATATGATTATTGTAAAGTGATATTTATTATGAAATTGTATACATACACTCCAATACAATTCCACAATCATGGGAATGATATCATCGCTCGTGCGTAGGTACGGAATATCGTATCCACGATGTGTTGTGATTCGTTCTACATGATCTTCATTGCATAATGATTATATAAATGAATTTAATGAATTAATATGATATATAGTACATTAATACCATTATGGAAATGATGTATCAATAACCTAAAGAGAAGAATAAGAATTTATTCGACAAAACACGCATAAGAACAAAAAGTTATTAACACCCTAATAACAAGTAGCAATGAAATATTACTACTAAGAAGATAATAATATAACCATATATGATATCATAACAATAATTAGGATTATGGAATAAGTCAGTAACATTATTTAAATCATTATACAGGAGTTTCAGACACTTACGAGGCAAATCAGTCCTAAGGTAAGGGAAAATATCACAATCTCATTTTTATCTGAGATTGTTTATACTTTGGTATTTACTAGGGTGTATTTTATCAACCACATCCATGTTTACTCAATATTTAATATTATTTCAATCCACCTACCATTTTCTAAATCCAATTTTACCCTTCGGTGAGTTTTTAGTAAAATATATGAAAGGAATCTTTCGTCGTTTTTCGTACGAGGTACTTTTTGATTTTTCCGACAAAAGTATGAGAAGAATGTTTTTTTTAACTTATATGGAATGAATGGATTTTTTAAACATTATTTCCAAGAAGCTTAATTTACAAGTTTTCAAGTTTATTTTTAATCAACTTCTTTTAGTTTAAAATTGTATGACATGTTGAGAAAGGAAAATGTTTTTGAAGTAGAAAGGATATTTTCTTCAAGAATGGAGATCAAGAGTTTTATCAAAATTATTCTCCATCTAAGATAAAATAGGGTTCTATTTCTATCCCTATTATTACATGGATTTGATTATGTTGTGATGGAAATATTTTTATGTATTCCTTTCTCTTATATGAATTGTTTTATGATGTCACGATGTTTAAGATTCCCATTTTTATTACATGGGTTATGATATGATGTATGTTTTATGATTTTGTGGCACACATAAGAATGGTATCATTATGAGATGGGTGGGACCTATATCTACCTCCAATTCATTGGGTAAAGATTTTATATCTCATGAGATAGACATGGCTGGAACGGCAGGTTAAACCGGTTCAGTGAAACCGGACAGAAATGAGGAGTGAACTCGGTTCAGAAATGGACTTTATCCACTAAGATAGTCTTGGAAATGAGTCTTGACTAACAAGAAAGGATTCTCTATGATTATGTGTGTATGTCACAAAGTTTCATGTTTTAAGTTATGATTATTGGGATTACATTTCACTACTATGATTTATCCCATGTTATGAAATTATGATTTCTTTTGCAGGTTAAGATTTCCAAAAGTTATGTTCTTGTGTATATGATGTGATTGATATTTCTTTTGTTTACCCTTACTGAGCATTTGAGCTCACACTTTTGTATGTTTTATTTCCCCAGGTCAGGAAGAAGGTTATTAAGTAGGATATTCCAAAAAGGGACTCTAGATATGATGAAATAAATGGGAGGCAAAGTAGATGCTTTATGAACCAGTTGTTTATGTTTCCCAGTTTCTAAAGACTCTATACCTATACGGTCCTTTCCTGGTTTTGTTATATTTTGTAATAAGTGTGCTTAAATTCTGAAGTAATGACAATGTATGTAAAGTATGGGTCGTTATAGTTGGTATCAGAGGAAAAGTATAGTCAACCTTTGGAAACTAGGATGTGAAAGCCTTAGTAAAAATCATAAGGATAAGTCTAAGCATAGAACACAATCCTAGTGTTTTAGAAATGGCCATGAACAACCTATGATAAGACCTTAAGTGTGAAATTTTATTCTTGATTATGTGGTTTTTCCTATTATAATTAGTGTTGCTCACACTATTCTTCTTGGTTTTAGTCAATGGCTGGAACCCGAAGGAACAGTGTTAATGCGGAATGCAACGGGCAATGAAATGATTGTCCCCCTGAGCAACCAAATGTTATGGGAGCTGGAATGAAAAATATTGTAGCCATGCTCACACAACTTTCTCAAGCTATGAATCATGGAGGACTTCCAAATGAGAAAAGGAAGGAGAAAGATTCTGTTGAATCCTTCATGAGGCAGCGTCCACCATCTTTCAGCGGGTCTACTGATCCATTAGTTACTGAACAAAGGATTAGTACTACTGAAAATATATTTTCAGTTCTTCAATGTTTTGAACATGATAAAGTCATCCTAACAGTGTATCGTTTGGAAGGATATTCTGACCAATGGTGGAATATTATTAAGAATACGAGGCAAAGGGATGAAGTTGAGTCCTTGGAATGGGACAAGTTCAAGAACTGATTTTTCAGTAAGTACTTCCCTCGTATTCTCCGAACAAAGATGGAGAAAGAGTTTCTTGAACTGAAGCAAAAGGATGATGAATCTGTTGGTACTTATGAAGCAAATTTTACAAGACTTGCAAGGTACACTTATGGTATTATTATCCAACCTGAGAGTAAGATTGATCGATTCTTTAGTGGCTTAAAACCAAGTCTTTGAAGGGCGTTAGCCATAAGGGAATTCAATAGCTACGAGGAAATCGTTCAATGTGATCTCAAAGTCGAGATGGAGATTGGAGTAACCCATCAGTCATATGGGTTTGATTAGAATAGGAAAATGGAATTCAAAGGAAAATCTAAAGACCACACTAAAAAGAATATGATCTTTCCCTTATGCTCAAAGATTGGAAAGAAACATGGAGGGATTTGTCTTAAAGGGACAAGTATATGTTTCAAATGTGGAAAGGAAGGTCATCGGGCTTTTGAATGCCGCAATGATGGGAAGAAGATGTCTAGTGATGAAAACAAAGGAAGGGACACACAGAATGAACCTACTACACTTCAATGATTCATGTGCAAGGAGATGGGGCATTATGCCAATCAATTCCCAAATCCAAGGGTTGATGATGATGGTCGACGTAAACAAACTCTTAAGGCCAAAGACAAAGGAAAGTCACATGCAATTTCTATCAGCGATGTGGAGTACGATAACGATGTGGTGAAATGTACACTTACCATCCACTCTAAAGTAGAAAATGTTTTATTTGATTCTGGATCCAACCACTCCTTTATTTCTGAAGAATTTTCTAATGATATCACTGTATTATCTCAACAGTTATATGTTGAGTAAGCTGTGACAACCCCTAATGGCAAAACAGTCGCATCAAAAGTTTATAATTCTTCTCCAATTGAAGTTTGTGGGAATGTGATTCCTGAAAATCTTGTGATCCTTTCTATAGTGGAATTTTATGTGATTCTTGGCATGTATTGGATTTCTCTACATGGAGATCATATCAATTGCCAAATAAGGGAAGTCGCATTTCATATTCCAGATCAATATATGACGGTCTATCTATGCAAGGATGAACATAACCTTCCAGTGGAAATTTCTTCCATTTTATGGGTATTGACTCCACTAAATGAAGGTTATTTATCTCAAATGGTTGGTGAGAAACTCACGATTAATAATATTTCCATTGTACGAAAGTTTGATGGTGTCTTTCCGGAGGAATTACCGAGTCTCCCACCAAATCGTGATGTTGAGTTTTCAATAGAACTCATACCATGTGCCTTACCTCTTTCAAAGACACCTTATAGAATGGCCCCAATTGAGTTTCAGGAATTGAAGAAGCAACTCCAAGAGAATCTTGATAAGGGGTTCATACGCCATAGTGCGTCACCTTGGGGAGCACATGTTCTGTTTGTTAAGAAGAAAGATGGATCAATGATACTCTGCATTGATTATCGAGAACTTAACATGATCACTATCAAGAACAAATATCCTCTCCCACGCATTGATGACTTATTTGACCAATAACGAGGAGCTAAATACTTTTCCAAGATTGATCTTCATTCAGGGTATCACCAATTAAGGGTCAAAAAGGAGGATATACCAAAGATGGTTTTCCGTACAAGGTATAGACACTATGAATTTATAGTGATGCCATATGGTCTTACTAATTCCCCTACTATCTTCATGGATCTGATGAATAGAGTCTTTAGAGACTATCTTGATCAGTTTGTGGTAGTCTTTATAGACGATATTCTTGTATATTGAAAGATCAAGGAAGAACATGAAGATCACTTGAGAATTATATTGAAGACCTTGAGAAAGGAGAAGCTTTATTCCAAATGTACCACATGTGAATTTTGGCTTCAAAAAGTTTCATTTTTGGGTCACATAATCTCAAAAGAGGGGACAACTGTGGATCCAGCAAAAACAGAGGTTATCAAAAGATGGTCGAGACCAACAACAGTGACTGAGATCCAATGTTTTCCTGGTTTAGATGGATATTATCGACATTTTTTGAATGATTTTTCATGATTATATAATCCTCTCACCAATTTTACTCGGAAAGGAGTTAAGTTTGTTTGGACGGCGGAATGTGAATAGAATTTCAAGGAATTGAAAAGAAGGTTATCCAGTGCACCTGTGCTCACACTGACTTATAGTGGAGAAAGGGTTGTGATCTACAGTGATGCATCCCAAAAGGGTTTGGGGTGTTTTTTATGCAAAATTATATGGTGATAGCTTATGCCTCACGACAGTTGAAAATACATGAGCAAAATTACCCAACTCATGATTTGGAGTTAGCTGTGGTAATATTTGCATTAAAGATTTGGAGGCATTACCTTTATGGTGAAAGGTGTGATATTTATACAGATTATAAAAGTTTAAAGTATATTTTCACACAAAAGGAGTTGAATATGTTCCAAAGAAGATGGTTGGAGCTGTTTAAGGATTACGACTGCTCAATTCATTACCACCCTGGGAAATAAAACAAGGTGGCAGATGCATTAAGTCAACAAGACCATGCCAGTTTATCCATGATGAGGATCACAAAAGATCCAATATTTATGGATTTACAAAGGATGGATCTTTGAATTTTAATGAAAGGGGAAAATCATATCTTTCTCAAATGAATGTTCAACCATCTATACATGTGAAGATTAAAGAGGCCTAGAAAAAAGATTTCGAGTTACAAAAGAAGGTGAGAAATGTTCCTAAATTCAACCTTGATTGTGATGGGATAATAAATTTCAGGAATCGGGTTTGTGTTCCTCCCATCCCCGAATTAAAGAAGGAGCTGCTGTATGAGGCTCCTATTTCTTCATTCTCTATTCATCCTAGAAGCACGAAGATGTATAAGGACCTGAAAGAGTACTTCTGGTGGGATGGCATGAAAAGGGATGTTGCGAAATATGTCTCTCGATGCTTGGTTTGTCAGCAAGTTAATGCTGAGAGACAGAAGTCTAAGGGGATCTTACAACCATTAACCATACCCGAATGGAAATGGGAAAACATCACTATGGACTTTGTCACAGGACTTCCTAAAACATCCAAAGGCAATAATGCTACCTGGGTCATAATTGATCGTCATACAAAGTCTTCACACTTCATCACTATTAGAGAGGATTTCTCTCTAGATCAGTTTTCCATGATATATATGAAGGAAGTGGTAAGATTGCATAGAGTATAACTTTCTATTATATCTGATCAGGATCCGAGGTTTACCTCAAAGTTCCGGCAAAGTCTTCAGCATACTCTGGATACAGTGTTGAGTTTCAGCACTGCTTATCATCCTCAGACAGATGGTCAGTCTGAGAGACCAATTCAAACTCTAGAATATATGTTAAGAGCTTGCTCTATGGATTTCAAAGGTGGTTGGGATCAACACCTGCCTTTGGTGGAATTTTCTTATAATAATAGCTTTCACTCCAGTATTCAGATGGATCCTTATGAAGCTCTCTATGGAAATAAATGCAGGACTCCAACTTGCTGGGATGAAGTTGGGGAAAGAAAGCTATTAGGACCTGATATTGTTGATGAGATGGTAGAAAAGTTCCGATCTATTCAACAACACATAAGAGCAGCTCAGAGTTGATAGAAAAGTTATGCCGACAAACGAAGAAAAGACCTAGAGTTTGAAGTGGGTTATAAAGTGTTCTTACGAATATCTCCCAGGAAGAGGGTCATGAGACTTGGAAAGAAGGGGAATTTGAGCCCTAGATATATCAGTCCTTTCGAAATACTGGATCGTGTTGAGAAGGTAGCTTACTGATTGGTGCTTCCACCGAATCTCTCTCAAGTTCACGATGTGTTCCATGTATCTCTCCTGAGAATGTACATACCTAATCCTTCACATGTAATCAGCTCAGAAGTTGTACCGCTGGAGCAAGATCTTTCTTATGAAGAACAACCGATAGAGATTCTGGATCATAGTGAAAAAGTCCTACGAAACAAGACCACTCACTTGGTGAAAGATTTATGGAGGAACCACCAATTAGAAGAAGCTACATGGGAGCTTGAGGATATGATGAGGGAGAGGTGTCCTCATCTGTTTGTTACAAAGTGATGAATTTCGAGGGCGAAATTCATTTTAAGGGGGGTATAATGTAACACCCGACACTTTTATGAGAAATATTTTGTTTTTATGTTATATAAATCATCAAAGGAATCTTTCGCTGCACGCAATCACGACCTTCCTCGATAGCGTGTGTAGTACGCAATACCGAGTTCCACTAAACAACGATATATTATTATAATATTATAAACTATCCGTTATGAATATTATTAACTGAATTTTAAATTTTACAACATTATTATTCATCTTACACATTTTCTTGAACATGGTAAGAGACCAAAATAATTTTTTTTCGGTAAAATAAGTATTTATCAAAAAATGCAGTTTTGCTGCCTTTTGATGGCGCACCCACATTAAATCTGGTTTTTGACACATTTATAAGTTCAATTTGACAAAATGAAATTATTATTTTGAATCAGGATATAAAAATTTACTTTGGATAAATTTTTGATATTATTCTGATAACTTTCATATTTTGATGAATAGTAAAAATACGCTAATTTTTAATTAAAAACAACTTTTTTCATTGAGATAATTTATATGGTTAAATTCTAATATTTAATGTTTTTAAAGTATATATAGAATACATTTTTACCATTTAATATAATGTATGTCATTAGCATTAATTTCACATTGAATTCATAGGTAAAAACATTTCAATCTTTGGCAATGTTTTAACTTGTAAAACCCGTTTTCTAAACAACGGGATTTATTTTAAATTAATTACTGCAACTTATATGTTTTCAATTTTTAAAAATGGATTCCATATTCAGAATCAGTGGGTTCAAATTATGTTAATAGGCTACTTTTTATTTTTGGGCATTATGAATAGTAACTACGGTAAATTTTATTTACCATAGTTAAAGGTAAATCGAGTAATTAAAGGTAAATATAAGATTATAAAATTATCCTAACAGCTGCCAAAATCCTATTGGATGACTAAACGTCGATCCATATCACCTAAGGGTTGGATTAGATTCATTTAATAGACATTTTTCCATGAAAATATTTTAATTATTATTAAACCCAAAGAATGTGACAACATGTCACTTTCTTAAATCTTATAAGTATAAAAATTTTAATTTGGTGATAAACTTAATGAAACTTCAAACATGAATAGTATCTAGAAATATAATACAATTATCTACATCATAAGAATTTATTTCAAATTTTTAGGGATTAACTAATTATCATTAATTATGACACAATAGTGATGTTGAAATTATTTTATTAATTAAAATATCAAATAAATGGTTTTAAAATATTAAAATAATTATTATATGCACTATTTAATGTGATCCACTAATTTTATAGACACATATGACATTTTATTATTCTATTAATGCTTTTAGTTCGAACATATACTCTGTATATATTTTATTTAAATTCAAATAAATAAATAGTGTCAAAATTGACACTATTGTTATTTTATAAAAATAACATATTATAAAATTGTTTAAAAATCACAAAAATATTTAAAAATCATAAATTAAAATTTATATGGTCTAAAATGTAATAAAGTGTCAAATTATGGAAAATTCACAACACATATGTAATTATTAATAATAATTTAAAATTTAGAATATTATTACCACAAATAAAATTAAATTAATAAATAAGGATAAATCAAGTTGGTAATGTTTAAAATAAATTCCTAACATGTCTAAATGTTATTGGTTGATGATATTACAACCCTATCTCATCTAAGCTTCGTATATGAGTAATTTTGGAAGTTTTTATGTGGCATTGGGATTTAATATAAACTAATATTTTTTATATTTCCAAAGTTGCCCCTCTCCCCCCTTATAAATGGACACCTCCTCCCTCTCCTCCTCACACCAATTTGAGCCTT
This sequence comes from Viscum album, assembly GCA_963277665.1. Taxonomy (NCBI): domain Eukaryota; kingdom Viridiplantae; phylum Streptophyta; class Magnoliopsida; order Santalales; family Viscaceae; genus Viscum; species Viscum album. The sequence goes on along the minus strand of OY728121.1, from coordinate 2,009,360,517 downwards.
CAAGCTCGGCCAAAACCTGCCAATTTCACTTCCCCTCTTCCCTAGAATCATCCTGGAGGTTCTATCCTTCTTCAAAGACCATCCCTAGTGCCCTAAGAGGAGGTTAAGAAGAGGCGCGTCAAAAAGAGGTAATATCCATTACCGATCCTTTCCAAATTATTTCTTCTTCAACATCTTCTTCATTAGTTGTTTCATTATGAAGTAATAACATCAGTATCATTAATATACTTATATTTTATTATAAGTATGAAACAACCCTATTTCAACATCTATCCATCCTATGGAAAATGAAATCACCGTGCGTGCGTACGTACGAAATACCGTCTCCACGCCGTGGTGTAATCTATTTTCCCCCACCACCATTCTTGGATGGGTATAATGGTGTAAATAATTACTATATATGATTATTGTAAAGTGATATTTATTATGAAATTGTATACATACACTCCAATACAATTCCACGATCATGGGAATGATATCATCGCTCGTGCGTACGTACGGAATACCGTATCCACGATGTGTTGTGATTCGTTCTACAAGATATTCATTGCATAATGATTATAAAAATAAATTTAATGAATAAATATGATATATAGTACATTAATACCATTCTGGAAATGATGTATCAATAACCTAAAGAGAAGAATAAGAATTTATTCGACAAAACACGCATAAGAACAAAAAGTTATTAACACCCGAATAACAAGTAGCAATGAAATATTACTACTAAGAAGCTAAGAATATAACCATATATGATATCATAACAATAATTAGGATTCTGGAATAAGTCAGTAACATTATTTAAATCATTATACAGGAGTTTCAAACACTTACGAGGCAAATCAGTCCTAAGGTAAGGGAAAATATCACAATCTCATTTTTATCTGAGATTGTTTATACTTTGGTATTTACTAGGGTGTATTTTATCATCCACATCCATGTTTACTCAATATTTAATAATATTTCCATCCACCTACAATTTTTTAAATCCAATTTTACCCTTCGGTGAGTTTTTAGTAAAAGATATGAAAGGAATCTTTCGTCGTTTTTCGTACGAGGTACTTTTTGACTTTTCCGACAAAAGAATGAGAAGAATGTTTTTTTAACTTATATGGAATGAATGGATTTTTTAAACATTATTTCCAAGAAGCTTAATTTACAAGTTTTCAAGTTTATTTTTAATCAACTTCTTTTAGTCTAAAATTGTATGTCATGTTGAGAAAGGAAAATGTTTTTGAAGTAGAAAGGATATTTTCCTCAAGAATGGAGATCAAGAGTTTTATCAAAATTATTCTCCATCTAAGATAAAATAGGGTTCTATTTCTATCCCTATTATTACATGGATTTGATTATGTTGTGATGGAAATATTTTTATGTATTCCTTTCTCTTATATGAATTGTTTTATGATGTCACGATGTTTATGATTCCCATTTTTATTACATGGGTTATGCTATGATGTATGTTTTATGATTTTGTGGCACACATAAGAATGGTATCATTATGAGATGGGTGGGACCTATATCTACCTCCAATTCATTGTTTAAAGATTTTATATCTCATGAGATAGACATGGCTGGAACGGTAGGTTAAACCGGTTCAGTGAAACCGGACAGAAATGAGGAGTGAACTTGGTTCAGAAATAGACTTTATCCACTAAGATAGTCTTGGAAATGAGTCTTCACTAACAAGAAAGGATTCTCTATGATTATGTGTGTATGTCACAAAGTTTCATGTTTTAAGTTATGGTTATTGGGATTACATTTCACTACTATGATTTATCCCATGTTATGAAATTATGATTTCTTTTGCGGGTTAAGATTTCCAAAAGTTATGTTCTTATGTATATGATGTGATTGATATTTCATTTGTTTACCCTTACTGAGCATTTGAGCTCACCCTTTTGAATGTTTTATTTCCCCAGGTCAGGAAGAAGGTTATTAAGTAGGATATTCCAAAAAGGGACTCTAGATATGATGAAATAAATGGGAGGCAAAGTAGATGCTTTATGAACCAGTTGTTTATGTTTCCCAGTTTGTAAAGACTCAATACCTATACGGTCCTTTCCTGGTTTTGTTATATTTTGTAATAAGTGTGCTTAAATTCTGAAGTAATGACAATGTATGTAAAGTATGGGTCGTTAGAGTTGGTATCAGAGGAAAAGTATAGTCAACCTTTGGAAACTAGGATGTGAAAGACTTAGTAAAAATCATAAGGATAAGTCTAAGCATAGAACACAATCCTAGTGTTTTAGAAATGGCCATGAACAACCTATGATAAGACCTTAAATGTGAAATTTTATTCTTGATTATGTGGTTTTTCCTATTATAATTAGTGTTGCTCACACTATTATTCTTGGTTTTAGTCAATGGCTGGAACCCAAAGGAACAGTGTTAATGCGGAATGCAACGGGCAATGCAATGATTGTCCCCCTGAGCAACCAAATGTTATGGGAGCTGGAATGAAAAATCTTGTAGCCATGCTCACACAACTTTCTCAAGCTATGAATCATGCATGACTTCCAAATGAGCAAAATAAGGAGAAAGATTCTATTGAATCCTTTATGAGGCAGTGTCCACCTTCTTTTAGCGGGTCTACTGATCCATTAGTTGCTGAACAAAGGATTAGTACTACTGAAAATATATTTTCAGTTCTTCAATGTTTTGAACATGATGAATTCATCCTAACAGTGTATTGTTTGGAAGGAGATGCTGACCAATGGTGGAATATTATTAAGAATATGAGTCAAAGGGATGAAGTTGAGTCCTTGGAATGGTACAAGTTCAAGAACTTAATTTTTAGTAAGTACATCCCTCGTATTCTCCGAACAAAGATGGAGAAAGAGTTTCTTGAACTGAAGCAAAAGGATGATGAATCTGTTGGTACTTATGAAGCAAATTTTACAATACTTGCAAGGTACACTTATGGTATTATTATCCAACCGGAGAGTAATATTGATCGATTCATTAGTGGCTTAAAACCAAGTCTTCGAAGGGCGTTAGCCATAAGGGACTTCAATAGCTATGAGGAAATTGTTCAATGTGATCTCAAAGTCGAGATGGAGATTGGAGTAACCCATCAGTCATATGGGTTTGATTAGAATAGGAAAATGGAATTCAAAGGAAAAATCTAAAGAGCACACTAAAAAGAATATGAGATTTCCCTTATGCTCAAAGTGTGGAAAGAAACATGGAGGTAGTTGTCTTAAAGGGACAAGTAAATGTTTCAAATGTGGAAAGGAAGTTCATCGGGCTTTTGAATGCCGCAATGATGGGAAGAAGATGTCTAGTGATGCAAACAAAGGAAGGGACACACAGAATGAACCTACTACACTTCAATGATTCAAGTGCAAGGAGATGGGGCATTATGCCAATCAATTCCCAAATCCAAGGGTTGATGATGATGGTCGATGTCAACAAACTCTTAAGGCTAAAGACAAAGGAAAGTCACATGCAATTTCTATCAGTGATGTGGAGTACGATAACGAGGTGGTGAAATGTACACTTACCATCCACTCTAAAGTAGAAAATGTTTTATTTGATTCTGGATCCAACCACTCCTTTTTTTCTGAAGAATTTTCTAAGGATATCACTGTATTATCTCAACAGTTATATGTTGAGTAAGCTGTGACAAACCCTAATGGCACAACAGTCGCATCAAAATTTTATAATTCTTCTCCAATTGAAGTTTGTGGGAAAGTGATTCCTGAAAATCTTGTGATCCTTTCTATAGTGGAATTTTATGTGATTCTTGGCATGGATTGGATTTCTCTACATGGAGCTCATATTAATTGCCAAATAAGGGAAGTCGCATTTCATATTCCAGATCAATCTATGATGGTCTATCTATGAAAGGATGAACAAAACCTTCCAGTGGAAATTTCTTCCATTTTATGGGTATTGACTCCACTAAATGAAGGTTATTTATCTCAAATGGTTGGTGAGAAACTCACGATTAATAATATTCCCATTGTACGAAAGTTTGATGGTGTCTTTACGGAGGAATTACCGAGTCTCCCACCAAATCGTGAAGTTGAGTTTTCAATAGAACTCATACCATGTGCCTTACCTCTTTCGAAGACACCTTATAGAATGGCCCCAATTGAGTTTCAGGAATTGAAGAAGCAACTCCAAGAGAATCTTGATAAGGGGTTCATACGCCCTAGTGCGTCACCTTGGGGAGCACTTGTTCTGTTTGTTAAGAAGAAAGATGGATCAATGAGACTCTGCATTGATTATAGAGAACTTAACAAGATCACTATCAAGAACAAATATCCTCTCCCATGCATTGATGACTTATTTGACCAATAACGAGGAGCTAAATACTTTTCCAAGATTGATCTTCATTCAGGGTATCACCAATTAAGGGTCAAAAGGGAGGATATACCAAAGACGGTTTTCCGTACAAGGTATAGACACTATGAATTTATAGTGATGCCATTTGGTCTTACTAATGCCCCTACTATCTTCATGGATCTGATGAATAGAGTCTTTAGAGACTATCTTGATCAGTTTGTGGTAGTATTTATAGACGATATTCTTGTATATTCAAAGATCATGGAAGAACATGAAGATCACTTGAGAATTATATTGAAGACCTTGAGAAAGGAGAAGCTTTATGCCAAATGTACCACATGTGAATTTTGGCTTCAAAAAGTTTCATTTTTGGGTCACATAATCTCAAAAGAGGGGACAACTGTGGATCCAGCCAAAACAGAGGTTATCAAAAGATGGTCGAGACCAACAACAGTGACTGAGATCCAAAGTTTTCCTGGTTTAGATGGATATTATCGACGTTTTGTGAATGATTTTTCATGATTATATAATCCTCTCACCAATTTGACTCGGAAAGGAGTTAAGTTTGTTTGGACGGCGGAATGTGAATAGAATCTCAAGGAATTGAAAAGAAGGTTATCGAGTGCACCTGTCCTCACACTGCCTTATAGTGGAGAAAGGATTGTGATCTACAGTGATGTATCCAAGAAGGGTTTGGGGTGTGTTTTTATGCAAAATTATATGGTGATAGCTTATGCCTCACGACAGTTGAAAATACATGAGAAAAATTACCCAACTCATGATTTGGAGATAGATGTGGTAATCTTTGCATTAGAGATTTGGAGGCATTACCTTTATGGTGAAAGGTGTGATATTTATACTGATCATAAAAGTTTAAAGTATATTTTCACACAAAAGGAGTTGAATATGTTCCAAAGAAGATGGTTGGAGCTGTTTAAGGATTACGACTGCTCAATTCATTACCACCCTGGGAAAGAAAACAAGGTGGCAGATGAATTAAGTCAACAAGACCATGCCAGTTTATCCATGATGAGGATCAGAAACAATCCAATATTTATGGATTTACAAAGGATGGATCTTTGAATTTTAATGAAAGGGGAAAATCATATCTTTCTCAAATGAATGTTCAACAATCTATACATGTGAAGATTAAAGAGGCACAGAAAGAAGATGTCGAGTTAGAAAAGAAGGTGAGAAATGTTCCTAAATTCAACCTTGATTGTGATGGGATAATAAATTTCAGGAATCGGGTTTGTGTTCCTCCCATCCCCGAATTAAAGAAGGAGATGCTGTATGAGGCTCCTATTTCTTCATTCTCTATTCATCCTAGAAGCACGAAGATGTATAAGGACCTGAAAGAGTACTTCTGGTGGGATGGCATGAAAAGGGATGTTGTGAAATATGTCTCTCGATGCTTGGTTTGTCAGCAAGTTAAAGCTGAGAGACAGAAGTATAAGGGGATCATACAACCATTAACCATACCCGAATGGAAATGGGAAAACATCACTATGGACTTTGTCACAGGACTTCCTAAAACATCCAAAGGCAATAATGCTACCAGGGTCATAATTGATCGTCATACAAAGTCTTCACACTTCATCACTATTAGAGAGGATTTCTCTCTAGATCAGTTTTCCATGATATATATGAAGGAAGTGGTAAGATTGCATAGAGTACCACTTTCTATTATATCTGATCAGGATCCGAGGTTTACCTCAATGTTCTGGCAAAGTCTAAAGCATACTCTGGATACAGTGTTGAGTTTCAGCACTGCTTATCATCCTCAGACAGATGGTCAGTCTGAGAGAACAATTCAAACTCTAGAAGATATGTTAAGATCTTTCTCTATGGATTTCAAAGGTGGTTGGGATCAACACCTGCCCTTGGTGGAATTTTCTTATAATAATAGCTTTCACTCCAGTATTCAGATGGATCCTTATGAAGCTCTCTATGGAAATAAATGCAGGACTCCAACTTGATGGGATGAAGTTGGGGAAAGAAAGATATTAGGACATGATATTGTTGATGTGATGGTAGAAAAGTTCCGATCTATTCAACAACACATAAGAGCAGCTCAGAGTCGATAGAAAAGTTATGCCGACAAACGAAGAAAAGACCTAGAGTTTGAAGTGGGTTATAAAGTGTTCTTACGAATATCTCCCTGGAAGAGGGTCATGAGATTTGGAAAGAAGGGGAATTTGAGCCCTAGATATATCAGTCCTTTCGAAATATTGGATCGTGTTGGGAAGGTAGCTTACCGATTGGTGCTTCCACCGAATCTCTCTCAAGTTCACGATGTGTTCCATGTATCTCTCCTGAGAATGTACATACCTGATCCTTCACATGTACTCAGCTCAGAAGTTGTACCGCTGGAGCAAGATCATTCTTATGAAGAACAACCGATAGAGATTCTGGATCATAGTGAAAAAGTCCTACGGAACAAGACCACTCACTTGGTGAAAGATTTATGGAGGAACCACCAATTAGAAGAAGCTACATGGGAGCTTGAGGATATGATGAGGGAGAGGTGTCCTCATCTGTTTGTTACAAAGTGATGAATTTCGAGGGCGAAATTCATTTTAAGGGGGGTATAATGTAACACCCGACACTTTTATGAGAAATATTTTGTTTTTATGTTATATAAATCATCAAAGGAATCTTTCGCTGCACGCAATCGTGACCTTCCTCGATAGCGTGTGTAGTACGCAATACCGAGTTCCACTAAACAACGATATATTATTATAATATTATAAACTAGCCTTTATGAATAGTATTAACTGAATTTTAAATTTTACAACATTATTATTCATCTTACACATTTTCTTGAACATGGTAAGAGAACAAAATAATTTTTTTTCGGTAAAATAAGTATTTATCAAAAAATGCAGTTTTGCTGCCTTTTGATGGCGCACCCACATTAAATCTGGTTTTTGACACATTTATAAGTTCAATTTGAAAAAATGAAATTATTATTTTGAATCAGGATATAAAAATTTACTTTGGATAAATTTTTGATATTATTCTGATAACTTTCATATTTTGATGAATAGTAAAAATACGCTAATTTTTAATTAAAAACAACTTTTTTCATTGAGATAATTTATATGGTTAAATTATAATATTTAATGGTTTTAAAGTATAGATAGAATACATTTTTACCATTTAATATAATATATGTCATTAGCATTAATTTCACATTGAATTCATAGGTAAAAACATTTCAATCTTTGGCAATGTTTTAACTTGTAAAACCCATTTTCTTAACAACGGGATTTATTTTAAATTAATTACTGCAACTTATATGATTTCAATTTTGAAAAATGGATTCCATATTCAGAATCAGTGGGTCCAAATTATGTTAATAGGCTAATTTTTATTTTTGGGTATTATGAATAGTAACTACGGTAAATTTTATTTACCATAGTTAAAGGTAAATCGGGTAATTAAAGGTAAATATAAGATTATAAAATTATCCTAACAGCTGCCAAAATCCTATTGGATGACTAAAAGTCGATCCATATCACCTAAGGGTTGGATTAGATTCATTTAATAGACATTTTTCCATGAAAATATTTTAATTATTATTAAACCCAAAGAATGTGACAACATGTCACTTTCTTAAATCTTATAAGAATAAAAATTTTAATTTGGTGATAAACTTAATGAAACATCAAACATGAATAGTCTATAGAAATATAATACAATTATCTACATCATAAGAATTTATTTCGAATTTTTAAGGATTAACTAATTATCATTAATTATGACACAATAGTGATGTTGAAATTATTTTATTAATTAAAATATCAAATAAATGGTTTTAAAATATTAAAATAATTATTATATGCACTATTTAATGTGATCCACTAATTTTATAGACACATATGACATTTTATTAATCTATTAATGCTTTTATTTCGAACATATCCTCTGTATATATTTTATTTAAATTCAAATAAATGAATACTGTCAAAATTGACACTATTGTTATTTTATAAAAATAACATATTATAAAATTGATTAAAAATCACAAAAATGTTTAAAAATTATAAATTAAAATTTAAATGGTCTAAAATGTAATACAGTGTCCAATTATGGAAAATTAACAACACATATGTAATTATTAATAATAAGTTAAAATTTAGAATATTATTACCACAAATAAAATTAAATTGATAAATAAGGATAAATCAAGTTGGTAATGTTTAAAATAAATTCCTAACATGTCTAAATGTTATTGGTTGATGATATTACAACCCTATCTCATCTAAGCTTCGTATATGAGTAATTTTGGAAGTTTTTAAGTGGTGTTGGGATTTAATATAAACTAATATTTCTTATATTTCCAAAGGTGCCCCTCTCCTCCCTTATAAAAGGGCACCTACTCCCTCTCCTCCTCACACCAATTTGAGCCTTCAAGCTCGGCCAAAACCTGCCCATTTCACTTCCCCTCTTCCCTAGAATCATCCTGGAGGTTCTGGTCTTCTTCAAAGACCATCCCTAGTGCCCTAAGAGGAGGTTAAGAAGAGGTGCGTCAAAAAGAGGCAATATCCATTACCGATCCTTTCCAAATTCTTTCTTCTTCAACATCTTCTTCATTAGTTGTTTCATTATGAAGTAATAACATCAGTATCATTAATATACTTATATTTTATTATAAGTATGAAAAAACCCTATTTCAACATCTATCCATCCTATGGAAAATGAAATCACCATGCGTGGGTACGTACGAAATACCGTCTCCACGCCGTGGTGTAATCTATTTTCCCCCACCACCTTACTTGGATGGGTAGAATGGTGTAAATAATTACTATATATGATTATTGTAAAGTGATATTTATTATGAAATTGTATACATACACTCCAATACAATTCCATGATCATGGGAATGACATCATCGCTCGTGCGTAGGTACGGAATACCGTATCCACGATGTGTTGCAATTCGTTCTACATGATCTTCATTGCATAATGATTATATAAATGAATTTAATGAATAAATATGATATATAGTACATTAATAACATTATGTAAATGATGTATCTATTACCTAAAGAGAAGAATAAGAATTTATTCGACAAAACACGCATAAGAACAAAAAGTTATAAACACCCGAATAACAAGTAGCAATGAAATATTACTACTAAGAAGCTAAGAATATGACCATATATGATATCATAACAATAATTATGATTCTTTAATAAGTAAATAACATTATTTAAATCATTATATAGGAGTTTCGGACATTTACGAGGCAAATCGGACCTAAGGTAAGGGAAAATATCAGAATCTCATTTTTATCCGAGATTGTTTATACTTTGGTATTTACTGGGGTGTATTTTATCATCCACATCCATGTTTTCTCAATATGTAATATTATTTCCATCCACCTACAATTGTGTAAATCCAATTTTACCCTTCGGTGAGTTTTTAGTAATAGATATGAAATGAATCTTTTGTCGTTTTTCGTACGAGGTACTTTTTGACTTTTCCGACAAAAGTACGAGAAGAATGTTTTTTTAACTTATACGGAATGAATGGATTTTTTAAACATTATTTCAAAGAAGCTTCCTTTAAAAGTTTTAAAGTTTATTTTTAATCAACTTCTTTTAGTTTAAAATTGTATGACATGTTGTGAAAGGAAAATGTTTTTGAAGTAGAAAGGATATTTTCCTCAAGAATGGAGATCAAGAGTTTTATAGAAATTATTTTCCACCTAAGATAAAATAGGGTTCTATTTATATCCCTATTATTACATTGATTTGATTTTGTTGTGATGGAAATATTTTTATGTATTCCTTTATCTTATATGAACTATTTTATGATGTCACGACGTTTAAGATTTTCAATTTTATTACATGGGTTATGCTATGATGTATGTTTTATGATTTTGTGGAACACATAAGAATGGTATAATTATGAGATGGGTGGGACCTATATCTCCCTCCAATTCATTGGGTAAAGATTTTATATCTCATGAGATAGACATGGCTGGAACGGTAGGTTAAACCGGTTCAATGAAACAGGACTGAAACTAGTAGTGAACTCGGTTCAGAAATGGACTTTGTCCACTAAGATAGTCTTGGCAATGAGTCTTGACTAACAAGAAATGATTCTATATGATTATGTATGTATGCCACAAAGTTTCATGTATTAAGTTATTATTATTGGGATTACATTTCACTACTATTATTTATCCCATGTTATGAAATTATGATTTCTTTTGCAGGTTAAGATTTCCAAAAGTTATGTTCTTATGTATATGATGTGATTGATATATCTTTTTTTTACCCTTACTGAGCATTTGAGCTCACCCTTTTGTATGTTTTATTTCCCCAGGTCAGGAAGAAGGTTATTAAGTATGATATGCCAAAAAGGGACTCTAGATATGAGGAAATAAATGGGAGGAAAAGTAAATGCTTTATAAACCAGTTGTTTATGTTTCCCAGTTTCTAAAGACTCTATACCTATACGGTCCTTTCCTGGTTTTGTTATATGTTGTAATAAGTGTTCTTAAATTCTGAAGTAATGACAATGTATGTAAATTATGGCTCGTTATAATATTCTCCTTTAGATTTTTAATAAATACTAAACAATAAATATCTTCACCATAATTTTGTGTAACAAACCTTTACTACTTTTGGGACATTCACCTCTAACATAAACTACTTTTTATTATACATATACTCTCTCATACTTCATAAGATATTTATATTCCAACATATCCCCCATGAAACCAAATAAAGATTTCCCAAAACATTGAAACCACTTGTAAGTAATTATCCTCACAAGACTCACCTAATTTACTACTTTTAAGAAATATTATATCTTCTTAAAACATGTATACTTTTACAGCCAATAATGGTAAATTGAACTCCCATTTTGACTTAGATAAGAATCCCAATTTCTATAAATTTCTCCATTAAACATATTTCCTATTAATATACACTCTAAGACTTCCTCATCTATTAATAATGATACCAATTTCAGGGAACACTCTTATTGATTAATTATTCCCCAAAATGATAGAATTATATATGCACCTCGTAGAACTCATATCTATTAAAAACGCATTATATATTTCAATTATGTAATTTTAGCATTTCTAATGAGCTACCAAGTAATAATCTATGATTACATAGTTAAAAGGAGTTGTTGTAAATACGAAATTTGTTTTAAAAACACTATGTTGAATATTTTAGTCATATAATTTCATAAATAGATTTATATCTTGAGAGATTTCTTCCACTAAAGAACTCTCTCCCAATTATTTCAATCAAACTTTTGAAAAACAAATGAATAAATAATTATCAATATCAAGGTGTATGTGTCATATAAAAATTTGAACCATGTTTTCCTCCTTTAATAGGGTGTCCCCTTATCCCAAATGACTCCAACATACTTAAGATTTTAAATTGAAAAAAATCATCATGATAGATTACCATATTTTTCAACCATAAGTGTCCAAAAATATATATTAAAAAACATATAATAAATATATAATTAACTTATAAAAGATTCATGACTTCCTCATTTCATATTGTTTATTCTTCACCATTAATAAGTTTTTCTTATACATTAGGGGAAGAAATATTGGGTACCATTTGAAGTAAATCTTTATAAAACATTTAAAAATATAACACTCTATTTTAAGATTAACTTATCATCACTATTTATTGAGGTTCTAAAAATAATTCATTTTCATACATATCTAATTCATTACAATAATTGATATTAAAAAAAATTCATTTTTTTTCTAATGTTCCCCCATACTCTATCACCCCTCAAGGGTGTTTGGAAAACTTCATAATTTAAATTCATCACCCTTTATCTCTAAAACAACTAGAATATATTATAATAATAAAGATTAATTATTCCAAACCCCTATGAATGTTTTATAAATACTATTTTAGTGGGTCCTTAATTTTTTGTTAACAAGTTTTGAGTGAAAGGAAATAGATAAAATTATTGAAAACAAAATTAAATAAATAAATAAATTTTGACAAGATTTTTTTTTCTAAAAATAGATATGGTAAATTAATTTTATAGGATATTTTTTCCTAAAAAATATGATATCCATAATTTTTTCATGGAATAAATTATTTAGCTGTGAAATTCCCAACAGGTGAAAATATTTAATTGTTCAATATCAATTAACACTGCCATAATTCATTTTATCTGTTATGGTAAAATAAACTAAATAATATAAGAATAATTATGAATAAATCTCAATTAAAAATAAAAAATAATAACAACTTTCACCATCCATTCCTTCCCCATCACATTGGAGATACTCTTATAATAGCTTCTATTAAAAAATATAATGATATATAAATTGAACTCAATGAAATATGTAAAGAATAACATCATTTCAAATGAAAAATATATCAATAAAATTCATTCCCCATTCTTATACACTTGATTATATATCCCTTAAGAGAATAATCACTCATGAAATAAGATAAATCTTTAATTGATAAATATGTTTTCAAAGATACAAAGGAAAAATTGACATAGGAGGAGATATTAAAAAAAGATTACAAAATTTGTGGGAAAATTACACTACCATTCAATAAATCAATTCAATAATCCATATTAATAATATTATAATAAAATATCACTTTATAGTCATTGAAATAATAAAAAGTTTCTAATCACCCACCCTCCTGCACAAATAATTTAGAAATATAAATTATTTATATGCCTAGGAATTATCAAGGTAAAATGGGTAGGGTTAGGGTGTTATGTATTAAAAATGATAACCTTTTCTCCTTCTGTGACCTACATCTTGGAACAAAGTAAACAAGTTGATGTTTAAGGTAAAATTATCCTCTCAAAACCTCTGAAAACATAAATATTATTGAAAAACCTTGAAATTTTTCATCCATGTTTTTACTTGCCTCTTATCGTCACTTGGAGACATCATAACATAATGGATTTATAGTATGTGGTGTGAAATTTTGGTACTATATTATATATTTTTCTCCATTAATTATAGTGTGTATGTCATCACCATGATTCAATGATTTCACATCTCTTGAAAAATATTTTAATTTTTATGATGGTATGGGGTGATATTCAGAGCCATGATATAATATCTTTTTTATTTTCTCACAAATTATTATAATATATCTCCCTGATGAATGATTCAACCAACTGTTCAATGATTGTAGTGTGTTTATCACATCTAGAAATATTTCCCCATACCATATTTTAAAGGATATATGGAGGGGTACATCATTATAATCCCCATTGTATGGTTTTACCTCTCAAAGTTCATTGTACTGAATGGTGTTTCTCATTAGGTCATTTCCTCCCATTAAACACCCTCCCTTATGCTCCTATAGCAACACCATAATCTATTCCGAAAAAACACACCATTCATTGGGGGCCGCCATTTTCAATTGAAGGTATTTAATGATTTCAATAACTCACTCTTCATAAGGTGTACAATAAACTTCAATTAGTTGAGGGTAAACCCAAATTTTCTTCTTTTTTTCATGAAGCTCCCATGTTATTAACTATTCTATTATGGCATAAGATGGTTTTGATTCCTTCAATCCCTCCAAACTACTCCAATTTTCTTCCCAAACATTACTCATCTAAAAATAAATGGAAATAAATACAATTAGAATGTATTTTATTAAATTGGACCTTAAAATCATAGAAAATTCTATTCAAATTTTTGGTTTATCAAATTCCTCAACACTTCAAAATGTTCTTATACCCTAAGAAAAAACTCCACATCAAACTAAAACATATTAAAAATTTCACTAGTAGAAACATTTTATTAATTATAGAAATAAACAAAGATTCATAACTAATATTCCCAAAAGAATAAACTCATTCGATTAAAATTGTTCTCAACATGAAACGTTTATAATTCCAATTAAAGAATATTATCCTCTTTCACTCACATTGTTCAACATTTTATAATTACCCATGACACATATGATCTACCTTTCCCAAAATTCATTTTCATCCATCACTAATGATCATTTAATTATATTTATGATCATCATAAATTATATGAACTCTATTCATAGGCTTTCAGGTTATTTGAATATCCACTAATAAATCAAAACACAATAACCAAGAGGACTTTGGAAAGGTGTTATTTAATCTTTCAAGGTTGATGGTTCATAGTGTTGATAGTTAAAACGAGGAATGAAAAATTATTATAGATTATGAAATCAAAATTCAATGTATTCAATTAATATCAATGTAAACCAACTTATCCTTTTTATCTTAAATTATCATCAATCACCACTTCTATTTCTTCATTACCTCTTAGGATCAATACATTAACATTAAAAATAGCACTTAATTTTCCTATTCTTTCATCAATTTTTCATTTTCCTTTTTTTTCAATAGAATTGGTGTAATAAAATTCTCACTCCCTTTTAATTCATACCAAACTATCACCTAGATGCCCACTAATAAATTTACTTCAAACACAATTTTCCATAGTTAGAACAGGATGGAAGTAGGATATTTAATGAAGTTCAATCCCAAGTATCCCACTAAAATTTTTGTAAAATATTGTAGAATCAATTTACTAAATAAAACAATTTTTTAACTTAATAATCAATATAAAATTTCCAAAACTTCCATATTTTTATAAAAAAATCTCAAAAAACTCCATGAAATCACCCAAAATCCATTAGTGTCAGTTATAATCATGCAATTATATTAAAGAATAAAGTTTTTAAGGATAAATATAATTTAAATGTGGCTTCCTATAAGTATATTAATGGTTTATATATAATTTTTAATGTATCAAATATAGTATTGGTGTCAAGATCTAATAGGATGATAATTATTCAAACTATAACCTCAATTATTTTAATGTGGTTCAATAATCATTGTGATTTGATAAAAATTGAATGAATGTTACTATAGTAATTCATATTCTGAGAATATATAATGATATAATGAATAATAAGTAATATTAATTGAGATTTCAGAGTGCCTCTCATGAATGAGAAATTTAAATATTGGTCAATAAATTCATTGAATGGACAATAGAAACATTCTATTAAATGAAAATTTCTAATATTTGTAATCAAAAATAAAAATAATATTTGTGATCACATTAAAAAAAATTAAAAAACTAGAATGATTCTAAAACATTCCAAAATTCACTTATGTATTCATCATTTATTTGTATAAAAAAAATTATTTTCTAAAAGTGATATTATTTCTTATAATCGATAATGTCTTCTAGATCATAAAGGGAAAAATATAAATGGGATCTAGGGATACCTCCCAAAAACTTGAAGTTAAAATAGTATTAAATATTTAAAAAAGGTTAGACTAATTAAAATTAAAGTAAAAAAGAATAAAAATGAAGTAATGGCTCAAATAAAAATGAAAAAGATTCAGTGATTTATGTATCTTCTCTTCAATAATCCTTGGTGTTATTAGAAATTATTGAGATCCCTATATTGATTGAGTGTTGTTCTAAGTGTCCCAGCGTTTTATATAGTTCGTTCATTATCTAATATTGAAATATCAACTTACATGAGCCTCTTAAACGAAAATATAATGTGGGAATACACTCCATTTATGAGTTCTAAATGAAGTTCTTAAGGTGATGTTTTTCACATTGAATGGTGGTTCTTCATTCCTCTATAACTCCAAAACATCATATGGGTTTCTTATCAGAAAAAGTGCTTGATCATATTTATTTTATTTTTACAATGAGAGATCTCAAACATGAGTTCAATAATACATTTTCCCTCATATATATCTCATTATTTCAGATTTTTTGGTCATTACACTACTTGTTATTAACCACGTGAATGGTAGAATTATAAAAAGAATCCCTATAGAACTCTTAAATCTCATCTAACTATAAAAATATATTCTTTATTACTTTATATTCCATAAAAAGGGTATATTTTACCACCCAAAATGATTTTTGGGAGAGTCCCACTAGAAGGTTAAATGGTTTGTCATACACAAACAAAATGTAAATATTTAAAATGGTGTCTTGTATGTGTTTTGGTAAGCCCATAATGGATAATACAGTTTTATTATACAATATTATATATTTTCATTAATGATTTTCTCAAGGATTTTATTGATCTCCCTATTTTAAAACTCCATTAATATAATTTATTAAGGATTATATAGAGTAATTTTATTCTACAAAATATATATTTCTCAAATACTACCCATAAAAAATGGTAGAAGAAAATTTTTCCACTATTAATGATTAGTCACTTTCTCACTCTAAGAGTAGAAAATATATCCTTATATGGAAATTTTGTAACCAACTTTATCATGTTGGAAAGGGTGGATTCCACTTTAAACCATTTGAAATATATTCAAAACATACAAAAATGTGTGTGTGACTGAAAAACATTAGAGAAAGGACCCATGAATTCAACCCCCATACATCACAAACCTCATCCTCTATGGTGGGGTTTTCTATAATCTCATATCACTTTCTAATTTTTCCAATAAATTAGATAAAATAATACTCTCAAAATAATAATTTTCATTTCTCTCTCTAGAACATGATGCCCCCCATCCGTGAGGACTGACAGAAATTTCACACACTTTCCACTTCATTATTGAGAATGCATAAATAAATCACTCAATCACAACATTATTTAAAAATTAAAGGATCATCCCTTAAGTAATGATAAATTAAAAAATATATTCCTTTATTTGAAATTAAATTAAACTAGATTTTCCCAGTCATTAAATAGTGGGTGATATTGGTGAACCATGGTTTTGTTAGTAGGTCACCTATAAATCGTTTTTTCTAGAAATTAAATTATGGTCCTGTCCTCATAACATCCAATTATATGGGGAAAATATATCAAGTAAATATAGACATAAAAAATTCTATAATGACTTATTGTATTTTATTTCTATATCAATATCTCAGAGAAAAATAATCTGTTGGATTTTTAATTGTTTGGAATATTTATTTTTCAATAAATAATTCAATGTCATGTGACCAGTGTGAATAATCACTTTTGAGAGAATATGGTAGGGTTAAACTTTTCAAAAGTGAATCCCACTCTAAGAAAATCATGTATTGTTTTATAAATGAACTATACCTCCTTAAGCGTATGGAATCCATAGTAGATAGGCCCACACATTATTTCCACACATTTCTAAAGCACTCTCCCAACAGTAGTGTCAATCACATCCCACATAAGATAAATGGGATTTTCTCAATATGAGGGTTTCATTATTAGGGTATTCATTATCCTTTTATTCCACTATTTTAAGGATTACATGAAATTTATATTGAGAATGAACTCTGTAAACTTTTCTAGTTGATCAGTGAGGGTTTTAACAATTTACCATAAATATTCCATCAATCTCCTCTAGAAAAATAATTTTTCAAGAAGCCTTACCTCCCTTTTATAGGTTCCATCAGATCCTTGATCAAATTAATCTTCATGAGATACACCTCTATCCAATCCTAGGAAATATGATTTCCATGATCAAATACATATTTAAATAAGAAATGAAACTTATACCAAGTGAGTACATGAAAATTATTTTCACATATCTCCAAGGAAAAGTGGAGGTTTTAAAGATATAACACAAATAATAATATATATGGTAAAAAACATTCAAAACCTAAAAACTCTCTTTTCAACCCATAAAAAATGTGTTTCATATACCTATAAATGTAATTTGGTAAATTACGCATACCAAAAAACATGCATATATTAGTGAAGGTTCCATAGTGTCATGTGAATGTTATCTTTCATTAATACTATGATGGAACT
Source organism: Viscum album (assembly GCA_963277665.1). NCBI lineage: Eukaryota > Viridiplantae > Streptophyta > Magnoliopsida > Santalales > Viscaceae > Viscum > Viscum album. Next base: position 2,009,342,465 of record OY728121.1, on the reverse strand, counting down.
AGTATTTTATTATATCAATAATAACAATATAAAAAGTATTATTACCCATTTATAACTAAATGTTCTATAATTTGGGAAATGAATTAGATGGGAAGTTATCATTCCTCATTGTATCATTGAGACTACTATAGTCTTTAAAAAATATCTGTAATATGACTATTCTAGTAGATATAATCGCATTATTCTTCTTATCCAATTCCATTCCCCCTTTCATGGTTATGGCTTAGAGTAGGTTGACACATTCACTATCAAAAATAGGATAAATGATATTAATGCCAATAAGATTTAGAACCTACTTATTTAAACATTTTTATCCATCAGATTACCTACATTAAGGATTCTTCAGTAAATTATTACAATCTTCATGTTTGACCATATGTACATAAATTAAAGGAATAATTAATTTCATGCTATAAATATTCTATGTGACAGTATACCTCCTTTATTTCAATACTTCAATAAATTGGTTCTCCTATTCCTTTAATAGTTCAGAACATATGATCATTGAAGGTCTTACTCATTTTCCAAAAAATGAGTACCTGATATTTATTGATATTTGTTTTAGATCAATCCTTGGTTTCTTGGGGATAGAGAGAAGTAAATATAAAAAATTAATCCTTCAAAAGGTGTTATAATAATAACGATCCTTATTAATTCTCTAGCATCTCACCCCTATCCTCTTCCCTTTCATCCACTTCTTCATTGGATTAAACCTTTAGGTTGAATCTCTAATAGCCCAAATCCTACAATAGATATGATAATTACATGTAAATCCTCAGGGTCACCTCCTTGTTTTATAACCTTCATAATATTTAAGTTAAAAATTTTCCTACTTAAATTCTAATATAAACCACTTTGGATTAATATCATTTACTACCTTCCCAATAACTAATAAAGGACAATTGAGAATGATTAGTATGTCTCTATATTCTTAAATATATTGAATGAAAATTTTAGTGGGGAATATAAACTTCCTAGAGTTATCCAATACATCTTATAAAATGTTGTTCGATTACATGAATAATTGTTTGACTAGTTGAATATTGACTTTGATGGATATCGGATTACATAGCCTATGTTTCAAGAGTAAATTCATCTATATAAATTTTATATAATTCCCAATATTGAAAATGGATTTCATAAAATTTCATGAACCAGTGGTACATAGAATAAAAGAACTACCTAGATCATAATATTTCAATGGGAGTTTTTCTAAATAATGACTAATCATTTTTCACATTGAGAAAAGATTATTAGGTCCACAATGTTTTTGATAGGATTTCCTTGAGAAACTTATCTAGATCCAAAATTAATAAAATTATCTTATTAAATGTAATTTTATATCTTCTTAAATATTTCCATGAATTTCTTTTATTTCTCTTAAAACCTTACTTGGCACATCATCTTTTGAAAAAGAAGAAGTGCTCAGTAATGTTTCACATAAGGTCACTTTGGTTTGACATCATTGGTTCTTATTTTATCTATATATTTTAGTTTATTACCTACATGATAGGTTTATTTCCTTTCCCATTATCCCCTTTTTTTATTTCAACTTGTATCTACATCTAAACTTTTTATCCTTATCAATTATTATTCCAGGTAACTCCCTTCTTCTTCCCAATGGCATAACCTTGGACTCTGTACATGTAACCTCTATTTTACTATGTATAGTACCAAGTTTTCTCTCAAAAAAATTTGGATTTTGTCCCAATTGATGCTTAATTTTCTTGAGGATCAGCGTAATTCTATGCAGATTTCATACCCTTGAAGGTTATTCTATACTAGAGAGATACATTTATCATTTTTTATAATATATTTTGTCACCATTTCATTTATAGAGGGATATAATTCCAGAAATTATAAACATAATTTTTGGGTATAATGCACATATTTCTATCTTGAGACTTGGAATTGTTTCTCAATGGGAACCGGTACTTCATTTCCTTTGGAAAATCATTGAGTTCCTTGTCTGCGATTCATATTTTCCCACCTACTTTCTTCTTTCCTTTGTTTTGGGATATTGTCATCATCTATTGACCAAATTGGTTTTGAAAATAATGTTTTTTTCAATTGTATACCATGATACATACCTCTAAAACAATATTATCCCACATACCATCTTGATAATATTGAAACAAGTGTATAACTCCACAAAATTTTCATTAAATAAATTATTGCAGCTTAGGTTTTTCTCTTAGATTTTGAATGGATATAAGAATATCCATTAACATTAACATGGTATCTATTTGGGTTTCCTAACTTTTGGTTTCATCCACCTTGTGATTTCAAATTTTAGGTGGGATTATTTAATCTTTCATTATGAGACATTATTTTTAAAATCATCTATGATAACTTGTGTCTTACATAGTGAACTCCTCATGATCCATCCTTAGACTACCACTGATTAGGAATTAGGTTATAGATTGACGTTACAATATTTCAATTGCATCTAGAGTATCACTTTATAATGTTGAAATCCCCTTAAAATAACCTTTATGTAATTACAAACCTCAAAAGATCATTCTCCATTATTTGAAGTAAATAAATAATATCACGTTGAAGATTCCATTTTCTCCACAAGGGGAAGTACTTCTCTAGAAATATCCTTGCAACATCATCCCATGTGGTGGTTGAACATGGAAGTAGAATAGAGATCTAGGATTCTCATACATATATATTACATATTTTTAGATTAGTATTCAATACATTACTCAAAAACATAACCTATGGGCATAATAGTTTAGTGCCTTTTGAGACTAGGTACACAATATTCAAATTTGGTGAAATATCTTCCACATTTCCCATAAATATATCCCCTTTTAGTACTATTCACTAACATTCCATACTTAAAATCTTTATTTAAATCTTGGGGAAAGGAAACATAAAAATGGATGAGCTCATATGCTCAGAAAGGGAAAACAAGGAAGATATGTATACATAACATGAACATATGGTTATGAGAATATAAGAAAAATATTTGAAAACCCATACATTTCCAATCAAATATCATAATATCGATTCATTAAATAAAGATCATAAGTTCATAAAACATCAATCATAAGGAATTAAAATAACATGATCTAAGACAGAAAAACATTATTATAATTCATGGAATTGAGGTATACACAAAAGTATATAAAATCATTTCCATATTACTCGAGGATCACTACCAAGGCTTTAATAGTGGAATGGGTTCACTTCCCCAACCATTATAGTAGTCAAGGTTCACTCCTAAGATCATCATAGTTGAAAAAGACCATTACTTTACTAGGTTCACTCCCCATTATAGTCATGTAAATCTCATGAGATATAAATCCTTATCTTATAAATTCGATGAATATATATGACCCACCTATCACATAATTAAAATCATACATATATAGGCCACAAGATCCTAAAAAATTCATCATATCGTTACCCCTTAAATGAAATGTGTTTCATAAACATTTCCTCATATCATAACCTATGGAAAAGAGACAAGTTTCAAAATAATTTCATTATTTAATCACAGCATAATGTGTGGGAAAATATTTAGGTTTCATAATAATTTTATCATAGTATAACCCATGAAATAGAAATGGTTTTCATAAACATATAGTAATAATAAACAATTCTAAGTAAAAATTATAATGGTATCCTTACATCATATCCCTGATAAAGGACTTTTTTTATCAAAGGATGTTAACTTAGAAGGGGAATTATTTTTAAAGATAAATTACCTAGAGATTATCTTGAAGAATATAACATTTATATGAAAATATCTTTTTCAAACTAAAAATTCTTCAAATATTTTTTAAATCCTATTCTTTTTGAAAAACATCAAATATTATAAAATAACCTTTAAAAATGATTTAAAACATCTATTCAGGAAAATAACTCCTCCACTTTAAAAAACACTTTTTTTATATAAAACATTTTGAAAATAATTTTATTTCAATATAAACTTGAAAAAATATAAAATTAATCTTAAAATAAAATAATTTCCTTGAGGGTGGAAAAATACTTTCATTCCATATGTGTTAAAATAAGGATTCCCTTCTTATTTTTGGCAAAATCCAAATTATATTTGTTTGGGAAATTATATGAAGATTCCTTTCAAAAAAATTAAAAATTAAAACATAGGTAAAAAATTATTGAAATAATAATTTGGATAATGTTAAAAACAATTTTGAAATTATTTTTAGAAATAATGTTCTGGGAAGATAAAGGGTTTTGAATCAAATAGATAAATAAAGATTATTTTTCAATCAAATACTATTTCAAACTATTGAGTACATAAAGAGAGGAAAATGAATGAAAAACATGTATTATAATGAAATAAACAAAGTAGAAAAAATACATCGATTTTGTGAAATATATATCATAATATTTCATCCTTTAATGAATAATTATAAACAATCCTAATAAATGATGAGATTGTAACCAAAAACACTTACGATTTTGGTATCTTTGAATTGTATGCCCCATGAAAGAATAACATTAAAAAACATAATATAACATGATAATAAATAAATTTATGATATTATATTTCAATTGGGATGTAAATAAACCTCAAAAACGATGATAGGATCATAAATTAACTTATGTCTCAGAGAGAGAAAATTGAGGGAAATCCCTTATAGTTGTAGTATCTTTTGAACTGTGAACCCCATTAAAGTGAGATTCTCAAATGGATATGTCAATAAAAATAATTTATTAAGTGGAGGATCATAAAATACATTCATATGTAGTATATAAACTACATAACGTAAATATTTGGTCAATATGACATCTATCTCACATGAGTAAAATGTGAGATCAAAATCCCTTTCAACATTAGTAATATTTTGAACCGTAACCCTCCCTAAAAAATAAAATAAAATGTAAAATTAAATACCATTAAATGGATAATATTAATGATATAAAATGTCCAAGGGTAAGTAATACACCACAAAAAAATGGGTGGTGAATTTTTATATGTCTCCCATAAATAAAAGAGTGGCCAGAAATATCTTACCTTAAGCCTCGACTTCCTTCATTCACTTCCAAAACTCATATATAATTAATATTAGATTATTATAAATATATTATAGAACCATAATTATATATATCATACTATATTTTATTTACTTATGTCAATTTATTACCAGTTTATTAGCAACTCCTTGTTAATATCATGTTTTCGGTAATAACCGCTTTATTTTTAGTATATATTCTGATTGTTATTTTCGGTCTTCTTACATTGATCATGGTTACATAATATAAATAATAAATATTATTATTAAATAATTGTCATATTTATACAACAATTAGTCTTTTAATTATAATTCCTAGACCCTAGTTACCCAGAGTTAGTGCATTATTACATAACATTGGCATGATCACAAGAGATCAAGTCTCGAAAGAACGATTAGTTTAGTTTCCATGGAAGTACTAGATACATACATAATTTTTTCATTACATCATGTGATAAAAAAATAACATTGTGTCCCCTTTTCACACACTCATATCCTTTAGCATATCCCTGCAAGTTAATCATAATATACTTCTTCGCATCCAAGGAAAAATAAAACATAGAAAGGGGTGAGCTCAGATTCTCAGTAAAGATAAAAATATTGAGGAAACTATCATAAAAAGAATAAACATTTAAGGAAATTTATAAGACTAAAACACAAGCACTCTAAACATGAAATTCAGCATAATATGGAAAAGATAAATCAAATAATTCCATTTAATTATTTACATGGATATTCTACTAGTGGAATAATATCATGAAATATCAATATCCAATTTCATAATGATGAAATGCATAATGTCAGACATGATAACTATATAGTCAAGGCCTCATGCCAAGACTAAAAATAAGATTTTGTCAACGACTTTTACCATGAAAATTGTTTGTCTCGAGATACCTACCAATGCATCGAGGAGCTATAGCGGGATCCACCCATCACTTACTTAGTCCTATGCATTCCTCATATGAAAAGGTCGAAACATAACATAACCATTCATATTAAAACTACCATGTGAAATGTTAATACTTTAACAATAAAACAAAAATGGTATAAAAATAACACATCCACAGTCAAAAATATTATAAAACCTTCAATAAAATATGGAATATTGTATCATAATAAATCCACTTCAAACAAGTGTAAAATCCATCAAAGGATTTTGAAAAAGATGAAATCAAAACTAGTTAGGAGAAATTTTGAAATTATTTAAAAGTCAAGTTAATATAAAAGAAAAATTATATTTCTAAAATATTCTTATAAGCTTTTAAGGGAATATTTAAAGGTGTTATAATGGAATTAAATATCTACACTCACCATATAAGTTAAAAAACATTCTTTCCTTATTTTGTTGTAAAATTACATAAAGAACCTTGTTTGGAAAATGACGGAATGATTCATTTTTAAAAAATTTATAAAAAAGTAAAAAATGGGTATAAATGAATTCAAACTGTAGTCTAGGAAATTGTAAAAATGTTTTGAAATAAATTTTTATTAAACACATGTGTGGACGATAAAGGGGTCCCAGTAGATAATCATTTATAAACAACCTCAGATAATGAACAGATTGTAGAATTAACCCTTACCATGTACTTTACCTTGGTAGAGGGTACGTTAACCTCTTTTATAATAGTTAAATAATTTTTATTAAATTATACAAGAACCATATACATTAATATGATATCATATATGATCTTCTTATACTGCGTTGTTAATAATATTTTTGTAGTAATATTGTTTCGGGTGTTGACTGATTCATTTTCCTTTATAAGTTTTGTTACATAAGTCATGTTTGTTATGGATAGGATGTATTTGTTTCATATCCAGAATTATATTCTGTTCTTAAATTTTATTTTTAATTATAAAATGAAAATTATTCTTGAATGGTTACAATGTGGAGTGAATCTTATCACATTTGTGGAGACGGTAATCCGTACGTATGCACGAGCGACAATATCATTCTATTTATGGTGAAATCATATGTAATTGGGTGGTATATCATATAAAAAGAATCATTAACATGTTATATGTATTATTTACATCAATTATACTCATTATTATACCCATCCAAATAATTAAGTGTTGAATAACAAACTACACCACGATGTGGAGATGGTAATCCGTACGTACGCACATATGGTGACTTTGTCATTCATAGGATGGATAGAAAAATGAATATTATTGTACCATATTTATAATAACATAATAGTATTTTTAAGGTACTAGATTTATTACTTTTTTATGGAAAAAACAAATAAATAGGAATTGAAAGAAGAAAAGAACTTTTAGAGAGGTGATGAAATTATTACCTCTATTTTGGGTTCTTCTTTTTGACTTGAAGAGATGGGCATCTTAGGTTGTCTTTATGATCAAATTAAGGCATATAAGTTTAAGTGAGGGTAGTTGGGAGTATATTTAAGTAGGTTTTGTCTGAGCCAATTGGATTTGGAGGTGTGATTTTGAGAGAAGGTGAAGTACCATTTTATGAGAGAGGTGAGGGTCACTTTAGAAAAAGCTTGAAATATTTTTGATTATAAAATCATTTTCGATTTCTAATGGATAAAAAATAATTTATCTCAAGGATTATGTGGGGATGTGTCTAAAACCTCTCAGAGAATAGGTTTTATACAGGTTACGGTCCCCATATTAACCTTATCTTTTAAATTTAACTCTTAGTTATATACTTTAACTTTTACCATGTATTCTTGTATTATTATAATAAATGGTTAATAAATATACTATAAAAATCCAAAAGAACCCCAAGTGGTTCATTATTTACATATATAACCTTATCATAGTACGTTTGACAAACCTTAGGTTTTTAGGAATATTATATCATTTAATAATATAGTATTTGTTTTAAAAACTAATTTATGTCAATTTTGACACTATTTGGTATTTTTTTGTTAAATTCATAATAACTTGATCACTTCGAAAAAAATTATTTAATCAACCCTAACATGTCATAATAACCTATAAAATTCGTTGAATACATAAAAAGTATCAATTTACAATTATTTTAATATTTATAATATCAATTATTTTAAGCTTTCATTAATAAGGTAATTATTGCATCATCGTTGTGTCATAAATAAATTTAATTATTTAATATCAAAAAATTATAAATAAAATACCATTAGGTAAAAAATCATTTTATATTTATAATGAATATTAATATTGGGATTTATCTTATGTATAAACCTATATTTAAAATGTTTTAGATATGAAAATTTGAATTTAACACTTGTAACTCTTCTTTAAATAAAATAATAGTAAATTTCCTAATCTAAACCAAATGGATCAATTTGAATCAAATTTTATTCCTAAGATTTATTTTGGTCGAAAAAAAACATATCCAATAGAATTATGAAATGTGTTAGTGTAATTATAATATCATTTTTACCTTTAATTACCCAATTTACTTTTAACTGTGGGAAATAAAATTCAAAAGTTACTATTCACCAAATATTATTTTTTTCTTATTGAAAAAAGTTTTACTTACTAATGCCAACTGTGTTTCTTAGATTTTTTAAATTCCATTCACAGATGTATTAAAATAACATTTTATGCAAATTTGCTAACGTTCTAAGAAGGTGGGTAAAAGACATTAAAAAAATCAATGAAATTTTATACATCTAATTTTATTATAAAATGTCTCCAATGAATTACATTGAACTAATATTGTTATTATGTATCTAATTTTACTTAAAATAAATTTAAATAAAGTAAATAATTATTTAAATAAAAAGTCAGTTTTAAACAATAATGCAGTGTTTTTCACTATTCATCAAAAATTGAATGTTTTTAGAAAAATACAAACAAAATATCCCTAAGATAATTTTGATATTCCAAATCCAAAAATGAAGTCCATTTTGAAAAATAAAATTTAAAAAATTTCAAAAAGTGGGTATTACTATTCATAACAGCTCATTTGATTGGTTGTGGCGTGCTAGATCTCGAAGTTGCGTACAACGCAAGCTATCGTATTATTCAAAGAGAAGTGTACCATGGAATCTTGGGGTGTTACATTCTTCCCTCCTTAAAAAACTTTCGTCCTCGAACTTTCTAGAATATTACTGCATAAAAATATTTGGGTGTTTCTTCATCATATGTTCCTCGGTTTCCCACTTTGCATCTTATGTCTTATGGTTTCTCCATGGACTTTTACTACATGAGTCGTCCGGTTTCTCAACATTTGTTCTCTAGAATCAAGAATCCTAATAGCCTCCTCACAATAAGACAGATCGTTTTCTAGTTCTATTTATTCATAGGTGAGTACATGCATTGGTTCATGCATTTATTTTCTCAACAATGATATGTGGAACACATCCTAATCTTTGGGGGAGACATGGAGGCATTTCCAAACGATAATCTACAACTGCAATTCGTTCTAGAATTTTGAAAGGTCCGATGTACCTGGGAATTAATTTACCATTTTTATTGAATCATATAACACCCATCCATAAAGATACTTTTAGTAAAACATTATCTCTTACTTGAAATTCCAAATCCTTCTTCGTTTATAGACATATCTATTTTGCCTACTTTGAGCTGTTTTTATGTGGGTTTGGATAATATTCACCTTTTCCATTGTTTCCTCAACATGTTATGAGCCTACATGTTTTCATTCACCAAGATCATCCCAAAAAGCTGGTGTGCAACATCTCTTTCCATATAATGCTTCATATGGTTCCATTTTAATACATTAATGGAAGTTATTGTTATAGGAAAACTATACCTTAGGTAAATACTAATTCAACATACCATAAAAGTTAAGTGAAAAATATCTCAACATATATTCTAAGGTTGGAATAGTCTGTTCTGATTGTCAATCAGTTTAAGGGTGGTAGGCAGTGCTCAAACAAAGTTCAGTATCTAGGGAATTCTAAAAACTTTTCCAGAATCTTGATGTAAAACAGGGATCATGATTAGAAACAATTGACAGGGGTACACCATGAAGTCTTACAACTTCATTAATATATAGTCTGGCTAAACTTTCAAGTGGTATATCTTCTCTTATAACAAGAAAATGTTCTTACTTAGTAAGACAATAAATAATGACCCATGTTTCATCAGTCCTTCAAGGAGTCTTTAGTATCCCCATGAAAAATTCCATCGTAATATCATCCCATTTCCACTTAGGTATGGGAAGAGGTTTCATGTCTCCTCTAGGATGTTGTCTTCCAGCCTTAAACTGTTGAAAAACCATACATCTTGACACATAATCAGCAATCTCCCTTTTAATGTTGTCCAACCAAAAATGTTCCTTAAAATCTATATACATTATAGTTCTACCAGGTTGTATAGATAAATTGGAGCTAAGAGTATCATCCAACAATTCCCTTTTTAGATCAGGTATATCAGAAACACAATGTATCTTCCCAAATTTCAAAATTCCATCTTGATATATAAAGTTGATTAGTCTCACATTGTTCATAGTTTTATGTTTCCTTTTAAACTTCTCATCATTAGTATAAGAACTTTTTATCCTTTCTAGTATTGATGTATTGAAACCCATTTGAAAAAGTATTGATGTTTCACCTTCCATGATTATTCCCATAGCGATTTTTACCTGATCCATGAATATAGGATCCCTTTAAACTCTCATCTTGTTCATAACTTCATGATCCTTTCTTCTCAAATAATCTTCCGCCTTATTTCCCTTCCCTGGGTGGTAGTGTATAGTGAAATCATAATCCATGAGTAGCTCGAGCCATTGCCTTTTCCTCATGTTACGTTTTTTTGTTAGAAAATATACATCAAACTCTTTTGATCAGTATATATCTCACATTTTTCACCATAGAGATAGTGTCTCAATATATTCAGAGAAAATATTATAGCTACTAAATCAATATTCATGGGTATGATAGTTTTGTTCATGAATTTTTAGCTGTCGTGATGCATATGAAATAACTCTATCATTCTGCATAAGGACATAACCATGTCCTTTCTTTGATGAATCACTATAAATATCAAACTCATCATTCCCTAATGGTAGATTCAAGATAAGATAATTGACTAATATTTTATTCATCTCTTAAAAACATTCTTTACACTCTTTTTTTCAAAAAAAAATTCAACCCCTTTACATGTGAGCTTGGTTAATGGGTTAGCGAATCAGGAAAAATTTGGGATGAAACTTCGATAATAACATGTTAAACCAATAAAACTTCATACCTCAGTTAGACTTTTTGGTTCTATCCATTCATGGATTTCCTTGGTCTTTGAAGGATTTATAGATATTCCATCATTAGATACAATATATGTAAGAAAAAGAAATCTTCTAAATCCAGAATACACACTTGATAAACATCTCATATAATTCATTTTTTCTAAGAGTCTTTAGAATAATGAACAAGCTATTTTCATGATCTTCATAGATTTTGGAGTATACCAAGATATCATCAATAAATACCAATAAAATTCATCAGGACATTCCTTGAAAACTCTATTCATTAGATCCATGAAAACAGAGGTTGCATTGGTTAATCCAAAAGGCATTACTGTAAACTCATAATGCTCATACCTGGTTAGAAATACTATCTTTGGAATGTCTTCCTTTTTCACACACAACTGATGGTATCTAGATCGAAGTTCAATCTTTGAAATATATTATGATCGATGAACTTGATCAAATAAATCATCAATGCGAGGTAGGGGATACTTGTTATTTATTGTTACAGCATTGATCTCTCTATAGTCAATCCACAAGCACATGGATCCATATTTCCTTTAAAAAAAGAATAGGGGATCCCCATAGATAAACACTAGGGAGAACAAGTCCCTTATTACTCAATTCCTCTAGTTGTTTCTTTAGTTACACTAATTCCACAGTGTCCACTCTATAAGGGGTCTTTGATATGGGCCTTGAACCAAGAATTAAGTCAATGGAAAACTCAATTTCTCTTTCTTTAGGATTTCTAGGTAAATCCTCTGAAAACACATCAACATATTATTGCACAATAGGTACATCCTCTGTTTGAGAATTCCTTTCCTCACCTAAAGTTATTTCACTCTCTTCCTCCCAAGTAACTGAATTTAGTAGAACTACTGGGGGTGGATCTAGATAAGAATTAGATGGCGGCATATCTACTATAAAGATAAGGCACTCCTTATCATTATCGAAAATTGTAACTTCATTCTTCTAACAATAAATTTTCTCATCATGGTCCGAAAGCCAATGCATATCAAAGATTATATCAAATTCAATCATGGGTATGATGATGAGATCAGCGGATAAAATACATTTATATTCCCTAATGGGAACTAATTGACAAAACATTTTTGTAATTATACTTCCCTTAAGATTTTTTGACTGACAAATCCCTTGTTAAATAAAATTGGAAATATCTAATTTTCGTATCAAATTGGGAAGATATGAAACAATGAGATGTACTAGAATTAAATAAATCATTGTCTAAATTTAAAGAAACCATTAAATTACCTACCACCACATCATTCAGAGCTTCAACCACAGTATTAGTGATCGCATAATCATGGCCTTTCTCACTTATCCTTTTCTGAGGTATGTTTCCTTAGCTCTTAGGACATTTATTTTCATAATTCCCCATTTCTCTAAAATTGTAGCATTAAATATTGATAGCATATTTCTTTCCCTTTCATTCATGAGCATGGTGGAGTTTTTCACCATACTTGTAACAAACTCTCATTCCCTTCAGGAAAGTACTAGGGTGTTTCTTCCCACAGTTATTGCATGATGAAAATTCAACTTTTCCCTTCATCCCCCTATTTCTATTTTCAGAGTGTTCATCTGATCTCTTCTTCTCTTGCTTTGATTTGAAGTCGTAAGACATAAATAATTCCTTTTCATTCTTGATAACGCATAAGACTATATCTCCATATGCTGATAAGAATTGTGAGACTAATGCTCGATGGAGAAATGGTTTTAACTCATAAAAAACGATAAATCTTACTCCTTGGGTTATATATATAATCTTCACCATTCCTTGCTAACCTTGTAATGTTAGTCTCATACTTTACAACATTCTCATTCTCCTTTTTCCTCAGACCCAGAAATTGACTTTCCATATCCTCTTGATGGTCATGAGAAAAGTATTTTTCTAATTAAATTTCTTTGAACTCCCTCCATTCCATATTTGATAATTCTCCATCCCCCTTTTTGTTTTTAATTAATTACCACCATTGGTCTGCATCTCCCATGAGGTAATAAACTTCCATGTAAAATTTTTCCCTTTTCCTACTAGCCAATGCATGAAATATTTTCTCTATGGAAATTATCCATTTCACAGCTACAAATGGATTTATAGTCCCATTAAATGACTGTGTTTGTTGCCTCATGAAGTGGTATAACATCGATCCTCCATGTTGTAGATCTGGGTGCTACATATGGTTAAGGTTATTATTCATAACCTAAGTGAGTTGTCCCAATATGGTTATAAGTTGTTCAACACTGGTTGCATCACCAGCTTAACTATAATTATCTTGAGTAGGAATAAAATCCCTACATGGATTACATGTGCTGATACGATTTGCATTCCTTCCACTGGGTTCCATTTCTAAACAATGGCATACACTAGATTAGTTTATGAATCGAAATAAATAATTTCAACCTTGTAAAACACATAAAATAAATTGAATAGTTTATGAATATAATCCATAATCATAAAAATGGTTTCTTTGAGCAAGTATTTACTCATAAATCATTAATAATTGTTTGTAAAGAAAATTTTAATTATCTTAATCATATCCCCTAGGAGTGTCATAACCAAGAGTGCAATAAGGCTCATTTTCATGTACTAGGATACCCCGGGTCTAGCCTGAAACTCTGTGTTAGAGTTTTTACTCCTGGGTACATTTGTGCCAGAGCCTCCACTAACTTATCATATCCAGACATGGATTTATTATTGGGAAAATTCTGAAAATCATTACATTACCAAAATTATAGGAAGTTCTTCTATACTAATCATCAATGTCTATCTTAGGGTAGTGTTCTCTAATCTGAGTTTTTCTAAAAATAGTTTCCAATGTTTTTACTGAACTTCCTCTCATACCAACTATAATTCCTCGAACCTAGTTACCCGGAGTCGGTGCATTATTACATAATATGAGAATGATCACAAGAGATCAATTCTTGAAATTTGGATTAGGTTAGTTTCATTGAATGTACTAGATGAATACATAAGTTTTAAATTACATCATGAGATAAAAAACTTTGTGACCTATTTGAAAAAACTCGTATCTTTTAACATATCCATGAAGGTCAATCATAATTTTCTTCTTCGTATCCTGGGAAAAATAAAACATTGAAAGGGGTGAGCTCAGATACTCAGTAAGGATAACAATATAGTCGAAACTATCATAAATATGCATAAACATTTAAGCCACTATATAAGACTAAAACACAATACTTTTTGTAACACCCGAGACTTTTATGTTATATAAATTATCAAAGGAATCTTTTTCTACGCAGCACTTGCTTGACTTGCTTTATACGCAATCGCGACCTTCCTCGATAGCTTGCGTCGTACGCAATACCGAGTTTCACTAAACAACAATATGCTATTAAAACTAGCCGTTATGAATAGTAATAACCACTTTTTGAAATTTTATAAATTTTATTTTTCAAAATGGACTTCATTTTTGGACTCAGAATATCGAAATTAGCCTAGGGTGAAATTTTGGTATTTTTCTGAAAACTTTCAATTTTTGATGAATAGTGAAACCACTAAGTGGTAGGTTAAAAACTGAATTTTGCATAAAACTTAATTTTACCGCTTCTGTGAATGAAATTTCAAAAATCCGAGAGACACGGTTAATATCAAGGACTAAAATGTGGTTCAATGAGATGAAAATAATTTTTTGGTGAATAGTAACTTTTTACTATTTTTACCGCGGTTAATAGTAAATAGGGTAACTAAGGGTAAATATGATATCAATATTACCCTAACACATGTCCTAATACTATTGGACAAGTGTAATTCGACCAAAAACAAACTTAGGAATAAAATATGACCATTTAGGCCCACTTGGATTAGATTAGGACATTTATTATTAATTTATTTAAAGAAGGGTTAAAAGAGTTAAAATCAAAGTATATTTACTAAAACATTTTTAATATGGGGTTATACATAAGATAAATTCGATTGTAAATATTCATTAGAAAGCTAAAAAGATTTCCTACATGATGGTATTTTATTTGTAATTTTTAGACATTAAATAATTTAATTTATTTATGACACAATGATGATGCAGTAATTATCTTATTAATGAAATATTGACATAATTGATGTTATAAACACCAAAATAAATGTAATTTGAGACTTTTTATGAATTACACTAATTTTCTAGGTTACTATGATATATTAATGTTGATTTAATCAACTTGGTTCGAACATTTAATTCTGTTATGACTTTCCCAAAAATCATATATCAAATAGTGTCAAAATTGACACAAAATAGTTTTTAAATCAAATATTATATTATTAATTGTTATTGTATTCCTAAAAATCTAAGGTTCGGCCAAATGATTTAGATAAGGATATATATATTAATAATAAACAATTTTGGGTTCGTTTGGCATGTTATTGTAAGTGTATTAACCATATAGTGAAAGAAAACAAAAAGACATGATAAAAGTTAAATTATTTAACTTAGAGTTAAATCTAAATGATAAGGTTAAAATAATATCCTAAACTTGTCTAAATTCTATTGGTTGATAGGATTTCGACCCTTCCCCACCTTATCTTCGAAATAAGACCCTTTGGAACCATTATAAACTGATTTTGACTTTAATATAAAATAATGTTTTTAGTTATTCCTAAGGTGCCCCTCTCCTCCCCTATAAAAGGACACCTCCTCCCCCTCCTCCTCACACCAAATTGAGCACTCAAGCTCGGCCAACCCCTGCCATTTTCCCCTCTCCACTTCCCTAGAATAGTCCTATAGGTCCTGGTCTTCTCCAAAGACCACTCTTAGTTCCCTAAGTGGAGGATTCAAAGAGGCGTTCCAAAGAAGAGGTAATATCCATTACCGATCTTTTCAATTTCTTTCGTCTTCAACTTCTTCTTATTTAGTTGTTTCATGATAAAGTAATAACATCAGTATTACTTACATACTGATATGTTATTATAAATATGAAACATCCCTAATTCACCTTCTATCCATCCTACGGAAAAATGAAATCACCGCGCGTGCGTACGTACGGAATACCGTCTCCACGCCGTGGTGTAATCTATTTTCCACCATCACCTTACAAGGATGGGTATAATGGTGTAATGAGTAACTATATATGATTATTATTAAGTAATATTGATACTGAAATAATATATATATATACTCCAATACAATTCCACGATCATAGGAACGATATCATCACTCGTGCGTACGTACGGAATACCGTCTCCACGATGTGATGCGACTCGTTCTACATGATCTTCATTTCATAATGATTGTATAAATGAATTGAATGAATGAATATGGTATATAATACACTAATACCATTCTGGAAATGAATTATCTATAACCTAAAGATAAGAATAAGAATTTATTCGACAAAACACGCATAAGAACAAAAAGTTATAAAGACCCGAGTAACAAGTAACAATGAAATATTACTAACAAGAAGCTAATAATATGACCATATATGATCTCATATCAATATGTATGATTCTGGAATAAGTCAATAACATTATTTAAACCATTATACAGGAGCTTCGGACACGAACAAAGCAAATCGGACCTAAGGTAAGGGAAATATCACAATCTCATTTTTATCTGAGATTGTTTATTCGTAAGTATTTACTGGGGTGTATTTTATCATCCACATCCATGTTCCCTCAATATGTAATATTGTTTCCATCCACTTGAAATAGTTTAAATCCAATTTTACCCTTAGGTGAGTTTTTAGTAAAGAATATGAAAGGAATCTTTTGTCGTTTTTCCGTACGAGGTACTTTTTGACTTTTCCGACAAAAGTACGAAGAATGTTTTTTTTAACTTATACGGCATGAATGGATTTTTAAAACATTACTTCAAAGAAGCTTCCTTTACAAGTTTTCAAGTTTATTTTTAATCAACTTCTTTTATTTTAAAGTTGTATGACATGTTATGAAAGGAAAAATGTTTTTGAAGAAGAAAGGATATTTTCCTCAAGAATTCAATTCAAGTGTTTTATCAAAATTATTTTCCATCTAAGATAATAAAGGGTTCTGTTTCTATCCATATTTTTACATTGGTTTGACTATGTTGTGATGGAATTATGTTTATGAATTCCTTTATCATATATGAATTGATTTATGATGTCATGATGTTTCAAGAATCCCATTTTTGTTATATGTGTTATGCGATGATGTATGTTTTATGATTATGTGGCACACATAAGAAAGGATTCATTATAAGATGGGTGGGACCTATATCTCCCTCCAATGCATTGGGTAATGATTTTATATCTCATGAGATAGACATGGCTGGAACGGAAGGTTATTTCGGTTCAGTGATACAGGACTGAAACGAGGAGTGAACTCGGTTCAGAAAGGGACTTTGTCCACTAAGATAGTCTTGGCAATGAGTCATGACTAACAAGAAATGATTTTCCATGATTATGTGTGCATGCCACAAAGTTTCAAGTTTTATGTTATGATTATGGGGATCTCATTTTCACTTCTATGATTTATTCCATGTTAAGATATTATGATCTCTTTTGCAGGTTTTGATTTTCAAAAAGATATGATATGATTTTTATTTCCTTTATTTGCCCTTGCTGAGCATTTGAGCTCACCCTTTTATGTTTTCTTTTCCCCAGGTCAGGAAGATGGATATTAAGTAGAATATGCTAAAAGGGACCCTAGATATGATGAAATAAATGGGAGACACTGTAGAAGATTTATGAACCAGTTGTTTATGTTTCCCAGTTTCTAAAGACACTATACCTATACGGTCCTTTGTGGTTTTGTCATATGTTGTAATAAGAGTGCTTCAATTTTGAAGTATTAACAATGTATGTAAAGTATGGGTCGTTATAGTTGGTATCAGAGGAAAGGTATAGTCAACCTTTGGAAACTAGGATGTGAAAGCCTTAGTAAGAACCCTAAGGATAAGTCTAAGCATAGAACACAATCTTAGTGTTTTAGAAATGGCCTTGAATAACCTAGGATAAGACCTTAAGCATGAAAATTTTACTCTTGAATTATGTGGTTTCCTATTATAATTAGTGTTGCTCACACTATTCTTCTTGGTTTTAGTCAATGGCTGGAACCCGAAGGAACCGTGTTAATGCGGAATGCGATGGGCAATGCAATGATTGTCCCCCTGAGCAACCAAACGATATGGGAGCTGGAATGCAAAATCTTGTAGCCATGCTCACACAACTTTCTCAAGCTATGAATCATGCAGGATTTCCAAACGAACAAAGGAGGGAGCAACATTCTGTTGAATCCTTCATGAGGCAGCGTCCACCATCTTTCAGCGGGTCTACTGATCCATTAGTTGCTGAACAATGGATTAGTACTACTGAAAAGATATTTTCAGTTCTTCAATGTTCTGAGCATGATAAAGTCATCCTAGCAGTGTATCGTTTGGAAGGAGATGCGGATCAATGGTGGAATCTTGTTAAGAATACGAGGCAAAGGGATGAAATTGAGTCTATGGAATGGGACGAGTTCAAGAACTTATTTTTCAATAAGTACTTCCCTCGTATTCTCCGAACAAAGATGGAGAAAGAGTTCCTTGAACTGAAGCAAAGGGATGATGAATCTGTTAGTACCTATGAAGCAAATTTTACAAGACTTGCAAGGTACGCTTCTGGTATTATTATCCAACCTGAGAGTAAGATCGATCGATTCTTTAGTGGCCTAAAACCAAGTCTTCGAAGGGCGTTAGCCATAAGGGACTTCAATAGCTACGAGGAAATCGTTCGATGTGCTCTCAAAGTCGAGATGGAGATTGGAGTAACCCATCAGTCACATGGGTTTGATAAGAAGAGGAAGATGGAATTCAAAGAAAAATCTAAAGAGCACACGGAAAAGAAGATGAACTTTCCCTTATGCTCAAAGTGTGGAAAGAAACATGGAGGGAGTTGTCTTAAAGGGACAAGTAAATGTTTTAAATGTGTAAAGGAAGGTCATCGGGCATTTGAATGCCGTGATAATGGGAAGAAGATGTCTAATGATGCAAACAAAGGAAGGGATACACAGAATGAACCTGCTACACTTCAATGTTTCAAGTGCAAGGAGATGGGGCATTATGCCAATCAATGCCCAAATCCAAGGGTTGATGATGATGGTCGACGTCAACAAACTCTTAAGGCTAAAGACAAAGGAAAGTCACATGCAATTTCTATCAGCGATGTGGAGTACGATAACGATGTGGTGAAAGGTACACTTACCATCCACTCTAAAGTAGCAAATGTTTTATTTGATTCTGGATCCACCCACTCTTTTATTTCTGAAAAATTTTCTAAGGGTATCACCGTATTACCTCAACAATTAGATGTTGAGTTAGCTGTGACAACACCTAATGGCACATCAATCGCATCAGAAGTTTATAATTCTTCTCCGATCGAAGTTTGTGGGAAAGTGCTTCCTGCAAATCTTGTGATCCTTCCTTTAGTGGAATTTGATGTGATTCTTGGCATGGATTGGCTTTCTCTACATGGAGCTCATATCAATTGCCAAAGAAGGGAAGTCACATTTCATATTCCAGATCAACCTACGATCGTCTATCAATGCAAGGATGAACATAACCTTCCAGTGGAAATTTCTTCCATCTTATGGGTATTGATTCCACTAAATGAAGGTTATTTATCTCAAATGGTTGGTGAGAAACTCACGATTAAGAATATGCCCATTGTACGGGAGTTTGATGATGTCTTTCCGGAGGAATTGCCGGGTCTTCCACCAAATCGTGAAGTTGAGTTTTCAATAGAACTCGTACCGGGTGCTTTGCCTATTTCAAAGACACCTTATAGAATGGCCCCAATTGAGTTGCAGGAATTGAAGAAGCAACTCCAAGAGAATCTTGATAAGGGATTCATACGCCCTAGTGCGTCACCTTGGGGAGCACCTGTTCTATTTGTTAAGAAGAAAGATGGATCAATGAGACTCTGCATTGATTATCGAGAACTTAACAAGATCACTATCAAGAACAAATATCCTCTCCCACGCATTGATGACTTATTTGACCAACTACGCGGAGCTCAATACTTTTCCAAGATTGATCTTCGTTCAGGGTATCATCAATTAAGGGTCAAAAGGGAGGATATACCAAAGACGGCTTTCCGTACAAGGTATGGACACTATGAATTTATAGTGATGCCATTTGGTCTTACTAATGCCCCTGCTATCTTCATGGATCTAATGAATAGAGTCTTTAGAGACTATCTTGATCAATTTGTGGTAGTCTTTATAGACGATATTCTTGTCTATTCAAAGAGCAAGGAAGAGCATGAAGATCACTTGAGAATTATATTAAAGACCCTGAGAAAAGAGAAGCTTTATGCCAAATTTACCAAGTGTGAATTTTGGCTTCAAAAAGTTGCATTTTTGGGTCATATAATCTCAAAAGAGGGGATATCTGTGGATCCAGCAAAAACAGAGGTTATCGAAAGATGGTCAAGACCAACAACAGTAACTGAGATCCGAAGTTTTCTTGGTTTGGCTGGATATTATCGACGTTTTGTAAAAGATTTTTCACGGTTATCTAATCCAATCACCAAGTTGACTCGGAAAGGAGTTAAGTTTGTCTGGACAGAGGAATGTGAAGAGAATTTCAAGGAGTTGAAAAGAAGGTTATCCAGTGCACCTGTGCTCACACTGCCTTGTAGTGGAGAAAGGTTTGTGATCTATAGTGATGCATCCAAGAAGGGATTGGGGTGTGTTCTTATGCAAAATGATATGGTGATAGCTTATGCCTCACGACAGTTGAAAATCCATGAGCAAAATTACCCAACACATGATTTGGAGTTGGCTGCGGTAATCTTTGCATTAAATATTTGGAGGCATTACCTTTATGGTGAAAGGTGTGATATTTATACTGATCATAAAAGTTTAAAGTATATTTTCACACAAAAGGAGCTGAATATGCGCCAAAGAAGATGGTTGGAGCTGATTAAGGATTATGACTGCTCAATCCATTACCACCCTGGGAAAGCAAACAAGGTGGCAGATGCATTAAGTCGACAAGACCATGCTAGTTTATCCATGATGAGGATCACAAAAGATCCAATATTTATGGATTTACAAAGGATGGATCTTGGAATTATAATGGAAGGGGAAAATCTTATCTTTCTCAAATGAATGTTCAACCATCTATACATGTGAAGATTAAAGAGGCACAGAAAGAAGATGTCGAGTTACAAAAGAAGGTGAGAAATGTTCCTGAATTCAACCTTGATTGTGATGGGATAATAAAGTTCAGGAATCGGGTTTGTGTTCCTCCCATCCCCGAATTAAAGAAAGAGCTGCTGGATGAGGCTCATAGTTCTTCATTCTCTATTCATCCTGGAAGCACGAAGATGTATAGGGACCTGAAAGAGTACTTCTGGTGGGATGGCATGAAAAGAGATGTTGCTGAATATGTCTCTCGATGCTTGGTTTGTCAACAAGTTAAAGCTGAGAGACAGAAGTCTAAGGGGATGTTACAACCATTACCCATACCCGAATGGAAATGGGAAAACATCACTATGGACTTTGTCACAGGACTTCCTAAAACATCCAAAGGCAATAATGCTATCTGGGTCATAGTTGATCGTCTTACAAAGTCTGCACACTTCATTGCTATTAGAGAGGATTTCTCTCTAGATCAGCTTGCCAGAATATATGTAAAGGAAGTGGTAAGATTGCATGGAGTACCACTTTCTATTGTATCTGATCGAGATCCGAGATTTACCTCGAAGTTCTGGCGAAGTCTTCAGCATACTCTGGATACAGAGTTGAGTTTCAGCACTGCTTATCATCCCCAGACAGACGGTCAGTCTGAGAGAACAATTCAAACCCTAGAAGATATGTTGAGAGCTTGCTCTATGGATTTCAAAGGAGGTTGGGATCAACACCTACCTTTGGTGGAATTTTCTTATAATAATAGCTTTCACTCCAGTATTCAGATGGCTCCTTATGAAGCTCTCTATGGAAAGAAATGCAGGACTCCAACTTGCTGGGATGAAGTTGGGGAAAGAAAGCTATTAGGACCTGATCTCGTTGATGAAATGGCAGAAAAAGTCAGATCTATTCAACAACACATAAGAGCAGCTCAGAGTCGACAGAAAAGTTATGCCGACAACCGAAGAAAAGACCTAGAGTTTGAAGTGGGCGATAAAGTGTTCTTACGAATATCTCCCTGGAAGAGGGTTATGAGATTTGGAAAGAAGGGGAAGTTGAGCTTTAGATATATCGGTCCTTTTGAAATACTGGATCGTGTTGGGAAGGTAGCTTACCGATTGGCGCTTCCACCGAATCTCTCTCAAGTTCATGATGTGTTCCATGTATCTCTCCTGAGAAAGTACATACCAGATCCTTCACATGTACTCAGCTCAGAAGTTGTACCGCTGGAGCAAGATCTTTCTTATGAAGAACAGCCGATAGAGATTCTGGATCGTAGCGAAAAAGTCCTACGAAACAAGACCACTCGCTTGGTGAAAGTTTTATGGAGGAACCACCAACTTGAAGAAGCTACATGGGAGCTTGAGGATATGATGAGGGAGAAGTATCCTCATCTATTTGTTACAAAGTGACGAATTTCGAGGGCGAAATTCTTTTTAAGGGGGGTAGAATGTAACACCCGAGACTTTTATATTATATAAATTATCAAAGGAATCTTTTTCTACGCAACACTTGCTTGACTTGCTTTACACGCAATCGCAACCTTCCTCGATAGCTTGCGTCGTACGCAATACCGAGTTTCACTAAACAACAATATGCTATTAAAACTAGCCGTTATGAATAGTAATAACCACTTTTTGAAATTTTATAAATTTTATTTTTCAAAATGGACTTCATTTTTGGACTCAGAATATCGAAATTAGCCTAGGGTGAAATTTTGGTATTTTTCTGAAAACTTTCAATTTTTGATGAATAGTGAAACCACTAAGTGGTAGGTTAAAAACTGAATTTTGCATAAAACTTAATTTTACCGCTTCTGTGAATGGAATTTCAAAAATCCGAGAGACACGGTTAATATCAAGGACTAAAATGTGGTTCAATGAGATGAAAATAATTTTTTGGTGAATAGTAACTTTTTACTATTTTTACCGCGGTTAATAGTAAATAGGGTAACTAAGGGTAAATATGATATCAATATTACCCTAACACATGTCCTAATACTATTGGACAAGTGTAATTCGACCAAAAACAAACTTAGGAATAAAATATGACCATTTAGGCCCACTTGGATTAGATTAGGACATTTATTATTAATTTATTTAAAGAAGGGTTAAAAGAGTTAAAATCAAAGTATATTTACTAAAACATTTTTAATATGGGGTTATACATAAGATAAATTCGATTGTAAATATTCATTAGAAACCTAAAAAGATTTCCTACATGATGGTATTTTATTTGTAATTTTTAGACATTAAATAATTTAATTTATTTATGACACAATGATGATGCAGTAATTATCTTATTAATGAAATATTGACATAATTGATGTTATAAACACCAAAATAAATGTAATTTGAGACTTTTTATGAATTACACTAATTTTCTAGGTTACTATGATATATTAATGTTGATTTAATCAACTTGGTTCGAACATTTAATTCTGTTATGACTTTCCCAAAAATCATATATCAAATAGTGTCAAAATTGACACAAAATAGTTTTTAAATCAAATATTATATTATTAATTGTTATTGTATTCCTAAAAATCTAAGGTTCGGCCAAATGATTTAGATAAGGATATATATATTAATAATAAACAATTTTGGGTTCGTTTGGCATGTTATTGTAAGTGTATTAACCATATAGTGAAAGAAAACAAAAAGACATGATAAAAGTTAAATTATTTAACTTAGAGTTAAATCTAAATGATAAGGTTAAAATAATATCCTAAACTTGTCTAAATTCTATTGGTTGATAGGATTTCGACCCTTCCCCACCTTATCTTCGAAATAAGACCCTTTGGAACCATTATAAACTGATTTTGACTTTAATATAAAATAATGTTTTTAGTTATTCCTAAGGTGCCCCTCTCCTCCCCTATAAAAGGACACCTCCTCCCCCTCCTCCTCACACCAAATTGAGCACTCAAGCTCGGCCAACCCCTGCCATTTTCCCCTCTCCACTTCCCTAGAATAGTCCTAGAGGTCCTGGTCTTCTCCAAAGACCACTCTTAGTTCTCTAAGTGGAGGATTCAAAGAGGCGTTCCAAAGAAGAGGTAATATCCATTACCGATCTTTTCAATTTCTTTCGTCTTCAACTTCTTCTTATTTAGTTGTTTCATGATAAAGTAATAACATCAGTATTACTTACATACTGATATGTTATTATAAATATGAAACATCCCTAATTCACCTTCTATCCATCCTACGGAAAAATGAAATCACCGCGCGTGCGTACGTACGGAATACCGTCTCCACGCCGTGGTGTAATCTATTTTCCACCATCACCTTACAAGGATGGGTATAATGGTGTAATGAGTAACTATATATGATTATTATTAAGTAATATTGATACTGAAATAATATATATATATACTCCAATACAATTCCACGATCATAGGAACGATATCATCACTCGTGCGTACGTACGGAATACCGTCTCCACGATGTGATGCGACTCGTTCTACATGATCTTCATTTCATAATGATTGTATAAATGAATTGAATGAATGAATATGGTATATAATACACTAATACCATTCTGGAAATGAATTATCTATAACCTAAAGATAAGAATAAGAATTTATTCGACAAAACACGCATAAGAACAAAAAGTTATAAAGACCCGAGTAACAAGTAACAATGAAATATTACTAACAAGAAGCTAATAATATGACCATATATGATCTCATATCAATATGTATGATTCTGGAATAAGTCAATAACATTATTTAAACCATTATACAGGAGCTTCGGACACGAACAAAGCAAATCGGACCTAAGGTAAGGGAAATATCACAATCTCATTTTTATCTGAGATTGTTTATTCGTAAGTATTTACTGGGGTGTATTTTATCATCCACATCCATGTTCCCTCAATATGTAATATTGTTTCCATCCACTTGAAATAGTTTAAATCCAATTTTACCCTTAGGTGAGTTTTTAGTAAAGAATATGAAAGGAATCTTTTGTCGTTTTTCCGTACGAGGTACTTTTTGACTTTTCCGACAAAAGTACGAAGAATGTTTTTTTTAACTTATACGGCATGAATGGATTTTTAAAACATTACTTCAAAGAAGCTTCCTTTACAAGTTTTCAAGTTTATTTTTAATCAACTTCTTTTATTTTAAAGTTGTATGACATGTTATGAAAGGAAAAATGTTTTTGAAGAAGAAAGGATATTTTCCTCAAGAATTCAATTCAAGTGTTTTATCAAAATTATTTTCCATCTAAGATAATAAAGGGTTCTGTTTCTATCCATATTTTTACATTGGTTTGACTATGTTGTGATGGAATTATGTTTATGAATTCCTTTATCATATATGAATTGATTTATGATGTCATGATGTTTCAAGAATCCCATTTTTGTTATATGTGTTATGCGATGATGTATGTTTTATGATTATGTGGCACACATAAGAAAGGATTCATTATAAGATGGGTGGGACCTATATCTCCCTCCAATGCATTGGGTAATGATTTTATATCTCATGAGATAGACATGGCTGGAACGGAAGGTTATTTCGGTTCAGTGATACAGGACTGAAACGAGGAGTGAACTCGGTTCAGAAAGGGACTTTGTCCACTAAGATAGTCTTGGCAATGAGTCATGACTAACAAGAAATGATTTTCCATGATTATGTGTGCATGCCACAAAGTTTCAAGTTTTATGTTATGATTATGGGGATCTCATTTTCACTTCTATGATTTATTCCATGTTAAGATATTATGATCTCTTTTGCAGGTTTTGATTTTCAAAAAGATATGATATGATTTTTATTTCCTTTATTTGCCCTTGCTGAGCATTTGAGCTCACCCTTTTATGTTTTCTTTTCCCCAGGTCAGGAAGATGGATATTAAGTAGAATATGCTAAAAGGGACCCTAGATATGATGAAATAAATGGGAGACACTGTAGAAGATTTATGAACCAGTTGTTTATGTTTCCCAGTTTCTAAAGACACTATACCTATACGGTCCTTTGTGGTTTTGTCATATGTTGTAATAAGAGTGCTTCAATTTTGAAGTATTAACAATGTATGTAAAGTATGGGTCGTTATACTTTTAAACATACACTATATCATAATATGGAAAAGATAAATCAAATTATTCCATTTACTTAATTACATAGATATTCTACTAGTTAAATAATCACATGAAATGTCCACAGCCAATTTCATAATGATAGAATGTGTAATGACGGAAATCATTACCACATAGTCAAGTACTCGTTCCAAGACTAAAAATAATATTTTTTCAAGGCCTTGTACCAAGACACTATTTTTTCTCATGAGACCTACCGATGAATCGAGAAGCTATAATGGGCTCCACCCGTCACTTACTATTTATAATTCATTCCTCATATGAAAAGGATGAAACATAACATAAACATTCATATTAGAACTAGCATACAAAATGTTAATAATTTAACCATAAACCATGAATTTTATAAAAATAACACATCCATAGTCAAACATATCACAAACAATTCAATACAATATTGAAGATTTTATCATAATAAATCATCTTCAAACAAGTGTAAAATCCATCAAAGGATGTTGACATAGATGAAATCAATACTATTTGAGAGAAATATTGAAATAATTTAAAAGTTATGTAATTATAAAACAAAAAAAATTATTTTTAAAATATTCATATAATTTTTTAAGGGAAGGTTCTATGGTGTGATAATGGTAGAAAATAGCCTCACTCTTTGTATAAGTTAAAAAACATTCTTTCTTTAATTTTGTCGAAAAGGTCATAAAGGACCTTGTTTAGAAAATGACGGAATGATTTCTTTATAAAAAAATTATAAAAATTAAAAAAAAGGGTACAAATGAATTTAACACATAGTCTAGGAAATAGTAAAAATGCTTTGAAATACATTTTTAAGAAACCTAGATGTGCATGATAAAGAGGACTTAATATATACTCGCATATAAACAACCTTTGATAATGAAGAGATTGTAGAATTAACCCTTACCTGGTACTTTTCCTTGATCGAGGGTACGTTAAAATCATGTATAATAGTTAAATTATTTTTATTTAATTATAAAAGAACCTCATACATAAATATTACATAATATATGGTCTTATAATATTGCTTTGTTAAAAATATTTTAGTAGAATCATTGTTTCGGGTGTTGACTGATTCATTTTCCTTTATATATTTTGTTACAAAAGTCATGTTTTTTATAGATAGGATGAATTTGATTAATATAAATATTTAATTTAAGTTTTTAAACATTATTTTTAATCATAAAATTAAAATTATTCTTGAATGGTTACAGTGGGGAATGAATCTTATCACGTTTGTGGAGATGGTAATCTGTACGTACGCATGAGCGACAATATCATTCTATTGATTGTGAAATAGAATGTAATTGGATGGTATATCATATACATAAAATCATTAACATGTTATATTTATTATTTACATAAACTATACTCATTAGTATACTCATTGAAATAATGAAGTGTTGAATAACAAACTACGCCACGACGTGGAGACGGTAGGCCGTACGTATGCACGTATGGTGACTTTTTCATTAATAGGATGGATAGAATAATGAATATTACTGTTCCATATTTATAATAACATCAAATTATGTATAATTTAATTGAGTTATTACTTTGGTATAGAAACAAAAAAGAAAGAGGAAGTGGAAGAAGAAAATAACTTTGAGAGAGGTGATGAAATTATTACCTCTAATTCGGGTTCTTCCTTTTGATTTGAACAAAAGGGATTCATAGGTTGGATTTATGATCAAAGTAATGAATCTAGGTTTAAGTGAGGGTAGTTTTGAGGATATTTGATCAGGGTTTGGCCGATCCAAATGGCTTTTGAGGTGTGATTTTGAGAGAAGGGTAAGTAACCTTTTATAAGAGAGGTGATGGTCACTTTAGGAAAAGCTTGAAATATTATGTTGTTATAAAATAATTTTCGATTTGTAATGGCCCCAAAAAGATTTATTTCAAGTATAATGTAGTTATGTGTCTAAAATATCTCAACCAATATGTTTAGATTATTTTAGGTCACCATATTAACCTTATCTTTTAAATTTAACTCTTAGTTATAAAGATTAACTATTACCACGAATTCTAGTATTATTATAATAAATGGTTAATAAACATACTATGAAAATCCAAGAAAACCCAAAGTGGTAAATTATTTAAATAAATACCCATATATAAGTCCTTTTTCATAACCTTAGGTTTTTAAAAATATTATATCATTTAATAATATAGTATGTTTTTTTAAAACTCATTTATATCAATTTTGACACTAATGGGTATTTTGTTTTTGTTAAAGTCATAAGAACTGTATCACTTCAAAATAATATTTAATCCACCATAAAATGTCATATTAACCTAGAAATTTATTTTAATGAATCAAAATTATCAATTTAAATTTATTTTAATTTTTATAATATCAATTATTTTAACCATTCAATAATAAGGTAATTATTTCATCATCATTGTCTCATAAATAAATTTAATTATATAGTGTCTAAAATTTATAAATAAAATACCGTTATTTAGGAAATAATTTTATATTTATAATTAAGATTTATAGTCGAATTTATCTTATGTACAACCCTATATTAAAAATGTTTTAGTTATTAAAATTTGAATTTAACACTTTTAACTCTTCTTTAAATAAAATAATAATAAATATCCTAATCTAATCCAAGTGGACCAAAGAGGATAATATTTTAGTCCTAAGTTTGATTTTGGTCGAAAAAAACTTATCTAATAGAATTAAAACTTGTGTTAGGGTAATTATTATATCATTTTTACCTTTAATTACCGAATTTACTTTTAATCGTGGTAAATAAAATTCCAAAGTTACCATTCACCAAAAATTATTTTCATCTTATTAAACCACATTTTACTTATTCATGTCAATTTTTTCTCTCATATTTTTTAAATTCAATTCACATAAATGGTAAAATTAAATTTTATGCAAATTTTCTAACATGCATAGAAGGTGGGTAAAAGACATTAAAAAAATCAATAAAATTGTATACATCTCATTTTATTATAAAATTACTCCAATTAATTACATTGAACTAATATAGGTATTATATATCTATTTTTAATTAAAATAAATTTAAATAAAATAAATAATTATTTAAATTAAAAGTTGTTTTTAAACAATAACGCAGTGTTTTCACTATTCATAAAAAATGATTGTTTTTTATAAAAATACCCAAAATTCTCTATAAGATAATTTTGATATTTTGAATCCGAAAATGTAGTCCATTTTAAAAAATAAAATTTATAAATTTCAAAAAGTGGGTATTACTATTCATAATGGCTTGTTTGATTAGTCTTGGTGTGCAAGAACTCGAAGTTGCATACAGCGCAAGCTATTGTATTATTTAAATAGAATCATATCATGGAATCTTAGGGTGTTACATTATTCCCTTCTTCAAATAATTTCAACCTCTAAATTTCTAGAATATTACTGCATAAAAAAGATTTGGGTGGTTCTTCATCATAAGTTCATCGGGTTCCCACGTTGCCTCTTGCATCTTATGGTTTCTCCATAGAACATTTACCAGAATAGTCATCTGGTTTCTCAACACTTGTTCTATGGTATCAAGAATCCTGATAGGCTCTTCACAATAAGACAAATCAGGTTCTAGTTCTATTTCTTCATAGGTGAGTATATTCATTGGGTCGGACATGTATTTTCTCATTAGTGACATATGGAACACATCATGAACTTTGGAGAGACTTGGTTGCATTTCCAAATGATAAGCTAAAACAACAATTCATTCAAGAATTTCGAAAGTTCTGATATACCTAGGACTTAATTTACTCTTCTTACTAAATATTATAACACCCTTCCATTGAGATACCTTTAGGAAAACATGGTATCCTACTTAAAATTCCAAATCCTTCCTTTATTTACTGACATAGCCCTTTTTCCTACTTTGATATACTTTTATGTGGGTAGGATAATCATCACCTTTTCTATTGCTTCCTCAACAAGTTCTGGGCCTACGATTTTTCATTCTCCAAAATCATCCCAACAAGTTGGTTCGCGGTATCTCATTCCATATAATTCTTCATATGGTGCCATATGAATACTTGAATAGAAGCTATTGTTATAAGAATATTCGACCAAAGGTAAATACTTATTCTGAATACCATGAAAGTCATGTGAGTAATATCTCAACATGTCTTATAAGGTTTGAATAGTCCATTTTGATTTTCCATTAGTTTGGGGTGGTAGGAAGTGCTCAAACAAAGTTCAGTATCAAGGTATTTCTGAAGACTTTTCTATAATCTTGATGTAAAATGGGGATCACGATCAGAAAAAATCAATAGGGGTACACCAGGAAGTATTAAAACTTCATTAATATATAGTCTTGTTAAACGTTCAAGTGGTAAATCTTCTCTTATCGTAAGAAAAGTTGATGACTTGGTATGATGATCAACAATGAACCATATTTCTTCATTACTTCTATGAGTCTTTGGTAGCCCCATGACAAATTCTATTGTAATATTATCCCATTTCCACTCAGGTATTGGAATAGGTTGTCTGACTCCTCTAGGATGTTGTCTTCCTGCCTTAACCTATTGAAAAACCATACATCTTGACACATAATCTGCAATCTCCCTTTTCATGATGTCCCACCAAAAAGGTACCTTAAAATCTCTATACATCATAGTGCTACCAGGGTGTATAGAGAAATTAGAGCTATGAGAATCATCCAACAATTCTCTTTTAAGATCAGGTATATCGGGAACACAAATTCTCTTCCCAAATTTCAAAATTCCATCTTCATATATGATGTCGATATATCTCCCATTGTTCACATCATCAATTTTCTTTTCAAACTCCACATCATCAGTCTTGGAACTTTTTATCCTTTATAGTAATGATGTATTGGCAACTATTTGAAAACGTATCAATGTTTCACCTTCCATGATTTTTCCCATATCCATTTTTTCTAAATCCATGAACATAGGATCCCTTTAAACTCTCATCTTGTTCATAAATACATGATCCTTTCTGCTCAAAGCATCTGTCACCTTATTTTCCTTCCTCAGGTGGTAGTGTATATTGCAATCATTATCCTTGAGTAGCTCAAGCCATTTCCTTTTCCCCATGTTGAGTTCTTTTTGTGAGAAAATATACTTCGAACTCTTGTGATCGATATATATTGCACATTTTTAACCATAAAGATAGTTTCTCCATATCTTTGAAGCAAAGATTACACCATCTAACTCAATATCATTAGTAGGATACTTTTTTTCATGAATTTGTAGCTGTCGTGATGCCTATGAAATAACATTATCATTCTACATAAGGACACAACCAAGTCATTTCTTTGATGCATCAATCTAAATAACAAACCAATAATTCCACGACGTAAGAGTCAAGAAAAAATCGTTGACTAATCTTCTATTCATCTCTTAAAAACATTCTTCACACTCTTTTTTCCAAAAAAAAATAAACCCCTTTACGTGTGAGCTTGGTGAATGGGTTTTCCAGTCAAGAAAAATTCTGGATGAAACACCGATAATAACCTAATAAACCAATAAACTGCATACCTCAGTTATACTTACTGGTGCTGGAAATTCTTGGATTTCCTTATTCTTTAAATGATCGATAGAGAATCCATCCCTAGAGACAATATGGCCATGAAAATAATTTTCCTTCACACATTCTAAACTTTCCATATAATTCATTTCCTCTAAGAGTATTTAGAATAGTGAGCAAGTGATTTTCATAATATTTGTAGATTTTATAGTATACCAAGATATTATCAATAAATACCACTAAAAAGTCATCAAGATATTTCGTGAAAACTCTATTCATTAGATCCAAGAAAACTGAGGGTTCATTGGTGAATCAAAAAGGCATTATTATAAACTCGTAATTCCTGTACCTAGTTAGAAATACTTTCTTTATAATTCCTTCCTTTTTCATCCACAACTAATGGTATCCAAAACTAATCTCAATCATTGAAAAATATTGAGCCCTATGAAGTTTATCAAATAAATCATTAATGCGACGTATGAGATACTTGTTCTTTATTGTTATAGCATTGATCTCCCTATGGTTAATTCAAAACCTCATGGATTAATTTTTCTTTTTAACAAAATGAATAGGGACTTCACATGGAGAAACACTAGGGTGAAAAAATACCTTATTACTCAATTCCTCTAGTTTTTTCTTAAGTTCCACTAATTCTACAGTGGCCATTCTATAAGGGGTCTTCGATATGGGCCATGAACTTGGAATTAAATAAATGGAAAACTCAATTTCTCATTCTAGATGACGTCGAGGTAAATCCCCTAGAAACACATCAAAATATTCTTACACAATAGGTACATACTCTATTGGAACATTCCTTTCCTCACCCATAGTTATTTCACTCTCTTCCTCCACAATAATTGAATTTAGTAGATCTACTGGAGGTGGATCTAGATAATAATCATATGGTGGAATTTTTGCTCAAAAGATAATATACTCTTTATCAACATCAAAAACTCTAACCTCCTTCTTCTTACAATAAATTTTTGTAGAATGGTCTAAATGCTCTTCCATACTAAGGATTATATCAAATTCAATCATGGGTATGACGATGATATGAACAGATAAAGAATGTTTATATGACCTAATGGGAAATGATTGATAGAACTATGTTATAATGATACTTCCCTTAGGTGTTTTCAATGACAACTCCATTGTTAAATAAAATTATAAGTATCTACTTTTCTTAGTTAAATCGGAAGATATGAAACAATGCAATGATCCATAATCAAATAAACCATTGGAAAAATTTGTGGAAACCATTAAATTACCTTCCACCACATCATTCAGAGCTTCAACCTCAGTAGTTGTGATCACATAAGATTGGCCTTGCGCCCTTGTACTTTTCTAAGGTAAGATTACTTGGCTCTTAGGACATTCATTTACATAACGTCCCAATTTCTCTACAATTGTAGCATTCAAAAATGACAACATCTTTCTTTCCCTTGAAATCATGATATTTGTGGCCTTTTTCACCACACTTGTTACAGACTCCCATTCCCTTCAAAAAAGTACAAGGGTGTTTCTTCCCACATTTACTACTGGATGGAAATTCATCTTTTCCCTTCCTCCCCTTATTTCCATTTCAAGATTGTTCATTAGATCACTTCTTCTCTTGCTTTAATTTAAATTCATAAGACGTAGAGAATTCATTTTCTTTCTTGATAGCACATGAGACTATATCTTCATATGTTGAGAAGGATTTTGAGACTAATTCTAGACAAAAAAATGGTTTTAACCCAGAAAATAATTGATCAATATTACTCCTTAGGTCACGTATATAATCTAAATCATGCATTTCTAATATTGCAAAGTTAGCCTCATACTTTGTGACATTCTCTTACGCCTTTTTCCTCAGACTTAGAAATTGCCTTTCCATATCCGATCAATGGTCACAAGGAATGTATTTTTCTAATAAAATATCTTTGAACTCTCTACATTCCATATTTTATACATCTTCATACACCTTTGTGTTTTGAATTAATTACCACCATTGATCTTCATCTCTCGTGAGGTGATAAACTACCATGACAATTTTTTCCCTTTCACTACTACCTGAAGCTTGAAATATTTTCTCTAAGAAACTTATCCATTACTCAGCTACAAATGGATTTTTAGTCCCAATGAATGTTGGTGGTTTTTTCCTCATGGAGCGGTCTAACATCGATCATCCACATTGCGTATTAGGCTACTCCATATGGGTAAGGTTATTATTCATAACCTTAGCAAGTTTTCATGGTATAGTTATAAGTTGTTCAGCACCGATTATATCACCAGCTCCACTATAATTATCTGGAGTAGGAGAGAAATCCCTACATGGATTACGTGCGTTGATACATTTTACATTCCTTCCACTAGGCGCAATTTTTAAACAGTGTCATACACTATATTAATTTATGAATCATAATACATAATTCCAAAGTTATAAAACACTTAACATAAATTTAAAAGTTTATGGATATAATCCATAATCCTGAAAATGATATCTTTGAGTAAATATTTACTCATAAATCCTTTATAATGGTTTGTAATGAAAATGTGAATTATTCTAAGAAAATCACCCGAGAGTATCGTAACCAAGAAGGTAACAAGGCTCGTTGTCATCTACGAGGATACCCTATGTCAAGCCAGAAACTCCATTTTGGAGTTTTCACTCCTAGGTACATCTATTCCAGATCCACCTCTACCTACTCATATCCATACAAGGATTTATTTCTTGTAAAATTCACAAATTCTCTACAAGACCAAAATTATAGGAATTTCTTATATACAAATCCGCAAATTCTCTCTTAGAGCAATTTTTTCTAATTATAGTTTTTCTAAATCTAGTTTCCAAGGTTTGTACTAAAATTCCTATGACACAAAGTGTAATGCCCCGACCTTAGTTTCCATGAGTCAGTGCATTATTAAATAACATTGGCATGATCACAAGAGATCAAGTCTTGAAAGACCAATTTGTTTAGTAGCCTTGTAATTACTAGATACATACCGAAGTTTTTCATTACATCATGAGATAAAAAATATCATTGTTTCCCCTTTCAACACACTCATATCCTTTAGTGTATCCCATCAAGTTAATAATAATATAATTCTTCGAATCCTTGAAATATAGAACATAGAAAGGGGTGAGCTCAGTTGCGCAGTAAGGATAACAATATAAAAGAAACTATAATAAATAATTATAAACATTTTAGGCAATGTATAAGACTAAAACACAAGCCTTTTGAACAAAAAATTCAGCATAATATGGAAAATTTAAATCAAATAATTCAATTTACTTATTTACATGGATATTATACTAGTTGAATAATAACATGCAATATCAATAGCCAATTTCATAATGATGGAATGCATAATGTCGGACATCATAACCACATAGTTAAGGCCATGTGCCAAGACTACAAATAATATTTTGTCAAGGCCATGTGCCAAGACACTAGTTTGTCTCATGTGACTGACCGTTGCATCAAGGATCTATAGTAGGATCCACTCTTAACTTACTAATTCCAATGCATTCCTCATATGAAAATGTTGAAACATAACATAACCATTTGTATTAAAACTAGAAAACGAAATGTTAATACTTTAACCATAAAACATGAATGGTATAAAAAAGACACATCCATAGTCAAAAATATCACAAAACCTTTAATACAATATGGAAGATTGTATCATAATAAATCAACATAAAGAAAGGGAAAAATCCATCAAAGGATGTTGACATAGATCAAATCAAAACTATTTGAGAGAAATTTTGAAATCATTTAAAAGTCACATAATTATAAAGGACCTTGTTTATAAAATGATGGAAATATTGCGTTAAATTTTTTTTATAATAATTGAAACAAGGGTATAAATGAATTTAACCCATACTCTATAAAATAGTAAAAAAATATTGAAATACATTTTTAAGAAACACATATGTGGATGATAAAGAGGTCCCGGTAGATACTCACGTATAAACAACCTCGGATAATGAAGAGTTTATAGAATTAACACTTACCTTGTACTTTTCCTTGGTCGAGGGT
Organism: Viscum album; assembly: GCA_963277665.1. Classification (NCBI taxonomy): domain Eukaryota; kingdom Viridiplantae; phylum Streptophyta; class Magnoliopsida; order Santalales; family Viscaceae; genus Viscum; species Viscum album. The sequence goes on along the minus strand of OY728121.1, from coordinate 2,009,306,602 downwards.
AAGTTAACATCCTATATAATAGTTAAAACATTTTTATTAAATTATAAAAAAACCACATACCTAAATATGATATCATATATGATCTTCTAATATTGTTTTGTTAATAATATTTTAGTAGTATCATTGTTTCGAGTGTTGACTGATTTATTTTACTTTATATGTTTTTTTATGTAAGTATTGTTTGTTATGGATAGGGTGTATTTGATTCATATAAAGAGTGATATTAAGTTCATAAAATTTATTTTTAATCATAAAATTAAAATTATTCATGAATGGTTACAATGGGGAATGAATCTTATCACTTTGATGGAGACGGTAATCCGTACGTACGCACGAGCGACAATAACATTCTATTGATGGTGAAATCTTATATAATTGGATGGTATATCATATACACAGATTAATTAACATTTTATATTTATTATTTACATCAATTATACACATTTTTATACCAATCCAAATAATGAAGTGTTGAATAACAAACTACACCACGATGTGGAGACGGTAAGTTGTACATACGCACGTATAGTGACTTTGTCTTTCATAGGATGGACATAATAATGAATATTGTTGTACCATATTTATAATAATTTCACATTATGTAGAATTTAGTTGTTTATTACTTTGTTATGGAAACAAAAAAGAAAGAACAAATGGAAGAAGAAAAGAACATTGAGATAGGTGATGAAATTATTACTTCTACTTCGGGTTCTTCCTTTTAATTTGAACAAAAGGGCTTTCTAGGATGGATTTATTATAAAAGTAAGGAATATAAATTGAATTGAGGGTAGTTGGGAGGATATTTTATCAGGTTTTGGGTGAGACAAATGGATTTGGATGTGTGATTTTGAGAGAAGGGCATGTACCCTTTTATAGGAGAGGTGAGGGTCAGTTTAGGAGAAGCTTGAAGTATTATTTTATTATAAAATCATTTTGAGTTTCTAATGGCTTAAAAAGGATTTATTTCAAGTATAAGGTGGGCATGGGTCTAAAAAATCTCAAAAAATATGTTTTACATAGGTTTAGTGCACCATATTAACCGTGTTGTTTAAATTTAACTCTTAGTTAAATAGTTTATCTTTTACCATGTGTTCTTGTATTATTATAATAAATGGTTAATAAACATACTATTAAAAGACAGGAGAACCCCAAGTGGTTCATTATTGACATATATAACCTTATCTAAGTACTTTTTCTGAACCTTAGGTTTTTAAGAATATTATATCATTTAATAATATAGTATTTGTTTCAAAAAAAACTCATTTATGTCAATTTTGACACTATTTCGCATTTTTTTGTTAAAGTCATAAAAAATTTATCACTTTGACAAAAAAATAATTTAATGGACTCTAACATGTCATATTAACCTAGAAAATTCACATAATTCATCAAAAGTGTCAATTTAAATTTATTTTAATATTTATAATATCAATTATTTTAACCTTTCATTAATAAGGTAATTACTGCATCATTATTGTGTCATAAAGAAATTTAATTATTTAATGTCTAAAAATTATAAATAAAATACCATTATGTAGGAAATATTTTTAGATTTCTAATTAATTTTTATATTCAAATTTATCTTATACATAACCCTATATTAAAAATGTTTTAGTTATGAAAATTTGAATTTAACACTTTTAACTCTCCTTTAAATGAACTAATAATAAATGTCCTAATCTAATCCATGTGGATCAAATAAGATCATATTTTATTAATAAGTCATATTTTATTCTAAAAACACTTATCCAATAGAATTAGTATATGTGTTAGGGTAATTATAATATCATTTTTACCTTTAATTGCCCAATTTACTTTTTACCGTGGTAAAAAATATTCAAAAGTTACTATTCACCAAAAATTATTTTCATTTTATTAAACCAAATTTTTCTTAATAATTTAAAACATGTATCTTTGATTATCTAAATTAAATTCACAAAAGTTTTAAAATTACGTTTTATGCAAATTTGCTAACGTGCCTAGAAGGTGGGTAAAATAAGTTAAAAATTCAATAAAATTTTATACGTGTAATTTTTTTATAAAATGACTCAAATGAATTGAATTTAACTAATATAGGTATTATATATCAATTTAGACTTAAAATAAATTTAAATAAAATAAATAATTATTTAAATAAAATGTCAGTTTTAAACAATAACATAGTGTTTTTCACTATTCATCAAAACTTGAAAGTTTTCAGAAAAATACCAAAAATTCACCCTAAGATAATTTTGATATTATGAATCCCAAAATGATGTCAATTTCGAAAAAAATATAAAATTTCAAAAAGTGGGTATTACTATTCAAAACAGCTAGTTTGGTTGGTCATGGTGTGCTAGAACTCGAAGTTTTGTACAGTGCAAGCTACTGTATAATTCAAAGAGAATCATATCGTGGAAGCTTGGGGGGTTACATTAATATCAGTCATGAAAGATGATTTTGAGAAATTAAGTATTTTACAATCATGGAGATGGTATAGAATACGTACACTTAAGTAACATCTCATTTTTCCCATGATCATTATGAAAAAGAGGTATGTAATATGTTTATCTTTACAAAATGATCATAATATAATAAATAATATATTATTATTTTAAATAGTTATACATATCATACACGTTCTGTGGTGTAACGACCCATGTTTTTTAACTGGATAAAATCCAATGGAGGTTAATATTTGTCATTTACTAGATGGAATATTTTTTAAACGGATATTCAGAATGAAATTCAAATATGTAGAACACTTCAATTTGTTATTTCTAGATGTAACACCCCAAGCTTCCACGGTACGTTTGCCTTTAAATAATGTTGTAGCTTGTGTTGTACGTAACTTGGAGTATTAAGACACCATGACCAATGAAACTGGAAATTATGAATATTTATACCCACTTTTTAAAATTTTATAAATTTTAATTTTCAAAATAGACTTAATTTTTGGATTCAGAATATAAAAATTAACTTATGGTGAATTTTTGGGATTTTTCTGAGAACTTTCAATTTTTTATGAATAGTGAAAAAAACTACATTATTGTTTAAAACTGAATTTTTATTTAAATAATTAGTTATATTATTTTAATTTTTTTTGGTCAAAATAGATACATAATACCTATATATGTTCAATGTAATTCATTGGAGTCATTTTATAAAAAGTTAAGATATATAAAATTTTATTGAACTTTTTACTGTCATTTACCCACCTTCTAGGAGCTTTTACAAATTTGCATAAAACATAACTTTACAACATTTTTGATTTGAATTTCAAAATTCTAAGATACTCAGTTGATATTAGTAAGTAAAATGTGGTTCAATAAGATGAAAATAAATTTTTTTTTTGAATAGTACCTTTTGACTTTTATTTACCACGGTTAAAAGTAAATAGGGTAATTAAGGGTAAAAATGATATTATAATTACCCTAAAGCATGTCCAAATTCTATGGTATAAGTGTAATTAGACCAAAAACAACATTAGGAATAAAATACTATCCCCTTTGGTCCACTTGGATTAGATTAGGACATTTATTATTATTTTATTTAAATAAGAGTTAAAAGAGTTAAATTCAAAGTTTAATAATTGAACCATTTTTAATATAGGGTTATACATAAGATAAATTCGACTATTAATGTTTATTATAAAGAAAAGAATATTTCCTACATAATGGTATTTTATTTATTATTTTTAGACATTAATTAATTTAATTTATTTATGACACAATGATGATGCAATAATTACCTTATTAATGAAAGATTAAAATAATTGATATTATATATATCCAAATAAATTTTATTTTAGAATTTTGATTAATTACACTAATTTCCATGGTTAATATGACCTTTTAGGTTGATTAAATAAATTATTTACAATTAATCCTCTTGTTATGATTTTCAAAAAAACCAAATACTAAATAGTGTCAAAATTGACATAATTGGGTTTTTAAAACAAATATTGTATTATTAATTGATATAATATTCATAAAAATCTAAGGTTTGAAAAAAGGACTTAAATAAGGTTTTATATATTAATAATGAACCACTTGGGGTTCTATTTTCTTGGTATAATAAGTTTATTAACCATATAATATAAAAATACAAAGAAACATGGTAAACATCAAACTATTTAACTAAGAGTTAAATCTAAAAGATAAGGTTAATATGGTGACGAAAACCTGTCTAAAACCTATTGGTTGAGAGGATTTAGACCCCTCCCCACCTTATCCATGAAATAAATCATTTTGGAGGCATTAGAAACCGAAAATTATTTTATTATAAAATAATATTTCAATATATTCTTAAAGTGACCCTCACCTCTCTTATAAAATAGTACATTCCCTTATCTTAATTTAACACCTCCAAAGCCATTTGGCTCAGCCAAAAATTACCCAAATATCCTCCCAAATTTCATACCTTAATCCTAGAGGCCTTACTTTTGTCATAAATCCAACCTAAAGATCCATTTTGATCAAATCAAAAGGAAGAACCTGAAAAAGAGGAAAATATTTCATCACCTCTTTCAAGTTATTTTATTCTTCCACTTCCTCTATCATTATTGTTTCCATTCTAAAATAATAAATCCATTATCTTCTGTATACAGTTATTTTATTATAAAAATTTTACAACCATATTCATTATTATATCTATCATATGAATGAAAAAGTCCTCATACATGCATACGTACGGCTTGCTGTCTCCATGTCGTGGTGTAGTTTGTTAACCAAACACTCCATTATTTAGATGGGTATAATAATGAGCATAACTGATGTAAATAATAAATAAAAAAATTAAAGATTTTTTATATATGATATATCATCCAATTACATACAATTTCACCATCAATATAATGATATTGTCGCTCGTGCGTACGTACGGATTACTATCTCCACGAATACGACAAGATTCATTCCCCAACGTAATCATTCAAGAATAATTTTCATTTTATGATTAAATATAATGTTTATAAACATAATATCGTTCTTTATATTAATAAAATAAATCTTATCCATAAGAAACATGGCTTACGTAACCAAGCATATAAAGGAAAACTAATCAGTTAACACCCGAAATGAAGATACTACTGAAATATTATTAAAAAATCAATATTAGAGGAGCGTATATGATATCATATTTATGTATATAGTTCTTGTATAATTTAATAACAATGTTTTAACTATTATATATGATGTTAACATACCATTTACTAATTAAAAGTACAAGTTAAGGGTTAATTTCACAGTCTCTTTATTATCCAAGGTTGTTTTTATGAAAGTATCTACTGGGACCTCTTTATCATCCACATCCTCATTTCATAAAAATGTATTTCAAAAAAAATTACTATTTACTAGACTATGGGTTAAAGTCATTTATACCCTTATTTGAGCTTATATGTTTTGAAAGGAATCTATCCATCATTTTCCAAACAAGTTACTTTATGACCTTTTCGATAAAATTAAGGTAAGAGTATCTTTTTTTAACTTATACAGTGGGTGTGGCTATTTTCTGCCGTTATATCATTGTCGAAGGTTCCCATATAATCTTATAAGAATATTTTCAAAATAAATTTTTTCTTTTATAATTATTTTACTTTTAAATTATTTCAATATATAAATAGTTATTTATTTCAAAATGTTTTCATTTCTTCTTTTTAAACATCCTTTGATGGATTTTAAGCTTGTTTGAAGTTGATTTATTATGATAAAAACTATCATATTTTATTGAAGGTTTTGTGATATGTTTAACTGTATATGTGTTATTTTTACACCATTCATGGTTTAGGAATAATGTATTGAAATTTCTTATGCTATTTTTAACATGAATGTGTCTTGTTTTGTTTAAACCTTTTCATAAGAGGAATGCATTGGACATAGTAAGTGAAGGGTTGAGCCTGTTATATCTTTTGATGCATCAATAGGTATCATGAAACAAACTAGTATCTTGGCACAAGTCTTTGACAAAATCTTATCTGTAGTCTTGGCACAAGGCCTTGACTACGTGGTTATTAAGTCTACCATTATGCATTCTATCATTATGAAAGTGGCTATTTATTTTTCATGTGATTATTCGACTATTAGAATATCTATGTGAATAAGTAAATAGAATTATTTGATTTTATCTTTTCCATATTATACTGAAGTTTATGTTTAAAAGGTTTTTGTTTTGTTCTTATACATTGCCTTAGATGTTTATTCTTATTTATAAAATTTTCTGCTATATTGTTATCCTTACTGAGCATATGAGCTCACCCCTTCCTATGTTTATTTTTCCTAGGATGTGAAAAAATATTTTATGGTTGACCTACAGGGATTGGATAAGGTTATAAGGGTGTTCAAAAGGTGACCAAATGTTGTTGGTGTTTTTATTTCATGATTTAATGTAAAACTTATGAATGTATCTAGTACTTCCAAGGCTACTAAAATGATCAGTATTTCGGGACATGATTCCTTGTATCATGCCAATGTTACGTAATAATGCCCCGACTCTGGGTAACTGGGGTGGAGGTGTTATAGTTGGTATTATGGGAATTTTCTTCAAACCTTTAAAGCTATGTTTAGAAAAACTCTGATTAGAAAACATTACTCGAAGATAGATTTTGTGGATTAGTATAGAAGAACTTCCTATAATTTTGGTAAAGTGGAGATTTTGTGAGTTTTCAAAGAAATACATCCTTGTCTGGAAAGGAGCAGGTAGAGGAATCTCTGGCACACTTGTACCTATGGGTAAAACCTGAAAACACCGCTTTAAGATAGACTCGAACCAGAACTGGTGCATGACAATGGGCATTGCTGCACTCTTGGTTACGACACTCCTAGGGGATATGCCTAGGATAATTTTTATTTTCTTTACAAACCATTATGAAGGGTTTATTAGTATATATTTCCTCAAAGAAATTTTTTTATGATTATGGATTATATCCATAAACTGTTCAATTTATGTTAACTATTTTACATGTTTGGAATTATGTATTGTGAATCATAAACTAATCTACTATATGACATTGTTTGGAAATGGTGCAAAGTGGAAGGAATGGAAACCGTATCAATGCACATAATCCATTTAGGTATTTCCCTCCTACTCAAGATAATCATAGTGAAGATGGTGAAGAAACTAGTTCTAATTAGCTTATAACCATACTAAGACAAGTCACAGAGGTTATGAATAATAACCTTACCCATATGGAGCACCCTGATCCACAACATGGAGGATCAATTTAGACTGATTCATGAGGAAAAAACCACCAAAATTCAATGGGAATACAAATCCATTTTTAGCTGAGCAATGGATAAATTCCTTATAGAAAATATTTCTCACATTGGGGAGTAGCGAAAGGGAAAAAGTTGTCATGGCAGTTTATCGCCTCATGGGAGATGCAGATCAATGGTGGTCATTGATTAAAAACACAAAGGAAGATAATGAAGTATCAAATATGGAATGGAGGGAGTTTAAAGAGATTTTATTATAAAAATTATTTCCTTGTAACCATCGAGTGGATATGTAAAGACAATATCTAATTCTGATGAAAAAGGATGATGAGAATGTCTCAAAGTATGAGGATAACTTTTCTAGGTTAGCAAGGCATGCTGAAGATTATATACATAACCCAAGGAGTAATATTGATCGATTATTTGATGGGTTAAAACCATTTCTTCTATGAGCATTAGTCCCAAAATCCTTCTCATCGTACGAAGATATATTATCATGCGCTATCAGGACAAAAAAGGAAATATTTAAGTCTTACGACTTTAAAGAAAAGCAAGAAAAGAACCTATCTGTTGAACACTCTAAAAATGGAAATATGGGGAAGAAGGGAAAGGGTAAATATCCATCCTATAGTAAATGTGGGAAGAAACACCCTGGTACTTTCCTGAAGGGAATGGGAGTCTGTTACAAGTGCGTTGAAAAAGGCCACCAATCTCGTGATTACAAGGGGAAGAAAGAGGATGTCGATGTTGAATGTTACAATTTTAGAAAAAAGTTGCATTATGCAAACGATCGTCCTAAGAGCCAAGGAAAATTACCCTAGAAAAGTCCAAGGGAGCAAGTCTAAGCTTATATGATCACTACTACTGAGGTTGAATCTCCAAAATATGTGGTGTTAGGTAATTTAATGGTTTCTTTAACTCCATCCAATGCTTTATTTGATTTTGGATCATTGAATTGTTTCATATCTTCCCAATTTTCTAAGAAAATTAGATATTTTAAATTTGAATTAACAAAGTAATTGTCAGTAAAAACACCTAAGGGAAGTATCATCACAATAAAGTTGTGTGAATTAGTTCCCATTAGGGTATATAAATGTTTTTTATCTAGTGATCTCATTGTCAAACCAATGATTGAATTTGATATAATCCTCAGAATGGATTGGATTTCAAACCATGATGTGAAATTTTATTATAAGAAGAAGTGGTTTACAATTCTAGATGATGATAAGGAGTACCTTATCATTAGATAAGAAATGTCACCATATGATTCTTATCCAGATCCACCCCAATAACACAACTAAATTCAATAATTAGGGGAGGAATAGAATGAAATGACTACGAGTGAGGAAAGGAATGTTCAAATAGAATATTTACCTATTGTGAAAGAATATGTTGATGTGTTTCCAGAGGACTTACCTAGAGATCCTCTAGAATGAAAAATTAAGTTTTCCATTGATTTAATTCCTGGTTCAAGGCCCATATCAAAAACCCCTTATAGAATTGCCACTGTGGAATTAGTGGAACTAAAGAAAAAACTAGAGGTATTGAGTAATAATGGATTTATTCTCCCTAGTGTTTCCATATGTGGAGCCCCTATTCTTTTTGTTAAGAATAAATATGGATTTATGAGGTTTTGCATTGAGCACATGAAGATCAATGCTATAACAATAAAGAAAAAGTATCCCCTACCTCACATTCATGATTTATTCGACCAACTTCATAGAGCTCAATATTTTTCAAAGATTGACCTATGATCTGTATATCAACAGTTGTGTGTGATGAAGGAATACATTCCGAAAACACCATTTCTAACCAGGTACAGGCATTAAAAGTTTACAGTAATGCCTTTTGGATTGACTAATGCACCCTCTTTTTTCATGGATCTAATGAACAGATTTTTCAAGGAATATCTTGATGAATTAGTAGTGGTATTTATTGATGATATCTTGGTATACTCAAAAAGCTACAAATATCAGTAAAATCACTTGTGCATTATCCTAAAGCCTCTTAAAATAAATTAATTATATGGGATGTTTAGAAAATGTTAATTTTGGATTCAAGATATTTATTTTCTTGGACACATTGTATCTAAGGATGGAATATCTGTTGATCCTTATAAGATAAAGGAAATCAAATAATGGCCAACACCAACAAGTATAACTGAGGTAAGCATTTTCATTGGTTTAGAAAGGTATTATCGACATTTCATCCAGAATTGTTCCTGATTGGAAAACCCATTAACCAAGCTCACACATAAAGCGGTTAAATTTGTTTAGAAAAAAGAGTGTGAAGAATGTTTTCAAGAACTAAAGAGAAGATTATTCAACACTCCTATCTTGACTCTACCATCAAGGAACAATGGTTTTGTTATTTATAGTGATGTTTCAAAGAAAGTAATTGGTTGTTTCCTTATATAGAATGATAGATTTATTTCCAATGCATCACAACAACTTAAAATTCACAAGTAAAACTATCCCTTTCATGATCTTGAGTTAGCAGCTGTAATATTTGCTCTAAAGATATGGAGAAAATATCTCTATGGTGAAAAATTTGAGATTTATACCGATCACAAAAGTTTGAAGTATATTTTATTGCAAAAATAACTCAACATGAGGAAAAAGAGATGTCTTGAACAACTCAAGGATTATGATTACACTATACACTACCACCAAGGGAAGGAAAATTAGGTGGATGATGCTTTGATTTGAAAGGATCATGGAGTTTTGAACAAGAAGAGAGTTGAAAGGGATAATGTTTTTATGGATCTAGTAAAGATGGATATGGTAATAACCATAGAAGGTAAAACATCAATAATTTTTTAAATGGTGGCCAAACCATCTTTACTATAAAGGATAAAGAGTTCTTAGACTGATGATGAGGAGTTTAAAAAGAAGATTAAAGCTATGAATGATGAGAGATTGAGTGGCTTCATATATAAAGATTGAATTTTGAAATTTGGGAAGAGACATTGTGTTCCTAACATAACTGATCTAAAAAGGTAATTTTTGGATGATTCTCATAGCTTCAAATTCTCTATACACCCTGGGAGCACCAATATGTATTGGGATTTGAAGGAACATTTTTGGAGGGGCAATATGAAGAGGTAGATTTCTGATTTTGTGTCAAGATGTATGGTTTATCAACAAGTGAAAGTTGGAAGGCAATAGCCTGGAAGAGTCATGAAAACTCTTCCCATACCTGAGTGTATATGGGATAATATTATGATGGACTTTATCATGGGGATACCAAAGACTCCTAGAAGGAATGATGTTATATGGGTCATTGTTCATCGTCTTACCAAGTCAGAATGTTTTCATTCTATAAGATAAGATTTTCCACTAAAATGTCTATCAAGACTGTATATAAATGATGTTTTAAGAAATCATAGTGTACCCCCCAATCGATTGTTTCTGATCGTGATCCCCATTTTACATCAATATTTTGGAAAAGTCTTTATAATTCCTTGGATACTAAACTTTTTTTGAGCACTACCTACCACCCTCAAACTGATGGACAATCAGAACGGACTATTAAAACCTTAGAAGAAATGTTGAGATCTTGATCACTTGACTCTCGAGGTATGTGGAATCAATATTTACCTCTGGTAAAATTTTCCTACAACAATAGCTTCCATTAATGTATTCAGATGACACCATATAAAGCATTATATGGAAAGAGATTTCGCACACCAACTTGTTGGGATGCTGTTGGTTAAAGAAAACTCGTAGGCCCAGAACATGTTGAGGAAACAATGGAAAAGGTGAAGGTTATCCAAACCCACATCAAAGCATCCCAAAGTAGGAAGAAGATCTATGCCAATAACCAAAGGAAGGATTTGGAATTTTAGTTATGATATCATGTTTTCTTGAAGGTATCTCCATGGAAGGGAGTTATAAAATTCAGTAATAAGGGTAAACTAAGTCCGAGTTACATCAGACCTTTCAAAATTATAGAACAAATTGGGGTTGTAGCTTACCATTTGGAATTGCCACCAAATCTCTCAAAAGTTCGCGATGTGTTCCATGAATCACTATTTAGAAAATACATGCCTGGCCCAATATAGGTACTCACCTATGAGGAAATTTAACAGGAACTTGATGTGTCATATTTTGAAGAGCCTGTCAAGATTCTTGATACAGTAGAACAAGTGCAGAGAAGCCGGATGACTCGTCTGGTAAAAGTTATATGGAGAAACCATAAGATGAAAGAGGAAATGTGGAGACCCGAGGAACATATGATGAAGAACCACCCAAATATTTTTATTTGTTAATATTCTAGAAATTTTTAGGATGAAATTATTTTTAATGAGGGGAGAATGTAACACCCAAAACTCCCATGGTACGTTTCCCTTTGAATAATGCAGTAGCTTGCGTGGTACCAAACATGGAGTATTAACACACCACGACTAATGAAACTAGCCTTTATGAATTGTAATACCCACTTTTTGAAATTTTATAAATTTTAATTTTCAAAATAGACTTCATTTTTGGATTTAGAATATCAAAATTAACTTAGGGTGAATTTTTTGTATTTTTCTGGGAACATTCAATTTTTGATGAATAGTGAAAAACACTACATTATTGTTTAAAATCGACTTTTTATTTAAATAATTAGTTATTTTATTTTAATTTATTTTAGATCAAAATATACACATGATACTTATATATTTTCATTTTAATTCATTGGAGTAATTTTATAATAATTTTAGATATATAAATTTTTATTCAACTTATTACCGTCATTTACCCACCTTCAAGGAGCATTTATAAATTTGCATAAAAATAATTTTACCGCTTCTGTAAGTTGAATTTAAAAAATCCAAGAGACATGGTTGATATCAGTAATTAAATTTTGGTTCAATAAGATTAAAATAATTTTTTATTAATAGAAACTTTTGACTTTTATTTACCATGGTTAATTGTAAATAGGGTAATTAAGGGTAAAAATGATATTATAAGTACCCTAACAGATGTTATAATTCTATTGTATAAGTTTAATTAGAACAAAATTATCCTTAGGAATAAAATATGATCTCTTTTGGTCCACTAGGATTAGATTAGAACATTTAGTATTATTTTATTTAAAGAAGAGTAAAAAGAGTTAAATTGAATGTTTAATAAATAAAAAAAATTTAATATAGTTTTATACATAAGATAAATTAGACTATAAATATTCATTATAAATATAAAATTATTTCCTAAATAATTTTATTTTTTATAATTTTTAGACATTGAATAATTTAATTTATTTATGACACAATGATGATGCAGTAATTACCTTATTAATGAAAGTTTAAAATAATTAATATTATAAATATAAAAATAAAATTAATTTGAAACTTTGGATGAATTAAACTAATTTTTAGGTTAATATGACCTGTTAGGGTTGATTAAATAATTTTTTTCGAATTAATCATGCTGTTATGATTTTCACAAAAAACAAATACTAAATATTGTCAAAATTGACATAATTGGGTTTTTAAATAAAATACTATATTATTAATTGATATAATATTCCTAAAAATATAAGTTTTGGAAAAAGGACTTATATATGGTTACATATATTAATAATGAACCACTTGGAGTTCTCTTGGATTGTTATTGTATGTTTATTAACCATATAATATAAAAATACAAAGAGACGTGGTAAACGCCAAACTATTTAACTAAGAGTTAAATCTAAAAGATAAGGTTAATATAGTAAACTAAACCTTTATAAAACCTGTTGGTTGAGATTTTTTCGACCCATACCCACCTTATACTCGAAATAAATCAATTTTTAGCCATTAGAAACCGAAAATTATTTTATTATAAAATAATATTTCCAACATTTCCTAAAGTGTCTCTATCCTCTCTTATAAAAGGGTACTTCCCCGTCTCTTAATTTCACACCTCCAAATCCATTTAGATCAGAAACCCCCTTCCCAAATATCCTCAAAAATATCCTCCCTTCATCCTAGAGGCCTTACGTTGATCAGAAATCCATCCTAAAGAGCCCTTTTGATCAAATCAAAAGGAAGAACCCAAAGAAGAGGTAAATATTTCATCACCTCTTACAAGTTATTTTCTTCTTCCACTTCCACTTTCATTGTTGTTTCTATTCTAAAATAATAACTCCAATATCTTATATATATTGTGATGTTATTATAAAAATGTAACAAGCATATTCATTATTCTATCCATCATATGAATGACAAAGTCACCATACGTGCGTATGTATGGCTTACCGTCTCCACATCGTGGTGTAGTTTGTTATTCAAACACTTCATTATTAGGATGGGTATAATAATGAGCATAAATAATTTAAATAATAAATATAAAATGTTATTGATTTTTTATATATGATATACCATCCAATTAACTATGATTTCACTGTCAATATAATGATATTGTCGCTCGTGCGTACATACAGATTATCGTCTCCACGAACGAGATGAGATTCATTCACCATCGTAATCATTCAAGAATTATTTTCATTTTATGATAAAAAATAATGTTTAAGAACATAATATCATTCTTTATATGAATAAAATACATCTTATCCATAATAAACATGGATTACGTAACCAATCAAATAAAGGAAAACGAATCAGTTAACACCCGAAATGATAATACTACTGAAATATTATTAACAAAGCAGTATTAGAGGATCATATATGATATAATATTTATGTATATAGTTGTTTTATAAATTAATAACAATTTTTAAACTATTATACAAGAGTTTAACATACCATCTACTAAGTAAATGTACAAGTTAAGGGTTAATTTCATAATCTCTTTTTTATCCGAGGTTGTTTTTACGTAAGTATCTACTGGGACCTCTTTATCATCTACATCCATGTTTCTTAAAAATATATTTCAAAACATTTTTACTATATACTATATTATGGGTTAAGGTCATTTATACCCATGTTTTACTTTTTATATAATGGTTTAAAAGGAATATTTTCATCGTTTTCCAAACAAGGTACATTATGACCTTTTCGACAAAATTTAGGTAAGAGGGTCTTTTTTATCTTATATAGCGGGTGTGGCTATTTTCTACAGTTATATCATCATCTAAGCATCCCATACCATATTATAAGAATATTTTCAAATCAAATGATTTCTTTTTTAAATATGTTACATTTGAATGATTTCAAAATAGAAATAGGTATTTATATCAAATAGTTTTCATTTCATCTATGTCAATATCCTTTGATGGATTTTATGCTTATTTGAAGATGATTTATTATGATAAAAAAAATTCATATTTTATTGAAGGTTTTGTAATATGTTTGACTATGGATGTGTTATTTTTAAACAATTCATGGATTATGGATAAATTATTGACATTTCGTATGCTAGTTTTAATATGAATATTTATGTTATGTTTAATCCTTTTCATATGAGGAATGATTTAGACTTAGTAAGTGATGGGTGGAGCCCTCTATATCTCTTAGATGCATTGGTAGGCCTCATGAGACAATCTAGTGTCTTGGCACAAGGCCTTGAGAAAATATTATTTGTAGTATTGGCACAAGGCCTTGACTATATGGTTATGAAGTCTCGGATTATGCAATCCATCATTATGAAAGTGGCTATTGATATAACATGTGATTATTCGACTAGTAGAATATACATGTGAATAAGTAAAAGGAATTATTTGATTTTTTCTTTTCCATATTATGTTCAAGTTTAATATTAAAAGGATTTTTTTTAGTCTTACACATTTCTTTAAATGTTTATGCTTATTTATGAAAGTTTTCGCTATATTTGTATCCTTACGGAGCATCTAAGATCACCACTTTCTATGTTATATTTTTCCCATTATGTGAAGAAGTATTTTATGGTTGGATTATAGGGATAGGCTAAGGATATAAGTTTGTTCAAAAGGGGAAAAATGTTGTTGATGTTTTATTTCATGATGTAATGTAATAATTATGAATGTATCTAGTACTTACAAGGATATTAATCTTATCATTCTTTCAGGACATGATTCCTTGTATCAGGCCAATGTTATGTAATAATGCACTGACTCTGGGTAACTGGGGTTGGGGAATTAAATTAGATTTAGTTGACATCCCTAAAGGTTCCACAGGTGTGCAATCGAGTTTTAGGAGTGTTGGACTCTAATAACTCAAAGCAAAAAAGGAATGACAAAGGTGAATGTTTTTTCTGAAGTTATGTAGCCCCATGCAGCAAACAGTACAACCTATATTAGAGAAGAAGATGTTTCATTCATGGTTGTGCATAGTTTACCCAAAACATGCACCCATCCGGAATTGTTAGCTATATATAGTTATTACTTAAGTATAGTTCCTCGCATGGTTGACCCACAATTAGGGTAACTAGGAATCATGAACTATGCGAGGGGATTTTCTTAAGAAATTTATGGTGCGTGGTTGGTTCACTATTCAGAAAAATTGTGTAGCCAAATCGTGGGATCTAATTTTTGGAGATAAATGAAAATTTATCCCTTAATGAGTTTAAGTTTTTCTTTTTTTCTTTCTGTCATTCTTTATTCTTCTCTACCAATCGCATGAGGCTCCATTGATTCGTGGGTTCTCCTCCTTCATGCCTAACATAGGTTTAATTATTACTCCTCCAATGATTGTCTAAAAAAGGGTAATTGGTCTGTATGGATCTACATCATTAATATATCAAGTCCTTTTGAATATTTATTCATATAACATTCTATTGTAAATTCTATTTATGTGTGATCTATTTTTCCCTATTTTTAGGGAAAAGGTTTTTTCTTATATTTCTTCCAAAATAAATTGAATTAGACCTCAATATTGGACTTGTATTTCATTTGATGTTTGATGTAGGTGTTCTACAACTAATTCCTAATGTTTTCAACAATTTATAAATTTTTTCATGATGTCTCATTCCCATATTTTTAATGCATTACTTTTAGATTAGTTATTTCATATTAAATTGATATGTGTTCCTTGTATAACACACATTGAGTATTTTCAAGTATTTGTAGGTTTAGAAACATGATCATAGACACCAAATTGGTGTGTCGACTTAATTTTCCCTTTTTAATTAAATGTACAAAGTTCATGGAACACATTATAAGTGTTTGAATTGGTTGGTAAATGGAATTTAACTTATAAATCAATTGTCCTTTTGATAGTAGATCCTACTAAGTTCCATATTGAAAACTTATGTTTGTTTCCATGTTTGATAGTTATTATAAAATTTATATGTTTTGTGAATTGAGTTATGGAACTTTGTTTTGATTCTTAAATGTCATAAATGAGTTTTTTTATAGAAAATGTCATATTTTTATAATAAAACCCCTAGGATATGGTGTTCCCTCTTCAAAACTACAAAGTGGTACTTAGTGTTTTATTACATTATTGGCCTTATTACTATGGTTATTCTTCTATGTTTTTTCACCATGATTTAGTACATGGAATTTTTAGACCTTGTCTTTCTTGATTTTATGAAATGTAACTTTCTCTCCTCTAATAAATTTTTAATTTGAACCATGCACCTCTTAAGTGATATAATTTCTTTATAAATGGAAAAACCAATGTAGGTAATTGTCCTGTTGACAATATAACATCCTAAGTGCCTATTTGGGCCATCTAAATTGAATTTTCATGTTTTTATTAACTAAATGGAATGTGTCAATTGATTACCTTAATCATGATATGTTGTTTTTCCTTGGATGTTTAGAATGTTATGTCCTGATTATATACAATTTCAAACTTCATAATGGTTTCCATGCCTTAAATGATTTGAATATGATAAATAAAATGTAAAGGGTGGAAAGTACACACTATTAGTTAACAATTAATTTGAATGGTTATGAATGGAATTTCCTTTATTATAATGGGTTAGTTAAATTAAAATCTTGAGAGGTATTTCCTAATGGATTGTATTATAAATATGATGACAAATTTTATAGGCTTAATAAATAAGTTTCAGGAGAGGTTTCTCCTCATGCCTTATATTAAATGATAAGCCTCGATATAGGTTGTGGGACGATGGTAAGGGTTCTTTTGAGCATGGTGCTTCATGCTCCCTTACATTGGGTGTTGATCATGGTGACTCGTACTAGTGATATTATATGGGAATTGGGATTTTTCTCTATGTTCTATGATTAGAGTGCTTTCATGGAGTGAACACTCTCCATCCTGAGTGACAGTCATGAAATGCCCCAGTCTATAGGTATGTTGGGCATGTAACCTAATTCATGAGATTATAGGCTCGTTTATACTGGTTATGGATATCGGAGTTGTTCCCTAGTCTATACAGCAACTTGTATTCCTAGAATATGGCCCTTAGGAATCTTCATGAACCTAGTTCATATAGGTGGATGTAATATATACTTAAATAATATATATATATATATATAATTATTATGATATATAAATTTTTTAGTCATACATATTATTTTGTTTATTATCCAATGTAGGTATACCCCCCAGGTGTCCTTTAGGTTCTCGGGTGGGTGTTGTGTATTTATTTAGTTTTATTTATCTTTCTGCTTATTCATTCACATTACATTGCATTATATTTCATGGTATAGTTTCAGTTGTAGACTCTGTGGGTGGTAACCAATTGGGATTATTATCTTATACCCTTCTCAGGCCTCCATTTCACTGTGGTACCCAAGATGGACTTATATTTTCAAGACCATGGTTGTTTTCTTGGTCTGTTTGGAGAGTACCAAGGAGTTTGGAGGAATGGACTGAGTTGGAGCTCGGGATGCTTGCATAGATCACCCATTGGGATTTTATTTTATTTTATTTTATTTTCTTATTCTGTACTATATCTTATAGCATGTTGTATGTTTGTTGTTTTTTATATATCCTCAAAAAGACATGCATGTATCGATTGTATATTGGTTTTTTCCATCATTTATATTCATTTGTTTTTAATATTCTTCTACTACTTATCATTAATTTATTTATTGGTTCTATTATTGTATGTTGTTTCATATTTAATTTAATGTTATGCTATTAAGGTAAGAGGGTATAGTCCCATCACTATCACCTCTTGAGACCCTCACTGTTAGTTAGCAGCCTCTGGTATACAGGGTGGTGCGCTTGAGGCAATGTGACCCACCAATACAGCTACCGTATTAGTGTTCATTCATTAAAGGATGTTACAAAGTGGTATCACAAGCTATTTTTTTACTTTTCCTTACTATTTTGGGATGGTAAACTAGAGACTAGGAATGTTTTAGTGCTTGGTAAATAGTGGTGCATGGGACTAATCACCCCACCCATGATGGAAGACCATGTGGTCAGGTCTAGGATTAATGTTCATGATGTTTTCCGTTATATTTTTTTGTTATTTCACATTGAGTGATTGGTGTACCTTCCACTATGTATTGATTTTTGGAAATTATGTTATTTCACACTTGTCCTAGTATGGAAAGGGAAAAGCATTACATGCATCATATTAGCCACAAATAAAATTTTCATACCATGTATACTCCATGCCATGTAGTTTCATTTGTACAGACACTTTCGGAAGTGGATTGTGTGCCTTGAGTGTTATGCCATTCTTAGTTTTCTACCTGTTTATTTATTTCCTTAAAATTACTTTATATATAATATTCTTTTTCATTCTGGTTTAGAATGTTTTTCCATGATTTAGTTATTGTATTACATGTTGTATATCAATTTATCATTCCTTTCTAGTTTATATTCCATGCTTCTATGCTTATTAGAATCAATTCTGTGTTTATCACTTGTAATGAAATGTTAGTCTATTTTGATATATGTAATTGTTGTTATGGGATGAGGTTGTTGTTTATGATTAAAAAGGAACTAGTTTTTAGTTTTAAGGTTTATGGCCACCTTAAATTGGGAAAAATTAACTTGTATACTTGAACCATCATTGAGCTTATGACATGTTTAAAATATGTTTTTAAATTTAAATGATTTGAAAGTTTAAAAGTTATATTGAATAAATTTTTATTAATGTGATAAAAATTATAAACTATAAACTGTTTGGTAACTTTATAGATTTTTATATGTCCATCAATATGACTAAATTATTATATATGACCATGTTGTATTCTAAAATGGTTATAAATGTAAAAGGTAATTTCATTTTTATATAAAATTAATGGGATAAGTTATTAAATGATCAGATAGACCTAGGTAGATTAGTAGGTAAATGTTTCTTATGAGATGGCCCATTTGGGTGTTTACAACTTAAATAATTAAGAAACTATTATTGGGTGTCATTCGAATGAACCCATGTAGGATTTGCGGTAGCCTTGTATGTCTCCACATCTATTAAAAGTAATTTAATTTATAAATTTACTAAATTATGATGGTATTTCAATAAATTTTAAATGTTTAATAAGTAAGTATTTTGAGACATTCCTATTAATCCATGTTTCCCTATTTATAATCTTCTAAATGTTTAGAAATATTAAATGTGATGCAATGTGAAAGGATTTAAAATGGAATCTAGAGTGTTTTACTTAAGTTTAAACCCTCATGTAAGGGTCATTTAAAATCAATTTGAGTTTCCATGGAATAAAACTGTGAAAGTTTTCTATAGGCCTTCTTTTTTTAGAAAAGTCTTAAATGATAGGCTCTTCAGTCAGTTACTTCTGTTGGCATTACCTAGTGATACGTTTGATTTTTTCATTATAATGGAATAACTCAAGGTAGGTAGAGCCCTTAAAGTTTAAATTAATTTTTAATTCCATGTGTTTCCTACCTTTTTGTGTCGTTCAGGTGTCATTTTCCCTAGTAGTACTTTTATATTCCAAATTAAACCCTTTTTTAGATTGGTGGTCATGTTATTATTATCCATTTTTGCAGGTGTGAGCATTGAGTAATGCTCGGTTTTAGCTGGTTAGACATGCCTTGGGCATGGTCGGCCACTTTGTAGGTCATTTGACTATCTTCATCTTCATTAATGGATGACGTCGTATGTATATATCCTATTTAATGGTAATGTGGGGTAGTGTGACTTTGGTTTAAATCTCTAGTACAGTCCATCAGATACTTTATTACCAAGGAAGGAACCCCTATGGATAGTATCGAGGATGTGTCTCCCTGCTTCAGAAATTGCAGGGTTGTATACATTCATGTACATGGTGTCTGTTGATTGTTAATGGTTGTAACAAACCAGTTGAGTATGGTGAGATAATTGAGACTTGTGTTTTTTAGTAGGGTCTATGGTCCTCTCCATGTAGAGTGACCTATGAGTTAAATAAATAAAGTCTTTACCAATGCTCTATAGGACTTCCTAGAGACTCGTATGCTTTGAAACACTGAACAGTTTTGTTTTCATGCAAAATGCATTATGTTATGTTTAAGGTGGTTTCATCTAGTGTACTAGTGAGAAGCTAGTATATCTTTCCTTTTCAATGATTTGGACACTCATAAGGTGGTGGTAATCATGTTGAATATGGTAAATGTGTCCTTCTAAGTAGAAGGCTCACAACCAAAGAGGATCATTTCGAAATGGTTAGTTTTTTCTCAAATTCCCTTGAGTTTTGTGATTAGGTATTGTGTCAGTTCTTTCTTGGCAGCATGACATTGTTATGGATGGTTGTGATTGAAACCCTATAATAATTCCATTGGACTTGGATGACTTTGGTGGTTTATCTTGAATGATCTTATAATTCCTTTGGCGGTGAAGACATCATGATCATTATTTTCGTCATCTGGTGAGGTTGAGCTTATTTCAAAGGAAGTTCTTATTCATTTGGATCTCTTGGTTTCCTCTTACTATATTCTTTTTAAAGAGCCAAGAATGTACCCTATCCTAATGTCATCCTTGATACACTAAGTGATCATCTATCTTATTCTATACTATCATTTTAATAGCTATTGGGATTTTTTAGGTGGTTTTCTAAGTTTTTCACACTGTATGTGTGGTTCATATCAGGGCTTGGTCAGTTTAGAGTAGAATTGGGTTCCCATGTATGGATTACCTAAATTGACTCTCAGACACCATTCATTTTTCATTGAATTAATCATCGGGCAGATGCTTCTCTTAGCTCATTAAAAGTTCTAATGTAGATGTTTTTCCTTTGTTCCAATGTATCACTTGTAGTTGTGGAGTGTGGACTAGTTGATTTAGTTCCTTAGGCTCCATTTCATTGAATTTCGAGGTTACCCCATACTTATTGTATGTGTCAAAGATATTGTTTGAAAATTTTTATGATTATAGTGGGAAGGATATAGATTACACCCTTGTTTGTGTAGAGTCATGATTATTTAAATGGTCAGGTGATGGTTTGACTAGGTAACATCATCAAGAGTCAAGTGTGTACTTCGGTGGACATGTTTGAGATGGATGAAAGTTTCCTTGGAAGAAGATATTTTAGTATAGTTTGCTATACATTGGCCATCTAAGAATAGAATTTTAATAGTGGCCATCCAGTGGTGGCTCAACTCGTTATCCTTATTGTTAAGAGTGTGTGGAAGGATTAAACTGTTTGGATCATTTCACCGGGTTAAGGTAGGCTTGGTTTAAAGGGTCAGCTATGTCTTTCATGGAAAGTGTACATGAACAATTCTATTAGGTCAAATGATATAAGACTATTTCTCTTTGTGAGGACTTTTATATGACCTTGAATATTATTAGGTTATCCCAGTTGAAGAAAACATGATAGGGTCAGTGTTAGAATGTCTATGGTTTTGGGAAGGAAATTATGATGGTGGGAGATGTCATGGCTCAGAATTAGAACCTTTCTAATATGGGGTCCAATGGTGGGGAGAACTTTTGGATAGATGTTTAATGAGATGAGTATGTGATTTTTTCTCTAACTAAACAGGCTTGGGTAAGCAATGTATTAGTGTTTCAATTGGAAAGAGGGCATTCGATCAGGTTTTGGTGGATATAGTGTCATATGCTTGAGAAGTTGTTAAAGATGTGTTGGTAATTTGAAAATGAAACATGACCATTTGAATGAAACTTCATAAACCTCTTTGGTTAGGTGATGTTTACATTGTACCCAAAGGCTTCTTGAGGATGAGAGTCTCTAAGTTAAGGAGGTTGTAATGACCTTTGTTTTTGAACTGGATGAAATCCAAAGGAATTTGATCTTTTTCATTTACTGGATGGTCCGTTTTTAAAAACCAAGCTTCAGAATAAAATTCGAAGAGTTAGAACACTTAAATGAGTTATTCTTAGATGTATTTGATGGCCGTAAAGGTTCCTCAGGTCCTCTATCAATATTTGGTGTTGTCAGACTCAAAAAAACTCAAAATGAAAAAGGACTGACAGAGGCGCATGGTTTTTCTGAAACCATGCAGCACTCTATATAAAACCTTGTAGCCTATATTAGAGGATGAGATGTTCCCCACATGATCTATACATGGTTTAGCCAAATTGTTATTGTATCCCTCATGGTTAGTGCATATTACTCAGTACCTAATCCTTTTTCATCACATGGTTGGCGCATGATTAGGGTAACTATTAAGCACAAATTATGCATGGTGGTTTTATTAAGAAATGGATGGTTCACTGTTTGGACAATCTTTGCGACCCATTTTTGGGAGGAAATTATGTTTTATACCTTAACGATTTTAAGTTTTTATTTTTTTCCGTTCATTCCATATTTCTTCCTCTCTATTTGTCGCATGGGGATCCTTTGAGTCATGGGTTCTCCTCCTCCGTTACTAACATAGGAATGATGATTACTACTCTACCAGTCATCTAAATCTAGTGACATAGGTCTCTATGGATATATATGAGTATTCCCTCAATTCCTTTTGAATATTAATTTATTTAATCTTCTATCGACTATTCTACTTAGGAGCGAGATCATTTTCCCTATTTTCTATTCGAAGTTCTGTTACTTCGATTCCTTCTAAACTAGATCAAATCAGACCTCTATATTAGATGAGTATGGAAAAATAGGTATAATATAGGTGGTTTATGACTCATTACCAATTTTTTCTTCAATTTATAAATTTTCTCATGGTTCCACACACTGGACTTTTGCACGGATTTCTTTTAAATTTTTCCCCTAAAATTAAATTGATCTATGTGCCTTGTATAACAATTGTTGAGTGTTTTTTTGGTATTTATAGGTTTCCAAACTCAATCACAGACACCACATGAGAGTTCCAACTTATTTTTTCCTTTTTAATTAAATTTTATAAGTTCCTAAAACACCTTCTATGAATTCTTCTTGGTTGTTAAATGGATTCACCCTTATAAATCAATTTTCTTTTTGATAATAGAACTACCTAAGTTCCATATTGAATCCTAATGTTTGTTTTCCATGTTTGGTAATTATTATAAAATTCAAATTCTAATTTAATTGAGATATGGAACTTTTTTTTAATACTTAAATGTGATAAATTTATTTTTTGATAAATAATGTCAAGTTTTTATAGTAAAACTATAACATCCCAAGTAAGTAATGAATAATAGATATTTTTATCTATGTCTATTAATGATTAAGATAGTGTTATAGCGGCTTAAAATGAAAATAAATACAATCTTATGCATGGAATACACTAATATCCTTAACAGATTGTTTTACTGCCTTTTGATGGCAAACCATTTTTGAATCTATATTTTGACAATTTTATAAACTATGTTTGTCAAAATAAACTTATTCTTTATGATTGGGACATCAAAATTTACCTTGTGTGAATTTTTGGTATTTTTCTGACAATGTTCATTTTTTAATGAATAGTGAAAAATATTGCATTTTACATCAAAACTACTTTTTAATCTAATTTATTTATATGATTATATTATGTTTTAAATTGGTTTTGAAGTTAAATTAGAATATATTTTTACCATTTTATCCAATGGTGGTCATTGGAATCAATTTCACTTTGAAATTAGACTTAAACTGGTGTCAATCTTTTGATACTTATTGTTTTGTAAAAACACGCTATTTGCTCTGGCAGCGGGAATTAATTATTAAATTAATTAATGTGACTTATATGATTTTAATTTTGTAAAATAGACTTAATTTTTGAATTCATAATATCAAATATAGCTTAGGGTGAATTTTTGGTAATTTTCTGAAAAACTTCAATTTTTGATGAATAGTGAAACCACTAAGTGGTAATCAAGAAAACTGATTTTTCAGTTAAATGAAAGTTTACCACTAATGTGTATTGAATTTTGAAAATCCGACATACATGGTTGTCATTAAGAAGTAAAACGTGGTTCAATGAGATTATAATAATTTTTTGGTGAATAGTAACTTATTAAGTTTTTAATCGCGATTAGTGATAATTAGTGTAGTTTAAGGTATAAATAATGCTTTAATAATATGAAATGACCTAGACACATGTCCCAACCTCATTGTTTGTGTCATGGCCGACCATGAAATGCCATGGGTCAACTTGGGGACCCCATGGATCCACTTTTGTTGGGAAATGACATAAATTACTTTTTATTTAATGTTAAAGTGAAAATGACACAAACATAATATGTTTTACAAAAACAATTATTAAGTGGGGTTATACAAGTCCAAATTTTGATTATAAATAGTAATTGGAAAGATAAAAATATTTCCTACATCATAGTATTTTGTTTATGTTTTTTAGACATTAAATAAATTAAATTATTTATGACATAATAATGATGCAGCGATGACATCATTATTTGACGATTTAAATAAAATGGAAAGATAATATAAAATCTATGAACTACACATGTCCAAAACCAATTGGATGAGTGGATTTCGAACCCTTATCACCTTATCCACGAATTATATCAATGTGGGACCTTTTGAAACCGAAACACATTTTCAAATAAAGTAATATTTCTTTACTTTCCAAAAGTGCCCCTCCTCTCCTCTTATAAAAGGCCCCCACCTCTACCTCATTTCACACACTATTCAAGCATTTGGCTCGGCCAACCCCTACCCATTTGCTCTCTCCAAATCTTTCTCCTCATCCTAGAGGATTCCCTTTGGGCAGAATCCTTTCAAAGGAAGCCTTTAAGCTCAAATCAAAAGGACTTACACTTTTTAAGGTAATTCATTCTCTCATGTTCATTTGTTTTATTTTGCTTCTCCAACCACCTAAACTCTTTTTATTTACTTCTTTTGTAACAACACCAAAATCATCAATATACTAGGATGTTGTTATAAGATTTATTTGAGCTACACTCTCACACAACTACATCAAATGGTTAAAGAACATACGGTTTCCGTGGATGGTGAAATTCTGCCTCCCGAAACGATGATTGTTCAATACTCATTTAACACCTTCAAAGGTGGCCATTATGATGTCACTATTTTTATATATGATATATAATATGTTTATGTTTTCCTTAAGCTTCTGTTTTTTTTCATTTTGGGCATACCTTTATGGTTTCCATTATGGGTAAACACGATATCTTCATTTTAGGAAGTGCGGACTACCGCCCCCTAAAAGTGATTTGATTCGTTAGTACCATATGTGGGATGTGTAAAGGATAAAGTTAATGATATTATATATGTTATTATACTGGAATTATAATATACTCTTATATAATTATGATTCCATTCCAGAAAATATGAAATAGAAATGGAAGTAGCGTTCATGCGTACGTACGGCTTACCGTCTCCATGAACGGTGCATTTCATTTCTTACCTCTAAATGTGATGTAATATTATAAATGAATGTATGTACTGGATATATATGAAATATATGATATCTACATCATGAATACCATTCTGGATATAATGAACCTTTGACCAAATTAACAACATGTAATGTAAGAAGTCTATTTTTGACTTAAGAACCAAATACTGACAAAATGAACATTATTAACTTAACTGATTACATGATGTTCAAAACATGGTATAAAAGGAATAATGAACTTGAAAAAGATTCATAAGAAAGTAGAGATTAACTCAAGTTTATTATTCAGGAGATTAAATAACGGTCGGGTCAAGTCGGATACGAGGTATGGGACTTCGTCTCAATCTCCTTTCGTTGAGGCATATTTTATTTTATACACAACATTCTTTTATACGGTGTATAAACCCCTTTGACTTTTACGTTTATTCAAAAGGAATCTTTTTTATATGAAGTGTTTACTAAACGACAAAAGGGAATGTTTTTGTCGTACGTATGCGGCGACAACGACTTCTCCGCCATCGTGACCGTTATTTGAGTTTCGGCTTCCTCTACAAGCCATACCTTCTTTTTAAAAGAAAAATAAATACCATGTTTTGCTTTTCTTTTATTCTGGTATTGAAAATGGTTTTCATAATGTTTTTATATCAATGTGTTGTATTGATATCTCGTGATTGAAATGTGGAAATTTTATGTTTCATTTATGCATGTTTTATGTGATATGATTATGTTATGGTTCTTGGGCATTATTATGAAGACGGGTGGTTCCGTGATAAACTAAGGGCGGGTGAGCCCGTTATAGCTCTCCAATGCATTGGGTAACGCGAAGGAGTGAAACGTTAAGGTTTCTCCGAAGATATTTTAGGGAATATACTGTGATGGGTATTCCAAACGTAACCAAGAGGGTTACTCCCTACGTAAGAATGTTATGAATGCCTCAAGTTACCTTTATGTCTTATGATTTCTATGATTTATTCATGATTTTATGAGGTATGTAAAAGTGCCTATGTTTTATGGGTAAAGTATGATTTCATTCTTATGTATATATGAACTCATGTTTCCTTTCCATGTTTTTTTTATAACCCATACTGAGTTTTTATGCTCATCCCAAGTTTTTGAAATGTTTTTCACAGGTCAAGGGAAAGGTACATGATAAGATTATAGAGTCAAGGATGTGTCAAGAAATAATCCATGTTTTATTTTAAATGTGTTTCCATTGATGGGAATGAAGAATACTATCTTTATGTGACCACTTTGTTTATATGTGGAATGTAATGCAAGTTTTATGATCTAATTCTCTAAAACTCTAAACCCGAAAAGATACTCAATGTGAAATCTTGTAATAACTCAAGATTAAGTAAGGTTTAAGGTTGGGGCCTTATAGTTGGTATCAAAGATCGGTTTAGATAACATTAGGAGTTAGAATTCTATTAAATGATTATTATTATTTTTTTAAATGGTATAGAATTTAAAGATTACCATGTTGCTTCATCTAAGACATGTTTTTTCAGAATGGTTTTCCGTAGAGGAAACAGGGAAGCAGTGCTAGGAAGGAATACAGAAGGAAATAACCTTCCGAATCAGCATCCAGAAATGGTCGGAATTGGAACTGAACAGTTTGTTGCAGTAATGGCGCAGTTGACTCAAGCGATAAATGGTGGTGGTATCCATGCACGAGATCAGCCAGAACAACCGTAGAGGAACATGTCAGTGGTGGAACATTTCATGAGGCAACATCCCCCATCATTCAGAGGATCATCTGACCCTGTGCTAGCTGAAGGGTGGATTAAAGCACTGGAGAAGATTTTTGATGTCATGGGGTGTTCAGAC
This sequence comes from Viscum album, assembly GCA_963277665.1. Classification (NCBI taxonomy): domain Eukaryota; kingdom Viridiplantae; phylum Streptophyta; class Magnoliopsida; order Santalales; family Viscaceae; genus Viscum; species Viscum album. The sequence continues at coordinate 2,009,279,065 of OY728121.1, read as the reverse complement.
AATCAAAAGGTTAGTCTTGTTATTTACCGTTTGGAGGGTGAAGAAGATCAGTGGTGGTTTACGGTTAAAAATATCAGGGACGCCGATGAGATTGATGCTCTTGACTGGGATGAATTCAAAGGTATGTTTCTTGAGAAGTATTTTCCTAAGGCTGTTCGACTTAGGATGGAAAAGTAATTCTTGGAATTGAGGCAAGAGGAAGACTCAGTGGCTGCCTATGAAGAAAGGTTCACTCGATTGGCAAGGTATGCTCCAAATTTTATCCGGGACCTTGATAGTAAAATCAATCGTTTTTACTCAGGATTAAAGCCAAAGTATCGAAGGGAATTAGCTTCTCGTGAGTTTAAAAGTTATGAAAATCTTGTTCGATGTGCTGAGAAGGTGGAAATGGAGTTTTCCGATGACCAAGTGTTCTATAAAAACCAGCAGAAGAAGAGACCGAGGTGGCAGGAGAAAGGTAAGAATTCTTCAAAAAAGTCTGATGGTAAGAGAACTAAGTTTCCAGTTTGTGATAAATGTGGAAAAAGGCATGCTGGGGAATGTCTTCTGAATTCTGGAAAGTGCTACCGATGTGGTAAGATGGGACATAAGGCTCGTGATTGCACTGAAAAGGATCAAGCTGAAGGTAAGAACAAATTTGATTTACAGTTAGTGAAGTGTTATAAGTGCAATGAGATGGGTCACTATGAAAACGAGTGTCCGACAAGGAGCTTGAGTGATGGGAAGAAGTTAGACAACAAGCAGAAAGGGGTGGTGAAATCCTTTGCAACTAATTCAGCAGATGTCGGGCCATCAAATGAAGTTGTATCAGGTACTTTGTTTGTCTTTTCAGATTATGCCAGTGTGTTGTTTGATTCGGGGTCTACACATTCTTTCATCTCTGAAACCTTTTCTAGTAAAATGGGAATACCATCTCAAGAAATGACTCCTGAACTTTTGGTAAAAACACCTGGGGGAAGTGTCGAGGCAAAAAGAATTTATAAGAATCATCCTATCCTTATCTGTGGAAAGAACCTACTTGCAAACCTTATTGTTCTACCTCTAGTAGAGTTTGATGTTATCCTGGGTATGGATTGGCTCTCTATTTACCATGTTAAGATTGACTGTAGAGCTAAAGAAGTTTCTTTTCAGAAAGACTTTCAATTTGTTTACAAGAATGAACCCTTACTTTTGATAACATATCAAGAGGCCGAGAAACTTGTAAAAGATGGAAATGAATGTTACCTTTCACACATCGTTGAAAATAAAGGAACTGTTCAGATTAATGATGTGCCAGTGGTAAATGAGTATCCTGATGTTTTTCCTGATGAGTTGCCTGGAATAATACCAGATCGGGAAGTTGAGTTTACTGTTGACTTAGTTCCTGATGCTAAGCCAATTTCAAAACCCCCTTATCGAATGGCACAAATTGAACTTTTAGAGTTGAAGGAGAAATTGAAAGATTTATTAGAGAAAGGTTTCATTAGACCTAGCACATCACCATGGGGTTCTCCTGTTTTATTTGCTAAAAAGAAATATGGTTCTATGAGACTTTGCATTGATTATAGAGCCTTGAATAATATCACTGTTAAGAACAAATATCATTTGCCTCATATCGATGATTTGTTTGATCAGCTCCAGGGAGCTCAGTTTTTTTCAAAGATTGACTTGAGATCGGGGTACCATCAGCTGAAGGTAAAGGAGGCAGATATTCCGAAGACCGCGTTCCGTACGAGATATGGCCATTATGAATTTGTAGTAATGCCTTTTGGGCTAACCAATGCACCTGCTGTATTCATGGACTTAATGAATAGAGTTTTCCATGAGTTCTTGGATAAGTTTGTGGTGGTTTTCATTGATGATATTTTGGTTTTTTCTAAAAGTAAACAGGAACATGAAAAACATTTAAGGGTTATCTTGCAAACCTTAAAAGAAAAGAAACTGTATGGGAAATTCAGCAAGTGTGAGTTTTGGTTGCAACAAATTTCTTTCCTTGGTCACATTGTTTCTAAAGATGGAATAACTGTTGATCCTGAAAAAACAAAAGTTGTGGAAGAATGGCCAATACCCACAAATGTAACCGAGATTCGTAGCTTCCTTGGTTTGGCGGGCTATTACCGAAGGTTTGTTAGAAATTTTTCATGGTTATCTAGTCCAATGACTAAGCTAACTTGGAAGGGTGTTAAGTTTATCTGGACAAAAGAATGTGATGATTGTTTTCAGTAATTGAAAAGGAGATTGGTGAATGCTCCAGTTTTGGCACTACCTTCCAGGAATGGTGAGTTTGTTATATATAGTGATGCTTCATTGAAAGGACTTGGTTGCGTCCTAATGCAGAATGATCAGGTAATTGCTTATGCTTCACGATAGTTGAAAACTCATGAGGTAAATTACCCTACACATGATTTGGAATTAGCTGCTGTTGTTTTTGCTTTAAAAATTTGGAGGCATCATTTGTATGGAGTAAAGTGTGAAATATATACTGATCACAAAAGTTTAAAGTATATATTCACTCAGAAAGAGTTAAACATGAGACAAAGGAGATGGCTGGAATTAATCAAGGATTATGATTGTACAATTCATTACCATCCGAGAAAATCAAATAAAGTGGATGATGCTTTGAGTCGAAAAAGTAATGCTTCATTAACAATGTTGTGTTTGGAACGTGATCCTTTGGTAAAGGATTTGATGAACTTTGGCATAGAATTTGTTGGTGCAGGAAGTCCTTCTGTTTTGTTTCAGGTATCAGTGAGATCATCTCTATCAGATAGAATCAAGCAAGCACAGAAGCAAGATAGTGAGTTGCAGAAAAAGGTAGAGCTGGTTCAGAAAGGTAAGTTGCCTGAATTCAACGTTGATAGTGATTGTGTTTTGAGATTTGGGAAGAGATTGTGTGTGCCTTTTGATTCAAAGTTGAAGAGAGAGTTGTTATGTGAAACTCATAGTTCCCCGTTTTCAGTTCATCCGGGCAGTACTAAGATGTATAGAGATCTGCGGGAGTATTACTGGTGGGATGGAATGAGAAGGGACATTGCTGATTTTACTGTGAAGTGTTTGACTTGTCAGCAGGTTAAAGCAGAGCGGAAGTTACCGAAAGGGATGCTTCAGCCTTTACCGGTGCCAGAGTGGAAATGGGAGAATATATCCATGGACTTTGTTGTTGGATTACCGAAGACATCTCGAGGTAATAATGAAATCTGGGTTATTGTTGATCGCTTGACCAAATCTGCTCATTTCCTTGCTATACGAGATACTTTCTCTCTTGATCAACTTTCATGTTTGTATCTTAAAGAGATAGTCAGGTTACATGGAGTTCCTCTCTCCATTGTATCGGATCGTGATCCCAGGTTTACTTCTAACTTTTGGAAAGGCCTTCAGAAGTCGTTGGGTACTGAATTAAATTTTATTACAGCTTTTCATCCTCAATCAGATGGGCAGTCAGGACGAACAATTCAGACATTGGAGGATATGCTACGAGCTTGTTCTATGGATTATCAGGTAAGTTGGGACCAACATCTTTCTTTGGTTGAGTTTTCATATAATAACAGTTTTCATTCCAGTATACAGATGGCACCATTTCAGGAATTATATGGGAAGCGGTGTCGAACTCCAGCTTTCTGGGATGAAGTGGGTGAAAGGAAGTTGATGGGACCAGAATTGGTAGAAGAGATGGCAGAAAAAGTTCAGCTGATTCAGAAACACATGAGAACAGCTCAGAGCAGGCAGAAGAGCTATGCGGATAACCGGAGGAAGGATCTATCTTTCGAGGTTGGTGATCATGTTTTTCTCAAGGTTTCTCCTTGGAAAAGTGTGATGAGATTTGGTAAGAAAGGAAAGTTGAGTCCAAGGTTCATTGGACCATACGAAATTCTGGAAAGAGTTGGATCAGTTGCATACCGAGTGGCTTTACCTCCGAGTTTATCTCAGGTACATAATGTTTTTCACGTTTCGATGTTGAGAAAGTATATGTCAGATCCATCTCATGTTTTGAGTCCAGAGGTAGTTCAGCTGGAAGAGAACCTATCTTATGAGGAACAACCGGTCCAGATTCTTGACCACAGGGAGCAAGTATTACGGAATAAGGTGATTAAGAAGGTAAAGGTTTTGTGGAAAAACCACATGATTGAAGAGGCAACATGGGAATCTGAAAATGCAATGAGGGATAAGTACCCACATTTATTCGATAAGTAAATAAATTGCGGGGACGCAATTTTCTAAAGGGGGGAAGGATGTAACATCCCAAGTAAGTAATGAATAATAGATATTTTTATCTATGTCTATTAATGATTAAGATAGTGTTATAGCGGCTTAAAATGAAAATAAATACAATCTTATGCATGGAATACACTAATATTCTTAAAAGATTATTTTACTGCCTTTTGATGGCAAACCATTTTTGAATCTATATTTTGACAATTTTATAAACTATGTTTGTCAAAATAAACTTATTCTTTATGATTGGGACATCAAAATTTACCTTGTGTGAATTTTTGGTATTTTTCTGACAACGTTCATTTTTTAATGAATAGTGAAAAATACTGCATTTTACATCAAAAATACTTTTTAATCTAATTTATTTATATGATTATATTATGTTTTAAATTGGTTTTGAAGTGAAATTAGAATATATTTTTACCATTTTATCCAATGGTGGTCATTGTAATCAATTTCACTTTGAAATTAGACTTAAACTGGTGCCAATCTTTTGATACTTATTGTTTTGTAAAAACACGCTATTTGCTCTGGCAGCGGGAATTAATTATTAAATTAATTAATGTGACTTATATGATTTGAATTTTGTAAAATATACTTCATTTTTGAATTCAGAATATCAAATATAGCTTACGGTGAATTTTTGGTAATTTTCTGAAAAACTTCAATTTTTGATGAATAGTGAAACCACTAAGTGGTAATCAAGCAAACTGATTTTTCAGTTAAATTAAAGTTTACCACTAATGTGTATTGAATTTTGAAAATCCGACATACATGGTTGTCATTAAGATGTAAAATGTGGTTCAATGAGATTATAATAATTTTTTGGTGAATAGTAACTTATTAAGTTTTTAATCGCGATTAGTGATAATTAGTGTAGTTTAAGGTATAAATAATGCTTTAATAATATGAAATGACCTAGACACATGTCCCAACCTCATTGGTTGTGTCATGGCCGACCATGACATGCCATGGGTCAACTTAGGGACCCCATGGATCCACTTTTGTTGGGAAATGACATAAATTACTTTTTATTTAATGTTAAAGTGAAAATGACACAAACATAATATGTTTTACAAAAGCAATTTTTAAGTGGGGTTATACAAGTACAAATTTTGATTATAAATAGTAATTGGAAATATAAAAATATTTCCTACATCATAGTATTTTTTTTATGATTTTTAGACATTAAATAAATTAAATTATTTATGACATAATATTGATGCAGCGATGACATCATTATTTGACGATTTAAATAAAATGGAAAGATAATATAAAATCTATGAACTACACATGTCCAAAACCAATTGGATGAGTGGATTTCGAACCCTTATCACCTTATCCACGAATTATATCAATGTGGGACCTTTTGAAACCGAAACACATTTTCAAATAAAGTAATATTTCTTTACTTTCCAAAAGTGCCCCTCCTCTCCTCTTATAAAAGGCCCCCACCTCTACCTCATTTCACACACTCTTCAAGAATTTGGCTCGGCCAACCCCTGCCCATTTTCTCTCTCTAAATCCCTCTCCTCCTCCTAGAGGATTCCCTTTGGGCAGAAGCCTTTCAAAGGAAGCCTTTAGGCTCAAATCAAAAGGAGTTACACTTTTTAAGGTAATTCATTCTCTCATGTTCATTTGTTTTATTTTTCTTCTCCAACCACCTAAACTCTTTTTATTTACTTATTTTGTAACAACACCAGTATCTTCAATATAATAGGATGTTGTTATAAGATTTATTTGAGCTACACTCTCACACAACTACATCAAATGGTTAAAGAACATACGGTTTCCGTGGATGGCGAAATTCTGCCTCCCGAAACGATGATTGTTCAATACTCATTTAACACCTTCAAAGGTGGCCATTATGATGTCACTATTTTTATATATGATATATAATATGTTTATGTTTTCCTTAAGCTTCTGTTTTTTTTTCATTTTGGCCATACATTTATGGTTTCCATTATGGGTAAACACGATATCTTCATTTTAGGAAGTACGGACTACCGCCCCCTAAAAGTGATTTGATTCGTTAGTACCATATGTGGGATTTGTAAAGGATAAAGTTAATGATATTATATATGTTATTATACTGGAATTATAATATACTCTTATATCATTATGATTCCATTCCATAAAATATGAAATAGAAATGGAAGTAGCGTTCAAGCGTACGTACGGCTTACCGTCTCCATGAACGGTGCATTTCATTTCTTACCTCTAAATGTGATGTAATATTATAAATGAATGTATGTACTGGATATATATGACATATATGATATCTACATCATGAATACCATTCTGGATATAATGAACCTTTGACCAAATTAACAACATGTAATATAAGAAGTCTATTTTTGACTTAAGAACCAAATACCGACAAAATGAACATTATTAACTTAACTGATTACATGATGTTCATAACATGGTATAAAAGGAATAATGAACTTGAAAAAGATTCATAAGAAAGTAGAGATTAACTCAAGTTTATTATTCAGGAGATTAAAGAACGGTCGGGTCAAGTCGGATACGAGGTATGGGACTTCGTCTCAATCTCCTTTCGTTGAGGCATATTTTATTTTATACACAACATTCTTTTATATGGTGTATAAACCCCTTTGACTTTTACGTTTATTCAAAAGGAATATTTTTTATATGAAGCGTTTACTAAACGACAAAAGGGAATGTTTTTGTCGTACGTATGCGGCGACAACGACTTCTCCGCCGTCGTGACCGTTATTTGAGTTTCGGCTTCCTCTACAAGCCATACCTTCTTTTTAAAAGAAAAATAAATACCATGTTTTTCTTTTCTTTTATTTTGGTATTGAAAATGGTTTTCATAATGTTTTTATATCAATGTGTTGTATTGATATCTCGTGATTGAAATGTGGAAATTTTATGTTTCCTTTATGCATGTTTTATGTGATATGATTATGTTATGGTTCTTGGGCATTATTATGAAGACGGGTGGTTCCGTGATAAACTAAGGGCGGGGGAGCCCGTTATAGCTCTCCAATGCATTGGGTAACGCGAAGGAGTGAAACGTTAAGGTTTCTTCGAAGAGATTTTAGGGAATATACTGTGATGGGTATTCCAAACGTAACCAAGAGGGTTACTCCCTACGTAAGAATGTTATGAATGCCTCAAGTTACCTTTATGTCTTATGATTTCTATGATTTATTCATGATTTTATGAGGTATGTTAAAGTGCCTATGTTTTATGGGTAAAGTATGATTTCATTCTTATGTATATATGAACTCATGTTTCCTTTCCATGTTTTTTTTATAACCCATACTGAGTTTTTATGCTCATCCCATGTTTTTGAAATGTTTTTCACAGGTCAAGGGAAAGGTACATGATAAGATGATAGAGTCAAGGATGTGTCAAGAAATAATTCATGTTTTATTTTAAATGTGTTTCCATTTATGGGAATGAAGAATACTATCTTTATGTGACCACTTTGTTTATATGTGGAATGTAATGCAAGTTTTATGATCTAATTCTCTAAAACTCTAAACCCGAAAAGATCCTCAATGTGAAATCTTGTAATAACTCAAGATTAAGTAAGGTTTAAGGCTGGGGCCTTATAAAAACCCCTTGGATGAGGTGTGTTGTCTTCAAAATTGAAAAGTTGTAATTTGTGTTTATTACATGCTTGACCTTATTTCCATGGTTTTTATTCAATGATTTTATACCATGGTTTATTATATTTCATGTTTGAGAGATGGAATTTTTTTATTTTATAAAATGGAACTTTTCCCCCTTTGATAAATGTATAATTTAAACGAAGAACCCCCTAAGTGCTTGATATGCTTTGTAAATGGGATTACCCATGTGGGTAATATCCCATTTGACCATAGAACCTCAAAAGTTCTTATTTTCATCTTATAAAGTTAATTTTTTTATTTTTCTTAACTAAATGGAATGTTTCAACTAAATAACTTTCTCATGATATGTTTCTTCTCTTTGGTTGTTTAGAATATTATGTCTTGATTTTTTTGAATAGTATTCTTCATGATTGTTTTCATGCCTTAAATGATTTTAATATGCTAAATATAATGTAACAGTTTTATTTTCCACGTTGTTACTACATACTTAATTTGAATCATTATGAATAGAATGCCAATGATTATAATGGGTTATTTAAAAGCAAAGCATGAGAGGTATTGTTGAAGGGCTTGTATTATAAATATGATAATGCCTTTATATATGATTAATAAATAATTTTCATGAGAGGGTTTTCTTCATGACATATATTAAATGATATTACATAATAGAGGATGTGAAACGATAGTAAGGGTTCTATTGATCCTGGCACATAATGCTCCCTTACATCTTGTGTTGAGCATGGTTACTCACACCAGTGATACTATATGGGCATTGGAGTTTATGTTCCAGGTTCCATGATTATATTTTTTCTATGGTGTGCACACTCACTATCTAGAGTGTGGGGAATGAAACCCCCCCCCCCCAATCTATAGTAATTTAATGAATATACACTATTCATGAGCTTATAGGTTCATTTAGACTTTTTATGGATGTATGAGTTATGGCTCGGTCCAGCCAGTAACTAGTATTCTAGGTATATGGTCATCAGGCATCCTCACACACTTGGTTTATATATGTAGATGAAATATATAACCAAACAATATATATAATTATTACTGTATATAGTTTTACTAGTCAAACATCTTATTCCGGTTATGAGCTGAATTAAGTATAGTCACCATGTATCCTTTCAGATCCTGGGTGAGTTTTGTGTATTTATTTAGCTTTGTTAATCTTTTTGCGTATACCACCAAATTTCATTACATTATATATCATGGACTAGTTACATTACTTTATTTTTGGTAACCTACTGAGATTATTCTCTCATACCTTGCTCGAACCACCATTGTACTGGGGTACCCAGGTAGACATTATATTTGCAATACCATGGCTATTTTTTTGAGTTGTTTAGATAGTACCTAGAAGTTAGGAGCACAGAACTGAGATGCAACATAGGATGATCATGGAGATCTCTCATGGGGATTTAATGTTCTTTTCATTTCTTTTTTATATTGTATCTTGTATAATGAAATATTTTTGTTGTTTTTGATGTGTATAATCAATAGGACATGAATGCATCACTTGTATATTACAGTTTTCTAGCATTTATATTCATTTTTTTATAATATTACTCTACTGGTTTTTTTCATTTTTTTACTAATTTATCTTATGTATTTTTTTCAAATTGATTGTACCACTTTGATACTCTGATTAGAGGAGATAGTCTCCCTATTATCACCTCCTAAGACCTTCACTGCTAGTTGGAAGCCTCTGGTGTATGGGGAGATGTATTTGAGGCCATGTGACCCACTAGTCCGGCTACCATAATAATGGTCATTCATTTTGGGATTTTACATGATATGATGAATATAAAGAGTCATATTGCTTCATGAAGTCGGTAGTCTACATGTACACAAATGATGTTATCATCTTTTGATGGGTAAAAAGGTATGAAATAAAAACAATATATAACATTATTATAAAAATGAGTATTTATAGTTAATTAATTTATATCACATATATTCCTAAAATTTAACCTTATAATGTTCTATTTATAGAGTTTGTGAAAATGAATTACATCACTTTACGAGGCGTACTACACAGTACACACGAGTGTCGTTATAATGTTTCCTGTGTAATGGAAATTAAAAAAATAGTATATGTGATATAAGAAATTAAAAGGTATAATTATGTTATAAATATCATATATATAATTTATATTCATCACCATACCCAACCATGATATGTGGTAATGAAAAAACGAATGACATCAGTTCGCAATGCATAGTCCACCCTACACATGAATAATGATATCATAAACCATTTTATAAAAGTGAGGATGGTTTTTGATCATTCACATAACATAAAAGAATATTATTTTATGTAATACACTGATTTTGTTCTATAATATTAGTTTTAGAATTATTTAATTAGGATGTGGAAGAAATAAATTAAAAATTCTCACTGAAGAATGTTGTTTCTTCTTTAGGTAACCTCCTTATGTTTTCACAAAAATCCAACCTAGGATGGATTTATACTAAAAATAAGAATTATTGAATAATAGGAGGTAATTTGTAATTTCATATGGTAGGTCTTGATATAACCAAAATGGTTTCATGTTTTTAAGAGGTTAGAAGATGGGGTAAACATTTATATGTGAGGTGAGTGGAATACTTGTAATTTTTATAAATAAAAAGGGGTATGCAAATTTTTCTAATTTCAAAAGGCTCAAAAATGGTGTATTCTCGATCCTTATACATGATAGCTTCAAAATATTTCCACAAAATATATTTTATAATTTTTTTTCATTTTAACTATTATATTTTTGGTTTAACCCCCCCTCCCCCCCCTTGGTAGACACATTTTTACCTAAACCGTGGTAATAATTGTTTCTATTTTAACTATTAATTTTTGTTAAAAATTATGTAGAAATTAATAGATAATGTAAATTATTCTATATCCAAAAATTTAATCCATTTTTCAAAATAAAATTCATATATGTGGTAAAATTTAATTTCAAATTAATTTTGCAGATCGACAAGAAAGTGGGTTTTCAATGTGAAAATGTTCGAAAATTTATAAATTTTTCATATAAAATATCATTATAAATAAATCTTCTAGTGACCTAAATTGGATTAATAAATATATAATTGAAATAATTTTTATTTTAAAAAAGTGAAATATAATTTATCATTATAAATTATTTAAACAAAAAGGTAATTTTTAATTAAAATTCTGTATTTTTCACTATTCATCAAAAAAATTATTCTTTTTAGAAAATCTCAAAAAATTCACCCTATAATATTTCTGAAATTATTATTTATAAAATAAATTTTATTTTTTCAAATAATGTGTATAAATGTTTAAAAAATATTTTTAAAAAAATTGTAAAAGGCGACAAAACTTTTTCTTAGAAAAATACAGTTTTTATGCATAAAATTCAATTTATTCATATCTCTTGTCTATAAAATACAAAATATGAATTTTAAAAATTTTATTGATTATATAATATATAAATTTCATTAAAATCATTCACTAAAAGATATTTGTTTAATTTATAAGGTAAAATAATTTTTTTTCATAAGAATTGTTTTCAGAAAAATATTTTATTTATTTTCATTTTAAATTAAATGGTCACCGATGAATTAATTTTATATACAGATGTAATCTATATGTTTACATAAATTAGTAATTCCTATTCATACACACTATTGAATTGCATCATTATAATATTTTAATATAATTTCAGGTTTCCTTTAAACTCAGGGTTGCATGTAACATATGGTTAAATAAGTGTTATATGTAACAAAAAATTTTGAAAATATTAAATTCATTTTAAAAAATATATTTTAAAAAATCTAGGGTTTTTTCCTTCTACCCTAACCCCACCCCACCCCCCACCCACCCTTAAAATAAAATTAACCCTTAAAATAATATCTTGATAATGAAAGGATTATCATTTGAAAATTCTTTCATAGAATCCCACATTGTACAAATGAATAATAAAAATTTTATTAAATAGGGAAATTTGGAAACATAAAGGTCACCTAAAGTGACTCATAACTAGTTTTCCACATAAATTAATATAGGTGGGAAGTTAAAACATGGACATATAAGAGAAAATAAACACCCAAATACTTTTGGAGAGTGATATAAAACATGGTCAGGAGAAAGTTAATGACCACAAATATATACAACAAAGAGGCATGAAAAAGGTCACTAGTATCATAAAAAATGATAATTTAATGACAAAATTTTATTTCAGGACCCTATTAATAATGTACAGGAATTAATTTTCTATCTCATCTTATAATATAAGAAAATTAACTTACTTGATGATTTTTTATTTCATAGACACGATTTCATCCTTTGGTCATGCCTTCATCAATTTCTACATCATTTATTACTCTATGAGATGGATTATTCATGTCTAAAAAACTATATAATATCCATAAAAGGATGATAATTATTTCCATCTATATATAGTTCAAAAATGTTAACACTAGTTATCCAATATGGATAAATCATCATATATTTAATTAATATGTTAAACTCAAAAATATCATCCAACCTTCCTGTTAAACCATTCTATAAATGGCTAGACTTAAAACCCTTAAAAATTCAAAATTTATAAATAAAGTCCCTTAATTTCCCAAAAACAACTTAAAATTAATCTCCCATATAACTTAATGTGGCTCTTGATTATCATATACTAAATATGTGAATTCATTCATCGTTTATTCTCTTTAAACATGGTAATAACTTGAATTATCCAAAAACCTTATTGAAAACATACAATCTTCCTCATTCCTTACATAAAACATAAATTATATGATAAATTCCTTAAATCCAAAAATGTTGTAAACTCTACCAATGATAACATAAACCACTTTTCTAACAAATCATTAATCATTTCTATAGACATTAATATTATCCAATTTAATTTATCCATATCAATCATCTCTTTATCGCAACATCATTATCTCTACATAAAGAACATATTAAGGGTTATCATTCCCTTAATCATGTATTTTTTTAAGAATATCACATTTTCATTAAATAAACTTTCTGGTTTATCAGTTCCATTCAAAATATTATTAAAAATATATAATTAAAAAATTATTTAAACAACCCATATATATATTATGTTTAATATAACGTATTTATAAAATTCCAATACATAAACACTTCAATTATTCCACCTCATACTTAAGATATTAATTATGCCTCATAATCTTATCCCATAATACCTCATTCATTTCATATTTCATTCATAGTCTATTTTTCATCATCAATATAAATATTACTCGTACAACATTTTGGATTCTCTGCATAATAATTCCCCATAGGACATCGATTTACATTATGCCCGTACTTTCCACATTTAAAAAAATAATCCTTTGATAATACTTTAGGGAGACCAATATCACTATCCATTATGTTAACTAAACCTTTCACTTTTCCTTTATAGTTAAATTCTACTTTTCCTCCTTTTTCACTCCCAAAACACATTCTTAGTCCTATAATACATTCTCATATGATATTATTCCCACAATATCTACATATAAGAAACTAAATCTTCTTTCCTCCATACTCGCCACTACTTTAACTCTCAGTGAACTATATCATTCTATTATTTGGTGAGTTTTATATTTTTTAATGTGTGTGTTCTTAATCATGTTCTGTGATAACTGATTACAAATAATCATAATATCCTTCACTCTAATAATCGCCCCATTTTGATGCTCATCGGTAAATATTTTGTCATGTTCAATGTTAACCTAGTTCATTCTAGTTCCGACCATTTACTAAAACCAAATATCATTGCATGATCAATAATAATAATATTAGAGAACTATATAATCCTAAAATAATCACTTATAGTATTTCTAAATCATGAAAACTAATTTTCAATCTATAAAACATTAGGTTTAACCTAGGTTATTCATATTCATCATCTATTTAAATCCTTATAAATTTTTTTAAGGAGTTTGTGAATTTCCAAATCATATCCCCTGAGAGTGTCAAACCAGGTGTGCAACAAGGCCCATTTTCATGCACCAGATTATGATTAGGTCAATATAAATGCATCCTTCAAGATTTTATACCCCTAGGTTCATTTGTTCCAAAGCCATATCAACTTTTATTATCCTAATAGGGATGTAATTTCTTGGAAACCAGTAGCTTTATCCTTTTCCAAAATTTGAATACATTTTCCTATATTTTGACTCGTCCTTAGAATTATAGATTGATGTATCCCTGGAAATATCCTAAAAATATACCTAGATATATAGATTATTATTTCATATCCTAGTTTCCAAAGGTTAACTATACCATTCCTCTAATACCTGTAATAGTGACCAAGGCTTCTCATACTTATCCTGAATGCCCGAAGGCCTTTATTTTTTTTTATTTTTTGATAATTCCATTTTTAATTGGAATTAGGGGGAACCATACATGCCCTATAATATCAATGAACTTTATTCAATACATGGATTTTCATGTCTCAGAGACAAGACACCCAATAGAAATCACTACCCTAGATGATTAATTTTTTTCACCAAAGCGTTTGACCTGCAATGTTCCGCAATAAGAATACTCATGTGAGAATACATGGGTCCTGGAAACAATGGAAAATACATACCCTCTCATTTATCCAATATGAGTGCATTTATATTGGTTGAATCCTCCTCTATCCTCATTTGGGATTTCATCTGGGTATCTGATCCTCTTTACCCCCACTTTTCTTCACTCTTCTATCGCATCTATCATCATGATCCTTTTCGTAAACATCACTGAATGACCATCTATAATGCTATTCCTTGTGAAAAATCACCTCCATATCACCCTCTCACTATCGTTGAATCCTCCTCCCTTAAATCTATCATTGTCCAATCATCCATTATGCACCATCTTTACCATTATCTGCACCATCATGGACTATGGATGTCACACCCTTATTGGTCAACCACTGTCACCAAAGTAATACCTTCACCTTCATTATACACATCACTAGAAAATAAGACATGTTGCATTCACATCGATGGAAAATGCTCCACTAAGGACCCGTTTTCAACTTTCTCCCCTCCAATATGAATTATCACCATAGGATCATACAGCGCCAACACACTACCCAACATGGCTACAAATTCACCTACCCTACATAATTAGGATTTCTCTAGGACTTGACCATCTAACTTGATGCAGGATGATGGTGTTTCTTACCACTATGATGAACCCAAACTTTTGTAATCTCATACATTGATATTAAATATTTTAGATGAATATTCAACAAATTACACAAACATGCGTCTAAGGACCATAATAATTTAGTGTCAGTAGATACTAGGAACAGAATCTTCTAATTTGGTGAAATAACTTCAATATTTCCCTAAAATTTATTCCCCATTAGTACACTTAAAAAACAATCCCAACCTAAAAACTTTATTCATAACTGAGGAAAGTAAACATAATAAAGAGTGAACACAAATTCTCCGAAAGGGTAAACAAAAGAGATATATAATAATAACATGAAAATATGGGAATGAGAACAAGTGAAAACAGTTAAAAATCATACCCTATATATCAAATATCTAATTTAATCCATGGAATAAAGATTGTAAGTTCATAAGACATGAATCATAAGGGAATAAATGAACATGATCTAAGAGAGAATAACATTCGTAGAAGACATGATATTTTGGAATACACATAATCATATAAAATCATTTCCATAGTTTTCAAGGATTACAACCAAGGATATCATAATGGAATGGGTTCACTTCTCTAGCTATCATAGTAGTCAAGGTTCACTCCCAAGGTCATAATAGTAGAAAAAGTCATTTACCAAATCAGGTTCACTCCCCATTCTAGTCCTATATATATCATTATATATAAATCATTACCCAATGCATTGGAGGGTGATATAGGTCCGATCGATCACATAATGAAAATAAAAAATATGTGTAATCTAAGATCATAAAAAATTCGTCATATCATAAACCATGAAATGAAATGGTTTTGATGAACATTTTTTCATATCATTACCTATGGAAAAGTGACATGTTTCATAATCATTTCATCATTACGTAACCCATAGAAAAAATAAATGGTTATAATAATCATTTTACCTTGGTATATACTATAAGTGAGAAATGGTTTTCATAAACATTATATAATTATAAACCATTAAAAGTAAAAAATAAGAAAGGTATCTTTTGTTCATATCCCCATTAAAGCATAAATTATATGAAATGTTTTTATCATAGAGGGGGAATGATTTTGAAAGATAAATCGCTTGGAAAATTTCTCAAGGAAGATAATTTTTCTTAGAAAACAACTTTTTAAAAGTAAATAATAAAAAATATTTTGGAAATAATTTTCATAGAAAATAATCTCGAAATATTATAATGGAATCTTTAAAAATCATTTAAAACATTTATTAAGGAAAAAAATTTACACTTAAAAAACAAAGTTAAACCCAAAAAAATGAAAATACTTTTATTTGAAAAAATCATAGAAAAAGTATTAAAATATTTTTCAAAGAAAATAATTTTCCTGATGGTGGGAAAAACATTTCAGGTTGTATATGTTAAAACAAAGATTCATTTCATATTTTCGATAAAATATAAATGGTAATTTTTTGGAAAATGACATAATGATTCCTTTCAAAATATTTTGTAAAAATTAAAAAATGGGTAAAAATGTATAAAATAAATAATTTTAAGAATCTTAAAAAAATAAAATATTTTTAGAAAACATGGATTTGGGAGAAAATGGTTTTTATTCGGAGAGAGAAATAAAGATTATTTTTTCAAAAATCATAATTTTAAACTGTTGAGTATATTAAAAGATAGAAATGAAGGAAAAACACATATTATCATGGCATAAATAGATGAAAATAAAATTCATGAGATTATTTTGAGATATATCATAATATTACACCATTATAACCATAATCATAAACAATCCTGATAAACAACAAGATTGAAACATAAAAATCCTACCTTCATGGTAACATCGAATAGTAAGAACCATGAAATAATAACATTAAAAACATAATATGTCAAGATATTAAGTAAATTACTTATATTTAATTTCAATTTTGATTTATATACACCTCATAAATTAATATGGTATCATAAAATAACATATGTTTCAAAAAAGAAAAATTGATACAAAAATCCATTCACTTTTTGGTAACTTTTGAACTGTGAACCCTATAAAAGTGAGATCATAAAATGGATATGTAAATACCAATAATTATTAGGTAAATAATATGAAACTAAATTCATATTCATTCTATAAACCACTAAAATGAAATAGGTGGTGAATATGACATGTGTCTCACATATGTAAAAAGTAAAATGGAAATACCTTACCGCATTAGTAAAATTTTAAAGTATAATCCACGATAACGAATAATAAAAAATTAAAAATTAAAAATAATTAAAAGGATGACATTCATGATATAAAATATCAAAGTTTCATTATATACACCTCACAAAAAGAAATTGGTGGTGAACTTTTATATGTCTTACCGAAATAAAATAAAGACTAGGAAACACTTACCTTAAGTATCAACTTCCTTCATACACATTAAAACCTCATTTATAATAAATATAATTATACTATAAATCTATTATATAAAAAAATTATATATATCACATCTTATATTATTTAATAGTGATCATTTATTACCCATTTATAAACAATTCCTTGTTAAAATCATATTTTGGGTAATAACCGCTTTGTTTTTCGTATATATTTTGATTTGTTATTTTTGGTCCCATTAATTTGTTCATAGTTCCATAATATACAGAATAATAATAATGCAATAATTATTATATTTATACATCAATTATAATTTTAATACCAATCATTAAATATGGTTTTTTTAAATATAGTTTGTTACGATCATGGATATAGTAGGTTGTATGTATGCATAAGTAACGTTTCCATTTTACATTGATCATTATAGAAATGAGTAAAGTAATATATTATATTTAAAGGGAAATAATTATATAATAAATAACATATTATTAATTTAAATATACTTATACATATAATTCATTTTGTTTGGTGATGAAAAGGGAGATTAATTACGCATTGTGAAGGCAGTAGTCTGCACGTACACGACTAACATTATCATCTTTCAGTGGGTAAGAATGAAAGAAGGAAAATTATATATTATATTTTAATAAATAAAAATATGTCATGAATATAATTATTATTTCATTTATATCACATATATTCATTAATTATATCCTTAATATCTTCCATGTAAATAATTATTGAAAAATGAATCATATCGATTCTTAAAGCGGTAGTCTGTCACACACACCAGCGATGTTATCATATACCCTATGGAATGGAAATTAAAAAAAATTATTTATGATATACTGAATCCATTGGTATAATTATGTCATAAATATCATATATACATTTCATATACTTCATCATAACCAACTATGAGAGGTCGTAATGGGAAAAAATGGCATCGGTTCCTGAGGTGGTAGTCCACCGTACCCACGAATGATAATTTCATAACCCATCTGATGGAAGTGGGGATGGTTGTAGGACATTAATTTTACAAAAAAATATCATTATTTTTAATATATTAATTTTATTATATCACATTGTTTAATAAATAATTAATTATCTGTAGGAAGAAATAAAATAAAAAATCTAGTTGAATATGGTTACCTCTTCTTCAGTTAACCTTCTTATGGTTGCACCAAAAGCCATCCTAGGTTGCGTTTTTACAAAATATAAGTCCTATATAATGAAAAAATGGATTTAGGGAAGTTATTTTTGTATTTACCATTCTAAAAAATGGTTTTAAGGTGTCAATAGGCAAGGACAAGGGGGTTCCATTTTATAAGTCAAGTGAGTGGCACAATTGAAATTTTGAAAAATAAAAAGGTATACCCAAATTTGTATCATTAAAAAGGCTCTAAAACGGAGTATTATTGATCCTTATACATTATAATTCCATAAAATATATTTTATAAAAAAACATATGTTATTGTATCTATTATATTTTTAGTTTAACACCCCAGTAAACACATTTTTACAATAACTGCAGTAAATAACTTTTACTCTTTTTATTAATCACTTTCGTAAAAAAAATTAGAATTTATTATATAATATAAAATATTATGATTCCAAATATTATATCCATTTTTTCAAAATTAATTTCACCAAATTGGAAAAAAATTTAATATTAATCACATAAATATGATGGGAAAGAGTGTTTTCAATAAGAAAATGTTTAAAAGCTTATAATGTTTTTATATCAAAATAAAGTATGAAAAATATTAATATATCCTGAATTTTATTATATATATATATATATAATTGAAGTGATTTTTATTTAAAACCATGTTACCTTTATAAATAATTTAAACAAAAATTCGTTTTCAATTAAAATTTTGTATTTTACATTATTCATCAAAAAATTAATCTTTTTATTAACTTTTAAAAGAATCACCCTATGATAATTTTGATATGATTATTTAATAAATTAATTTTATTTTCTGAAATAAATTTTATATAAGTTTCATAAACTAGTTTTTTATTATGAAAATAAATACATAAGAGGTAAGTAAACTGCTTTTTAGAAAAATACAGTTTTTAAGCATAAAATTGGATTTTTTTCTTATCTCTTTCTTAAAAACAAATAAGGAGGATTTTATATATTTTATTGGATATATAATATATCAATTTTATTAAAATAATTCATAAATATTGGTTGGTAAAATTTATTGAGGTAAAAAAATTTGTTTGCACACAAAAAGTTTTTCAGAAAAAAGATTTCCTTTATTTTCATTTTTAATTAAATAGTAAGCAATGAATTTATTTTATATACATCTTTAAACCATAAAATTTTATATTTTATTTAATACTATTCAAACCCATAATTGCAATTACATCAAAATAATATTTTAATATTATATCACTTTTTCCTAAATATATGTTATGTGTAACAGAAGCTAAACATAGTGTTATGTGTAACACAAAATATCAAAAATATTAAATTTATTTGAAAAAACTATTTCAAAAAATATTGGGGTGTTATAAATATGTACTTAAAACAATCTTTATAGGGATCCATTAGTGAAATTAATTTTGATTATAGTCTAATCTCATCATCAAATGCCCAGTTATTTTTTAAACTGTAACAAATATCTAAAAAGTTTGAGAGGTGTTCATGAGGGTCATCACATTGTAATCCTAAAAAATTCCCTATATTATAAATCATTTATAGAACACTCATCATTGGATAAATGTTATTGGCATAAATTGGTGACGTCAATATTCTCAAATTACTTTATCTATTGAAAAAAATTTGTATTCCATGAAATTCATCACACATTACGCTCTCTTGGCTCTATCGATGAGGTTGTCTAGTTCTGTATTCATTACATGAGATACTTACTTTTCCATAACTGATTACCAAGACCAAAAAATATATAGTTTTCAATATTTTTATTTAACTCTAGTTTTCTATTACTATCCAAAATCTATGATCATGTGTATATGGTG
This sequence comes from Viscum album, assembly GCA_963277665.1. Classification (NCBI taxonomy): domain Eukaryota; kingdom Viridiplantae; phylum Streptophyta; class Magnoliopsida; order Santalales; family Viscaceae; genus Viscum; species Viscum album. The sequence continues at coordinate 2,009,258,779 of OY728121.1, read as the reverse complement.
TGGATTAATCACTAAGAAACATCAAATACAAAAAAACATATGCATGTTAAATAGAATAACACTTAAAAATGAAATGAAAGAGAATAAGAGATAGAAAAATCTACAATAAATAATTTTTGTTTTATGTAGTTTCCTATAAAATTTCCCCAGTAATGATTTTTAAAACTTGATGATCCCCTGATTATCATAACATCCAGAGGGTATTAGAAAAATTTTAGAAGTTAAATTCATATTTCTTTATCACTAAATCTACTAGAATTTAATATATATAAATGCATAGTACATAGGTAAAAGAATTGATAATGGTTTAAAAATCCTATTGGGTCATCATTAATTTTTGATTCAAAATTTTTTAGATAAATTAAATTGAAAAAAATATCAAAAATAATTGTAAAAAATCATTTTGTACAATTAAAACATTTAAATTGATAAAAATACCATGAATCAAATTTGGAGGATGTTTTTTCTTAAAAAATCTGATTTTACAAACTTATAAAAGGGAATGAATTTTTTTGTTGAAATATTCACTAGGGGTAACTAATCTTCACATTTTCAATGACAATTATTATTGCCTTAACTCTTTTATTCCCTTATAATAAAAGAAACTAAATTAAAATAAGGTGAAATATGAATCAATCTTGAATGAAAAAGAAAAATAAATACTACTAACAAATACTTATCCATACCTATCACATTATATATTCTCATTCAATTTCTTCTTCTATTTAAAAAACTAATTAATTAAATAATAATTAAAATCAATTTTATACTAAAGACAAAAATAATTCTAAAAGTAAAATAAATCAATCACATTCAATCACTATACTCCTACTCTTGAATCTCTATCCCTTCAGAAACTACTCAATATTGAAATAGAATACATCCATCACGAATGAATTTGTTGTCCAATTATATGGTGGACACATTTATATAGAAGTTTAAATTAAAAAAACAATTTAAGAGAGTTTAAAAAACTTTAATAACATTCAATACATGAATTCAAAAATCCTGGGAAATAATATACTCATCGAAGATCTCTTTAGAAGAGTTTATATTAGAAAAAGTAGCAAAGAACCCCCTAAAAATTCAGAAACATAAATTATTTATAGATGTAAGAATCTTCAAGTTGTAATGGATAGGGTTGTGGCATTATTTATTAAAAACTCAAAAACTATATCCTAGACTAAACTCCAATATAGTGTGTGGAAGAACTACACTTACAAAATATAATATATCTCCTCTAAAAACTTCTAATAATACTTAATATTAAAGTGTGGTCTATGAAGTTTTCATTATTTGTTTAAATTCCCTTTCACTGAAACATATCGTTATAAAACTTGGTTCCAGGTTATGGGTTGATATTTACATGTTACACTAGATATTATTCCTCTATTGATTACATCATGGAGGTCATCATCGTAGAATAGTGAATTCCCATTTCATTAGAATTTTTTCTTTTTCTAGGATGTTATAGTGTGGCATTTATTTCCATTTAAAAATATTCCCTTCATCTTATTAGAAGTTAATCTTACATATATATTTGTTTCATTATTAAACCACTTGTGTCTTGGACATAGTGAATTTTTGTGCTTCTATAAATCTCGTTATCCCCACATTGAAAATTATTTTGGGATGGGGTCTATTTATAATCTAAAACACATTGGATTAAATATAAAAATGTAGTTTATTGGGTTTTTATACTCCATAGGGTTATTTACCCTTTACAGTTTGCACTTTGTCTCTCCTGTAGTTCCACCCATAACACATTCCCATGGTTTATTTTGAAATTTTTATTTTGGTAGGGTGATAATTTTTTATTTCTAGATTTAGTCCTCAATTTATATGTTTTTTGGTAGAATTATAAGTGTTTTATAGTATAGAGTAAGTTTTGGGGATGAATTAGATGTTATGGAAGACTAAAACGGGGTTTCCACTATAACATTTTTCTCCATAGGACACTAAGTACTAAGTGTGTTCTCTCTGAGTACTCAGTGAACTTATCTGTGAATTAGGTCCTATTTTGGTGTCATCAGGTACTCAGTAAGCCTCTACCTAGTACTCAGTATAACTAGTTCTAATTTTTCATTTAAATATGGACATTTTAGTTTTCCCCCTCTTACAAAATTCTCCTAAATTCCTCCTTTAATCTTATTTCCTTTCTTGAATCATTGATGACCTCCTAAGGCTCCTTCTGGGTTCCTTTATTCCTTTATCTTACCCTATTTAATCAATTTAACCTTGGGATAGTATTAAATTACTAAATAAAAGGTAAAACTCTACTCTCCTCCCCATATCCATTGATTTATATTTATTTTTTTATTTTATTTAATAGTGCTGGATATTTTTTTGTGATTTTCTCAAGACATTTTGAAGTCATCTGTAAACATAGGGATTCTAGATTTTTTGTCTAAAGGAATATCTAATGGGCTATTTTCTATTTTCCCAATATGGGTTTTCAATAATGTTGTTAGATTTTTTTGTGTCTTGTGGTTTTCATGTTTTAGGAAGAAATTAGAGTATGTATAGGTTGTTTTAATTTGGGATTTAGAAACCTTGTTTTTTTTGTGAAATTTAGTGGTGGTCCTCTTGGAATTATATTGGGTAGGGTTATGTTTGATTTAAACAAATTGATTTATTAGAGTTAATTTTTTATCTATTCTTTATTTATGGTCTTTAGGAGTTATTCAAGGATCATGGAATAGATAACGCTCATATGTAGTTAAGGTAGAGTGTATCAACTCTTTGAGTTACTTATCTAAAATTTATAATAATATTACCACCATTGTATTTATTAAATTTATAGTGAAATGTAATAAAATATTTTAATAATTACAAATTAATGGTTTTTCCATTATTATTTTAATTTAACTTGTTAATGTCCTTTAAGAGATAGTCTTATTAATAACTACATGTTGGGTACATTATAATTTATTTCATAAAATATAAATTATGAATCCTTGTAAAAATTACTAAATTTTATTGATGTTTATAAACATCTATAGTATAAAAAAATTCTAATTTATTTAACAAAATTATTACATGGAATATTATGAAGTCTTCTTTATCTTTTTTATGGAACTTTATAACTTGATATATATTGTTAACAGTGCTTGAAATGTTAATTATTAATGTCTGTAAAGGTGAGAATCTAAAGAGGGGGTGAATTGAGTTCCTAATAAAAAATTCCTTTAAAACTAGTTTAAATAATATCCCCAAATTTAAAATAAATTCTACTAGTTAATAAATATAATAGTTTAATAAAATTTTGGTATTTTAAAATATTCCTAAAATCATTATTACTACTCAGTTAAAATAATATGATAATTACATTAAATTTTGAAATCAATTTCCTCAATCATGTACTTATAAAAACACTAATTAAGAATAATTATCAAAGTATAGATATTGTTTAAAGTTTAAAACAAATATATTTTAAATCTTTATACATAATGAAACTAAAAAATTTGAACAATGGAATAAAACAAGAGGTTCAATATCAAGAGGAGACATAATCCCCTTCACTTGGAAATATCCCCCTACCAAATAGATTATATAAATATAATATGATCCACAACCTAGATCTTATACGCAAAAAACATCTTATAAGATGTCTAGGTCAAGAAGAGTCCTCTTCTACAATAATTATGTCTTGAAAAAAAAATATAGGTCACACAAGAACCTCTTCCACAGACATAGTGGGTATACAGATGAAAGTTGAGTTGAGAGAATATCTATTATTCTCTAATTATGGTGCAAGAGACTATATGAATTAATAAAAAAGAAAAACAATATGCTGCTCCAAAATTAAATGAAATAAATAGAATGAGAAATATGAGAGAAATAGAAAATGGTAGTGTTTCTATATCTAAATTTCTAAAATGATTGAGTTTACATCAATGTATCTCAGATAAGAGCATGATCTATTTCACTACAAGTAGTAATAAAATAGATCATCTTAAGGATCTCTTTGTTATGACAACAATAAAAGATTTTTAATATTCATTAAGATTCACTCTTTCATAGTTAAAAGTAAGTAAGGGTATAGTGCGTAAGATCTCACGGAATGATCCTTCTTTTATTCGGAAAGTATATATTTTTTCTTGTATAACATGATTGTGTACCTGTATAAGGGAAACTTTTTAATATCTAAAGCACAACATAAAGTAGAGTATATTCGAAGAATAATAATCATGATCTTCTACATCCTCATATTGAGTTATGACATAGAACTTAATGATTACCTATAATAGTTAATAATATAATTATAAAATAACCCTTTACATTGATTTAATTAATATATCTATTAGGATTATTTTATTTAAATGTTCTATAATAGCGATGGTGAGTCCGAATGGCCATGAATCATGTATGGAAGTTAGGAAATATAATGGTGAGTTAGGATGATGGTAGGTCATATGGTGGTCCTTCATCTGATTGGGACTCATGTTCAGCAAGGAGTCATGTTTTGTGGTGAATCATATTTTGTGGTGACTCAAGATTAGTGGTTACTCATCTGATGGTTGGTCAGCCAATGCTAGTTCAAGTCTTGTTGTGATTATTTTCTATTAGTGACTCAATTCTGATGGTAGGTCATCTTCAACTATGGCTCAATTGTGGAAGTAGGTAAACTCTGTAGGTAGGTAAAGTTTGGATGTTACTCATGTTCCATGGTGACTCATACTTAGTAGTGATTCATTCCATGTGGTGATTTATTCCTAGAAATGAGTCATTCCTTGTGATGAATCAACTTTAATGGTGACACATGTCTGGAGATAGGTCTTTTAAACACTTTGCTAAATTTTCACCATATATTTTTATACAATAAAATAATATAATAAAATAATAAATCCATTAAAAATAACTAATTTATTTTTGAGCATTAAAACCATGAGGTTCCAATAATCTCCCACTTTTTGGTTATTAAAATCATTTAATTTTAGAAACCTTGTATAAAATAAACATTTGTATAAAATAGATGTAGTTGAAAATGTTATGATATCTCTATAGCACTTTAAAAATATAAGGTGAGATTTTTTGAATATAAAGTTTAAAAAAATAAAATATATAATGTTGGTTTTGATGATATTAATTAAAAATTATATCAAAGATAAATTATCAAATAATAAAATAAAATGAAAATAAAAGGATCATAATAAATCTTCTAAAATAAATTCCATAAGTATTATCCCCCCCATGGTATTATCAAAAAGTGAGAATACAATATATTTAAGATAACTAATCAAAGAAGAAGTTGATGAAAAATAATAGAGATTCCATTAATGAAATAAGTTATAGTATTATATCTAAAAATAAATAAAAAATTCATAAAGAAGTCTCTATCAAAGAAAATATTCTATTATCAAAAACTCTTAGTCTAGGGAATATGATCAACAGGTCTTTTACCCTTATCAAGGACAGAGGGAATATAAGTAGATCTTGAGAATGAGGTATTAGTTTTATGAGAATAATTACAAGAGTGTAGCTACCCAATAATTATTGGTCGATAGTGTTGTGTTACTTCCTTGGGAGAAAGGATGAGTGCATGAATATTTGGAGGAAAAGGATAATTACAATATATCACAAAAATTGGTCTGAAAAATTCTGGGTAGGGGATAGAGGAGATAAATGATCAGTCACTAGTATGGCCTCATCAGGAACTATAATATTTCCATACACATGGATAAAATGCTTCATTAGATTGATGAACCCCATGATAATGTTTCCTCCCCATTCCATGGAACTAATGAACGTATTATTTTCATTCATAAAAAAATTAAGCACTCGACTCAACACTTTCAATGGATAAAGTTTCTCCTTTAATGCTTTAGTAACCGGTGGAATATAAAGGTTCTTATTAAGAAACTTTAATTCAGTGTTTATTTCATACATATTGTAGATACTATAAAGGTAATATTTAATAGACATTGAAATTTTTTCTCGATCATTTTTGAATTCATTTTGGAATTACCTAACCATTATATAGACATGATCACTATTGTTCTTGATCTATATAAGACTCTCCTGAGGAGTAGTGGGGACATATCTTAAAACATCATGAAGTTAATCTCTCAAAAATGACTGAATTATTTCAGTGTCTAATGAAGGAGAAGGAGATGGAGCACTAAAAGTAAAATCCATTGAATAAAAAGTCTCTAACCTCTCCAATAAAGTAGAAAAAATCTCTGTAAAATATGTATTCAACTCCTCCATAATATTCCTCAATAACTCCAACTCACTAGTTAATCAATTATTCTCTATCTCAACCTCTTGAATATTATGGATAGTCTTTTTATGTAAATGAAATACCACTAGATCAAAATACAAATCTAGAATCTCACCCACTGATATGGGTGATAGGAGGTTCTTGACTCCTTAAAATGTTCCCAAAGTTAGAGATAAGCCTTTATCAGAAGGACTCTAGGTCAGTTCTAGACATAGAATCTATAGGTATAGAAGGCACAAAAACTATAAATGGTGTTTAAACATTCATTTCAGTAGCCTCTAATGGCTTAGGTCTAGAAGGAACATCTATAAAATCTTTGAAGTTATCCTGCATCATCTATCTTATCAACAATAGTTCCCTTAGGATCTGTCTCATCCTCAAATGGGGTAGCAACTCTACCATGCTTTGGTGAATATCTCTAATTAGAATCTAAATTAAAATATTCCAATACAATACTCAAAAAACATGGAAATATTTCACATTCATCAAACGTTGATACATCCAACGTGGATGAAGAAGCAATTGTATGCTTAACATCAGTATGATCAACTCACGGACTTTAAAAAATGATATTTTCCTCACCCTCAATAGATTCCCTTATCTCATCTCTAACAAAATAGCCTCATCAATATATTGAAAAAACCCAATCTTTCCTAAATCCTAGAATCAATAGAATTTACTAGAAAAAAACATGTGCATGATCCATCTCTTGATCATTTGGACCATCATGGTTAGATCCACCATCATTTCCATATTACTCACCATTTTCTTAACTTCCAATATGACATTCTTCTTCTTCAACTTCATTATATTCACCACTATTTCCATTATCTTTATCTCTTAAATTTTCATCTTTATTACTTTTAGATACATCTACAATTTCCTTAGAATACTATGAGGAAGAAATCTTAAATTTTTATTCTCGTGATTCTTCTATTTCCTCATCATCACCTACATTTAGAATAATTTCTCTATCTAGAAGTGATCTAGGAAGACCATATGGACTAAAAGTGAATTTTGGAATCTTAGGTATGTTAGGATCACTCCCCTATGAATCTAAGAACTCTTACTCTTCAGGAGGTACACCAGCCACATAAGCTTTATGCTCTTTATTAAAATACTCTACCACCTCATCTATCTATAATCCAGGATTAGCAATGTTCTTTGTTCTGGTAGGGTAATCAATAGGAATTAATTACTCATAGAACCTATCAACATCATCAACCCATTTTCTCATCAAGGGGTTCCAATTTATATTTATTCTTTTACATATGACTTTATTTGAGAAGAATCCACCATACTTCACTACTGAAACTTCATCTTTATCAACTAACCCTTTGGCCTTAAGAATGGTAGAAATTATAATTGAATAAATAAGGTAATTATATATGGATGATGTATTTCACATTTCCATTATATGATCCATCAAATACCTATATAAGTTGATTATGTATCCTCATTTCATAATGTACCATAGTTATTCAAATTGATATTTCATCGTTCTGAAATATCATTTTCTCATGAATTACATATGTTGTATAAACTTAAACAGAAAATGACACTCATAAATTAATTCTATTGTAGCATTTCGTCACAAATTTCATCTCCTATCAACTATTCCAATGAATTATCATACACAAATGAATCAATATTTCTTGTAATAAGTCCTTGATAATAATTTTAAACACCTTCATGAGGTAATTTAATAAACTTATCCCATTATATTGAATAAAATACTACCTCCAATCCATATATCATTATTCGAATCCATTTTCTATTATCTCCAAATATTAACTCAACATACTAATAAAACTGGTGTACCACCCTATGAGAAAATGGTCTCTCATTTTTTGAGATCCAATATATCCATCCCTGGTCCTAGATCACCTTTATCACCACTTATTTCCTTGATAAAAACCACTTGTAAGTTATTTCAATATCAAGTACTGCTATTTGATTTAGGATTTGTGAGTTCCACATCTTAACTATCGGTCTACTCTAATCTTCATTAGACTTATTCTAAGGCTGTGACTCTACGGGAGTTGACTCAGTATCTCACTTCACTCAAACAATTACAACAAAGTTCAGGATTAGGTAGGGTTAGGGGAAGGCTAAAGGTCATGAGAGAAAGGTAGTGGAGAATCTCAAAGGTAACAATGCATGATAGAGTGCATAAAAAATATATTTGTGTCCCAATTTATAAAATTTATGGATTTGAAAGTTTGGACAAAAAATATTTAAATTAAAATGAAATATAATAATCAACATGAAAATAACAATTATAAATGGTGGGTTATTACCAATGGTGGGTCATCCAATGGTGGGAAATTTTCAGTGGTGACTATTTTAAAATGGTTGGTAATTTCAAATGGTGGGAAATTTCCAACGGTGGGTAATTTTAAATGGTGGTTAATTTCTAATGGTGTGTAATTTCTAATGGTGGGTCCCTAAAAATTAAAGACTATCCAAATTTTAACATTCCCAACTAATGTTTTATATAGTTTTATCTCTCAAAATTCAATGTATTAGTGATACTATCTGCAAGATGATGTTTACTTCCTTTTAATTCAAGATTTATATAACCCTTTTGAAAATGATCTCTCAAAAATTGATGTCTCTCATTGATGTGTATTGTTTTAAAGTGAGACACCGGATTCTTAGTGATATTTATTGCACTTTTATAGTTAAAATTTATAGAAATGTGTCTGAATTGATATCCATAGTCTAGTAGAGTTTGTTTCATCCACAAAATTTTAACACATAAACTACCTAATAATATCTATTCTTCTATATTAGTAGACATAGTGATCGAATTTCTCTTTTTAAAACACCATGATACTAGAGACATTCCTTAAAGATGAGATGTTCCATAAGTAATTTTTCTATCTAAATTACAACCACCAAAATCAATTTTTGAATGACTCACTATGTCAACTGATTTTCCTCTATGATATAATAATACAAAATTAGTTGTATGTTTTAGTTATTTGAAATTTTATTTAATATAAATTAAATGTGACTCTTTTGAGTTCTCCTGGAAAAAAGAACACATACAAAAACTAAACAAAATGACTGGAAGAATAATAGTTAAGTATAGAATACTTTTAATCATACCTCTATAATTGATTTTATCCACTATTTTCCCAACATTATCAAGATCCAATTTATAGGTGGTGCTCATGGGAGTGTCACCAATTTTAGTGGTGTCCAATCCAAAACTTTTTAGAATGTCTTTGGTGTACTTAATTTGATTTAAAAAAATTAATTATTTATTTTTAAAAATATGAAAACCATTAAAGAATTTTAGTTCACCCATTAAACTCATTTTAAATTCATATTGAATCTTTTTCGAAAAATCAATACCCAAATAATTTTTCGAATATTCATAAAATAATATCATCTACATAGATTGGAACAACTAAAACATATTTTGAAATAATGTTTATAAAAATATTAGGGTCAATTATACCTTTTAAAAATCCATTAGACATAATAAAATAGTTGATCATATCATACCAAGATCTAGAATTCTATTTTAAACCATTTAAATATTCTGTTAGTTGAAAACATGATTTGTAAAATGTAGGTTTTCAAAACTCTGAGGTTTTGAATGAAAATATCCTCAAAAATATAACCACTTAGGAATGAAATTTTTACATCCATTTGACATAGTTTTAAATACATGTTTGTTTCATAGGTAATAGGGATTAAAATGGATTCAATTCATGCTATAGATGAATAGGTTTCTGCAGTGTCTATACCCACATCATGATTATACTCTTGGAAAAATGACCTAGCCTTATTTATTACTATTGTGCGAGATTCATCAACATTGTTTCTAAATAACCATTTATTACCAATAGTCAAGGTGTATTTAGTTCTACCCAAATATCCCAAAAATTTATTTCTTTCAAATTTGTTATGTTATTCTGGCATAGCCATTACCCAGAATTCCTCATTAATTAAATCATTCATTTTAGGTTAAAGCTAGGACCTGAAGGCTTCGTGTTCAGCCGAAATTTAGAGAGAAGTTATTGTATGTATACCTATATCTATGTCTCCCACTAAAACATATATAGTGTAGTATTTAATATTCATAACTTCTCATGTAAATGAAGGGTTGGTCATCTCATGGTCATCTATAGATTCAGGTTCGGGTTCTCGAAGTTCCTCAGAACAGGGTGATATTTATGCATGTTTTATAGTAGTGTTGGTAGGTTTAGCAATGAGGTCTTGATATCAAAAATCTTCCTAATGGTTTTCTAAAGGGGACTTAGGATCATGTAGATATATCACATCAAACATTACATTAATAGATTCTTCCACAGTAATGGTTCTTTTATTAAACACTCTATATGATTTTCTAGAAGTTGAATAACCATGTAAAATTCCTTCATCACTCTTGGAAACAATTTTTTCAAGATAATACATAGTGTTAAGAATAAATACATTTCAACCAATAACTATAATGAAATTAACCTTAAACATTATTCTATTCCAAATATCACAAGGGTCTTTATTTAAAATATTTCTAATTAAATATCTATTAATTATATAGCATGATATATTTATAGCCTCTCCCAAATGTAAACAAGAAGGTCATGTTAATTAAGCATATTCCTAGAAATATCTTGAAGATTACTATTAATAATTTATATAACTCCATTCTTTTGTGGGGTACTAGGAGCATAAAAGTTGTGATTATATCCATTTTATGAAAAATAAGATTCGATGTCTTGATTTTCAAACTCAAAACCATGTTCACTTCTTAAATTTTTAATCTTAATTAAAATAATATTTTATATAAATTTAGCTTAATTGGTAATGTGATAGTATGATTCACTTTTTTGGAATAAAAATAATACCTAATTATACATAGAAAATATATCTAAAAGTATTTAAAAATAGTGCTTCCCATTTAAAATATATACTCTTGACGGTCCAAACAAGTCCAAGTTAACCCACTCAAGGGGTTGAGAAGCTAAAACATATTTATTTGATTTGAATGATATTTTATGTTGATAATATTTTTGAAAAGGGGTTATAGACATTATCATTTGGGACATCATGTTTAGGTAGATCATTATCAAACCCTTTCCTAGTTATCTTTCTAAGTGAGTAAATGTTGTAGTGTCTTTGTCTCCTAATCCAAATAAAATATTCCTTATTAAAAAAACATGGAGAAGAAACATTTTTGGAAAATAATGATTCTATATTAACAGAATAAACATTTTCATTTCCCAATGTAGTAAATAATAATATCACAAGATTATCTAATTAATACTGAGTTTCCTCTCCATATTTCTTCTCTATAATGCTATAAAATTTATTTTATGTTCATTTTCCTCTTCTAAATTCACTTTATGTTATTATCCTTACATCATTAAAATCCCAATCAAATCCTTGAAAAGTATTTTACTAATATCAAAATACAATCTAATTGATATTGAGTCTCCTCTCCATATTTTTAGAATAGATCGCATTAGCCACATGATTTGGTCTTTGTAAAAAGTTGGATTCCCTAATGAATTCATTATATTCAATATCTCACTGAACCTGATATAAATTTCATAAATAATCTCATCATGTTTCATCTTAAATGAATCATATTTAATTTTATAATTGTTTAATCTCACTTCTTTCACATTAGTTGTTTCTTCATTAGAAATAGCTATTGTATCTTAAATTTCATAAGTAGTTTTACTAGTAGATATTTTGTGGAATTATTCATCTCCAAAATCATAATAAAGATCATTCGTGGCTTTGAATGTTTTTTATAAGTAGTTTTACTGTAATAATCCCATATATTTTTAATAGTCTTAGGCAACTCATATTTATCTTCTATAGAAATCCATATTTCAAATCCCATGTTGCCAACATGCATTTTCATATTACTTTCCAATTGAGAATAGTTGGTTCTATTAAAGAAGGGAGGTATAATGGTATAAAAACCCTATTGTATATTATCCATTTGAAGTACCTAATTTAGAACTAATAAAAAATAGTATCTTTAAAAAATAACTAAAATTAGAGTTGAAAGGATTTTGAAAACCTTTGATTCTAAATGTTGGTCATAGTGAGAAGCTCAAGAGGGGTGGTGAATTGGGTTACCAATAAATATTTATGTCCAAAATGGTTTAAATTTGATCCCCCAATTGAAAATAAATTCACCCAACTAATCAAAATAGTATTTTAATATAATTTTTGTCTTTTAAAAGATTCCTCAAAGCATGACCAGTGCTTAGTTAAAAAAAATATGAAAATTACAATAAATTTTTAAATTTATTTACAAAATAAAATACTTATATAAATACTAGTAAATATTAACTAAAAAAATATAGATTTTTTTATAGTTTAAAACAAATACAGTTTAAAGCTTCATAAAGAATGAAACAAAAAAACCAAACAATGGAATAAAACAAGATATTTAGTCTCAAAATGAGACCTAATCCACGTTACTTGTGAATCACCCACTACTAATAATATTATATAAATATAATATAATCCACAACCTATATCAGGTATATAGAAAACAATTTATAATCTTTCCAGTTCACTCTAGGACCTCATCCATAATAACCATGGGAAGAAAACAAAATACAGGTCACATAAATACCTCTTCCAAAAACACCTTGGGTATACAGATGAAAAAGAGATGATAGAACATCTAGTATTCTCTATTTATGGTGAAGGAGATAGTTCATGTTAATAAACAAGTTAAACAAAACACTTCTTGAAATGTAAATGCTTCAAAAAGAAAGAGAAAGTATCATGTTATAAAAAATAGCAGTGTTTCTCAGTCTGAAGTGCTCATATGTTTCAGTTTCGTCATATTTTTATTAGATAGGATCTTAAGTTGTTTCTATGAAATTATTAGTATAATAGAGCATCATAAGGATCTCTTCTTTCTAGCTATAGTAAAGTATTTGATGATTTTGTAAGATCCACTCTTTCACAATCAAAAGAACGTAAAGATGCAGCATGCAAGCTCTCACAGAATGATCCTTATTTTATGAATAATGTATATGTTTTATATTATCCAGAATGTGTGTGTAACCTCCAGATGAAAAATTAATAGTATATAAAGCACAATATGATAGAGAGTCCATTTGGAGAATAATATTTAAGATCTTCTACATCCTGTTACTGAGATCTGACATAGACTTTAATATTTACCTATAATAGTTAAGAATAAAATTATAAAATTACCATTTTCATTAATAAAATTAATATATGTATTGGTAGAATTAAATTTAAATTCCATATACTAGCTATGGTGATTAGGGATGCTATAAACTCATGTATTGTAGTTACATAATCCAATGGTGAGTCAGGCTGACAATAGGTCATATCGTCGTAGGTCGTCTGGTGGTGAATCATGTTCAGCAGTTACTTATATTCAGTAGTGACTCATGTTAAACAGTGACTCATTTTCAGTGGTAACTCATATGACAATAGTTCATATAGTGGTAGGTCATGTCAGGAAGTGACTCATTTTTCGTAGTGAATAAATTCTAATGGTGGGTCATCTTGGACAATGAATAATGTCTGGCAGTTGGTAATGTCTAGCGATAGGTAAATTTGAGTGGCGAATCATGTTTAATGGTGACTCGTAATCAATGTTGAGTCATTTATGGTGGTGAATAATTTCTGTTGTTGGGTCATCCTAGGTGGTGATTCATCTCTAATGGTGACTCATGTTTTTTGATAGGTCTTTTCAACACTTACTAAAAATTTTACATGATTGAATTATATTATAAAATACTATCATAAAACAATAAATCTACTAGAAACATAATTAACATGATTTGAAATCATTAAAACAAGGAGGTTCCTACAATAAAGAACACTCTTACTTGTTTATTTGAGTCTCATAGTCAAAAACTTGTGATTTGTTTCTAAAATATGATAGAACTGATAATTGTAAAGTTTCATAATTGTAACCATGACTTATTAGGCACCATTTCCACTAAATATTTACTATGTGATACCAAGAGATACAATTTCATCCGACGATAACATGAATGACGTATAAGTTAAAGATCCAAAACTAAATTTGTTTAAGAGTTACATTATTGGCTATATGATGGTGGGCTTAGTCAGGTGGAAGGAAATTATAACCCTTAAATGTCCTTAGTATTTACTACATGATATTTTTCTGAATAAACCTTTATTTTTTCCATAGTTAATTTTTTAAGTGAAATGAAAACTATTTTGGTCAATTTTCAAACTTAAAACTCATTTATTGATTTTATAAAACCACTCCTTAGGTAACTCAAAGTATATTATTCACGATAAAGAATAAATGTTAAAGTAAATTTAATAACATCTTTTAAGAGTATTTATTTTTAGGTAATAAAAGTTAAAGGATGAAACTTTTCCTTAAATTAGAGTTTCATATATTTCAAATATAATTTTTCTTAACAAGTTTTAAATGATAAAAACATAATTTAAAGAAAACATTAACTTGGGAATTATAATCTTAAACTCAATGATTTTTTTTATTCTAGCTGGAAATTTTAATGTTTTTATAAAACAAATTAATGTGACTACGTGAGAAACAGAAACAAACATCAAGGGGGATAGAAGTGGTAAATGCAAAGAGCATCACCATAAATAAAATAATTATAATCCTTAGAAAAAGATACAATACCCAAATTCATAATCAACTCTTCCCTTTGAACAACTTTGTAGTCTATATAATCCATAGAAAATTTCCCCTAATGTAATGTGTGAAGAATAGATATGCCTTGATGTGCCATTTCTTTGCAGGATCTAAAATTTTTAGACTATACTCCAACAGAAAGGAATGAGCTCCATATGATTCTAAACTAGTTGAGAGGATTCCACTTCAATCATATATAATATAATGTTCTTAAAGGATAAAACTAATAGGATAATAAATAAGTAACATGATTCTATGATGATATAATTACTATTACCATAGTAAGTAGACTAATTAAAAATCATATAACTCTTGAAATCTAAAATGAGACCACCTCTGCACTTGATTCCATGAATAATAAAAATACATGTGAGTTAATAATGATACCTTGAGTAGGTTCTTTCCCATTGACCCAATAGCTTAATTATTCCATGGGAATGAAAATAATCGAGGAAGTGAAGAGGGGATCCAACACTTGATGAAATAATGGATATTAGTGTTAATGGTAAGTATAAAGATAGATAAGTAGTATAGTAATATTTCTCTTTGATACTACATTCTATTGTTTTGATATAATTTTTTTTAACATCATTGAAAAGTACCTAGATCACCGAATATCCTACAATAAGAAGATTTATCTTAGACTAATAATATATATGCTCACCTACATTGGTCAAAAAATAAATAGAAATGATGCAAGTGACGAAAATTAAGAGAAAATAAACCTCTATAAAACCTCTAAGTTTATACAAAATATATCAATCCCACTCCCCTCCATAGATTAAATATAAAATGGATTCCATTTTTCATTCACACAACACATGCACTTTGAAATGATAGTGATACATTTTTCTACATTTAAAATCAATAGGTACTGCATGATTATGTGTATGATAGATGGTAAAATTTATATTTCATGGGAGGAGTTTACACCATAAGATACTGTCCCATGTATCCTCACTACTATGCACATGAATGAGTTTCCAATAAGTATAGATAATGAATAATGTAGAGGAAACTGGAGTTAAAAGGCAAAAATTGGGTTCTTTAATGAAATGAATGATGGAGTGACATATCCTTTGGATTGAGACTTGTGCAACCTCAATGAATAAAGGATTTCATCTCACCTAAATGAAGTTGATGTTTGGTACTGAGTTTCCAAGGAATAAGATGATTTTACCTATCTAATTTTCTTTCCACATTTGTATTTTACTCATACCACTGGTTTATCTAGAATTAAATTACAACATGGTAATAGAGTCATTGAGACTGTTCCAATGTTATTATCCCATTATATTCTAATTAATTCAGTAATACAAATAGGTTTTATAATTTATCTAAATAAATACTTCACAAATATATTTTCCAAAAAACAATACCCTAACATTTTAGCTTCCATGCATTACATAGTCACATTAATTCTTTTGAGAATAATTCATCCCACTTAGAAGGGATTATCTATCCTAGTACAACTATCCCAATGGTTTCTACCCTCCTGTAAATCATCCAAAAATATGGAAATTGGGATTTTCTGGATTCATCTAGTGACACACTTGGGGGTTTGTATGACTATATGGACATGTATAGGGATATGTGCAAGGAAAATATTGACGAGTCTGGTCCTATCTATAAAAGAGTGGAATCAACTCTTATTTGATAATTATACCCAAATTTATAGTGAAAATACCTTCAATGTTTTTGGACATGGGATTTTTTATTCAAAAATAAATCTCCCTAGTATTCCATAGGAAATTGATTTCTAGAAATAAATTGTAGTGACCCATCATCCAGGGCCCATGTTGTGACTATTCCAAGTCTGCCTTCTATAGGCCAGGGGCTGGAGACTAGCACTGGAAAGGCATATCCCTAAAACCGGGAAGGCATTTCCTTTTATCCTGGAATCTCACACAATACAAGCACACAAAATGATACAATCACAAAGTAAACTATATAATAAAAAAATTGATTACAGTAAGTAAAGGGGACAGAATACAAGCCCAACTAGAAAGTACAAGTAAAATTGAAAATAGCTCTTGTGAACACCTGCTAAGAATCCTACCTGAAGGGTAGGTACATCTCTTGAAAGGTCGTCTCTGTGGTATGTCTCGTATAATGGTCCACCTCCAAGAATCCTCCAGTTCTGGCACCCTCAACCTCGATCAATGTTGTCTGTCATCTTCACAAGACACAACAAAGTTTGGGTGTATCCCATGTAGGGGTGAGTATAACAATACTCAGTAGAGACCCCGAGACCCTCGAAGGTCTCTCAATGTCCACAAAGGATAAACCACAAAGCAATACCTCATTCTCAAAGCAAGTATCAATAGACATCAACACTACTTAGGTATATTCTCATAAATATACCTATGTTATCAATATATATACTTATCTAACATGTGAGGGGAAGAATACCACAAATGTAACACCATGAAAGTGAAAGTACCACCTAGGTAACACCACGAAGATTTAAGTACCACACAGGTAACACTGCGAAGGTCAGTACAACAGAGGTATCACCCCACAGAAGAATACCATTAAGGTATCACCACAAATAATTGTACCACAAAGGTAAAGACTCAGCTCACACCAGGTATAAATTAATTATGGAAGTATAGATGATTATCTGTATTGCTAGATCATCTTACTTCATCGAGAATCTCTACTGTTGACCCACACAGGATCATAGATAACCCACACAGGATCATAGATGACCCACACAGGATCTAAAGATGACCGACACAGGATTTGAAGTTGCTGACCCACAAAAGATCCGAAGATGACCCACACCTGATCAAAATATGAATCACATAGGATATTAAGATGACCCACATAGGATTTGTAGATTCTTCAAATACAGCCAGCCATAGGGTTCCCACACTAAGTGCACTTGATTTTGGGAGAATCCACTCCTCAAGCCATCGATTTATACTTAAACTTCCACTAAGTCCCATAAAGAATTATCTCAAAGGACCTCCATGTCATTAGGGTCCCAACGCAAAAGACGGTGCCTCAATCGGATAACAGGTTTGTAAGTTATTAGTGTTTCCGTTCTGAGGGCCCGGTTGGATCCGAGTTTGATCCAACCCTGACATACTCTAACTTTATCCAAAACTCAAGTGGAGTATACCAAAAGGACCGTCTCTATCCAAGAAATCCAGTTCCATAGATAGTTCTTCAAATGGATTTCTGGTTCTCAAGATATGGCCAAAAAGGCATATCTGGGTCCAAATGGGCCCGGGTCGGTCCCACCCGGTCGGACCGACCTCGGCCAGATGGGCTAGGTCGCGGTGGGCCCAGCTATGCTCGTATTGGGCGTGACCTACTCGGCGCGGCTCGTGACGCTCGTCCTTCTCAGTTGGGTGTGGTCTGTCGTGGCAAGGCCCGCCCGAGCCGCTACCTGGGGGTCCCCGAAATTATGAATGGTCCAATGGACCATTTCGCTTGGGCCAACCCGTCAGTGCCATGTGGCGCCGCCTGCAGGCACGTGGGGCCTGCCAGAGCATTCCCGCTCGGCGTGACGTGGCATGCCAGACTTTTGGCCTTCTCTCCTTCCAGCAGTGTTGGCGTGCACCACTACTGCCTCCACGGTTGGCCGAGTTTCGGCCGCTCTCCAAGTGCACCACCATGGCGCAACAGTCACGACCTCCTCCTCAACCAGCCGCATGGACGCATGCCACCCCGGTTCCCCACGACCAGCCAGCGTGTTGTCTGCCACCCTCCTCCACCGCGATAGATAGACTGCGAACTCCTTCGGGGGCATGCTTGCGCCGCCGACGCCATCGGGATCGTTCGGTGTTCCAGCCACCGCCTATACCCAATCAGTGTTGGTTTCCTGTGACATAGTCGAATTCTGCTCAACCTGAAAATCTGCCCATGAAGAACACGTCATCAATAAAGTAGTGGAGGGTTTGGGCTATGTTCTTTTGTCCCTCACTCTCCGTGTTAGATCAATAGTAGGTGGTACATAAATTGAAAACAAAAAATTTATCATGAATAATGATAAGAACAATCTCCCTACTTTGTTTGATCGTTGGAGATGGCGTGAGGAAGAAGATGAAGTTGTCGATGTTCTTCGCTCCCGCAACACGATTCTGATCTGAGCTCGAGTGTTGGTCCCTCGTTATTTTTTTTAGGTTCCTTCTTCATTGTAGGATGTTCTTCCACCATGAATTCTCCAAAGTCTCTCACAAATCCATTCTTTGCCAACGATTCCCAACCACAAGAGGTGAGAATCCAACTTAATTAAGTTCAAGTTAATTACTTGATCAATTAATGTTGGC
This sequence comes from Viscum album, assembly GCA_963277665.1. Taxonomy (NCBI): domain Eukaryota; kingdom Viridiplantae; phylum Streptophyta; class Magnoliopsida; order Santalales; family Viscaceae; genus Viscum; species Viscum album. The sequence continues at coordinate 2,009,239,611 of OY728121.1, read as the reverse complement.
TCATTAATTGGGGAGGTTCCAAGGGTTACATCATATTAAAAAGGGGCTTCAAGGTCAGGTGGTTTCCACCACCATGATTCAAATGAGAGGTTTCAAATAAATAAAATAGAAGTTGATTGTTTTATTTTATTTTATTTAACTCTCCCACAAAAAATTTAAAATCCAACTTCCACCCTCGACCTACTAAGGTCGAGGTGAAGACTCTATTAAGAAAATATTGGTTTTGTGATTTCAACGGTGTCCTAGGATTTTAATTCTGAGAACCGGTTCAAAAGTCACAAAATACCGCTCAGGCATTTACAAAATGTACCAAAAAAAGTTTAGAATTTAATTGCAGGAACACCAGGCCTCTGAATCATGCGATGTTAATTTTTGTAGAGTCTTCATAATTCCATATAATTAAAAACATTACATGGAAACTCTAAGTCTTTACATTCTCCCCACCTCGGGGCTTTGCATCCCCAATGCCATAACACAAACTAGGAAAATAAGTGGGGGTACTGAGCATTAATATGAGCCTCTCACTCCCATGTTCTCTCCTGGATGTTCCCGTGCTACCAATGTACGCGCACTAGAGGTATCGATCACCCACAAAGGACTCTCTCCTGTCGATCCTCAATCTCCACTGGAACCTCCAAAAACATTGCCATGTCGTTGATGTCCATCTCGCCCCAGTCAATTTTGTGCGAAGGATCATGTATGTATCTCTTCAATTGGAATACATGGAAAACGTCGTGCACTCGGTACAACTGAGGGGGAATATCTAGGCAGTACTCCACCTCTCCAAATTTTCTAAGGACCTGGAAGGGTCCTATGAACTTCATATATAACTTGCCACCCCGGTCAAATCAATGAAAACCTCAACGAGGTGAGATCTATAGAAAGACATGGTCACCATCCTAAAACTCCATAGGTCTCTATCTCCTATCAGCATAAGACTTCTGTCTACTCTATGTAGTCTTCATCCACTCCCGAATGACCAGAACCTTCTCTGTGGTATCACGTACTATCTCTGGTCTCATGAGTACTGACTCCCTTGGTTCAGTCCAGCACAATGGTGATCTTCAAGGTTGACTGCATAATGCCTCGAATGGTTCCATACCGATGGTGGAGTGATAATTGTTGTTTTATGAGAAATCCATCAAGGGCAAGTGATCCTACCAACTATGGCCGAAATCAAGGACACAAGCATGAAACATGTCCTCAAGGGTCTGAATGGTCCACTCTGTCTAACCATCCGTCTGAGGATGAAAGGCGGTTATTAATCAAAGCTATGTCTCGAACGCCTATTGCAACCCCTTCCATAGCTGGGAAGTAAAACATGCATCACGATCAGAGAAAATTTTAGATGGAACCCCATGAATCCACACAATATCTTGTAGGTAGAGGCTTCCTAATCCCTCTACTGATTCCTTCTCTCTGATAGGTAGGAAGTGGGCTAACTTGGTGAGTCGCTCAATGATCATCCAGATAGAATCATTACCCCTAGATGTGTGTGAAAGTAATGTCATGAAGTCCATGGAAATTATATCCCACTTCCACTCTAGCACCTCTAGTGGATGAACAAAGCCCATTGGAACCAAATTCTCTACCTTTACTTGCTGAAAAGTGAGGCACCGTGAGATAAACCTTTCCACTTCTTTCTTCAGTCCCAGCCACCAGTGCTAATGCCAAACGTCCTGCTACATCTTTTCCACTACTACATGTACTTCTAGAGGGGATGTATGGAACTCCCTCAACACTTCCTCCCAAAGTGGCACCAGTAACATAGTATGCCCTCTGAAGAGGATGATCTGCTCCCCACCTTCAGATAATCCATCAGGTGCCTATCTTGTGGTTATCTACGCACGTCGAGCCTTGCAGTCAGTGTCCCCAAGCATTGCCTCCCTAACTCGCTAAAGGAGTGTGGGAGTGATGTCAGAGACTAAAGATAAGCTACTCCATCTCAATCCACGTAGGATATCCACAAAGCAGATAGCTGCTCTGTCACCTCACTCAGAAACTGTATACCATATCTTCTGTTGAGTACATCTACTACTACGCTCTCCTTCACATGAGTATATACTATCTCGAAGTCATAGTCCGGGAGGAACTCAATCCAACGCCACTGTCTCAAATTTCAATAACTATATGTGATCACTACTCGATCCTACATCATGACACGTTTGAGTCTGGTCCCTGATGCATCGCAGTAGACTATGTACCCACATCCCTCCTCTGGTAGCCACAATATGGGGGCACTTTTCAGTCTCTGCCTCAGATCCTGGAAACTCCACTGGCATCTCTCTCACAACACAAAGTGTTTCCCCTTCTTTTTCAATGTTGTTAAGGGTGTTTCAACTCTAGAAAATTAAATCACAAACCACTGGTAGTAACCGGCCAGGCCTAGGAAACTCTGCACCACTATCACACTCCTGGGTGGATCCCCAAAAAGAACAGCCTCGATCTCCACTAGAAACACCGCAACTCCAGCCTATGAGATGACGTGTCCTAGGAAGTGACCCTATCGGATCCAAAACATGAACTTTGAGATCTTACCATAAATATGGTGCTCTTGATCTGTGTCCAGAACTATTTATAGATGATAGGCATTATCTCTCTTTGTAGATGAGTATATCAGGATGTCATCGATTAAGACTACCACAAAGCGATAAAGGTATGGAAATAATATCATGTTCATGAGTCCCATGAACACTATTGGGGCATTGGTCACACCGAATGGAATAAATAAGAACTCATAGAGGCCATACTGACATATGCAGCACATCATCTGCACATCCTCATCTCGTACCTTGAGATAGTGATAGCCTAATATGAGGTCTATCTTTGACATCCATCATGATCCCTTCAACTGATCAAAGAGATCGTCAACCCTTGGGAGTGGGTACTTGTTCTTCACGGTCACCTGGTTTAGGAACCGATAGTCCACATAGAGTCTCAAACTCCCATCTGCCTTCATGGTAAACATAATCGGGACTACACCAAGAGAAACACGGGGACTAATGAACCCCTTTCTCTAAAAGTCCTCTATATGTACTCGCAGATATCAATGCTCCATTGGAGCCATCCAATTTTCTAGTGTAGATATAGGTGTCATCCTAGGGTACAAGTTGATATAAAATTAGACCTCTCTATGAGGATGTAGACATGGAAAATCATTAGGGAAAACATTAGTGTGCTAGTCCACCACTACAGGATAGCTTAGACTCTGAAGATCAACCACTTTGAGGGTAAGGCAAGCCAACTGATGTGTGATCGGCATCACCCTTCTCCGGGTAAGTCCATCATGTGCTACAAAGGTTCCCTTCCTTCCAGTGAAAGAAAACTCAGTACCATCCTTGTGGACACACCACACTTTGCACCTAATACAGTTGATCTGATCACGGACTATAGATAACCAATCCATACCCACGATGGCAGTGTAAGGCCTCAACACCGCTACTAAAAGATCCCAGCCGAAGTTCTCGCCTCCTAGAGTAAGATCACACTGCCAAAACTAGTGTTTAATCATCTAATCCTTTTCGATAAGAGTCTGTAGTCATAAGGATTGAGCTAATAGAACCACTGGAATCTCTGAGCTCTGAACGAGGGTCATGTCAACAAAAGAGTGACTAGAACCTATGAATAAAAGTACTGAAGCTAAGGTGGAGTAGACACAGATCATACCTTGAATTATCTCCGGAGTAGCATGGTCATAGGCCTCAGCTTTCTAGAGATGAGCTCGTCTCTATCTTCCTGCTACCTATGGTCAGCGTGGACTCCCTAGAGGTGGTGGTTGTAGAACCATGAATCGTTGTTCATCGCCTTCTACATGACCAGCTCCTCTACCATTTTTTATTACTGTCTTCCGAACTCCGTGATCAAATATTTACCTCTACCCACGCAGTCCTTCGACTGTCTTCTGGTTGTCCATACAGTGGGTCAGGTAGTCACGAGACATGTGACCCCACCCGCCGCACGAGTAACATTTCATGCTCCTTGACTGTCATGCTCTATCTCGAGAGCCCCACACAACTGACCCTGTATCATGTGGTCATACACCTATAGGTCTGGTCCTCTTAGACCTATGGGTTATCTATCTGCTTCCAACTGAATATGGCTTTGTTATGTGATGTCTGATGGTGGGTCTCACTACTGGTGACTGCTCAGCAAGGAATCTCTCCACTAAGAGTGTTCGCTCGAACACCCCCGCCTATGTCGGGATGCTGAGAGGAATCATCGAAGATCTAATATCCCTTTTGATCCCCTACTCGAAGGTCTAGTCCCTAAAGAATGGTTTTCACACCATGTCAGTGAAGTATATTGAGAGGTCGGTGAACCTCGTTAAATATTGGGCCACAGTCATGTTTCCCTGTTGTAAGTAGAGGATATCCTATATATGCCGAGAGCATAAGGTCACTAGGATGAACTTTTCCCAAAAAATGCTCTCAATGTCCTCCCAGATGAGAGTCACCGTGTCATGAACCTGAAGCATCCAACTCCACCATCTACCCATTTCTACCTGAAGAAGACTGGCGGCAAGGATCACCATGAGATCAGTCGGTGTTTCTACAAGTTGAAAAACTCTAACCACGACCTCTAGCTAGTCCTCATCTGCCTATAGTTCTGTCTCTCCCGGGATCCTCAGTTCCCTCTAGTACTGAAACTCGTGAAACATGCTCAAGCGGCATGCACTCTCTGTAGCTAGGGTTGGTGCCATAAAATACTCAATGCGTAGTGGTGTTGCTGGTACACCACCTGATGGTACGACTACTGAAAGGGGGCCCTACACCAAAGCCTCATCGCTCGGTGGACTATCATCGCGTACTATACCCAGATCACTAGCTCACTATCTTTGGGGATGAATCCTGGAAAGAAACAGGTGCACCATGGTCAATATGTTATACCTGGTGAGCTGAGTAAAAGAGATCACAAGGGAAACGTTTCAAAAACACACATGCAATCAGTGTTTTCATGCACTGAGTCAGAAATCAGAAGTCAGTGTCTTGGTGTATGGATACGATGGCCACCGCACCAACACTAGATTCCCCAAACTGATAACCACACTCCTAACACCTAACATTATTTCCTATTAAAATATTAGTGTCCATGTTATTAGGTAGAACCGACTCCTCTGATACCAATTTGTCACGAGCCCTCCCCCGGGGCCCATTTCGTGACTACCCTAAGCCCACCTTCCATAGGCCAGGGGCTAGCGACTAGCACTAGAAAAGCATATCTCTAAATCCGGGAAGGCCTTGCTTTTTATCCTACAATCTCACACAATCCAAGAACACAGAAAGATACAAGAACAAAGTAAACTATATAATAATAAGGGTGATTAAAGTAAATAAAGGGGAAGGAATACAAGCCCAACTAGAAAGTACAAGTAAATCTGAAAAAAAACTCATGTGAAAACCCACCAAGAATCTTACCTGAAGGGTTGGTATGTCTCTCTAACGGTCATCTCTGTGGTACGTCTCATATAATGGTCCACCTCTGAGCAGCCTCCAGTCCTGGCACCCTCAGCCTCGGTCAATACTTTCCATCATCTACACAAGACACAACAAGGTGTGGGTGTAACCTGTGCATGGGTGATTATAACAATACTCAGTAGGGACTCAAAGACCCCTAAAGGTCTATCAAAAACCAAAAAGAAAGACCTAAATCTCAAAGCATGAAGCAATATTCATCAATAATACTTAGGTATATTCCCATACATAAGTTATCAATATATATACTTATCTCACATGTGAGCAAAGAATACCACAAAGTTAACACCATGAAGGTAAAAGTGCCACACAGGTAACACCACGAAGATAGAACTACCACATAGGTAACACCACAAAGGTAAGTACCACAAAGGTATCACCAAATAGATGAATACCACGAAGGTATCACCACACTGAAGTGTACCACAAAGGTAAAGACTCATCTAACACTAGGTATAACTTAAGTACAGAAGTATATATGATTAGATGTGTCGCTAGATTATCTTACTTCGTCAAGAAGCTCAGCTGTTGACCCACATTGGATCATAGATAACCCACAAAGGATCTGAAGATCACCGAAAAAGGATATGAAGATGCTGACCCACACAGGATCCAAAGATGACCCACATAGGATCTAAAGATGACCCACATAGGATCTGAAGATAACCCACACAAGATCTGTAGATTCTCCAAGTACAACTAGCAATAGGGTTCCCGCACTAAGAATGCTTGATTCTGGGAGGATCCGCTCCTCAAGCCATAATTTCAAACTTCAACTATCCTGAAGTACCATGAAGAAATATCTTAAATGACTTTCAGGTTATAAGGGTCCCAACACAACAGACGGTATGTCAATCGGATGCCCGATCTATAAGTTATTAGTGTTTCTTTTCTGAGGGCCCGGTAGGATTCGGGTTCGATCCAACCCAGCCATACTCAAAATTTATCCAAAACTCATGTGGAGTATACCAAAAAGACAATATCAATCCAAAGATTCCATTTCCATAGACGGTTCATCAAATGGGTGCCTGGTTCTCAAGATATAGCCAAAAGGCCGTATCTGGGTCCAGATGGGCCCGAGTCCGGCCCGACCTGGCCTAGGCCGACCCGACCCAGTTCGGGTCGACCTAACCCGGCCCATGTTCGGCCTACAGGGCTCAGCCCACTCGGTTGGGTGTGGTCCTCCATGGCGGGGCCCGCTCGAACTGCTACTGGGGGGCCCGGAATTCCAAACGGTCCAATGGACCGTTTGCCTTTGGCCAACTCGGCAACGCCATGTGGCACCGCCTGTTGGCACGCAGGACCCGCCTAAGCAGTCCCGCTCGGTGTGTCATAGATGGCCGTAATTCCAGCCGACTCCCCTTCCAGAAGCACCAACATGCATCGATGCTACCTCCGAGGCCAGTCGGGTGTCGGCCGCCATCTAGGGGTGCCGCCGCGGCTCAGCAGCCGCGACCTCCTCCTCGATCTGCAGCGCGGACGCACAACCCCAGTTCCACCCAGTCGTCCGAGGTGCCGACCACCACCCTCCTCCACCGTGGTCGATGGGTCGTAGTCTCCTTCGGTGTTGTAGTTGCACTGCCACCACCATTGCGGTTGGCCAATGTGTCGTCCGCTGCATATACCCTACCAGCGTCGGTCACCGGCGACGTGGTCGGATTCAACTCAACCCAACGACGTAACAACCCATGATATTATAAGATACATTCTTTTTAATTTCATTCGTATCTTCTATTGTTCAACACACCAAGATTATCTTGCGCTATATGCAACACTATATTAGCTTGCAGTATACGCAACACTTTTCTTGGCTCTTGTTACTCACAATTTCATGTTCGTTTGATAGAAGTTATTCTACGCAACATTGAGTGTATATATATATATATATTCAATGTATATATAAAATATTGTTGGATTCTGTTATACGCAACAATAGAGGAGTTGTGCGCTACACGCAACCCTGACTTGGCTTTCATTACACGCAATCGCGACCTTCCTCGATAGCGTGTGTTGTACGCAATACCGGGTTTTACTAAAAAACGATATATTATTATAATATTGTTATGAACTAGCCGTTATGAATAATGTTAACTAAATTTTTAATTTTATAACATTATTATTCATCTTAAACATTTCTAGAACATGGTATAAGAACAAAATAAATTTTTCGGGTAAAATAAGTATTTTTTAAAAAAAATGCAGTTTTGCCGCCTTTTGATTGCGCACCCACTTTAAATCTAGTTTTTGACATGTTTATAAGTTCAATTTGACAAAATAAAATTCTTCTATTGAATCAGGATATAAAAATTTACATTAGATAAAGTTTTGATATTTTTCCGATAACTTTCATATTTTAATAAATAGTAAAAACACGCTATATTTTAATTAAAAACAACTTTTTTCATCGTAATATCTTATGTGGTTAAATTATAATATTGAATGGTATTAAAGTATAAATAGAATATAATTTTACCATTTAATATAATGTATGTTATTAGCATTGATTTTACCTTGAATTCGTAGGTTAAATCAATTCCATCTTTTGCAATGTTTTAAAGAAAAACCTGTTTTCTTTCGACAACGGGATTAATTTTAATTTAATTTCTGCATCTTTTGTGTATTGTATTTGGAAAAATGGATTCCATATTTGTAATCAGTGGGTCCAAATTATGTAAATAAGCTACTTTTTATTTTTGGCCATTGTGAATAGTAACTACGGTAAATTTTATTTACTATAGTTAAAGGTCAATCTGGTAATTAAGGGTAAATATAAGATTATAAAATTACTCTAAAACTTGTAAAATCCTATTTTATGGATAAAACTATACCCATATAACCTAAGGGTATGATTAGATTCATTTTATGGACTTTTGTACATGAAAATAATTTAATTATTATTAAAACCAAAGAATGTGACAACATGTCACTTTCTTAAATCTTATAAGTATAATAATTTTAATTTAGTGATAAACCTAATGAAACTTCGAGAATGAATAGTATCCAGAAAGCTAATACCATTATCTAAATCATAGGAATTTATTTATAATTATTAGGTATTAAATAATTATCATTTATTATGACACAAAGATGATGCAGTAATTGTCTTATTAATGAAATATTGAAAAAATTGATGTTATAAATGCCCAGATAAATGTAATTTGAGACTTTTTATGACTTACATTAATTTTATAGGTTAAAATGACATGTTATTGTTGATATAAATAACTTGGTTCGAACTTATCATTCTGTTATGAATTTCATAAAAATCATGTACCAAATAGTGTCAAAATTGACATAAATTAGTTTTTAAAACAAATATTATATTATTAATTGTTATTTAATTCATAAAAATATAAGGTTTGGCCAAATGACTTAGATAAGGATAGATATATTAATAATAAACAACTTGGGGTTCGTTTGGCTTGTTATGGTAAGTTTATTAACCATATAGTGTAAGAAAACAAAAAGACACGGTAAAAGTTAAATTATTTAACTTAGAGATAAATCTAATTGATAAGGTTAAAATAATAACCTAAACTTGTCTAAATCCTATTGTATGAGAGTATTTAGAACCATACCCACTTTATCTTCGAAATAAGACCCTTTAGAACCATTATAAACCGAATTTGACCTTAATATAAAATAATATTTTGAGATTTTCCTAAGGTGCCCCTCTCCTCCCTTATAAAAGGGCACCTCCTCCCTCTCCTCCTCACACCAATTTGAGCATTCAAGCTCGGACAACCCCTGCCAAAATCTCTTCTCCACTTCCCTAGTATCATCTTAGAGATACTGGTCTTCTTCAAAGACCATCCCTAGTTCTTTAAGTGGAGGTTAAGTGAAGGCGCGTCAAAAAGAGGTAATATCCATTACCGATCTTTTTCAATTTCTTTCTTCTTCAACTTCTTATTATTTAGTTGTTTCATGATAAAGTAATAACATAAGTATTTATTATATACTTATATGTTATTATAAATATGAAATAACTCTAATTAACCTTCTATCCATCCTACGGAAAAAGGAAATCACCGCGCGTGCGTACGTACGGAATACTGTCTCCACGACGCGATGAGATTCATTATCCATGTTAACCATTACAGAATGAATATAAAGTATATATATTGAATAATAATGAAATATATGACATGGTAAATCTACTTGATTTATGTATATATATTTATGCCATCTACTTACATCCATTCAAGACAATAAGGAAAGGAAAACAGTGTTTATGCGTACTTACTGACTACCGTCTCCATGAACGGTGCGTTTCATTTAATTTATCTATCTATTATATATATATATAATGAATATATATGATATATAAATCATATTTTATATTCTGGAAGTAAGTAAATCACGATATAAGTAATAATAATGTCCAGAACAACAAGTCCAAACACCTACGATAAATGAAACTATTTTACCCAAAACGCTTCTTTAACATGGAATTTACAAAAGAACGGGTAATATAAAGTCATAAGTGAACCATATATGTTATAATAACAATAAATATGATTCTTTAATAAGTTAACGACATTATTTAAATCATTATACAGGAGGTTCAGATACGTACAAAGCATATCGGACATAAGGTAATGGAAATATCACAATCTCATTTTTATCCGAGATTGTTTATACTTTAGTATTTACTGGGGTGTATTTTATCATCCACATACATGTTTCCTCAATATGTAATATTATTTCCATCTACCTACAATTGTTTAAATCCAATTTTACCCTTCGGTGAGTTTTTAGTAAAGGATATGAGAGGAATCTTTTGTCATTTTTCATACGAGGTACTTTTTGACTTTTCTGACAAAAAGTACGATGAATGATTTTTTTAACTTATACGGTATGAATGGATTTTAAAAAAATTATTTCCAAGAAGCTTCCTTTAAAAGTTATCAAGTTTATTTTTAATCATCTTCTTTTAGTTTATAATTGTACGACATGTTAAGAAAGGAAAAGTGTGTTTGAAGTAGAAAGGATATTTTCCTCAAGAATGGAGTTCAAGTGTTTTATCAAAATTATTTTACATCTAAGATAATAAAGGGTTCTGTTTTTATCCCTATTATTACATTTATTTGATTATGTTGTGATGTAATTATATTCCTTTATCTTATATGAATTGTTTTATGATGTCACGATGTTTAAGATTCCCATTTTTATTACATGGGTTATGCTATGATGTATGGTTTTTATGATTTTGTGGCACACATAAGATTGGTATCATTATGAGATGACTGGGACCTATATCTCCCTCAAATGCATTGGGTAATGATTTTATATCTCATGATATAGACATGGCTGGAACGGTAGGTTATACCAGTTCAGTGAAACAGGACTGAAACGAGGCTGACTCGGTTCAGAAATGGACTTTGTCCACTAAGATAGTCTTGGAAATGAGTCTTGACTAATAAGATATGATTCTCTATGATAATGTGTGTATGCCACAAAGTTTCATGTTTTAAGTTATGATTATTGGTATTACATTTCACTACTATGATTTATCCCATGTTATGAAATCATGATCTCTTTTGCAGGTTATGATTTCCAAAAGATATGTTCTTATGAATATGATGTGATTGATATTTCTTTTGTTTACACTTACTGAGCATTTGAGCTCACCCTTTTATGTTTTCTTTTCCCCCAGGATTAAAATAAAGACTTTAGGTAAGGAAACAAAAATGTGAAGATCTTTATGGGAGATTTTGAAGATCTTTCACAATGATTAGAAGATTACGTTCCGAGTTTCCTAAGACACTAAACTATTATGATCCTTGTGTGTGTGTTTTTGTTATGTACTAAGTATTCCACAAAAGTAATGTAATGTTCATGTACGACAACCTTCGGGTCTCTACAGATGGTACCAGAGGAAAGGTTTATTCAACCATTGGAAACTAGGATGCGAAAACGTTAGTGAGATCCCTAGAGATATTTCTAAGGTATGTCTAGGGATGTCCCTAAGGATAAGTATACGTATAGGATACAGTCTTAGAACTACGGTAACGATCATAGAATTTAACCTAAGATGTTAGATATTGAGGATACTCCCCCTTCATTATGTTGTTTTCCCTAGCATGATTTTTGCCTCTCACACTATTCATTTTGGGTTTTAGACGATGGTTGGAACCTGAAGGAACCGTGTTGATCAATGCAATGGACAATGCAATGATTGTCCTCCTGAACAAACAAATGTTATGGGAGATGGAGTGCAAAATATTATTGTTATACTTACACAAGATATGAATCATTATGGACTTCCAAATGAGCAGAGAAGGGAACAGTATTCTATTGAGTCCTTCATGAAGCAACGTCCACCTTCTTTCAGTGGGTCTTCTGATCCACTTGTTGCTGAACAATGGATCAGTACTACTGAAGAGATATTTTCAGTTCTTCAATGTTCTGAACATGATAAAGTCATCTTAGCAGTATATCATTTGGAAGGTGAAGCTGATCAATGGTGGAATCATATCAAGAATACGAGGCAAAGAGATGAAATTGAGTCCATGGAATGGGACGAGTTCAAGAACATATTTTTCAATAAGTACTTATCTCGTATTCTTCGAAAAAAGACGGAGAAGGATTTTCTCGAACTAAAGCAAAAGGATGATGAATCTGTTGGTATATACGAAGCAAATTTTACAAGGCTTGCAATGTATGCATCTAGATTTATCATCCAACCTGAAAGTAAAGTTGATCGATTCTTCAGTGGCTTAAAACCAAATCATCGAAGGGCATTATCTATAAGAGACTTCAGTAGGTATGAAGAAATTGTGTTTTGTGCTGTCAAGGTAGAAATATAAGTTGGTGTTACTTATCCATCTCATAGTTTTGACAAGAAACGAAAGATGGAGTTCAAGGGGAAATCTCAGAATAATGGTCAAAAGAAGATGAATTTTTCCTTATGATTAAAGTGTGGAAAGAAGCATGGTGGAGATTGTCTTAAAGGGACAAGTAAATGTTTCAAATGTGGAAAGGAAGGTCATCGGGCATTTGAATGCCACAATAATGGGAAGAAGATGCCTAATGATGCAAACAAAGGAAGGGATACACAGAATGAACCTACTCCACTTCAATGCTTCAAGTGAAAGGAAATGGGGCATTATTCTAATAAATGCCTTAATCCAAGGGTTACTGATGATCGAAATGAGCAACCACTTAAGGAAAAGAACAAAGGGAAGTCACATGTGATCACCATTGGTGATGTTGAATATGACAACAATGTGGTGGAATGATTAAGTGTTTATGTAATGGGATCCCAGAATAAGGTTGTATATAGTATCATGGAATATTGGAATATTTATGTTTTGGTCTATTGTGGTTTTCAGTAATTTTATGGCATCGGTAACCATGAAAAGTGATTGAAATATTTTTGGAAAGCAGATGATATGCACATAATGAAGGGATAAAGAGAATCTAATATGTTTGATAGTATTCATGAGCTCATTATTGATATAAGGACTAAGTGATATCATGGTTTGAGTATATAGAATTTTGAGGATTTTGGTATGTGGAAAGTGTTAACTTTTAACTGCATTCCTATTTTCACTAAGGTTCAATGGATATTCATTCTTCAAGAGAATACATGATTAAGGTATTCAAATGTTTGTAATTTGACCAACAAGATATATCTTATGATATATGGGGGATAAATGATGGAATTCACGTGATTGTTATGTGATATTTCAAGTAATCATTTTCTTTATACTATGATCTTGGACCGAAGTATTTTAGATAAGCCTAATGATTGGAATGGATTATGTTGGACATAAGTTAGGATAAAACTTTTTTCGATATTATTGATGGGATGTTATGGTAATATAGCTTTAAAAAAAGGACAACCTGCAATACGGGCGACAGCCCATCACATCGGACAAGGCTATGGGAATCGAACCCACAACTGAAGTGCGACTGGCCTTTATCGCCTACCACTGGCCTACAGGAAGTCCCTGTTTAGTGGAAACTAGTTTTATTATATTAAGCAGTATGATATATGAAGTATAAGTCCATTTTAGGAACCATATATGATTAATCTCACTATAGATGGACTTATGTATTTTTTGATAACTTTTCTAACCTTTTGTTTGAGACAGATGGAATGACCCATCATTCTATCCCATGATCTTATAACACATCACGAATGACAAATTCAAATTCATTTCTTTAAGAGATGAAGTGGAAATTTTCCAAAGAACGAAAAACGGTGAGACTATACCAAAATCACGAAAGTATTTCTTCTAATTCAAATTTCATCAACTTTAGGGAAATGATCTTGAAAACCAAAAAATGTTGTCCTAGTGCTCTTATATCTGATGAATCAGATGGTACCTTAGATCGTCACAAATTTATGGCTATATGATTGTTGTCTTTTTTATAGACATGTTCTCTACCACTCTCCATCAGAACATGACGGTTAGTTTTCTCTTCTATGTCCATATTTTCTCCTATATGGAAACCCAGTGATGAGTTCATTTGGGTAACCGTTATATTTCATACTTTAGTTTTTAAAGTTTAGTTTTTGTATTTCTTTTTACGATGTGGGATTTTATGAATAGTAAACGATTTATAACCCCGAAGAATTTTGAGGGCGAAATTCATTCTAAGGGGGGTAGAATGTAACAACCCAAGATTTTATAAGATATATTCTTTTTAATTTCATTCATATCTTTTATTGTACGACACACAAAGATTATCTTGCGCTATACGCAACTCTATATTAGCTTTTAGTATACGCAACACTTTTCTTGGCTCTTATTACACACAATTTCAAGTTCGTTTGATAGAAGTTATTCTACGCAACATTGAGTGTATATATATATATATATTCAATGTATAAATAAAATATGGTTGGATTCTGTTATACGCAACAACAAAGGATTTGTGCGCTACACACAACCCTGACTTGGCTTGCATTACACGCAATCGCGACCTTCCTCGATAGCGTGTGTTGTACGCAATACCGGGTTTTACTAAACAACGATATATTATTATAATATTGTTATGAACTAGCCGTTATGAATAGTGTTAACTAAATTTTGAATTTTATAACATTATTATTCATCTTACACATTTCTAGAACATGGTATAAGAACAAAATAAATTTTTCAGGTAAAATAAGTATTTTTTCAAAAAACGCAGTTTTGTCGCCTTTTGATGGCGCACCCACTTTAAGTCTAGTTTTTGAAATGTTTATAAGTTCAATTTGACAAAATAAAATTCTTATTTTGAATCAGGATATAAAAATTTACATTAGATAAAGTTTTGATATTTTTTCGATAACTTTCATATTTTAATGAATAGTAAAAACATGCTATATTTTAATTAAAACCAAATTTTTTCATCATAATGTATTATGTGGTTAAATTATAATATTTAATGGTTTTAAAGTATAAATAGAATATATTTTTACCATTTAATATAATTTATGTTATTAGCATTTATTTTACTTTGAATTCGTAGGTTAAATCAATTCAATCTTTTGCAATGTTTTAAAGAAAAACCCGTTTTCTTTCGACAACGGGATTAATTTTAATTTAATTTCTGCATCTTTTGTGTATTTAATTTGGAAAAATTTATTCCATATTTGTAATCAGTGGTTCAAAATTATGTTAATAGGCAACTTTTTATTTTTGGGCATTGTGAATAGTAACTACGATAAATTTTATTTACTATAGTTTAAGGTAAATTGGGTAATTAAGGGTAAATATAAGATTATAAAATTACCCTAACACTTGGAAAAATCCTATTGGATGGCTAAAAGGAGACCCATATAACCTAAGGGTGGTATTATATTCATTTTATGGACTTTTTTCCTTAAAAATAATTTAATTATTATTAAAACCAAAGAATGTGACAACATGTCACTTTCTTATATTTTATAAGTATAATAATTTTAATTTAGTGATAAGCTTCATGAAACATCGAACATGAATACTCTACAGAAAGATAATACAATTATCTACATCATAGGAATTTATTTATAATTTTTAGGGATTAAATAATTATCATTTATTATGACACAAAGATGATGCAGTAATTGTCTTATTAATGAAATATTGACATAATTGATGTTATAAATGCCCAAATAAATGTAATTTGAGACTTTTTATGATGTACATTAATTTTCTAGGTCAATATGACATTTTATTGTTTATATAAGTAACTTTTTTTGAACTTATCATTCTGTTATGAATTTCATAAAAATCATGTACCAAATAGTGTCAAAATTGACATAAATTAGTTTTTAAAACAAATATTATATTATTAATTGTTATTTAATTCCTAAAAATCTAAGATTCGGCCAAAAGACTTATATAAGGATATATATATTAATAATAAACAACTTGGGGTTCTTTTGGCTTGTTATGGTAAGTTTAGTAACCATATAGTGTAAGAAAACAAAAAGACACGGTAAAAGTTAAATTATTTAACTTAGAGTTAAATCTAATTGATAAGGTTAACCTAATAACCTAAACTTGTCTAAATCCTATTGTATTAGAGGATTTCGACCCATACCCACTTTATCTTCGAAATAAGACCCTTTTAAACCATTATAAAACGAATTTGACCTTAATATAAAATAATATTTTGAGATTTTCCTAAGGTGCCCCTCTCCTCCCTTATAAAAGGGAACCTCCTCCCTCTCCTCCTCACACCAATTTGAGCATTCATGCTCGGACAACCCCTGACAAAATCTCTTCTCCACTTCCCTAGTATCATCCTAGAGGTCCTGGTCTTCTTCAAATACCATCCTTAGTTCTTTAAGTGGAGGTTAGGTGAAGGCGCGTCAAAAAGAGGTAATATCCATTACCGATCTTTTTCAATTTTTTTCTTCTTCAACTTCTTCTTATTTAGTTGTTTCATGATAAAGTAATAACATAAGTATTTCTTATATACTGATATGTTATTATAAATATGAAACAACTCTAATTAAACTTCTATCCATCCTACAGAAAAAGGAAATCATCGCGCATGTGTACGTACGGAATACCGTCTCCACGACGCAATGAGATTCATTATCCATGTTAACCATTCCAGAATGATTATAAAGTATATATAATGAATAATAATGAAATATATGACATGGTAAATCTACTGGATTTATGTATATATATATATATGTCATCTAATTACTTCCATTCAAGTCAATAAGGAAAAGAAAACAGCGTTCATGCATACGTACGGACTACCGTCTCCATGAACAGTGTGTTTCATTTCATTTATCTATCTATTATATATATATATAATGAATATATATGATATATAAATCATATTTTATATTATGGAAGTAATTAAATCATGATATAAGTAATAATAATGTCAAGAACAACAATTCCAAGCACCTACGATAAATGAAATGATTTTACCCAAAACGCTTCTTTAACATGGAATTTACAAAAGAACGGGTAATATAAAGTCATAAGCGAACCATATATGATATCATAACAATGAATATGATTCTGTAATAAGTTAATGACATTATTTAAATCATTATACAGGACGTTCGGATACGTACAAAGCATATCGGACATAAGGTAAGGGAAATATCACAATCTCATTTTTATCCGAGATTGTTTATACTTTAGTATTTACTGGGGTGTATTTTATCATCCACATCTATGTTTCCTCATTATGTAATATTATTTCCATCCACCTACAGTTGTTTAAATCCAATTTTACCCTTCGGTGAGTTTTTAGTAAAGGATATGAAAGTAATCTTTTGTCGTTCTTCGTACGAGGTACTTTTTGACTTTTCCGACAAAAGTACGAAGAATGTTTTTTTAACTTATACGGTATGAATGGATTTTTAAAACATTATTTCCAAGAAGCTTAATTTACAAGTTTTCAAGTTTATTTTTAATCATCTTCTTTTTGTTTATAATTGTACGACATGTTAAGAATGGAAAAGTGTTTTTGAAGTAGAAAGGATATTTTCCTCAAGAATGGAGTTCAAGTGTTTTATCAAAATTATTTTCCATCTAAGATAATAAAGGGTTCTGTTTTTATCCCTATTATTACATTGATTTGATTATGTTTTTATGGAATTATATTCCTTTATCTTATATGAATTGTTTTATGATGTCACGATGTTTAAGATTCCCATTTTTATTACATGGGTTATGATATGATGTATGGTTTTTATGATTTTGTGGCACACATAAGAATGGTATCATTATGAGATGGGTGGGACCTATATCTACCTCCAATTCATTGGGTAAAGATTTTATATCTCATGAGATAGACATGGCTGGAACGGTAGGTTATACCGGTTCAGTGAAACAGGACTGAAACGCGGGTGACTCGGTTCAGAAATGGACTTTGTCCACTATGATAGTCTTGGCAATGAGTCTTGACTAATAAGATATGATTCTCTATGATTATGTGTGTATTCCACAATGTTTCATGTTTTACGTTATGATTATTGGGATTACATTTCACTACTATGATTTATCCCATGTTATGAAATCATGATCTCTTTTGCAGGTTAAGATTCCCAAAAGATATGTTCTTATGAATATGATGTGATTGATATTTCTTTTGTTTACCCTTACTGAGAATTTGATCTCACCCATTTATGTTTTCTTTTCCCCCAGGATTAAAAGAAAGATTTTAGGTAAGGAAACAAAAATGGGAAGATCTTTATGGGAGATGTTGAAGATCTTTCACCATGATTAGAAGATTACGTTCCGAGTTTCCAAAGACACTAAACTATTACGATCCTTGTGTGTGTGTTTTTGTTATGTACTAAGTATTCCGAAAAAGTAATGTAATGTCCATGTACGTCAACCTTCAGGTCTCTACAAACGATCCTCCCCCATATAAGACGTCAACACTAAAGTAGCGAAGGGTTCAACCCATGTTTGTTTGGCCCGAAATCTCCGCGTTAGATAGGTAGTAGGGGGTGCATAAATTGAAAACAACTATTTATCATGAAGAATGATAAGAACAATCTCCCTACTTCATTTGATCATTGGAGATGGCATGAGGAAGAAGATGAAGTCTCTGACGTTTATCACTCCTGTAACACACATCCAATCCGAGCTCGAGCATTGGTTTGTCGTTCTTATTTTGGAGGTTCTTTCTTTGTTTGATGATGTTCTTCCACCAAGAGTTCTCCAAAGGCTCACCAAAATCTCTTCATTTCCAATGACTCCCAACCACAAGAGGTGAGGATCCAACTTAATTAAGTTCAAGTTAATTACTCAATCAATTAATGTTGGATCATTAATTGGGGAGGCTTCTAGAGTTACATCATATTAAAAAGGGGGTTCAAGGTCGGGTGGTCCCCACCACCAAGATTGAAATGAGAGGTTTGAAATAAATAAAATAAAATTTGATTGTTTTATTTTATTTTCTTTTAACTCTCCCACAAAAAAACTAGAAATCAAACTTCCACCCTTGACATACTATAGTCGAGGTGAAGACTCTCTTAAGTGAATATTTTCACTATGAGTTCAATGGTGTCCTCGGATTTCAATTCTGAGAATCAATTCAAAAGTTACAAAATGTCGCTCGTGTGTTTACTGAACGTACCAAAAAAACATCAGAATTTCATTCTAGGCACATCTGGCCTCGGAATCACGCGCTGTTAATTTTTGTAGACTCGTAATAATTCCATATTATTTAAAAAATTAAATGTAAATTATGGGTCTTTACATAAATTTAAAATATTAATTAAATTTAGATTTCCTTCTAAAGATTTTTTTTAAATATAGACACTTCTCTTACTAATAATGATTCCTTGAACACTCTATATATTGTACCCGATAACACTACCTTTGAAACCTTTCATTGAATTTAATCTTCCATTTATAAAGAAGACTATATCATATGAGAAGAATATGTAGGATATTACAATGAATCCATACTGTCCTTTTAAATTATGAACCCTTCTAAATTAAAATTCATTATTTAAGTTATTAATAATATTATCATGTTTCATGATAATTAGTTTTGGGGAGAGATGTCCCCCATGGTGAAGGCCTCAAACTGGCTTGAGAAACCAAAACGTTCAACCCAAAAGATCAATCATAAACCTAGGTGAATAGAATAAATGTAAGGTAATGTCATTTTAATCTATGTCCATGTCAATATTGGTCATGAAATTGGACCTAAACACTTTACAATCATTGTACACTATCATATCTTGAGTGAGGCCAATCACCCCTAGATAATTTTTCACTTCAGAAACTCATGTCTTTCATAAAATATTTGACATGGTAAGAGATTATATAGTCTTTCTGTTAGGATCATTTCAATAACCTTTTATAAGAAATTATACAGGCTTATGGGATGGAATTAACCAATTTTCCTTGGATGGTTCACCTTATGAATCAAAATAAGAACCATAGAGGTGGTAACTCGATGGAGAGGGACACACTTGAAATAATCCTAAATCACCATTATTTGACCCAATTTGATGATATAAAAATCTAGAATACAAATGGATCTAGGGAATCCATCTAGGATTAGTGATCTATTTATATGGAGTCTTTTAATTTCATCAAACATGAAAATCCTCCTATGGGATGTATTTTAAAGAATCATTGTCAAAATCCACCATTAATAAAAGATTTTTATTGAAAAAATGTTTATCTTATTCCTTGAGTGGGTGTGAAACTCTTAATATATGAATAGGGAAATCTAAAAAATACTTGAAGTGGGAATAAATCCATAGTATAATGAACTGAACATCACTAAACAATGAGACATTTTAAAATTTCAAGTTATGATCCTAAATAACGTTTTTCCCATATGAATGAATGGAAATATGTTGTGTTACAATCTTCTTCCTCTATCCACATGAAATAAAATTTATATTGTGTCTCCTTTTCATTAGTAAGCCATATTTCATATATGTTTCTACATTTACCAGATATATATAAGAATATTTATTCATCTCATTGATTATAAATTCTTCCATCAAAATGGATAATATTAGCATGAATATCTTATGAATATAGAATTATATATGGATTTCTATTCATGAATTCTGAAATAGCTTCATTTAGTTTATTTAGTTTTTTTATATCATAACCCAACAATACCCGTGTTCTAGAACATTACATAATTTATGGAAAAACGAATTAAAATATTCATCCTCCAACTATCATTTGAAAACGTTAATGCTATGAATTGGAGTCTAAGAGCCTTATATCTAGACAAGTAGTTGAGAATTTTCAAATAAGAAAAAATATAGGTGGGAGATAATAATGTGTGAGAAATCCATTATTTCATGCAAGTTATCTGATAACCTATCAATCCATATCCATATTAGGATATTTCCTCTTGTATTATTGATCCATATAAAATCATGTCCATTGAATCCCTAGTCCATTACATTAATAAAATCCAAGAAGCCTTCAAAAATCTATATCATTACTATAATATACTCCCCCCTTCCTTGGGTTACAATAAGTATTTGTTAGACCAATACATTACATATTCTACTAATGAGTAAAACTCAATATTTTATCCATGAAATTATAGGATTGTCTTATTATTTGATTTAAAAGAAACCTTTAAATTATATTTATAAAAGATCAAATACTTGGAATAATTTATAACATTAATTACCAAGAAAACATATTATTCCATAACCTAATATATTATTATTATCATTTTCTTATACTTCAATGATAATATCATCTGATCTCTATGATTTTATATAATATTATTTTTATAATTTTGTTTATTTTCAAACTTTTTATGATAGTTCCATATTAAATTTTTATATTGGATAATGTTTTATCCATTAAATCTAATGATCATTATAACTATTAGAGATGATTTTTTTCTTGATCATGGATACCTCATTGATCATTGTTGAGCATGCTAATAGATTATTATTTATTTATATATAAACTTTCCATATATACTGTTTAAGAATTCATATTTCACAGGGTGGATTTGTTATCCCTGTATGAGTATACTTCGTCCCATATACCATGAGATGGGCTAAGGCACTAAATTTTTATAAACATTGCCCATTCCATGGGATAATAACTCACCCTTACTGTATAAGTTCACCTAGGTGGGATGGGCTGAAATATTTCCCTACCCCCATCCTAGATGGTATGAGATAAAATATTTCCCTACCTTCATCCAATCATGGACATTAGGATCTCCTAGGGTAGGTAAACATTAGTATGTTCAGGTATGTATCTTTCTTATATACGGAGTTATCTAATATTTACTATAATTTAACTATTTTCTATATGTTTAACATTCTTTCTATTTTATGATAGTTGTTTTCCTAAATTATTTTATTTAATATGTATATAAATTATTAGACATGTTCATGAAAAAACTTGATCATTCATTTCTAATATGAGGCATGTTAGTGATTCCCTACTGAGTACATACAATCTCACACCCTACATGGGAACTCCAATAGAAATGAATATATTTATGATATATATTTCATGTACCATGTTTTCAAGGGGATTATGGTGTCTTGGTTGGTTTAAAGTGATATAGGAGTTGATCATCTCGGAGTCTGGATCCTAGATATAATCCATTCGAGTTTCTATTTGGTGTGTAGAATGGATGTTTTAGGGTTTTCCTAATTCATTTTGATATGGTTTCCTCATGTCTAAATAGAAATTTTAACCATTCAATACATGTTTGGTTTTTCATTAATTTTGTATATTTTTTCCATATTTTACATCTTTTGTTCACTTGGTATGATAGTTTTAGTTTGTGGGTTGCACAACCCTTTATCATGTAGTTTTTACATATTCTTTTATCATTTTGGTCTATTTATAGGTACATTAATATAAAATGACAGTTTTTCTTTTATTTAGTTCCAAATACCCCTTATGTCACTCTAAATTTTCTTTACAAAATACCTTTTGTTTCAATTGTTGGCTATAAGAAAAACTAACTCCAACCTATGTTTTACTAAACCCCTAGTGTTTATCAATACCTCTATGATATGGGAGGTATTTATAAGGTGTGGTGATGGTAGGATTAGGTTACAAACTTGGTATTCAAGTCATAGATTTTAAAAACTGGTATCAAAAAAACTTTGGGCTACTTATATTTTAATTTATCCTAGATAGAATCTAGGACCATCAAAAACAAATAATAAACCCATTAACAATACTAGTTAAACTCTTTATAATGGATGCACAAATTTCCATGGGATATCTAGGTAGTGAGTAGGAACCCTAGGTTTGAGTGAGGTTCTTCTTTTGATATCTCAAGTGTGATCTGGTGATCCTTGAGAAGTTTCTTGGGATTCAATTAGAGATCGAGTCTTTAAGGAACCATACATAACACAATATAGTGTAATTTTAGGACATGTGAATCTCATTTATAATAAAATTATTATTTTTGAATATAAATAAATAATTAAAATAAAAGAAAATAATGTAAAAAAAATTAATGTATACCTTATGAGGAGTAATAAAATTAATTATTTTCACTCACACGCTTTTTGATTTTAAGCAGGTCGCTTTCTTTCTATTTATTTTTTCTATTGATCATGTTATCTACTCCATGTTATATTTATTATATACTATATTTTATTTTATACATTATCATTAAGCATAAATTGTATTATAAATTATTGGAACCTTATTGTATAGATTACATACTTGAGCATGCACCTAATTTCTTAATTAGTATTTGTTTTTAATAAGACATATTTTCGAGTTTATGATTTTACTATTGAGGATTCCGTGTATAGATCCCTACTTATTTTTAATATTATAACTTATTATGATTACATAGTTTTGATGCATGTTCCTAGTTGAAAATATATATTGATAAGGTGTTTTAAGAAATGTTTGATTCCTATATTCTATTTTTTATCCATGTGTTTGGTTTTTTGGTAAATAATGGTTATGTAAAAATATTTTAATGTTTTAAAAAGTAAAAAAAATGGATTAAAACCTAATTTTTTAAAAATTTAAATGGTTTTAAAAGTGGTGGTCACCAGCTAATATATATATTTTATATTAAGTGAAGTTAAAAATCTATTTTCTAAAACTAATTTTGTTGACTATTTTGTAGAATTATTTTTTTTTGCACAAGAAAATTGATAGTGACTTTTAAAATGGAAGTTTATTTTCAGTGAAATATTTTGAAATGTAGAATTTAGAAACTTTTTTCATAAATTTAAATTATAAAATGAACTAGTTTGGTAAAATATAGTTTTTTAGTAGGTTTTTATCCTATAATTTTAAAATTGGAATATATTTTTATAAAAACAATTTCAGTATGGAAAGTGTTTTGATAAGTGTAAATTTAGTTGTGGGGAATCCATAAGATACCATAGGTCACTCATATGAAGTTGAGTAACATAAGATAATGGTTAGTGTGGTAGCTAGGGTTTTGAGGATCTAAGGGTGGGTTAGTAATATTTTTTATATTAGGATATTTTTGTATTATAGAGTTGTATGATTTTGGAGGTTTCACATCTAAATCATGGGGATGGTTTGGGATAAGTTATGGTATCATGATTTGGTAACCGATCATTTGGATATTGATTAGATTTTGGATATAAATATATGATTGGGTGGTGTTGGGGGTTATATCATTATTTGAAAAATTTTATCTAAAATGTATAATGAGTGGTTTTGTATGGTTATGAGTGTGATGTAAATTTATGTGTTTTGTGTATGTGTCATTTTATGGTATTTTATTATTTGGATTTAAATTTATTGGTATTCTATGATTTTGGTTAACATTGTAGTGAAATATATATTAGTAGAGATCAATTCTTAGTTGGATGACTTAGATAAAATATCAGAGATCTTATAATGGAATGAGTTTTATATGAGGTATTGGATCCCTTGGGATAATATCTCCATGTATGTGTTAAGCATGGGATGTCATATAGTTGGGAGGTTATAATGAATCATGTCCTTGGAAAATAATTTATTTAGAAATTGGTTCTTCCTTGGGAATTTAATGTGGTTAAGGTACAAGTCTTTTTGAAATTTGGATCCTTGTTTGTTGATGTTTTTAAATTTTGGGATTTGTTCTTAAATTCATAAGTATAAGAGTATAATTAGAGGTGAGTTAGGGTATTGATTAAGATTTAGTGGTGAATTGGAGGCTTGGTATGAATGAAAAGTTGAGTCCCCTGTATAATTTTTTTATATAAGAAATAGGGTAACCATTTGGTGCTCACCGGGTACTCGGTGGGTTCTCACAAAGTACTCATTGAGCCTACGAATGGATCATGTTATCTTGTGTTTGCATCAAGTACTTGGTGTCCCTCCAGTGATTACTATGTAGGCCCATTTATATTTCACATTTAAATAATTTTATTTTGGTTTTTCCCTCCACTTAAATACCCCCTTAATTCCACCTTCAATATCATTTCCTTTAGTGATATCATGAGGCCCTTCAAGGACATATGTTGGCATCCTCTATTTCATCATCTTTCTCACTTAAATCAGTGGAACCTAGAGATGGTCTTTTAAATTTAAATGAAATTTAAATTTCTCCTCTCATTCCACACTCTTGTTCTCATTTTTCTATCCTAAATCTCTTTTATTAGAACATAGATTTTGGTTCATGATATCCATAAGACTTATTGAAATCACCTAAAAACATAGTTTTCTTCCTTATATTATCTAATGGAGTCACTAATGGGTTATTTTCACATAATCCATTGTTATTTTTAGATAAAGTGATTTGAGTTTTTTTTCTTGGGATTTTCATGGTTCTAAAAAGAAATTAGAGTATGAATATGTTTTTTATATTTTTACTTTTGTATGTTTTGATTTTAATGGAATTTAGGGGTAATTATCTTGGGTTTCTATTAGGATGAGTGATAGTTGACTTAAGGAAGTTGGTTTATTGGAGTTTTTTTTTTGTATTCATGGATAATTTTTTTAATATTTCTTTGAGGATAATTTGGGATAGATAAATCATACATATGGTAAAAGTAAGGGGTGAGAACTCTTTAAGTGAATTCTAAGTCTATGCATGGATTATGACTATCAAAATTTTCTAATACTAATTATAATAAGTAATCTAATATTTTATATATTAAGAATTAATGATTTTACATTATTACTTTCATATAAAAAGTTAAATTCATCTATAATAAATTTTAATTATAACCATTCTATTGGCTAGATTGTACTTGTTTTTCTATAAATCTAACATTTGAATCCTTATGAATATTAATCCATGTTATTAATGTTTATATACCTATTTAGTAAAATAAATTTATATTGTATGTAACAAAGTGATAAAATTTGATATTTCATATATTCTCTTTTTCTTTTATGAATATTTAGAACCTGAATATTGTTATTATCCACGATTTACTTGATATTTATAATGAACATGTTCTCCTAGATATGATAGGGAAACAAACATATATTTGGGAAATCTATTCCAAAAGGAGAATTGAAATTCTCATCCACCTCTAGGTATAAGACTATTGGAAGTTATTATCTTCCAATCAATTAAAAATTAATCAAATTAAAATTAGTGAAAATTCATTTATTGAAAGTAACAATATAAATTCAGTAGAAATATATAAAGGTATAAATCTTGTAAAAATAATGTAAAATGATATTTTCAAAAGCTCAATAAGATATGAAAACAACAAGAATAAAAATTTTATGCACAATGATAAATAAAAAAATGTGAAGAATCATATTATAGTTCAAATAATCCTTTAAAATATATTATGAAGATACACCTTTATGCATTGTGATAGGAAGTTCTTAAACATGAACTGATGTGTATCAAACATTAAACATTTCATGAGTTTTTTCTTTTCTATCTCTCTAAGAACTAAAATTAAACCCACTAGAAATATGTCTATCTTCACATCCCCATGATACCTTGATTGAACAATATTGGTTTGTGATCTATCTTACAATACTCAGAATCCATCAACTATAAAAATGGGAAAAAATAGTTATAGTAGGAAAATTTAGATCATTTATAATGAGATCCACATAAAGAGATACTCTAAGTGAAAATATCAGAAATAAAAGATAAAACTATTGCAAAAACACTAAGAATAATTATATTTAAATATTTAAATATACTTTATATCTCTTTATAAAATTAAAGTTACTATTAATATTATAATACTGAAAGAAATATAATTTATAGTAAAACCCTCAATAGTCGGATCTTGTGTTCTTCTGAGTTAGTTGTACCTACATGAAAATAGATGTTATCATCATATGATGTACTCATCATAGATTCATATCTTATAATTAAATTTTTCTAGAACCACTATAGTCTGTGAACATCTAGAATATGTAATTTTTAATGAAGCTTCAATTCTTTGGGTTTTCATCTTTCTAACTCAATCCTCCAAGAATTCATTTATTGAATTTAAATTCTACAAAACAAAAACCACTAAACCAAAACTATATACGACATAAAATTCATAAAAATTATATTTGGGTTCAAAAAATTAAGAAATTATATGAGTATTTGACATAAAAATCTCCCCTTCTTTGAAATCATAGGACTCATATGAAAAATTCATAAGTTCAACTAAATCATAAAAAGGTACTCCACATGGATTATAGTTAAGTGAACGTATAAAATTTTTCATACAAGAATCAAAAATACACTCATTAGTCATATATAATATAAGTAGAATAAATATCCCCCTTAAGTAAACATATAAATTATTTTTGATTTCAAAATATTGTCACCCTTTTTGAAAATCTAAAAACAAAAAAATAAATATTTCTCCCACTTTTTGATTTTAAAAAATAATCTCTCCGATTTTAAAAAATATGAAATGATAAATATTAAAACAATACATAAAAATTTTTAAATTTATCCTCATTTGGGTTAAAGAAAAAAATTAAATAGTAACTCCCTTAATTTAATTATTGAAATATTTTATAAAATATATATTTTCAAAAATTTCTCCCCTTTTACAAACATTCAATCATCTCACAATTTAAAAATTGGGAAACTTAGTGTTAATTTCAAATCTCTAAAATTATGAATTTTTAATCAGTTATACGTTCGATATGATGAAAGTAAAAAACATTCTCCATTATTCAATGAACTCAATGACTTTGTATTTCAGGCTTAAAAATATTATTTTTGACACAGCATGAAAAATTTGTAAAGAAGGTTTAAAAATCTATATCCATTTAAAAAATGAGAACTAAGATGAATAGAATGTAACAAAGTTAAATAGAAAAAATTACAATATCTGTATTTCTAGTGAATGTATATTGAAAAATAAAAATGCTATGAAAATTTGAAAAAAAAAACTTAAATCATAATAACCACATTGAAAAAAAAAATCTAACTTTTAAATAATTTTTTCAATGTTATGAGATAAGTTAAATTAAAATTGAATTGAAGATAACTTTAAATTGAACATTCTAACCTTTTTTATTATATTATAATATATAAAAAATTAATATTTTATTAAATATGTCTACAATAATATTTTCTATTATGATGAATTTAGGAAATATATCACATTTTCATGTGTTATTCTTTAGGAAATGGTGTATTATATCTATGTTCTTTGATTTTGATTGATGTGATAGTTTATGATAAAAATACATTGTACTAGTATTTTCACAATGATTTAGAGTTTGAATTAATTTGAAACAAAAATTGATGAGTGTATGTTGCATCCACAACACTTGGTAATAACAACATATAGATTTCATATATTCAGCTTCAGTAGTAGAGAGATAAGAAGAGTGTTTCTTCTTAATAAACCATAAATCTAATATATCTCCAAGGAAATGGCATGTTCCATAAGTAATTTTTATCTAAACTAAATCCTACAAAAACATCATCTGAGTAACTTTTGAGAGTAAATTCAATTCTGTAAGAATAAAATAAACCAATTTTTTGATTAACCATTAAATTAATGTAAAATAGATTTTACTTATTTGAAATTTAATTCCTTTATATTTTCTTGAAACATATCACATATACACACTATAAAAATTATATATGGTTTACTATCCATTAAATATAATATAATTATAATTTAACCACTATAATATTTTTGATCTACCATTTTCTCATATCCATCATGATCAAGTTTGGTTGACGTACCTATCGGAGTACTAATACTTATGGAATTATCAAAACTAATTTTTTAATAAAACTATTATAATTTTATATTAAGTTAAGAATCCTCCTATAATTTTTTGAGAAACTAGAACATCAAGGAAAATAATTGAGTTCACCCATCATGGTTATTTCAAAACCATGATTTTAAAGTTATGTAATGTCATTGGAAATATTTTTTTCAGTTTATGCGAAAATAGTTTCATCAAAATAAATTTTAAAAATGAGTTTTTATTTAAATTATTAATTTCTAAAAATCATTGGATCGTAATTTACCTTTAAAATATTATTTTGAAGTAAATATCTTGTAATTCTACCATGTTCGGAAGTTAGATATTTTTAAAGGGAATAATGATTTTTTGTAAGGTAAAATAATAGTATTTTAAATTCATTATCTTAAAAAATATGATTTTTTCAACATAGACTTCATATTCAAAAAATCCATTGGAAAAATAAATTTTCACATCTATTTTGAATAATTTAAAATTTAGATGTTCTATAAGGGATAATAATATTTGGGTAGATTCAATCCTAGATACCAATTTAAATATCACACCAAAATATATGTTGTCATCCTTCTAAAATTAATTATAAATGAGACTATCTATATTCATTATAATCATTTTAGTTTTATTACATTTATTTCTAAAAAACCCATCTTGCTCCAATAACTGAAAGTTATTTTGTTCATTCAACCAAAGTTAAAAATTAATAACTTTAAAATTAATTGAGTATATATTATATATATACTATATAACATTAATTAAATAAGTAATCATCTTCAATTTAAGGATCTAGATATGATAACAATTCTTTATGATCACGCTCATTTTTTAAGTAATTGTGAGTTCTAACCTGTTCAGTTATATCAGTACTGATATTATTTGTGGGATGATCCCTTAAGATAAAATAGTTATAAGGTAAAAATGTAAATTGTTCCTTAACTATTTTTTATGTATCATCTCTTGATATGGCTTCTAGGTATCGAAAATATGTTTACCTAACATTCAAAAAAATTATTACTAATGTTTTTTGTCTAACTTCTGGTAAATGTTCAAAATAATTTTCAAAAAAATCATAAAAAATAATAAATTTAGAGGTATTATAAAAACATAAGGATCATTTTCATCAAATTATACATAATTTGACTAATAAAAAATATTAGTTCATTTTTTGAAAACTCAATATGCCTTAATAGTTATATAGTAACCAAGAAAAACAATCATTGGATTTAGGATCAAATTTATGTTGTTGATGTTTAGTATTCACAATGAATACATTACACCCAAATACTCAAAATTATGAAATTTTTAGTCTTCACATAGTACACAATTCATAAGTATTTCTATTAATAAAATTAAAAAAGTAAACTATAATAATAATTACTCATGGAAAAACCAAAAAAATCTAAAAAAAAGTATTCTCTCAATAATGTTTTAATCATCCCATAAATAATTTTATTTCTTCATGCAACTAATTCTTTTTTTGAGATTTTTTCATTGCTAAAAAACTATGATTAATACCACTAATACAACAACAAGTTTCAAAATATAACTATTCAAACTCACCACCATGATCACTAAGGATAGTGATTAAAATTAATTCTTTCTCAAATATAACTAAATTATGAAAATTATTAAAATAAATAAATGTTTTTGATTTTTTGAATAGGAAAATAACTCCAATTATATCTATGATAACAAAAAAATGATATATGCATAAAACATTACCCCAAAGAATCTAATTTTCATTGTACTAAATAATTCTATGTGCCCCAAATATAAATATATTAATGTTTACACTTCACAAATTGTTTTAAAACTATACTTGTGTAACATTCTATATTAAAAACGATTACAAACTCTTATTGATTTAAACTGATATTTTGGTATATCACTAACTAGACCTTACCAAGAAATATTAGCTAACTTAAAAATGTTAAAATTTCCTCAAATTCTATGATAATTCCATTCAAAATCATGAACAAAACCTATACAAGGAAAATTTTAATTCTTATTATCTTTTATTCCTTCCATGTAAACATTCTTATATCTATTGAAGGATAAAATTAAATTACCTTCCAAGATTTGAATATTACATTTATCATTCCTGAATTTCACAAGATAATCCAAATCACATATTTATTTTATCACAATAACATTGTTCTGAAGTCTTATTATATTTAAAACATTAGAAATTGTTAATTTTCTAAGGAAAGAAACATCACTTATTCTGATTATTTCAACCTATAAATTAAATTTAAAAGTTACTCATCTACCATTTAAATTTTTCATGTTCTAAAAATTTAAATTTTCTCTGGTATTGTGTCAAGAAAATCATCTTAGATGTACCACTTGTTCCAAATTTGGGTACTTATCCTCTTTTCCAAAAAAAATAGACATAAGTTCTTAGTACTGAAACATCCTTGAGTCTGGTAATGTTAGCAAACAATATTTTAAGAACCCACATATTCCCAAATCTGTTATTATAAATTTGTGGTAGTTAATTTGAAATAAATTATTTATGAAAACCAAATTATTAAACATGATTTAAAGATAAAAAATTTCTATAGTGACCAACCCTTTAGAATTTTGTACAAAAGGGTGAACATTGGGGTGAAAAATATATTGATTAAAAATGACTTATCAAAAGTATATCTAATTCCATTAAAATTTTAAGATTATTTTATTTTTATATATATCTTATCAAAATTTTCTCTACTAGAATTAATGTCATAAAAAAGTTTCTTTAGACCACTAATTTCAAATTTAATATTCATAACTAATTTTAAATTTTCATAAGTGGAACTTGAACATGATTTAGATTCAAATTTTGATGATGGTTTTGAAACTTTAGTAGTAAGTATTGAAATTCTATAATTATATTTAGCAACATCATCCTTATAATTACCATAGTCATTATTACTATTTTTATTATTATTTTCAATAATTTTAGAATCCTCGCTATTTCGACATATGTAGGAAAATATTACTCTGTATCCAATGGATTTACTTTTTTCATATACTGAATAATTAAATTTTTTATCATCTGATGTAGTTGAATAATCATATTTAGGGATAAATTTAAATTTATAATATAAATATAAATTGTTAATATATTCAGTAGTTACATTTACCAATCAAAATTTCTCATATTTAAGAATATTAGTGTATAAATCAAAAATAGTTTCACTATCACTTCTACTTTCTTCTGATTAACTAGAAAAAATTGTGTATCCTCCATTTAAAAACAAATTATCTTATGATTTTAGAATTTTTTCCTCTCTAGTTTAAGAATTTATTCACAACATTATATCTTTTCTTTTTAATATTGGATAGTTATGTCTTATATGACCATTATTTTTATATTCATGACTGATAAAATTTAAGGATTCTTTCCTTTCAAGTTTTTTAGTTATATATTTTTTATAAGAATACCTAAAGTTTTTATTTCCAATCATATTATTTAATATCCTCACTTACTAATAAGTTTCTTCCTCACTAGATTCAAAATTACTAGCATATGATGATCATTTTGAACACTTGTTTTTAGGATTATCTCTAATATTTAAAACAGTGATAGAAATGTTATAGAAATTTTATGCAAATGATACCCCACATTCCTATCCACCTTCTCAACATCTCATTTTAATCTACTCTCATAAAATATGATTTTTCGAATCAAATCATTAACAACTAGCTTCGTTAAATGTTTTGAATTAATAATAGTTATAATTTTAGACTCCCAGTCCTTCAGAAGTATATATACCACATTTTAAAAAGATGATCATCCATCTGATCCTTCTCACTCAACAACTAAAGATTGTTCACAATATTAATGAAACAATTATTCATCGATTCAATAGACTCACTGGTAGAAAATAAAATATTTTATTATCCTGAGGTAACATAGCACTTTTAGTAATGAGAACATTTGATGTTATGAAATCAGTAACCTCTAGCTTTATCTACATTCCATTAGCAGTTTCACACTAATATAATTGATTTTAGATATTCTAAATCATCGAGCACAACAAATTATTACACACTTTAAATTTTGTATGATATTAAAGAATCTCAACTCTAAAAAATATAGTTTTATACTTCTACATAATTTTATAATTTTCAGCCATCATTAGATTTTCATTACATTAATATTATTGAAAAAATAATTTATACAATCATACTAGTACTTTTAATCATATACATTAAAAATTTAGGGAAAATTATGGTTTATATTTTCAATAAAATAAACATTTATTACTATTATCACAAATAAAATAATATTTCTTCTAAAACACAATTAATGTAAAAATGAAAACTTATATAATTTCTTGAAAACCAATAGAAATTATAAAAATATTGGTTGTAGTAGAAAAAATATTTTATTCTCTCTATTATTTCATATATTATTGGCCTAAAAACCTATAATAGGGGTGTGAATTATAGCCCAAAATGAGACTTATGATTTTCATCCACCTCTTAGTATAAAACAATAAAAAGTTATGATCTTTAAAACAAAAAATAATTAATCAGATTAAAAAATATTCCAAATTTACTTATCTAAAGAATAAATATAATTGAAGTGTGAGTATATACAATTATAAAAATTTTAAATATAGAATAAATTGAGTTTGTTGGATTTATAGCGAGATCCAATAAATTTATGACTATAAAATGTATGTACAATGAAAAATAAAAAAACCAAGTATTGGATTATAATCAAAATAATAATTTAAATGATATTTTTGAGATACAATTTTATCAAGAGTGAAGGGAAGTTCTTAAACCTAAACCAAGGTTATTAGAAAATTTAAACCAATAGTAATTTCTATATCTTGTCCTTGAAATCCTTTGATGTAAACCGATAAAAAGGTTTTTTGACTTAAAATCCTTTAAAACACTTCATCGCAGAGTATTGGACCAATAAAAATCCCTTTATCCCAAAAATCATTCAATTAGAATTTTCAGAAACAAAATAATTACAGTAAGAAAAAATAGATAAATTAAAATGATATCCTTTTAAATGGATGTTCTAACAAAAATCTCATAAATAAAAACTAAAACTATAAGAACCATATTCAGTAAAAAAATGTTACTATATTTAAAACAACTTTTTAGATATTTATAAAATTCATGTTAGAGTTATTAATTTGATCCTTGTAGAGTTGATATTTTTATACAAAAATCATTTATGATTAGATCCCACGTTCTTCAAAGTCAGTTATAACTACATCAAAAGAATATTTTTCATCAAGTGATGAAATTATCATATCTTCATATCATATAATTAAGTTAGTATAGCACCACTATAATGCTCAAAAATTGATGTATATAATTTTTCAAAAATCTCCAAATCTCATGATTTTCATATTTTCAACTCAAGCCTTCTAAAATTTATTTACTAGAATCACATTATAAAAAAAATAACAACTAAATAAAATCTTTAAGTAACATCAAATTTTTATTAGGTGTGTTGTGATTTTAAAAACAACTAAAGCATAGTAGTCTTTAACTCAATAGAACACTCTTTCCAATTTATGTGAGTCATGTAGTCATGATGACTTGGTTTATTTTCAATAATATAATAGATTCTCTAGATTTATGCTTCTAGTAATGTAATAATTAATTTTTAATAACCATTTTTCTTAAATATTTACTATGTGATACTATGATAGATCATTTAATCCCACAATAACCTAATTTAGTTACAACTTATTGATTCCAAATTTACATTAGGTAAGATCTGAAGTGATGGTGATATGGTGTGGTGTTAGTTAGGTGGAAGAAAATTATAGGCCTTATATGTGATTAGCCTTTACTACCATAAATTTCTCTAAATAAACCAAGATGTTTTAAACACTAAATTATTTTATTTATGTGAATTATAAAAAAAATTGGTCAATATTAGGACTTAAAATTGAAATATTTATTTATAAAACCACTCATCCTTAGGGAACTCAAATATCATTATTTATGATAAATCATAAATGTAATAATTGGTAAAAAAAATAAAGGTGATTATTTTTATTTGATAAAGGTTAAAGGATGAAACAATTAATTAAATTCAAGTGTAATCTAATTAAAATAAAATGTTTCTTAAATAATTTTTATAATATGTAAATGTCACAAACCAACCCAGAAGGGCCCAATTGATCAGTGGAAAGTTGAGTCGTACCTAACCCAAGCCTGCCTCTATAGTATAGGGGCTAGTGACAAGCTCTAAAAGGTCTAACTAACATGGGATTATTATTACTAATGTACCTTTATGAACACACCCTACAAACTATGTGAATAATTTCTTAGGAATAATAATAAAATATAGTGACATCTAGAGTAATAACCATGAATGTGACAACCTATAGGGAATACAAAGAGTAGGGCAACGTAATCTGAAAAGTAAAAGGGAAAATACTCACATATACTTTAGATATTCCCAAATGTGTTGTGTATTATGAAGATGAGAGATAATTTGGAGGATATTTCATGGGATAATAGTGATACATGGGTTCATTAGACTACATATAGTGGTCAGGAAATGGAGATATAGAGCTATGATCTCTTAGCATCCTAACGAATTAGAGCATGGATCCTATATCTATACTGAGATTGGAACCACCAAATGCAATAGGGTGTTGGTCCCATATTTATCTATAGAGTGTAACCCTCATTCTATGTTAGGGAATGCATCATCTATCTAAATATTAGAACCCCTGGAATAATCTAGGAATGGATCCTCTATCTACCTACTGATTGGAACCCTCCTGTCATACCAGGGCATGGTTCCTCTAACTAAATATTATGCCTCCTTGACAGTGTGGAATAGGGTTTATGTGTGGTTCCATATTATTTTTCTTCAGACAGAAATGTGAGATGATATGAATTGTTGATAGACCCCTCTAGGAACATTTTGAAGACTCTTTTCTTGGGCTAGTCTGTGAGATGGAGATACCCTTTCTCAATCATCGAGATTTCTTTTATGGGAATATATATTTGTTTTTTGATTTTTGTTTCTCTATTGTTATGGTTTTATATTTCTACTTCTATCATGTCTCCCATTACCTAAACTCCATTTTTGGAGAATCATACTGAATATGTATATAATCAAATCCATATGGGATCTTCCCGCATGTTTCTGGTCTTATGATGATGATGGAAAGTTGGATGGTGATTTCCGAGGATCATAGGGATACATAGGTGCATTAGACTTTGTATAGTGGTTGGGGAATATAGATATAGATTCGATCTCTCTTAGGATTTTATTTTCTATTTATTATTAGGTTAGTACATTATTTGTGGTTGGGCATTTTATTTTTCCCATTTAATTTTAAGATTATTCTTTCATACTCTTTGTATTCCATAAAGGTTGTTACATGCATGGTTATTAGTTTAGATGTTATTTTTTTTCTTCTTATTACTCTTTACTAATTAATGGATATGGTTGGGAATATTTATATAGATACATTACGAAAATTCCTCCCATATTAGTTATGCCTATCAGTGATTTTTTAAAACCCCTAGCATACACAGACAAGCTTGGGTAGTTGTGACTCAACTTTCTTCTTTATAGGTGCGCCCTGGTGGGTCGAGTCATGACAAGAAAATTCTTTTAAAGGAAATCTTACCATGTGTATTATAATCATAAACTCAATTAATTATTTTTATACCATTCTTCCATGGGTTATAATAAGTAATTATTTGTTATGGAAAAAAATTTACTTAATCTTCTACTTAGTAAAACTCATGTTGTTATCCATGAAATGATAGGATTCTCTTATTATTTGATATAAAAAACCTTGAAATTATATTTATACAAGATCAATGGTTTGACTGGATTTTCCACATGGATTCGCTATATAACATTATATACCAAAACCTAAGACATATTTGATATTATATTCCTAAACTTGGAGATAAATACAAGTTGATCTCCATGAGTTGATATAAAATTCCTATTATTATTGTAAATTTTTTGAAACATGTTATGTTACTAACATAGTAATTATAATATTAGAACATTCTTTCAAAATTTATTATAAATAGAATAATTACTATTAAAGATGATATTTCTTGGGAATTCCCACTACATTAATCATTGATGAGAATGCTAGTAGAGTATTTTTTTATTCATATCTACACTTTACATATAAACAATTTAAGAATGAATATTTCATGGGATGGGTTTTTGGAGACCAAGATGAGTATACACCTTCACCTATTCCATAGAATGGACTGTGGCCCTAAATTTTTATACACAATCGCCTTTCTGTGGGATAGTATTTTACCCTTACTTTAGAAGTGAACCTATGTTGAATGGGATATAAGATTTCTCTACCTCTATCCTGGATGGTATGGGATACAATATTTCTGAACTTCCACCATAACATTGATATCATGCTATCCCAAAGTAGGTATGTTTTGGTAGAGGTCCCCCCCCCATTATAGTTAATTATTTTATTTTTCTTATAATTCAACTGTTAGCTTCATTTTTACTATTCTTACTATGTTATTATAGTTGTCTGTGTAAACCATTTTATTTTATATGTAAGTCAATGATTATATATGTTCATGTATATAAATGATTGTTCATTACCATGTTGAGTCATATTAGTGGTTCCCTACTAAGTATGTATATTCTCAACCCCTTAATGGACACCTTAGTTTACATGAAACTCTTTATGTGTTTTTTTAGGTGCCTTGTTAGCTAGGGGTTAAGGGGGACTTGGTTTGCCTCAAGTGATATAATATTTAATCCTCTTAGAGTTAGAGGCTTGGGTGGAGTCCTTTAGAGTTTCTAATGGATGTTTTGAGAGGATATGTTGGGGATATACTCAATTTTATTCATGATGATTCACATTTATAACCTCCAGTTTTTACCCTTATGTCCAAATTTGGATTTTTATTTTGTGTTTATATCTATATGGGATTATTTTACATCTTTTCTAGACTTTATTTGAGATTTTATGTTACTATTATTTTTATACATTTATTATATAACCGTTTCATTGGTTTTTTTATCATTTTGGTTTCTTTATTCATACACGAATAGTAGGTAATGGAATTTTGGATTTGTTTTTTCAATGATCCCTTTGGTCATGTTGGGTTTTCAATAGACCTTATTTTTTATTTCTCTTTTATTCATGGAGGAAAACCCCGCCTCTAACCTATGTTTTATTAAACCCTTAATGTTTACATTATCCTTTAGTGATTAGGATGTGTTTCTTAGGTGTTGTAAGGATGTGATATAATTGTGGCCCATGTATTTAGATCATGGATGTTACAAAACTATTACCCATGGGTCATTATTTTCCCATAATGTTACCTAATTTTGGTGTTGACTCTCCCTTGATATTCTTTCCACTATTATAAGTATTATTAAGGTGTGGATCTATTTTATTTGAAGCACTCGCACTTTGAAATGTATTGTTATAGCCTGAGATGTCTGTAATTTCTTGAATTCTACTATAACCCTCTAAATTCTTTCATGAATTTCATGTTATAATAAATTTTTTTAAACCCGTATAGTTAGTTAGTATTTGATCGTATTTAATATAAAAATAATGGGAAAATGTGATGTATATTTTGGGGTCATCACATTCACCCCCTTATAATATTTACACCATTGATTTTATATCCCACATAAACCTACATCACTTACAAAATATTAATAGAAAATTAATATATCTTGGGGATGGACTCATTGAAAAATATATTTAAGTAGAGGAATATAATCTATATTTATGATCCAACCATTTTTCACTAATTGATTTCCACCCATTATTTGTGGTATTATAGCACAGAATAACAACACTAATAATGAATTCCTTCTAAATTTGAGAACTCTCATAATACTTTACTTTTGGATTTTCATTCATTTATAAAGTGAGATTGATCCCACTCATATAATTCTCCTTCATTTTTCATATTCTTCAACTTATTACAATGTTATATGTCTCTCCATGTTTATCTTTATATATCATTGTATTAGTTGAATGTTTTTCCATATATTCCTTACAGACCATGAAAATTACTTCCTCTTTCTTAATCCTCAATATTTTTTCTTCATTATTAATTATGGTTATTTTAAATAATCTATAATTAGTGAATGATTAATAATGCAAATTTATTTGTTATATTTATTATTTATTTATTTATTATTTAATGAGTTTTATGTTTTAAATTTAATTATTAATGTTATATATATTTTATTGTTTATAATTATTTTTTTCATAATTATAAGTAATTTTTAGTTATTTTATTATTTAATTTCATTTATATTTAATTTGGAGAATTTATTACAAAAAATATCATTAATATAAGTTATATTAAATATTAAGTAAATAAATATTTTAATCTTATTCAAAGATGTAATCATTCATTTTTTTTTATTTAAGTACATTTTTCATACACTTATATATCATCTATAAATATATTTATATTTTGTCAATTTATTATTAATTTATTTAATCTTATGAAATTGTATATTGTGCAGTTTAATATTGTATTATTTTTTAATATAACATGTCATTGATGTATTGTATTCTAATCTTAAATAGTTACTGTAATTATAAATTTTAAATTTTTTTATGATTATTTTTTTCTTTTTCTACATTTTTGTTGAGGTGCATAATATTTAAACAGAAGAGCATCTACCCACATCATATTAAATTAGTTGGATTCACTCCTTTAAAAATCTCCTGATATTAAATTATGTTGGATGTACTTATGTAAGGAAAAAACCAAGATTATGGAGTATGAATAAAGTGGGTAACCCAATGATACATATGAATAAGCTGCAGAAATAGAATATTAAACCCTTAGATGAATTTAGTATGCATAAGATTAAGTTAAGGGAAATCAAAGACACAAAATATTAAATATAAAAATCTAAGACCCATACAAGAGTAATATATTTTATCAACCTGTTCTGTATTAGTGAAAATAATCGTGTAAGAATAAATAGTTAGTGATAATTGAATATTTTAGAATCATTCAACAACCAAAGACTCCAGATCAATAAAAAATAAGAGGATTCAAATAACCTGGAATATAAATTATATGTTTTTCAAATTAGTTAATATATATTAAATAATGAATAAAATGATTTTGGATGTAATGAAGATCTATATAAAGGATTCTATTAAAGGATTTTTAATATGATCAAGCATGGGATATTGTGTTATTCAAGCAGATGATGACCAAATGGTGTGGAATGATTGGAAATGGATT
Source organism: Viscum album (assembly GCA_963277665.1). Classification (NCBI taxonomy): domain Eukaryota; kingdom Viridiplantae; phylum Streptophyta; class Magnoliopsida; order Santalales; family Viscaceae; genus Viscum; species Viscum album. The sequence continues at coordinate 2,009,199,857 of OY728121.1, read as the reverse complement.
ATTTTTTTTAAAGGTTGGGGTTGAAGCCTGATTTATTATTAAAGCAAAGAAAAGACTTCTTCAACTGGGTAGAGTGAGACCCATTACATAGCATAAAGGCCCAGTGGGAATTTATCCCATTACATGGCCCGTAGGCACATTTTTTTGGCCCAAGGCCCATTCTTTGAATAGTAATGCTACGGTACCTGTGCTGCTACAGTCATGCATAGTACCTGCCGCTGCTACTGTACCCTACCGTCGCTATAGTGACATGTCGCCGCTACAGTGCCCACTATTGCTACAGAGCCACCACTGCTCCAGTACCCTATGACCAATGGGTTTTGAACCTATAATCCATAAAGATATTCATTATATGATAGAGGAAGATAAAACATTGATAAATAATTTATAACCTAGAAAATAAATCATTATTGTAAGAACCTGGATCTTCGTTTTAGGTATGATTTTCCTTTTTCTGGAGTTTTTAAGAAAAATGAACTTTCTAGAAATTTTCAAAGTACACACCGTGTACTTTCTGAGTACACGCCGTGTACTCTTATCCGGCTCGGAGCCGTGTGATGGTCGTGCCCGGTCCACACACATGGTGTGTAGGGGTGACGTGGAGGTCGATTTTGGTGGAGTGTGGAAAGGACCCAGTACATGCCGTGTACTCTAAAAGTACATGTCGTGTAATTTCTTTTTTTCACTAAATGGACTGGGGTCATGGCTGACGCATAGAAACACCTCCTTCTAGGTCACGTTCATCCGAGAGCAACCTGTACGGCCGAATCTTCGACAAGCTCCTACTCCTTCATCCGTTCTCCGATTTAATCACGGTCAATTGCGTTGGAATCGCAGTGGTAAGATATTCCTTCTTCTTGAGCTTCGTTTTCTGATTCCTCTTTGTTTCCAAGTTATCGTGGGTTGAGTGTTTTGTGTGTTTTCTCAGATCTACGATGTTCTAAGGGGAATCAAGCATCGTGATTCAAATATATTGATCTCCTAGGATCGAGGTAGGTGGTTTGTGCCTTTCTGTTGAAATTCAATGAGTATTTTGTGAAAATTCTACAAATTCCCTTGGGCATGGAATTGTGGGTTTCTTGTTTTCCCCTGTTTTTTACCTTATTTTCTTGATTTCTGTAGTAGTGGTTTATGATTGTGAGTAGAGTAATTTGTTTTGTGCTCTGATTTCCTTGCCATTCTTGTTTTACTTTTTGGCATTTTCCAGTTTCCATGCCTAGCTGTAGGATAGTGGAACTGCTACTTTAATGCTGATGAGCCTTAGACTGTTATCCAAGTAGTTCTTGAGGTTTACTTGCATTATACACGGGCACTGAGCATGTTTATTTTCACTCAGGACTGTGAGAACCTAGAGTAGTAGACCAAAGGGAGAATTGACGTAAGGGCTTCTCCAAAGTGTCTTTAAATACGATGTGAGACCACAGGGGGAATTGATGATGAGTGCTTCCTTAGAGAGTCTGAAGTTCCTCGATGTGGGCCACGGGGGGAATGAGACATTTAGTGCTTCCCCAGAGATCCTTTAGTATGATATGAGACTATAGGGGAAATTGAAGGTGGGTGCTTCCTTAGAGATTCTATTAATTTCATAGCTGAACCAGAGGGGTGAGACTGTGGGTGCCACCTAGAGGGTTTCTATTACTTATAGGTTGAACCATAGGGGTTAGGCTGTGAGAGCTACCCAGAGGGTTACCTTTTTCCTTGTTGCTGGTTGTTTACTTGTGCCCTTCTTTTGTTAGAACTGTAGATTGTATCTTCTTATGTTTCTGTTTACTGCTTCTTGTTTTATTGCTGCCATGTATTCATTGACTGATAGGCACAGATCTTTGGGTGATTGCCTACTGGGATTGTATCTCACACCATGTTTGGGCCATGCTTTTGGGGCCAAGAAGACTATGTTGTTGTAGGTATAGATAAGGGCAAGCGCCCTTCTACTTCAGGTTCTTGATTGCACTGGAGTTGGAGAGCATGGGACCGAGCCGTGGCTTGCGATGCTGAGGAGTTTACTTGTTTCCTTTTTCACTTTGTTTTTCAGTTGTACTTCATCTCGTTGGTCTATTTACTGATTTCCATAGACATATGTACCATGATGCATCATCATTACTTTATACATTGCTTCTGCTATTCAGTTCAGTTGTTGTATGTTGTTTATTTTTTTCGTTTTTGTGACTGTTTGTTTTTCCGCTGTATACGTTACCGAATGAGGGCATAGTTTCCCCATAGACTCACCAAGGCCCTCGCTGCTAGTCATAAGCCTCTAGCTTTCAGGGAAACTTGCTTGAGTTCATGTGGCGAACCATGTATGGGGAACCAGTGGAGGGGCTCCGGATTCGGGTCGTTACAATGATGAGATAAGGATTTATCGATGGAGGTGTCAAGTCAAGTGCATCTAGTTGAGACAGTTACAAGGATTAAAGTTAGAGAAGCCTAGGAATATGACATTTAGTTACCAAGGATGTTTAAAATGAGAAAGGTGACCCCAATTTCTAGTGTGTGTATATTTTAGAGTCCATTAGCTATAAATTTATATAATATTTTAAGTATATATTTTTAGATATAATATTTGTCTTCTTATTCTTCTCTTTATTTATTTTATATTTGACCAGTAGAAATTATCTATATAGATACTAGTATAAAATATAAGTTTCTTCTTGGTTTTTAGTGGATATAAATCCATATATTTAGATGTAGTTTTAATTTCAAAATATAAATTTTCTTCCTCTCAAATATCAATTTACGCCCTTATTTTATTATTTTAAATTATTTCAAAATTATTAGTGTATAATTTACAATGTTATTTATTCATTCAATCTAATATTATTAATTCATGTTTATAAATTATAAATCATTTAGATTCATATGATTAAAAATAAACCCATATGAGAATTATATGAGTGACTATTTTATCACACATAATCCTAGAGGTTGTTTTTTAAAATGATTTTGATTCTTAATGTTAGATACTCAATGATCTAGTCTAAAGATTGATAGTTAATAATAATTTTAGAATTGAAGTTGATCAATGATGAGAATTATTGAAGGTTAATCATTCAACTTGAGTTTAGTTTTTTAGAATTATAATTAAGATTTATAGTGTAGTTCAAATTTTTTGACATTAAATAACACAGACATTTCCATGAATTACAATATAAAATCCAATCATTCATATAGAAAATTAAGGAAAGTATTAAATAGAACTTATTTGAAGGGGAATGGAATGAGGATAACATTAGATCTATATTTTATTGGTTGAGGTATTATTTTGAGTGTCAAATATTTCAACAGATATTCAACTAACCTAATTTAGAAATATTTCTATCAAAGGCTAATTTTTCTTTCAAAAAAATTAAATATTAAACCGAATGAAAAAAATATTAAAATTTATAAACTGTTAAAAAATATAGCATTATTGAAAAATTGTTCACTATAAATTTTTGGGATCTTACTATTTAAACAGATGAGTAGTTTTTTGACTATTTGGGAATTGTGTGGAATTCATTTTCTCAGGTTGTTCTTATTACGATAAATGTGTTAAGTGATTAGTTGATTATTTTTTGTGAACTTATATTATGAAATCCTGTTTTATTTGTGTGTTATAATCCTGATTTTTAATGGTCTTATCATACTTTGTTTCAAATCTATTCACCCCAAAATCATATAATTATAACCAATTAAGATGTAACTTCAATTAAACATTTTATGGGCTATGTGACTTTCAAGATGAAAATGTTCCTTCAAAACCAAAATAATTTTCAAAATGAAAAAATCATTTTAGAATAAATGTAAAGACCCTCACCCCATTAGTCTAGATCTAGTGGTTACTTTATTATATTGGAACTAGATATAAGAAATTACATCCCAATGGATAGAATAGTTTAGTATTATTGGTAAACTTGACACATACTTTAATAACATATTACATTTGAAAACATAAAATAAATGACATAGTAAAAGTTAATATTCTATATTCTTGAACTCGTTAAAGGATTCATTATTCATATATTGTGTAAAGGAAACAAAATATTGGTGATCTCATATGCTCATTAAGGGAACGAACAGGAAAACCTATCATGAGAAAATATTTCACAATAAATATCAAATGTTAGATAACTGAGAACACATTTCATTTAATCAATAACTTTATTATAAAAAATAATATGGAAGAAATAAATGATGACCAAATAATGAAATATAACTAATCACATGATCTTTAAACATATCCATAAATATTATAACTATTCAATTAATCACATGGAAATAAATAAATGGTCTCATAATTAGGGAATTCATAATCTCAGACATCTTAAACATATCCTGGAGGCCTCATACCAAGACACGTTATATAAAAGTGTAAGACATCATCCAAATACCCAAACTAGTTTGTATCATGATAGATGACAATGCATCAAGGGGATATAGCAGTTCTCTCTCATCACTCACTAAGTCCAATGAATTCATAATATGAAAATGGAGAATAATAATTCAATATATAATAAACATAAGCATTCATATTGAAATACTAGCCTAAAAAATATTAGTATTTCCTCCAATGAAACTGATCATAAACCATAAAGACAATGAATAAGTTTGGTTTCATGAAAAAATATCACCAGTGGAGTATAATTAAAATAAAGGTTTCATATCATTAAAGAATAGAAATACTCTAAATAGAACATTAAAATACTCTTGAGGAAAATAAAGTTTTAACTCTGAAATTTACATTTAAAACAATTTAAAATATTAGGAAAAACATTTTATTCAAATAGAATCATGTAAAATTGTAAATGAAACATCAAATAATTGATCATTAATGGTAGAGGTAAATTTAATTCATGTATCATAAATTAAAAAACATTCATTTCCCACTTTTTTAAAAAGGAAAAAAAGTACCAGGTTTGGAAAATGAAAAGAATATTCATTTTAAATAATTTTGAAAAAAGTAAAACATAGTTCAAAATGTCTTTAATATATAATTTGGATCATATTAAAAATATTCATTAAATCATTTTAATTAAAATATGGATATAAAAGAAAAATTTTCTTGACTGAGCAGCAAAACAAATTCATTTTTATTTAAAGGAATTATTTTTTAATCTTGAGTAATTAAAGAGATGAAAATGAAATAGAAAATGTAATTTTATGAAATAAATATAGAAATAGAAAATTAATTAGGTTTAAGATATAATGATCAAACTATTCCCCCCAAGACTTAAATATAATCATTCCCGAATAATGATGAGATTGTGAAACAAACCCTTACCACTTTGGTAACTTTCTAATCCTATCCCCCAAGAATTAAATAAATTAAAATGAAATAATAAATACCATGAATATTAATAGATTCAAGATATTAAATATAAAATGGTTGGTTTATACATATCATAAAATAATATGGTTGTATAACATAACATTGGTCACAAAGTGGACAATTTGAGATGAAGAACCCTTACCTCAAGTTTTAATTCCTTTGTATGCATTCAAACCTCCAATATAATAAAAATATAGAAAAATTATATATATTATAGAACCATAATAATATATATCATACCATATATGATTTACTTATAATCTTTTTTTTCACCCATTTATTAACAATTCTCTTTTAAAATCATTGTTTTGGTAATAAGTGCTTCATTTTTGATGGATGTCTTGGAATGGTAGTTTTAGTCCTTATACTTTTATCATAATTACATAATGTATTGAATGTTAATAATGAAATAAATTTAATATATATTCATTGTATATATATTTAATTTCATCCATAAAATTTATAGATAGAAAAATGAATCACATTATTCATAGAGATGGTATGTCGTATATACGCATGAATGTTTTTTTCATTTTTTGGAGGATATAACAAAAGAAAGGTAAATAATAATTTACCTTTAAAAATCATTATTATATTATATATCATTTATATTAATTAAATATATCCTTGTTACCATCTAAGTAAAATTTAAATATAAAATAAATCACATCGCTTCTTGGAGGTGGTAGTCCACATGTATGCATGAGCAACGTTATTTTTTACCAAAGGATTGGATGGTACAAAGGTATATATGATATTATAATTATAGAAGAATATTTTTTCATTAATATAAATTAATTTCAAAACTTGCATATTTATAAACATTCAAGTAATGAGGTGATGAAAAATGAATTATAATGCTATGTGGAGACGATAATCCAAATGTACACACAATCAATGTTTTTATATTTCATAAGATGGAAAAGAGATAGATTATGGTTGTAAAATAATAATAATGTTATAGGTATAATTAGGATACATTATTTATTTTTTTATGATGGGTGAAAACATTAATGAAAATTATAAGAAGAAACAGACTTGAAAGAGTTATAAAAATGATTTCTTTCTCATAGAGAAACCTCCTTTGGATCTCTTCTTAAGGATCCTTAGGTGGGTATTTTGGGAAGGCCATCACCTCCATAATTTAGATAAGGATGTTAATAAGAGAAGTGTGTAGTTTTTTATTGGCCTAGATGGATCAAAGTGGTGTAATGAAGGGAATGTGTGGGTGTCCTTTTATAATAGATAAAGAGGGTTACATTTGGAATTTCATAAACGATTAAAATATATTAGAGTTATACTCTAGCCCAAAATCCTATAAAATGAAAGGTTTTATAAGATAATATAATTTGGGGTTGAAATCCCATCAACCAATTAAATTTATGTTGGTTTATGTGGTGTTTTAAACTTATTCTTTTGGTTTAACCCCTTAATTAACATATATTAACCATAACCACATTAACAACTTTTTAACTCTTAAAGGGTTATAATATTACATTTATTGCAAAAAATGACACATAAATGGCTAAGTGGTGAAATTTAAGAATATATCCTATCAAATTTTCCACTTTAAATATTTTTATGATTTTGATATATTTTGATAAAATATTATTTTGATAAAATATCATTAATTTAAGTTTTGACATTATTTACTTAATTTGACATAAAAGATATAAATAAAACATTCAAATTTGAATATAACCTAGTAACACAACACTAATAAGTTATATTAATCTAAAAAATTTCTGGAACACTAGAAGTCCTTCAAATTATATTACTTTTAATATTTTCAAATAATTTATAATATGTTTTATTAATTGAATAAATATTATGTTAGCATTGTATAAGAATTTAAGGTGATTATATAATTACTAAAAATTGTAAATAAACGTTCATTGTGAATTTAATTTCATTAAACTCAAAATATATATTTATATTCATTCATAACATTCTTTTTTCTCTATATGAACATATAAGAGATATTTAAAACCATGGGAGTGATATTTAGTAACTTTTTTTATTTAAATATTATATTGGTCATTTTCATACACAACTGCACACTATAAAATGAATTTCAAGTCCAATGTGATGTAGGGAAAATTAACTTCATCCAATAAGAATTCATATTAAATATTATGACCATATCAATTAGATTTAAACTAGATTAACCTGATTAAACCATTACCGAGATGATAAATTTTAGAATAATTTTTTAAAATGGTTTTTTAAATTATTTTTAAAGGATAGGGTCGGGGATATTTTCAAAAAATGTGTTTGGAGAAGCATGAACCTTGTTCACGCTTCTCCCCTCACGAGGAAGCAAGAAAATGGTTCATGATTCTTATGCGAATTTTCTGAAGGAAGTGTGAATGGAGTTCACTCTTCCTCTAGATTATTTTTAAAAATCAATATTATATATATATATATATATCTAATTAAATTTTAATAAAAATTATTAAAAATAATTAAATATTAATAAATACTAATTATATATAAATAAATTTTAATGACAAATACTTCCATATTAATAATATATTGATAGAAATTAGTTTAATATTTATAAATATTAAAAAAAATTAACAAAAATTCAAAAAAAATCAAAAATATTGATAATACAAATAAATATTAATAAATATTGATTAAATGTTAAATAAATATTCATAAAAACTAATTAAATATTAATAAATATTAGTGAATATAAAGAAATGTTAATAAATATTAATAAATATATAAAATATAAAAAATAGTAACAAAATAACAAGAAATTTTAATTAATTATTTACAAATATTAATAAAATATAAATAAATATTGACAAATAATTATAAATACTAAAAAAATATTAATAAATACTATAAAATATTTAAAAAATATTCATAAATATTAAATAAATATTCATAAATTATAATTAGATATTAATAAATATTAATTAAATATTCATAGAAAGTAATTAAAATATATTAAATATTCATAAATACTTATAAATACCAATAAATATCTGTAATATAAATAAATATAAATATATATTAATACGTATTAATTAAATAATCAAAAACATAAATCAAATACTAAAAAATATTAATAAATAAGAAAAAAACAACATTTATAAATATTAATTAAAAAATAAAAAATATATATTAACATTAAATAAATATTAAAAAATATTCATAAATAATAATAAATATCAATTAAATATTAACCAATATTAAATGAATATTAATAATTTTTAATAATTTTTTTAGCGGGTTGAAGGCCAAACCCTCTTTTATTAAGAATATAAATTTTAATTAAATATTAATGAATATAAAAAATTTAATAATTAATAAATTTTAAATAATTATTAATGATTATTAATAGATATTAATAAATAATAGATATCCATTAAATAAATATTGATAAATTTTATTAAATATTAGTAAATATAAGTAAATATTTAAATTTATAAATATTTATTAAGAATTAGTAATATTTATTATTATTTATTATTAAATCATAAATGTTTATGAATATTTAATTAATATTTTTCCCTTATTTACTAATATTTATTCAATATATATTAATATTTACTATTATTTATTAAAAAAATTATAATTATTGGCATTTATTTAATACTTATCTATTTTTTATTAAAACTTATTTAAATTCATTGATATTTAATTAAAATTTATTAATATTTAGTTAATATTTATTAATATTAATATATATGAATTAATATTTGATTAATTTCTATTAATATTTATGAATATCTAATTAATATTTATTAATGTTTCTTTAATGTTTTTTAATATTTTTTAATTTTAAATTATAATCTATAAATATTGACCATTATTTCATTATTATTTGTTAATATTTTTAATTATTTTATTTAACTTTCAGAATATTTATTTAAAATTTATTTTAAAAAAATTTAAATTTTTTTTATTATAATTTATTGACACTTAATTAATATTTATTATTTTTTGTGAATGTTTAATTAAATTTTATTACCTTTTTGAATATTTGATTAATATTTAATTAAATATTATGAATATTTATTAAGATATTTTAATTTTTACTAGTATTTATTAATATTTATTACTCTTTATATGTATTCATGAGTATTTATTAAAATTTAATTTATATTTTATAATAATTAATTAATATTTTATTATTGTTTTTTCTATTTTTTTATATTTTTTTATATTTATATACATTTGTTTATATTCATTATATTTATTAATATTAAATTAATATATAGGAATATTTATTTAATATTTAAGCAATTTTTATTTATATTTATATTTATTACCAATATTTTTAAATATTTATTTAATTTTATTAATATTTCTTAATATTTATAAATATTTAATTAATCTTTATTGTTATTTTATTAAAATTGTTGAATTTTTAATTAATATTCATTTATAATTATTTGTTATTTATTAATATTTAATAATTTTTATTACTTTTTATTAATTTTTTATTTTAATATTTAATTGTATATATATATATATATATTTAGTGACATCTATTATTAAAAAAATTGAGGAAAACTGAACATCATCCACTCTTCTTTCAGAAAATGTATATAAGAAACATTTACATCGTTCACACTTCCTGGAGAGAATAGTATCATGAACGGGGTTTATGCTTGTCCAGAGCTGTTTTGGAAAATATCCCCAACCATTTCCCTTTTAAAAAATATGAAAAACCCTTTTAAAAAAATATCCTAAATTTTACCATAGTTACTATTCACATTACCAAAAAATAATAGGGGCCTATTTACCCAATATTAACATCCAGATTCCAAAAACGTAGTCCATTTTTTCAAAATCAACTTATATAAGTGGAAGAAAATAATTCTAAAATAAGCACGCAAAAGGTGATGAAATCCTCTTTTTAGAAAAATCCCTTTTATGTATAAAAATTTTTTTATACAAAATTCAATCATAAAATTGTCCCAATGAACATAATTAGATTATTAATAATATAATATAATTAATTTTATTTTTAAGTCATTCAAAAATAGAATAAAAAATTTTAAATGCTTGAAACAAAAAATTCATTTTCACTTAAAAACATTATTTTTCACAAATCACTAGGAAATCAATATTTTTAGAAAAATAAAAAAAAATATCACCATCAAATAATTTTGATATTATTATTTTAAAGATTATTATATTTTTTCAAAAATAAAATGTATAGAAGTTCTAGAAATTAATTATAATATTTTTTCCCAAAAGTCAACAAAAATCATTTTTGAAGAAAACGTATTTTTGAAGTATAAAATAACTTTTCTAAAAATTGAGTACGGATTTCCTAAGTTTTAATAAATGAATTTTAATTGAATCAATCATTTATATATATTTAAAAAAATTAATACTATTCATACCCTCCAATTCAATAGCTCGGTTATAAAGATCATATTAAAATAATAACATTTTGTGGTTTGTTTAGGCTAGGGGTTGGGTGTTATATACGCTATCCAACATAGTGTTATTTTGAAATCTAATGGTGTTACATTCTCCCTACCCCCACCAATTAAATAAATTTATTCCTCAAAATTTGAGCTTGTTATCATTAATTAGGGGATTGACATTTGAAAATTCGTTTTTGGAAAACCCCACATCGTAAAAAGGGTCAATAAAACATATTCTTAAAAAAAGGTAAAGAAAAATATAAAGGTTGTCAGAAAACATGGTTTTTTAAATAGAAGGACGTTAGTGGGAAGAAAATTATGGATATGAATAAAAAAATTAGTAATCAGTGACTAATAGAGAGTGATGGAGAAGATGTTGAGGATTCAGTTAATGACCACAGAACCATACATTTTTTATTGGTGAGAAGACCATCGATTCATAGGAAATGATCATAATATGATTAATTTTTTATTTCATGTTCCTTTTCTTATAGTTGAGGATTTTGTTTTTTCCATCTTGACAATGAAAATGAGGAAATATACTTGCTTTACAAGTATAATTTCATCTTTTTATGAATTTTCACCCAAATCTCATCTTTTTCTCCAGATAGTGAGTATTCAAGATGAAATTTTTTTCTTGAATAACTAAAACCAACGTCTTGTAGATCACATAATCCATAAAAGGATAAAAAACTATCCCTCCTATATTTATACATTAAAACAAACAAAAAATTTCTTAATAATATAAGATAATACCTAAAATTTATAATTCTTAATATAAAAAAATAATACGTTTTATTTCAAAATTTCCACAATAGCATCAAAGGTTCAACTTAGATTATTTCACAAATAAATAACCATACAGCCCAAATAACCTCAATAACCTCATCATTAAATAATTTTTTATCCAAATATTTTATCTCAAACCCATCAACTTACACCTCAAAAAATTTAAAATCATTCTTCCTAAATAATATGTTATGTTGAACCTAAATGTTATATATATACCTTTACCCAACAAAATGACTCCTCAAATTTCAATAATCACCTAAAAATGTTAAACATTTAAAAAAGATTATATCCTATAATATACTTCCCAAAGTCAACTTAATATTTACCCATTAAATGTTTTATATAAAAAAAATGGAAAAATAACCAAGACATCACATGGGAAATTGGTAGGTGATGCACCCTTCATATGTGGGTACAAGCCTCATGGACATGTTGGATGTGATAGGTTATTTCTTGGACTATGGGTCATCCTTTTTCTAAAAGTATAATGTTTCCAAAGTATTAATCATCAAATAAATGTTTTTAACCACTAAATTTTTCTAAATGATATATTTCCAAAAATGAACTAACTCTTTTATCCCAATAAACATAAAATAACTCAACATCAAAAATCACATTAACCCTAAAGGTTGTCAAAAACATTAAAATTATTTATACTAAATATAAAATAATTATTCCCCAAATAACCCTTTCACTATAAAATATACTAAACTAAAGGGTTTTATTCCCATAAATGTATCCCGAAATATCTTTAATCGTGTTAAAATTCGATCACATAAAACATCAAGAGGGGTATCTATGCCTTTAAAAGTATGATCAACCTTAAACTTATAATCCAAATAAATTTTAGTTTTATCTCATTTTACTATGGCATATCATTGGTTTCCATAGGTTCTTATCCTCTAATTCATCATAATGTTCCAAAGATAAAATGTTAATTAACCCAAGAATATCCCTTATATGTCCCAAACTAGGTGTGCAGTAAGGTCACACTCACTGTGCACCTGAATGATGGTCTAGATATAGTCAACAAACACTTTTTATGGTTATTAACCCTATATTCATCTATTCCAAAACAACATCCAATTGTAGTATTTAGATATGTATTTGTTTATTTGAAATACACATAATATCTACCTTACTAAAACATTATGATGTTATCCAATACTTATAATTATCCTTATAGTCAGTTAAAGGATTATGTTCCTTAATCCATGTTTTCCTAAATCTAGTTCCCAATGTTTCTTCTAAATATTATCTAATACCAACTATAATGTCCCAGACCCTAGTATCCTAGATCTGGTGATTACTTTATTAAATTAAAACTAGATATAATGAGTCAAATCCCAATATAAAAACAGTATTATAATAGTCATGGTAAACTAGATACATACTTGAATCTCATATTATATTATCAAACATAATACATAACATTATTAAAGTAAATATTCTTCATACTTGAACACATTCAAAGATTTATTCTTTATATTCTAGGGAAAGGAAATGAAATAAGGGTGATCATAGATTCTCATTAAGGGTTACATATAGGGGAATGTATGATGATTAAATAAGTCATGATCAATATGGTAAGGTAGATAATTGAAAAAACTTTTCATTTATTTAATAACATGAGCCTAAGGAATAATATTGTATGAATAAATGATTATAAAATAATGACATATAACTAATCACTTGATCTTGGAACTTATCCATCAATATCATAACTATTAAAATATTCACTTGTACATCAATAACTATTCTCATAATGATGGAATTAAAATTTTTATACATCATAAAAATACCTTTGAGGCCTCATGCTAAGATATATTCCAGAAATTCATAAGTCCTCACCAAAATACCAAATTTAGTTTGTCTTATGAGACCTAAAAATTCATTTAGGGGATTTATCTGTCTTCAACTATTACATAATATGTCTATTTAATTCATTACATTAAACAATTCAACATATAATAAATATAAACATTCATATTGAAAGACTATCATATGCAATTTTAATATATCCCCCAAATAAAAAAATAATAAACCATCAAGATAAAGAATAAAAATAGTATAAATATGACATATCTTTAGTAAAGAATGTGAAAATTAAAGGGTTTTTGTCATATATAAATATCAATACCATAAAAGGTCATTAAAACACTCTAGAGGAAAATAAAATTTTCACTTTGAAATTCACTTTTAAAAACATGAAATTTATAAAATATTAGTAAAAATAATTTATTTTAATAGATTCATGGTAACTTTTAATGTAATATTCAAATCATTGGGTGATCTTGATGTTGATAAATTTCATCCTTGTCATATAAGTTTAAAAAAAATATTTTCACACTTTCGTAATAAGGTTTAAAAATTATCTCATTCAGAAAACGATAATAAGATTCCTTTTAACTCATTTTTTAAAAACAAAATTCATGGGTAAAATTTTTATTTTATAAATTATTTGAGAATATTAAAAATATTGATTAAAATATTTTATGGAAAATATGGATATGGATAAAAAATATTCCCAACTGGGTAGAAAAATAAATTCAGTTTTCATTAAAAACATTATTTTGGTATCAGGAGAACTTAAAAATAAGAAAATGAAAGGAATGTTTTTTATTTTATTAAATTAATATAGGATAATAAAATAAATTGTTTTCACGATATTAATATGAAATAATTCCCCCAATAGATACTTGAACATAAACAATCCTAAGTAATGATGAGATTGTTAAGTAAACCCTTACCACTTTGGTAAAATTAGAATCATCAACCACCTGAAATAAATAAATTAAAATGAAACATTAAATAACATGAATAAAAATATATTCATTATATAACATATAAAAGGGTCATTAGATACACCTCATAAAAGAATTAGGTGTATAACATAAGATACATCCCTAAATCGACAGTTTCTGAAGAAAAACCCTTACCTCGGGTTTGACATCCTTCATAAGTGTACAAACCACATTTATAATCAATATAGACTTATTATATATATAAATATTGTAGAACCATATTAATACATATCATACCATATATTATTTACTTATAATATTTTATCACTCATTTATTAATAATTCTCTGTTAAAACCATTGTTTCGGATAATAAATGCTCTAGTTTTCATGTATGTTTTGGTTCGATCGTTTGGGTCTTTGTACTTTAATCATGGTTATATAATTTATAGAGTTTTAGTTGTGATATAAATTTTATATATATTAATTTTATACATATTTTTATTTAACCATAAAATTTATAGATAAATATATAAATTAAACCATTCATGCAGACGTAAGTCATATGTACGTATGAAAGTTGTTTTTATTTTTTACAAATATAAAAAAATAAAGTTAAATAATAATTTAACTTTAAATAATAATTAATATATCATATATATCATATATATTCATTAAATATATCCTTATTACTATCCATATAAAATTGAAATCAAAAAAATCTCATCGCTTCGTGGGGGTGGCAGTCCACACGTATGCACGAGTGACATCATTGTTTTCCAATAGCTTGGAATGAAAGAAGGTATATATCATATTATAATTACATAATAATATTTATGTCATAGATATCATATAATTTCATTATTTATATATTTATATATTTATATACATCCAAGTAAAGTGGTGATAAAAAATGAATTACACCACTACGTGGAGACAGTATGTCGTACGTACGCACGAGTGTTGTTTTTTCTTTTCATAGAAGGGAAAATATATGGAATATGGTTTTAAAATAATAATTATAACATATAATTATAATTATTAAAGAGTATTTATTATTTTATTATGGGTAAAAACACATATAGATTATGTTAGAGAAGAGATAAACTTGAAAGCATTGTAAAAACGAAAACCTTCCCTTAGATAAACCTTCATTAGATCTCATCTTAAACGCCCTACAATTTGTATTTTTGAAATACCAGAACCTTCAGAACTTATATAATTATGTAAAGAAGTTATTTTTATATATTTTGGTTGAGTTATATGTGTCTAAGGGGAATAAATAATAAAAAGGGTTGGCGACCTTTTATAGTTTAGGGGAGGGGCACTATTGGAATTTTTTAAAAGATTAAAATATAATAAAGTTATCATCTATCCAAAATTCCTAAAAAATGATAAGTATTATAATATAAGATAGTATGGGGTTTAAATATCATTAAATAATAAAAAATTTACAGGTTTCATTGCTGTTTTAAACCTCTTATTTTGGTTTGACCCCTTAATTAACCTTTTTTAGCCTTAAACATGGTAAAGTATTTTGCACTTTTAAAGGGTTATAATTTTATATTTAAGGTGAAAATTAACTTATAAATGGAAAATTGGTGATACTATAGACTATATATTATCACATTTTTTCAATTTTGAGACTCTTATAATTTTTAAATAATTTAATAAAATATTATTTTTATGAAGTATCATTAATGTTAATTTTGAAACAATTTATATAATTTGACATAAAAGATAAAACAATGGAATTGAAATATAATAATTTAAAATAAGACTAATATTTCATATTATTATAAAAAATCATGTATCACTATAAATAATTCATATTATGTTAATCTTAATATTTTTGAAATCATTTATTATATTTTCTTTTATTTATTGAAGAAATATTGTGTTAGTGGTGCATAAGAATTTTAGGTAATTATATAATTACTAATAATTAGAAATAAATTTCCAAAATTGAAATAATTCCTTTAATATCAAAATAGAAATTTATATTAATTCATCAATTTCTTTTTTTTCTCTATATAAACATATAGTAGATATTTAAAACTAAGAGAGTGAAATTTTGTAACTTTCTTCAATTTAAATATTATATTCGTCATTTTATTGAAAAAGTAACCATTAAAAATAAATTTCTAGAATAAGGGGATAATAGTGGAATTACCATAATAAAATAAAAATTAACATTAAATATTATAATAATATAAATATGTTTTGTCCTAGATTAATTGCATTTACCCTTTACTGAGATAATAAATTTTTGCACGTCTACTATTCAAATTAACCAAAAATAAAAGTTGTCTATTTCCAAAATATGAATCTCCTCATTCAATATATGAAATCCATTTTAGAAAATTAATTTTATATTACTATAAAAAATAAATTTTAAAATAATATTTCAAAATGTGAAGAAGCCCATGTTTTAAAAAAATATGTTTATGCATAAAATGTTTTTATACCTAATTCAATGATGAAATTGACTCAAATGAACTTAATTGGATTATTAATAATATTATATAAATAATTTTACTTTTAAATCATTTTAAAATGTAATATATGTTTTAAAATATAACATCCCCAAACATTAACTCTTAGATCCAGGGCAGATGTCATAAACATTACATTTCTAGCTTTGATACTAATGAATGTTACCCAATTTTGACCATCCAAAACTTACAACATTAGAAGGAAATATTAAATCACTTATATTCTCAAGTTAATTTTAGGTTTAAATTTTTATATAATTAGTAAAATTTCTTAAAATTATGGATTCATAAAAAACATTTTTATAAAGATGAACAACATCACCCAATATACCCAGTATTTCATATTCCATATTAATTCATCATCATCATCTATATGAAACCCTTCTAGAAGTAATTCATTTAACATCATTATTGATAACCTATGGAAAGGAAGCATCGTAAGGGTGAGATAAAATTATTTGTAAAGGATAGACATAATAATTAACAATTGAATTTAATCAGTGATATTATGATGAGCATAAGGGTATGATGAAAAATGAATTATACAGCTATGTGGAATTGATAATCCACATGTACACACAATCAATGTTTCTACATTTCATAAGATGGAGAAGAGATAGATTATGGTTTTACAATAATAATAAAAATATTATTATAATTATGATAATTTATTTATTATTTTAGGATGGGTAAAAACATTAATGGGACGTATAAGAAAAAACAAACTTAAAATAGTTGTAAAACTGATTACCTTCTCTTAGAGAAACCTCCTTTGGATCTCTTCTTAAGGATCCCTGGGTTGGTATTTTGGGAAGACCATCACCTCCATAATTTAGATAAGGATGTAAATAAGATAATTTGGTAGATTTTTATTGATCTATATTGATAAAAGTGGTGTAACAAAGGGAAAGTAATGGTGTCCTCTAATAATAGAGAGGAGGGTTACTTTTGGAATTTCATAATAGAGTAAAATATAATAAAGTTATACTCTATCCCAAAATCCTCTAAAAGGATAGGTTCTATAAGATAATATTGGATGGGGTTAAAATCCCATCAACCAATTAGGTTTTTAATGGTTTATATGGTGTTTTAAGCCTTGTATTTTGGTTTAACCCCTTAATTAACATATTTTATCCTTAACCAAAGTAATAACTTTTTCACTCTTAAAGGGTTATAATTTTACATTTAAGGTAAAAATTAACTCATAAATGGAAAAGTGGTGACATTTAAGAATATATCATATCTAAGTTTTCTTCTTTAAATATTTTTATTATTTTTATATATTTTAATAAAATATTATTTTGGTAAAATATCATTAATTTCAGTTTTGACACTATTTGCTTAATTTGACATAAAAGATATAAATAAAACATTAAAATTAGAATATAATCCCTTAACACAACACTAATATTTCATATTAATCTAATAAAAATAGAACACTAGATATAATTCAATTATATTACTTTTAACATTTTTAAATTCATTTATTATATTTTTTATTAATTAAAGAAATAATGTGTTAGCGTTGCATAAGAATTTAAGGTGATTATATATTAACTAAAAATTAGAAATAAATTTTCATCATGAAATTAATTTCATTAAGCTTAAAATATATATTTATATTCATTTATATCAATATTTTTTCTCTATATGAACATATAAAAGATATTTAAAACCGAGGGAGTGACATTTTGTAACTTTTATATCAGTAATATTCAAGCACAAGTGCACACTAAAAAAATGAATTTCAATTCTAATGTGATATGGGAAAAATAAAATTCATCCAAGGGGAATTAATACTAAATATTATGACCTTATCAATTAGATTTAAACTAAATTAACCTGATTAACCCTTTACCGATGTGATAAATTTTAGGACAATATTTTTAAATGGATTTTTAATTTTTTTAAAAAATGATAGGGTTTGAGGATATTTTTAAAAAAATGGGTTTGGAGAAGCCTGAACCTTGTTCACAATTCTCCCCTCATGAGGAAGAAAAAATAGAGTTCATTCTTCCTATGTGAATTTTCGAAAGGAAGAGTGAATGAAGTTCACTATTCCTCTGAATTCTTTTTGACAATAAGTATTACTATATATATACATATATATATATATATCTAATGAAATATTAAAATAAATATTAATAAAAATTATTAAAAATTAATTAAATATTAATAAATACTAATTATATATAAATAAATGTCAATTAGAAATACTTCAATATTAATAAAAATTAATTAAATATTTATAAATATTAAAAAACATTAATAAAAATTAAAAAATATATTCATAAATATTGATAATAAAAATAAATATTAATAAATATTAATGAATATAAACAAATGTGAATAAATATTAATAAATATAAATAAATAGAAAAAATATTAATAAAATAATAAGAAATTTTAATTGTTTATTTAAAAATATTAATTAAATATAAATAAATATTGAAAAATAATCGTAAATACTATAATAATATTAATAAACACAAGAAAATATTAAAAAATATTCATAAATAATAATTAAATATTAATCAAATATTATCTAAATAATCATAAAAAGTAATAAAAATGTATTAAATATGTATAAATACTCATAAATACCAATAAATGTCTCTAAATATAAATAAATATAAATATATTTTAATATATATTAATTAAATAATCAAAAAATATAAATAAAATACTAACAAATATTATTAAGTAGAAAAAATAAACATTTATAAATTTTAATTAAAAATTAATAAACCTAAATTAACATTAAATAAATGTCAATAAATATTCATGAATATTAATAAATATCAATTAAATATTAAAAAATATTAAATGAATATTCAGAAATTTTAATAATTTTTCAAACGGGTTGAAGGTCAAAACCACATTTATTAAGAATATAAATTTTAATCAAATATTAATAAATATAAATAAAAAATAATTAAATATTAATAAATGTTAAAAAATTATTAATAATTTTTAATATATATTAATAAGTAGTAAATATTAATTAAATAAATATTGATAAATATTATTTAATTTTATTTAATAAAATTAAATATTTTTATTTAAAAATATTTATTAAAAGTTAGTAATATTTAGTAATATTTATTTTTATTTATAAATATTTATTAATATTTAATTAATATTTTTTCATATTTAATAATATTTATTTTATATTTATTAATATTTATTAATAGATTTTAATAGTTTTTTAATATTTATTAATATTTTTTTAATAATTACCCATTTTTTAATGAATTTTATCTAAATTTATTTATATTTAATTAATATTTATTAGTATTTAATTAATATTTATTAATATTAATTTGTATTCATTAATAATTGATTAATATTTTTAATATTTTTTAATACATAATTAACATTTATTAATATTTATTTAATTATTTTTCAATTTTTAAAATTTTAAATTAAAATCTATAAATATTTATAAATATTGAAATTTATTTCATTATTAATTATTAATATTTTTAAGTACTTTATTTATATTTATGAATATTTAATTAAAATTTATTAATAATTATTTATTTTTATTTATTTTTATTTATTTTTATTATAATTTATTGTTATTTTAATAATATTTATTATTTTTATGAATGTTTTATTAAATTTTATTACATTTTTGAATTCTTTATTAATATTTAATTAATATTTATGCATATATAATTCATTGTTATTAAGATTTTATAATTTTTATTAGTATTTATTAATATTTTTTACAATTTATAAATATTTATTAATATTTATTAATATTTAATTTAGATTTTTGAATAATTAATTAACATTTATTAATATTTTATTACTGTTTTTTTCTATTTAATTATATATATTTATATTTATATGCATTTGTTTATATTCATTATATTTATTATATTAAATTAACATATATGAATAATTATTCAATATTTAATCAATTTTTTTATTATTTATTTTATTTATCAATATTTATGAATATTTATTTATTTTTATTAATATTTTTTAATATTTATAAATATTTAATTAATCTTTATTATTATTTTATTAATATTGATGAATTTTTAATTAGTATTCATTGATGAACATCATTCACTCTTCTTTTGGAAAATTCATACAGAAAATGTTTACCTCGTTCACACTTCCTGGTGAGGGGAGTGTCATGAATGGGGTTTATGCTTTTTGGGACCCATTTTTGAAAATATCCCCAACCATATCCCTTTAAAGAAATTAAAATCCCTTTTAAAAAAATTATTCTAAATTTTACCACGGTTTCTATTCATATTTCCAAAAAATAAAAGGGGCATATTTATCAAATTTGAACCTCCTAATTCCAAATATGTAATCCATTTTTTCAAAAATGAACTTATATAAGTGGAAGAAAATAATTTTAAAATAAGCATGCAAAACATGACAAAATCCTCTTTTTAGAAAAAAAAATGCCTTTTATGTATAAAAACGTTTTTATACGATATTCAATCATAAAATTGATCCTAATGAACATATTTTGATTATTAATAATATAATATAAAACAATTTATTTTTAAATCATTCAAAAACGCAATGAAACTTTTTAAATGCTTGAAAAAAAATTCATTTTCAATGAAAAACATTATTTTTCTCTAATCACAGGAAAATCAATCTTTTAAAAAAAATAAAAAAATCTCAACTTGAGCTAATTTTTTTCTTATTATTTTAGAGATTATATTATTTTTTATGACATAAAATTTATAAAAGTTCTAGAGATTAATTATAATACTTTCTCCCAAAAATCAACAAGAATCATTATTAAAGAAAACATATATTTGAAGCATAAAATAAATTTTCTGAAAATTGAGTACTTGTTTCCAAAGTTTTAATAAAGGAATTTTAAATGACTAAATATTTTATATATATTTAATAATTTTTTTATAATATTCATACCCTCCAATTCAATAGTTGGGTTATAATAGTCATATTTATATAATAACATTTTTTGGTTCATTTAGGCTTAGTGTTGTGTGTCATATATGCTATCAAATATAGTGTTATTTTGAAATATCATGGTGTTACACTCTCCATCTCCCCACCCATTCAATAAATTTCTTCCTCAAAATTTTAACTTATGCTCAGTAATTAGGGGTATGACATTTGAAAATTCCTTTTTGGAAAACCCACATCATAAAAATGGATAATAAAACATCTTTTTAAAAGGACGTAAAGGAAAATGTTAAGGTTTTCACAAAACTAGGTTTTTGAATAGAAGATCATTAGTGGGAAGAAAAACTATGGATATTAACCAAAAAATTATTTATCAGTGACTAATAGATATTGATAGAGAAGATGGTGAGGATAAAGTTAGTGACCACAAAACCATTTATTTTTTATTGGTGAGAAGACCATTGATTCATAGGAAATGATCATAATAGGACTAAATTTTTATTTCAAGTTCATTTTCTTATAGTTAAGGATTTTGTTTTTTCCATCTTGACTATGAAAACGAGGACATATACTTACTTGACAAGTACAGTTTAATATTTTAATTAATTTTAACCACAATCACATCTTTTTCTCCATACGGTCATTATTCATGATGATTTTTTTGCTAAATAACTAAAATCAACTTTTAATAGATCACATATTCCATAATGGGATAAAATATTATCCTTCCTATCTTAAGAAATTAAACAAATATGAAATGATTACCATAAGGTAAGATAATACCTAAAATTTATAATTCTTTATATAAATAAATAATATATTTTAATTAAAAATTTCCACAATAACATCAAGGGTTCAGCATAGATTATTTCACAAATAAATATCCAAACATCCCAAATAACCTCAATAACCTCATCATTAAATATTTTTTTAACCAAAAAGATAATCTCAAACCCGTCACCTTACACCTAAAAATGTAAAATAATTTTTACTAAATAATAAAATATGTTAAACTAAAAAGTTATATATATACCTTAACCCAACAAAACGTCTCCTGAAATTTCAATAATCACTTAAAAATCCCAAAAATTCAAAACGATGTGATCCTATTATTTTCTTCCCAAATTTAACTTAATAGTTATCCATTAAATCTTTTATATAAACAAATGGTATACTAAGAAATACTTCACATGGGACAATGGTAGGTGATGCACCCTCTTGATGTGGGTAAAAGCCCCATGGACTTGCCGGATGTGATAGGTTATTCCTTGGACTGTGGGTTTTTCTTTTTTCTAAAACTATAATGTTACCACAGTATTAATCATCAAATAAATTTTTTTAACCACTAAGGTTTTATATATGATATATTCCCACAAATGAACTAACAATTTTATCCCAATAAACATTAAATAACTCAACCTTCAAAATCACATTAACCCTAAAGGCTATCAAAAACTTTAAAATTATGTATACTAAATATAAAATCATTATTCTCCAAATAACCCTTTTATTAAAAAATACAATAATAAAAAGTGTTGTATTCCCATAAATTTCTCCCAAAATATCCCTAATCGTGTTAAAATATCATCATATAAAACATCAAAAGGGGTATATATGCCTTTAAAATTATGATCAACCTTAAACTTATAATCCAAATACAACTTAGATTTATCTAATTTTATTATGGCATATCATTACTTTCCATAGGTTCTTATTCTATAATTAATCATAATTTTCTAAATATGAAATGTGACTTAACCCATGCATATCCCTTATGAGTCCAAAACTAGGTGTGCTGTAAGGGCACACTCACCATGCACCTGAATGATGGTCAAGATATACTCAACAAACACTTTTTAGGGTTATTAAACCTATATTCATCTATTCCCAGACAACATCCACATGTAGTATTCAGATATGGAATTATTTTTTGAAATACACTTAATCTCTACCTTACCAAAACATTATGATGTTATCCAATACTTATAGTTATCCTCATATTCAGTTAAAGGATTATGTTCCCTAATCCATGTTTTCCTAAATATAGTTCCCAATATTTCTTCTAAAATTTATCTAATACCAACTGTAAATACCCAGACCTTTTTATCGTAGAGCTAGTGATTACTATATTACATTAAAACTAAATATAAAAAATCACATCCCAATAGAAAAATAATATTATAGTATTCTTGGTAAACTAGATACATACATGAATCTCACATTACATTTTCAAACATAAAATACATAACATTATGAAGGTAAATATTTTGAATCCTTGAACACATTCAAAGATGTATTCCTCATATACTAAGGAAATGAAACAAAATAAGGGTGATCATAAATGCTCAGTAATGGTTACGTATAGTGGAATATATCATGAGTAAACAATGCATGACCGATATTGTAAGGTAGACAACTGAAAAAGCTTTTAATTTATTCAATAACATGATTATAAGGAATAATATTGCAGGAATAAATGATTATCAAATAATTACATATAATTAATCACTTGATCTTGGATCTTATACATTGATATCATAACTATTCAAATATTCACATGGACTTTAATAACTTGTCTCATACTGATGGAATTAAAAATGTTATACATCATAACAATACCTTTGAGGCCTCATGCCAAGATATATTACATAAATTCATAAGTCCTCAACAAAATACCAAAGTCATTTTGTCTCATAAGACCTACCAATGCATTTAAGGGATTTATCAAGCCCCAACTGTTACATATTATATCTAATTTATTAAATACGTGAAAGTGAATAATAATAAGTCAACACATAATAAATATAAACATTCATATTGAAAGACTATCATATGAATTTTTAATGTGTCCCCCAAAAAAAATAATCAACCATTCGGATAATCATTAAGGATAGTATAAAGACAAATTATACCCAGTAGATCATAAGTAAAATAAATCATTTTTTCATTGGTGAATATAAACACCATAAAATATTATTAAAACACTCTAGAGGAAAATAAACTGTTCACTTTGAAATTCACTTTTAAAAGCATACAATTTATAAAATATTTGGAAAAGAAATTTATTTTAATAGAATCATGGTAACTTGAAAAGGAATATTCAAATCATTGGGTGATCAAGATGGTGAGAAATTTATTCCATGTTGTATAAGTTTTAAAAAATATTTTAACACTTTTGTAATATGGTCAAAAAAAAGTATCTCATTCAGAAAATGATAATAAGATTCATTTTAATCCATTTTCTAAAAATAAAAACATGGGTATAAATTTTATTAAATAAATTATTTGATAATCTTTAAAATAATCTTTAAAACATTTTAATAAAAATAAGGATATGGATGAAAATGATTCCCGACCAAGTAGAAATATAATGTCAGTTTTCATTAAAAAAATTATTTTGGTATCATGATAACATAAAAAGATAAAAATTAATATAAAATTTTAAATTTTAATAAATAATTATAGTATGATAAAATAAATTGTGTATAATATATTAATATCAAATAATTCCCCCAATAGATACTTAAACATAAACAATCCGGAATAACGATGAGATTGTGAAATAAACCATTATTACTTTACTAAAATTAGAATCATCTACCACATGAAATAAATAAATTAAAATGAAACATTAAATAACAAGAATATAAATATATTTATTATATAACATATAAATGGGTCAGTATATATACCTCTTAAAATAATATTGGTGTATAACATAAGATATGTCTCCAAAAAGACAGTTTGAGAAGAAAAACCCTTAACTCGGGTTTTCCTTCCTTCATATGCATCCAAACTACATTTATAATAAATATAGAATTAATATATATATATTATAGAACTATATTAATACATATCATACCATATATTATTTACTTATAATATTTTATTACATATTTATTATTAATTCTATGTTAAAACCACGGTTCCGAGTAAAAATTGCTCCAGTTTTCATGTATGTTTTGGTTCGTTAGTTTTGGTCTTTTTACTTTGATAATGGTTACATAATTTACCGAATTTTAATTGTGATATAGACATTATATATATTAATTATAAAAATATTTTAAGTTATTCAAAAAATTAATAGATAAAAAAAATTACACCATTCAGGGAGACGTAAGTCATATGTATGTATGAAAGTTGTTTAATTTTTTACAGATAGAGAAAAATAAAGGTAAATAATAATTTAAATTTAAATAATAATTATTATATAATATATATCATATATATTAATTAAATATATCCTTATTACAATCCATTTAAAATTTAAATGAAAAAAAATCTTATCGCTTCGTAGAGGTTGTAGTCCACACATACGCACGAGCGACACTATTATTTTCCAATAGCAGAAATAAAAGATGGTATATATAATATTATAATTAAATAATAATATTTTTGAGGTAGATATCATATAATTTTATTAGTTATATATTTATAGTCATCCCAGTAAATTGGTGATAAAAACCGAATTACGCCTCTATGTGGAGACGGTAAGTCATACGTATGCACGAGTGTTGTTTTTTCTTTTCATAGAATGGAAAATAGATAGAATATGGTTGTAATATAATCATTATAATATCTAATTATATTTATTATTTATTATTTATTATTTATTATTTTATTATGGTTAAAAACACATTAAGAGCATGTTGAAGAAGAAATAAACTTAAAAGCGTTGAAAAACGAAAACCTTCTCTTAGAGAAAACATCATTGGATCTCATCTTAAATACACTACGGTTTGTATTTTTGGAATACCTGAATTTCCAGAACATAGATAATAATTTTTAGATGTTATTTTTATATGTTTTTATTGAGTTATATATATATGTGTGTAATAAATTATATTAAGGGTTGGTGACCTTTTATAGTTTAGGGGAGGGGCACTCATTGAGTTTATTAAAAGATTAAAATATAATAAAGTTATAATTTATCCCATGTTCATAAAAAATGATAGGTATTATAATATAATATAATATGGTGTTTAAATATCATTAAATAATAAAAAATTTATAGGTTTAATTGGTGATTTAAACCTCATATTTTGGTTTAACCCCTATATTAACCTTTTCTAACCTTAAACATGGTAACATATTTTTTACTCTTAAAGTGGTATAATTTTATATTTAAGGTGAAAATTAACTTATAAATGGGAAATTGGTGATATTATAGACTATATATTATCCAATTTTTTCATATTTCACGATTTTTATGTTTTTAAATAATTTAATAAAATATTATTTTGAAACAATATCATTAATGTCAATTTTGAAACTATTTATATAATTTGACATAAAAGATAAAAAGAATTGGAATTGAAATATAATAATTTAATATTAGAATAATATCTTATATTAATCCAAAAAATTCATGTATCAATATAAATCATTCATATTATTTTAATTTTAATATTTTTAAAATCATTTATTATATTTTATTTTATTAACCAGAGAAATATTAGGTTAGTGTTGCATAATAATTTTAGGTAATTATATAATTACTAATAATTAAAAATAAATTTAAAAAAGGAAAATAATTTAATTAATCGAAAAATAGACATTTATATTCATTCATAGATTTAGTTTTTTCCTATATGAACATATAGTATATATTTAAAATTAAGGGAGTGACATTTTGTAACTTTCCTCAATTTAAATATTATATTGGTCATTTATTGGAAAAGTATCCATTAAAAATAACTTTCTACTCTAAGGTGATAATGGTCTAATTAAAATAATAAAATAACAATTAATATGAAATATTATGTTCATATAAATATGTTTTATCCTAGTTTAACCAGATTTACTCTTTACTAATGTGATAAAATTTTGCACGGTTAATATTCAAATTGACCAAAAATAAAAGTTTTCTATTTCCAAAATATTGACCTCCTAATTAAAAATGTGGAATCCATGTTAGTTAATTCATTTTATATTATTTTAAAAAATTAATTTTAAAATAACCGCGCAAAATGTGACAAATACTGTGTTTTACAAAAAAAATATTTTTATACATAAAAATGTTTTTATACTAAATTTGATCATGAAATTGACTCCAATGAACATAATTAGATTATTAATAATATGATATAACTAATTTTACTATTAAATCATTTTAAAACCAAATATATCTTTTAAAATATAGCATCCCCAAACCCGCACTCCTAGATCTAGTGCTGAATTCATAAACATTACATTTCTAGCTTTGATACTAATGAATGTTTCCCAATTTTGACAATCCAAAACATACAGTATCAGAAGAAAATATTGGTTCACTTAAATTCTCAAGTAAATTTTAGGATTAAATTTTTATATAATTATGAAAATTTCTTATCATTATGGATTCATAAATAAATTTTTCATAAAGATGAACACTATCACCCATTATACCCAGTTTTTCATATTCCACATTATTTAATCATCATCATATACATAATACCCTTATAGAAATAATTCATTTAACATCATTATTGATAACTTGTGGAAAGGAAACATATTAAGGGTGAGATAAAATTCTCTTTAAGAGATAAATTTAATAATTAACAACTGAATTTCATCAGTGATAATATGATGAGAATAAGGGTATAATAACATAATCAAAGTGCATGATCATAACATAATATAACTCATACCCATCCAAAATCGGATCATCAAATATAAATACACAACACAATTCTTTAATAAATTTAAGAGTAATTAGAATCAATAATCATGAGCCACATGATATCAATATTGAATAATGAAAAAATGTATAACCCATAGTAGCGTAATGAAAACATGTTGTATCTTGGGACATCTTCAACAGAGAACCATTGTAGAAGCATTAAAACCTCTTAAAAATGGAATAACTATATGGTCAAATTCTATTCCAAATTCATTAGGTCTCTATCTAAGTTCAACCATCAAATAAGTAGTATTGGCCTCACCCAGTGCTATTAGAGCACACCCATCATATAAAAATGTCCAAGAACTAAAAACAAGTTACTAAATCTTACATTGCATCATAAAACTAATTAAAATAATCATTATAACTTTAATATATTCATGAACCCACGGAAAATAAATGGTAACCCTAAAAATATATTTGAAACTTTATTAACCTGTGGAAAAGAAATGGGTTCCACAGTAATCTCTTTGAAACATGATTAACCAGCGGGTGAGAAATTGGTTCCATAATAATATATTTTAAAGAATCATAAGTCTTCCAGAGAAACAATGAGTATGGAATCATTAAAAACTATACTTAATGGATAATAAGTAATGTTAAGGTTTTTTGACATTGATAAATGGAAATTCTATTAGAATATCCTTAAAAACATTTTTGGGGAAAATATCCTTTTATTTTTGAAAATAACTTTTAAAAAATAACAATTCACAAAATATAGTGAAAATATTTATAAAAAACCTTGGAAACATATAATTTAAAATTCAAGGAAAATAATATACATGATTATAGGAAACTCTGTTCCTGTCATTAGTGTTAAAAATAATCATTCTTTTCAAAACATTTTAAAAAATGTAGTCAAAAGTGATCCATTTGGAAAACAATAAAAAAATATCATTTAAAACCTTTTAAGATAAGGTAAAAAGATCATGTAAAGCGAATTTAGTAAATCACTTATTTTTACAGAAGAATATTTTTTTAAACATTTTATAAAACATGTATATGTAAGAGAAAGATACCTTATGTAAAAGAAAAATTTACGATCGGTATCACTTACAAAAGACATTATTGATGATTATTTAATCAAAAATGAAGGAAATAAAGATTAAAAATGAGAACTATATTAATAGCTAGTGGATAATAAAATTTATTTTGTTCAAGAAAATAATGTCACATTATTTCATCTAAAAGAAACATGAACATAAACAATACTGAAATAAATGAGATTGTAACAAAAATACTTTTCCACTTTGGTAAATCTTTAATCTGAATCCCCATGAAATATTAACATAAAATGAAACTCAAAATATCATGAACATAAATATATCCATGATATAAAATATAAAATGTTCATTATATACTCTTAATAATGAATATAGATTCATATCATAAATATATGTCCCAAAGAAATTAATTTGGGGCGATTAACACATACAAAGATCATATCACTGAATTGAGAGTTAATCAATGGATATCTTATGTGAAACAAATTTAAGTCCATAAAAAAGAAGTGTAAATACAAAATAAAATAATTTAGAGATCAATTTAAACATAATAATATCATAATTTAGTCAATGAATACGTTTTATAACCCAATGAAACAAAATTGAGTTAATAAACTCATTACCACTTGGTGACTTTCAATTCAATACCCTTAAATAAATTAAATCATATTAAAACATTAAATACCATTATTTATGAATTATTCTTGTTATTATATGTAAAATGGGTAGTATATACACCATATAAAATAGATTAGGTTCATAAAAATAAAATATTCCTCTATTAATGTAAATTGAGATGAAATCCCTTACAGATTTGGTAATCTTTGGATCAAAACCCCATGAAGGAGAGAACCTCATATGTATTTTTAAATAAAAATAAATATAATTAAAATAATCAAAAAATATATTCACGGTAAGTATATAAACCTCACTAAAAAAATAAGTAGTGAATGTGGAATATCTCTCAGGGAAACAAAATTGAGACGAAAAAACCTTTACCTCGAGTCCAAACATACCATTTGTGTCCATTAAATCTTATATAACAAGACCATATCAATTTTTTCTAAAAACCATTTTTATTTTTAATAACTTATACCCAAATAATTTATTTCATTTTTTAATGGCATGTTATAATACTTAATCAGGGAATTCAACATCAGGTGTTTTGAGGACGTTCTGTCATTGTTTCAAAATAGTTTGAGTGTGTTGACCATGGTAAAATAAGTAATTATTTGAACATATTACAAATAATAATCATAAAATATTTATCATATTAATACATGAATTATAATTTTATAACCAATATTGAAATATATTTATGAAAAATATATTATGTTACAATCATGGTCATGGCAGGTCATACGTGTGCATTAGTGGCACTTCTATTTTTCAACAATCATTATAGAAAGAATATAATTAATATAAAATGTTTATATAATGATAATAATACAATAAATACCATATTATTTTATTAAATATACTTATATATACATCCATGTGTTGAGGTGATGCAAAAAATAATCTCATCACTTTGTAGAGGCGGTAGTCCACACGTGCGAACGGATGATGTTATCACCTTTCATTGTAAGAAAGAAAATGTTATATTAACTTTTTATGATAATAAATATTTCAATAATATCACATATATTCATTAAAAGTTTCCTTATTTCCTTCCATGTAAAGATTAAATGAAAAAATAATTCACATCACATCGCAAGGCGGTAGTCTATCATACACACGAGCGACATTATCGTGTCCCCCATAGAATAGAAAGTAAAACAACTGTATATATGATATCATATTTACAAAAGAGTAAATATGTTACAAATATCATATATAAACTTTTAATCCACTATTATATCAATCCATGAGAGACGATGATGGAAAACTAATAACATTGGTTCGTGAGTTGGTACTCCACAGTACACACGAATGGTGATTTTTTATTCCATTTTATAGAAGAAGAGATGGATTTAATTTATTTCATTAACAAAATAACATATCAATATATGGTAGATAATTTTTTTAGGAATCCCTCCCAAATAAGATACCTTTATGAGGGGATATAGATGGTTAACCCTGAGCCCCACCTCTAGGAGGCCCATGGTTGACAGCTGGCACCGATGGTATAAAAATATTAGGAAATATGAGGTATTATCCTCTAAAATAATATAGGATCAGAAGAAAAGATTAATCAGGAAAAATAAACTCAAATAAATAATATAAAAAGTAACCAGAACCATCTCACAATTCATTTATAAATAATACATGTATAGATAAATGTCTTAAAATTAAATACCCAAAATCAAAGCTAAAACTGTGACACAGTGACTATCCCAAATGATCTAAGCTAGTAATGCCCAGATAGATCAATATAGTCCTCCTAAAAACATGGAAAAAATTATATATATATGGTGAGAATAAAATTATACTCAGTAGGAAAACCAAAGTCTCTTGTGATAATTTGAAAGAATTATACTAATGCACCTGTGAGAAAACACAATAACCAACATCACATGAACATGTAAAATATCCATCCCAGTCACACCAAGGTATAATCACCAAATAACACAAGACAAGTAGAATAACTTAATAATAAGTATATTGATAAGGGGTAACTCGTACCACATTCCCATGGATTTTATGATCTCTACCTCCCCAAAATCGTATGTCCTAGCTCTGTCATGTCTTTTGAATAACTTATACCACTACCCCCCAAGCACAGTCACATCACATCACTCCTACAGACACTTATGCCACCGCCCAATAGAATAGTCACATCTCATCTTTTTTGTAGAAACCTAGGTGGTCAGATCATGACAACTTCCATAACTATAGTATTATGGTATTTTGAACATAAAGGACATCAAACTAATGACCTCTTACTTCCATGAACAACACCCACCATAATCCACCCCATTGTGCGGTTATATCATATACATCCCAAAGACACTAAGGCCACACCCCACAGCACATTCATATCACATCCTGACTGAAGACACATGTTCCATCATCTAGTGCTCTAACAGACCTCTATCCATCACATCCTATGCATATCTACTCACCTAGAAGTGAGATTGGGGAATAGTGGGTACCCATCCATTCATATTCATCACTGAGATGCTGGAAAAAACAGACCATGTGTGAATGTATGGGTGTCGATACATAGTGTTCGATACAGGTGGAGTGAATATAGAAATTCCAAGGAATATAAAAATATATAGATTTATTCACACACACTTCCAACCTACGGGTTCATAATAAAACAACATCCAACTCACAACACCCCCACTTTCGCTACCACCTCAAAACATAATCCACCTGCCACAGCTCACACCACCAAAAAATTCCATTATCCATCCTATCCATTTCAATATTAAGCATCAAACAAATTTATCAACAGATCCCACCATTTATTTTTTCATTAAACATTTCTTCCCACTAACCAAACCATCCCGATCCATTTTAAACATTATTATCAAGTTATTCCATCACTACCCGAGCATCTAGCACAACAAAACCACACCTCGTAATTTTCCCATCATCCCCATCATACCATAACCTCACCACCCCAAAATCATAGCCAAACAAATTATCACCTCACTACCCTAAAAGTACAACAGAACAAACCATGGCCTCTCCTCCCTAAAATCACAGCCAAAAAAACATTACCTCATCACCCCAAAAGCACAGCCAAACAAACCAACGCCTCGCTACCCCAAAAGCATGGGAAAACAAACCATCACCTCACCAGATCAAAAAAACATCCAAATGAACAATAACATCACCACCATAAAATCACGAACAAAACACCCATAAACTTTCCACCAAAAAAACATGACCAAATGAACCATTGCCTCACTTTCCTAAAAGCACAACCAAAAGAACCATTACCTCACCACCCCAAAATCCTGGCCAAACAAACCATCACATCACCGCCCCAAAATCATGTCCAGATTAACTGTTACCTCACATCCCTTCAAGCACATGCACACATCACAACACATCAAATACCATTTTACATATTTAATAAAGGGGATTTTTCACATTTCAATCTATTTTATGGTAATTACCACAAAATCCATAAACCTCGGGGAAAAAAATTTCATTATATAAATATAAATGGTAATCCAATTTCAATTTTGAGTTTATATCAAAGAAACTTGCAACAAGGATTCCATATCATAACAAATACAGTGCATGTAAAGGCTTCTAACATCCATGACTATCAGTGGTGAATTCAGCTTGTAAAAACACAACTTAATAATAATATCAAAGCTATAAAATCATGAGAGTCTTTCCCCATTCCCCTTAAATTTAAATTAACTGATTAATTTACCTTGATTAAGACATTACAATCCATCCCCCATTAGTAAAAATGAGTAAAACCCTCCTTGATGATACACAAAAGTCAAAAATGATGAATTTCCTACCTCAAAAGTTATTTTCTAACTCGCTTTGCACAACATAGAGAATAAGAAACACCCAAAAATCACAATCACACTCAAACCCATAGATCAACCTACACCACATAAATGGTTATAAAAAACACATCCCAACTCACAACCCAAACCAAAAACTCACCATTATAATGAATCTCTAAACTAAATCATAGGGAAACCCATAGGAAAGATAGGAGAACTCACCTTGGAAAACAAATGGGAGTCCATTGAAACCAATGAATCAAAGTAGGAGAAAGAGGGCTAGAAGATATTATAGAGGTTCATAAGGTTCGTATGGAATGATAGATAGAATCCATGACTAAATGAGGATGGGTTCAGATAAAATACCTATTTAAACCTTGGAACTTGACAATTTCACATCGTGTAACCCATTAACAATGGGAAATCCATGGGATTACAAAAAAAATCAAACTCTTAAAAAATTCACATCACCTCATCCTTTATTTACTTACACATAATGAATTAATTTCATGATGTGAATACATTTCATGGGTTCCCCCTCATCCTCTCATAGTCTATGAATCTAGTCAGAAACATAAGTCATGAAACACTAGTTCACATTCTGTAAACCTTTCATGGCATAAATATCCCACAACAGCCCTTTTGCACCTCCAACCACCATGGAACCATGTAATTCTTCCTCTAAGACACATCCAACACCCAAAAAAAGACATAGTAATAGGCCAGGAAGGTATGGTCTGTTACATCATATAATACACAAATTATTCTCACCCTCAAGAATTCAAAATCTAGCCCAAAAGAAAAGGGTTCTCAAACCCACCTCATGAGATGCCTATTAAGGATCTTGTTACTTCCCAACGCTACCATAATTCAAAAAAGGAAACTAAAACCCAATTCACAACCACAAATAGCCTCCTTTCACAGAAAAACACCTCTATACAGCCACTACACAACCATCTAAACTTCTACATACCCTCAACCAATAACCACTAACAAATTGAACTTCCCCGAACACGTGATTCAAGGAATTCCATCCTCCATATCTAGATTTTATACACTCTGGAGATAACTGACACGCATTTATTGGTTTAATATCATCATAGTATAATGTACATTGATTAGGAATTGGTTCCTTCCATTTTCGTATTTTAGAAAATTATCACATATCATACATTAATAAACCATAAAATATCATAACATTATAATATCCAAACATCACATAACAAGAAAAACAAAGGAAAAACGACTCTTGGTACTAGGAACACACCTTCATATCTCACTACAAAGTACTCTCCTCCAAGTCACCATACCTCCACAACACATGAAATAGAGGGATTGTTTGACCTCATAGAAATTTTCTTACTGATCTTAGATATCTACTAGCCACTCCATGAATTTTGTATTGTCCTCGATATCCAACTATCCCTCTTCAATGACATGGGATTAATTGTGAAGATAATGATGAAGATGAGATACGTTGAAGATGTTGTGGATAATATATAGTTTTAGTGGTAATGAAAACTGATATTCCACCTCTCCAACATTCCCCACCACATTAATGGGGCTAATAAACCGGGGATAAAGTTTACTCTCTGATCGACCCTTTGCTTCCCATGTTTAGGGGAAACCTTAGAAAAATATAGTTCCTAACCTCTAACTCCAAAGGCATCCTCCTGCGATTAGTATAAGACTTCTTCTAGTCCATCACTAATTTCATCCTCTCACAAACAAGATTAACCTTCTCTATTGTGCTCTACACCACTTTGGGACAAGAACTGGAAACTCCCAAACCTCCATTTAGCAATAAAGATAACTACATTTTCACCCATACAAAGCCACAAACTAGGTCATGCCAATGGATGAGTGATAGATTTTATTATTAGAAAACTCATCCAAGGAAATATTTCATACCTAAGATCCACCAAGTTCTAGGAATCATGCTCAAAACATATGATCCAATGTATGTATAGTATGATATATTTTTTTATCTACATAAGGGTGGAAAGCCATGCTGAGATGTAACTGATTTCCTAAATCATGTTTCAATACCCTCAAGACTCATGAGGTAAAATGTGAATCCAGAACCAATACAATGGAACTCAAACCTCCAGGAAACCACACAACTTTATCCAAATAACTCTTTGAAAAATAATCCATTTTTTCCTGACTCTATGATTGGTAAGAAGTTGTCTGAATTCATCAATTGATCCATGATCAATGAGTTCCCATCATAGCCTCCCTAATTTTAGGGTAATATTATGATGAAATTCATAGATATCTCATCCCATTTCCACTTGGGAACATCCAAAGCATGTAAAAAACCACCAGCAACATTATACTCGGCATTTACCTTCTGAAAAACCAAACACCTCGCCAGAGACTTCTCCACCGCCCATTTCATCTCAGGCAACCAAAACTACATCCTCAAGCCATGGTACATCTTGGATACTCCTGGGTGTTATACCAAATGTGGTTTGTTTTTAATCAAAAAAGACTCCATCATTCATCACTACTAGAACAAAAAACCTCCCACAAAACACCATCTAGTTATGACTATCCTCCGACCGTCCCACCAGAGCATCACCATGGCCATCATGATTGTTCATCACCTCTTCCTCTGTGTCTCCTCATGGGTCTCCTCCACCTATATCATTATACATGACTTAATTTCCATATGAAACAAATATCCTCTAATATCAACCACCCTTTCATCTATATGCATGGCTTTCTACTCCTCCATTCCTTTCCAAACAACCCTGGACTCCTGAAAAATGTCCTTCCTTGAATTCTTGTCAAAGTGTCAGCCACAATATTCGTTTTTCAAAAGGTGTACGAGATCTCAAAATCATAATCCTAAAAAAAACTCCATCAACCTCCACTACCAAAAATTCAGATCATACTGAGAAAAGATATACTGCAAAATATTGTTGTCAGTGGAGACCACAAAGCACTCACCAATGAGGTAATTCCACCACAAATTTAATGCAAATACAACTGATGCTAGAACTAGATCATGTTTAGAGTATTTAAACTCATGGGGACACAACTTTGTAGACTCATAAGATATCACTTCCCTATACTTTATAAACACACACCAATACTAGATGGGAAGCATCAGAAAATACCTCAAACATCACAACCTTCTTAGGAAACTGAAGCACTAGAGTACTAAACAACATCCCCTTCAGGTAACAGAATGCTTCCTAGAAATGATTAGTCCACAAAAAATAATATTCCTTTCTATCCAATATTTTCAATGGGGATAAAAAATAAGAGAAATTGGGCACAAAACTCTGATAATTTCTTGAAATTCCAAGAAAACTATGAACCTCTTCCATGTTCTTGGGTGCTTCCCAAGAAACAACTTCCTCGACCTTCAACGATTCTATTTCTACACCCTTATGAGACACCACATGCCTAAGGAAAGTCAAAAATCATGTCCAAAATATATTCTTTGATAACTATCCATAGGGATGGGGGCATCAAATAACCTACAATATAGCTTTGATATGATCGAAATTCACATCTTATGACTTCGAGTAGATCAATATGTTATCGATGAAAACTACTATGAACTGGTCTAGGAATTCATGGAACATAGATTTAATGAGCCACATAAACACTACTGGTGAATTTTTGACACTTAAGGATATGACTAAAAACATGAAGTTCCCAAACCTGTATCTAAAGATAGTCTTTAGGATATCACCTTATTTTACCCTCAACTAGTGATATCCAGGATGAATATTGATCATATAAAACCAAATCTCCCCTATTACCTTATAGAAAATATTATCTATCCTCATAATAGGGTAACAGTACTTTACCATCACAAGATTTAACCTCTGGTAGTTGATACACAACCTCTAACTATCATCCACCTTCATGGCGAACTACACTAGAGCTCCCCACGGTGACACACTAGGTTGAATAAAACCCTTCTACATTAGATCATATATCTTAATCATAAACTCTTATATCATATAAGGTTTTATGCTATATAGATCCATAAAAATCATAGAAGAACCATGTTGAATGTCTATCCTGAACTCAACATCATGTATAGGGGGTAGCGTCACAACCTCTTTAAGGGAAACATCTCGAAATTCCCCAGTGACCCTAGGGATTCCCACTATCCTAGCATCCAATGATTCCACTCAACATTCATACATAAAATAAAGAAGGTTCTCTATGTTAATACTATCCACCTAAAACCCCCACTCTCCAATGAAATCCACATGTTATCTATACACATCAGAGAAAACAAATCCCCTTCAGAAGAAGTCAATAACAGCCTTTACAGAATCCAACTAATCAATCCCAATAATGAAATTTTTGTCTTCAGATGTAGTAAGAAAATATCCCCATGAGAATAATGTGGTCCCATCATCATTATACACCCCTAGAACACGTCAAACAATCGGTTCTAGCCCCTAATTGGCATACTCAACACTAGGGGATTGAGATTAAACTCATCATCTATTTCTAGAGCATGGACTAGAGTGGGTGCAACAAATGAGTTCAAAGATCATAAATCAAACAAGTAAAAAATAGGGGTATATGATGAACTGATTGTACCTCAAACGATATCTGGCCCTTCTAGAGTTGTTTCATCCACTATCTTCTACTAACCATGTCCAGGTCACCTACCTCTCTATCAATGGCCACCTCTACGACCATTCATGGTTTGAGGTCCCTAAACAGGAGGAACATCCTGAGGTTATCCTTCACTTTCTCCAACTCCCCTTGATATAGCATATACCTTCTACCCCTAATACTGAAATAGTATCACAAGAAACTATTGTTTGGGTAGGGTCTCAATTTTTTTATCTCCACCAAACTGAGATTTAAGAACCACTGGAAACTGATTATTGTGATGGACATAAACCCCAAAATAGAAAACATTAGCCTAGTATCCCCATGAAAAGAAAGGAAACAGATGTCCCAAGAAGGAAAGAAGGGAGTTTTTTTCGATCAACTCCCCACTGGTCGAAACCATGAAGGAATCTATTCCTGATACCTACCACTAATAACCCTACTCCTCATGGAATCTTAATGATTATCCTCTCACATTAAACCTCCTCATGAGTGAATATATTTGACAACCTATGCCTTCTTATGAACCTATATATACATTGCAAACACAAAAGAAGTAACTGCATACAAGATAGAATGATGAAGTGCCTCCTCAATATGTCTCATATGAGGCTCCTTATAAGGACCCGACCTTATAAAATTACATAATCATGAATTAAATGAATAATTCAAATAGAGGATCTTTTCAGGTTTAGATTTTTAGAGAATTAGGACATAACTATTACATCTGAAAAGATTACAAAGTAGACAATTCTACTAAGTTTCAATAAAATAAAAACTCTTCAAAAGAAACATATCTAGTTCCATGTTTTAGATAGCATGTTTTTCCTTGATCCCATCATTGACCATATTCATCTTTATGTCCTCTAGAAAACATTTCAAAAAAATTTGGGATGAGCATAAAAAGCCCAGTAAAGGATACAAAAAGAAGGAAAACTCTTAGTTTTTCAAAACAACAAGTAAACCATGAATACTTTATCAAAGTAATACTTTTCAACTTTATGAAGTAGTAAATACTCTTCACTGAATAAAATATCACCACTTATCCTTTGTAACCAAAAGATTACCATAAACCCATATAAAGAACACATAACATATGAAGGTAACTTGGGACATAAACATAATTAAATGGAATAACCGTACGGTTGACTTCCACACATATCACTACATGGAATAGCCATACGGATGACTTCCATACCCAATTCATTAGAGGTTATAACGTAACCACTCGTCCTGGTATTCACGGCACCACCCGTCATACGGTTTATCACGTAACCACCTGTCAAATGTCCATGTACCATTACAAAATCATAATACATAAAACAATTATAAAGGAAAGAAAACATTTCCACATTTCAATCACAGGAGATCACATCATGATATTATCATAAATAAAAACATCTAATAAAATCATTAAAACTCTATGAGAGAAAAATCCCTTTATACTTTGAAAATATTAAAAGAATACATTTAAAAGATATTTTAGAATAAAAGTGTCCCATACCACTTTGAAGCTTTTAATGGAATTATAATTTTAAAACATTAATTTCCATATAACTAAATACTCAAAAACATTTTTAAAACATGGAAATTAATGATAAATATTTATAATAATAAATCTTTAAAACATTTAAAAATGATATTTTTGTTAAAGAGTTTTTAACAAAATGAGAGACTCTTGAATACAAATAATTGTGGAATAACATTTAATCCGAACTTTATAATATCATGAGAGTGAAGTTATTCATGATATAATATGTCAAAGGATAGTAAATAAACTATATAAGAGTGAATTGGTTAATAACAACAATGAATTCTCAATGGAAATGTAAATTGAGATGAAATCCCTTATAAAGATGGTATCCTTAAATTAAGGATAAATCAATCTCATAAATGTGTGTGACAAATATAAATACACCCAATATAAGTGGATATTAAGTGTAAAACAATAAGAGGTAATTCACACATATTCATAGGATTGCATATTCAATAACTACAAGTTGAACCCAAAGAAATCTAAATTGGGTTAAGAAGTTCCCTTGTAAAAATTCTACAGCCTAACAGTGTCACTTTAAAATTCAGAAAATGAGTTGATGAGACAAAAAGGGTACCTCATCACTTAGAAATAAATTT
This sequence comes from Viscum album, assembly GCA_963277665.1. Lineage (NCBI taxonomy): Eukaryota > Viridiplantae > Streptophyta > Magnoliopsida > Santalales > Viscaceae > Viscum > Viscum album. The sequence continues at coordinate 2,009,159,401 of OY728121.1, read as the reverse complement.
TACATCAATAAGGATATATAAGAAAATGTCCCAACATATTAAGATGTAAATTAAAAGACATAACAAAATAATTTTTTTAAAAAGAGGAGGGTGAAAGGTTCCCTTACCGACTTGGGTATCTTTCGAAATGTACACCCCATGAAAGAAGGACAATAAAGCATTGATGTAAATACTCATAAATGAAATTATATTAAAAAAATATTAGAATAATTGGTATTACATATAACACTCAAAGGAAATGGTGGAAAATGTAGCATAAATCTCACGGGAATAAAAGTGAGATGAAAAAGACCTTACAAAAACTCAGCACCCTAACGGCGCAACTTAAAACTTCCAAAATTGGATTTATGAGACCAAATAAGGTATCTAATAATATGACCATAAAATTTAAATAATTATTAATATAAAATAAAATCCCCAAACATAATAAATATGAGATGAAAAGAAAGTACATAAAAGAGAGTACTTAAAAAGAAAGAGAGAGGTTGGATCCTTTACCTCAAGTCTGACATGTCTTGTTCGTTTCATTATATTCATGAATAATAAACATTGGTAAATTTATAATTGCTGAAGGTCCTCCTTTAAAGTTTATTATTCAACTCATATCACATATTATAATGTTATAATAATTGGTTAATAATGTGAGTTCATATTAGACATTTTTGTCGATGTTCGGTACATGATTCAAAAATGAACTTGTTTGAAAAGAATTTCCCATGTAGTTATAATTAACCCATCTAAAGAATAGTATAAATTATTTAAATATCATATATATCCAGTATATATTCATTTTATACTATTCCATAACATTCGGAGATAAGAAAATGAAATGCACCGTTCATGGAGATGGTAGGTCGTACGTACCATGAACTCTACTTTCATTTCTCTATCACATTAATGGAATTAAAACTAAATGAGATATATATATTTATATTATAATTACAGTATAATATATATGTTATATAGTTCACATATGTTCATTAATTTCATTCTTTATACATTCCATGTATTGCATGAACGAGTCACATCACTTGAGGGGGCGGTAGTCCACACTTCCTCAAATGAAATTATTGCATTTGCACAATATGAAAAGCATAAAGGTATGTTTTAAATGTAAAATACAGAATCATATAGAAGAAATAAATATAATATATATCATAAATAAAAATAGTTCCATCATAATGTCCACCATGAGAGGTGGTAGGAGAATAGAGAACAATCATTGTTTTGTGAGGCAGTAATTCGCCATCCACATAAACAGTATGTTCTTTAACCATTAGACGGAGGTGTGTGTAAGTGTAGCTCGAATCCATCTCATAACAACATCCTAGTATATTTAAGATACTGTTTTTGTTACAAAAGAAAGTAATAAGAAGAGTTTAGGGGGTTTTAAAAGCAAAATAAAACAAAAGAACATAAGAGAGGACATTACTTTTAAATCGGGTATCTCTTTTTGGTTTGAACCAAAAGGGTTTCTTGAAGAGATTTCTGCCTAAGGTAAGTCTTCTATAATGAATAGAGGGATGTGGAGAGATAAAATGAGCAGATTTTGGTTGATCCAAAGGCTTGAGAGGTGTGGGTAAGGGGGTAGAGGTGGGGGCCTTTTATAAGAGGGAGGAGGGGCACTCTTGGAATGTCTTGAAAAGTTACTTTATTATTAAATGATTTTCAGATATTAAAGGTCCCAAAATTATATATTTTGAGGATAAGGTGATAAGGGTTCTAAATCCACCAATACAATAGGTTTTTTACAAGTTTAAGTCTTATATTTTACCTTATCTTCTTATTTTATTTAAATCGTCCATTAATGAGGTAATCCCTGCATCATCATGGTGTCAAAAATTAATTAATTAATTTAATATCTAAAAATTATAAAAAAAAATCTATGATGTAGGAACTCTTTTTAGATTTCCAATTAATATTTATAGTCAAAATATGACTTGTATAACTCCATGTAAAAAGTTTTTTAGTAAAACAATACATGTTTGTGACATTTTTATTTTAACTTTAAATAAAAAGTTATTAATGTTTTTTTCTTACCCAAGTGGCTCCATGGGGTCCCCAAGTTGACCCATGGATTTTCTTGGTCGTCCATGATTCATCCAATAAGGGTAGGATGTGTGTCACAGTCATTTCATATTATTAAAACATTATTTTTTCCTTAAATTACATTAATTACCTTTAATCGTGATTAATAAAACTTAAAAGTTACTATACACCAAAAAATTATTTTAATCCCATTGAACCAAATTTTAAATCCTAATGAAAACCATGTATGTAGGATTTTTTAAATTCAAATCACAGAGGTGGTAAGATTTCATTTAAACGAAAAATCAGTTTTTTTAACTACGACTTAGTGGTTTCACTATTCATCAAAAATTGAAGTTTTTCAGAAAAATACCAACAAATCACCCTAAGATATATTCGATATTCCAAATTCAAAAATGATTTCTATTTTACGAAATTCAAAACATATAAGTTTCATTATTTAATTTAATAATTAATTTTCACTGTCAAAACAAATAGCATGTTTTTAAGAAGCAATATCAATCAAAAGATTGACACTTGTTTAAGTCTAATTTCAAAGTGAAGTTAATTCCAATGACCACAATTGGATTAAATGGTAAAAATATATTTTAATTTCAATTTAAAACCAATTAAAAAGGTAATCTAATCATATAAATAAATTATATTAAAAATATGTTTTGAATTAAAATACAACATTTTTCACTATTCATTAAAAATGAACTTTATCAGAAAAATACAAAAAATTTACACAAAGTAAATTTTGATGTCCCGATTCTAAATAAGAATTTTATTTGGTCTAATAGAACATATAAAATTGTCAAAAGTGTATTTAAAAAGGGTTCTCCATCAAAATTCAGTTAATCAACCCTTTAAAGAATATTAGAATATTTACGCTTAAAATTAGATTCATTTGCATTTTTGGCCTCTAACATTTATTTGGATAAAAGCAAAAATATTTGACAATAATATATAATCATTTGGTAGTTAGTTCTGTTCATTCCTACCATAACAATGGCTAGGCATTAACAACCATTTAAAATAATATTATTATATTATTAGTGTGCAATGTAAGATGTCAAATAAACTCATTTTTGCGTATTGGGTACGCTATTGAACATAGAATTCTCTTTAAAGTTATATTAATATTTTATTCACAAATATTAATAAATATGAGAATGTAATATTATTTATTTACTTGAGATGTTACATCATTCCAGCCTTTTGGGAATTGCGTCCTCGCAATTTTAAAATTGGGATGGAAACTTCATTGAAAGCCCCACATCGGAAAAAGAGTCAGCAAAACTATCACTTTAAAAGAAAGAAAGAGAAGTACAAAGGTCACCCGAGTTAACCCATACTAGGATTCCTTGTAGGAAAACATGGACATGGAAGAGAAAACAAAGGGTCATTTTCTGATGGAGAGTGATAGAAAACATGATTAGGAGAAAGTTAACCACCAGAAAATCACAAACTTGTGATGGGTTAAACGGTATTTGATTCCCCAGTAGGAAAAGTTAGCATACAACATTTCTGTTTTAAGTTACTTTTAATTGAGGAATTTATTTATGAGCTTAACTAAATCGCAATTAAACATACTTTCTTGTCGTTTAGACTTTCTTCTATTACTATATTTTTTATACAAACTCTTTTTTCCTCCAAAAGATGAGTATTTAGGATGACTTGTTCACATTAAGAATGCTATAATCAACTTCTAAAGAATCGCCTAATCCACAAAAGGGAACTATATATTTCCCATGTATTTAGACAAAAACCAAAACCAAATTTGTTAGTACGAGATCAGATAATACCCAAAAAGGATAATCCTTTATAAAAAGAAAAATTATTCTTAATCTCCAAAATTTTTCTAACAAAACCCAAAGTTCAATGAAGACCATTCTATAAACAATTTTTCCATAAAATTCTTCAAAGTAAACCAAACTAAGATTTAAACCCAAATATTTTAAGGATCTAATCACATAGTCTTCCAAGGTAAAAATTAACATTCATCTCCAAATAACATCAGTTTCTCTTAAAGTCTCATATTGAAAAGTAATTAACCCAATCATATATCCTCCATGATAGGTCAATATTTTCATAGATAACCCAAAATCAAATTATTCTTGATTTATAAAATTATATATCAAAAAAGAATTTGCCATACTAACCAGGGACTTCACGTAGTCCAGTGGTAGGTGATAAATACCAGTCGCACTTTGGTTGTGGGTTCGATTCCCACAGCTTTGTCCGACGCAACGGGTTGTCACACGGTCTGTGTGTTGTCCTTTTTCCAAAACTATATAATTCTCAAAACATTCCCCAAAAAGAGATAAAATCATCAAAGATAACCATAACATAATTTAACCTCAATTGTATCTCATGCCTTTCATTTTCCATCATAACATATAGTAACCCATAATTACCTCAAAAGTAAGGATCATATAAACCCAAATGGTTACCTTTATAATTATTACCTGAACTTTCACATCAAGTTGGTTATCTCTTACATGATGCATTAGAGAACTCACCAAGGTTCAAGTGGTTAATCATGACTCCTAATATTTGGTTGAGAGAAACCACAAGTGTTCTCATTGTAGCTCCCATATCATTCAGTTGTTCATTCATAAAACGATCACCATTTTCTTCACATCCACTATCACTTTGGTGCCTCGTAGATCCAACCATTTACTAAAACCAAAAAGTTTAGTGTGATTATATCATTAGAATCATCATATAATACTATGATATAGTTAGTCATTTTATCATAAACTCATTCACTTTATCTAAAACTATGACTCTTTCTGAAATCCTAACCATCATGGTATTGTCACTTGTGCATAAAGGATACCCTAACCTCTAAAGTTAACTAAACTAACCAATGATATCATCTACAAGGACCTGGCCTTATAACATTACATAATCATGAATTAAATAAATAATTTACATAGAGGATCTTTTCAGGTTTAGAGTTTTAGAGAATTATGACATAACTATTACATCTCAAAAGATTACAAAGTAGACACTTCTACTGAGTTTCCATAAAATAAAAACTCTTAAAAAGAAACATGTCTAGTTCCATGTTTTAGATATCATGTCTTTCCTTGATCCCATCCTTCACCCTATTCATCTTTATGTCCTGTGGAAAACATTTAAAAAACATGGGATGAGCATAAAAAGCCCAGTAAAGGATACAAAAAGAAGTAAAGCTGTTAGTTTTTCAAAACAACAAGTAAACCATGGATCCTTTATCAAATAAATAATTTTCACCTTTATTAAGTAGTAAATACTCTTCACTGAATAAAAGATCACCACTTATCCTTTGTAACAAAAAGATTACCATAAACCCATATAAAGAACACATAATATATAAATATAACTTGGGACATAAACATACTTAAATGAAATAACCATACGGTCTAATTCTACACATATCACTACATGGAATAGCCATACGTCCGACTTCCATACCCAATTCATTGGAGGTTATAACGTAACCACCCATCCTGGTATTCACACCACCACCCGTCATATGGTTTATCACGTAACCACTCGTCAAATTCCCAAGTACCATTACAAAATCATAATACATAAAATAATTATAAAGGAAAGAAAACATTTCCACATTTCAATCACAAGAGATCACATCATGATACTATCATAAGTAAAAACATCTAATAAAATCATTTAAACTCTATGAGAGAAAACTCCCTTTATACTTTGAAAATATTAAAAGAAGACATTTAAAAGAGATTTTAGAATCAAAGTGTCCCATACCACTTTGAAGATTTTAATGGAATTATAATTTTAAAACACTAATTTCCATATAAATATATTCTCAAAAAAAAATTAAAACATGGACATTAAAGATAAATATTTATAATAATAAATCTTTAAAACATTTAAAAATGATATTTTTATTAAAGAGTTTTTAACAAAATGAGAGACTCTTGAATACAAATAATTGTGGAATAACATTTAATCAGAACTTTATAATATCATGAGATTAAAGGGATTCATGATATAATATGTCAAAGGACAGTAAATACACCATATAACAGTGAATTAGTGAATAATAATAATTAATTCTCAATGGAAATGTAAATTGAGTTGAAATCTATTATAAAGATGGTATCCTTAAATTAAGGATAAATCAATCTCATAAATATGTGTGAAAAATATAAATACACCCAATATAAGTGTATATTATGTGTAAAACAATCATAGGTCATTCACACATATTCATAAGATGACATATTCAATAACTACAAGTTGAACCCAAAGAAATCTAAATTTGGTTAAGAAGTTCCCTTGTAAAAATTCGACAGCCTAATGACGTCACTTTAAAATTCAGAAAATGAGTTGATGAGAAAAAAAGGGTATCTCATCACTTGGAAATAAATTTTACATCAATAAGGATATATAAGAACATATACAATCATAATAATATGTAAATGAAAAGACATAACAATAGATGTCTTTTAAAAAGAGGAGGGTGAAAGGTTCCCTTACCGACTTGGGTATCTTTCGAAACGTACACCCCATGAAAGAAGGACAATAAAACATTGATGTAAATACACATAAACGAAATTATATCACAAAAATAGTAGAATAATGGGAAGTACATATACCACTAAAAGGAAATGGTGGAAAATGTAGCATAAATCTCACGGGAATAAAAGTGAGATGAAAAACCCCTTACGAAAACTCGGCAGCCTAACGGCGCCACTTAAAACTTCAAAAAATGGATTTATAGGATCAAAAAGGGTATCTCATAATATGAAAATAAAATTTACATAATGAGTAATATAAAATAATATCCCCAAACATAAGAAATATGAGCTTAAAAGAAATTACATAAAAGAGAGTACTTAAAAATAAAGAGAGAGAGGTTGGATCCCTTGCCTCAAGTCTGACTTGTCTTGTTCTTTTCTTTATATTCCTGAATAATAAACTTTGTTCAATTTATGATTACTTAATTTCCTCCTTTAAAGTTTATTATTCAATTCATATCACATATTATAATGTTATAATAATTGGTTAATAATGTGAGTTCATATCAGACGTTTTTGTTGATGTTTGGTACATTAGTCAAAAATGAACTTGTTTGAAAAGAATTTCCCATATAGTTATAATTACCCCATCTACTTAATATTATAAATGATTTAAATAACCTATATATCTAGTATATAATCATTTTATACTATTCCATTACATTCAGAAATAAGAAAATGAAATGCACCGTTCATGGAGACGGTAGGTCGTACGTACGTATGAACGCTACTTTCATTTGTTTGTCACATTAATGGAATTAAAAATAAATGAGATATATATATATATATTATAATTCCAGTAAAATATATATGTTATATATATCACATAAGTTCATTAATTTCATTCTTTATATATTCCATGTATTGCATGAACGAGTCACATCACTTGAGGGGGCGGTAGTCCACACTTCCTCAGATGAAATTATCACATTTACACAACATGCAAAGCATAAAGGTATGTTTTAAATGTAAAATACAGAAGTATAGAGAGGAAATAATTATAATATATATCATAAATAAATATAGTGTCATCATAATGGCCACCATGATAGGTGGTAGGAGAAGATAGAACAATCATCATTTCGTGAGGCAGTAATTTTCCATCCATGGAAACAGTATGTTCTTTAACCATTAGACGGAGGTGTGTGTAAGTGTATCTCGAATCCATCTCATAAAAAATCCTACTATATTTAATATACTGGTGTTTTTACAAAATAAAGGAAAAAAAGAGTTTATGGGGTTGGAAAAGAAAAATAAAACAAAACAATATAAGAGAGGACAATACCTTTAAATCGGGTATCTCCTTTTGGTTTGAACCAAAAGGGTTTCTTGAAGAGCTTTCTGCCTAAGTTAAGGCTTCTAGGTTGAAGAGAGGGATGTGGAGAGATAAAATGAGCATATTTTGGTCTAGACAAAGTCTTGAGAGGTGTGGGTAAGTTGGTAGATGTGGGGGCCTTTTATAAGAGGGAGGAGGGGCACTCTTGGAAAGTCTTAAAAAGTTACTTTATTATTAAATGATTTTAAAATATTAAAGGTCACACAATTATATGATTATAGGATAAGGTGATATGGGTTCTAAATCCACCCATCCATTTTTACAAGTGTAAGTCTTAGATTTTACCTTATCTTCTCATTTTATTTAAATCATTAATTAATGAGGTAATCGCTGCATCATCGTGGTGTCATAAATAAATTAATTTATTTAACGTATAAAAATTATAAAAAAGATACAATGATGTAGGAAATATTTTTATATTTTAAATTAATATTTATAGTAAAAAATATGACTTGTATAACCCCATGTAAAAATTGTTTTAGTAAAACAATACATGTTTGTGACATTTTTATTTTAACTTTAAATAAAAAGTTATTAATGTCATTTTCCTACCCAAGTGGCTCTATAGGGTCCCCAAGTTGACCCATGGATTTTATTGGTCGGCCATGATTCATACAATAAGGGAAGTACATGTGTCAAAGTCATTTCATGTTATTAAAACATTATTTTGGCCTTAAATTACACTAATTACCTCTAATCGTGATTAATAAAACTTAGAAGTTACTATTCACCAAAAAATTATTTTAATCTCATTGAACCAAATTTTATATCCTAATGAAAACCATGTATGTAGGATTTTTTTAATTCAAATCACAGAGGTGGTAAAATTTCATTTAAACGAAAAATCAGTTTTTTTAACTACAACTTAGTGGTTTCACTATTAATCAAAAATTGAAGTTTTTAAAAAAAATACCAAAAAATCACCCTAATCTATATTTAGTATTCCGAATTCAAAAATTATGCCTATTTTACAAAAATTAATAACATATAAGTTTCATTTATTAATATAATAATTAATTCCCGCTGTCAAAACCAATAGTGTGTTTTTAAGAAGCAATATCAATCAAAAGATTGACACTTGTTTAAGTCCAATTTCAAAGTGAAGTTAATCAAAATGACCACCATTGGATTAAATTGTAAAAATATATTCTAATTTCACTTTAAAAAAAATTAAAAATATAATCTAATCATATAAATAAATTATATTTAAAAGAGGTTTTGAATTAAAATACAACATTTTTCACTATTCATTAAAAAATGAACTTTATCTAAAAAATACCAAAAATTTACACAAAGTAAATTTTGATGTCCCGATTCTAAAGAAAAAATTTATTTTGTCCAATAGAACATATAAAATTGTCAAAAAATGAATTTAAAAAGGGTTCGCCATCAAAATGTGGTTATTCGACCTTTTAAAGAATATTAGAATATTTAGGCTTAAAATTGGATTCATTTGCATTTTTACCCTCTAACATTTATTTTGATAAAAGAAAAAATATTTCACAAGCATATATAATCATTTGGTAGTTAGTTCTGTTCATTCCTTCCATAACAATGGCTAGGCGTTAGAAACCATTTAAAATAATATGATTATATTAGTAGTGTGCAATGTAAGATTTCAAAGAAACTCATTGTTGCGTATTGGGTACGCTATTGAACATAGCATTACCTTTAAAGTAATATTAATATTTTATTCAAAAATATTAATAAATATGAGAATTTCATATTCTTTATTTACTTGGGATGTTACACTCCTCGTCTGGAAAAAGATCTGTGGAAAAATACAGAGGGTCCTTGAAATTGATTACTGACTCCCACACTGAAATACTCCCTTGTTGAAGATAAATAATCTCCTACCTATTTACTTTATTCATGGTCAATTAATTAAAATATTCCTTGAACACTTTTTTAAATTCAAGTTGTGAAACATCTACCTACTTCTACTCAACAAGATACAACATCCACCACTAACGCACAACTCCCACCATCTAACTAACTTCCAAATTGATCCAATATCCCTTAGGTTCCCAGATCAAACTGAAATCGATCTAGAGATCTTTCAAACAGCTCATGTTATTCAGATCAAAAACACTACCCTCGTACTTACCCAAATCATGCTACTGAATAGAGTGTAATTCCATCTACCAAGCATCATCCTCAATTGAATTAGCCCTATGGCAATCAAACAGATCAACCTCCTGAACCAAAATTTCCTAAGCCACATGTGTAAAATATACAGAATCCATAGCTAAAAAGAAATCAAGATTTTCATAATCTTGGTTGAATGTAAATTTATTTAGATTCATTTTAATTCACTTTATTTATTTTTACCTTCCCAAAACAACCCAACTAAAATAGGAACACCATTCATCATGATTCATGTACTTGTCCTATATATTTACCCTACAAACAAGTCCGCCTCACTTGGTTATTAAACAGGCTCAGATTCTGTGCACAAGATCATGGGGGGCCTAAAATGCAATTTCATAGTTGGACTCTCTAGCCAATGTCCTGCAATAGAGTCAATGGGCACTATTTCCATACCAAAACATGTGATCCTCATTATTCTTAACTCTAAAATTCATCTTATCTCTCAAACATTAGCTTTCATAACACTCATTTATGAACCCCTCATAACAAATATACAATAATAAGGGGATCGATATATTGACCCCCAAGTACTGCCTCCAGTAGGCCTCGAATTGGCGACTAGCACAGAGTGTAAAAAAATATCAGTAAATAAGATGCACAACCCTATACAATAATATTGGATTGGGAGATAAGATGAATCATCCAATAAAAATTCCATGAAATAATATAATAAAAAACAAAACCCATCCCATAATGGATGTATAAATAATAAAGGTACATATTGATGTCTAAAAATGTAAATACCCAAAAGAAAAGGTAGAGAAGTGATGTAGTAACTATCCAAAAAGTTTGAGCTGGTACTTCATAGCACAATCCATGTAGTACTCCTAAAAACCTAAAAATAAATTTATATACAAAGGGTGATCATAAAAGTATAATAAATTGAAAAACCAAAGTCTCTCATGAACGTGTGAAATAAGTATACTAATGCACCCATGAGAAAATATCAGAACCAATAGCACCTAAATAGGTAAACTATTCATTCCAACCTCACCAAGGAAGACTTGTCAAATAATTCAAGAGAATTATAACAACATAATAATAATAATAATGAAAAAGGGTTCCTACAAATTTTATTCTCTCACACCTCAACATCATACATCTTGGAACTCCCATATCTTTTGAATAAAATATGCCACCTCCCCACACACGCAGTCGCATCACATAATGCCTGAAGACACTTAGACCACCACCCCAGAGCACGGTCACATATCATCACTCTCATGTGAACCTAGGTAATTACATGAAAATCACTTCCATACCCAGATTATTAGGGTATCATGAAAATTAATGGCATCATCCTCATTCCCTCCTCCTAACATGCATGACCCCCACCATAAGCCTCCCCATAACATGGCCATATCACATCCTTCCTGAATACACCTGGTCCACTTCCCCACAACATAATCATATCACATCCCACCCAAAAATATCTATGAAATATTTTAGTGCATTAATAGAACTCTAAAAATCACATAATGTATATATATACACTCCAAGACTAGAGTGTAGGGAAGAGTGGGTAACCATATATCCAACCCCATCACCAAGATATTTAGAAGAACATCCCTTATGAAAGTATGATTATTGATATGTAATTATCAATGTGGATGGGGAGAATATATAAATAAAAAGGAATATAAAAATATGTAAATATAACCACACATAAGACCAGCATGTGGGTTCATAACAAAACATTAACCAACTCACAACACACCCACTTTATCTACCACCTCTAAATACATAAAACTACATAAACGATCAACCATATCTAACACCACCAACCAATTCCATTATCTAGCCCATTTATATAATTATTAAGTATCAAAAACATTTAAACACATATCCAATAATTTATTTGTTCGTTAACCATTTAAATCCCACAAACTAAACTCATCGAAGACATTTTAAACATTATTAACCTGTTATTCCAACACAATCTGGTTATCTAGCACAATGTAGCCACACCCCACAAGTATCTCATCATCCCCATCATACCATTACATTGACACCCCAAAATTAGGCAAAAACAAACCATCACCTCTCCACCAAAAAGTCAAAACCAAATAAACCATCTCCATTCATCCCCAAAATCATGTCCAAACAAACAATCACCTCACCACCCCAAAACCACGACCAAAAGCATCATCACCTCACTACCCCAAAATCACAACCAAACAAACCATCACTTAACCACCCCAAAATAATTTCCAAACAAACCATCACTTCATAACCCCAAAATAATGGAAAAAAATATAAACTCACAAACCTGAAGCATCGAAAAAAGAATCATCACCTCACCTCCCCAAACTCATGCTTAAAAAACCATCACCTCGCCACCCTAGAAGCATGGCCAAACAAACCATCAAATCACTGCCAGAAAAGTACAACCAAAGAAATGATTGTATCACCATCCCATAAGCCTGGAAACACATAACAACACATCAAAGAAAATTTTATAGATTTAAAAATGAGTCTTTTATCATATTTCACTTTATTTTTAGGGTGTTATCACATAATCCATAAATCTAAGGGTAACCATTTCATTATCTAAATATAATTTATTTTCTAATTTCTATTTTGGGGTAATGTCACAACAAAAAAAACATTGTTTCCATATCACAACAACAATATTGAAAGAAAAGGCTCCTAACAGCCATGATTTTCAGCGGTCCATTAACACCATATAGACACAACATCACATTAATATCAAAGTTATTAAAGCATGTGAATTGTTCCTCCTTCCCCCAAAATTTTAATTAACTGATTAATTTATCTTGATTAGAATAGTGGAAACCATACCCCATAGATAAAAAAGAGTAAAACACTCCAATATGACCAAAAAAATTGATAAATTAGGAATTCCCTACCTCAAAAGACTTTTTCCAACTCATTGGGAACCACCAAGCGAAGAATAAATTCCCAAGAATCACAACCACCTAGAAAACCCATGGATCAACATACATTAAATCAAGGTTTATTAAATATTAACCACAACTCACAACCCAAGCCAAAACCACTCCACTATAGCAGATATCTAAAAAAGAACAGAAGTAAACCCAGAGGAAAGAGAGGATAACTCATTATGGATAACCAATGGGAATCTACTATAAGAAATGGTTTTAAGCAAGGGGAGAGGGATATAAGATATCCCCAGGGAATATGGGGTTTATCTAGAATGGGAGGGAGAACCCATGGTCGAATGACGGTGGGTTTATCCAAAATTATTTTTTAAAACCAATAACTTGATACTTTCATGTCATGTAAGCAATTCACAAAGTGAAATCAACAGGTTTCCAAAAAATATTCTAACTTCAACCATAATTCTTGTTTCCTTTACCATTATTTAATTAGAATTTGTGAATTAATTTATGATGTGAATCTTTTTCTTGGGATGCCTCTTAACTACACACAATCCATAGATATATAAAACTACACTATCCATTAAATATCATTTAACATAATGTAATCCTTTCATGATGTGAATAGACTGCAGTAGCCCTAGTGTGCCTCTAACCACCACAGAACCTCCTCATTCCTTCTCTAAAACACATCCAACACCCAAAACCAACATATTAAAAGGCCATGAAATCATGATACATTACACCGGTGTTATTATATAATCATAATTGAATAATATTTAATGTATTTGGAAGGAGAAATAAAATAAATATGCTTGGTTAAGCATGATACCACTTCTTCAGACAACCTCCTTAGGTAAGTACCAACAGGCTTCTTAAGATGTCTTGCTAATCAAACTAAGGAATCTTGGATGTGTTGAGGGAAGTAAGGATTCTATTTGGGTAGGTCTTGTCTAATAAAAATGTATTTTAAGGTGTGAATAAAATAGGATATGGGCTGACACTTTATAAGTGAGGTGAGTGGAACACTTGAAATTTTTGAAATGAAAAAGGTGTACCCACATTTTTCACATTTAATAAGGCTAATAAAATGTACGATTATATATTATTATAAATTATAAGGTAAAAATATGGAGAAATAATAGTTTTTATACAATATTTTAGGAAAATTTTAACCTTATATTTTTATTTTAACACCTTGATAAAATTGTTTTCACCTTAACCATTGTAATTAATTTTACTATTTTCACTATTAATTATGGTAAAATATTGTGGAGAAATTATTAGATAACATAAATTATAATAATTAAAAATATAGAATAAATTTTACCAAATTAAATTTATAGAAGTTCAAATATTTAACTTAAAATTAAACACGAAAATATGACAAAAAAAAGCCAGTTTTTAGTAATTGTATTTTTTAAGCAAGAGATGATTTTATATTAATTATATGACTAAAAATAATCATTGTATAAATATAAATTAATATTTAATTATATATAATATAGAAATTTTATTTAAATATTTAGTTATTATTGGTTGTTTTAATTCATTAAAAAGGGCAAACATTATGCACTTTAAAATAATATTTAGAAAAAAACCATTTTTAAACCAAAAAAATTAATAATAATAAAATATAAATATAAATATGATTCACATGAATTTAATATAACTAAATATCACTTATTTAAATTTAAATCATATTCAATAAAATAATGGTTCTTTTAAATTAATTAATTTATTGAAAATAAATGATTATTTTACAAAAAAAATCGGTATTTTTCATTATTCACTAAAAAATCAATATTTTTAAAAAATCACAAAATTTTACCACATAATAATTTGGATATGATTATTTTAAAAATTAATTTACTTTTACAAGATAAATTTTATAAAAGGTCCAAAAAATTAATTATAATATTTTTTCATGAAAAGCAATAAAAATAATTTTTGAAAAAAACATATTTTTGAAGAATAAAATTAATTTAAAAAAATTATTGATTATTTACTAATAATTTATCAATAATTTATTTATTAGTATATATATATAGATATTTAATAATTTAGTTAATAGTATTCATACTCACCAATTTAACGGTCGCATTATAGTAGTTATATATGTCACAGATCATTTAAGCTCAATATTACCTATCGAATAAGATATCAAACAAAATGAACTTTTTTTAAAATGTTATTGTGTTATAGTAAATTATTGAAAAAAAATGGATTTTTCAAAAAAAATTATTTTATTTCACTATTCACTGGAAAATTAATCTTCTCATAAAATTATAAAAAATTAACCTTAAAATAATTTTGATATTTTGATTTCAAAAATTATATTAATTATATAAAATAAAATTTAAGGAAATTATAGAAATTAAATATAATAATATTTCACAGACAATAAATAAAATCATTTTTGAAAAAAATATATTTTTAAAGAATAAAATAACTTTACATAAAATTAATTTCTTATCTTTTAAAAATTAATCAAAGCATTTTTATTGAGTAGGACCATTGTATTTATTTCATAATTAGGTAAATACTATTCTTACCCTCCAATTGAACGGCTAGGGGATAGTGGACATATTTAAATAATAATATTTTTTGGTTTTTTAGGCTTGGTGTTGTGTGTCCTATACCCGATTAAATATAGTGTCCATTAAAATCTCAAACTATAATAATAAAAATTGTTTTAATCAACCAAAAAACCCTATTGTAATGAACAATAACCATGTAATCACCTATATAATCAAAATTAAAATTCATTTTTGGATAATAATTAATGTAACAACTTTAATAACCTAATATTTTTTCAAAATAATCAAAATTGTGGTGTAAATTGGAAAAATCAATTTCATAATAATTACGGATCAAGTTTTAAATTTAAAAATCAAGATGGTGATGTATGAAAAAAATTGTAAAGGAAAGAAACATAGAAAATAATCATACTTTTAAAAAAGATTGTAATAAATAATTGTGATAAAAACTTTTATTTCGAATAAATTTGTTAAATTCAAGATTTGGATTAAAATTTTAATCATTCATTTACCTTTGTAATGAATGAAAACTTAGAAAACAATTTTCAAACATGGGAGAATTATTTTAATTATAATGTGAAAAATAAATTACCATTTCAATTTTACCAAATCATTTAAATTTAAAATCAATAAAATGTTATTTTACACTCATTTCCTAATAATTTTAGTGAAGAAAATAATCTGTTTGGTTTTGATAAATTTAATGAAAAAATAAGATCATTATTATTCTAAGATAATTACTTTATTGAAATAATATATGGATGATTTTGAAAATATAAAAAAATAAGTTAAATATAATTTATGATGTTGGTGAGGAATATATATTTTATTTTGAATTTTGATAAGTCATCCCTTTAATTTATTTAATTTGATACCCCTTTTGAATCTATTTTAGATGCAGAAGACACTTATTTTCTTTCTTCTAGAACTATTTCAAAAAAAATCATTTGAAAATGATTATTTTTATTAAAATAATAATCTCAAATCCATAAAAAATTATTTCTTTAAATTATAACTTTTATAGGGATGACATTTTTTTAAGCCATTTTTTATAATAATTATAAATTTCATCATGTAAGTGAACAAAAATAGATCTCATAACAATTTTGTTATGATTTTTATTGTGAAAATGAAAGGGGAAATGAATAAAGTCATATTTAACTAGAACATGAGGGTTTATTTCCTTCATTATATTCCCTAAATAAAGCTGATGTGAACTATTTGAATTGAAATTTTGTTAACATATTTACCACAAAAATGAATTTTTTTTACTAAAAATATGAAAACGTTTTTCAATTTGATTTTCATATTGATAATTCTTATTAATTGTTTGATATTTATGTTGACGTTAATTATTTAAATTATATAAATATTGAAACTCCTCTAATTTAACGTGCTTTAATAACTAAAATTGTAAGTGAAGTTGAATTTATTGAAAATGTCACAAGAAACTTTGAATTTCATATATATTATAATGATATTTCTTTCTTAAGTAATGATAATTATTATAAATTAATTTTTTAAATGATTAATGAAATTATGTGTGTTTAATTTAAAATTTTTAATAATCTCAGTTATTTATGTATTAGTGTATAGAACTTCAAATTTTTTTACTACCCTTTTTTCAATGACATTGTATTTTATCCACTTGATGATGATGAGGTTTTGAATTTAAATTTTGGAATGGGTGTTGTTTTAAATAAATTTAGATAGGAAGAATACATTCACATAACTCTTGAAAAAAGAATTTAATATTTCTAAAAAATGAATCGTATTACTTGAAAATAAAAGTGTTTTTGATAAAAATGGAAATATGATCACTTATTATGGAAATAAATTTAAAGGAGTCATTATTTAGACTAAAAAGAAAATAGGTTCATGTTTCACGAAAAAAATTGTAAAATTTTACTTGTTTCCCTTTCCTATACTTGAATTATAACTATTTTTCAAGTGGTATAAAAATGATTTAAATTTTTATTTTATAGGGTGTTAAAGTTAAAATTTTCAAACTACCTATATGGATCTAAATTATATTTGATTTGGGTGGATGATTATGTAAAGTTACATTGACAAATCTTGTTTTCTATCCCCTCCCTACTGACATTTATATTTGGTTTCATATTTCATTACTTCCTTTTAAATTATATTACAAAGTCATGGAAATGTTAACAAATAAAAAATATAAAAAGTACAAAAAACTTTCTTTAGATTTTGTTTCTCGATATTTGTTTATTTTTTAATAAAAAATTATAAAATCAAAAAATAGAAAATTAAAAAAAATCAGAAAACAAAAAATTTAAAAATTCATAAAAATAAAAAATTAGAAAAAAAAATATAAAAATATAAAATCCTAAAAATTATAAAATTGGAAAAGTTGGAAAATAAATTTTTTAAATTTTTTTAAAAAAAAATTGTTTTCTCATGAAAATTTAAATATTTTTATTTTTTAAATATATGTTTCTCTTAGTTTTTCATACAAAAATACATTAAAAACTATATAATTCATTAAACTCTAAAAAAATTATAAAAATAAATTTATTTATTTCAATGTTTTCTCTTATTTACAAAAAAAAACTTTTTTATATTATTTTTTATATAAACTAACCATTTTAATTATTTATTTTTACAATAATTGAGTATCAATCCTTTGATGTGGGTGTTGAATCTCATGTAATTGAAATATTCTCCGAAGATAGAAGTTTCTTTAATTAAATTTTAATTATTCATTCTTTCTATATGTTATGATATTTATCTACAGTATATTTAATTGATTTTTCCTGAATAAAACTACTTGTTGGCTAAAAAATATATTTATTTTGATAAAATTTTACATTTCTGAACTTGATTTGTTTAATTATTTATGTACATATTTGAGTTTGAAAAAAAATAATGATAAATTGTGCCATGTTTTCAAATGAATGGTTTTTTTTTCTATTCATATCTTGAAGATTTGTGGAAGATAGCATGTGTTTTGAGGATTTTCTATGAGTAACGAAATAATTAATTTATTTATTTCAAGTATTATACATTTTTTAGGATAATATTTGATTTCTATAATTATTTTATGCATACTATTATTCTCAATATTATTGTTTTTTTTGTCTTGCAACTTATAATTTACCATTATGGAAAATTATGAATTTAAGTGTGGTGTAAGAGTTTTTATCAACTCAATTGATTATATTATTTATCAAATTTTTCATTATTTTTCTTAAGATCATTCTTAATAATTTGTTTCCATTTTTATATGAGTGAAACAATTTCTCAAAATTAAATATATTTTTATTATTTTGAAGTGGTTAAAAATTTTCATTTTCTCTATGGATTTATTATGGAAAAATATTTTCAATATTTATCTCTCAAAAATCTATTTTTTGTGAAAATTTAGAAATAAATTATACTTTTTCAATTAAATTTTAAATCATTTATTATAATTAAATAGTTAAACACAATATTCAATAGTCTAGAAAATAAAATCTTTATCTAAGGTAAGTCCATGTGAGTATTTTAAGTTTATGGATAATTTTTTTTATTTATATTGAGATTTTATTTATTGCTTAAAATTATTCATCAATCAAGTTTTTAGGGGTGTTATTTATTTAATTATAATTAGTTTCTAATTATGGTAATTTATGGAGATATTTTTATTTTTTCTCATGGATAAAATGAAAAGTTTAAAGGAATATTTGAAAGTATGAATAAATATGGTTCAACGATTTTCAAAAATATCAAATTTGATTATTCATCTTAAAATAGAAAATCATATCTTTTCCAAATACATTATTTTTTATAAAGTAATAATGTAACCTTTCTACATTTTTGTAAGGTGGTAAATATTTTTTAATTCAATTCATTCTTAAAATTTTAATTATTTATATTTTAAATAAATTATCATTTTACTGAGTGTGGTGGACTAATAGCAAGATGAAATACATAATATTATGTATGGATGAGTTTATAATTCCTATTTATTTGTGATTTTTATTTTTATTTATTAAGTAATTAAGTTTTATATATTTTTTTTAATATAATTACTAATGTTATAAATTTTCATAGAAAAGACTTTCTTGAGGTCGACTCTACATTTCTTATCAATAATATTAATTTGAACATACCTATGACTTTTGGAGACCAATACTAGCATGGGAGGACTGCATGGATTATTATAAAAGAATATATTTTTTGTATCTCACAATTTTATGGAGGGGAATAAGGTCTCAGACATCCTTTCCAATTTAGTGGTTGGGTGAGAAGAGTTGTTTGGTCTTCAGACTTGTCAGCTCGAATTGAGGAAGATTTATTTGGGGATGTTTGAAAAACTCCTTTTCATTTTAATTTTCAATATCTTGGGCCTTAGATGTTTTCTTTATAGTGATCCATTTTAATTATCTAATTATATTTCTCTTAATTTTATATATCATGTATAAATGTATTTTATTGTGGTCAAGTCATATTTATTTCATTTAATCTTATGAAATTTTATAATATTCAGTATAATATTACATTATTCATTTTAATTTATCATTTCATTGATCAATTTAATTTTATTATAATATATATATAATATTTTAAAAATTATTATTAAAAATATTATTATTTGGTGTTTACTTAACATTTTAGGTGAGTCACATAATAATAAAATAGAAGAGAATATTCCTTTTTCATATTATATGAATTGGAGCCACTCATGTAAGGATAAACAGGTCGATCAAATATAATTAAATATCATGGTATGTACCTGCCTAAGAATACACATATATACTTGTGTAAGAATAAAGTTTGGAATCTGATGTTGCGTAATAATAATTTATGAAAATTTAAGATCAAAACCTCATATGAATATAGGGGACATAAGATCAATTCAACGGGAAAAAAAGCTGTGTAGTATTAAATTTAAAACAATAATATCTATATAAGAGTAATCTATTTGAGCTACCTATTACATATTAGTAAATATTATCAGGGAATATTAAAATATTCTATGAAGATTATAGATTTTGGAATCATTCACAAACCAGATATTAAAGATAAATAAACAATAAAAGAATTCAACAAACTCCAAATCCAAATTATAAGGTCTTAAAATTAGTTAAGCTTGATTGAAGAATAAACACATCGATCAAAACATAAATTCAAATCTAACCCTGGTATTTCAATTATCTATTTTAAATATTTTTCATTATTTGATCTAGATTTGGTAGAGTGGATGATGATCAAATAGAGAATACAGATTGGAAATTATTGAGTAGAAAAATAAGCTCTTTATGTAAGTATAAACCAAGAATCATTAATAGAAGTCTAGATGATGTGTAAGAAGATTGAACATTGATGATGAATATATATCCAAAATAATTAATCATGATGATTTGAATATTTATAAGTAGAGAATCAAAGTTCAGTGAATCTATGTGTCATATTTATAGGGAAGAAATTTTGAGAACATTGTTACTCTTATATTCAATGGATATGGATGTATATAATTGGAAACCTAGCCCTGATTTCATGTTTGTGTGTGTATATTTTACTATTATATAGCTATAAATTTATAGAGTATCTAAGTATAATTTTTTAGAGATAATTGTGGAATTTTTAGACTTTTTCCCTCAGTTAATTTATTAGTGTAATAGTAGAAACTAACATTAAAGATAACAGTTTATAGGAGCAGTTTTTTCATGATTTTTGGTGGCTATAAACCAAGATATTTAATTTAAGTGTTAATTATATTGGATGATGTTTCTTTATATCTTCATCAGTATAATTCAATATTTAATTCTTTTAAATTATTGATAAAATATTGGTATAGAATTTATACTATGATTTCTTTGTTTTTTTTTTAATTATAAATTCAATTTTATAAATTTTAAATATATGAGTTATTTTTTATTAAATTTAAAACCATATGATTCTAGAATGAATATGATGGCTTCATTTAATTAACTTTTAAAAAAAATCATTTCTCTGGAGATTAGTGGTATTTGTTTAATCTATTTTTGATTTTAAAATTCAATGATCAATTCTTGAGTCTAGATTTCTAAAATTAATTATAATTTTCAAAAAAAATGTCAATAATGAGAAATTGTTATAGTTAATAATTCATATTAATTTTATTTTTTAATAATTTATCAAGAATTTAAATTGATATTTCTAGTTTTTTTTTAATTCTATTTTCATTTTAAATACCTCAAAAAATTTCATGCCTTACATTGTAAATTGTTTTATTAATATATAAAATTTTAAAAATAATAGAAACCTACCCTGAGAGAGAATGATATCGGGATAAAAACAAGTGATAAATTAGAGATCCTGAAGTATCAATTTGAGTATACAATATTATAGCTCATATTATACACACTAATGATACAAAATATATTTCCATCCATCATTAATTTCATCTAATTACTTGAATATTTTTTTCTTTATTGTAACATATTTTTCATCCCTGAAAGCTCAAATTCCCTTTATTATACTAATTACCTACTTTATCCTTGATTAGTTGTAATTCACTTTTTTAAAATATCTCATCATATAACCATTGATAAAATAATTGAAAATTTTATTAAAGAACTTAGAACATGTGTATTTTTTCCATGATAGGATTCTCTAAAATGTTTTTTTATTTCATAATTATATAACTTTTGTACATACATCCATGGTGAGCTCTATATATCAATAATTTTTTTATATATCCATCATTATGATTTGATAATTTTTCTTTATTATTTATAAAAAAACCTTCTTTTCTTCATTGGTTCTGGTTTTTTATTTTTTTTAATTGCCATTAGTTGAAGTATTCTTATGATAACATTTAAAGAAACCAATTTTATTATTTTTCATACCTGAGGAATATTTATCAAGTGATTTTAACCTCTAATTTTGATAATCTAAAATATATTCCTTGTTTATATCATAAGTATTTCAATTTATTACCATGTTTTTTGTTACAACCATCCTCTCTATTTCATGGATCTTCAAATTATTTTCCATAAATTGAGTTTTTCTTTCCACCAATTAGGAGTTCCATTATTTAAAAAATTTTAATTTATCATCAAAATATATGATATTTATATCTATCTTTATAATATTTGATTTCAATATCCTTAATTTGTAGGGTGATTTTTTTCATATTTCATTTTCACATTTAGTTATTTCTATATAGAAATAATGTTAGCATTTAATTTATTCTCATTCTCTATTTTCTATACTAATTCATGATAAATTTCTCCAAGTAAATCACTTTTCTTCTTCATCTTATCCTTAATACATGCAATGGATTCTTTTAAATCCTTTTCTTATAACTTTAACTAATGATTATCCGAACTTAATTCCACTATAAATGTAGAATCCACTCCATGTATGTTTTTTAGAAGATCAACATTTTCATATAATATTTAGATGAGAATTACTCTTCTTGAGTAACACCACTGTAATTGTATCCTTCATGTTGAAAACATGAAATTATCACATCATGTTCAATAGTCTCACCATGTCTTTCCTTAAAGGTGAATTTTAAAAATAAAATTTTTAGGATATTCCCAAAGAGGAATTAAATTCAGATTTATCAAGATAAATTATTTTATTAACCTCTCTTAGAGTTATTATTTCATGGTACACCTTATTCATATTATTATTCTTTCTTTTTTACATTATACATAATGCACAATTCATTAATTTTTTCTATGATTAAATAATTTTTGCTTCATTTTCCATAATTAATTGTTAATTGATTAATAATAGTTTCCTTTGGTAGGGATTTCTTATAAATATTACTTAATATTTCCAATATCTCAAAAGATATATAAAAAACAATTGTATTATTAAATACCTCATCGATAAAACTATAATTTATAATCATATATGTTTCTACATCGCAAATCCTTTTCTTTGGATTTATTAAATCATCGTTATGATCGGTATAATCCATAATGTCATAACTACAACCCTATAGATATTCAACCATCTATAATATTCAATATTCATTATTATCACCATAAAAATAATAAGGATTAAAATAAAAAATCCATATATAGTATAAACAAGAAAAATAGATATGATAAAATGAAATCCAATACAGAACCATTATGATATTATAAAACTTATTAAAATAACCTATTTACAATATATAGTCCAAATCAGCCTGAGATGTTGGGTAAATGAGGATGATAAACAATTGAATTGATTTCTTTAATTTAACCCAGTGTTAGCTCATTATTTCATGGTAAAATGAAAAATAATTCAATTTTTCATGTTTTTTATACACATATGAATCAAAAGAATATAAATAAAGGCACAAGTAGGTATGATGATTTTATATTGTTTACATGTACTGGTATTCTTCCAAGGAGAGAAAAATGATAATGTGATGATGTACCAAAATCCTTTAAACTCTCCATCCATAAAGATAACATGGCTTAGGATATAGTCACTACATGCCAAAATTCACTACTTTTACAATGATAATTTGGGGATAGCTCAATACCTCCCAAAGGCCACTTCCTCCTATAACTTCTCTATGGAAAACATCATTGTGGGTTATAGATAATTTTATATATCTATAAGTATCTTTAAGAAAATTATATTATACAAATATATATCTACACCAATTCTGCTAATGTGGTGAACTAATGTTTCTCAATATGCTTTATTTTTATTTAGTTCCCTATTATGAACAAATATTTATTAATTTACATGATAAAATATCCTCTAATAAATAATTATTGTATTGAATTATTTCATTGATGAGAATAAATATTTGAACAATTATATATAAATATAATTGATAATATTATGCCCATCCATCTTTTTCAACAGTCAAATATGTCATTGATATTCCTCATGTTCTTCATAGTATCTTTTTTACCACACAAAGAATATAAGAGGAGATAAATTATCTACTAAAATACTTTTATTTTAAATATTTTACCATTAAGATAAAAAATTATGGTTATATAAATTATATTCCTTAAATGATGAGTTTCTCCCTCTCTCTCTCAAAAAATATCTTTGAATATATTCTGTCCCCAGTTTAACTCATTCTCTCAACTATATTTTTCCTTTTCTTCCATTGTAGTGACCAAACACAATATATAATGACTTATTGTATCTCAATATCACTCATATCATGCTCTATATTATCTTCCATTAATGGTGTTCAAATCCATATTAAATCCTTTCATAAAATACATGTATTTTTTGCTGAAGATTACTAAAGACACAAAAATTAAATCAATTTTAAAATCATACTAGATATTCTATATAAATTCAACCCACTACTTATGTATTTAAATTGAAGAAAAATATATTATCATTTAAACTCCTATATATATCATTCAATATTCAAATAATATATCCAATAATTTCCTTTAAATATATTCCCATAAATTGAATAAGAAATATTTTAATCAATTTTAAAATAAATTTATTATTTAAAATGATATTAAAATTTGAAAATAAATAAAATATCCTCAAAAATAGGACATATCCACCTCAATTATGATGTGATTTTTTATTAAAATTGTCAACTGAAAATATTATGGTCCTCAAATTATTTTCTCTTGGTTTTCAATAAATTTAAATATCTTATAAAATTACAGATAAATTTTTGCATGATGAGATATAAAAAACAATTATTTTTTTCATTGAGTCCAAAAACTTCATATATGGTGTTTTTATTATAATATAAACTATAGTTACATTAGTTTACTTTATTTGAAATTTTTATATAATTAAAACCTATAAATGGTCTCATATTTTCACAATGTGATTTTTTATTAAATTTTCCTCTAACTTCATCTAATAAAATGAATTCAAAATAATAATTATATTTACTCTATACTTTTTTTATTCAAAACTAAAATTATACTACATTTAAAACCATCCAATTATTTCCACCACTATTAATTAAAATACACCTTGTCATTATTGACAAATTAGGAGTCTCTTTTTCTATGAACTCTCATGATTTCTAGTATACCAAGTTTACTTAGCTAATAATGTTACTATAAGTGACATGTTTTTATTTCATTAAATGATATCATATCTCACACTACTCATGGAGAGTTAAACCCCATTTGTGGATAACTAAAAACTAGTTAAATAATTAGTCACAATTTATTCAAGTCTTATATATGGTAGCTTTGGTAAAATTTCACAATAGATTATTTGGCATTCGCGTTAAAATAATTCTTTTATATGGTCGACTCATCTAATTAATAGTAGACTTCATTCATTTACACAGTATATTATATATTTTATAATTACAAAAATCATGTCCATATTTGATTATTTTATATTATCGACTCCATTATTTCACATTATCATCATAATTGATTATTGTCTCAACCAAGTAGTTCAGTTTTCCTCAAAACATTTCTATCATGTCTAAAATCTATCCACTTCCAAATATGATCATAAATATTCATCCATAACCTAAATTTACTATAATAAAAATTTAGGGACATCTAAATCCACCCAAAAATGAAGTTCATAAATACATTCTCTTATGAACCTCTATTTATTAGTTCCATGAATCATAATATTTATATATCTATGTTTTTCTCTTAGATATTGTTAAGTCTTGATATTTCTTATTTATCTAAAACCATGACATTTTTATTAGTATCCTGAAGATTTTCTTTTCATTTTTCCCTTAAATAACTTTTGTTTCACATTCATTACTCTATCATAATATGTTTTAAATACATACACCAAACTCTTTTAAACCTTTCCATAAGATCACCAAAATTAATCCAAACATCAATAATCCTATGACCTAATTATTTTTACTATTTAACAATAAATATCTTATGGTTGAAATTTCAAATACTATAGTAAAAAATTAATATCCTATAATTAAAAATACATTTCCTTTATTTGAAAAAAAATTAACCAAGATACCACCATCAATTACAAAACTCTAGAATTTAAATTATATTTTTCCTCTTAAAAATGATTTTAAAAATTATCCTCATTTAAAAGAATCTTATAATTCTTTATAAATTTCATAAACACCTTTAAACGTTTTTATATAATTATTTATTTTATTTTTAAAACATTCATAATTTTCTTCATTAAAATATTGTTCCATAACCATGGATATTATTTTTTGGATCTTCTATTTCAAGTTGAAAAAATGAATCCCATTCAACTTATTAATAATGAAAACTTATGGTTGACATAAAATAACTAGTATTTTCCCATTATGTAATGAAATATATTAAGAGGGGGAAATATCACAGTAAAAATTTTAATTTCTCTATAAGTTATATTTCCATATTTTTTCTATGTTATATCAAATGAAATTTTAAGAAAAATAATAATATATACAGATATCAGGATCCTTTTGGGAGTATTGTTTTTTTAATAGTAATTATTAAGTTATTTTAGTTATTTTTAATTTAATTAAGTGATTTTTTAGCTATAATTTTGGTTGAATGAGGCAGAGAAGATGGTTTTTATGGTTTCAATATATTTTTTAATAGTGAGAAACATTTAATATTTGGTGTGTAATATTAAATAAAGAAATAAAATGGTTTTATATAATTTAAATTGTTTTGTGTAAGGGTTAACACAATAAAATTTAATCATTAAGGGTTTATAGATTTAAATTGATGTGTATAGGTGATTTATGATGTTGGATACCTGAGGGTTGACATCTATAAGTGATTTTTAAGGGTTGATGCGTCCATGTGATGTGTAAGTATTGATTTTTCAGGGTTTATATGAATGGGTGATGTGTATTGTCTGATACATAAGGGTTGATGCATATAAATTAATATATAACTATGTTTCCAAAATTCCATGACATACGTAATAGTTTTTCTATAGATTAGGATTAATTATTTTAGAATTTATAATGATATTGAATATTTAAATGATTAATTTAAGGAATCTATATAATTAATTTAATTATCAAAAAATTTAGTCTAATTTTAATATTTCTTTCTATTTTCAAGTAGTCTATTTAATTTCTTAGTTATTAAATTTATTCTCCCCTCTAATTTATAAACGCAACCATTTGAAATTACCTTCATTTTTCTTGGATTTATCACTTTTATTAAAATATTCTAATTATTCTAAACTTTTTGAAACTAAATGGATCATTGATCCATATATTTCTATGAGTTATTTAGAATGAGGCTCAGTTAACATCTAGTATTTATCAAAAAAATTGATTTTTTATTGTTTGAATCATTTTTCTTATTTTTATTAAAATTACTATACTTAAAAATTTTAGAAACATGTATTTTATTTAGATAATTTTCTTTATATTTTTCATTTATTTAATGTGATGTGGGTTAAATCAAACTATTCTTATTCCTTGATCATTGTTCTTTATGTCATTATAAAATTGTAATGTGTGATTTGAAACAGGGTATTCCAAATAGACACCTTAGAGGGTTTAGTTTTTATTGTGGTTAATTTTTATCTTCTTTGCACCTATTATGCTTGATCCATATAATTTTTTGATATATTTTAAATAAATATGATTTCTTTATGAATTATATTTAAAGTTGTCTTTATTACTATATTGATTTAAAATTGAGTAAATTATAATTAAATAAGGACTAAAAAATATTTTGAGAAAGACTATATGTTATAATGGTTTATAAATTTCTTTTGGTGATTTTGAAGGTTTGATAAAATATTTTGGATCAAGTATTAATTAATTATTTTCTAAAGAAAAGACTATTAAGAATTATTAAGTTCTATATTAAATCAATGAGTTGTATAAAAATAAAAAGTTTAAATGATATGACTATGTTAAATGAAGTGGGTTAAATACTATGTTGTGAATTGCTTAAAATTTTTATCATGTGTGATGAAATAGAGTATTTAATATTTGGGTTATTTAGTGAATACTTACCCTGTGAAAAACTATAATAAGCATATCTATAATGAACATGATTACTAGAAACACTAGCAGGATATATATAAATTCTATTGAACTAAACTATACTAAATAAATTGAAGTAATGGGACATTAGGTAAAAATACATTAGTAAAAATAAGATACATAGGAACTATACATCTAAAAATTCATTGAATATGATAGTCATAGGACACTATAAGTCTCATCATATCAAGGAGTACTCCCTAAATGATCTCTGGCCACAATGGTCATCGACAACATTAAGAACCACCATGATTCATTATGTGTTGTTAAGAATCACCAAATTCACACTCTAAACAATCCAAACTATCTCCACAACTACCAAAACTATCTCTGACCAATGCATCATCTCCACAAACATAACATGTGTGGGAACAAATCTTGTATAGGGGTGAGTATAAACATACTAAGTAGGATACCCTGAATCTAGGAAAGAAATCCCAACCAAAAATGTAATCTCAATTCCCTTATACTAGTGAGTAACCTATAGGAATATAAGAAATGATAATCCTGATATTTTTTATAACTAGAATTTTTTTGAATATAGAGAAGACTTTCTTATCCTAGAACCAAACCACAAAGGTCTACATTGCATGAAAACCCAAGTATGCTAGGAATACCAGAAATTCCACAAAATATAAAGTTGATAGTCTAGTTTTACATCATTACTAAAATTCTATTGAGGGGTTACTGAGTAATGATAATTCCCAAAGTATCCAATATACCTAACCCTTCTCAGTTCTACATTACAATTAGGAACCATAAAGGACTTGCTCCCCTCTACAGAATTAGAAAATGTCAATGATGTACTTCCCCCTAATGTTCACAACATTTGATATTGCATCACCCATCCAGAAACTCAATGGTAAACCCACTCCATAACTAGGGTAAGATATAAGTTAGGGTATAATTGAAACATACTACCATATTCACCCATTAAATGAGAAAACCAACATCACTTTACAGAAACCAAAGTGGGGACCCATGTGTCACCGAGGGAAGAGTAATAGTCAAGGAGGATGATCGAACCCAATAGAATACTCTTTCTATGAGTAGCATAAAATGGATAGGGAAATTATTTTACTTCAAAGATAGGTAACATATACCCAGAGTGGCACAAATTAAGAATAATGAAAATCATGGTACTATGTAGAAAGTTGGGGAAAGCACACCACTAAAGAGTGTAGTACCTGATAGATGAGATAGAGGTACTAAACCACTGAATACCCTGATCATTATACATGACTCAAGTCATGGATCTCATAGATATAAATTTAAATTATGCCTAAATCAACTCTCGGATTTTTTATGAATGGATTAAAATACCAAATTGTAACATTTTAGATTGAAAAATACTTCAAATAGGCTATTTATTTATCCAAAATAGACAAATGGTGTAGGTGATCTAAAAAACACCCCAAAAAAAGAAATATAAGGCCATTTAGTGGTTCCTAGAACATTCCATATTTTGTGATAGGGTGGATGGATGTGTTCCTTTTAGGCATTTGGAACATATGCACGCTACCTGCACACCACCCCAACCTCGGTTGAGTGGACATTATCTAGACTGGATAACCCGGATGGAAACATTTCCTACGTGGTGTAACCATCTACCACATTGTAGGTGGGAAAACATCTAATATCCCATGATTGAATGGCTTTGAGTAAAGGGTATGGTTGAACCCACCCCATTTCCTACATCATGTACACCCCCACCCTCGTTTCACCCTTCACATGATATTATGATACCCTACTTATAAAGACCCAAACCCCAATAGCCTAGGCCAATGCCTTACATTTATACATTGGGATACATACAATACTTGAATCCTAATAGATCGATTAGTTTAGTAGTTTTGGAATCCTGATTACATACATGAACTTTATATTTCTACTTGAAATGAAAAACAATTTTTCAATTCCATTAGAAACACCCAAAAACCCTTAGATTATCTCTAGAAGTATTTCATAATACACATATTTGCATCATAAGGAAAAATAAAACATAAGAAATGGGTGGTATTACATGCTCATTAAGGGTAAGAAATACAATATAAGATATCATAAACATAAAAAATAAGTCATATTAAATAACATAAAACACGTGCCATTAAAACATAATATTGAGCATAATAAGGTAGGAATAAAAGATGATTAGATAATTCCATAATAAAGCTTAACCATTCATATTCTACTATTCAAATAATTATATGGAATATATGTTACTAGTTTTATATTGAGGGAATTCATAATGTAAGACATCAAAAACATATCAACAAGGCTTCATCCAAGACACCATAAATAATGGGTAAAAACCCCATCTAGTTTGTATTATGAGACATACATCGAGGGGATATAGTGGGACCCTCCCATATTGTAATAAGTCCAATACATTCCTCATATGAAAAGGGTGAAAATAAAGAATATATACATTCATATTGAAAATCTGGCATACGAAATATGAATACTTTATCCCTAAACTATGAATAGTATCAAATAG
The DNA here is from genome assembly GCA_963277665.1 of Viscum album. NCBI lineage: Eukaryota > Viridiplantae > Streptophyta > Magnoliopsida > Santalales > Viscaceae > Viscum > Viscum album. Next base: position 2,009,128,549 of record OY728121.1, on the reverse strand, counting down.
AAGATCTATGGTAAAACTAATTGTAGACCCTTAAAAAAATTTCAAATGGTATCATAATAAAAAAACCTCAATGAATTACAATATTCAAAAATGTTTATTGAGATATATTAATATACCATGGAAAATTTCTTGAGGAAAATAATCTTTAAACATTCCAATGTGTCCCATGCTACTTGGAAACATTTAAATCATAATCCCTATGAAAAAATAATTAAATTAAACACATGATATAATGATAATAATAATAATAATAATATGATATATCAAAGTTTATTACATAAACCACACACAAGGAATAATTGTTGACAAAGATGAGGAAAATAATCTTTAAACAGCCCAATGTGTTCCATTACACTTTGAAAAATTTAAATCACAATCCCTGTGAAGGAATAAAACTAAATTATACATATAATATCATGAGGATAATGGGAATTGTGATATTATATATCAAATGGAATTATATACACCACACACACAAGGAATATGTGGTCAATAAGGAATATATCTCATAAAAGTAAAAGTGAGATGATAAAACCCGTTTTTAAAATGGAAAGAAGAGTTATTTTAGAATATCAATTGTATCTATCATAAAATAATATTGTAAAAATTTATATCCCTAAAAATAAAATTTAATTACAATAATAATATATTTTAAGCCTAAATATTTTCCCACTATTGTGAAATCATTTAAAAAGAATGTGTAATAAACATTAGAAATAAAACATTTTTGTGTGGTTTAAGTAAAATATTAGATAAAATTTAAAGAGTAAAGGCACGTTTGATTTCATAAAACCAAAAATTAACCAAAATATTTTCTCATGATAAAATTTTTTATTTTATAAAAATAATTATTTATTAAAATAGATTATATAGTTCACTTGAAAATGGGTAAGAAATCGGGAAGTTCCCTTTAATCAGGCTTTCTTACTATGAAGAATTGAGAATAGAACCTTATTAAAACATATATTTCCCCAAAAAATAAGGATAAAATAATCTGGATACATGATTTTTGAACATATGCAAAGAATTTATAATAATTACATAAAAATTAAAAAAAATTACTTTGGGGTAAAGAGAGAGAAAGTGTAACTTGAATGAAAAATCAAGGTTTGAGGAGAACCTCTTACCACTTTGTAATCAATCGAATCTTATGCCATATAAAATTAACAATCATAAAATTAAAAATTTAATACCATGAATATAAATAGATTATTGATATTATATATCAAATGGAAGTAAATATACGCCACAAATAAGAAATAGTGGTGAATAATGCATAGAAATAAAGGTGGTATGAGAAAACTCTTACTTTATGTATGAAACTATTCTACACTTGTACTTAATACTCTGTATAACTAAATTAGACTCATTAATAAATTAATTTAAAACATATTCAACATGTATTTGATTAATTAAAATTTTATTAATTTATTTTATAGCCTTTTAATTAGTTATAAGATTAAATTTTGTCATTTGGGAGTGTTCTTTTCCAAAGATTTCATGATCGGATTAATTTTTTACGCATAAAAAAGATCATGTAAAATTAAAATAGTTGTAAAAAATTGAATTTATATGCTCTTAATGATATTTCTGAAAAATAAATGGTTATATAAGTCATTTGTGTATTTTGGGTGAGGATGAATCATTAGATAAAATGATTGTGATAATCGTTTAAATTATTTTGGCGGTTTTTTGATCGTCACAAGCTAGTTTTGTTTCATTAATTAATATTGTGTATATATTATAGTTATAGAAAATTATAAAAGATGTAATAAATATATTATAATCTTATTTAACTATAAAAATGGTTTTATGACCTACCTTGAAGAATTAATTGAAAAATAAAAACACGTCCTCCATGAAGGTGGTAAATCAACACCTCATAGATGATGTTTTCATTTTTAAAATAAAGGAAAAGGAATAGAGGCTTGATGATTTATTTTCCATTGACCTAATAAAATTATTGTATGTAAAAGGTAATTGAGTTATAATTTACCTTTTTATAGGGTAGTTTAGGTAAGGATAATAAAATAAAATAAATTGAAAATAAAATAAAGGAAAAGAAAGAGGGTTTTTACCTCTAGAATTCTTCACCTTGAGAACCTCCTTAAGAGGATTGGTTTTGGTATTTTTATGAGACCAAGGAATCTTAGATGTGTGCGAGGAGCTTGGGATGATATTTTATTATAATTTGGACAATGTTAAAATCTTGATAGGTGTAATGAGAGGAGGTGGTGAGGGGTGGTATTTATAGTAGAGGAGAGGGGTGTTTTCTCATTATTTTATTCATTATTTTATTCATTATTTTATTCATTATTTTATTATTTTTCTTCAAGAATATGAATAGTTTTATAATTATAAAGAAATACATTAAAATAATGAAATTTATTTCGATATTATGGTTCTTAAATCCGCCATGACTCATGTAATAGTGTATTTAATTTATAATGTATATGTACCGTAAATTACTGTATTTTATTATTCACCAAAATGTTCACGTATTTCTGAAAAATCCCAAATATTAATCCTAGAGATTTTCAGAAATTTAGAATTAAAAAATAAACTCCATTTTATTAAAATATTTAAATAAATATATTAAATTTAACTTTTAATTAAAATCATCCTTTACTTGGAAAATACTGATTTTAAAAATTATAAGTTATTTTATAACACCTTGAAAAAATCAATTAAGGTCTAAAAAAATTATCTTGTAATCATAATACAAGAAAATATTAATTTATGAATAAATTTTATCAAAATAAATTTTATTTTAAACCATTATATTAATTATAAAATTGAAAATAAACATTTATGTTTTATAAAAAATATCAACACTTAATTAATAATTTCTAAAACATTCACTTACATATACAATGATATAATTATATCATATTTCCATTTATAAGATGCCTAAATTTTATTTATATATTCATGGGTGACGTTACTATTCAAATCATAAATGGAATTTTAATATAATGAAACTGACAATTTTATAAAAATTCTTATTTTTCACTATTCATTGAAAAATAAATATTTTCAGAAAAAATATCATAATCTCACCTTAAGATAATTTTAACATTCATATTTTTAAAATGAATATTATTTTTTTCAATAGAATTTATAAAATTATAAAAATTTAGTTTTAAAAATAGTGTTCCCTTAAAAGGCAATAAAACTTCCTTCAGAAAAATAGACTTTTAATGTGTAAAACTGGATTCAGTCTTATCTTATGACTATAAAATCATTTGGATTAATTTAGAAACATTTGATTATGTATATAATATATAAATTTTATAATTTTTTTAATACTTTTAATTCCCTCTAATTTAACGGCTAGGTTATAACATTCATTTAAAAATAATGATATTTAATTATATATAATTGTTCATTTAAGCTTGGTGTTGTGTGAAACCTATGTTGTCTAAGAAATTAAATTTAAAAAGAGATTTTCCATAAAATATTGGGGTGTTATATTCTCCCCTAATATAATAAATTATGACCTCACAATTTGAAATTGTACTTTGAAAATCTAAGGTAGGTACTTTAAAATTCCTTTGTGGGAATCCCACATTGAAAATAGGGTTAATAAAATATCCTCTTAATAAGAGGGAAATGGAAAAGAAAGTGTCTCCAAAAACATGTATTTTGGGTTGGAAATAATTAGTGTAAAGTGATAACATAATCATGGAAGAGGAATCTAACTATTATGTTCTGATGGAGAGTGATAGAAAACATATTTATTAGAATGTTAACCATTCCAAAACCATAAATATGTGATTGGTTTAAAAGGCCATTGATTTCTCAGAAAGAAGAGTAAACAGAAAATATTTTTTTCTAAAATACATTTCCTATAGTTGAGGGTTTAGTTTACCATCCATAAAATCAATTGAGAAAACTAAATTACTTCATTACTTTATATTTCATAATAATAAAATCATCCTTTTGTTATTCTTAAACATATTTTCACTTCATCCCCTACACCTGAAAATGAAAGTTCAAAATGAATTTTTCATGCCTAAATAAATTTTACGAACCATAAGATCCACCAGTCCTTACTTCATCCTTTAAATATTTACTAAAACCATTATTTTCATCACAGGGTATCTAATGAATTATATTTTATCCTCAAAAAATAATATCTATTGTTCAAATTAATCTATTCCATCATTAAGACTCATCCAAAATATATCATTCCAAATTTACAATCCAAAAAGGTATCTAAATTTTCATGATATTCTAACCATTTCCTTAAATAACCTGAATCTCCATAAGTCCATAATAACATCATATTTGACTCCAAAATATAAGTCAATATCCATTCCTTAAAATACTATGCATCTTCCAAAATAACATTAATCAGTTAATCACCAAATCCTTTTCTAATCCCAAGGTTATCTATTTGATAAACAAATTACCCATAAAATGAAAATAACATTTATATATCAGATATAAAAAAGGTCATGCTAATGAGGAATTTATTTAGGATAGGGGTAGAATTTTACCCTTATCACACTTCGGTTGTGATTTCAAACCCCATGACCTTTCCAGACACGATGGGTTGTCACCCGGCCTACAAGTTTTCCTTTTTATAAAACTATATTATTACAACATCCAAAATATATATGATGGACATTCCTAAAATAACTTTAATCAAAAAAAATTAAACACAACCCCAATAATAAATACCTCACCCATTTTTTCCACTTATGTCATTCCATGCCCTAGATTTTATCCTATAGAAGAAGGTATTGACTTAGGTAATGCCCAGATTCCCCACATTTAAGGAAATGAACTAAAAATAGATTCTTGGGATGTGTTTTATTTCCTTCTATCATAAACTTAATTTTTCCTAAAAAATTATTTTATTTTTGTCCTTTTTTTCTCACACATAAATCACTTCTCTGTTCAATTGAGACACTTTCTAGGGTTTCTCCTTCCTCATTTCTTACATGATGTAAATCGATCCTTATTTTATCCATAGTCTATGCTACTGTAGATCTTAAAAAACTCCATCATTCTCTTCTTTGGTGAGTTTGAGAGTTTTTTAAGGTATATGTTGTCAATAATATTTTAGTAAAACTGATCAGGAATGAACATGATATTATTCACATACATAAACATCCCATTTGGTTTCTCATCACCACCACCTTTTCCATCATGTTTAATGTTAACATGACTCTTTTGGGTTCCAACTATTAACTAAACCAGAAAGAACAGTGTGGGTAACAATATTCATAGTGATAAAATCATATAATCATTTATAAAATATCATGACACCATATTTTCAACCTAAATCTCCTTAAGTTTAACCAACATTGTTAATTTTAATTATATATTCAAATCCTTCAATTTTTTTGTAATACAATGTGAATAATAATAAGAATATACCATAGGAGTGTCAAACCAGGTGCACAGTAAGGCTCTTTTTCATGTACCAGGTTACCCTGAATCAGGCCCGGGACACCTTGTCGGATTTTTTACCCCTAAGTACAACTATACCAAAACCATGTCCACCTATAGTATCCAGAAAAAGATGTATTTATAGTAATAACCATATAATATATACCTTATAAAAATTCTTGAATGTTATTCTATTTTAATCCTCATATTCTATCTTAGGGTTTTGTTCCCTAATCTATGTTTTCTAATTCTAGTTTCTATGTTTCTAGTAAACTTTCTTGAATACCAACTGTAAATATCCTGACCCCAATAGCCTAGATTCAGTTCAATACATTAATAAATTGGAATATATAAAAGACTTGAATCCCAATATACCAGTCATTTTAGTATTTTTTTAAGTCATATTTCATACATGAAATTTATATTTTAACATGAAAGGAAAAAAACATATAAATTCCATTGGAAGCACGCATAAACTCATAAATTATCCCGACAAGTCATTCATGATAACATCTTCACATCCTGGGGAAAAAGAAAATATAATAAAGGGGTGATTTCAGATACCCATTAAGTGTAATAAATACTGAGTAAGATATCCTAAACATAAATAGTATGGCATGGTGAATAACTAAAAACACATGCCACTAAAACATTATCATGAGCATAATATGGTAAGAATAAGATATGATTAAATAATTACATAATAAAAATAAACCATTTATTTTATACTAGTATAATAATTACATTCACTATCAATTAATTTTTTTATAATGAGGGAATTCATAATGTCAAACATCATAAACATACCATCAAGGCTTCGACCAAGAAACCATACATAATGGGTAAAAACATGGTCAACTTTGTCTCTTGAGACCTACCAATGCATCGAGGGGGTATAGTGGGTTCTGAACATCACTTAATAACTCCAATACATTACTCATATGAAATTTTTTAAACATAAACAGTAGAAACATTTCAATTAAAGAACTATAATATGAAATGTGAATACTTTAACCAAAAACAATTAATTGTATCAAATAGCACATTCATATACAAACTAATTATAAACCCTTTCAAAACATATGGAATATTGTATCATAAGAGACAATACTAAATTAAGTACAATATTAAATAAAGTATTCTAACATAGATGAAGATACCATTGAATAATTATTGAGGAAACAAATCTTTAAACATTCTAATGTGTCCTATACAACTTTGAAAATTTTAAATCATAATACCTATGAAGGAATAACATTAAATTATACATAAAATATCATGATAACAAGAACAATCAATGTATTGTATATAAAATTTATATAAATAAACCACACGCACAAAGAATAATAGGTTAACATTTCATATATCTCACAGAATTAAAAGTGAGATGTGAAAAAACCCTTTTATACTCTGTAAAGAAGAGTTATTTTGGAAAATCATTTGTATTTGTTGAAAAATCAGATTATAAACATGTATATCCCAAAAAATATAAAATTTAAGGAAAATGAAATTATATTTTATTCATAAATAATGTCCCACTGAAGTTAAATAATGTAAAAAGAGTTTTTAAGAAACTATAGAAATAAAATATTTTAGTACGGTTTAAGGATAATATTAAAGAGAATTTAAAGCAGGAAGTCATGTTTGTTTAGATAAAACTAGAAATTAACCAAGATAGTTTCTCATGATAAATTTTATTGATTTTTTAAAAATAATTATTTTTTAATATAGATTATGGATTTTACTTGAAAATGGGTAAGAATCAAGAAGTTCTATTTATTCATCCTTACTTATTGGGAAGAATTGAAAAGAGAGCCTTATTAAAAAAAGTATTTCCCCTAAAAATAATGATGAAATGATCTAGATACATGATTTTGGAACATATATAAATAATTTATAATAATTACAAAAAAAAAAAGAAGAATTACATTGGGGTACAGAGAGAGAAATCATAACCAGAATGAAAAATTGATGTTCGGGGAAAATCCATTACCACTTTGTAATCAATTGAATCGTGTGCCCCAAAATATTAATAATCATAAAATGAAAAAATTAATAACATTAATATAAATATATTTATGATATTATATATCAAAGGGTAATATACATACACCACACATAAAAAATAGTGGTGAATAAGGAATATCTCACATAAATAATGGTGAGATTAGAAAACCCATACCTTATGTATAAAATTGTTCTACACTTGCACTTAATTTCCTAGATAATGAAATTAGATTCATTAATAATTCAATTTATAACCTATTAAAAATATATTTTATTTATTTTAATTTTACTGTGTTCATTTATGGCCTTTTTTATGAGTTATAAGACTAAATTTCATCATTCAGTGGCATTCCTTTCCTTAGTTTTCATGATCGGTTTACTTTTTTACACATATAGAAGATCACGTAAAATGAAAATACTTTCCAAAAATAATATATATATATTATTAGTGATATTATTGAATATTAAATGGTTATATAGTTAATTTGGTTATTTGTGGTGAGGATGAATTATTAGATAAGACGTTAGTGATAATCATTTAGATTATTTGGGTGTTTTTTCAATCATCACAAACTGGTTTTGTTTCATTAATTAATATTATGTATATATTATAGTTATATAACATTATAAAGGATGTAATAAATATATTACCATATGTTTTAAATATAAAAATGGTTTTATGACCACCCTTGATGATGAATTTGAAAAACAAAAACATGTCATCCACAAAGGTGGTAAATCATCACCTCATGGATGGTGTTTTCATTATTAAAATTAGAGGAAAACGAGAAGAGAATTGATGATGGATTTTTCATTGACATAATAAAATTATAGTATATAAAAATTAATGGAGTTATTATGTCACTGTTGGTAGTTGAGGTTAGGTAAGGATAATAAAATAAGATAAATTTAAAAAAATAAAAAAACAGAAAGAGGATTTTTACCTCTTGAAATCTTATTTTTGAGAACCTCCTCTAGGGGATTGGTGTTGGGATTATTTTTGGGAATAATGGATCATAGATGTGTGGTAGGGGTTTTGGAATATATTTTAATATAATTTAAATAATAATTAAATCTTTAGAGGTTTAAATATTAGTGGTGGTGTGAGGTGGTTTTTATAGTAGACGATATGAGTATTTTCTCAATATTTTATACATTAGTTTGTTATTTTTTCTCAAGAAAATGAATAGATTGAGAATTATTAGAAAATATCTTAAAATAATTAAGGTTATTTCTAGATTATGGTTCTTACATTATCCATGACTCAAGTAATGTTGTATTTAATTTATAATGTGTATATACAGTAAATTACGGTATTTTACTATTCTTCCAAAATTCAAGTATTTCAGAAAAATATAAAAAATTAATCCTAACCATTTTTCATGTGATTAATTCAAAAAATAACTCTATTTTATGGAAATAAATTTCTAAATATGAGCAATTTAAATTTTAATTAAAATCATCATTTACTTGGAAAATTATTATTTTAAAAGTATAACTAATTTTATAACTCCTTAAAAAATTAATTAAAGTTTTATAACATTATATTTTAATAATAAAGAAATAAAATATTAAATTATGAATACATTTTAAGAAAATAGTTTTTCTTTTAAATCATTATATTAATTAAAATATTGAAAACAAATAATAATGTTTAATAAAAAATATCAACACTTAATTAATAATTTCTGAAAAATTACTTTCTTAGAATATGGTATAATTATATAATATTACCATTTATAAGATAAATAATTTTTATTTATACTTTCATGTGTGATGTTACTATTAAAATCATAAATATACTTTTAATATAATGAAATTGACATTTTTATAAAAATATTTATTTTTCACTATTCATTAAAAATAAATATTTTCTGAAAAAATACCAAAATTTCACCCTAATCTAATTTTGAAATTTTTATTTTAAAAATGAAGTTTATTTTGTTCAATAGAATTTATAAAAGTTTAAAATTTAAGTTTTAAACAAGTTCCCCACTAAAAGGCAGTAAAACTTCCTTTATAAAATTATAGTTTTTAATGCGTAAAAATTGATTCAAAATTATCTTATTCCTATAAAATAATTTGGATAAATGTAAAAACATTTTATTAAATATAGAATATATAAATTTTATAATTTAGTAAATATTATTCGTTCCATCCAATTTAATGTCTAGGTTATAACAGTTATTTTAAAATAATGATATTTAACTATATATTAGTGTTCGATTAAGCTTGGTGTTGTGTGAAACCTATATTGTCAAAGAAATTGAATTTAAAAAGAGAAATACCATAAAATATTGTGGTGTTACAATCCTTCTTCTCTATTCCATGTGATGTTGTTGTACTCTCTAACAGTCATCTGGATCCCCATACTAGCTTGTCACAAACTGATATCCCTGTTCACTGATCAATTAGTGCCTACTTTCTACTATTACTCCCATCCATACCATATCTCCCTCATGAAATTTCTCTAACATTTCTTCCAGTCACACTGCCTTTCTTATTCTCGATTTCTCCAATGACTCCCCCCTCACTATGATATGTCACCACACTATGTTTTTCCAACATTCACTATTAATACCCACTACTAGGTTTTGTCACCCTTTGATCATATGTGAGAGGAAAGAGATAATAAGATAGATGGTAGAGAGAGAGTGAGAGAAGAAATATAGGTAATAATCTGTGATCATTCATCATTGATACCCCACTAAAAAATACACTAAAAAACAAAGATATAGTTTAGAATGAAATCCCTGAAATGGGATTTAGAGAATTCTAGGAACATAAATCAACCATTCGAACTGGACATCAAGAAAAATAAATAAAAAAATTCTATGTAAAAGACCCTGAGGATCAAATATATTAAGAAGTTATATTCAAAATTGAAATTTATGAATAAAATATCAATATAAAGTGACATATCACTACCTCAATGTTGAATCATTCATTAATGATGAATGTGTCCATGTCAACTATCATTAGTGATAATAATGTTTCATTTTTTAATTCATAGTTCAACTGGATTCTCCCAACATCACTATAACATATCCCTCTCTATATTTTATCTCTAATTCTAGTTTTTTGGATACTAACCATAGTCTTAAAGATAAGTATGAATATATAGAAATACCTAGTTCAAATACTAAATTAATTGTCTATTTAATTAATTAAATAATTAAATAAATTCAACCATTTAATCCACTTGTGAAGACATCAATTGATGGTACTACTATGAACAAAACTAACAATTATCCTAGTGTAAAACATTTAATATATATAGAACCATTATCTTAACTGATTCATATGAGACTCTATTTAAGAGATATAATTAATGCATCACAATTACATTAGTGTCGATTGGAAAAATATTTTTATACATAATACATATTTATTAAGGCACTATCACACTATAAATTCGATACTAACTCGGGTCAAAGGTAAACACTACACAATAGAATTAATGAAACTACAAAAAGTTTTTTTAAGGTCATTAGCTATGGTCATTTTACTATTTTAACCATAAGAAGATCATGGTACTCTAAAACTAAAATCTGAGTAAAGTATTTACCAATAAAATTATAATTCATTACATTTTAGAACCTCTGGAACTCAAAAAAAAGAATTAATTGTCTAGTTTGATGATGATTAAGCATGAAAATATTTATCTTAAAAAATATTATAAAAAAACTAGAAAAAATAAATAGAAGAATAAAAACAAATTACTAGATTTCATTTTCTTCTTTCAATTATTTTTCTAGATTTTTTCATTTCTTTCCACAGATTTGATTTATATTATATTATATTATATTTTAATTTTTCCAACCCAACCATTCACTAGATTTAGAATCTTCCATGATTCTTGAAAAAACATGAAAAATATTTATAAAATAATTAAAAAATAATAGTTCAAAGATCTCATAAAAATTACCTTTATCTTTTATATAGACATTTTATATAGTCATTTACATAAATAAAAAATATCTATCTTGAATAATTTAACATTTCATGAGATTAAAATTTCAAAAAATATTCTTGGGTGGATTAAAACATAATTTTTTTAAAAAATATTGGTCCCATGATAAAATTATTTACAAGATATTTATTTACTATCCATTCAAATAATATGAAGTTAAACCCACACATAAATATAATATGTGATATTTACTCATCATCTTAAAAGATATAATAATATTGGATCTATATTTTTAAATTCTTAATGAGATTGAATTCCAACTTCAACTAGTTTTTTGAGATTAAGCTCTTTGTTTTTATGTCAATGTGATACTAACTCCTCATTTATATTGTTTTTTCCGGTTTGAAATGACATTCCTTCAAATTTAATGATATTAAATTCACTAATCCAAATCATTCAACTGAGTAAACTCATAACAAAAAGTATAAAAGTGATCTTGAATTAATAAATCTTGAATACTTTGTCTAAAATAGAAAAAACATAACTAAAAAAAATATACTTCTATTAAATATTATTGTTCCCTTTAAATAAACAATATTCAATACATTTAAAACTATTATAATAAAATTATTTGAATAAATAATCAACATATTTGGTTATACTTGAAGATAAATAATTGGTAGTAAAATAAGGGTTCTTATGAGCCTCAATAAAAATATTTATTCCAAATATATAATGTATAATAAAATCCTCTAATGAGAAAAAGGTACCTAGCCAAAAATAATATCCCATAATGTTGATAATGATTATACTTGAAGAGGGGAACCATCTTTGATGATCGATATAATAGGAATCTCTTAGGATCATATGATATAGGTTTTTTTGGGGATTTTATTTTTTATTTGTTATAAATAATGGGTGAGATATTTATTGGGAGTTTTGTGTAACTCAATGATATAGAAATCAAAAATTGGATTATATTTATTTTTATTTATTTATATTATTCACATTTCCATTCCTACATATAGAGTTATTATCACTATTGATTTGTTGTATTATATTGCATCGGGATAATCATATTTATTGTTTTTACTCACTCACCTATAAACTCACTTTTATTCTATTTTTTTTATTTACATTTAGGTTTCTTCCATGGAGGTATTAAAGATTCTATTTGGGTGAGGTCTTGTAGTTTTTTAGGAGTATAAAAATCATATATGTGATGTTCTTAAATAATTAAAGTTGAAAATAATTTCCTAAAAACATAAATAAATGAAGATAAAAATATATATTAGACTAAGTACACACAGATATGTGTTCTCCCATCATCCAAAAGTGAAAATGGTGAAATATGTTATGTTATATTAATTTATTTTTATATTATAATGAATTTCATTATTCTTATATATTGAAAAAGTGATGTTACATTTTATATAAAGTAAAACATTAGGATAGAAGAAATCATGTGGTTGAAAGGTAAAAGTGATAAGGGAAAAAATATATTTTAATATATATTTATTAAATTGGAAAATTAATTTGATTAATATTATATTTTCTATCTTTTTTTATTGTCATAGTTCAATAAGATAATAGATAAATTCAGAGAATAAATACGTCAATGAAAAAAAATAAAATTGTTTAATTTGATTATAAGTGGGTTATCAAGGTATTTCATGAATGAAGTTTTGAAATAAGATACGTAAATTCAAAGTAGGGTATCATTTATCCATGGATAGAAAGTAACACCTGAATAGAAATGGTATCGTATTAATTAAATATTAAAATATCTCATAGTGTTTATAATCTATTATATCTTGAATAAAAGATTGATGTATGGAAATATATTCTATGGGGATATATTTCTTAATTATTAATCAAATGTAAATATTTATAATTTATTTAATAAGAAAATTAAAATAGATTTTTAGATTAAATATGTTATAGTTACTGAAAGGAATAAAGTATCAACTATATTATAAGATGGAGAAATATTTTATGATGATAGATGAATTTTTTAGATTTTCCAACTGGGGAACAAGAGGATTTTGAAGTTGAAATTGAGGGAAAGGGTTATGAGTATAATAAGGTTCAAACACTAAAAAAGTTATCTTATTTATGAGAATAACTAATTTTTATTAAATTAATACAGTTAGTATACTATATGAAGGAAGACTCGAGAGAAAATAACTCTTTTACATTAATTTAATTCTATGAGATTTTATAAATATACTAAATATGAGTAATTGGATAAACTTTTGAAGAATAAAACTTGTAATCTTGTTTCAAGGACAAAGGATATACAATTATAAACATAAATTTGTTATTTAAAAACATAATTGGTTAAAATGGAATATAGTGTTGAATAAAGAGATTTATTTTTACACGTGATATTATTAAGATAATGGATTTGATGTGTATGAGATATCATTTCATGTTTCAAGATTTTTATCAATATGATTGTTTCATAAATTTATATCCAAATGAAATTCAAATTATTTCATATGTATGTCAAGTATTTATACATGAATGGAGTATTGAAGTTAGAGGTGTATGTTAAATAACTATATGGGTTTCAAATGGATGATGAATATATAATGATTTTAAATCTAAATAATGATTTATATGGACTAAACCAAAACCCAAAATTTATAGGTTATGATCTTATTTGAATATAATAGAGATAAAAAAACGTTTTTGTTGAAAAACACTATATGAATGATACTTTAAATGATTAGTTCATGTTTTTAGAATTAATGGTGTGAAAATTTGAAATTTAAATGATTTGTGATATGACTTTTTTATGGTATTGAAAGTGGTTCCAATAGGTGAATTTATATTTTTTCACAAATTAAATTTTCATGTAAGGTTTTATATAAGAATTAAGTTCATGAAAACAATTTTTTTACATATATATTATTTTAGGGAAAACAAATACTATGAAGATGAAAAAAGAAAAATTATAAATTCAACTTTTCAAAGAATGGAGGTTAGAATATTATTTCATTTAATAAAAAAGGGCAAATATTTTTTCTACGTGCTTAGGTTCAAGGAATAAAAAAACTACTAAATAAATCCATTTCATTATAGTAATGAGAATTATGTAGTACAATAAATATAAAATGTATAAGAATTTAAATCTTATATTAACCATGATTGGGGTGGCAATATTGATGATAATAGTTAAAAAAGTGTTGGATCTTTCTATATTAGTTGAAATTGTATTTGATGGTTAATAAAGAATCATGAGAAACATTACTTAGTAATTAAGAAAGTGGATAGTGTTCTACTTGAGAAGATTTATATATAATCAGAATATGTTTTTCATAGAAAAAATGGTTTATATATGACTAAATAATTCATATGTGCATGATCTTTCACTATAGAAGGATTATATATCATACGTATGACTGTCCATAGCATATAGGCCTAAATTTTATTTATCTAGATATTCATATAAAAGAGTTTAAAGTTAGTAACCATAACATTTTTAGGGAAAAATTGTTATATAGAACCTATGTAATCTTACGTAATGGTAAAAAATAGTAATTTCAAGTTAAAATCATGAGTATATGTGAAATTAATATATATATATATATATTAAAATGGAATAGAATTTATAAATTTTAGATTATTAAAACTACCCGATAATCAAAATATGTATAAAGAAACATGTGTAAACTTTTAAATGTAATCAATGGTATTAATATTCAAGGGATGATGAAGGAAAATTATATTGTTTTTGGGGATATTAATTAACCATAATAAAAGAGATATTTTAGAAACCCTTAACTGAGACACAATATAACTATTATCCTTTTCAAACATGACTATAACATTATTTGTAAGATAAATAAAATAATAGTGATACATTTAATGATCGAATGGTTTACTATCTTAGGAAAATTAGGTTCTTACATAACTTGTATATAATAAAAAATAAACATTATTTAGTCCTTATAAATCTATAATTTTCTCATTAGTACATGTAATCACCTAAGGATATACATCAAAGAAAGGGGTGAGCTAAAATCCTAGAATGGGGAGGGATAACATAGAAGGAATAAGAGACATGAATCAATAATAAATGAGTGGGAATAAAAATCTTCATCATATCATAAGCAAGGGATATTTATAATAAGAATTATGGAATAATTTATAAAATGGAATGTACTAGGGAATATTAATAATAATGAAACAACATAACATAGTGGTAAAATATCACACATAGATGTGAACAAATCTAGAATCGTGTTCATGCAAAACATATATATATAAATCATAACATCAAAATTGTGAAAAAAATATATCATCATGTTAACATTATAAAAATAATATCATGTGATATATCACATTACCTAATGTATTTTATAATAATATATTTCTAAGACCACATATCATATCATAAAATTTTCATGATCATCCAAGTCACATGAAAAGAGAATATATAACAACTGTAGTCATGAAATAAACCCATGGAAAAGAATGGGTTTCCCAAAGATATCATAAATCATACACTAATGAATAACATTTGGGGCTCCCAAATGAATATGTTAGATCATATTTGTCATAAAATATCATTATTCTTGATTATAAAAGAAATAACACAAGATTATTCAATGTGATGTTTAGTAAAACTAATACCTTTTAAATAAATCTATGATATTTTCTTTAAAATGATTTTGAAAAGGTAGAACCATTTATATCCCCAAAAATAAAATGGAAATAATTGAGAAAATTAATTTTTAGGTTATTATTGGAATATATATATTAAATTGTTTTTGAAAGAGATGACCAAAAAATGAAATATTTGGGTTCAAGAATCCACTTACCTTAAATCCCATTATATCTCATCTTGATTACATGTATTATATAATAAAATTATGTTTGTCAACACATAAAATAATAAGTGAATTAAATTCATTTATTTCACTATTTATACATTATAATTATTAGATTCTATTTTATAATACTCTTTGTTAAACTGAATGTTTGGATGTCATTTTTTTATTAAATTATCTCATATTATTTTGATATAATTATTTTTTATCAAGATCATTTATATATAAGTAAAATTAATTTGATAATATTTAAATAAATGTAATTATATATTTATATATAATTTATATTTCATATAAAATTATCTCATCTTTTTTCTTGAGGATAAAATATTAAATAAAATATAATTTCCAAGGTAAACCTTATAATAGTAAAATTATTCACATTTTAAGTCATGTTTGAATAAAATAAAAATAAAATAGGACTTATAAAGTTATACAAAACCGAATTCATTAGTTTAATAATAAATAAAGTGAAAAATGAAATTTTTTTAATTTACTAGAATAAATTATCAATTAAACCCTAGATAACAGTTTTTAGGTTTTCAACATAAGTTTATTAATTTTAAATAACTCATTTATCTTATTAAATGAGTTTTGAGATTATTCAAATATTGTATAATTTATTATGTCATTATTACCTATCGGATTTTGTAATTAAATACATATATTATTTCAAAACTATTTTTTACTATTCAATTAAAAAATAATGTTTTTTAGAAAATTACCAAAATATCACCCTTACAAAATTTCAACATGTTGATTTCAAAAATTATTTTTATTTTATCAAATTAATTTTTTATCATTGGTAATTTCAGTTTTTATTGTATAATTTTGGTTTTAAAAGAATATTATTTATAAAAATACCCCTATAGTAATATTAATTTTATATTTTCTTTAAGACACTTTTCTATTAATATTAAATTATTTTGTTTGAGTTAAAAAATTATTTACATGTCACTACACTATTTTCCATGTAAAATTACTATTAAAATGTTTATATTACTATTCCTAATGGCCATGTTACTATTTCAATAGTCTAGCGACTATTACTAATGATAAAGTTACTATTTAAATGGCCATATTATTATTCCAAAGGTCATATTAAATCCTATAAATACTTCTTTACAAATTCGTTCAACATTCATATAAATTTATCTCATGGTTCCACATTTTTCATTTCAAAACTTTTGATTGTATTACTAATGATTTGTATTTTTTTACTATCTTTTCCGTCACTACGATAATTCTAGGTGATCAAAACGATAAAAATTTTCATATTCTTGAAATTTTATATTTTTAATGTTTATTTACCCATTATAATATTAACATTTTCATGGATATATTTATTTTATAAACTAATTTTTTCCATTTCATTAACTAAACAATTATGTGTTTCATGTGATTAAACTATATTATATAATTATTTATGACTAACATTATTTATTCAGAAGGAAAATTCAATATATAAAAAAACTTTGGATGTTAAATTATTCCCCGATTTAGAAATTTCTTCCTAAAATTTTTAACACATATCCTTATATGATAATAGGTGAGGGTACTTTTCATTGTATCCTTAGATTTCCATGTTTCTTCTTCGTACGTGTGATTTCAGCAAAAAACTTTAATATGGTGATTATCAAGATTCATTGAATTTTATCTCTAGATTCAAGATATTCATCAGTATCTCCTCATAAGAGAGTTCATTCTACAGTAGTACCACATCTCAATTAGTACTTGTGATGGGTCGAGTATGTACTTACTCATTAGAAATATGTGGAATGCGTCAAGAACATGAGTCATGGTTTTTGGAAGTCTTATTCAATAGGACAAAACTCTTATGTGATCAAGGATATAAAAAGGGGCCAATATACCTAGAGATAATATTTTCTTCCTTTAAAAACTAATTGAATATCTTCTATGGTGATATTCTAAGGAAAAGGTTTTCTCCATATTTAATCTCCAAGTCCCTTCAACTATTATCAGCATTGATCTTTTGTTAACTTCATGTAGATTTAATGTGTTTTTAAATGTATTAAACATTATATTTAATATATTATATAATATATGGTCTAATTATATTTTGTTCACTTAATTCATACAAACATTTAGTAGTTCTACACCACTTTCCATGTAGAGCTTCATATGGGGTTGTTTGAATACTTGAGTGGTAGCTGTTATTATATAAGAAATCAACCAATGGAAGATATTTATCCTATCCTAATTAAATTCTATTAAGAAATATCCTATAATTTAATAAAGGTCCTAGATGGTTATTTAATATTTTCCATTAGTTTTGGGGCCATAGTTCTTATTAAATTTCAATTTAGTATTTATAGAATATTTCAGAATTCTCTAGAATTTAAAAGGAAAACCATGGATCATGAATATTTTTGATTGAAATTGGTTCCCCATAAATCCTCACTACTTACTTTATGTATATATTATTAGTATTTTCAAGAGTGAAATATTCATAAATATAGATTAAGTGGGAAGTATTTTATATTAAATCCACCATAACACATTTTTTATTTCTTTGTTTGGATGACATTGGGAGACTAGTGAATAAATTAAATGGTGATGTTCTCCCATTTACAGGTGGGTGTGGGGAAATATTTTCATCATACCATTATACTTTTGTCCCTAAACTTTAACTTGCTAAAATACCCAAAACTTTGAGGTGTAATCATTAATATCCTTATTCATGTTATCCCACCAGAAGTTCTCTCAAAGATCACAGTTCGTCTAGGTACTTCCATGGTGGATATAGAAAGATGAGTTATTTGTATTATCCAATAGATCATTATTTATCTCATGAAATGAAGTCACAACATTTCAATTTTTAAAATAAATAAAACTATCTTTATCAATGTTTAATTCATGAAACTTCCCTTTCATTGTTGTTATCACCTTTTTTTGAAGCTCTAAATCATCCCATTGTGCCTCCTTAATTTTCTCTTGAAAATATGGTTTAGAAATCATTTGGGAAAGGTATGATTTCTTCTTTTCCATTATTATTTTTAGACTAATCCTTTGTATATACATCATGATAGAGTATTTCTCAATCTACATCATAGACAGTTTTGCATGTTCCTTTCTTCTTAGAGAATTATCTACCTTATTCTCATTTCTAGGATGGTGTTAAGTAGAGCAGTCATAGTCCTTGATCATCCTTAACAATATTTTTTAACGCATGTTGAGATCTTTCTATGTGAATATATACCTTATACTCTTGTGATATATATATATCACACATTTCACCATAGAGGTAGTGCTTCCAAATTGATAATATAAACTAGATTACTCCAAGTCATTCATCAAGTAGTTTTTCTCATGGATCTTAAACTATTGTGAGGCATAGGCTATCACGTTATCATTCTGCATAAGTACATAACCTAATAATTTATTTAAATAATAATTATATTTTAAAAAATATTCTTCATTTTATTTTGTATGACTTTAGGAATATTGATTATCCTATTATGAATCTACTTATATATTTCCTCACATTCTTCTATTCATATATACTTTAAAAAATGTTAAACTAACTTATTTAATTGGCTTGATAATCATGAGAACTTTCTCAAAAATTGACGGTTGTGCCCAACTAATCCATGAAAACTATGGACCTATTTAACAATAGTGGGTTTGATCCATTATTTAATAACCTTTATCTTTAAGGGGCTCAGAAACATTCCCTTTCATGTTGTCAAATTCCCCAAAAATCTGACTTAATAAATCTTGAAGTCACATATACTGAAAAAAGCATACAACTTATCCATTATTAATGTCTCCAGCACAATCCTTGGATACTCTTCATAATCCTCCTTACTCTTAGATTATTTCATAATATCATCAATAATCACTACCATGGAATTTTCAAGGTAGTATTTAAAGACTCTATTTATCAAATATTTGAAGATTTCAGGGTAATTAGTTAGTTTTAAGGGCATCACTATGAACTTATAGTTTCTATACCACCAAAGGTTGTATTTTGAAAATATTCCTTCATAAAATTTAGATGATGATATCCAAAATGAAGATCCAACTTTGAGAAGCACTGATACCAAAAATTTTATTGAATAAGCCATCAATAATTGTTAGATTATACTTTTTCTTCATAGTTATCTTGTTAAGATCCAGGTAATTGATTCATATCCACATAGATCCTTCCTTTTTCTTGACAAAGAGCACCAGTGAATCCTAAGGTGATATAATAGGGTGTATGAAACGTCTTTACAAATAATTTATCATATACTTCTTTAAGTCCTCCATTTCAATGGGGGTTATCTTATATGGGATTTTAGAGATTGGATTGGCTCTGGTTATGAGTTTTATTGTGAAATCTACCTCATGGTCTAGGAGAAATCCAAGAAACCCTTCCGGAAATACATCAGTATATTCCCTCACAATGTGAATTTCCTTAAGGTTTATGTTTTACTTTAACACGTCCATTTGGCCAAGATATTCATCTTCTCTATATATCAACGCCCACACTGTCATAGGATTTTTAAAAGGAGAATCATTATTTGCCTTATATTTTTATAGAATCATGGGATGTTTTGGAATATAGAAATATATTTCCTTTTCTAGGTATTTAATTTTAACTCTATATAATTTTATACAATCCATTCCTAGTATATCATCAAATTCCACCATGGGAGGATTATGAATTTTTTATAATAATCTTCCCACACAAGCTAATCGAAGAAGAGTATAACACTTTTATTTCAATGATCTAACCATTAGGTATTCTTATGGATATCACTAGTTCAAGTTATCAAGTATGTGATTAAATTATTCTAGAAATATTTCAAGATATAAAGTAATTCAAAAAACTAGAATCAAATAAATCATTTTCTATTATTGAGTGAATATGAAGTGTACCTCATATGATTTTTTTTCATATTCTACCACAACAGTGATGAGGGAATAAGATTTCCCTTTCTCCTTTTGCTTTAGTGGTTTCTAATGTTTATTACCCTAGAAGATCCATGGTTTAGTGCACTAGACGGTATAATTTCCTTGATCCTTATTGTTGAAGCATTGAACCATGAGTGGTTCATTTAGAGGTTTCTTCCATTCCTCCATCACATTTATTAGATCCTTTATTTCTATTTGAAATTTATGATATTGGTCTCTTTATATTATATACATAAATAATTTATAGTTCCCATTGAGGAAATTTCCTTGACTTTTATTTCCAAATCCTTTACAAGTGGGTGGTTGGATCTTATTTCCTCCTTTTTCATTTGATCCCCTTTCTTGAAACTCCATTATTCTATTATTATATATATATTAATGGGACTAATATTCAAACTCCATGTATACTTTGAGATAACATCAAATCAATTCTTCATAACTTTAAAATTCTTGGATAGCTAGATCCTTTCAAATATGTGGTTTTAAACCACTAACAAATATTTCTATTTTTCTATTATTATTGATAACAAAACATGATTTATATCATGAAATACTTTTGAAATTTTCCTCATAATCAATGAAATATTCTCTCTAATTATTCTTAATCTCTATAAACTATCTCTTCATCATTATTTGAAGAGTATAAGGGAAATACATATTAATAAATATCTCCTTAGAGTCTCCCCACTCCATTTCTTTCATTTCATCTTTCATGTTTTTATTATTTATCAATTTCCACCATTGATTATATTTTATATTTAAATGATATATGGACAATGTAAATTTATCCTTAAAATAATAGGGGATCACAAAAAATATAATTTCCATTGAGTTAACCCACTATTCCATGACAATTGGATCATAAGATCCGCTAAATGTCAATGGTCATTATGACATAAAGGACTCAATGGATATTTTATCCTTCTTAGGTAAAGGAAAAAAGTTCCATGTGATTCAATTTATTATTCATATCCTAAGAAAAATGGGTATGTACCACTATTAAGTTTTGAAATCCATATCACATTGCAATAGGAATGGCGTTTAAATAATCATTGCATTATCCCTCACAAAGTTTGTTAGTATGGTTTCTTATAGTTCCCTCCATTTTCTAAAATGGAAATGTTTTGAAAAAAACATAAGTTAATAATGTATGAATAAATAATTTATTTTCATGTGAAAATAAATTATAAGATCAAGTATTAAGGGATCTCAGAGTTTTTTATAGCCTTATTTTCAAATTATGCTTCTAGAAACATGTAATTTAATCCTTTTATAACTTTAAGATGAATAATTATTTTATTTATACATATCTTATAATGGTTTTTATAGTGTTTGTGTTTAATTTATGTATATTCCTCATTCGTTTCAAACCAAGTGTGTAGTAAGGAATCTTTATTTTGAACCAAGTACAAGTCAAGTTAATACCCAACAAGCCCTTTTGCGTTTATTACCCCAAGGTGAATCTATTCATGTACCACATCCACTTGTAGTATCTAGATAGAGATTTAATTTCTTAAAATATGAATTATATTATACTTTACTAAAACTTTATGATGTTTCCAATTAAAACACAAACTTTTTCATAGGGTTTCCACTAACATTTTCGAGTCTTGATTTACCAGTTAACTAAACTTTTCTTTTCTATCAACTAAAATGGCCTAATTTTTCACATGACTATTACGTAATTTTTAATATAAATAACACAATATTAATATATTCTAGGATTTAAACATTTACTATATTATGTAAATTATGTTAAAACGTCACTTATACATAATAAAATAGAAATATTATTTAATTCCTTATTCATAGTCCCTCTAAAGATATCATGTTCTTTATAGTACATGACATCAATAGAGAATATAAATTAATAAAATGGGTGATCAAAAAGATTTATAATGGGAGGTATTACATTCAATGAATAAGATATATAAATCAATAGTACATGAGTGAGCATAATCGTCATTTTAATATCATTGGAATGGGACAATTATCATAAGCATAAGGGAATCATTTTAAAAATTCATGAAATGTGACATATGCATAATAATTAAACATCATAAAACAATGTTCAAATAATATAAATAGTTTTGAACAATGATAGCATCATATTCACACATAACATATGTGTATAAATCATAACATCATAATTGTGAACAAAGATATAATCATGTTCACACATAATACACATAATATCTTGAGATATATCATATTACCCAATACATTAGAAAGATATATAATTATTGTCTCACCCTTCACATCATAAAATTATCATGATCATGTAGTCTATATAGAAATAGAACATATAAAAATTGTATTCATAAAATAAACTCATGGAAAGGAATGGGTTCCATAAACATGTCATAAATCATACATTAGTGAATAACATTCATGGTTACAAAATTAATATGGGATAACATATTTTTAATAAAATATCCTCATTCTTGAGTAGAGAAGAAACATCTCAATAGTAGTCAATGTGATGTTTTTCAAAATAAATTCATTTTGAAAAATCATTGAAATTTGTTTATAAATCATTTAGAAAAGGTATAAAAATTTATTTCCCTAGAAAGAAAATGGAAATAAATAAATTTTAAATACATTAGAGAAATATATGTTCTAAAAAATATTTGAAAGAGGAGAAACTCCAAAAAAAATTGAATAGTTGGGTTTGATAATCCCCTTACCATACATCTCACTAGGTTTCATATCATTTACACCTCTTTTATAATAGGATTATGTTTATTAAAACCTGAAATAACAAGTAAATTACATTTATTTGTGTCTCTATTGATCCATTATAATTCTTGGATTCTTTTTTATAATACTCTGTTAAATGAGAATTATTTTGATGATATGTTTTCATTAATTTATCCCATATTGTTTCGACTTAATTATTTTAGTTCAAGGTGATTTATAAATAAATAAGATTAATTAAAAATCTTAAAATTAACATAATTAATATATAAATATATAATATATATAATTCATACTAACCATTCATTAAGGTGGTGATAATCATAGAGTTGAAAATGTTCTCATAGGCAATTAATTAACCATTAATGGGACATCGTCAAAAGAGGTGGAAGAGAATTATAAAGAATAAATATGCCATAAATGTAATCATTACAGTATGATATAATAATTAATATAATTTTAACATACTAATTAAATAATTTTATAAGATTTGGGTTTCAAATCATTTGAGAAAATAAGGAAGAGAAGATGAAAAAGAGAAGAAAAGTTTATGAAACCTTACTCTCTTCTCAGTATTTCTAATTTTATACAAAACTAAAATCCTTAAATGATTGGATTTGTGAGACTCTAAAATTTTCCTAATGAATATAAGGGGATTAATTTAGGTAGTTTTGGAAGATATTTTTGATTTTTTAAGTGATATATAAGTGGTTTTACAAGGGTTGGGAGAGGCGGTATTTATACTTGAGGAGAGGGTGTTTTATGATAAAATATTGAATAAAATACAACTTACAAGGTAAACCTTGTAATAGTGATATTCCTAACATTTTAAGTCATACTTGAATAAAATAAAATGATTTTTGGGATTTTAATTCTTTTTAAAATGGTATTCATTAATTTATGAAAAGGGAAAGTTGAAAATCACAAATTATTATTTTAATCGAATACTTTATTGTTTTAGACTTTAAAAAACAATTTCATAGTTTTTAATTTAATTATATTATTTTTAAAAATGCTCATTTATCTTATTAAATGATTTTATAGTCAATAAATAAGTTATTGAATTTATTATGTCATTATTACCTCTTGGATTATATAATTAAAATGTATTAATTATGTAAAATTTGTATTTTTACAATTCACTTAAAAATTGAAATATTTTAAAAAAATACCAAAAATTCACCCTTGTAAAATTTAAAAATTATGATTTCAAAAATTAATTTAATTATAACAAAAAATATATAATACAGGTAATTTTAATTTTAAATATAAAATTGTGGCTTTAACAATATTCTTTCAAAAAATACCTGACACATAGTTTAATTTTTATATTTATTTTGACACACTCTACTATTAATATTCATATAATTTATTTAAGTTATATAATATATAAATGAAATAAAATTATTTTTTTAGTCAAATTACCATTCCAATGGTTAGATTACTATTCCTAATGGTTAAGTTATTATTCCAACCGTTAGGTTATTAATCTAATGGTCATGTTACTATTCCAATGGTCATATTACTTCTTATAAATACGACTTAATTACTTCATTCAACATTCAGCATAATTCCTATCATGGTTTCACATTTTTTATTTCTAAAAATTTTAATGGATTATAAATTTTTTGTATTTTTTATAGTTTTTTTTGTCACTATAATGATTCTAGGGGATCAAGATAATCCAAATTTTTATATTCTTATAATTTTACTTTTTATATTTATTTAACCATTATAATATTTTAAAGTACCTTGTCTATATTTATTCTATAAAAAATATTATAATTTAATTAAATAAATTATTATCTGTTTCATGTGTTTAATTAATATTATATACCTAATTCTGATAAGAATTATTTATTCATAAATAAAATTCTATATGTATAAAATTTTAAGATGATAAACATAATGTGTGATGTCTATCATATTTTGAAAGGAAAATATTTGTAAGACACGTATATAATGAAAAATAATATAAATTTCAATATTCTTATATAAATAAAGATTGGGGAGGTGTAGGATAAGTGGGAATATAATGAGGTGGGGATGAAGAAAATTTTATCAATTTTGATGCACCAATTTTATTATAGTGTTTATTTCTAATTTGAATAAAAATATATAAAAGTTATTATTAAAAATTTATTTTAATATCTTAACCTTTTATGGTGAGTAGTGTTTTGGATAAAATGAGTGACATTTGAGGTTAATAGTGAATCAAACCATAAACTTATATTCATATAAATAGTAATCTTAATAAATTTTTAGTATGTTGAAACCACAATAATGGGAATAGTATAAAACATAAATGGACAGATAAATTTGTTTAATAATTATATATTTGGAAAATATATAATCATTAAATAAATTCATTCATATAAATAATTTTTAAATAATTATAAAAAAGTAAAATTTTATTAATATATTTTATCTATTTTTCATTTTTCATCTTTATTATCAACCTTATGATGTTCTACTACTGTAGATCTAGTTTCTCCCACCCAATCCTGGAGAAATACACCTTCTTATCATTAATTCCAACAATCATTTTTTTCTAGTGGTAGAAACTAAATTGTTATTGGGTTCCCAATTATAGAAAAAACTCATAGGATTTCCACTTTAATAGTGGTAGGAGGTCAAAAACCATGATTCAAGGTCGATTCTCTATTATTTGTGATCTATTTTCAGTAATTAACAACTAAATTTCATGGGTGGTGGTAACTATAATAACCCTCATGTAATTATACATTTTTTATAAATAAAAATTCAATTTTAATTGTTTGGGTTGACCCTTTTGTTCAGTTTTGAAAGAAATTTCCTCGTTTGTGGGGTGAAAAATTTCTCAAACCATGTGATTGGTTAGGGGTTATTATGAGAATCCCATATAGATTTTTTAGCAATGGATTGAGGCATAATTTTGGTTGAAGTAATGTATTTGGTCATGGTTTTAGTGAGGGTGAAACTTAGAATAAGGACCTTTCTGTATGACTCAATAGAGAAAGTTTATATGGAATAAAAAGTTATTCCTCATATATTTCATCTATAATTATGTTTTTAATAATTACGGAAATTTTTAGGATCAAATTATCCAAATTAGGTTCATAAGGGATGAAAGGTTGAAATAAAAGGTTTGTAGTCTAAAATATATGGTTTAGATGCATGGTTATGTAACTATATATCTCATTATAGGGAGTGTTATGCATTTGGGTATGTTTATGCTCACTAAATGAGCATCAGAAAATCTAAAAAGGAAAAAATATTATAATATGCGCTACTGGAAAATGGGTCTATACCCACGGTTTTACAAAATCGTGGGTATAGAGTACCCCTATTCCCACAGTTTTTCAAAACCGTCGGTATAGGGTTTTTTTTTCAAACCATATACCCACGGTTTGACCAAACCGTGGGTATTGGGTATTTTCCGAAGACCTATACCGACGGTTCTTCAAAACCGTGGGTAGTGGGGTTTTTTTTAGGACATATACCCACGTTTCTCCAGAACCATGGGTATATATTTCCCGCATTATGGTGGGGAAAGAAAACTAGGCGGGACACAAAACAATTGGCGGGGAAGACATTTTTTCACGGTTAAAATTAATATATTTACAATAATATAGATATTTTATTTCAAAAATCTTTAGTTTTGTTGGTAAATCCTTCTGGGCGGGATCTGTATGTCACGGTTTCAAATCCCTCCGGCATCGATTTTTGAATTTAAATACTACACCAGATTATATTAATATATATACAAAGATATATGCATACATAATAGTTAAATGTCGCAGATGGGTTGGTGCGTTTGTGCGGCGCGGCTCTGAAGTGATTCATGAGATGCGGGTTCAATTCTCTCGGGCTGCGTTTTTTGAAATTTAAATACCGTGCTAGGTTATATGAATATATATACGCGGATATATGGTTATTTAGAAAATAAGGTTCACATCTTGGTTGGTTGGTTGCTGGGGCGCACCTGTTAGGTGTAGCGTGAGGCGTGGGTTCAATTCCCCCTAGTGCCAAAATTTTTGGATTTAAATTCCCCACGATTTTTCAAATCGTGGGGTCAGTTATGTGCCACACTGTAATATTTTTGGGCCACATCTGAATCCCCTATACCCACGGTTCTCCAAAAACCATGGGTATAGCTCAAGACCCCTATAATGATGCCTTTCCAGCCCACGATTCCCAAAACCGTGGGTATAGGCTATACCCCCAGTTTTGGGGGCTATACCCACGGTTTTGAAATGTGGGTATAGGTCATTTTTTCAGTAGTGATGGGTATTATTTTTCCCATAAGGAAAAGAAAGAGAAGGTGGATAAAATTTTTGGATCACATAATCCTCCAAAACAAAACGTGGTCGCGAGAACTTTATATAGTCATGTGAAGGATCCATGAGTCATGCATATCCTTTTGGAAGATCCTATGAATCCCCTTTGATATAATCTCCTTGTTATTATGAAGGAATCCAAAGACAATCAGCGATTGTGAAATGGATTTCAGATGAGTTCCTCAAGATTAGGTGACTTTTCAATCGGTGGACTCTTAAAAATTCACCCAAAAATCATTGGAAAATAAACATAAAAATATCCAAAAGATATGATCATTTATGGTCAGAAATATATTATGATGAACCCATATAGTTCACAAGACACCAAGGAATCCCCAATGACATGCTCACCTGGTCATGCAAGAGTCTGCCAACATGTCACCCCCATCACATGAACGGCCTTAGACATGTCCAGGTGGTCTTATGCTACCCCTTAACCTCTAAATAAAATAGAATGGTCGTCCATGATAATGTTCATACATCCCCATATGACCCCTTTTTGGTCACGTGATGCATCACTAATAAGGAGATGGATTGTATTTTACAACACTTGAACAAACTCGTGAGATCCCTAGCCCTTGTAAATAAGGAAATAAAAAGGGAAATGATAGGAGATTCTTGCAAAGAGAGGATACGCTAATCTTTTTACAATGGGGTAATATACCCTGGAAAATAATACTTGATCACATGAGTCCCCCCTTGATAAGAAATCTTGATCTCATGAAGACCCATTGGAAAACCACCTTTGTTTTGTGTAATACTTCATACAGGTCTCTTTAGATCACACGAAGAACTTTAAACAGGAATTTGGATCTCATAAAAGTCACTAGACATGTCAGAAAGACATTGTGAAAGCCCCTTGGAATTTCTACATGATTAAAAAATACCCCTTTAAATGAAAAAAATATAATAAATGATTCATTTATGGGATTATATTTCAATCATTGAAAGTCATTCGACTTATGTTGGGTTTTCACAAAATTTATGACACCTCATTCCTCCACTGAATCTAGCTCGAATCTGTGAGACACGCGCAGCACAAGTCAATGTATAATAGGTGCAGTGAGGCCTATAACCCCCCCCCCTCCCACCACCCCCATATAATAAAAACATACATCAACGATCTCTTTAATAAAATATCTCAGGAGATGATTTCTCGAAGCGACGTATCACAAGATCGCAAAATTATTCCACCTTTTAAAATATGGGGAATGGATACAAGGGTTATGAAACATGCACAAGAACTTTGTGTGGTCACTTAAGATCATGTGAAGGATTTATAGTGTGTCATTTTGATTATGAAAAGGACATCTTGTATATCAGCTATTTTACAGGAAACAAAAATCATGCTAAACACTAAACAAATCTAATTCACCTACACGATAAAAGATGGAACAAAGAGTAGAAGAAGGAAACTTATGCGAATACAGGTATGATGATCCTCATTCTCTATACATGACTCATCTAGATTATGTGACAACACTAGGTCTTATCACCTAGGATGTGAAATGTCCTCTTGACATAAAATTTGGATCATGTGATGTATTCTGAACACTCCAAGAAAGTCACACGACACCCTCCGGGCATGCCACCCAAGTCTTGTGAAGCCCTCCAGGCTCTCCATCCATATCTTTTGAAGTCCTTTACTCATGTCACTAAAATATAACAGTGATTAATGTGTATATAATCCAAGTATCATGAAGCCCTCTGGGCTTAGCAACCATATCTTATTCCACCATTAAATCATGTTATCCAGATCTTGCGATGACACCATACATGTAATCTTAAGTCATGAGACACCCTATAAACATGAAAAACTGTATCAAGAAATGTCTTCCATACAAGTCATATAGGTTTCACGATGATACCTAGAAAATTCATCCATGACATTTGGCACTCCCCAGACATGTCTGCTTGGATCATGTGATTATCTTCAGACACCCTCATCCAAGTCTGGTGACATTCTATGGAAAATTAAATTGGGTCATGAGATTTTCTTTGGACATGTATAATATACAACCAGGATTTTCAAAACATCCTCATACATGTCAGGTAAACAACCAAACATATCAAGAAGAAAACTAGGCCATGTGAAGAAGATGTCTTGGGATATGATGGCCTTGTCCAGTGGGAATATTAGGGCTTCCTTAGTGTGTAAGATTTGACTTAGAAAACTATAATAAATATGATTCTTGTAATAACTAGGATGCATAGTATTACATTCTAGGGTCTGAGTTCTATATCTAAAATCCAATGGGGTTATCCCATTGCAGAAGTCCCGTAACCATGAGTTGTGAGACTGATTACTTATTATCCCTTACTTATCCCACCAATAATATCTCACATGGTCTTAGGGAGTTTAAATGATCTTATCATTTTAATCACAAGATTCTACCAATATAGGGAAACCTCAGTTTTCTAGCCTCAATAAGCTGCATAATAAGATATCCCCCCTCTCCATATTAGTTATGCCTCAATGTGTAAGCCCTAATCAAACTAAACTATGATGAATCTGATTCTATCTATAACAAAGATATGTAGGATATCTTTATAAGGCTAGATATCCAATAGGAATCCACCTTAGTATAATTCTTACCATCTCTCTGACACTCCAACCATTGTGACCTAATATCTCTCATGGGTTAATCATCCTTCCTCCCCCACTAGTGGTTTTATAAATCAATTAATCTATGATTACTCTGATTCATGATATAAACAAGATACATAGGACACCTTCTTATATCCCAAGATTCATATTAAACATAAAAAATGGTATTCCCGTCATGTAAGTCCCAAAATCATAAGTAGTGAGACCGATTACTTATTATCCATTGTTTATCACATGGGATAATGGAGTTGAAATAATCATATCATTCACATAATGAGACTCTATAAATATAGGGAAGCCTCAGAGTGTAAGACCCAATCAACGGAATAATATGATATGCACTATATATAAGATAATCCTATGAGTGTAATCCCTAATCAACTGAACTATGAGAACTCTGATTAATGTCGTAACTAGGATACGTAGGACACCTTATTAAAGGCCCCAGAAAAAATAGGCATCCACCTCAGTGTAATCCCTACCATGTCTCCAACATTCCAACCATCTAGACCCCTTCTCTCTCATGGGTTGATCATCCTTCCTCATCCATCAGTGGATTGATAAGTCACACAAACTATAATAACTTTTATTCCTAAATTAACCAAGATATGTAGGACACATTTCTAAGGCCTGATTCCTATATTAAACATCCAAAGGGGTTTTCCTAGCACATAATCCACACATCCATATAAAATTAGGATAATCACTTTCTCTCCCATATTTCTCACACTGAGCATAGATAGTGTGGGAATAGGGAGTATTAATAATCACATCATTTGCATCATTAATCTCCTCTATCCATAGAAACCACAGAGTTTTTTCCCCTATTAGTGGCATGATACAACTACCCCCACCCCCCACCCCCCCATACAAGGGTATATACCTTGGTACAAGTTCCAAGGGCATGATTGAACTACAATAAATTTTATTCCTACCATAACCAAGATATATAGGAATCCTCCTTGAGGTTTGAGCCCAAATATTTAGTTCCCCAGTACCCCCCATATATGTCCTTTCCATATGATGTTAAACTATACAGGGTTAAAAAACTATGTGGGTTTTTGATTCCTATCATAAAATAGGATATGCAGGACACCTCATAATGGATCAATCTCATCCCCAAAATATTAACTACCCCTAAGTATGACAAAAATCTCATGGGTGCCTGGTTATATGTCTTCAACATATAAGAAGCTACCCACCAATGGGAAATGGGTGAAGAACCTCATATAGATATAGATGTATTCACTAATAATATCCCCCATTTTCATATAATAGGAATTAAACTTTAATCATTTTGTTAGGGTAACTGGTCCCATATTGAGATTAGGAAGAGATTCCTAAACATATCTTAAATATATAAGAGTCCCAGAATAAGAAAAAAATCCCCCAAAAAGGTTGTGATGAGCCTAACCTCCCATTCTCTCTACCAATTTGAGCTCCTAAGGGTTTTTGGGTTTGAAACCCCGAAGGACCACCTGCCTTTGGAAAGTAGGTTCATACCCAGATAGGTATGTGGGAGCCGTTGGGAGTTTCTAGTAGGGATAAATAAGTGGTAATACCAACTTGAATGACTTTACAAATACATTAAACCCAACCTAAAATCTACCCATCAGTTCAGGCCAGCCACATCTTTCCGATGAAACAAAATTAGTGAACCAGATGAGAAATAATTTAACTACAGAATATCCTCAACAAGATGAAATTGATAAACTGACTAGTTTTCATTAGACCATTTAGTTTCCATAATATAGGTTGTTTCTTATCCTAAAACCCATGTAAAAAAATTATGAACTCAACATGAATCTACCAAAAAAATAGAATGATCGGATTACCATGCATCTCAATATTTTATTGCATATTTTTAAAAAAAACTAGAAACATGGAATAGATCTTATAGTTGATCCACTGTAGAGAGTTTTTTAAAGAAATAAGTCTATCCCTAAATTGATAATTCTACATGATTAGAATGTCATGGTCAGGAATAAAAAGTACAATGTTGTTATCCATGCATAACTGATTGAGGAAACATCATGCCAATAATGATGCACTGATTGGTGACCTTGTTCCTTGTTGTATTAATGACTGTAGATACTTATCTTACCAACAACACCCCAACCTAAGATAATTTTTCATTCAGTAACCATTCTGGTAAATAAATTACAACTGAAACCCCTAGAGGGCTCAAAATGACCTCACTTTCCCGAAATCTTCAATGTAGGGTGGTGAATGCAATGGTCTAGGAATTCCATCGACATAGTAACATCCCTACCAATTAGGATTCTCACAAGAGTCTTCAAGTATTTAAATTTATGAGTTCAAATCATCTTTAGGAAAGATGTGGTAAATCTATTCACCCTCATTTTCACATCCAACCACTTCAGAAGATTATCCACTATGTGTAACAGTCACAACCTTTAGTATCTGATGAAGATGGATTAAGGAGCCAACTACCGCTCCCTTATAGTTCAGGGGCCACCGAGGAGGGATCCTACCAACTTCCATCACTAGTGCCATCTCATTGATGCCCTTTATTTGTTGGTTTAGGGTACCACCCAACACATTTCCCCCTCTGATACCCATGAACAGAAAATAAGGAATACATGTCGAGTGTGGAAGGATCTAGATAATCATGAGTGGGATTATATCCTCACTCCCTCTAATGATGTCTACTGGCATATTTTGGTGATAACCAGCAATAAATCTCATGTCCCTTCTCACTTAGAACAATTTTTCAGGCATATTCCTACAACAGGAATGGGGGGATCATATCCTTACCCTCATGCATGAATAACATCTTCATATTCCAGTGGAACAAGAAGGAACAAATTGGGCCCATATCCCCACTTCCATTAAAGATATATGAAGGTATATAGTGGAGACACAAAATATATAGGCTACATTCCTATGAAAACTTTAATAAAATTCCATTACATCTTAGAAATATAAAAAGAACTCCAAGGGAATATTATGGAACTTGTATATATACAAGGATAAGAACATATTCTTTTCCCTAAAGCCAGGGTTTTTCAACACTCGGATCATTATGAACAATTGGTTTCTCTGAAGAAAGTGCATATATTTTCTCCTATCTAAGAGTATTATCAGGATATTATATTAGTGGAAAAATTGTTGGATTAGGCTCATATTATTGTTCCAACTGAGGATCAACAAGTGAGAACAGTACATGCCTCAGGGTAGGCTCATGTCCCTATCATAAAATCTCAGTAGCATATTCCAAAGTCTTAGGATCAGGCTCATATCCCTATTCTATTCGGGTATCACTAAGTGAGAGTAGAACATGCCTTAGGTCAGGAACATATTCTGGTCAAAGAAGTCCATTGGTATACTCCGAAGGCTCTGGATTGAGCTTCTATCCCTGTTTTGGATGGACCTTACCAAGTGAGAATGAAACATCCCTTAGGGTGGGCTCAAATTCCTTTTAGTGAGTCTTCTGGTAATATTCTAGTAGATCATAAAAGCCAGGATCATATTCCTACTTTCTCCGATGAATGACTCCATCAACATCCTTTTGATGCTATATAAGAGGAGGCTCATATACCTTCTCCCATTTTGGAGGTTCATTATCATTTTCTAATGAAGAATGTATATTTATACCGGGATCATATTCATGTTCCAACTAGGTATCACCAAGTGATGGCATCTCATTCCTTATAAAAGGATCACGTTCTTATCACAAAATACCAACAACATACTCCAAGGGCTCTGAATTGGGATCAAATCCCCATTCTGACTGAGTCTCTCCAAGTGAGAATAGAACATACCTCGGGATAGGATCATATTCCAATAAATAATTAATAATCTCATTTTCATATTCTAGTAGCCTTTTATCAGTTGGATCATACCCCCACAGCACTAGACGATTATGAATAAGGTCTTGAAATCATAATACAACAAGATCATATCCTTGCACAATTTTGGAAGGTGGGTCAGCATATTATACCATGATGAATAATTCGTATCATATCCTTAATCTAATCAATGTCTATGTCCTTTATGTTGTGAGAGACACATTTTCAACACCCTAAGGGTAAATTAACTCTTTATTCAAAGAAGAATACCTTCATTACCATGATATTCCTACTCATGGTAGTGTATAGATGGATCATAAGGACTCTACTCCGGAAATCCTCTATATTCAACCTCACCACAGTTATATCTCCTATATACAAGGAAATCCTCCCCTTTATGATACACCACTATATTGATATATTTTCAAAAATAAGATGCCTTCATATATAGAGGTGCTCAAAACAATGGTGTCAACTATATATAGTTCCCCATCAACTTCTTGTAATAATCCACTTTAGTCAGTAGGAGACCCCAAGAATCACATTAAATGGTCTGACTGGATGAAGGCATGTATCTTTGATGAAGAGGAATATGACATTGACATATAGAGAGAGTTATTGAGAAACAAACTCCCCATAATATTATGTCCCCTTACCACTTCAGAATATGAGATCCCAGATGAGCTCGAGAAGAAGTGCATACCTTATCTAAGACAAAATATGTGGTCAATTCATCAGTGATTGAAGACTAGATACATCCAAAATCCCGGATACATGGGTCAGCTTCATACCATAAAGATACTCTATTATCATCTAGAATTGGTTGCTATATCCATGACCCAGGATCCAAAACTAGAAAATCACAGTGCAAGTTTCCAACACTCTTTCCCCCATTGTATCATATCTCTTTGAAAATAGATATCCAAAGCCACATCATGTATCCATATTTGAGTATGGGGAATTTATAGATAATTACAATTCACAGCATGCATTGAACAACATAACCCTTCAAATATGGATTATTTTAATGTCATAGCCTCTGGATAAATTGAGGGACTAGGTAATGCATGATCTAGTTAGTCACTAAAATTGAATCCTTCTGCTTCAAAAGTTCCAAGACATCATGAACGAAGGATTAGGATATCCCAATGATCTTTGAACTGGTACCCTCAAACCAACGGGAATGCATTTTATACACACACAAAAAGGTTTCAATCAACTTGATGACATCCCATAGAAACTAACTCCCATCATGGGCTACCATTGAACCCAGATCCTACATGAGAACAACTGTGAAACATAAAACAGGCCGTAGTAGTAGCTTCCATCACAACCATCTAGGAACGAACCACTAATAGAAAAATTACCGATACCAATGGTTTGGAACAATTGGTATAGGTCCCCAAACCATTGGTATAGCCTATACTAATGGTTTGTGAAATCGTTGGGTGATTTGGAATGGAGATAGACCTATCCCAACAGTTTCGGGAAAACCGTTGGAATAGGTCTTTCCCAACGGTTTTCCCCAAACCGTTGGGATAGGTCTATCCCCATGCCAAATCGCCCAACGGTTGCCCAAACCATTGGTATAGGTATATTAAAAAAAGTTACAATAGAGGTTTAAACCCACAACCTCTCGATTATATATCAAAGACTTTACCACTATCTGAAAATTACCTTTGTTAATATATTTGGATAAATATATTTATTTATTTATTTATTTATATGTAATTTATATATTGATTTATTTGATGATATTAGACAAAGTAATTCATAAAAAATAAGGTTACATATCCCAACAGTTCTCAAAATTGATGGGATAGGCCTTTACCAATGGTTTTGAGAACTGTTGGGATTGGTACCCAACCTTTCCTAACAGTTTGGCCAAACCTTTGGGAAAGGGTATGGATTTCCAAACATGGAGAATTTTGGGGGATTATCTCCAAATTTCTTTGTTGTATTCTTCCCCATTTCTTTCCACCATTATTTTTTCTTATTCATGTCATTGTGTAGCATATAAGTGTCGGAAAAATCCATATCAACTTTTTCAGTACAACAAGCCACTTTCTCAGGACTTTTAAATTCTCATGTGTCCAAAGATATACATATACTTAGACTCAATATTGATTAAAATATATTAATTTTACTATCAATTTCATAAATAAAATTTAGAACATTCCTTGATAATCCTACAAAGTTTTCTTCATATTCAGCTATGGAATCTTCATGTTTTTCCCTCAATTCTAGAAACTATTTTTTCATTCAGAGTCGAACAAACTTAGGGAAATATTTCTCAAGGAAAAAATCATTAAATGTCTCCCATTCCATAGAATAAATATAATCTTTATCACTATTATTGTTAAACAAATACCACCATAGTTCAAAAACACATTCAAAACAATAAATGGAAAGAGTTCTTGTTTTATGTTTTGAACATACCATGACATCAAATATCTTCTCTAAGGCATTGATCCATAATTTGTCTAACACTAGGTCAGATGAACTATTAAATTATGGTGGATGTTATCTCATGAAATGTTTCACTATAAACATTTTCCTTCATTGTATATTAGATTCCCCTCTAGCATGGATACCACCACCATTTATAACATGTTTCAATTGATCCATCACTATAACAAATTATTCTATTCCAATTCCTTCCATCTTGGGATACTAATTTGGAAGGTTATTTTTCTCTTAGTATCTTCCCATTACATATTCCTTGTGTATGAATAAACATACTTTACATAGATCAACAAGGTAATCTTAAAATTTTAAATCATTTCAACTTAAACATAAAGTAAAATATTCTAAGGCCATGACAATAACAATACATTGGACTCTAATGTTTTCTAAACAATCCTTTGATACCAACTGTAAGGCCCCAACCTTAAACATTACATAATCTTTAGTTTTATTCATGAAAATTAATTTATTTTATGTTGAAGATATTTTTAGTTTAGAGTTTTAGATAATTAGGACAAACACACTTAAAATTAAAACCATACATTACAAGTGAAAAAAATATACTCATTATCCATTTTTTTACAATATAAAACTCCATTAAAATAAAACATGATTTCTCTTTATGAAAAATCATCACAATTTTCCTCTTGATCTCATCTTTGTCTGTATTCCCCCTTAAACCTTGTAAAAGACATTTTTAAACATGGGGTGAGCACAAAATATTAGTAAGGGATATAAAAAGAAAGGAAACTATTAATTGATTAAAAACAATATAACTCATATATGTTTACCTATATCCTCAAAGTTCATTAAGAATAATAAATAAAACATTTTAACTTGGAAAAAATAGACATTATTCTCAAATAAAATCACTAAAACCCATAGTTTGATATTAAAACTCATCTAGGTGGATTTGAGAATCATATACATAAAAACATTTCAAACCCCCTTTAAATTGGAATAACCATATTGAAAAATTAAAATTAAGATATTATATTATTACCCAAAACTACATAGTCCACCCTAAGTTATGCTATAATGGGATTTCCTAGTGCTATCTAGGCTACCCCATACTAATCTATAACAGGATTTCTGAGTTCTATCATGGCCACCCCATTTATAAGTTGTATCAAGCTCAACCATTTCCTATAATTCTAAAGTATCATATCATTAATAAAAAAATCATTATAATACCTTTTGAAAAATCTTTTTATCCCATATGAAAACCCATTTTTTATAAAAATACTATTTTCTTTTGAAACCCCATTTTCAATACCAAAACACCCTTTTAATTGAAACCCCATTTTCAATACCAAAATACCCAAATAGATAATGGTGGTATTTCATTTAAGGAATAAATATATCTTGAAAATTAATATGAAAGTAAAATAATGGCCATAGTGGTGGAAAATTCATTGTCGTTTTATACATTAAGAAAAGAAAATTCTTTTTATAGTTTGTCAAAATGGTCCGTATAAAAACACATAAAAATATTCCTTTTTGAAAACATTTAAATGAAATTAAAAATAGATATAAAATGTTCTTTATTATACTTTATATCCATATAAAAAATATGTAAAATAATATCAATAATATTTACATGGAGAGAAATATTTGATAATTAAATCTATAAGCATTTGAGGTGTCATACACCACTTTAAACATTTAAATCATAATCTCTATGAAATAATACATTTACCAAAACATTAACTAACATGAGTATGGATAAAATATGGATATTAAATGTCATAGTTTCTATATATACACCTTATAAAATAATAAATATGAATATCATCAAGAAATCCATCAATTAAATGGGATTTAGATGAAATATCTTACCTTGAGTTCAACTTTTCAAGTATAATATTTATATTCCTCTTCTTTGGATATCTCATTTTGATTAGAAAAAAAGGACTTATTTAGTTATATTTATACCTAAATTAAGACTTATAGGATGAATTTAAGTATTTTGGGATGAGTTTTGGATATATTTTGGTTGATCCAAATGGATTTAGAGTTTTGAAGAAAAAACAAGGAGAGGTTACCTTTTATAAGAGGGGGGACTTTTAGAATTTCTCAAAAGATTAATTTATAATAAATTCAATATCTATCAAAATAACTAAAAAATTAAATGTAATTAAATCTAGGATGAGATATGGTTTTTTCCCATTAACCAATATATTTTATACAAGTTTTGGTATTATTTCAAAGCTTATCATTTAGATTAACCCTTAGTTAAGCCATTTTATTTTTAATTATGATAACAATGTTTTTAATATTAATAGAATGTAATTTTTAAATATAAAGTGAAAATTGGAACATTAATGTAAAATTGGAAATATTTTAGAATATATCACATCTCATTGTCTTTATTTAATATTTTTATGATTTTTAAATAATTTAATAAAATATTATTTTCATTAAATATCAAAATTGTCAATTTTGACACTATTCATAACATTGACTTTAAGAAAATTATTCCTACTAGATTAATACAAAAAAATAAAATTAATACACCCATGACATTTTATATTCACCTATAAAATTATTTTATCTCATTAATTAAATCAAATTATATTTATTTTAATATTTTTAACATCATTTATTTTATTCTTCCATTAATTAAACAATTACTTCATCATCATTGGGTCACTATTTAAGGTAGTTATTTTATCACAAAAAATTATAAAAAAATTACCATGATGTAGAAAAACATTTTATATTTCATAATAATATATTTATTATATGATATCTTCTAGTTATCCCAATATTAAAAATGTTATAGTTATGAAAATATTTGTATGACACCCTTTACTTTTCTTTAAAATAAAATACTGTAAGTGGAACACTCTCAACCAAATGGATTAAAAAGTTTATAATTTTGTCCCAATGATGATTTTGGTCGAAAAATACTCATAAAATGAAATTTTTAAATGTTTTTGGATAATTTTATAATATTTATAATATTATTTTTACCCTTAATTACTCAATTTACTTTTAATCATGATAATAAACATTAACATAGTTACTATTCGTATTTTGCCCCAAAAAATTGGCCTATTAAATAAATTTTAAAATTATGATTCCAAATAAGGAATTAATTTTTCATAATTCAAAACACATAAGTTTTATAAAATAATGAAAAATTAATCCAGTGGTCGGGATGAAATGACAAGTTTTTAAGTAAAAATGTTCAAATGATAGAAATGTTTTTATATTCAATTAAATGTAAAATTGACTCCAATGACCTAAATTGGATTAAATGATAAAAAAATTATCTAATTATACTCTAAAACCATTCAAATATATAATTTAACACTATAAATAAATTTGATGAAAAAGTAGTTTTCAATTACAAATGCAATATTTTTTCAATGTTCATTAAAAATGAATATTATTAGAAAAATACCAAAAATTAAACCAAAGTAAATTTTGATATTCCAAATTCAAATAAGAAGTTTATTTTTTTCATATAAAACTTATAAAAGTGACAAAAATGATTTAAATTAGGCATGGCATCGAAAGGTGGCAAAGTTGCCTTTTTTGAAAAATACTTCTTTTATGTATAAAATTGGATTTGTTCATATATCATCTATATAAAACCCATAAGATGAATGTTAAACATTAAAATGAATGTATAATATAAAAATATTTTTTTATAAACAAACTTATTTTCATTTAATTAGTTTTTTAGAAAAACATTTCCTTTTATTTAAAAAGGGGTTTTATTTTTATTTATAACTAATTGGTCAGTAAAGAATTAATCATATATACTTGTGTAAACTATATTTTCACAATTTAGCTAATATTTTTCTTTTCAACCATTATAATAACTAAACGATAACTACCATATTAAATATTAATATTCATTTGTTCGATTAAGATTGATGTGGTGTATCTTGTACGCTTTTGAACATAGTGTTTACTTTTTTTAAATTGGGGATGTTATAGCCTGGAAGAACAAGCTTTTCCCAAGACACTAATTGCTGATAGTTCCAAAGCCTCATTCAGAAATTTACCTTCCCCAAAAGTGAGCCCTTGTCTATGCGGGCATCGATCTTAAGGTGGGGGTAATTTTTTGATGCACTCCAAATGAGCAATATAAAATCCAAAAATGTTGAAATACCTGAATATGGATATAATTTCCCCTACAAATAAAAGGAATGGAAGGTGGCTAGAATTTTTTAATTGTGTAAGCCTCCAAAAGATATGAAAATGTGAGACCTTCAGAAGGTCACGTGAAGGATCCATGCATAGCACATAGCCTACTGGAAGATCCCATGAATCCCCTTTTATATAATTTCCTTGTTATTGTGAAAGAATTAAAAAAATAATTGATTATGTGATGGATTTCAGATGATTTTCTATGGATCATGTGACTTGTCAATCAGCAGATGCTTGAAAATCCACCAAAAAATCATTATAAAATAAGGAGAAAATATCCAAAATATGGGAGACTTTCGTGGTCATAAATATCTTATGACATGCCCATGTGGTTCGCAAGATAGTGCAGAAGCCTCGGTGACATGTCCACATGATCATGAAAGATCCTGCTAGCATGTCAACCCCATCATGTGAAGGGCCTTCTACATGTCCAAATGGTCTTGCACTCCCCCTTTGGATCCACGGAAAAATAAAAGTTTTGGACATGATAATTCTCAATAATCACCAAAATACACCTTGTTGGTCACATGAAACATCACTGGTAGGGGGAGTGGTTATCTTTGACAACACTCATACAAACTAATGAGATCCCTATCCCTAGTAAAATAAATAAGGAAATAAAAAAGTGAAATGAAGGGATATTCTTGGGAGGTTTGGATACAATGATCTTATGTGAATGGTTCATATTGCCTCAGGAAATCATCCTTGATCACATGAATCCCCAATTGATAAGTCAGATCAATCTCATGAAGACCCCCTCACAAGACACAGTAATCATGTGGAAGACCCTAGACATGTCACCTAAGATCACCTGATGGCCTTTCAACAAGCATCCTGACCTTTTGAAAGTCCCAATACATGTCATTAAAAAAATTTGGAAGCCCCTTATCATGTCCACATGATTAAAAAAGAGCTTTTTGAATGTCCATAATCCAATAAATGAGGCATTTACGAGATGGTCTTGTGATAACTGAAAGTCATTCTACACTTATGGCAGGATTTCACAAAATGTGTGACACCTTAGTATTCCATCAAATTCATCCTTAACTTAGGTGATAAGTTGTATATAATGTGGCATATAACTGGGGATGATATGCCTATAACCCCACCCCGCACCTCCCACCCCAACTCAAAAAAAATCATCCATCGATGATCCCTCATGTATGAGATATCACAAGTGAATTTCTTAGAGCGAAGGATCGTGCAATTATGAAATTCATCCAACATGTAAAATTGGGGGAATGGATCTAAGGGTTATGAAATATGCATAGGAACTACACATGATCACTTAATATCACATTAATGACTTCTGGTGTATTATCTAAACTATGAAAAGTACATCACGAATATTATTTGGGTCACACAAAAGATAAAACAAGATAAACACTGAACAAATATAAGGCACATACACAATAAAAGATTAAAAAACTAAAGGATGGGAACTTATAAAAAGATAGGTATGATGATCCTCATGCGCTTCACATGACTCATCTAGATCATGTGACAGCACCCATACTTGTCACCAAGCACATGTGAAATCATCTTAACATGCCATTTAGATTATTTGATGTCCTCTAGACACTCTAATAAAGTCACACAACACCCTCTGGTCATGCCAACCAAGTCTCACAAATCCCTCTAGTCTCCCCATCCAGATCTTGTGATATCCTATAGAAATTTCACCCAAAAATAATGGAGACACCATTGTTTATTAGCTATGTATTGTGAATCCCTTTAGGATTTACAACCAATTCATACGACACCCTTCAAGCATGTCATACAGATATTACGATGACATGTATAAATGTTAGCTTAAGTCAAGAGACACCCTCTAGACATGACAACTTGGATTAGTTGGTGTTCTCCAAACAATTCATATAGTTATCACGATGATACCTAGAAA
Organism: Viscum album; assembly: GCA_963277665.1. NCBI lineage: Eukaryota > Viridiplantae > Streptophyta > Magnoliopsida > Santalales > Viscaceae > Viscum > Viscum album. The sequence goes on along the minus strand of OY728121.1, from coordinate 2,009,085,502 downwards.
ATCTATACAGGGCATGTGTCACTCCCTATACATGTCATCTCTAATCATGTGCCGATATTCGGAAACCCTCGAACAAGTCATAGTACATCCTCTGAACAAGTATAATGGATCATGTGATAGTCTTTGGACATGTCTACTATGAAAATAGGACATGTACAGGCATCTTTGTACATGTTAGGAAGACAACCAGACATGTCAGGAGGACAACTAGTTCATTTCAAGAATATGTCTCATGACATGTTGGCCTTGTCTAGTAGGCATATTAGGGTATCCTCAGTGTGTAAGCCCTTACTTAAATAACTATGATAACTCTAATTCATGAAATAACCAAGATATATATGACACCTTTTTAAGGTATATGATCCATATCCATTATCCAAAAGGGCTCTCCTAATGCAGAAGTCCCATGTCCATGAGTAGTGAGACTGATTAATTTATATACCTTATTTCCCACACTAATAATATCTCATGTAGGCTTAGGGAGTTTAAATTATCATATCATTTGCATCACAATATTCTACCAAGATATGGAAACCTTAGTGTGTGAGCCTCAATCATCAGCAAAATATGATACCCCCCCCATATTAGGTAAAACTTAGTGTGTGAGCGCCGATCAAACTATACTATGATGATTTTACTCATTCTATAACCAGGATACATTGGATGTCTTTCTAAGTACCGAGATAAAATGTGAATCCTCTTTATTATAAGTCATGTCATGTCACTAACACTTCAACCATCGAGACCCAATAACTACCATGGGATGATCATCATTACTCATCCATTAGAGGATTGAAAAATCAACTGAACTATGATGAATTTGATTATTCTATAACTATGATACATAGGATTCCTTCTCAAGGCACAAGAACTATATTAAACATTAAAATGGGTGTTCCTAGAACATAAGTCTCACGTTCATAAGAAGTGAGACTGATTACTTTCTATCCCTTGTTTCTCACACCAATAATAGCTCATGTGGGCTTAGGGAGTTACAATAATCATATCATTTCATCATAAGTATCTATCAAGACATGGAATCCAAAGTGTGTTATCCCTGATCAGTGGTATAATTTTATTGGTCTTGTATATAAGGGAATTCTCAGTGTATAAGCCTCGATCAAATAAACTACGAGAACTCTAATTTCTATCCTAACTAAGATATGTAGGATTCCTTCCTATAGGTCTAACATCAAATGGAAATCCACCTCAATGTAGGACATATCATATCTATAAAATTACAAAAAACGGTACCCAATATCTCATTAGGGATGATCATCCTTCCTCATCCATTAGTGGATTGAAAAGTCACTCAAACTATGATTACTTTGATTCCTTCCACAATCAGGATACATAGGATTCCTTCCTAAGGCTCGAGCTCTATATTAAACATCCAAAGGGGTGTTCCCATCATAGAATACCTAAATACATATTCAATGAGGCTGATCACTTTCTGTCCCTTGTTTCTCACACTGACTATAGATCACATGGGCTTAGGGAGTTGCAATGATCACATCATTTTCATCATGAATCCCCACCAGCTAGGGTAACCACAGTGTGTAATCCTCTATCAGTGGAATGATATAACTACCCCACCCCCCCCCCCCTATATAAGGGTATATACCTTGGGACAAGTCCCAAGGGCATGATTGAACTATGATAACTTGTATTCCTAACATAATCAGGATATATAGGATGCCTCCTTGAGTTTTGAGCTCAAATATACGATGCCTCAGTACCCCCATGAATGTCTATTCCATGTGATTTTAAACATTATGGTTTTAATGAACTATGTGGGTTTTGATTTATTTTATAAAATAGGATGTGTAGGTTTCCCCCAAATGGCTCAATCCCATCCTCAAAATATTAAGCACCTCCCTGGATGAAAACAAGCTCTAGAGTTCCTAGTTATACAGCTTCAATATATAACTAGCTCCCCACAAATGGGAAATGGATAAAGAAACTATGATACATATAGATGAATTCACTAATAAGACCCTCCCCTTTTTACATGTAGTTAGACTTAACCTATGATCATTTTGATAGGGTAACTTATACCGTATCGGGATTAAGAAGAAATTCTTGAATATATATTAAATATATAAGAGAGTACCGAAGTAGGAAACAATCCCCCCAAAAAGGGTGTGATGATCCCAACCTCCCATCCTATCAACCAATGTGAGCTCCTAAGAATCATTGGGTTTGAAACACCAAAGGTCAACCTTCCTTTGGAAGGAAGGTACGTACCCAGCTATGGATTTGGGAGCCATTGTGAGTTTTAATTAGGGATAAATAATTGGTAAGACTAACTTGAATCATTGTACAAAGACATTTAACCCCCACTATAATCAATCTATCACATCAGGGTAGCCAAATATTTCCGACAAAACAAAAGTGGTGAACCAAAGAAGAAATCATTTAACTACAACATCTCCTTAGAAAGATGAAAATGATAGACTTCTGATTTCTCATCATAGCATTCCCATCACATGGGTGGTCCCTTATCCTCAAACCCACGTTAAATAGGGTGCATAATTTTTTAATCATTCACTTTATTTGAAATATTGTTACATGAAAGAATCAATTATTATTTAAAAATGTAACCAAATAATGAGGCCTTTTAAAAAATAATATTATTTATTTTTAAAAGTGGGATTTGGGGTTAATTGATTTTATTATTCACATAATGTTAGTGGGGTTGGAAAAAAGGGTTACTCAACTCATTTCTTCCAATTTCCTTCATTTCTTAATGTATTTTTAATCCATCGGTAATGAAGTTCATATTTTATTAAGGTTAGGTCTAGGTATGTACCTTTTATTGATTTTACTCTCTGATTGGTGGAAAATCCTACAAACCACTATTTTTGACATTTTTATAAGATTTAGTGAGATCTGCAATTTTTATTCAAATATATAGGGGATATTTGATAAGTTTACTCTTATTGGAGAAGGTTTGTGGGTTCTAAACATATTCCAGGGTTTATTATATGATTCATGTATATTGTAGTATGTGGGAATGGGTAATTGGATGTAAGGGACCTGAATAAGAACTAAAAGGGTTATGAATTGAGGGATATAATTGGTGAAGACAATTTTGACCATTGAAGTTAATTTATATATGATTTTTTTATTTTAGTGTCACTTAATGAATATATTGTTTTGTAAAGTATTGTATTGACCATTCAGTGATCTATTCACCTTTAAAAATTGGGTATAAAAGGACGAGTTCTAGACTAAGTGCACATAATCATCCTAGAGATGATTAATAATCATGGTGAGTTATTCTTAAAAGGTTGAGGTCTGAGTAGTTTATGTTGGGATAAATGACATAAGTGATTCAATGGGTTCAACAAAGGAATGATGTATTGGGTTGTATAACTCAATATTATTATTATTTATTATCCTAAAAAGTGATATTTTGATGCTTAATTATGGTACTTATTTAAAGGGTTTGGTTATATAATTTCTTAACCAATGATGTGAAGGATACTTCTTAAGTACTTTAATGAACCAACTCCATCATCCTCATATCCAGGTAACTGATTCATCTCATGACATACTCAATGTGAACTCCTGATCACCTTGGGTAGGAAAATAGTTCCAAGAGAATCAAATAAAGAACTTTCTGAATCATTTTTTCAAATAAAGAAGAATAAATGTGAAATATCTACCTAAAATTATAACATGGACACTTCTTTCTTCATAGATCAATGAACAACATCAAATAATAAATTCAAAAATAATAACAAACCAAATAAAATATTATAAAAATATACATCCATAACAAACTCAAAAAAATATAAAAACATTGTAAATGAACAAAACCTTGAACATAGAAGGCTGATATGGTCAACTCATTAATAGCCTAAAAAATGAAGACCAAAACACCAGACCCAATCTCTACGTAACCTCATGGTCACAGTCCATCATCCAAAAAAACTCACTTCATAAAAGATCCCAAAACTGAACCTGAACCTAGAATACAATTTGGGTATACCGACTTAGAGTGTAATAAGTAGGGTGTAAACATAAAGAATATGAGTAGATAATCACCCTAGGGTATATACATATCCTGTTCCAAAACCAACCCTAAATTCTAGTTTTAAAATAATACTATAAAATAAGTGTTTATCATTGAAATAAAAAAAAATTTATTCTTTTTAAAAACCAATATTTAAAACTCAAAACCTTTTTTAAGGAAACATTTAAATATTTATTTAATTTTAATCTCACCTTTGAAAATAATATTTTAAAATAACCCTTTAAAACCAAAAAATAGAAACTCAAATGAACCAAATGTTAAACATCAAATAGATAAATGAACTTAACTAATAAGGAAATACCACACTATAGAATAATAATGAAATGGCCAGGAATTCCATGAGAGCTAAAAGACAGTACTACATGTATTATGTAAGAACTAATAAAATATTAGTAATCATGGATAATTCATAAAAACCCATGAATTGATCCTATATGTAATCAGGTTGGAATAATTTTCCGTCCTATCGATGTATTCCTAAGTCTATAACCAACCAGTTTCTCTAACCTAGTTGCACCAGTGGAATTCCCTCATGGACTAGGGTACCATGGTGGATATGTTTCATCTCATTTAGAGTCTAAATAAACTATCTCTACATCCTTCACATAGATATCTAGAATCCCCATGATGATAGTAATGGGAGTTGAGGTAGCCTTGCATATGACTTATCAATCAAGAATTAACATCAACCAAAATCATATGTTAAACCAACCCACCTAAAACTATCCCTAAAAAGAACCAATTTAAAAGAAAAAATATATATTAACATAACATGAAGATAGGGTCTTCCATGGTGGGTAAAAAATCATAAAAAATAATTTACCAATCAATCCATAGAATTTGAAACTGGTAATTATTTTCAATGAAAGAAATCCTTTTGTTACCATTGAAAAATCCAAAGTGAGCATAAAACTACTTTCTAAAAGTAAAAAAACAGGCCCTTAACTCATGATTTAGAAATAATACATTCAAAATCTCCTTTTTAAATCATTTTAGCAACCAAAAGATAATTTTGAGAACCCAAACTTTTAATGAAGGAAACCAATGAAATTTATAAATATATATTTTCAAACACACATACACACATATATATATACATGGACATAAATATATGTGTGTGTAAATATCCACCTTCATTTATATATATATTAGGATATTTATAGGAAATTCCAATGGAATAAATAAATAAACACAATTCAAGTCACTCGACAAGTTATAGAAACCTCTAAGTTAAACCACCAACGCCTCAAAATATCAGTAATTAAAACAAATGAAAATTCAACCAAAATAACAAATTTATATAAAAAATTAAGAATAAATAATCATTTAAATCACCTAATTCATTAAAAATGGCTCTTAAAAATTTTATCAAACACTTGGCATGCATATAATTTTAATTCAAAACTATGAAAAATGAAAACCAGGGGAAATCACATTTTTAATCCAACCTTTATCTAATAAATATTTCAAAATAATTTTATGTATTCAACAATATGATAACTTAATTAAAATAACTAATGAAACTCTTCTATTTCATCATGTTTTTTATAAAGTAAAATAACAAAAACACAGACCTCAACCATGTACGGATGTGATGAAACTCTAAAATATAGATGTATTAAGGACTAAGTAAACAATCGCACACCTAACATCAAGGGAAACATTAAATTTAGATAAAACACTACACTAGGGTTAGACCAATATGATACAAAGGTAAGGGGGGAAATAAAAATAAGAAATGAATTAACAATAGAAGAATAAAATGCCTTGCCTCAAGGAAACTATAATGAAAACAAAGAGGATATGCCACAAAAATAAATGAGGGTGAAAGGGGGATTCACTTAGGTCTCTCCTTTGGGTGTATGGGTCAAGTGGGATGAGAGGAGACCCCATTGGGGTTTAATTTTTATAAGGGTGTAATAGGGATTTCATATTTTGAAAACTAGGTGAGTCCCATGGTTTGGATGCCCAATTTACCAAACGGTGTGCCCTTGTAGCACTCATTTTATGATTTCAAAGGTTTGGCCACATGGTTTGGTTAATCATACTACAAATCTGAAAAACAAGATGGTCAAAAATTATGGATCTTCCAAATTCATATCACATGTTTTCTTATAATATTACGCAAGCCACATGCTCATACCCCTATGTATAAAATCTATCTATACAGTTTCTACTAGGTTTTGTATGGTTTATATTCAACCATGTATTACCTACATAGAAAAACAATGAATTAACAAAAATTAACTATAATGACCCATGTATAAGGGTCATCACATGGTTTACCCAAAATCTTGGTCACTAACCATATGATATAAGGAAAAAACTACCTAAAAATTCAAAAATTTAATTTTTTATGGGAATTCCACTTGAAACTCAATGAAAATATTAAAAGATAACAAATAAATAAATAAAATAACATGGAAACAAAAGGTTTGGGTGTAAAAATTCTCTCCACTATAACACTTTCCCCTAATAAAATCATATATTTCCAAATGGAGAAAATATTTAAGGACTTTTATCATAGAAAAAAGGTACTTCACAAACAACCACATCCAAATTGATCTAAATCCAATTGAAACTAGCATACATGGAATGAATATTAGCTCAAAAATTCACACATAAAAAGTGTAATAAGAACATTAGGAACCATAAGTTTTCTCACTTATATTTAATTATTCAACTAGTATGGTTGTCCAATAAGAAAATTTATTTGAAAGGACCACCACCAAACACAACTAGAGCTTCCAACCAAAGGAAATTTAAAAGTTCACCCAATTAAAACACAATTTAAAATTACATAAGGCACTTATCTCTCCAATTAAGAATGAGATATAAATATAACCAAGAAACAACCTATGGATAAATGAAATAATGGGAATAGAAAAACAAATAAAATATATGAAAAAGGATGCTAAATGATACCTAAAATATCATGAAAAAATACTATCAAGATTCCAATGTCAGTAAGGATTTATTCTTCTTATATGGATATCACAGCCCATTAAATTTATAAAGTTGTCCAAGTCAAAAAAATGATGATAGGTATTCAAAGAAATAGAGAAAGAGGGGTAAGAATTCTCAAACTGACCACACTGGAAACATATGAATTAACTATTACTTTCAAAAGAAATTGCACAAAAAGAGTTAGAGTCATCAAAATGAGTTTACTCAAGTTTCCACTACTCACTAGATATGTAACCTTCATTATCGTTATACGAATTAGGGATACCAAATTTTATGGGTCTTCCTCTCGAAACCAAATAGGGTATAAATTTACCCTTCACCAAATCACTAAATACTATTTCCCTGGATGAAGTAATATGGGAACAGATATTCAGGTGAATACCCTTCACAAATAGATATTAAATTAATGAATTTATATACATCATATTCAATGAAAATAGAATCAGATCATTAGAGAGGTCAATATACACCTTCATCATTCATTAGCCTAGGTGAAGACACATAAGCTCTTCCAATTTTCTATTCTTTAATTCCTTAGGAATAAATTACTCAGAAAACATGGTCATGAAGAATCTTCACAATTTTTCATCTTATATTGGGGATATAATTACAATCCTCTACCAATCTAGATGTTGTCCCTTAAATATGCCTAAAAATATCTCACTCTCATAGACTATAGAGTTCCTTAGGACCTAAAGATTCCATCAATTTTGTATATCCACTCTATGGCCTCTAGAGGACAATAATTATCGCAAAATATAATAAAAAATTAAGAGGGGTCTAACTCCACCACTCTACTCAAAGTTTAGGTAGATTGGACTATTGGAAGAAAGACATCGAAATTGTGGGTGAAAACCCTCATATGATCCTTCTAGGATTTTCTATGTGACATACTCTAAATAACATGAAAATTTAGATTTTAATAAATGAAAAAACAATCCACAAACAATAACCATCCTAAAATGAACCACAATTAAAAATAATACCCCATAAAATCAAGTCGGAACACTACTCAAGAAATCCATCGTACAATATAAAATGAAAATATCTCTTTTAAACCCCTTTTTAAAATTGTTACATCTTAATTTATTAAATCTCAAAGTTTCTTTTCAAAACCAATTTATCATCATAAAAATCTCTTTATCAATTTGTAAAGCACAAATATTTTTTATTTTTTAAAACTAACCTTTTTATTACAAAAAACTAACTAAAATCTAATCAATAACATCACATAACGCCAAAACATTATTAGGAGGGACTAGTGGTTTTTCATGCCTTGTCCACATGGTTTAGTAAAATATTCTCCAATCAATAAAATACAACTCAAAGTTATATATAACGATGAACTATGGCTCTATATAGTTTTCTAGGTTGTGCAAGCTCACCATATAATACCAGTTCAACTCCAATTTTCATCCCTCAAAACATGTAAATACTTTAAATGATCAAAAATACCATCATCATTAACTAAAATACACCAAAAACCAATCTTGAAACTCATAATTCAATACATGCAACCTAATATACCATAAAAACTTGAGTTTAATAATGATTAAGATTCTGTTTGACTCTTCTTACTCATACCTCTCAAGTTCTCACAATTATAACTCCAATATAACTAACAAACCCAAATAAAAAATTCACTACAAGAAACTAGGCCTATGAAAAAATCATTCCTATAATACCATTGTTTCATGAAAAAACTTTTACCACCCCTGATTTGAGCACCCCATATGGCATATGACATACTCAAGGAATGTCCCCAATCTCTCCAGGATAGTAATTGGTGATAAGGTAATAAAATAAAACTCATTGGAAATGATTATTCCTAATAAAGATGAATTGAAACATAACTTCCACCTGTAATTCTGGAATGATCACACTATGTTTCAAAGATTCATGTGAAACATCAAATAATTAGTTGAAAAATAATAATTTAACCAAATGAAACATTATGAGAACATACATCCATAATAAACGCAGAAAAATACAACTAACAAAAAAATTACCCAGAATATAGTAGTTCGACATAGCTAGAGCATCCACAATATAAAAATTAAAACAAAATACCTAACCCAATATCCATGTCACCTCATGGTCACAGTACATAATCCAAACCAACTCGCTCCATAAGTGATCCCAAAACTAAACATGAACCAAAAAACCAACTCTAGTCTACCGATGTCATGTGGCACAAGTAGGGTGTAATCATAAAACAAATTAGTAAGTAAGAACAAAAAAATTAAATGCATTTTCTTTTTTAATACAACCCATAAATTCTAGTTAGAAAATTCAATTAGAAAATAGGTCACTAGATTTTAAATAAAACAAACTATTATCTTACTCAGAAACTGGTCTTTAAACCTCAAAACATGTTTAAAAGAAACATTTAGACATTTATTTAATTTAAATCTCTCCTTTGGAAATCTTCTTTTAAAACACCCTTTTATTTTCCCATAATAGAAACATAAAATAACCAAAAGAAAAACATCATATAGATAAATGAAAAAAAAACTAGTAAAGCATCCACACAATATAGAACAATAAGGAAACAATATTACATAATATGAGAGTAAATAAATAAAACTAAGAATATTATAAATGAAATAGAAAACGATATTTAATCATGGGAAATTCCTAAATATCCCATGAGGAAACACTTGATATACTCAGGTTGAATCATATCATATCATATACATCATTTAAAAATACTATAACCAGTTGGATTATATAACCTTTCATCACTAGTGGTATTCTCACCATGGCCTCTTGTACTATGGGGGATCTAGTTCATATCATAATTACTATATAGAAACTATATCTACATCCCTCAATAAAATCCCCATATTGATATTAATGGGAGGTGAGGTATCATTTCATATAACATATCAATCAAGATTCAGTAGAAAAAACACATATACTCAACCCTCCTCCTTACACCCATACCTATGAAGAACCTTTTTAAAGGAAAAAAAGGATCATCTCAATATAATTTTAATATATGGTCTTCCATTGAGTGTGAGAAAATTTTATAAAAACCTTATCTAAGTACTAACTGGCCATTATGATTTCAAGCTAGTCATAGCTTTATAAGAAAACCCATATTCTTTAATTTCCATTTAAAAATCCCAATGTGATCATTAAACTACTTTATCAAAGTTCCTAATAGGCCTATAACTCATTATTTATAAAATAAAAATTCAAAATCTCCTTTGGAAAGAATTTTGGAAACCATGGCACAATTTTGGGAACCTAATCTTTAATGAAGTAATCCTAAGAATTTTCTATATATACAAACTTACACACACACACATGTATATATATATATGCATATACATATATCTAATTTTAAATATCAAAATGAATATAAATATGGATATAAATAAAACATACCATCTAAAGAAACAAAAGATATAAATCAAGTCACTCATCAATTTATAAAAACCTCCAAGTAAATAAACCAAAGCCTAAAAATAGAAATAACTCTAAAAACCTATTCAATATCAAGAACCAACATTTTTAAATTATTTAGAACCAATAATAATTTAAGACACCATAATTATTAGAAAATTACTCTTATGAATTTTAGAAAACACATAATGTATATATACTTTTAACACAATGTCATAAGCTATTAAAACCATGGTAAATCCCATTTTTAATCAAACTTTTATCCCATAAAGTTATAAAAATCAATATATAGATTCAAAAAAATGAGAAACCTAACTAAAAATAATTTATAAAACTATAATAATTTCATGTAATGGAAAAAAATGGAAACACCCACCTTAACCGTGGGTGGATGTGATGAAACTCTCAATGTGGAATGAACAAGGCCCACCAAACCAACCTCACACCCCAAAATCAAGGGAAAATTTTATTTAGATCAATATTACACCCTAGTATTCATCCAAAATGTAACCAATGTGTGGGAAGAAAGAAAAATAATAATTAAAGGAATATGAGAAGGAGAAAAGGACTTAACTCAAGGAAACTACCATGAAATACAAGAGGAGAATCAATAAAAAAGGAGGGTGTGGAAAGGGGGTGTTCTTAGGGATACCCTTTGAGCGGAAAAGTCACATGGGATAAAAGAAGACCTCATTTGGGGTTTAATTCAAGTATGAGAATAATATGGATTTCATATTTTTTAAAACTAGGTGAGTCGACTGGTTTGGCATTAATGTTTACCAAACCATGTTCCAACTGTGCGCTCCTCATTGGACTCACTAGGATAGATGCATGGTGTAGTATTATGGTTTGGTAAACCATGCTTCAACCATAAAAAATGGGTCTATAAAAAAATATTGACCTATTGAAAGCATTTCACATGGTTTCTACTAACTTTGTGCAAGTGGTATTCTAGTACCCCTGTGTACAAAATATCTCACATGGTTTATTTTGATTTTCACATGGTTTGGACCCAACTATTGGATACCCATGAGGTAAAACCATGTGTGAAGAATAAATAACAAAAATTACCACTGTGTAAGGATCATTTCATTATTTCCCTTAAACCATTCATTCTAACCATACGGCAAAGGGTAAAACTAACCTAAAACTTAAAATTTTAATTATTCAAAGGAATTAAGTCTGAACCCCAACAAAAATATTAAAAGTAAATAAATAAATAAAATAAATGGTATATAAAAGGTTGGGGTGTTACATACTTTTTCTATGTTATGTGTTGACTCATGATTCATAGGTTATTTTCTATGAGCTCAACAATGTAAAGCTCTAATATAGAATTTATAGGAAACATCCTTTGAATTGGAATTGTTATATCTTAACCTGTGATTATGATGACATGTTACTTAAAAGGTGTGTGAGACATTTCTTCATGGAACCATCATGTAATGGATGAAATTAAAAATTTGGATCAAGTTGTATGTTTTTATAACAATATAGTTTGGATTTTATTGACTATTTGGGTTGGTTGGTATGTCATGATACCACCATGCTGTGAATTATGATTTATTGTTCTATGAAAGGTGTGTTCCATTAATGTTAGATAAAGTGGGTAGTGTTTGGGTTCATTTTTTTATTATAATAATGTGATTAATTGGTTTAATTATTATATATATGAGTGTTTCATATTTTCTTATTAGATTTTTCATGTACTAATATATATATATGTGTGTGTGTGTGTGTGTATTTATATGTATATATGTATATATGTATATTTTTTGTGGTAAATATGAGGACCATTTGTGGTGATCTACAGAGTTTTATAGTCGTACCCTATATACAAACCCCTAGTGTATGTGCGCACTTCATGGTATTTGATGAAGTAATGGGAAAGTATTCAATGGTATGTGCTTATGATAGAGTAATATAAGAAGGAGTTCAATATGGAACTAAATTAACTCAGGGACTATTTTTATGATAAAGAAATTATGTATATAGTTTTTATCATTTCCACACTACCATGTATATGATTGACCTATGGAAGGTGATCCCTGGTGTATGAATTGTGTGATATGACATGGTTGTATATAATATTTCATGGTGATATATTATTGATTGTGGTTTTATTTCTACTTTGATTCTAAATTTGTACTTTATGGTTATTCATTATATACTTTTATAAAAAAAAAATTGGATTTTGGTATATTATTTCGGGTATAGTCTCCCCAAAAATTGGTTTGGGCCCTTGATATTATTAGGTAACCTATAATATTTTAGGAGGTGTGCCCAAAGTCTTTGATGGTTTGTTTTGGGTCTTAGAGAGATCAAATAGGTTGGGATATTATATTATATTTTCATTCGTTAATTATAGGAGGTAAATAGTTTGTAATATGGAAGATAATAGAGGGACTTTTGTACCCAAAAAAATAGTTTCCCTTAGAAGATTATACTTTACACTGGCCACCAAATGCATACCATGTTATGTTATTTTAAGGAATTTTCTATTTCCATAGAATATGAATCTATCAAATAAAATATTTAAAAAATATTTATTCTCCAATTCTCATTTTAAATTTGGTATTTCACCATATCAAACACTCTCTTAGTGATTTGTATATTATGGTAGTAAACTATATTTTGGTTTTGATATAGAATTATCTATTAGGGTAGACCAATTAAATGGTATTTTTAAGTTTTATTATTTATTTTCTAATATAGTAATAAAATTTATTAGATGAATTTGGATTAGTTAGTGTTTCTACTAATATAAAAATAATTTCTTGTTAAAAAAATAACATTATTAGTAGAAATAAATTCCTTAATATTAATGAATATTTATCTCTCCTTTAGGTTAATTAATTATAATATGGAACTCTCTTCCTAACATAATATAATGAATATGTGTGTGTGTGTGTGTGTGTGGTATGTGTTGGAATGGAAATGTAATGAAAAAATTAAATTAGTTTTTTAATTTTTAGTATGATACAAATATTTATGGGACGAAAATAAAAATAAATTAATTAATAATTATTTTTTATAACCATTACATACCAAGAATCATAATTATAAAACAAAAAACATCTCAATCAATCATAAAAAACATAATAAAAAACATCAACAACAAAAACAACTCAATATCTTCAAAAGATATACAATTATAACAATATAATATGGCTCTACCATTATCACCAATTTCCTAAAGTAACTCAAATATAAAATTTAATATAAAAATCAAACCCCTCTAAAAGAAACCATAGTCACATATATATATTAAATTAAATCTAATCTTTTGGAAGACCTCCAAACGACATACTTTTTTTATTAAAATATCCATAAATGATTCCATACTATAAATATCTTCATTTAATTTTGAAATAAATATATAAAATTTATATTCAAATTAAAAACATTAACATCTAATAAAACCCACATTTCAAACATCAAAAAAAATATAGCTTGTTGTAATTTATAATATATGAAACCCCCAAAATCTAGTATGGTAGAAACCTAGAAAACATATGAAATTAGAGAAACTCTATGAAATCATTAAATTACCTATTAATAATTTGGGAAGCATCAACACTGATTTTAATAAAATCTTTATAAGCACAATTTTGTAAAAAAAAAATCAAACAAAAAATTGTTCCCCAAAAACGTGTATAAACAAGTTTGTAATGAAACAACCTTGTTAATTTAATTATAAAAAAATCTATGAAATCTCAAAAAAATAACCCATTTCAATCATTTCGAATTTTCTAAGAAACTACAACAAAAATTAATTACTTCCCAAGATTCCATTGACACATGAAATTTCCAAATATATATCATACCTCTAAAAAATAATAAAAACCAAAATTAATCATAACCTTACTTAAAAAATTTAAAAACTCTATGTCAAAACCTGAATACATTCTCCAAATCCTCATCTCAACAACACTAATAAAATTTTAAATTGGGAAAAAAATATCATTTTTAACTCATAAAAAACTATAGGGAAAATATTTATAAAAACTCAACAATTATATAAAAAAATTCCCTAATAAGTATGACAAAAAATATTTATTCCCTATATTTCAAAAAATTAATTTCTATAAAAACCCCAAATCATTCTAAAATTTCCATCGAAGAAAAGTATTGTTCATGATATATTCATATCAATCTAAAAAAATAGTCTAAATCACTATCCAATATAATAATAAAATCCTTAGTAGAAATTGAGAATTAAATGATATTAAATATCATAATATATTCATGAGGAAAAAATAAATATCTTACAAGTTAAACATTTCAACCCATTCCCCCAGGGATGATTAAATCACATTCTTTAAAATTTATACATTCAGTCCCCCTAGGTGATACCACCTTGAAAATAATTGATGTAGGTATATAATGATCAAACTAGATTGAAATATCATATCGATACCCCAGTCACCATATTAATATATATAATGGAATCTTATATAATTTAAAAAATTATGTCACACATATGATAGTCTATGTCCCAATAATTTTGATTTAAGGAACTATTAGGGAAGTTTTTACCACACAAAATGTGAACCAGTAGTGCATCTTGATTATTCATAGTATGATATGATTTTTTTCTATCATATCCAAATTCAAAGAATTTAAATCCTTAAATTTTGATCATCCTTTATCTTTACAATTATAAAGATTACCCCACATTATTCAAAAAAATCACTTTTCTGTATCATCATTATATTAATACTTAGAATTAATTTAATATAATATATTTAATTTTGATTTGGTAATTAAAAAATATCTCATCACATGTCCTGAGAAGGCTATATCAATATCATTAATAATATATTTTTTTCCAACCTAATATAATAATCTTCTGTTCCTTCCATGTAACCTAGCTTCCACTTTTATATTAATTATTTAAAATTCATCCATAGGAGCATAACCAACTATAGGAGTAAGACCTAAAAATTTATTGTAATGATTAACCTCTTTAATTACAACTAAACTTTTCATATCCTAAACAATTTTTTGAGATATTTATGGATAAAAAGCTTGGAAACTTTTTATTGTTAATTTATTATCCAAATCTTGATTATATTAACCATAATTTATCACAATAGTTATAAAATTCCTAGAAAAGTATTTTTTAAAAATTATGGAGTCATATAAAAAAGAAAATATGTTATAAATATGGGAATTTCCTAGCTACATTAACTCCAATAACATTTCCCCTAAAATAATCCCACTATCCAAAGATTTTGAAACCTTTAAACATATTATAAATAAATATGATGACTAGGGATCCCATTGACCCCTAGATGAATTTAAATTACCCCATACCTCTATATTAATAATTAATGAAAATAAATATAAGAAACACAATTCAACATAATTAAAATAGACTATTCATTAAAATCTAGCCTAAAAATACATTAACAAAAAAAATCCACTCAACCTAATCATAATCTTGGTTCAAATCAAAATTATTTTCCATACACTTTGATATAATAGAGTGCATATTTTTAAAACTATGAAAGTATTCAAAAGAATCCATGATGTTATTTATTATTATCCTTCCCATTATAAAGGCTATATGTTAATGTGAAATTATATTAAAAAATAATTTCTTCAATTGATTAAAATAATTTTTGTATAAAATTTATAATTAAAATTTCATTATTAAATATGCTTTAAATGATTTGATTAGGAATAACACATAACCTTTAGAATTAAAATTTTGTATGTGTTATTTAAATTTTAAAAAAAATACAAAATTAATTATATACAACACCATTTAGGACATATAATGACCAAAAATGCTAAATAAATTTAAAAAAGGATGCAGGAATACTGTTATGGTCGGGTACCTTTTAAGGATCTATTTGAAAAAGTTTTTCCAAAACATCCTCTTTAGAATAAACCCTATATTGAAATGAAATCATCAAAAATATTCCATTATTATTCATAAATTGAAACACCTATTCAAATCCTATTCAATTCCTAATTGAGAAAAAATAGGTGAAATGTTTAGTCACCAATTTTTCCACATCATATAGAATCTCAGGTCAAAAAAATTAATTTATCTTTTAACCTCTTAATAAAATTATTAGGATGCCTTCATGATAATTTATCATAGAAAAACATAGTATAATCAACCTTGATTTAATTATAAAGTATTTCTATTATTTTTTTCAACAACATCTCCTCATAGGTATAAGGATCCTATAAATCACCCCACACCAAACCTACTAAATGTTGATCAATACTAGTTTCCTCCCAAGGAATAATAGTCTTCATAAGATTTTTATTTTCCTCAATTACCTTTTTATAATTTCCCACCACCAGTCTATTTTTTCATCCTAATTGTATCATTATATTTTGAATACCCTCTTCCAATAAAATAACTAAAAAATGCTCATAACAATGTCTCTCGGGTCACAAAAATTCTCAAATGTGATCCTTCTTCAAACAAGATAGGCCAACTATATTAAATGAAATTATCTATAGTGATATCACTATGGTAGAAAGAAGTATATTAAACCTGAAATTATTTTTATTCAGTTTTCTTGATACTCATGGTTTCATGCTAAAGGAAGAGGGGAGAGACTATAGAAAATTACTTGGTATGAAAATTATCATAGATCCTATATCTATGTCGTGGGGACATGCAGTGTAAATAAGGAAGTAAAATAGCCATTGTAACACACCAGTAGAGATGCACTCATGTCGTGGTTAGGGGTTTTAGAGCATTAAAAAAAGATATGAGTTCAGTTCAGGCTACCTCCTTAGATGAAATATTAGATTTATTTTGGAAAATTCAATAGAAATTTATCCATATATATAAATTAAGAGATTTAAAACACAGAAAAAATATGAAAATTGAAATTTTCAAATTGGAGTTAGAATATAAATGGGAAGAATTTAATAGATTTAAAATAGGAAAAATTAGAGGGAGACTACATGGAATTAAGTGGAATATGAGGCCTATTTCTAAATAAGATATCTTTTTCCTACTAAGGAGAAAGGAAAATGAGATTTTGAAAAGAAGATACATAAAGATATCTCAAGGGAATTAACTTTAAATATAGAGAATGGATGTTGTGAAATAAAATCTTGGTTGGGGAGTAGTTCGCTTCTATTTATAGTTATTTTTTACTTTAGGTTTTATAGGTTTTATTTTTCAATGTAACTCATATGAATATTTTTTTAATTAAAGTTTTTCTTCTATTCCCTCTCTCTCTCGCTATCTCTATCACTAACTCTATCGTCCACCACAATATCTTATAATCATGATGATGAGTAACTGACCTGAGGAACATCTTGGGGGATTAATATGGTGTTAAACCCAAGTCTGTATTTAATCTTTTCTTTGGCATAATTTTAGGATCATTTGAGTTATATTAAATCCTTGATGTGGTTATCTAAGGGTTAGATTCTTCTTTGAAAACCATTCTCTCTTGATTGGGGAGGTGGATATATGGTGTACTTAGTGAATTCTGAGTACAATATATATTCACAACCAGCGTAGAAGAAGGTTTTTACACATATAATGGAGTATGTTAATTATTTAGATATAAAACAAGATAATGATGGTTCTCCATGGATGAATCACTTGTGATAATTTTCTTTATTCTTTAACCTATATTCATTCTGTCTATATTTTTATCTCCATGCTTTGTTTTAGTTTTCATTCCATCCTCAAATTATCCTTTTTCTTTATTTTTATAAAAAAATAAAACACAAAAAATATAATAATTTAATTAAGAGTAGTGTTTGATTAACTACAAAACCCCTAAAGTTTGAAAAAATTGTTCATCCACTATGTTGTACTAGGAAAATATTTATATTTTTTACACTTACTTACTACAAGAATGCTAAAAACAATTATTTAAAATAATAAAAGGGAATAAAATACACTGAAAATATGAATAATATGATAAAAAACATAAAATAATTATTAAAATAATGAAATAAAGATTCAGATTGTAGAAAAAATCCTCACATATAGCCATAAGAAATGACTAAATAAATAATAGTGAAATCTTTATTCTTATACAATTGTATAGATAATGCACCTGATTACAAAAAAAGTGATAGGGGATACCAAAAGGAATTTTAATATTTAATTCTAATATGAAAATTAAATTTTCATCCACCCTTTAAATTATATTAATTTTAACTATATTCAAATAAAGAAAACCCAAATTAAAAAATTATCATAGTTATAAATTTTTAAACTCCAAAAATTAATAAATTTTAATGATTCAACAAAAAAATTAATTTTATATCATATACATAATACAAGTACTCATTTGGTGTGTGCGAGTATATATAGAATTTTAAGAAAATGAGATAGTTTACAAAACTATGCCCTTCCCTCCCTATAATCTACCATAACACAAAACCCACCAAAATACACACAAAAATAACTAAAATAAGGAATTATTCCATAAATAATTACAACCCATGAACTTATAATATATGATGTTATCATGTCCTATATACTCCTAAATTTAATCATCTACCAAGCCCTAGAGTCCCCAGTATGGGATTCTATCTCTGAGTGATACTTATGAAGGTCCTTAGATATCCCACATCCATGTCTAGAGATATTTTAGAATATTGATGATGAGCCTATAGAATACTTGGATCTATTGTCCCTGAAGGTTATTATCCAATAACTCTAATATTATGGGAAGTTTCATGTTTATTTTTGTAGGGTATGGCTCACCACATTCACTTTTTTCAAGTAGAATAGATCTCACTCCACCTCCTATAAAACACCATTTGTAGGGAACCTTTAAGAAGTCACAAAGGATATATATAATTTAATTCTTGAATTTGTGGTTTTTTCATAACCCAACAATACTAAGGCTCTATTTTACAATAATTATTAAAAATTACATGTAAAAATTATTAATTTTGATAAACAATTTCAAAAAAATAGTATTCATATTGTTTTTAGAAAACACTTAATTTTTCTTAGCAAATCCACATAAATAATTTATAGTAAAGTACATTTTCAATAGATATAATTAATACCAATTATTTAAAACTAATTAGAACACTAATCATATTTTACAAGTACTTATGTATACTTATAGAAAAAGTGTATCTATAGTACTTATTTAAATTTTTTTATTCTATAATATAAGTGAATGTGTTATTGTTAGAAGTAGAATAAGAACCAAATATTTTTGAAATTTCTTATCATAAGTGGAAGGTGATATAAACAATTTTTAATAAGTATTTTAAAATAGAAACAAAATGTTTCGGTGGTGATAAGGGTGATAATTGGTTTTCAATAAGTGAGGTTAAATGTAACCTACTAAATTGTTCTTAAGAATGGTCAGATATAGAAAAAATATGTTAATAATTTACTAATTCCCAATAGATCCATTCACAATTTAGTAAAACTTTATATTATTGACTCATGTCAAAAACCCTTGAAGAAAAAAAGAAGATTATTTATTAATAAAAAAAATATTTAGAGCATGAAAATTTTGAGACTTTTATTCATTATAAATTGTAAAGTGAAAAGGTAGAATGGTAAGATAAATATAAAATAAAATATTATTCCCTCACATGTAAAATACAAAAACTATATATATCTAGATATATTTAAGACAATAAAAACCAATGATAAGAGGTAAAATTAAATAAATAATACGAAGAAGCATTTTAAACTTGCCTTATATATATTTTTTTGCATCTAAAGAACCTATTTTTATACTAGAAATAGAAATTGTGGCCCTTGTTTATACATAGTATATATATTTAGATAATGTAATTTAAGACTAATCCTAGTATTGATAAACCCCTCATCAAGTTTTGAATGGCCAGTAGTCCTTTCAGTCATGTTCCCAAGAGCCTCTTTTTTCTTAATGATAGTTACTTTCTGTTATATTGACTCACCCCACATTTTTTGGAATATCCCCAACATGCCACCTCACCATATAATCTAAATATGACATGACTTCCTCACTACTTCAATTTTCACATGTGTATGTTTGATAAAATCATAACATATAAAACCAACCTTCCCACATGACAGAGTCACACTTCCTTACCATTTGATAAAGTAACACTTGATGACATGCATAGTCAATGAACCACCTACAATCACTTGAAATAAAAAACATGTTTGAAAATATCCAATAAAGTTAAATTTTTTGGGGTATCGAACCCTCGATGGAAGATATTGAATTGTCTTTCCCATAAAACATGTTGGGACCACATCTAGAGAACTTTTTCATTTTTTATTGAATGTGAATTGAAAAAAGATCAAATTTTTTTCAATAAAAAATATAATAGGGAATCTAACAAGAAAAAATTACATGACTTATAAAAAATGTAATCAATCCATGGAAACTATTCAACTTATCAGGTCCTTCTAACATCTATTCTAGACATGAAATTTTTGAAATCTGTATGATAACCTAAAAAGACACAAGCTGGGATAAAATAGTTTAATTATACTGCAAACACAAACCCAAAGACACTCGAATATGGGGATGAATTACTTTGTCAATTTATTCTCTATTAATATATCATTTTAACATGTTGGTAGTAAAACCTCAAACATTTTTATATTAATTAAATGATCAAAATATAAAAATATGAAAATAAATTACATAATACTATGAAATTTTAATTAGTTCACCAAGAAGGGAAATATCTATGTATAATACATCGATGATTTATCGATGTATAAAAAATAAATGCACATTTATGTGATTACAAAGCTTTGGGTAAGGCTCACTACCAAAACAATTATCACTTCCTCCTCCTTCCTATCTATACACTACATCAACATTGATAAATAAGAATAGTCTATACACAGGTCCATTGTAATGAATATGTCTATAGAAAATAATTGCAAGATCCTAAATTGGTGTTTCCTATTTATATTATTCACTTAAAAAGGAATATAACTCCAATATCATTAAAATACTTTCACAATAACTCTCAAAAATTATCCATATTTCTAATAATTTTCTATCTCAATTTACTGTATACCTTTTTCAAATACTTCTATATTATTCCAAAAAAATCTTCTATAAAATGAAACTTGTTTCTACTTCATTAGCCTCTAAAAATATCCACCATGGATGATTTAAAGTCCCCATAAATAAAATAACTTCCCTTAAATTTCAATCTTAATAGATCTAACATATCATTAGAAAACAACTACACAACAACATTGTCTCTCCCAAGATGACATTGATCCATAAATAAAATATTTTTATGCTAAAATAAATTCCCTTTGAATTATAAAGTCCGAGGAAATCTACTAATTTTCATATTTTAAATAACCTATATGAAAACATCAAAAAATATTGATCCCCCAAAATGGCATGATTGAATCTCGCAAAAACTCTAATATCCTCCAACATCTCTGCCCAAAAAAATATTCATGTACATGAATTATCCCATGAAAAATTTATAATTTTTGTATAAAATGGTCACTATAAAATTATCATATAACTCTACAAGTTATTTTCACTAAAAACTCTAGAAAACCCAATTCTTTAAAATTACTACCACCAAGTAAAGTATATATGTAGCTCTCTATTGTTTTAAGCATAATTAAGGTCTATGATCAGTTCCTCTAAGTAAAACTATGAAAAGATTTTTATTTTACACCAAACCATGACCTATAACATAAAATACTTTAATATCACATAGCCTTCAAATATTTTATAATATTTATTTCATAAGAACAAAATCCACTATGGTTGTGGTTCCCATTCTTCATCATGGTTTATAAAACCATGATGTGATTCACATCATTATAAAATGGTTTTAATTCCTTCATTAAAACTTATTCAAACCTTACTATGTCATCTTTATTTTTATTTAAGATCCTACCTTGATTTTATGACATCCTTTATCCTCAATTTATATCTATATACAATAAATAAAAAATAAATTAACCCTAATCTATCAATAATATCCAAAATATCCACCATTCTCATAAATTAAAACATTTGGTTCCAAAATTGTTCATTTTACTAGAATAGGTTTAAACAATCATCCTCTATTGGTTTGTTATAAATCCTAAGTAGAATTAAAAACTCCGCTAACTAAATAAAATCCATATAGAGTGAGAAAACTCAACTATAAAACTAATTCTATATGATCAATGTGAATTATAGAAAACAATAGTTTGAGAGATAATTTTATGATTTAATGATTTATAATAAAACTTCTAACTCTAATCAAATACTTAATAGTCATTGAAATAAAAATTCAATTTATTTGTTCACCTGTATATATTAATAATTTCCAATGATCATATCTCCCCCTATCTCTTATAACTAGAAACTACCCCTCAAGAGTAATATTATTTTTCTATCCCTTGAATTATGTTTAAATGACGCTTATTGAATTATTCTCTAATTCTACTGGTTAAATGATTTATTATTATTCTAAACACTTCTAGCAATTTTTTGTTACAATTTCAATATTTAACAAATTTTGATATTTTATCACTGATTTCTCCATATTTGAAAATAAACCCAAAGGTTAAAGTCCTAATAATCATGTAAAACTTGGTTAATCAATAAATTCAAGTGAGGGGAGGGTAAATTCCAAGAATCCACAAGCTATATAAGGTGGTTGAATACCAATATTTAACTAATGATTTTCACTTTCTTGTGTAGATAATGATTTTTTGAATATATTAACCACTTATTGATTTGTTCCTATATAATCTACCTTTATAATTCTTTTGAAAATATTATACTTGATAAAATGATATCAAATTTAAATATGCTTCATAAGAGAGTATCGTATTGGGTTATTTTTCAAATTAATGGGACACGTTTCAATAAAAAATCACTATATACTTTTTTACCACTTAACAAAGACCCTAAAATTGTTTTTTATCCATATAACCTAATTAAATTCATTTATTACCAAAATATACTATTATTCTATTATGTTAAGAGTAGTGAGATCTTTTATCTTGTTAATCTGGACCACACACTTAATTCTAACAATAATTATCATACACTACCAGATTTTATATCCATAATATCTCTAACCAAATCCATATTTGAATATTCCATGAAATCTTGGTGTTTTCATATATTAAACTATAATCCACCATTAAGAGTACCTTGAACATACCACATTATTCATTTCACTATTGGGATAATTTCTTCCTCTAAATTTTTTTGAAACATTATAGTAAAACAAGTTTAATAGACAATTTTTTTCCTTATCATTGTTAAGTACAATAAGCTACCATTCATGGTATAATGTTAGGTCTAATATTTTTTAATCTTAATAATTTATAAGTTAAGTTTAACTATAATTCGTTTCAGATACATTGTTTTTATACAAAAAAAACTTATTTAAACATGTATTCTTCATAGTTAAATTATTCCAAAAGTTTATAATATGTATAGTATAGATGAACCATTAGCATTATGTAACAAAACAATAAATATTTTATTCTATAACATAAAATTTCAAGTGAAGTATAAATACATTTCATATAATGAAAATAATTATCAAAAATAGTAAAATGTGTAAGTCCAATGGGTTGTGGTCTCTTATAAATACCACAACCATTAAAAACAATCTAAAAATAAAATAAAAGAGTATAAAAAATAAAGAAATTTCATAAATGATGAACATAGAACCATGATAAAAAAATAATGAATGATGAATAAATTAAATTAGAGTCATTTAAAATAAATATAAGTATTATATGAACATTATAATAGTGATTGACCAAAAGAATACTAATTGTCCATTGGAATAACACATAATTGTTAGAATAGTAACCTGTACAAAGGAAATTGTGAGATTTCTAATTAATAATATTTTAATATTGATGAAATAATTAAATATAAATATTGAGATACCATAAAGTGATTTATCAAATTATATAACTTAAAATATGTATAAAATTTTAAATTTTTAATAAGGTGTGTTTCAATATATTTAGTAAAGACGTTAATTTTATATTTAAATTTAAATACCAAAAATACATAATTTATAAATTTATTTTGATAAAATGGTGCTCATTTTTTGAATCAGAACATTGAAATTATAATAAGATGAAGATTTGGTATTATTGGCCTCCTATAATTTAATGTTAACAAATCATTCCTAATCATATTTCATTAAGTTTAATTATGTTTATTTATGTTTAATTATGTTTACATATAATATTAATCTATTATGATAGTGTTTTACTACATAAAAAAGGTTAGAAAATTTTTGTTAAGTATAAGTCATCATTGAGGGTCAGTCACCATCAGGATGGACTAACTGTTAGAATTACCATTGATATGGACTCACTGAAACAGATAAGTATGAGTCACTGATGCATCAAGTTATTGATGCACTGAGTCATCAATGCTTTACCTACCGATAGCTAAGGACAAGTCACCATTCAAGATAAGTTATCGATGGTATGATTCACCATCATATTGAGCTACTGATATAATGACATACTGATGTTCAGAATTTTTTCTAAGTATGAGCTATCGATAGATGACCTACCATCAAGATCACCTACCATCATAATGACCTACCAATGGCTGAGTAATCATCAAGTAGACCTACCAACAGATTGATCTATTGATCATATCTCGCCAATACTAAGTTACTGATCTTATGAAGTCATCACTCCTTTATTATTTAAATTCAAAATTATTTCTAACTATCGTATTTATGAAACTTAGTACCATTATTTATTTTTAATGTCTTTGTATGTATTATATAGAAACATATTAATGGATTTCATAGTACAAGGTATGAGGTACCATCACAAGATTGAGATCCTGATTCTTTTTGACCCTATAGTGTATAAAGCAAGCACCTGATCCGAAAGGCAAAAAAGGAGAACCGAGTGAACTAAGATTAAAAGTCACACACACAGTAAACAAAAAAAATAAGAACTGCCTATTATGAATACATGAAAACACTGCTTAGAATTCAAACTAAATAACTTCTTGCATCAACATACTAATAAATAAGAATAGATCATATTCCACAGACTTACCTTAATGGAAGATAAAGACAGTATCACTTATGATACACTGTTTTTTTTATTTTTCAAGAAACTGACTCAAGCTGCATTTCAACGAAACTTTGAGGAGTCACGAGTGCCATAGAAAATCATACAGAGCCCTATAACTTTATTCTCTTTAATGTATGCTCTATTTGTGTACTTTTTTACCTTCTGATTAGTGTGTGTGTGTCTCTTTATAATAAAGACACACTAAATTATGTTCCAAATTTGAATATACATTGATATCTTCACAAACTTATCCTTTTAAACCTTTTACTCCCACAGATAACAGTGGAAGAGGTCTCTGTGTGGCCTGGTTATTTATTGTTTTCACTCCCATGAAAACTGTGGATGATGTCTAGTTGACTTGGAAAGTGTGTACACTATTTTTTACCCCAATCCAAGGTATGGGGAAAAATTAATTTATATGAATTTATTGGAATCAGGTGATCACCAAGTGGAGAGGATTATGTATTGACTTGAGAATGGACCTCTTGTTTTAAAATCTGTTGTGTCTTTCAATGTTTTGTTTTCACTATTTTATTTAAATCAGAAAACTCTACATCACTTTGATATGTAATATTATATTGTTTTTGTATTATAATTTGGTTTGGTAGATTGATTTCAACAGATAAAATAATAACCCATATTATTTTAACTGAAAACTAATCACTCTTTGATAAATCTTTCAAACTGTCAAATCTTTTATAAATCTGCTACTTTAGTTAACTGAGACATATTTGTTTTTAAATTGGGGAACTTATAAATAAGTATTTTTGGTATAAATTTTTATAGTAACTCAATTAACCCCCCTATTGAGTGTCATACTCCAACAAATATTTGGTATTAAAGGATTTTCTTATAGTTAGAGTTTTCTAAGTTTCAAATCCCTTTTCAAATGTGATTTTAGTTGTGATTTTAAAGATCTAAAAAAATTTCTATTCAAAATATATATTTCTTTAAACTCTTTAAAATTTGTCTTAAATAGACAATAGACGGGAATGTGTTTCTACCAACAGACCTCCCTATTTCAATGGCACAAAATATTCCCAGTGGATAATTGAAATGAAAATGAAATTAGAATGTATGTGTTTTGAAATATGTTTTGCAATTTAGATGAATACCAAATTCCTACTAGTAATATAAATAATTGGAATGATTCCACTATGGAATCCTATAAAAAATTCAAATCTATGAGTGATTTATACTGTGATCTAGGTGATGAATAATTCAACAGGATTTCTTCATGCAAAACAGCCTTTGAAATTTGGGATACTCTAGTTGTTCTGCATAAAGGAACCACTAATGCTAAGTAAATGAGGATTAACACATATACTATTAAATATGATAACTTTAAAATGAGGCCTGATAAACCTATTTATGATATGTATCTCAGGTTCAATGAGATTTTGAATAAAATTATCTCACTGGGAAAGACAATCACTATAAAGGAATAGATCATGAGTATCTTGAGATGTCTTCTAGAAAGGTGGAGAGGGACATTAGTATCAATTAGAGAGTCTTGTGATATTGATTCACTAACTGTAGATGAGATGATATCTAAGTTGATGGTGTACGACGATGAATTGAAGGTTAATAGAGAATAAGATGATGAACCAAAAATAAAATTATTTTCTTTCAAAACCATTGCTTCTAAATACATAGAAAATGAGAAAGTCCAAGTTCATGTTGAATGTTCTAGTGATGAAGATACTTCAAGTGACAATGATGAGGAAATGGCTCAACTGGATAAGAGATTTAAAATATTTTATAGAAAGAATATATTCTTTATAAATCCTTATTACAAATGGAATTATGACAACAAAGGTAACTAGAAAAAGGATTGTAAAAGAGGTGATAAAAAAAATGAAATAGTCTGTTATGAATACAGGAGAAGAGGATATGTAAAAGCTAACTTCCCAATATTAAAATACAAGATGAAATATGAGGATAGGGATTGGAAGAAAAAAATGAAATAAAGTTCACCTGTAGTGATTTTGAGGATAGATTTAGTGACTCAAAATAATCACATGATGAGAATGCTGACAAATCCAACATGTGTTTTATGATAAACACATTTGAGGTAACCTTGGCATCTCCTGCACAGAATTATTATTATTCTGGAGATGAATCTGAATCTGACTCTAAAAATATGAATAGTGATGAGATTTTTGAATATTTTAAAATTATTGAGGATACATTAAATTAACTAAAGGATAAGTATAAATCTATCATAAAGGAGCATGCTCTTTCAGTTTCCATTAAGTCTGAACTTACTATTGAAAAGGAAAATAATGATCAGTTGCTCAATGAGAATAAGAAATCAAACTGTTTACTGGGAAATTAAAGAAGGATTTTGAGAAATTTATAAATGTTAAAAATACTCTAAATAAAATTACTGGTATGAAAGTTTCTCCAAAATACACTAATAGTATAGTTTATCAACCAGGGCGATGAAATTTTGTTAAAAAAATTTGTATTAAAATTTGTAAAAGTTGGTTTTGTGCCCAAAATTGAAAAAGCTACTACTAGTTCTAGAACTGGAAATGATTTTACTACTTCAATTTTTTCTTGAGCTAATAGAGTTTATTATTATTAAAAATTAAAAACTGCTTATTAGAAATATATGAAGAAAATATGGGTTTCTAAATCATTAATCATTAATATTGTTGGACCCAAGTAAATATGGGTACCAAAATCATTTCTTGATTGATCTATTTTTGTAGGATAGTTTTTGGAAGATTTCATGTAGGAGCTTATGGTACTTTAACTGTAATGGCCCAGACCCCTCCGATCCACTACTTTGTGAAAATGTGGCGTTAGACGCGTTATGGGAGGTCAAGGTAACATATCCCCAACGCTTTGCCAAAATCTTCCTTTTTGATGAACCGTTTCAACAGTAAACAGTTGTGAACTATATCATCACGTTACGTCTTCAGGTAATTTTGATGTTTTTAACTACCATTGTTTTGGAGTAGTGACTTGGGGTTCATTTGGACGAATCTTTAATGAAAACTAAAGGGCAGTAGCTTTCGCACGGGCTGCGCACGGTTTGTCTAAACTGTGCAGCCATACCGTGCATAGTTAATATTGGAGGCAGTGGCTAACGCTAGCACACGGTTTGTCTAACCGTGTGGCCTAACTGTGCAAGGAGTGTTTCACAAAGGTATTAGTGACCACATGTTTAATGCACGGTTTTTTTAACCATGCGAGAAAACCGTGCAGGCACTTAAACTAGATCCTAAAATTGTGGATCTCAACTATTTTGCCTCTAACTTGCTCGTTTAACCTCCTAAGAGGCCATAACTTGGTATTACCCTCCCTTGAAGATAGGAGAACCTCTACCAAGTGTTTTGGAAGTGATCTGAAAGCTTCTCTTGGTGAATCGAAGCCGGTTTCTTAAGGTATGTGATCGTTCTTCTTTGTTCTTCTTCGTTCTTGATCGGTTTTTTATATCCACTTGGATCCACTTCCCCTCTTATCTCAGTTTCTTAGAACTATGTACTATATGGGAAGATCAAAGTGGATTAATGCAAAATATGATGATATTTGGTATTTCTTGTGTTAGGAGAAGAGATCTAAGGAGTATTCTTGGAGAATCAACCCAGCTTTCTTATGTGTTCTTCATTTGTTGGGGTTTTCGTCAAAAAACCTTTGAGGTAGGAGATTCGGTGCTTATCTTTCTTTTACATGAAACTATATTGTTATCATGTTTAATCCCACTGGATGAAAATGGGATTGACATCATAAATATTTTTAACCAGATAAAGAATTTATTATCAATCGTATGATATTGCATCTTGTTTTTCTAGATATTGTAATATCTATGCTTGCTTTGCTTAGCTGTTTGTTCTTGATAGAAATCGGTAAAGAATATAAACTGGGATTAATTGATAATTGTTTGGCTAAAGATAAAGAGGCATGAAAACGAATTTGGTTCTTGTTGTAATTTGATGTTAATCAAATTGGCACAGTAATCACGTTTAATCATTTGTGATAGCTTACTGGTTAGGTTTCCTGATGTTGGAACCAACAGATTATAAATTTGTTAATTCAAGATGCATTAAAGAATTTTATGGTTTGATAATTTCTTGAAGGGTTCTGATTTACCCTCTAGTTTTTTAAAGGGCCATATCTCAATTGATGTGATGGTTTTTTTTCCTATTTCTTGTGTTGAGATGTGACCCTGGAGTGGTGTTGTGATATGTGGGGGCATAGAGGCCTTTTTTGGGGTAGTCGATGACACCTAGAGTGGAGAGATGCATTGGTTTATGCATGTGGGTGCCGGGGAGGACACCAGGGATAATGGAATGGGATGGATGTGATTTTTGGATGCTTGATGATTCTTTGGTTGTTTATCTGCTTTAATTTTTCCCACTGCTTAAGGCAGCTAGTCTTGCTTACCCTTCTTCTGAAAGAGGCGAAGACACATGGGGTATGCCACTTTATTTCTGTGTTTAACTTCTCAATGTATAATGGGTCTACGCTCTTTCTATATGTGGCAAAGACTCAACGGTTAGTAAATCTACTCACCATGTTGATCCCCTTTGTGTTAGTAGCATAGAATGATTTTCTAGAATGTCTGGGAATATAGGAAAGTGTTTCTTTAATGAATTCTTGATTAAATGGTGTTAACTCATGGTGTAAGAGTTTCCGGATCTTAATGATGAGGTTGAAAACTTTTGAAGGAACAATGGATTATGGGTGTGATGCTAATGAAATTTAATGTGGAAATTTGCATGGTTAATTAACGTTTCAAGAATTAATTAACGTAAAGTGGAACTGATAAAAAAAGGAATGGAGAAATCCAATAAAGCTCTTGTTTTGTTCTGTGATTGTAGGATACCTAGTCTTAGAAATAGCAGCCCAAAGTCTAAGAGACATTAGCTACAGTTATGTCTAAGACTAGTTTATGCCCATAGTGTGGTTGTGAGATATAGTATATTTTGTACATTTTTTGTTTCTATACGCTACTCCACCCTGTCAGTAAGGGAAACTAACACCGCAGGGATTCTAAGCCCTAGGGATGTTTTTTCCAACATTCTGGTGAGAGGATGAATGGCTGACTACCCCCTTTGGCCCCGCTCTCTTCTCTTGGTAGTTACTTATGCTGGCAGGAAAAATGGTTAGTTTTCTCTATATATGTGTGTAGAGGGCTATAATGGATTGTGTTTATTCACAAACATATATTCTAGATATAGTTTTCTATGGACTACTATAGGTGTAACGTGTAAAGGTTCTGCTGGCTTGAGAATCCTTACTTTGTGTATGGGTTGTAGTGGCTTGAGGTATAATACCCGACGTATGATACACGTTATGCGATCTATGGTGGCTCCTAGAAACTACCTAGTTACTTTGTTGTGTGGACGTGGTGTTTTTGTTGCACGAGGTGCATATTGTGGTGCTTCGCCCGGGTGTCTACAGGAAATCCTTTTTAGAGAGAGATGTTCAGGACGTGTGATGTTAGGGAAAAGCGGAAAACCAGTGGGGAATTAGTAGTGGGGTACCCTTGATATTCTTTACTATATTCTATATTCTTGTATGCGTTACTTGGTGAGAGTATCCATAGTGAGGTTGGGAACTTAGTATACCGGTTTAGGTGATGAGTTAGTTTCACTTGTTGTTCACTGTGCTTTAGCATGCTTTCGTTACATTTGCATGAGAGGCTTCAGGGAGGATCCTACTGATTATACTGTTATACTCACCTTATGTATATATAAACTGTTTTTTAGGTCACTTGAAGCTAGTTAGAGATCAGGCTGGTTACTACTAGATTGTGGTTGGAAGAGCTATTCAGGCGTGTGGCTGCTGTTGTTTTACTTTCTTTTGGGTACTTGTAGTTTTTTCCTTCTAGTTTTAGTAAGTTTTCATGACATTTCATATGTGTAATTGGGTTTTCGTTTATATTTAAGTTATGATTTGGAGTTGGTTGGTGTTTTTCTTATCTCTCTCTTATTCATGTGTTCTCTTAGAGGGTAATGCCTCTCATTTGTGTGTTTACTATACCCTAGGCGCTAGTCGCTAACCTGGGACCTACTGGAGGCAGGACTCGGGGTTCATTATATCCCTTATCACATTGTCGGCCCATGAGGGGTACACTTTGTGGGGAGGGGGTCATGACATAGTGGTATCAGTGTTCTGGTTGAGGGATAAGATGGAGTTTGGATTTAGGCACACGTGAGGTTGCATGGGTTGGTAGGGCAACGATGTCATTCATATTTATCAAGTTTGGTAAAAACTGGAGACCGACTGAGACATAGGCATTTAGGGACCCCTATGACCTGATGTACGGACCTTTAAGTTTACAATGGCTACAAAACAAGGTGATACTAGTTGTAGGGTAGAGACCTAGGAAGGGATCATGCATCATTCTTCTGTGTGCCTGTGTTTGAATGGGTATACCTTGGGATAGGTTAACCTAAAATTAATAAAAGAAAATAATTAATTAATTAATGTTGAGTCTTCCATATTCCAGGTTTAGGAGCTCTAACGGTTTTTTATTTTATAGGTATGGCTCCAGGTCGACGTCGTCGTCAGGTTTGCGCAGAAAATATCCAGTAGCCTGTTCCAGCAGGTCGCCGCAGTGTAGAGGTTGATGATGATGATACTTGGAGGAAGACACTCTGAGAGTTTCAGCACCAGAGTCTGCAGAAGTATGAGGGCTCCATTTCAGATGAATTCACAGAAGACTGGTTGGAGGAGTTTGAGATAGGCTTCGGTTTGATCCGTTCTCGAAAGGAGCAATGGGTGTCCTTAGCTATGACGATGTTGCGTGGAGCAGCAAGGAAGTGGTGGTTCTTGTACCTATGGGATCGTGAGGAATCAATGATATCATGGGAGGAGTTTTGAGACAAGTTTAGAGTCGAGTTCCTTTCTTTGACTATGAAGGTGTCCAGTCGCCAGGAGCATCTTACCCTTCGACAGGGGAGATATACTGTTCAAGAGTTTGGAATCCATTTCAAGAAACTTTTATGATATGATTCGAACCTGTTACTAGATGAGGAGGCCAGGGCGAGGCATTTCGAGTAGGCTTTGCATCTAGAGATCCAACACAAGGTCACCCCATTTATGCTGAAGACATATGTTGGGGTGTTGCCGAGGGCAGATGTTGTCGAGAGGACATTGTCCAGGACCAGATCATCACGAGAGGGGGATCGTCATGATCCCTCACAAAGTAAAGTTGTGGTCTGGGGTTCCCGGTTTTTAGGGAAGAAGAGTTTTCATTCATCCGAGGGTAGGCCCCATCCCTTCACATATTTTTCTCCAGAGGCAGCAACCCTCAGGCCTATGCCAAGGGATCAGGTGCCTGTTTTTCTTGTAGTGGTTGTGGCCATCAACAGCGGAAGTGCCTGACCTTTCAGAGCGGTCATCGTGCACCAGGTGTTACGCTTCAGGTTTCTCCTTTGAGGTAGTTCCATCCAAGGCAAGAGAAGCAGTAGGTTGCATCAGCTTTAGATCACCAGAGGGTAGATGGGGCAGGCAGAGGACAGCCCAATGACACCCCCCATCCTCAGAGAGTAGAGCGTGGCCATGGTGGTGGTCATCATCAGGGTCAAAGAGGCCGTGGAGGAGGTTGTGGTCAGCTTTATGCTCTTGTGTTGCCATCCCCAGGAAAGCCAGATGTCATTTGAGGTACCCTTTTCTTGTTTTCCACCGTGGTGTATGATTTGTTTGATTCAGGAGCAACACACTCCTTCATATCACCTACCCTTGTCCATGCTTTGGGGCTTAAGGTAGAGAGGCTTCCAGTGCCCTTGGCATTGACTATGCCAGTTGGAGGTTGAGCTGACTTGTTTGAAGTATGTAAAGATTGTGAGCTAGTGTTTGGGAAACACCTTTCTTGGGGAGATTTCCTATGTTTATGAATACAACCATATGATGTCATCCTCGGCATGGATTGGTTGTATTCGGTGCAGGCTATCATGGATCGCTTTAGGAAGAAGGTTGTTTTCCTTGGTGCGGATGGAGAGAAAGTGGTGTTTGTTGGTGAGCGAGATCCTCGGATGGGTTATAGGCATGTTCTATCCTTATCATCCATGATGGATGAGATGATTCTCAGTTCTTCAGAGTTTCAGTAGTTGACGTTTCCTAAGGTCATAGAGGAGTATTCTGATGTCTTTCCAGAAGAGGTTGTAGCATTACCCCCTCGACAAGATATCGAGTTTGGGATCGAACTACAGCCAGGTGTGTCTCCTATCTCTATGTATCCATATATTATAGACCCTTATAAGTTATGAGAGCTGTGTATATAGCTTGATGGTCTATTAAATTGTGGTTTTGTTTGGCCAAATGGGTCACCATGGGGTGCACCAGTTTTGTTCAAGAAGAAGGTCGACGGCTATTTGCGGTTCTGTGTCAATTATCATCACTTAAACAAAGTGAAAATAAATAATCTCTATCCTCTTCCACACATTTATGACTTATTAGATCAAATAAAGGGTGCAAGTTGGTTCTCAAATATCGACTTACAGTCAGGATATCATCAGATGCATGTGAAGGATGGGGATATCCCGAAGACTGCTTTTCGTTGTCGTCATGGTCATTATGAGTTCGTTGTAATATTGTTTGGTGTGAAAAATTCTCCATCTGTATTCATGGGATTGATGAATGTTGTGTTCCAAGAGTTCCTAGAAAATTTTGTGGTATTTTTCATTGATGACATCCGTGTGTACTCCACGTTTGAAGAAGAGCATGCTGAGCATCTACAAGCTGTTTTTGGAGTCCTTCATCAACATCAGTTGTTTGGGAAGTTGTCTAAGTGTGATTTTTGGGATCGATAAGTCCATTTCATAGGGCATTATGTGTCCCAACAGGGAGTAGCAGTGGATCCATCGAAGATTGAAGCAGTTGTGTCTTGGGAATCCCCCAAGATAGTGTCAGAGGTGCGAAGTTTTCATGGTCTCGCAGGATACTACAGGAGGTTCGTAGCCAATTTCTCATGAGTTGAGACCCCTATAACAAATTTGACTTGTAAATATCAGGAATTAATATGGATTTATTAGTGCCAGGTAGATTTCAAGTATCTAAAATAGAAGTTAGTAAGTGCCCCAGTCCTTTGTCTTCCAGCTGAAAGAGTTCAGTTTGATGTTTTCTGTGATGCTTCACTTCTGGGGTTAGGCTATGTTCTCATGCAGCAGAGGTTAGTTGTTTCTTATGGGTCTTGGAAGTTATCTTCCCATGAGCGCAACTATGTCACCCATGATATTGAGTTGGCATCCGTGGTTTTTTCTCTGAATTTGTGGAGACATTACCTCATTGGTGAGCGCTTTGTGGTTTTCATCGATCATAAGAGTTTGAGGTATATTTTCTCCCAGTGTGACCTGAAATTATGACAGTGTCATTGGATGTTGTTATTATAGGAATACGACTTTGAAATATCGTATACACCTATAAAAGGTAATGTTGTAGCTAATGCGCTGAACCGAAAGCTACATAGTCATGTTGTGCGTGAATCCAGTGATTCCTGGAGAGTAATGGAATAACTTTCAGCATTACATATTAATATGGGAGAAGTTGGGGGGTATAGGATGTATTTTTCAAATGATGATACAGTAATCCCTGATGAAGAATGTGGAAGAGTCCCGGTTGGGAGATCTAGAGGTGGAAGTATGGAGAGACCGAGTTGTTTGTGGGGAGGCCCGTGATGGTTGGTCTGCGGATGAACAATACAGAGTGTAATATCAAGGAAGGATTTTTGTTCCTTTGATGATGCGTGATACGTTTCTCAGAGAGTTCCATAGTACTTCTTTAATGGTACATCCTGGCATGACAAAGATGTATCAATCCTTGAAGAGTCAGTTTTGGTGGCCTGGGCTAAAGCATACGGTTGCGGAGTTTGTGTCTCGATGTTTAGTCTGCTAGAAGGTGAAGGCCAAACACCATGTTCCTGATGGTCTTCTCCAGCCATTATATATTCCTCAGTAGATGTGGGAGGACATCTCAATGGAATTTTTTACTAGTTTACCTCAATCTCTAGGAGGACATGATTCTATTTTGGTGGTAGTGGATCGTTTAAAAAAATCGGCACACTTTATAGAAATCAAGGAATCTAACTTAGTGGAAGTTTTGTTGAGTCAGTATCTAGAGGAGGTGGTGAGACTTCATGGAGTCCCTAGGACGATCATTTCTGATCGAGATCCTGATTTTACCTCCAGAGTGTGGAGAGGTCTCCAACATGATTTTGGTTCTCAACTATGACTTAGCACCGCTTCTCATCCTCAAACGGATGGTCAGACAGAGCGAACCATCCAAACTCTTGAATACATGTTATGCTCTTGTGTTCTTTATTTTTGAGGTTCATGGATGAGGCACTTACCCTTGGTGGAGTTTGATTACAATAATAGTTTTCACTCCACCATCGGTATGGCGTCGTTTGGAGCCATGTATTGTCGGCCTTTCTGTTCTCCGTTGTGTTGGACAGAGGTCAGAGAATCAGCAATTTTTAGACCGGAACTAGTGTAGAATACAACAGAGAACATTCAGGTTATTCGTGAGAGGATGAAGACAGCGCAATATCATCATAAATCATATGACGATCAAAGAAAGAGACCCTTAGAGTTTAATGTTAGGGTTCATTTGTTTCTAAAGGTGACTCCTCGTCGTGGGCAGTGAAGGTTTGGTTATGGAAGTAAGAATTCTCCTCGGTTTGTTGGGCCTTTTGAGGTGTTAACTCATGTTGGAGCTATGGAGTATCAAGTAGCACTTCCCCCACAGATGAGTCGGATACATGATGTTTTCCATGCATCACAGATCCATCATTATCTTCATGACGACTCTCACATCATCGATTGTGGATAGATCAATGATGATGATGATGCAACCTTTGAGGATGGACCTGTGGAGATACAATACCGTAAGGATAAGGTGTTGCGTGGGAATTCTATTCCTTTAGTTCGTGTCTTGTGGCGACACGGTGGCTTGGAGGAGAGTACATGGGAACTTGAGTCACAGATACGTGATCAGTACCCAGAGTTTTTCGATGTTGAACTCTTTTCATGTATTGATGTAGCTTTTGTGGTTATGAAACTTCCATGTTTATGAGATCGCTCCCTTTTTTGTTTTGGTGGCTTGCTATCTTTTGAGAGGTATCTTTATGGGTGGTTTTCAGACCCTATTTCATTTTCTCTTTATGTGGATTTTGGATTCTTGAGGATGAGAATGTCTTGAGAGTTATCTGATGTAATGGCCCGGACCTCTCTAGTCCACTGCTTTGTGAAAATGCGGTGTTAGAGGCATTCCGGGAGGTCAAGGTAACTTATCCACAACTCTTTTCCAAAATATTCTTTTTTGATGAACCGTTTCAATGATAGACAGTTGTGAACTGTAACATCACATTACGTCTTCAGGTAATTTTAATGTTTCTAAATACCCTTGTTTTGGAGTAGTGACTTGGGGGTGCGTTTGGGCGAATCTTTAAGGAAAACTAAAGGGCAATAGATTTCGCACGAGCTGTGCACGGTTTGTCTAAACTGTGCGGCGATACCGCGCATAGTTAATATTGGAGGCAGTGGCTAACGCATGGTTAGCGCACAGTTTGTCTAACTGTGCAGCCTAACCATGCAAGGAGTGTTTGATGAAGGCAGTAGCGACCGCACAGTTAGTGCAAGGTTTGTCTAACCGTGTGGGAAAACTGTGCGAACACTTAAACTAGATCCTAAAATTGTGGATATCAGTCGTTTTGCCTCTAACTTGCTCGTTTAAATTACTAAGCGGACATAACTCAGGATTACCCTCCCCTGAAGATAGGATAACCTCTCCCAAGTGTTTTGGAGGAGATCCAAAGGCTAATCTTGGCGAATCTAAGCCGGTTTCATGGGGTATGTGATCGTTCTTCTTCGTTCTTCTTCGTTCTTGATCGGTTTCTTAGATCCACTTGGATCTACTTCCCCTCTTCTCTCGGTTTCTTAGAACTATGTCCGTTATGTGTAGATATAAGTGTGTCAATGAAAAATATGA
Organism: Viscum album; assembly: GCA_963277665.1. Classification (NCBI taxonomy): domain Eukaryota; kingdom Viridiplantae; phylum Streptophyta; class Magnoliopsida; order Santalales; family Viscaceae; genus Viscum; species Viscum album. Next base: position 2,009,048,117 of record OY728121.1, on the reverse strand, counting down.
TGAGATTTGGTCTTGTTTGTGTTAGGAGAAGAGATATAAGGAGGATTCTTGGAGAATCAACCCAGCTTTCTTGTGCGTTCTTCATTTGTTGGGGTTTTCATAAAAAACCTTTGAGGTAGGGGATTAGATGCTTCTCTTTCATTTATATGCAACTGTATTATTAGCATGTTTAATCCCACTAGATGAAAATGGAATTGACATCATAAATATTTTGAATCGGATAAAGAATTTGTTATCGATCATATGATATTGCCTCTTGTTTTTCTAGATAGTGTGATATCTATGCTTGATTTTCTTAGCTGTTTGTTCTTGATGGAAATCGGTAAAGAACGTAAACCAGGATTAATTGATAATTTTTTGGATAAAGATAAAGAGGCATGAAAACAAATATGGTTCTTGTTGTCATTTGATGTTAATCAAATTGGTGCAGTAGGCACGTTTAATCATTTTTGATACCTTACTGGTTAGGTTTCACGATGTTTGAACCAATGGATTATAAATCTGTTAATTCAAGATGGATTAAAGAATTTGATTGTTTGATAATTCCTTGAAGGGTTCTGAGTTACCCTCTTGTTTGTTAAAGGGTCATAGCCCAATTGATGTGATGGTTGTTTTTCCTGCTGCTTATGTTGAGATGTGACCCTGGAGGTGTGTTGTGATTTGTGGGGGTATAGAGGCCTTTTGGTTGTGGCAGAGGATGACGCCTAGAGTGGCTAGATGCATCGTTTTATGCATGTGGGTATCGGGGAGGACACCAGGGATAATGGAATGGGATGGATGTTATTGTTGGATGCTTGTTGATTCTTTGGTTTTTTATCTACTTTACTTTTCTCCACTGCTTAAGGAAGCTGGTCTTGCTTACCCTTCTTCCGAAAGAGGCGAAGACACGTGGGGTATTCCACATGCTTTCCATGTTTAACTTCTCAAGGGAGAATGGGTCTATGATCTTGCTATAGGTGGAAAATACTCGATGAGTGGTACATCTACTCACCGTGTTGATCCCCTTTGTTTTAGTAGCATAGAATTATTTTCTAGAATTCCTGGGAATATGGGAATGTGTTTCTGTAATGAATGTTTGATTAAATGGTGTTAACTCATGTGGTTGGAGTTGCCAAAACATAATGATGAGGTTGAAAACATTTTAAGAAACATTGGATTTTGGGTGTGATGCTAATGAAATTTAATGCGGAACTGCTCATGGTTAATTAATGTTTAGAGAATTAATTAACATAAAGTGGAACTGATAAATAAAAGGGAATGGAGAAATCCAATAAAGATCTTGTTTTGTTGTGTGCTTATAGGATACCTAGTTTTAGAAATAGCATCCTAGAGTCTGAGATATGTTAGCTACAGTTGTGTCTAGGACTAGTTTATTCCCATAGTGTGGTTGTGAGATATAGTATAATCGGTACTTTTTGTGTTGCTATATGCTAATCCACCCTATTAGTAATGGAAACTGACACCCCGGGGATTCTGAGCCCTAGGGGGTGTTTTCCCCAACATTCTGGTGGGAGGATGAATGGCTGACTACCCCCTTTGGCCCTGCTATCTTCTCTTGGTAGTTACTTGTGCTGGCAGGAACAATGGTTAGTTTTCCCCATATATTTCTGTAGAGGGCGATAATGGCTTGTGGTGATTCACACACATATATTCTGTATATATTTTTCTATGGACTATGATAGGTGTAACATGTATAGGTTGTGATGTCTTGAGGATACTTACTCAGTGTATGGGATATAATATCTTGAGGTATAATACCCAATGTATGATACACGTTATGCGAGTTCTAGTGTATCCTGGAAACTACCTAGTTACTTTGGTGTGTGGACATGGTGGTTTTATTGCACGAGGTGCATATTGTGGTGTTTCGCCCAGGTGTCTGTGGGCAAGCCTTTTTGGAGAGAGATGCTCAAGATGTGTGATGTTGGGGAAAGCGGAAAACCAGTGGGGAAGTAGTAGTGGGGTACCCTTAATATTCTTTACTATATTCTATATTCTTGTATGCATTACTTGGGGAGAGTATTCAGGGTGAGGTTGGGAACTTAGTATACCGATTTTGGTGATGAGTTAGTTTCACTTGTTGTTCACTGTGCTTTAACATGCTTTCTTTACCTTTGCATGAGAGGTTTTAGGGAGGATCCTACTGAGTATACTATTATACTCAACCTATGTATATATAAACTATTTTTCAGGTCACATGGAGTAGGTTGGAGATCTGGCTGGTTACTACTAGATTGTGGTTGGAAGAGCTGTTCGGGTTTGTGGTTGTTGCTGTTTTAATTTCTTTTGGGTACTTGTAGTTTTTTCCTTCCAGTTTTAGTACTTTTTCAAGAAATTTCATATGTGTACTTGGGTTTTCATTTATATTCCAGTTCTGAGTTGGACTTGGTTGGTATCTGTCTTATCTCTCTCTTCCACATGTGTTCTCTTAGAGGGTAATTCCTCTCATTTTTGTGTTTACTATACCATTGGCGCTTGTCGCCAACCTGGGGCCTACTGGAGGCGGGAGTCGGGGGTCATTATCTCCCTTCTCACATTTCCAGCCCAGGAGGGGTACACTTTGTGTGGAGGGGGTCGTGACATGGAAAATGGGTGTTCATGACATATGATAGGGTATATTTGAGCTTTGAGAATCTTATAAAGATTGATGGTAGACATGTCACTTTTTGTGATAATGAAAAAGGAAAAATAATTAGCCTCGACCAAATTGGAAACTCTGTCTCAATTTTAATTTATAATGTTCATTTTGTTGATGGTATAATTTACAATCTTCTTATCATTTCACAATTAAGTGATGATGGATTTCATGTTAAATTTAAAAATTATTCTTGTAATTTTGTCAATTCTAATAATTATTTAGTTTTATTTCATTTATAAATGAAAATGTATATGCTATAAATCTGGATTCTTTAGTATCACATAATGTTTCCTGCTTAATTGCCTTTCATAAATATTCTTGGCTTCAGCATAGAATAATAGACCACTGTAACATTCATTCACTTAGAAAGACTACTAGAAAAGGACTATTCAAAGATCTTCCTAAACTAGAACTTCCAAATAAAGTTTCTAATTATTGAAAAAAAGGAAAACAGTACAAAATATCTTTCAAACAAAAGAAAGAAGTTTCAACCTCTCATCCTCTTGAGTTGGTTCAGAAGTATTTGTTTGGACCTTCTAAAGTTTCAAATTTAAATAGGAAGTAATTTTTCTATGTTCTAGTAGATGACTTCTCTATGTATACTTGCACCTTATTTTTATCTCACAAAAGTGAAGAGTTTTCTTAATTCACCATGTATTCTATTTCAGTACAAAGCTTAAGTGGACTTAGGATCAAAACCTAAAAAAGTGATCGTAGCCATGAATTTGAAAATCAAAAAATTCAATCTTTTTTCTCAAAAAATAGATATATCCATAACTTATTTTCTCTTAGGACACCCTAAAAAATGGAGTTATAAAAAGGAGAAATATAACCATAAAATATATTTTCATGGCTGTGCTAAATAAATATTATTTATCTATTTATTTTTTGGAAGAAGCTATAAATAAATATTGTTATATAATCAATAGAGTCTTAATTATAATTATCTTAAAGAATAATCCATATGATCTATGGAATAATAGGAATCCTAAGGTTAAGTACTCTAAAGTTTTTCGTTGAAAATTATATATCCTTAATATAAAATATAATATAGTAAAAATTTCCTCCAAGAGTGATGAAGTAATTTTCATAGGTTATTCAAACTCTAGAAAATCCTATACAGTCTTTAGTAAAAGAACCAAGTGTTTGGAATAATATGTGTATGTTAAGTTTGATGAAACGTATCCATATGAGTCTAAAACCTCCCTAGAAAATCTTGAGGATAATTTATCAAATCTAGACTTAAATCCTAAAGCTTTGGATTCGGCTATTAAAGAAGCTGAAAAATCAAGTTCTTGAAACTCTTTAGATTCTAACCAAAGGGAACCCAAATCTATAGATGAACCCAATATAACCATCCCTTCTTTCTTTAGATCTATTATAACTCCTAAAAATCATCCTTTAGGTGTTATAGTTGTAGACTTAGACAAAGGAACTTAGACTAGAGATTTTCTAAGAAAACAAGTTAAACATCAAGTCTTTTGGTCACAACTTGACCTGAAAACATAAATAATGAAATCCATGATGAATTTTGGATGATGGATATGTAAGAAGATTTAAACTAGTTTGAAAGAAAAAAAAGTGTGTAAACTATTTGATCGACCCAAAGACATCTTGATAATAGGCACTATGTGGGTGTTTAGAAACAGTGGATGAAGTTGGTATAATAGTAAGAAATAAATCCATGCTAGTTGCATAAGGTTATAGTCAAGAAGAAGGAATAGACTATAAAGAAACCTTTTCACATGTAGGTCAACTTGAATCCATTATAATACTTCTAGCTTATGCAGCACATCTTAATTTCAAACTTTATCAAATGGATGTCAAAATTGCATTCCGAAATGGTTATATTTGGTGGGGATGTTTTTGTTTAATAACCCCCAAGTTTTACAAATCCTCATTTTCCAAATCTTGTTTTCAAAATAACAAAAGCTTTTTATGGTTTAAAATAGTATCCAAGAGCTTGGTATGATAGGCTCAACACTTTTATTATTTATAAAAGTTTTTCAAAAGGGATTACTGATCCTACTCTTTTTGTAAAAATAATGCTAAAGGTGTTTTAGTTCTTCAAATATATTTTGATGATATTATTTTTTTATCTTCAAAAAATTATTTATGTGTTTATTTTTCAAAAATGATGCAATATTAATTTGAAATTTGTTAAATGGGTAAACTCAAATTCTTTCTTGGATTTCAAATTTTTGAAAATAAGGAAGGTATTATTTTAAATCTAATTAAATATAATTAATATCTTTTAAATTTTTTTGACTTGGATAGAACTAATAGTGGTGATAATACTATGAGTACCACATGTTAATTGGATATGGATGAAGATGGAAAATCAATAGAACAAACCAATTAAAGAGTTATGATTGGAAGTATTCTCTACTTGACTGCTAGCTGACCAAATATTATGATTAGTGTGTGTATGTGTGCTTATTTTAAAGAAAATACTAAATAGTCGCATTTACTTTTTTTTATAAGAATTTTAAAATACCTCAAATGTACTACCAACGTATAACTATTCTATCCTAGAGAAAAACTATTTGACATATTTATTCTGAAGATGACTTTTTTAGTATCAAGTTAGATAGAAAAGAACATCTAAAACATGTCACTTTTTGGTAAAGTCTATAATTTCATGGTGTTTTAAAAGAAAAAATTATATTGTATTGTCTACTATCGAAGATGAATACATATCTACTGGTAGTTATTACATTCAAATTTTTGTGGATGAAACACACATTACTAGAATGTGGTTATCAATTTACACATATCCCTATAAACTTTGATAACACAAGTGCTATTAATATCACTATGAATCTAGTTTCTCATTCTAGAACAACACATATTGATGTAAGACATCACTTTTTGAGATATCATTATCAAAAAGGTGATATAACTCTAGAAATTATTAGCACTAAACATCGGCTTTCTAATATTTTTACTAATCCTTTAAATTCTAAGATAATGAGTTACATCATACATGGGTTAGGGAATATCAACTTTGAGTGACTCACCGTTGATGTCTCACCATTATGTCTCACCATTGATGTCTCACTGTTCATGACTCACTATTGATGTCACATTATTGATGACTCGCCATTGATGTCACACCATTGATGTCTTGTGGTTGATGACTCGTCGTTGATGCCTCACCATTGATGTCTCACCATTTTTTCACACCATTTTGTACTTTATTTTTTTTATTTATAGAAGTTCAAACATCACTGTTTTATTTATTTCATTTTATTTTAATCCAAATTCCTCTATTTATGATTTCTAAATCCCTAAATGATAAAACTTGAATCAATCCAACTCACTTACTCACTCTCACAATCCTACTCTCACATTCCTATCTTCTAAACTTATTCCCTTATCCCTTGAACTGAAACTTTCAAAACTCTCCAATGGCCCGAGTTAAGAAAGTCTCTGAGAAGTTTGTGGATTATTTTCATCCTTCTAAAAATAACAGAGGTGAATGTAGTCTACCTAACCAAAACCTATACATGCTGAAATCATAATCCAAATCCTCACTCTTGAAAAGGATGTTCATTCTGAATGGTTTTTGTCAAGTAAGTCTCTTTTTTTAATGTGTTGAAAGAACAATGGTGGATGGACTGGTTCTCCAACAACACAAGATTATTTTATCCAAAGATTGTTCATGAGTTTTATTTTCATGTGGAATTTATTATTGAGGGCTCATAAGAGTTTTGGATTAAATCTTGGATAAATGGATAAAGAGTTTCCTTGTCATCAAATCAGTGGGATGAATGGTTAAAAGTACCTCACAGAGTTATTTTTAATAATTATCAAGGCATCCCACCTCCTACCAGTGATATTTTCAGTTTTGAGGAAGATTTGGAAGAGATTACTAGAAATAGAACTCATAGAAGACCAATAACAATAGATTTTTATGGTGAATGTAAAATTTTGTTCAAATTTATTCAGCACCAATTATGTCCTAGAAAAGGGTATTTTTCCTCTCTCAAATACCAGGATGTCTATTAGTTTTATCAGATGAAAAAGGGACACAAGATTAACTTGTGTCGGTATTTGATGGTGAATATGAATGAGATGATGAAACACCAATCCAAGTCAAATTCCTTGTTTTATCCAAAGTTTATTTCTATAATTTTTAATGTCAAAGGTCTGGTGAGTGAGAATGAAGAATCAGTAACTGATTTTGTTGGGTTTTTAATCAAAAAGATCATTTTTAATATATTGATGATCAATTTTAATCCCTAGAAGAAACAATGGGTTAAAGAAAATGATAATATATATGAGTAATTTAATCCTTTTCAGCACCCCTGAAGTCCAAGAGACATGGTTGATCCTAGTCTAGGACCAGATGAGGTTGTAGAGTATTCTACTAAAGAGGAAGAATAATAAGTTGAAGAAAATAAGGGAGAAAAATATCCTATTGATGATATAGGTGACCCTAATATTGAAGGAAGTCTAGAAAGGATGGCCTATGGTTCTTTTTATCCCTCCTAAACCTCTTCCTATAAAATAACCTCTCCTGGCAAAATATGATAATGAAGAAACTGAGGAATCATAAAATGTTAATTATGTTAGTAAAAGTGGAAGTGATGAAGATTAATATTATAATTGTAAAAATTAATAAACTAATTTTGAGGAAGAATAGTAGGATGATGGTGATTAAGAGGAAGAATAAGTATATCAAGGAGAATAATCTGGTAAAGAAAATACAGATGATGCAAATGATGAAGAAGACAAAGGAAGTGGTGAATCTGATAGTGGATCAGACCATCCTAATATTGATTAAGTCCCTAGTAAAACACCTATTGATCTTAGTCTCAATCCTACTGAGCCTGAAAATACTACTGATACTACCTTAATATACCATGAATCAGTTTTATAATCCCATGATGCTCCCAAGTCAGTTGTGATTGAGGAGAGAGCTCTAGATGTTCTAATGAATGAAGAAATTTAGGATGAAGAAGAAGTTCCAGTTTCTCTAGTGAAAAAACTTGTGTAAGTCAAAAAGGGAGCAAATGTTGAGAGAGAATCGCCTATTTAAGAGGAAGTATCTATTTAGGGGTAGAAACATCCAAAAAAGGTAAGATTTGATACTACCATTCCTTATGATGTGATAGTAGATGAATTAGAAAAGTATCCAGGATATGTTGCTTTGGATTTAGATTACCCAGATTTAGATGATGAGGAATCTGATCATAAGGGATTATTGGTTGATGTAGTAGGTCCTTATCAAATTGCTCCATTTGGAACAACTTAGAAAATTCCACCTATTCCAGTAGCAGCTCTTTCTCTTGCTCTTACTCCTATTTCTACTCTGCCTGTAGCATTATCCCCTATATATTATGTGACCTAGTATGATTTCAAACTATTTAATGAAGATTTGTGTTCTATAGATAAAATCATATTCCAACCTCAACTAGCACCTGTTGAAAATCTTATTGAATCAGATGCTACTATAATAGCAGAAATACTCCTTTCCAAAATTTAACCTCAATTAGTTACATAACTAAAATAAGTGAGATTGGAGAACAAAAGGTTAAGTGATTAGTTGTATTCGCTCATTCCAATTTTGAAAGGTATGTAATCTTAGTATGTAGCATCCCTAGATAGAGTTGAAAACACTCTTGAGGATACATATTGTAAATAAGTTGTTGATACTCTTCCTCTATCTCTTGATTTATCAATTTTGAAATCTTTAGTCAAAGATGGAGTTAATGAAGCCTCAAATTCATATTATCCTGCTATTCAAACTTCTGAAAGTGAGTTGATCATAGAAGTGATTAGATAAGAGCTTTAGACTATGATGGGTGGCACAGACCAGGAAATCCTAAGCAATATTAAATAGAACAGTGATCATATATATGACATGGTAATATTTTACTTGAAAGGGGATACTAATTCTCAGGAGGAAATTAAAAAGAAATTATATTTATAATTTAAAATGATCTACACTAAGCATCATCTAGATAGTCACTTTAAATATTTGGTTAAAAATATAAGGATACCTCCCGTTACTCAAGCCTTCAAGGAACAATTCAATTAGCTTAAATATTTAACCCCCTCTCTTCAAAATTTTATGGAGAATAAGGATGATTTTACAAAGATTGTGGCCAAAGGTGGGGATATCATTATAGACATTTTCAATTTGTTGAAGCCTTACCTTCATCATCAGAGTACTACAATTGTAGTACTCAAGGACTTTCCCATTCAACCAGTGAATAAGAACCTACATTCCTGCCCCATCTATCGGTTATTTGATCCCCAATTCAGAGATTCTGTGACCAAGAACCCCTTTTCTTCTCTTCCTACAACCCTTAATCCATTCTCTATGTCTGAAGTACAATCTCTTAGTAATTGAAGACCTATCATCTATAGGTAACTCACAGATCCAACATCTTCTACTAAGAGACTTCCACCTCTTGTACCCTCTGGAGTTCCAATTCATCATTTGTATACTTCTTCTCATTTTGTTCCTTTTTTTCCTCCTGTTTCTCCTTCTGATACAAGCAAGGAACCAATGGATCCTTCTTTTTAGAAGAAGTTATTACATTGATATTTGATAGGGATGTACTTTTGTCTTTTTCTCCTCTACTGTATTATCCTTTTATCATGAAGTGAATTATATCTTTTTTCTATTATATGTTCTTTATCTCTTATTGTTTTTCTTCTTTTTTATAATCCCAAAATGGGGAAAAATATGGGATGGAATTTAACTTAACTGATGAATAATTATGGGTTTTAGTGAATGATATGGATGTAATTGGTTTTAAATTTATTTTCTTTGATTATAACTCTCTTATTATTCAATTTAATATAATTTTTATGCTATGTTAAAAAGACTTGTTACTTTGAACATTTTGAATGGATTTTTAATGCCATGATTTATGATCATCAAAATGGGGAAGATTGTTGGCCTCATCTTGTTTTAATGCTCACAAATCATGACTAATAATATTTCATTAAGTTTAATTACATTTATTCAGGTTTACTTATGTTTACATATAAGTTTAATCTATTCTATTAGTGTTTTAATACATATGATAGGTTAGGAAAATTTAGCTAAGTATAAGTCACTGTTGAGGCTGAGTAACTGTTAGGACGGACTCGCTATTGGAATTACTATTGATATGGACTAACTGACACTACTATGTGTGAGTCACTGATGAATCAAGATACCAATGCACTGAGTCACCAATGCCTAACCTACTGATAGCTAAGGAAAATTCACCATTCAAGCCGAGTTACCAACGGTATGAGTCAGTATCAAATTGAGATACTGATAAAATGACTTACCGGTGTTTAGAATTTTTTCTAAGTATGAGATACTGATAGATGACCTACCATTAAGAGGATCTACCATCAGAATGACCTACTGATGGCTGAGTCACCATCAAGTCGACTTACTAACAGATTGACCAACCAATACTATGACAACATTCCTGAGCTACCGATATTGAGACACCTTCACTCCTTCCTTTTTCATTTAAATTCAAAATTATTTATAACGATCATATTTATGAAACTTAGTACTATTATTTATTTTAATGACTTTTTTTATTTTGTAGCCAATATTTAACAGAAGTTCGAGTATGAGGTACGAGGTACCAGCACATGATTGAGATCATACTTCTTGTCAAACTTGTAGCGTATAAAGTAAGCACCTAATCCGAAAGGCAAAAAAGGATAGCCGAGTGAACTCAGCTGAAAATTCATGAACCCAATAAAAACAAAAATAAGAAATATCTATTGTGTATACACAAAGACATTACTGATAACTTAAACTAAATAACTTCTTATAGAAACATGCTAAGAAAGAATAAGATATCATCTTCCACATACTTACCTCACTGGAAGCTGAAGAAAGTATCACTTAAGATAATCTTTTTTTTCAATTTGTTTCAAGAAACTGACTCAAGCTGCTTTTCAACACAACTTTGAGGAGTCATGAGCTACATAGAAAATCATACAGATCCCTCTAACTCTATTATCATTAATTTATTCTCAGTTAGTGTACTATTTTAGCTTTCAAGTAGTGTGTGTGTGTGTCATTATAATAAACACACATTTATTCATGTTCCAAACTATAAGATACATTTATATCTTCAAAAACATATCCTTTTACACATTTCACTTCCACAGATAATAGTGGAAGAGGTCCCTGCATAGACTAGATGTTTTTTGTTTTCACTCCCAAGAAAATTGAGGATGATGTCTAGTTGACCTGGACAGTGTGTATACTATTGTTTACCCTGATCTAGGGTGTCGATCAAAATTTATTTATATAAATTGATTATTGGTAGGTTGTCACCAAGTGTAGAGGACTAAGCCTCAGCTTGAGACTGAACCTCTTGTTTTAAAAGTCACTACGTCTTTCAATGTTCTATTTTCACTATTTTATTTAAATCAAAAAAACTTTACTTCACATTGATAGTTAATCTTAGATAGTTTTTATATTATAATTTGTTTTAGTATATTTTTTTCAAAAGCTAAAATAATAATCCATATTGTTTTTACAAAGAACTAATCACTATTTGAAAAATCTTTCAAACAATCAAATATTTTATAAATATCTACTTTGAATAACTCAATAATATTTGATTTTAAATTAGGAAACTTTTAAATAATTAATTTTGATAGAAATTTTTATAAGAACTTAATTCACCCCCTCTTGAGTGTCCTACTATGAAAAATAGTTATTTTTCTTAAAAAAATTGAATTTTAAGTGAATAGTACAAAAATTAATATTATTTCATATACAGTGAGATTTATGTCATCATAATGATGTAAAACTTTCTTAGTAATATATATATATATATATAATTTCATAACTTAAAATGTATTTAATGAGTAAAATATTGTATTTAAAACTAATAAACATAATTTCTAAACCTATAAATTATTTTTTAAAGAATAAATTATATTTTATTCTAATAAAGAATTATATTCATTATACTTTGAATTAAATATTCCAATGAGGCCATTCAGTTTTTGAAGTATTTAAATATAAAAAATATATATTTTCGAGTCAAACTCTCTTATTAGTCACAATAATAAGTACTATTTATAGTCTTGATAAAAAATAATAAATTTATTAATATTTTATTCAAAAACACTCATCTCTTTCACTTATAAATACACCCCTCCTCCATAAATTTTTCACTTACATAACAACTTCTTCCTTGGAAAAATATGTTCCAAAATACCTCTTCAATCCCACTTAACAATTTTTTAGGATGATCTATTCTAACTAAAATATTATCCTTCAAATCCTTTGTGGGTGTTCTAATAGAGGTGTTCCAAAGAGAGGGTAACAACATCTCATCCTTATGTTTCACTTTTCATTCTTCTCTTTCCCCCACCTATATCTAAATTATAATTATAATAAAATTAAATTAGTATAATAATTATATTCCTATATATTTATTAAATAAAAATATTTATTCTCATACATTTCATTTAATCATTCTTAAAAACACTATTCACACTATGGTTGGATCATACCACAAATGTGAGCATTGAAGTTTTCATCACTGTAGTTCATAAATGGTTTCAAAAATGTAATTATTATATAATTATGATATTAATGGTAAATATAAATCATTTTTATGGTTATATAATGATAATATATCACAATAATAAAAATATTTAAAATAAAAAATTATGGGTATTTAAAGAACCTAAAATTAATTTACTAAGAAATATTCTATGACTATAATAATTTTAGAGAATCTACTAAATCATTAAACACTTAAACTTCAAGGATAAAAAGAAACCAATACCATGAAATCACTATATATTTTATAACCAATTTAAAACTTCCATTGATCATTAAAATTACACTAAATTATTTGAGTAAGGACTCTGGTAAGCGGATCCCTTACTTACTTCTTAATTTTAGTTTATACTCACTCTTTATATCTCTTTCTCTCTCTATTCTTCACATATTATTATTTTATATTATATATTTATGTTTTATTACTATATTATATTTCATTTTTCCTTTCTTTTTTAGGTATATATGAAATTATTAGACGCATAGGGACCCCACCTAAACCTATAATTAGGCTAAGTGGGGCACCCCAAGCCCGCCTTTAACAAGTCAAGGGTTAGTTACTAACACCAAATAGGCATAGTTAAAAAACCACTCAAAACAAACCAAACTAAAAATTAAACCATACCAAACCAAAATAGAGGTTTATTATTGTAGTTTGGTTTGCATTACAAACTAAATAGACCTTTATGTTTGTCAGTTTGATTCAAGGTCCAAACCAAACCAAACCTATTAAACCAAAATGCACCTATTTTTAAAAAATATCTATAAATTTAAATAATTTATGCTAAGATAAAAAAAATATATAATTTGAAACTTATTTACTTATTTATGATTAATTAATTTTTATTCAATAGTAATTATGGGATCCAATTCGAAGATAAATTTCATTATAAAAAATTTTCAATTTTGATACCATTTTAAGTTTGAAATCATGTTTCTATATCAATTATTATTTATAAATTTTATTTAAATTATATTTCAATAATTATAAGATATTTTGGACCCATAGTTAGCATGTTATCATAAAAAATATATTAATTCACAATATGAACCAAAACAAACTAGAAATTAATGGTTTATAAATTTTCTAATCTAAGTCAAACTACTATTAAATGGTTTGGTTTTTAGTTAAAAACCAAAACCAACTCACACCCACCCCTATCACCAATAATTAATCACACATCATGGGATTTATTATCCGAAGATCCTATAAAAAAATACATCTCTTCATCCTTAATAAATCAAACAACTATAAATACACTATGTTGACTAAAATAAAATGATTGTAAGAGACATCAGTCCATAATAATGCAATAGGTTAAAACATAGGATGTAAAATAATGTACATGTGATAAATATCACAAGACATATATGGATCAAAAAAAATTGTAAAGACTCATACTCATTATAGTAACCCCTGGAATGATCCCCAACTGTAGATGTCACCACCAAGCACAAAAAATCCCCAACTCTTACAACACCACATTCTCTATGATCATCCATAAACTAAATTTAATCCATATAAAACAAAACAAATGTGGGTTTAAATTACAATTTATGGGTTGGTATAAAATACCAATAATGAAACTCTATAAATACAATAAAGGATATCATGGAAAGTCAATATACAGAAAAAAAATTTGACAACCACCAGCTTTACCATAAAGAAAATATTTTATGAACGGAAGAGATGAGGTGAAGTTATTTCCACCCTCTATAATTTCACCCAATGTAGATCTCAAAATTTTACATAGAATCCATATGATCCACCCACTCAATAAAAATTGAGAACCCCAAAACTAGACCACATGCCTTATGGAAAAATCTATAACTCCATATTCTCCAATGATAATGAAAGATAGTTTGGAGTCTCTATTAAATGGTGTGATCATTACCTCAGATATAAAAATTAATTTTAGATTAACCAAAAATGTGTAATTCATGTGTATATTTAAATTCACTAATCAGTGGGATACATCACTTTCACTTAGATCAGTCCTTTCCCAGAATGTATGGGAAAGGATATGAACATGCCATAGTATTATTTTTTATAAAAAATGTCTTATTATAAAATAACCCTTCATAAAAAATCACCCCAATAATCTCATATAAAATTATTTCTAGTAGTTTAGGACTCACACCTCACTAAGGATACATCTATTAGCTAAGGGAATACCAACCCCAAATATGGGGAACCCACATCCTTCCCTATTGGGGAGTTCTCAACCCCATTATATGGAAGTTTAAATAGTGTCTAGTTTGAAGCATAATAGTAATAGAATCTATAAAACATATATAAAACATGTAGAACATGTTCCCCAATCTTTAGGTGAGTTCCTACTTTACCCATGGAAAGTAATCCCACACCTCATCGAGGATTCCTTGAATAAGGAAGTACATAACCCCAATCTCACTCCTCTTTTTGTCTCATAGTCTCTAAAAATGAGCATTCAATAAATAAAAAAAATACAATCAACACTCCTAGGAAGAGGTTTACTTACTACATCCTAAAACAAGTCGACAATAATAATAAATTGGGGGAACTTACTATACATCTATGTCTTGAGTTAGTCATCAATACTGACATGCGTCAAGAGTCACCAACTAATCCACCAATATTTTTTCTCAAATTTAAATTCATAAATCTCAACTAAGATATATATGAAAATAAATAAATGAAAATATGCTTCATATCAATCTATAATACCACCCCAAATTTTATGTTACTATGAGGGCACCCAAGAATACTTCTCCATGTGTTTCTCTATTTTTTAATCTCTCCCTAGGAAATAATGGTCGCATTCCTAACAAATAAATCTTAGGGAGTACCCAGTCCCTGATCCTTAGAGGAGTGATAAAATTTATAATCCATATGGGGTTCCTATTCTCAGTCATCATTATGTCACTAGGGGAGTAACAAACAATGTACCTACTCAAAAACATCTTTCTTAAAACCAGTCATTATGCCTATAAAGGTAAATACTCAAACTAAAAAATAATTCATAAATAGACTCTTACGTAAAATAGGATCATACAATCACATTCTACATGGTAAAATTCTTCTAATGGGATACTTACTTTACCAATCCTAATACTAAAAAGAAAAGGTGTGAAAACACTTAAAAAGGATCATGTCAAGAAATATAGTGGATTATAGGGAATGTAATGTGGTTCTTTGAAGACATAGAAAACATGACCTAAGGGTGTGTGTTTGTACCAATTTATGGTTAATGAGACATGTGAATGTGCTTCCATGCATGCCCTAACTTGTGAATTGGATGAATCATTACAAACTTAGCATTGATCCCTACTTCTCACTCGACCAAATGGACCAAGATAGTCTGAGGTGGAGACTAATATACAGGGGTTCTACTATACTTCCCTTATGATTCTTAATGGAATTTTATCTGATTAGTCATCCCATGTTCCCCTGAGATAGTTCAAGGCTATGTGTTTATCCCACATGTATTACCCAGCCTACGGGCTAAGGTGGGATACCCTGAAGGGTTGTCCTGGTTGGACGACCTACATCACCCAATTCTAGTCTAGCATGGGATTGTGTAGATTAAAACCTCACTATTATTTTAAGTTATTAACCCCTTTAAATTATTTTGAAACCCCCCACCCATGACCCATACTTTTACCTTACTGTAGTGCCCAATGGAGTGTGGTAGGTATTGAGTATGATGACCCTTTCCTTTATTACACATTATTTAATGATTTATTACATAAGAATATACTTAGTGAAACCCAGAATATCAATAATATTAATTTCATTGTGAATTAACTATATATCACATCAACTTTTTACTTTGGTAGAACAAAATTATTGAAAACTTCCTTAGCATGCTTCTAATATTCCACAGCTCATTTAAAACTTCACAGGATAACCTGGGGACATACATAAGAATGGGGTGAGATATAAATCCAGTTAATGGAATAAAAACACATAAAATAAATAAATTATAACATTTTAGACAATATGAACTTCAATGGGACATAAAAGGGGTGGGAATCATAAACATGAACAATGAGGCATGGTATAATATGATATCTTAAAGGTTACTTCTGAATGTGGTTATAACACTAACCATGACATCATAAGCATAATTCAAGGATAAACACCAATAAATGATAACATAATGTGATTATGATAACCTATTATGCACCATATATGGTATACCATGAAATTAAAACATTACCTAATGAAATGGATAAATATCTATGTGCACCCATCATAATCATATCATGTATGTGCATAAGTGTTCTACATGGATCATATAACATATGAACATATTTCATCACATTTAATTAGATGATTAAAGATTATGGCTAAAATAAAAGTTATTTCCCAATAAAAAAGTATAGATACAAATAGGTTAATACACTTGAGTGAAAATGTGTACAGATATATAATCCCTAAATATTTTCCATGGAAAATCACAGTGACATTTTATCATCATGATTGTAGTACTTAAAGATTTATAAAGTGGTTTAATGAGTGATAATAGTTATCTCACAACATTTAAGTCAAATGTAAATTAATATAGATATTTAAGAACATAATATATCATGAAAAATTGGTAATTAAAAGCAATAATACAAAAAATTCTTCTTGAATCAAAGTTCATCATGAAAAAACATAGTGAAATTTCAGCATCATAATGGAGGTACTTAAGGATTAATAAAATGGATTAATGAGAGATAAACGGTTATATAATAACTTGGAAGTAAAAAGTAATATATTATGGATATGTAATAACATAAACCAACATCATAATTGGATAATTAATAGGAAAAATACAAGGAGGTTTCTTGAATAAAAACTTGGGAAGGAAAAATCACAGGATAATTTGGGCAACATAACAGGGGTACATAATGAATCATGGGAGGGATTAATGAGATTTAAATGGGTATATCATCACTTTTAAAATATAATATTAGTAATTAAAATGTTTGATAACATACCCCAACATGAACAAATGGAAAAAAAGTCACAACACAAAGGAGTTGCTTGAATAAAGAGGAGAAGGAGAGGATCTCTTGCTAAATTTTGGCATAGTAATAGCTTAGGTAAAGGTTATAATTAGAGGGGGGAAATGATATATATTTACAAGAAAATAAATTGGATATTAAATTTTAATTTATAAATTATTTAAAATAAATACAATTAATATTAAAAAATATAAATACAAAGAAGAATCTTGAGTGAAAAAGAAGAGAAAGGTACCCCTTACTAAATTTCAGCATAGTAATGGCGTAGGAAAATGTTATTACAAGAGGGGATAAATGGTATATCATTAAAATAAAATAAATTTAAAATTAAAGGGACATTTATAAAGGATTTAAAAAGTTTCCAATCAAGATTCAAAAGGCTAAATACAAAGAATAATCTTGAATGGAAATGAAGAGAAAGAGATCCCTTACCTTGAAGTTTTGCATCCTAAAACTTGAGGATAGTACCTTGACATAATGAGGATACATTTTAGAGACTATTTTGGAGGTAAAATCCCCAAAACATTGTGGGATATGAATTTTTAGTGGATAAGAATGGCTAATGGGTGGTATTTATACTTGAGGAGGGGTAGGCTTTAAAGAAATAAATATTGATTATTTTATCATATAAGCCAACCAAGTGTGGGTGAATTGAATAAAAAACAATTTTATGGATAATTAGTGAGTGTTAGAGGGTGTTTTGTGTTTAAATTTCTTAAAAAACTAAACCAAACCTTCTATAAAACCTAATAAATTTATAGAATCCAAAAATGAATTTTATTTCAAAAACACAATTCTGGGTTAAAAGATAAAGTATAAATTTATAAATTAAAATTGATATTTATAATTTATTTTTTATAATTATGAAATGAAATATTTATTGATTAAAATGTTTCATAAAATTTTTATACATTATAACATAATAATGATGTCATAAAATCACAGTGCTCGTAAAGCCACAATTTTCACTTTTTCCCTAAAATTCAACTTTGTCGGAAAATTTACAAAAAATCACCCTAAGATAATTTTTACATACTGACACCAAAAATAAAATTTATTTCATAAAAAATATATATAATGATGATAATTTCAAATTTTAATTAAATCGTTATTTTAATGAAAATTAACAATTTAATAGATAAATCAATATTCTAACAATTATAAAAATAATTTTGAGATTCATTAAAATATATTATCATTTAAAAATAATTTTATAAGATTATTTCATGAAATAAAATTTTATTTAAAACATCTAAATAAATCATATTTTAATATAATATGTTTATATTCTATGAAAATAATACGATTTAACTTATTAAATAATTCTACAAATCATTTAAATGTGTCAACATAACCAAAAACAATAATGGCCAACTAGTTTACTGAGTAGTGGTCATAATGTCAATCAACTATATAAGTTGAAAAAAATGGTTTATGGTCTTATTTATCTATAAATTCACCATCATTATTACTCTTCACCATTAACTTTGATTCAAAACAAGGTTCAATATCATTTCCAAAATGAATATTGTATTACTAACTCTCTATTTTTTGTTATAGTGTTTTGCGTGGGTGGGTTGATTCTAGGGGATGGAGGAAACACAAATTTTTAAAATTTACTTTATTTATCATTTTTTTGTTTCCCCATTTTAATATTTTATATAATTTTATGAATTTTTTTAAACTAAATGTAATGTTCTTAAATAATTAAATAAAGTATTAATGGTTTCTAGTATGATTTTTTTTATTGTTCCTAGTTGTACCAGTTCATATCATCACATGATGTTAAAATTTATTATGTAAATTATAATTATTTATATATGATTATAATAAAACATTTATTATAAAATAAGATCTCTATTAATAACATAAAGGAATTTTTTACGCATTACATTATTCCTCCTAAAAGAAATTTCATCCGCAAATTTTGTATTAAACCTCAAATGGTCTAATTGAACTTAAGATTAGTTTGACCTTATTTGAAAATCTCATAAATCATTTCTAAGGCTGTATATTGAGAAATACATGATTCCTAATATGAAATTGTAAATGATAGATTAATCTGATGACTTATTTAGCATTGGGAATTTGGGATCATATACTTTAATATTTTATTTCTTTTAATAGAAAATGTTACACTTTCTATGCAACCTTTCTTGTTGGTTTATAAAACTATTATGATAACCAAAGAATACCCCCTAGGAGTTTCAAATTATTTGTGTGGAAAGGAATATTTTCAAGCACCAATTATTGATTAATTCTAGCTCAATAAAGTGTTCTCAGGGTTTTTACCCCTAAGTAAATTTGTTCAATACCCAAATCTTCTTGTAGTATATATATAGGGATGTATTTTATTTAAAACCACATATTATATAATTTAAAAAAACTTTAAGGATGTTTTAATTTGTTTTAGTCTTATCCCTAATGTTTTTACTATAGTTTTAAACTCTTAATCCCAAAAATAACTAGACTTTGCCTCTGATAAAAACTATGAAAAACGTTTCTTTATTACACATTATTTCATGATTAATTACATAAGAATAAATGTAGTACAAACCAAAATATTGAGAATCCAAGTGTACTTTTGAAATAGTTACATATCATATAAAATTTTTACATGGATAAAACAATGTTATTGAAAACATCCTTAACATACTTTTAATCTTCCAATGCTTATTTTAAACTGCACAGGATAACCCGGGGATATACATAAGAAAAATGTGATATATAAATACTAGTAAGGGAATAAAAAAACATAACATGAAGAAATTATAACATGTTAGAAAAAATTCATTTTAGTGGGACATTAAAGTGGTTAGAATCATAAGAATGAATAGTGAGGTAGGGTATAACATGAAATCATAAAGGTAACTTGGGAATGTAAAAACAACTTAAACATGACATCATAAGCATACCTCAAGGTTAAAAATTCTGATATAATAGCCTAATGTTTTTAATATAACCTATTTTTCACCATACATGGAATAAAATGAGATTAAAACATTACCCAGTTCATTGGAGTGCTATCTGGGAATCCCATCATAATCATATCATGTACATGCATAAGTGTGCCACATAGATCATATAACATAAGAATGTATTTTATCGAATTTAATCCCATGATTAAAGATTATGGATTACATACCTGGAATTAATAAAAAAATTAAATATAGTTACAACAATTTGAATACTATTTAGTAAAAATGGGAATGGGTTTAAACTTCACAAATGTTTGGCATGGAAAATCACAGTGAAATTTCAGCAGCATAACAGAAGTACTTAAAGTTTTATAAAATGGTTTAATGGTTAAAAGGTGGTATCTCACCGCTTTTAATTAAAATGTAAAATATAAGGTATATGTAATAACACTATACAACATGAAAAATTTTAAATTAAAATTCATAAGACAAAATGGGTTCTTGAATAAAATTTTGTCATGAAAAGTGAAATTTCAGCAGAAAAACGGAAGTACTTAAGGATTCATAAAAAGGTTTAATGAGAGTTAAAGGGTTATATAATCATTTGTAATTAAATAATAATATTATAAGGTATATTTAATAACATTATATTACATGAAATTTTGGTAATTATTAGGCATAATAAAAGGATGTTTCTTGAATAAAAACATGGTAGGGAAAATCACAGGATAATTTCGACAGCATAATGGGGGTACATAATGAATCATGGGAGGGATTAGTGATAGTTAAAGGGTAATATAATCACTTTTAAATAATAAGTTAATTAATATGGGTATTTTATAACATACCCCAACATGAAAAAATGGAAAACAAAAGTCACAACACAAAGGAGGTTCTTGAATAAAGAGGGGAAGGAGAGGATCCCTTACTAAATTTTGGCATGGTAATGACTTAGGTATAGGTTATAATGAGAAGGGATAAATGAAATAAATTTATAAGAACATAAATTTTAAAATAAAGTTAAATTTATAAAGTCTTGAAAACATATCCAACTGACATTAAAACGCTAAATACAAAGAAGAATATTAAAAGGAAAAGAAGTGAAAGAGATCCCTTACTAAATTTTGTTATAATAATGGATTAGTTAAAGGTTATAAAGAGAGGGTATATATAATATATCATTATAATAACAAAATTTAATAGTAAATTTAAATTTATAAAGTCTTTAAAACATATCCAATTGAGATTTAAAAGGCTTAATATAAAGAAGAATCTTGAATGGAAAATAAGAGAAAGAGACCCCTTACCATGAGAATTTGCTTCCTAAAACTTGAGGGTGGATCCTTGAAATATTTATGGAACCATAGAGGTAATATTTGGGATATAAAATAGAAATAAATTTTTTTCTTTTTAATTTATAGTGGAGAGTAATTTCCAATGGTTTCTTCTTATAGTTGAGAAGGGGTGTGTTTTAAAGGATTAGATATTAATTATTTTATCATATAAGCCAACCACTTGTGAGTAAATTTAATTAAAACCAATTTTATAGATAATTAATGACTTTTAGAGTGTTTTTTGATGCTCAATATCTTCTAAAACAGAAACACAACATCTATACACCCTAATAAATGCACAGAGTCTGAAAAAATGATTTTTATTTCAAAAATACAATTTGTTTCTAAAAAAATAAAGTATAAATTTCTAAATTAAAATTGAATTTTATGAATTTATTTTTATACTTACTAAATGAAATTTTTATTGATAAAAATTTTTCATAAAATTTTTATTCATGCTTACATAATAATGATTTCATAAAATCATAGTTCCCATAAAGCGGTAATTTTCACTTTTCACCAAAAAAAATAATCTTTGTTAGAAAATTAAAAAATCACTATATGCTAACATTGACGGGTTGAGTCTAAAAATGAAATTTGTCTCATAAAATAATTCTATAAGTATTATAATTTTAAATTTTATATAAATAATTATTTTAAGTAAAATTAATAATTTAACAGAAAAATAAAATTCTAACCATTATAAAAATTACTTAGGGATTCATTAAAATATATTTTGATTTAAAAATAATTATAATATTATTTAATAAAATAAATTTTTATTTAAAACATACACATAAACCATAGTTTAATTTCTTGTGTTTAATTTCTCTAAAAATAATACAATTTTTCTTATTAAATAATCTCAATGGTCATTTAAATGTGTCAACATAACCAACAACAATAATAACAAACTGTTTTATTGAATAATGGTCATAAAGTCGATAAAATTTATTAGTTGAAAAACATACAGGGTAATGATAGTATTTCCCTATAAATGAACCATCATTTCTAATCTTCACCATTCACTTTTATTCAAAACAAGTTCCGATATCATTTCCAAAATGAAATATTGTATTACTAACTCTCAGTTTCTTTTTTATAGTGTTGTTTGTGGATGGGATGATTCTAGGGGATCGAGGTGGCCCAAAGTTTTATATTTTACTATATTTATCTTATTTTTTTCCTTATTGTAATATTTGGTATCATTTAAGGAATTTGTGTAGACTAAATGTAACATTATTAAATAATGAAATAAAGTATTGATAGTATCTAGTATGCATTTTTTACTATTTCTAGTTATACTGTTTCATATCAACACTTGATGTTCAAAGTTATATGGAAATTAAAATTATTTCTATGTGGTTATAATAAAACAATCATTATAAAATAATAGTTATATTAATAAAAAATGAATTTTCAAGGAATTATATCAGGATCTTAATGGGGGTTTAGGGATTATAATTTTAGGTTTTGGGGAAACAAAACAGGGAGCATAGTTACCACACGCTTTGTGCTAACCATGCATCCCAATAATGTGGCTTGAAATTCATAGGTTCATGGTTTTTCAAACCATTTGAAGGTACCTAAGAAACTGTACAATTTTTTATAGCAATTAGGCCGGCATTTCTAATGGTTGGAACATGGTTTTACAAACCATGCATTATAACCATACCAAATGTCATGTCTCAGAAAGTGAGGGAATCATAGTTAGTAAAAGGTTTTTCGAACTGTGTGCCCCAATAAGAAGTGGAAATTTAGTAAATTTACCTTATAAATCTCAACCCTTTATACTTTAATTTGGGTCTAATTTTAGGACAATATCAGTGGTGTTGTGCTCTCCTCCCTCCTTGATTTCTTGAGTGGATCTCCTTTATCCCACCTCCATTTCCACTTTTGTTCATCATGTTGGAAGGATCTTGATAATTTATCACTACTTAAGCTTCAAATATCACTTTTAACTTCTATATAAATCCTTCCCACCTTGTTTAAAGTAAATTTCAAATTTTCCATAATTTTTTTCTAGTTTCTCTTTTTATCTTATTTCCATTCAAATAAAATCTTGGCTACTGGTGCCTCTAGAATGCAAGGAACAAAGTGATACATGAGGGGATGAACTCATTAGGAAGATCTATCATTATACAGACAAAAAATATATTAATTTACATGGTTATGATTTTTTATAACTAGAGGGATCCCTCCTATCTACAACTTTTTAAAGTAGGGTTTCATGGTTCCCAACCTAGCTGTAGTAGTTTGAGGAACAACTAGGTCGGATGGATCCCTCCCTTGAGGGGATTGAATCTCAACACCAATGGGTCCTAAAACTTGGAAGTTATGCATGTAGGGGGTCATTTGTGACCCCCATGGTTTGGTCTTGTTATCATTTACTTCCTAGGTTGGCTAAGGATCTTCACTCTAAGAAGAGGCAATGGCAATGTTCATGGGAATTAGGTTGTGCAGCCAGAGGAGCTATGACATCACAGAGTCCGAAACAGATTCACTATTGGTGCACAATTCCCTAAATTTCATCAATTTTACTCCTTGGTCGATATCATATTCCATTAAGAAATTTCGTGGGATACTTAGTAATAGAATCAAAGTGATCTATACTCTATGGGATGGTAATAAAGTTGTGGATCACTTGGCCTCTCTTGATATCCTTAGTCTGGAAAACTTATGTCTACAAAGTTTGAATAGCTTGAAGCCTGAGTGGGTTAACATAATTAGATGATATTCCCTTAGTCTCCATTAGTTTAGGCATCCTTAGGCTCATGTTCCTTTGGAATACAATTTTTGTCCGTGTTTTTCTTCTACCTTACTTTTATTGGAATAAAAAATTACATGATTGTTATTATTATTATAACTTTGGATTGTGTAGTCTCACATATTCATTGAATGATTGAACTAAAATTAATGTAAATTATTATAATTCCCTAGGGTTGTCTTAGAATCTCCCTTGGTTTTAAAAAACCAGGTTGGGGTGGATAAACCCTTGAAAAACTAATAAAGTGGTGGATTATGCCTTATTTCATTTTTTGGGTAAACATTTAGGGTGTTTTAGGGATGAACATAATGGCATAATGAATTAATATGGAATTTAGTATTCCTAGGATAACCTCTAGGACCCCTTAATGCTTATGGACTTGTTATGATCAAATGAAAATGTGAAATAAACCCAATTAGTGAGCTTGGATTATTTTGTATAATTTTTTTATATCGATTATGGAATAATGAAATGTTTAAAATTCATGGAACTGTTTTTGAGTATAGAATTCCTTATAGGATCTCATTGGATTCATCATGATTGGTACTATTGTGGAATTCCATAGATGAGCCTAGGATTCCATTAGGTGATGCATGTGAATATCATCTTGTGAAGACGCATTTGGATTCAATGGGGTTTAATTATATGGAATTACTCAATCAAGATATTGGATTCTACCAAGATTCATTATTGTAAATTACATGGGGTGGATCCCCCTTGAATTTGGGTAACGCCTACACTTATTTAATTCCCTGAATTAATGTTGTATATTCTTAATGGGTACACTAGTTAAATGTCATGGGATGATTCAGCTCAATAAAATTGATTGGAATTCCTTAGGTGTGGTCCATGTATTCCAATCGATTCATCCATTAGATTTTAAAGGGAAGCCCCTTGATCTTAGACCTAACTAATGGATATACTTAAGAATTGAAGGAAGGTAATTTCTATTTGAGCCTTGTGGATTCCTTTAGTTGTATGAACGAGGTTTCCTTGGTGTCACACCTTGGAACGAGATTAGTAAATGATACTTCCTCCATGTTCATAGATTGGAATAAGCCAAAGTAGGTGGTTTCATCATGGGTTGTCCCTGTGATAACTGAGGATTGAACTAGTTCCTCCTATTTCTAAATTTTATTATTATTCTCACTACTTCACTTATATATTGAACACCAGCATGCTCTACACGTCAGACTGGACTTGGATTAGACACCATTGGTGGTGGCCTACTGAGTTTTAGTCACACCCTATTTGAGTAACTGTTTGGTACCTAGACATACCTTATGGATGTAAGTTGGGAGAAGGGAAAAACCCTATTAATGATGCTTGATATTATATTTTGGACTGGAGTTGGGATATAGGAGCCTATCTAGAGCTTAATAATTCTAGTTTTTTTTTCTATTTTTCAATTTTTCACGTTTTTTAATTTTGGGGCATATTGTACCTAACCTAACTTATTTTTATGCTTTCCTGATCTTTATATGACTTTAGTATAATATTTAAGGGTTGTGACTTAGTATTTTAACACCTGGTTATTTTATCTAGATACTATGTTTATACAATTTTTTTTATTTTTTTGTTTTGGACTTTAACCATATGGTATATTATCTCCACCATACCACCTATTGACCCTCACTTCTTGGAAGTATCCTCCTGGTCCAATGTATTTTTTATTTGGGTTGTTAGTGATATTGGAGTTGTGTTGGGGGTAAAAAATGTATATTTTTAGATAAAATTTTCTCTATAAACATATTTTTCACCGTGATTATAGTAGTTATGGAATGAGGAAATGTGTTGCAGCATGTGGCTTGTTCCCTATTTATTGTTTCCCTATGGTTAAGGATGGGAAGTCTATTGTGGGTTGAAGTGATTAGTTGCAATGTGAAGTATTTAATTTCACCATGATAATTAGTTTATGATATTTCTTTGTTCCTCTACATGGTTACAGTTTAATAATTGTTCCATGATTACTTGGTTTATCACATAGAGAGTCTTAGTGTGTATGTAGTTTAATCTTATATGATAGATGTTACACCACAGTTTCTATCTTGGGTATCGAGTTCGAGTGAGGGAGTTTGAGGATTGATCCGTGATTCTAGGGTATCCAAAAAAAATTGTGTGGTACTCCCAATAGTGGAATAACCTTATTTTTTTATATCAAATTTAAATAGTTTAAACCATCCCCTTGATATTTGAGTATATTGCCTCATGATTGTCAAATTGTGCAATCATTTCACTATGATGACCCTCATCACATTAGGGTTTTATATATTTAATATTTTAATAGAAATTCATGTTTCCTATAAATTTTTATTCAATTCCCCCTACCTTTTTTTAAACATTGGTGATCTATAATTTTTATTAGGAACTCTTTGGTCCTCTTTTTGTGTCTTTTGATCCTTGTATTTTCATAATCAAGATCCTCTCATCTCATGTGTGATTCTATTTCCCTTCTCCATGTTCTTCTTATTTTTCATCCTTTACAAAGAGATTATAGTTATGTTTTATCTTTATTTTAGTTAATTTTTTATTCATTTTATTCATGGGGTATTGTTTTATATAGGTTTTATAAAGTATACTTGTGAGTTTGGTGGTGATTGATTTATGTTTCTCATTATTCTTCTGCATTTCTTATTGAAGCTCTAGTTGAGGTAGGGAATTCATGATCTCTATTATATTTCATTATGTATAAATATGGAATTATCATGCTTATTTATTCATTGGGTGGATATTTAGAACTAACCTAATAAATATAAATAACTAGTTAATGGAAATTGTAAGGGGAGGATGTGATTTTCATGTGTTTTATGAGATTTAATGTTATTTAATGAGCATTAATTCCTTGTTAATTTATATTTTTCTCTCATGATAATATTTGATTATATTATTGATATTCCATTCACCATAATAATTGTATAATCAGTTAAAGGGGTTGATTAAATGGTAGATGTGGAATTATATAATTTTATTTTGATGTGCTTATTCATCTATAGTTGAATAAATATGAAGGGGTGAATAAAGAAGATTATTTTATGATATATTTGGTGGTATTTGATGTTGATGGTTATTATGTTTATGTGTTTATTCTTATTGTGGTTGAGTTTTAGGGGGTTCTAAGATGTTTTTTGGTTTTTTTTCTTAGGTGATGTGAGAAGAAGTGGATGACGCAGAATTGATGTTATGGTTATTAGCATGAGATGTTATAGTGGTTTGTTTCATGGTTTCCCAAAACTATGGATGGTAATGAGTTTATGAAATTTTTAGTGGGTATAGGATATGATGAATTGATAATATGCCAAAAATGATGAATAGATGGTTTCTTAATGATATATGGAATTTCATGATGAAAAGTGAAAAGGCTAATGGATGATATAAAATATTAATTATTGAAATAACATGGAATAATGAATGTGAATCAATGGGTGAATGAAAAACCGAAAAATTGGTAATTATGTAATAAAATATTATGTTTTAATTATTGTGATGTTGTTGTGTAGTGGATGTCTAGTTATCTTATATTGTGGTTATTTGTGGAAGTGTTTTCAATGTTAAATGGTTGTGATGATGTGACTATTGTTAGTTGTAGTAATAAATATAATTCATTTTAGATTCAATCCTTAGTTTCAGATTGTATAGTTTATTATATATCCTTTGTAATTTCTTTAATTTCTTACACACCACCAATTGAGTCAATTAACATTATCGATGCCCATATTAGGTATTGGGTTCTATATTTTTCCCCAATATGCAAGTTATAGGGGATATATATAACTGACTACTCTCCATTCCCCACTCTACCAAAAATAAAATGAGATGTAATGGATCAGAGTTGTGACATATATATGTATGGGTTGTAATGGTTTGAGGTTATGATATATATATATATATATATATATTGTGTGTGTGTATGTATAAATGTATATATTTATATGTATATATTGTAATTTTGTGTAGTTATGTTGGATGGGATAAATAGCTTGAGGTTATTGTGCTTATTATGTGGGTGCATGGTGGGGATGTACATATAAGGAGGATAGTATAAGGTTGATGTTATTCATGATTACATACCATATTATAGAGAGGAAATTACATGTGATGATGTGATATATGGTCATGGTATTCAGTATGTGGATATGGATATACGGTTTCATGTGTGATATGGTTAAGTGGTTGTGGTTATATAGTTATAGAAGGGATAGTAGTGTCAGTACATAATCTATTGGAAAGTGAGGGTGACTAGTTTAATGGTAAATTGGTTTTAGGGTGAATTTATCATATATAATTCTAATATAATGTTACTAAATATTCTTTTGATATTGGGTGAGTGAGCCTTAGTGATAATCAGTGGAAAATGGATTCGTATAGGTATGAGTTTCATATCTTATTTATTCATTGAGACATTTATATGATTCTTCCACATTTGCATGAGAGGTTTTGGGAAGGATACTACTGATCATACATTTATTATCTCCCTCATAATTATATATTCTATTTTTATATATCTTCAAGAGAGATTTGGTGACTTTGATGAACTTTACTAGCTCATGGTGATCGTTTGAGTTCACTAGTGTTCATGGAGTCATAGCTATAGGAGTTTCATTTTTGAATTTTTCTTTAGAAGACCTTGGTTTTCTATGACACTCAAATACACTTTGTAATTGGTTATATTTTATATTATGGTGTTACTTAGTTGTTTTCATATTTTGTTCTGAGGATTATGAGGTTAATACCTCCCACATGTGTGTTTAATTTCATGAGTTCCAATCACCAACCTATGGCCTATTGAAGATGGGATTCATAGGTCACTCTCTTCTTCATTCTTATCCCCATAGGGGTTCTAGTGGGAGTGAGTTGTGATAGTTTGGTATCAAAGCTATGTATCAGACTTATGATAGATTTTGGAGCTATGAAGTAGTGAAGACTACATGGGTTAGTAGGTTAATAGTATTATTTAAGCTTAGTTGTGACATAGGTAAGGTAAATTGACTAAGACACACGCATTTAGTCTCTCTTATGATCTAATTCAAGAACATTAATCTTACTAAAAAAACTATGTGAGATGGTAATTATTATGGGGTAGATACCTAGGTGTAGTACATGAATCAAGATTTATTTATCTTGTTCTTGAATTTGGGTAAATTATTTTGAAATTAAAATAAATATAATTAAGTTATATTAAAAGAATTTAATATTTTGATATTAATATTTTCCTTATTCTATTTTGTAAATATGGAAAATGGGTGTTATCCTATAGTGTTTTAGGTTAGGGGTGTAGTAGGATTATTTGGTTGATCATAGGAGGGGTGAATCATTAGGGGAGTAGGAATCATAGTGGAAGAATCTTGGTGAGTTTTAAAAACATAACTTAGTGAATTATGAGGGTATTTTATCCAATCAAGAGATAGAGTGGTGGCTAGATAATCTGTAGATTTCTTTCAATTTGATTTATGTGTAGAAATAACATTTGATTCTAGTGGTTGTTAGCTTTTTAGGTCCTATTCTTATAAACCATGACTTTTTAATATTTTAATGAAAATAATTGATTATGTTTCTCTACATTTATCCTTATTTTAATATTTAATATAGATATATATTTTGAGCTTGAATTTAAAAATTTCAGGAAAAAGTCATTTTCCCATTTTAATGTCACTATAGTAATTTTATCATAACATATACTTTCTGATGAATTTTAACTTTAAATTTTTTGGATGTATTATTCACTATTTTTAAAAAAATCATGTTGATTTTTAACGATTTATCAAAAATATTTGTGGTCATAAAATGGACATTAATGTAGTGTCGTGATGGATTCAACCAACTAGACCTTGCTTCAAAATTTGGGCCATGACATTATCATTCATGAATTAAATGGGATGAAATTTTTCCACATATAAGAATAAATTAATATAATTTCATTCAAATATAGTGGTATTTTGTTCTCAATGGAACTCATTCTAAAATATGGCTCAAAATAGAGTAGATTTTGGATCCAAAATTCAGCATGTTCCCTTGTTGAAATTTCAAATCCTAATCCCCCCACACATTATTTAAATTATATTTTCACACCTTTAAATTGTTTTTCATAGGTATTGGATGAATTATTTGGTTCCATTATGCCAGTATGTCAATTTTTAAGAATGGATTCTTTGTGAAAGGATCACTTCTAAGAAGGAACTCCTCTTTCTCTCTTCTACTTTGTGTTTTTTTGTGTTTGTGCATGTAATCTCAATTTATCTTAAATAGAAATTTTATTTTAATCTATTTTGTAAATATTATTTTTCTTATTGTTTATATAATACAAAATTATAGATCATATTATGCCATACCCATTCAAACCATTTCTTATTCATATCGTCTTCATAATGAAAAATCCACCCATAGGAATGTAATTTCTTTATGGTTGATATAATTATTACCTAATTAATTTGTTATTTTGAATCCATGTAATCACTCAAATTAATGTAAATATGCCTTATAAAATTATTTTATAAGGTTTTAATCAATCAAATATTCACACATGGAACACAAGACTGATCGTGTGTCATTTGTGAGAGTAACACTTTAATTTTAAAATCCAATCAACATGGGATTGATTCATAGGGTTGAAATATAATACCTAAAATAAAATAATTCTCATTTATAGATTTTATGTAATTCAATAATTTTCCATTAATCACAAGTTTTATTTGAGACTGTAATAAAATACGCGTTATGTGATTCAGAATCCTGAAGATGGCTTAGGGTTCATTTATTTCAATCATAGAGGTTGTGTTTTATTCCAGAGGGTTTTGATGATAGAAAATTGTGGAATCATATTTTAATGTACTTAAATATAAGGTTAAGTATTTTATGAATAATTAAAGGGTATATTAGATCAATCAAAATCATTTATATTTTTGTTTTCAAAAGTAATTGTTTTCTCATTTGTTTCATTTGGTTCCAAAATCACTCAACCAAAACACCCCATCCTTTTTTCCCTTTTTCAACTGTTTTATTTATTTATTTGAAAATATAAGGTATTTTTTAATTAAATTCCACATAAATAGATACAACATAGTTCAACCCCTATGATACACTTAGTTAAAATTGCAAATATTTTAAGATCACATGTGGGAATGATCATCAAATCAGTGTTGTTGTCAAGGAGGTAAGTTTTTTATTCAATATCTTTTTTCCAAGTTATTTATTTTTCATGGTTATTTTTTTTATTTTCCTCTCATAATAGATCTTATATATTTTTCCTTCCCCACATCTTTTTTTACATACCATCAACTGAAAACTTATTTAATGATATTGTGCTCTACTTATTTTGTTTCATTATTTATCTCACTAATTCATGACAGGATCCAACCCTAGTGTTCATTTTGAACTAGAACCTAAGGTAAAATAAAGATTAAGGGATCAAATTAAACAATATAAAAAGTGAGTAAGTGTCTAAATTCCACCATTTCATTATTTTCATTATTCTGATAGTCATAATCCTTATAGATCATCTAAAACAAAATCTGATTTTCACAAAATGGATGAAAACAACAATGAACTTGAAAGAACCATTTGAGAGTTTATTTCAAATTATGTTAATTATCAACTAACACAAATTACATATAAAAATATAGAATCATAATTTTAGCTTAAATATAGTTTAATTTACCTTATCCCTAAATTTCATGGCCTCTCTAGTGAGTATCCAAAAAAAATCTAAAATTACTCAATATGGTTTTCTCAACCTATAAAATATGGAATGTCTCTTAATATCAAATAAAGTTAAGATAATTCTTATTCTCACTTCACGGAACTTCAAAATAATGGATGTATTACCTGTAACCTAAAGATGTTACATGTTCTAATAATTTAACTTTCCCTTATTTCTGAGATTCTTTTTAATATCAAGGACCACAATAATTCGAAAGTAAATATTAGGAGTCAAGAAAAAATTGAGAGATTTGATGTATGAGTACTAGGGGTGGTTCAAGAAGTTATGTGTGAGCTTCCCAAATCACCAAATAAGTAAGAAACTTCACATCAAATACTTCTTCAAATTCATCACTCCTATGGAGAGGAGCATAGTGGATGTTGTGGTAGGAGGATCTTTAGTTTACAGAATCACAATGGTTTATTGATAATTGTTTTACAAGATGGTATAAAGATACTGATAATTAATTGATCAAGGTACAATTATTATAAGGTGATTATATCAGGTATTTCCTCCTTCTCTTAAAAATTTTTTACTTAATACTAATATGGATAAATTAACCAATATGGTGATAAATATGGCCTTGGAGTAAAAATCCTCCCCACCCACTCTAATAAAGCTTTATGAAATTTTTATTATACCAGACCATCCAAAAGATTTTTTCCCATAACTACAAGAGATAGAGGATTGGGTAGTTGTATTCCTAGATATATCATTTCAATAGTGACAACTATAATCCCTACAAAATAAGTATTATTCCTTTGTAGCAACATACAATCAAGGATGGAAATATCATTCAAATATGAGGTATGGATCTGGACAACAATAAAGGGATCCTTTTAAAAAAACATCCAACAACATCCACCTTACCAGTAAGGTTTTCAATAACCCTAAAATTTATTTGAAGCCCAATAATAAAGAATTAAACAACGAGTGAATTTATAACCAAAAGTATATTATAAAACTAATGATCTTTTTAAATAAATTTTTATTAGTAAATATAATGAAATGAAGAGTTGTGGCATGGAATGGAGGGATCTAAAGTTGCAAATGAGTCATATTTTCACCACCCTTTGTGAAATGGTAAACATGAACTCCATAAATTTTCATTTCTAACCCACTATAAATACCAAGGTGAATGTTAGTGCCACTAAATTGAGAAGTGGGAATCAAACAAGAAAGATAATTGTTTCCAGTAGTCTCTCATAATTCACCATGCCTAGGGATATTCCATTATCACCTCCAGTTGATGAGTAACCAAAGGATAATAAAGTTAACAAGAAGATTGATGATGTTCCCCATAATACCCTTTCATTTCAAAATAGAGTTGTACAAACCATGAATATGGCTAAATAGGTAATACAAAATGAGGTTTTAGATACATTTAAGAGAGTTGAGATAAGCATCCCACATCTTATGTCCATTAAATAGATCCCAAGGTAAGATAAATTTTTGAAAGTTGTGTACCAACCAAAAAGGTCTCAAGGGAAATAAGTGGATAAATATTTGAAGAAGTGTTTCAAAACTCATTACACCAACTTAGGTAATGCCTATAAACTACAAGGATCCTATTACATTAACCATCCCATGCACCATAGGGGATTTAAACTTTTCTGATGCTTTATATGATTTGGTATATTTCATAAATGAAATGTATCACTCTATTTTATATTTTTTATAGGTTGGTGAGTTGAGTCCAACAAGAGTGGTGGTGAAATTAGACAATAAAGAAACATCATATCTAGAAAGAGTCCTTGAGGATGAACTTTCTAAGGTAAGTTGCATGATCATTCCTACAGATTTCTATTTGATTAAAAAGGAGGGTGATTATGTAAATTCTCATCCTCCCATTATTGAAGGTAAGGCCATACTAAAAACTACCAAAATGATCATAAATTTCCTTGATGGTACACTTTACATAAATTTTAGAGATGAATTTTTAATATTTAATGTTATGGACTCCACGAAGTACCCCTCATTGGATCATTCTAGTTTTTTATCTTTAATTTTAAACCATATTTTAAAAAAATGGATTTTAATTATCTTATGATTTGGTAAATTTTAATAATAATTCCTATATTTATGTATAATTTTATTTAAACCATTTTTTACATGATTAATCATATCTTAATTTTAGTTTTTATGTGTATTCATATTCTGATTCTTATCATTTTTTTCTAGTTATGACATGGTTTTCTAGTATGTTGATGGATATTATTTTTTATTTTTTTATTTTGAAGATTTTTATTCTGGTACCAATGTTCACCATTATCATATTTTAGTTCCTTCTATGTCTCTATCCATACATCACCCACTGAAATTTCAACTTAAACCATTTCAACCAAATCAAAAATACTCATTTCTTTTGAGTAGGAGGAGATTACCTATTATAATTTCTAAAAATATCACTTTCAAACATGAAGAAAAACTTTTAAATATTTTGAGGGATAATATTATAGAAATTGGGTGGACCATATCTAAACAATTTGGTATTATCCCCTCTATTTTAATGTATGGGATTATTTTTGAATATGGGGATAAACTGGTAAGGAATCTATAAATATTATTTGATCTTGCTCATTTGGATGTTGTTAAAAAATAAGTTAAAAAATTTCTTATGGTGGGTATAATTTACCCTATTTTATACCCTCATTGGGTTAGTCATTTTCAAGTTGTGCATAAGTAGATTAGTGCTACCATTTTTATAAATTAGAGAGATTAGTTAGTTCTAAAATGTGTGTAAAATAGTTTGCAAGTGTCTATTGAATATAGGAAACTAAATCAATCCACTCACAAGTACCATTTCCCCATCCCATTCATTGATCAAATGCTTGATAGACTTTCTGGTAATATGCACTATTATTTCATGGATGGATTCTTTGGTTATTTTCAAGTTTCTCTAGATTATTCGGAGAAGATGAAATTCAATTTCCCATTTAGTACATTTGCTTACAAAATAATTCCTTTTGGACTTTATGATGCCCCAAGTACCTTTTGGAGATGCATGATGATCATTTTTTTAATTTTCTTGATACATAATAGAGGTATTTATATATGATTTTATTGTATATATTTCTTCATTTGATGAATGTATTTTTAGTTTGGGTAAGGTGTTTCATCATTATATTGAGAAAAATCTTGTTTTAAACTTTCACAAATGTCATTTCATGGTAGAGAATGGAATTTTTTTAAGGCGTGTATTTTCAAAACATGAAATAGTGGTTGATAGATTTAAGGTATATATTATTTCATCCTTTTCATATCCTACATGTTTGTGTGATGTTATATCTTTCCTAGGATTTATTGGTTTTTAGTGATGCTTTATCAGAGATTTTAGTAAGATTTCTCTACCCTTGTCGAGGTTGCGTTAGAAGTATTTTAATTTTGTGTTTAATTATTCTTGTAGGGTTTCCTTTAATTAGATGAAGAAATGTATCACCACACTACTTATCATACATCCCACACGGTGGGTGATCCCATTTGATCTTATGTGTGATACTTCAAACTTCATAGTTGTAGTATTATTATCTCATGGGGTGGAAGGTCAATCTGATATGATTGATTACGCTTTGAGAACTTTGGATTCAGACCATGAAAAAAGAACTATAATAGAAAAAAATATACTTTAATGTTTACTTTAGATAAAAAAAATTCTTATTTATTTGTATCTAAAATGGTTGTTTTCTAAAATCGTATAACTTTGAGGTACCTCCTAAAGAATTTAGTTTTTAATTCATGAATTATTCACTGTATTAACCTTATTAGAGGGTTTAACATAAATATAAGGGATAATAAGGGGTTAAAAACTTGGAATTCAAACATATGAGAAGGATAATGAACTTGTTAGAGCATAATATCCCAAAACAGGTACCAATTCAAGACACTTCCCCTATGAGTATCGTTATTCCATCCCAAGTACAAATCCTTGGTATGATAATTTAGTGAATTACCTGGATTACATTAAAATTATTTAAAACATAAATAAACACCAAGTTTAAAAATTAAAGAGTGAGTATAGGTTTTATGTGTTGGGTGATCCTTACCTTTGGTGCATTTGTAGTGATCAAGTCATTAGAAATGTGTTTTAGCTCATAAGTTTGAGTCTTTTTTTATTTTTTTCATACACTTTATTATGGTAGAAACTTTGGAACCCAAATGATTATTAGGAATTTCTTAGACTCCGGATTATATTCATCTACCTTTTTCATGATTCCCATATGTTTTGTAATTAATGATCACATATCCAACACACTAGCAAAATTTCTTGGAGACATGATATACCCCAATAGCCCATATTATTCTATCAAATTTTTTATGTGTGGATAATTGATTTTATGGTTCATTTTTCAAGAATATTTAATTTTTTAAAAATTATTTTAACTATTTATTATAGTAGAAAATGGGTGGAGGATAATTCTATCGGGACTAATGATGCTCAAGTTATAGTGTGTTTTTTCAAGGATAAAGTTTTATATAGGTTTTGAGTACCAAATATTATCATAAATGGCCAAGTTTCTCCCTTATTCAACAGAAATTTGGGTTCCCTAATTTTAGAGTATGGGGTGACCCACAAAAAATCATCATAACACCCCCAAACAAATAGTCAGGATGAAGTTTCAAATTGGTAGTTAAAGAAAATATTAAATAAAATGGTTCAACTGGATAAGAAGGATTAGAGAAAGTTATTATATAAGGAATTATGGGATTATATGATAACATTCAAAGCACACATTCGCATGTCCCCCTACCAAATGTTTTTGGAAAAGCATTTAATATTCCCATGGAGGTTAATAATTGGGTATATTGGGCTATAAAGAAATGAAACATGGGTTTATCCCAAGATGGATAAGAAAATAAGCTAAAAATTCAAGATCATGAGGATATTTTATTATCATAATATGAGAACTCGAGGCTATATAAATAAATATCAAAATTTTATCATGATATAATGATCCAAAAATAGAGTTTTATAGGGGAGACAAATTTCATCTCTACAGTTCATAATTAAAGATAATATTTAGTAAGTTTCATTCTAGACAGTTGGTACCTAATGTTATGTGTTATGATTTTCCTTATGGTAGATTGGATATCACACAAAGGGATATGGGGAGGAGTTTTACAATTAATGGATAGAGATTGAAGTGGTACCTTTAGGGATTCTCTACACATGTACTTGATGTCATCACGCTACAAGGTCCCTTTATCACTGGAGAACATCAGGATGTCCCTTAACCTATCACTTTTATATTATTTTTCCAAAATTTAACTCTATATTTCATGTGAATATATCATTTCATAGGGACACATTGTGGTAAATGTCACATTTTATGTGTTGTGGGATGACATTTTGTGTAGTTTATTTAGGATTTTTCTTTTTTGTGAGGGTTTTTTTAAATTGTTATTGTTTTAAATAAAACAAAAACAAATAATTTTTTGTGCTCATTACTTCCATGGAAACTATTGAAAATTCAATTTTTTTACAATATCATAAGAATCATATAAAACATGGTAAAGTTTTTATCATTGGTGGTTCATTTTAGTGAAAATGGAAGTCTAACAATAATATTATTGATTGTGTTTTTATGAAACCATTGAGATTTTGACACCATTCATTATGTAGATTTTGTGGAAAAAAATTATATTTAATCTCCCCAAAAAACTTCACACACAATAATTACTTGTGAGTTTATATTACCTAATTAAAGGTATATAAAAGTTAAGTTATTTTTTAGATTATAACACGGTTTTTCCATATGCTTGTTTATATTAAAATAAATTTCCCTAATATACCATATTTAATTTGGTGTGAGTACCTAATATTTGAATATTATACTACCTTAAAAAACTCAATAAAAATGGGAGTGATTAAATGGGAAATGTATGGTTATATCTTGGTAAAGAGATTAAGGTTTGAATTCTAGTAATTCTTAAATATATGAGTTTTCAAATTTTATTATAAAGGATGCATAATATGTTTGATGGAATAGAATCAGGTAAGAAGAAATGTGTTACTTGACCTAAATATACATAATAAAGGGTGGATAAAATTGCTTGAAATTATCAACACACACATGGATATGCAATTAATGGCATAGTGGACCCATAACTTGTTTCAACTACATTAGTGTCATTGATATCATTGGATTTTGTTTAGATATAATTTATGAGATAATTAATTTATATTTTTTTATATTAACTTCTTTTTTTTGATTTATTAAATTCTCACATTGCTTTCATGGATTGAAAAATGTCAAAATTCATCATTTTATGACTTTCATGACATGTGAATCTTCCCCGAAGTTAAAAGGGTAAGTGTGTGGAAGTTTATAAACCATGTTATTTTAATATTTTTTTGATAATAATTGGTATATTTTCCCCAAATTAAGCCTTATTTTAATATTTAATAGAAATATGTTTTCTGATCTTGGATTTTAAAATTCTAGGAAAATTATATTTTTCCCCTTTTAATATCACTCTAGTAATTTTAACATGGAATTTTCTATGTGACTAATTTTAACTTGAAATTTTATGAAAGTTATAATAACTCATTTATATAGATTATTCATTGATACCTTGAAATTTGGTTCTTGAAATTGGAGTTTGTAAAATGAACATTAATGAACTGTTGGTATGAATTCTACATATTGGACCTTGATTCACCATTTGGGACATAAATTTTTAATCCTTGTATAAAATGGGATAAAATATATCTATATTTTAAAGGAAAACAATTATAATATTTCATTCAACTGACCTGATACATGGTTTTCATGGGAACTCATCGAAAGTGTGGCTAAATGTAGAGTAAATTTTGGAGGCAGGATTCTGCATGTTCCCTTGTTGAAATTTCAAACCCTAACTCTTTTACACTATATTTAAATGATATTTTAAAATTTTGGGAGGTTTTTTAGTGTCTTTAGGTGGTATTTTCAAAAGGGGTTATTTTCATTACAACACTATATCTATTTGTAATAAGGTAGGATTTTTGAAATGTTTTGTTCTATTAAGGCCCTCCTATGTCACTTATACTTTGTTTTTCTTTGTGTTTATTCATGTAATATCATTGTATCATAAATAGAACATTTTTTCTTCTATTTTACCCCTGTTATTTTTCTTATTAGTTATGTAATATAAAAGTGTAAAATATATTGGTTCATACCCATTCAAACCATTACTTATGAATATCATCTTTGTGAAGAAAAATCCACCATGGGAGAATAATTTTTTTGGTGTTTGATCTAATTATTTACTCCTTAATTTGTTGAATTTAACCAATTTAATCACTAAAATTAATATAAATATGTTTAATGAAATTATTTTTAAAGTTTCATGTTCTTGAAATATTCACCCATTGCACGCAAGGTCAATAATTTGTACTTAATGAGAAAAATACTTTAATTGTAAAATCTAACCAACTCAGGATCAATTCATATTGTTCACATATAATCCAAAAAACTCAAATAATTATCATTTATAGAGAATATTTGGTACTATAATTTTACATATATCATAAATTGTCTTTGGGAATGTAATAAAATCAAGGTGGATGACTCTAAATCCTAGAGATAGCTTAGGGATCATTTATTCTAAGTGGTTGAATATTTGTTTTGAAGGGTTCAGGTGTTTAAAAATTAGGGGATCAAATTTTAATATATTTAAAATAATGGGTAATGATTTATGACTAATTAAGGGCTATTTTAGATCATTAATAATCATTGATATTTTTAAAAAAAAGTTCTTTCTCGTTTTTTTAATTTTTTTCCAAAATCACTTAACCTAAATTATCTCCTATTTTATTCCCTTTTTCATTTTTTTTATTTTTTTATTTGAACCTATAAGAGGATGTTTAATTAACTTACTCCTCAATATAGATGAACCAGATAAACCCCTAATCTAGAATTAGTTAAAATCACAAATATTTTTAGAGTGTGTGTGATAATTCCAATTAGCTACTCATTAGTAATGGATCTCATTTTTTGGTGATTATGAGGAGTCATAGGTATCATAAGATGATTTTTTTTAAGTAGTTTCATGAAAATTTTCTCTCTAAAACACTAATGGTGGATAATTAGTATGATTTTACCTCTCTTTGATAAGTGATCTTGAGTATCTATGTGATTATAGTCTAACCTAGGAGTCTCCTTCATTTCACCCTTGATATTCTACCAGATAATGATCTTATGTTGTGACATATTTATGAGTACTTGGGTACACTGATAAAACATTAGGTCATGATATTTACATTACTAACATATCCTAATGTGTTTTAAAAGTTATATGTGGTGGAGAAGATTAATGTATGGGTTGGTTCATCTTGAGAGGAGATTCATCTTAGATTACCAAAAGTAAATTTGTGGATTGGGTTCTTGGTTTTCGATATAGTCAATGTTTTATTAGTGGGGAATCACTCTCAATTTTCTTATTCGTTCTTCGTAAAATATTGAGTCTCTCATGCCTCCATTGAAATTTTGTTTATGGTGTGTTTTTATTTTGGAGTTCGTGACCATCAATAGTTCAAGTCACCTACCATTATCGGTGATCATCATGGACCTAGCAGTTAGTTTCCAACACAGACTTGACAATAATTTCCTCTAAGGCCTTGTTATTAGAAATAGGTTCATTAGGTTTCTCGTTAATAGATATGATATAGAGTTGGTAGTGGGTATCCCCATTATATCCCTCATCCTTGTGGACATAGGGTTGATCGTTATCATAGAGTTGGTCATTATAGGGCTAGTGAGTTAGAGGATAAGCTTACAGCTAGTTACATCCCATGTATTTTCTAGTGCCATGAGGGAAAAATATTGTCCAAGGTAAAAAAAATTATCTTGTACCTTTTCTTATGAATTGTTTTCTTTTGTATCTTCGCAATCCTTCATTTTCCTACCTTGGTTCGAGCTTTATGACTTAAGGTAGATCGGATTCTCCTACCCTTGGCGGTATCCATTCTATTAAAAGGTAATTATTTCTTTATTTATGTGTGTTGGTGTTGTGAGATAATGATGGGGATTCATCAATCATCAGTATATTTATATTTTCTATAAATATAACTGTCAATGTCTTACTTAGCCTAGATTAGTTGTATTTTTTCATGTTGTAATTGATTACATCAGAAGGAATATTGTTTTATTTAATTTGGAAGGTGAGTGTGTAGTGTTTTTTGGCCAGTAACTTAATCATATATATCATAGGTGTGTGGATACTTTATCTTCTCATCTTGTAGAGTTGATGTTGTGTTTATAGGATATTTAGTCAATAGAGTTTCTAAGATTATTATATTAATTCACTAGTTTTTTCCCTAAATATGTTGTTAAACTATTCCCTTTAATGTGATATTGACATTGGGATAGTGTTGTAATCCAATGTCTATTTGATTTTGATGTATCCATATCAAATAACACTTTCTAAGTTATGGGAGTTATAGATTCAAACAAATGATCTATTTAAAAAGGGTTTCATTTTACCCAATGTGTCACTTTGGGGTTCCCTGGTGTTATTTAACAAGAAGTTGAATGGTACACTCAGGTTATCAATACACTATTTATGGTTTATCCATATGATAATGAATATCCATTGTCTGATTTTGATAATAGTTGATTTTTTCTATTAGTTAAATGGAATTAGTTTGTGATAAAAGATAAATCTAGGGTCTAGGTACCACTAGATAAGGGTGAAAGAGGAAGATATCCTAGATATTTATTTCAAGTTTAATTATACAAACTTTGATTTCACAGTAATATCTTTCAGTGTCCCTAATTCCTTGTTTTTTCATGGTCTTAATGGACTCTGTGTTCTGCAAGTTCTTAGATTTGATCTTGATTGTATTCATC
This sequence comes from Viscum album, assembly GCA_963277665.1. Lineage (NCBI taxonomy): Eukaryota > Viridiplantae > Streptophyta > Magnoliopsida > Santalales > Viscaceae > Viscum > Viscum album. Next base: position 2,009,006,386 of record OY728121.1, on the reverse strand, counting down.
AATAAATTTTTCATGTATTTTAGGTCATAAGAGGATCATGTTGATCATATGAGGAATATTATGGAAGTCCTTTACTATCTTTAACTATATGAAAATATCTCCGAATATAATCTTTAGATGTGTTAGGTTCATTTTATCAAGAATTTTTTGTTTTATCAAGGTGTTGTGAATGATCTTTCAAAGATTGAAGTGGTTTTTTCTTGGATGGTTCTCAAAAATTTTATAGAGATTCAATACTTACTTGGTCTCATGGGATATTATAGGTGGTTAGTATTTTATATATCTTGTATTTCATCAATTCTGATATCATTGACTAAGAAATACCAAGCATTTGTATAGACTAATCGGTTTTAGATTTTGTTTATATACCTCGAGTAAACGTCTATCAAAGGCCCTGTTATAAGTACCCATCATTAAAAATAACATATTCTAGTGTATTCATACAAGAATTATCATTCTTACAATCCTAAGGATCTTTGTAGGTTTATATTTTTAAGTAATTATTCCATAACTCATACATAATAAAACCATAAAATACAAAGTTTACACTTCTTATCAATATCCATTTTTCCATAATATAAATTTTTTAAAATAAATCATTATTTATTTTCATGTAAAATCTCCATAATTTTCAACTTGACTTATTCATTTCCCTTAAAAATTGTTAAACCCCATGAAAAAATTTTAAAAAATTTGTATGAGCAAAAAAATCTCAGTATGGGATTTCAAATAAAGGAAATTATTAGTTCAGTAAAAACATGAAAACCCATGAAATATTTACCTTTAAATCAATGTTATTTGAGAGAAATATATAAATCATTTTCACAGGAAAACACACACACGTTTTTCTCAAATAAATCCTTTAAACACCATATAATGTAATTAAAAATCCTTTTAGATGACTTAGATCATCATATTTATAAAACCTTTTCAAACCCCCATTTAATTGGGATTACCATATGGCTTAATTCCAATATAATCATTACCCAATACACTAGAGATCTATAATAGGGTTCACCCTTTGTATAAGCTATATAGGGCTCACTTGTGAGCTATAATGGGGCTTAACCCTTCGTATAATCTATATCAGGCTCACTTTTTTTCATCAGCTATAATGGGGCCCAACCCGTCGTATAATCTATATCAAGCTCACCCATGAGATATAATGGGGATCAAACTTTATATAAGATTTATTTGGCTCACCCATTTTATATAATTCTCAAGTATCATGCCATGAATAAAATAAATTCTTCATAAAACCCTTTGAAAAAATCTTTTTAACCCGTATGAAAAACACTTCAAAAAAATACTATTTTATTTTAAAAACACATTTTCAATACCAAAACACTATTTTATTTGAAACCCCATTTTCAATACCAAACTCACAAAAAAATGAAAAATGGTTTTATTCGAATAAAACATTAAAACTTTTAAATCAATCCAGAAATCAATTAATGGTCAAGGTGGTAGAAAATTCATTCTCTATGTGTACGTTAAAAATTTCTTTTATTGTTTATCTAAAAATTGTGTATAAAACACATAAAAAGGTTAATTTTTTAAAAAAATAAAATAAAAATATACATAAATATACTTTATAAATATTTTATTTCTATTAAAACCTTCATGAAATTATTTTAGAGACATATACATGGAAAAGGAAGAGTTTTAAGGAAAACATTAAAAGAGAAATGTTCTTTTGAGAAAATTCCCTTGTCACATTGGAAATATTTAAATCATAGTCCCCATGAAATGATAACATTAAAAAAAATATTAAATACCATGATAATATAAAAATTCATGATATAAAATTTCAAGGGGATTTATATATACCTTGTAAAATATTAAAGGTGCATAACATTAAGATATGCCTCAATGAAAGGAGATTGAGATGAAGTCCCTTACCTTGAGTCTAATTCGTTACATGTGTCTTTATATTCCTGAATAATAAACTTATATTAATTATTAAATTTCCTAATAAAAATTTTCAAGCTTATTATTACTTTTATTTCACTTATTACCATGTTATATACAATTACTTAATCAATTAAGTTTAAGTTGGGTGTCTTGACCATTTCCAATTTATGTGTCAAAAATGACTTTGGTGCATCGACTATAGACAAAGGGGTCATTATTTAAATATATAAAGAATTATAATAATTAAATAATAATTATATTTATATATCAATTATTATTTTAAAAAATCATGGAATGTGGTTATGAAAAATGAACCAACATTACAATCATGGATACAGTAGGTCATACGTATGCATGAGTAACATTCCCATTTTTCAATGATCATTATGGAAAGAAGGAAAGTAACATTTATTTTTCCAAAATTATAATTATATGAAAAATACCATAATATTTAATTATATATAATTATATATATCATTATTTTTATGTGGTGATGAAAAAAGAAGAATCATATTGCTTCGAGGAGGCGGTAGTGGTCCACGAACAACGTTATCACTTTTTCAGTATGTGAAATGGTAAAAATAAAATGATATATTTTATTTACATAAATATTATTATGTCATTAATATTATAATTATTTAATTTATATCATATATATTCATTATATATACCATTATTACCTTCCACATAACACGTTTTTGAAAAATGCTTCACATCACTTCGTGAGGCAGTAGTCCACAGTACACACAAACGATGTTATCATATCCCCTACGGTATGAAATGTGAAAAGGGTGTATATGATACAATGAATACATAGGTATTATTATGTTATAAATTTCATAAATATCATATATAAATAGTATTTCTATCATAATTACCAACCATGAGAGGTGGTAAAGGAAAAAAACAAACGACATCATTTCGAGAGGTGGTAGTCCACTATACAAAAAACTATGATTTTGTAACCCATTTGATGAAATTGTGTGTGGGAGTAGGTTATACACTTAACATAAATACATATTTGTATATTAAGGATACTTATTTTATTATATTATCATGTAATAATAATAATTTAATGGGTGTAGAAAGAAACAAATCAAAAGTGCTCATTGATGAATGTTGCCTCTTCTTAGGGTAACTTTTTTTTGTTTATACCAAAATCCTCCCTTGGATTGATTTATGTCCATAAAAATCTTCTAGGATGAGGTTAGGTATGTTGTTATATTATTTTTTCAGGTTTTGGATGATCTAAAAGGATTTAGAGGTGTGTATAATGGGAGAGAGTGAATTCTCTTTTATAATTGAGGGGGAGTGGTTTTCTTGTAAATACCTAAAAGCAAGAACCATTGGGAGGTATACCTTACATAATATGGCTCCAATAATGAAAAATATTCTATAAAATAGGTTATATGGTCTATATATGGCCATACTATGGGTTTTGGACATGTTTCTAGGTCATTTGGCCCCTTAAGATTAAAGTTTAACCACTAAGTAAACTCATTTTTACTTTAATCAATCTAATTAATTTTAATTTATTTCATGAATATTTCTGGTAAAAAAATAATTTTAAATTAATATAAATTATAAATTATTATGATTAAAATTATTGAATCCATTTTTTCAAAATTAAATTCATATAAGTGGCAGAATTTAATTTAAAATCAATCTCGCAGACAAAATGAGAAAGTAGGTTTTTAAAGTGAAAATGTTCAAACGATTACAGTGTTTTTATATCCAAATACAATATAAAAATGATTCCAATGAAATAAATCTGATTAATAGATGTATAATTGATCTATTTTAACTATAAAACCAATTTTAAATATAATTTAACTATATAAATAATTTGAACAAAAAGGAAGTTTTCAAATAAAATTTAGTAATTTTAACTATTCATAAAAAAATAAATCTTTTTTGAAAAATACCAAAAAATCACACTAAGATAATTTTAACATTATAAATTATAAATTTTATTTTATTTTTTCAAATATAATTTATAAAATTTTCAAAAATTAGTTTTAAAATAGGTTCACCATTAAAAGTTGGTAAAACAAATTTTTAGAAAAATGTAGTTTTTAATCATAAAATTGGATTTATTCTTATCTCTTGTGTAGAAAAAATATAAGTTGAATTTTAAACATTTAACATAATATATAATATATAAATTTCATTTGAATCATTAACCAAAAGTTATTTAGTTAATTTATTTATATAAAACACACTTATGTGCATAAAAATAGTTTTTCAGGAAAATATTTCCCTTTATTTTCAAAGGGGTTTTATTTCCATTTATGATTAATTGTTCACCATATAATTAATTATATATACATTTATAAACCATATTTTTGTAATTAAGTTAATTCTATTTATACATACCATTAGAAAGGCTATGTGATAACTATAATAATAATAATAATAATAATTTTTCTTGTTTAAACTTATTGTTCCGTATAATGCAAGCTAAACTGAGGGTTGAATGTAATGAAAGTTGAACTGAGTGTTTTATGTAATTTAGGATGAACATAGTGTTGCATGTAACACAAGATGAACTCAATTTTTTGTGTCCTTTGGCACCAATAATTGTGCACTATTCACTTTTTAGTGGAAGATTCGAGAAATGTGAAGACCATGCAAAACCTTGATATAATTTCCATAAATGACTTGGTAATAGAATGAATAAAGGTTTGGGAATTGGTTTAAGGGGATACACATTGGACCTATATTTCACTCATCTTATAATTTTATTCCAGGTATTTTTTGTCATTGTTCCCACCCTTTGCCAAAAATATTGACCAATCCACTATACAACCAGGCCAAGGCTCAACCATAGGCACATGTGGGACCAGTGTCGACTGTAACCAATAGGAGCCAGCCAGACTAGTTAGTGGACAGAAAGAGGCATAGTTTCCTTAGTAAGTGTGTGGGCCTATTTTTAGGGCCTATTGTAGCGATCCTGAAGGTAAGCATAGCATGGGTACAAAGCCCGTAGGTACGAAGCCCATGTGGAGGTGTGTGTATGTGGTACAGGTGCCAAAAATCCATTGTCAGCCTGAACAAACAATTGTTGTGGCATTGTTTATAAACCTATGGGATTAAACAAGGATATTTCTATGTGGGACAGTATTTTCATGTGTACTATTCACACAATGAAATCACAACCATTCGATAATGCCTTCTACCGATCTCATTTGTCTGCTTCAGTCTCATGCATCGTGTGTTAGAATTTTAGCATATCCCATGATATGTAAAATCAAATCAATCATGTGTAGTGAAATACCTCCATCTTGAACCTCCCACTTGAATTTCTCCCTCTCACACTACTGGTTCGACGTGGAAACTTGAAGTTGGTCAAATGACCACTCGATACATCACCCTGACCACCATCTCTAGTCCTTTGATTGATTATTGAATGAGTATAAGGAAAACATAACAATCAATCACAAGAATACAATCTAGAACACTAGTTTCATGCTTTGATATCTCCCACCAGTGCTCGAATACATTGCATGATCATCTTTTGATCATGCAATTAAAGCGAGGAAAATCAATGAAGACATCATGAGAATTTTTTGACTCCAACCCCTTTCGTCTTCTATATGATTTTTAATCTGAATTAATTCATATTTATCAGATCATGCAGCATCATAGAATTAAAACAAATAATCACACGATCAAATGAAATGATCATGTGATGAAGAACAGGTCATCTAGTGATCACTTGATGTAGATCCTATGATGTTTCCATTACCTCATCTAGTGAACATGGATTCCTACCCGTACAAAGTGGTGCCACCCTCGAGTTGGACTCTCCTACAAATACCCCTAATCCCCTTCAAAAAAACACACTAGAGAGGTATATTAGAGGGAGAATTGGAAAATAATGAAGTCGAAGGAGTAGATCATACTGGCGATTATCCCTACAGAACCCCCTCAGGTGATTGCAAGAACCAACCGCATGATATTTTGAAGATCATGAAATCACATGATGAACTGAGTGTTATGTGACTCCTATTTCATACAAGGTATTCACACAATCATGTGATACCTAATTGGAATAGAGAACTCACCAATTGGAACCTTCTCCCATGCTGACAGCCCTAGTATGAACCCCCTATGAATGTTCACAAGATCTACTATAAAGTCTCTCTTCATATCACATGGTCACATGAGTGATAGAACCTCATGCACTATGGAAGGATAATACTTGGGTGTACAGAACACTCTTAATAATGTTTTAAGGCATATGTTAGTGTACATACGCATTACAGTGTTGCAAACCCTCAATATTGCGGTGACCCTCTGCTCAGCCTCACGGTGCAGACATGGGGACTTGTTCCCCCCATATTCCATGGACCCTCCTTCACCAATGTAGTAAAAATATTTTCCATGCAACCCAAACATAAGTAGATGTTAATCTTATGACATCGCAAACCCTCAGTCTCATGATGCTCTAAAATATTCTCATAAGCAATGGCTTCAGCGAGCAATGAATCATGAGTCTGTTCATGTAGTGGAAATATTAATTATGTGAACCTCATGCCTTAAGGTGGGTCGATAGTTCCCAACCAAGAGCCCCTTTATTTGTATGAGGCACTGGAAGGCATCCCTAGTGTACATATGTAGAGTCCCTCACATGATTCCTTTGATATCATGTGGTCACATGGTGATCATTCAACCTCTTTCATATAGTTCATAGGTGAAGTTTTTGGAAACACCTCCATGTCATTCGGAATTAAGAAGTCACACCCCAGTTCTCACGATGAAACCCATACTTAGCCTTATAGCGTAGGATTTACGACATTCACCACATATGTTATACACTTCTATTTTCCATTAAATTCCCAACACCATTCACACTGAGGTTTTATATACAACCTCAATGTGTAAACACAGGATCCGTCGTAGGACCTTATAAAGTTCACGTGAATCCCACAAGTGAGGAAATCATGTGGTGTCATTAATACACCCATATACATGCAAGTAGCCCAAGGGGAAAACCCCCAATAGTGAGAATCATGGATCCTTACTCTTTCTTGTGGTATTATTTGAAATCCTATGTACATTTTCAAAGACTCTCTCGTGATCCCATTTTGAGTTCATGTGAATCGTATAAACAAAGGGTCATAATGTGAGTTCCCTCTTGGTGAGCCTATGATCCTATAGGTAGGACCTTCTTTTTCAATGAAATTCCTATGGTGTACACCCTCAACATACACAATCATGAAGGTATCATTTCCCATGAAACTTATGGAATGATACCTTTGGACATACACCCATGACATTCAAACAAGCACAATATCCTAAACACGTCTGAGAGACCCCACTGTGTGAATAGATTGAAGTTCATGCTACCAAAAGACTCTTAATTGGTCTCATGATATCCTTGGATTATCTTTTACATATCACTTTTATCAAAATACAAGCCTGGGACAATTTGGGTTGTCCTTGCGATAGATGATCGACATGTAGACATTTTTATGTGGTGGTCCAAAGACAGTCCAAGTTGATCAGGAGACGTCCCCTTGACATGCCTTCATTGTTGCATGAAAAGATGAGGAAAATTCATATCAATCATGTGAATAACCTTGGAATTGTATGCCTTTATTATGAAAATATATTCTATAAAATGCACTTTTATCATGCGAAGGATTTATTGACATGTCAGCATGATCATGAGATTTTCCATGGACATATCTGTATTGACATGCGATATTCCGAAGGAAATTTATGATGATCGTGTGAAAAAGTATGGTATTGTATGATTTGATCATGTACAAGGCCCCAGACTTGCCCAATATGATTATGTGAAGACACCCAAGACATGTCAATTAGTCAGGTAGACATCCTTGGATGTTCCTTCCTTGTTAGGATGATTCCCCAACATGTCAGACATACAATCCATATTTTTCCGAAATATAGAAAAGACATGATAGGTAAATCTCCTAGGACATGTCAACCTCATTAGGTAGACCCACTTTGACTCATACCATGTGGACCCTGGATTGTAACCTTTAGTCGCGTCCCCTTTATAAGTGTCCTCGATGAGCTATGGTTACACACTCATGATACATATCAGTGAAATTCTCTTAAATAGGCCTTTCATGGGCATATTCATCTCTCTTTATCTGTCAGAAGATAGATATTGAGTGAATCTAGGGTAGCCTCGGTGCATAAGACCCTATAAAAAGGCAGCATTATTGCATAAATCCTGATCAAAGGGTGATCTCAGTGTGTAATCTTTGACCAAAGGGAAGCCTTGGTGTATAATCCCCAACCAAAGGGAAGCCTCAGTGTATAAGCCCCAACCAAAGGTAATCCATCCTAGTATAATCCCCTAATATTACTAGAACTTCAAGGATAACGATAATGTCTCTGATCGTGATTATCCACCTTATCCCATCAGTAGTTTAAGGGAAGAGTGATCTATGAGAACTCTGATTTACACCATTACCGGGATACATAGGATGCATTTCTAAGGCCTGAGCTCTAATAGGAATCCACTTTGGTGTATGTCCCTTCATATCCCAAATATTCTTGACTCGTGGGAATAAATTCTCCCATAGGTCTTTAATTTTTCCTCGTACATCAGTGGATGAGAAGAGGGCTCATCCACCTATATCATTTTAGGTATAATCCATGATCATTCCCTCAAGTACCTCCAATCCACTAACGGGTTAGAGGATGAACTGAAATATGATGAATCTGATTCATGTTATAAATTAGGATATGTAGGATGCCTTAATAAGATTTGAGCTTCATATAGTATCCTCCATGAGATGTGTAAACATGCCTCTCAAAGGGAAACTTTAATTTGTAAGCCCTGTATGGATATTCACTCATGAAATATGTATGATTTTTTATTATCTCTTATTTATCACATTGAGTATGGATCATGTGGTCTTAGTGAATATCAAGGATTTTACCAATATCATGATGATAATTCCCCTAGTATGGGGTCACCATTGGGATGTATGTTTGATTGTATCTATTTGATACTCAAAGGGACATACTCCCAAAAAAGAAATTATGGGAAGTCTTATATGCATAATTCCAAACTATGGACTCTATTTTTGTATCTATTGAGACATAGACACCCTTTATAAGAACTGCATAGACTATGATTCCTTCCTCAAATAGGATATGTATTATGCCTCACTGAGGTATGATCCTGATATTTACTTCCTTACCACGTGATGTTAAACTGCATGGATGGTTCCAATCATATGACCTAATACTATTTCAAACAAACTATGTGGGTTTTGATTCCTATTTTTCCAAGATACATAGGTTACCTCGTAGAGGTCCAATCCCATCTCTGAGACACCAATTACCTTCTTGGACGGAAATAAACTCTAGAGTTCCCAAACATGGCCACAACCCAAATCATCATAAATCAATAAGAGAGTGATTGGGAACCCATGATATGCATGTAATCATTCCTATCGATACATATTTATAATCAATACATGTAAATCGGATTAACTAGTTTTGTATCAGTTTTTTGGAAGTATTTCATTAACATATCTTAAATCTATAAGAGATTCCAAGAGTAGGAAACAATTCCCCCCAAAAGGGTGTGATGAGCCTGACCTCCCATCCTCTTCACCAATGTGAGTTCCTAAGCATCGTTATGCATGAAACCCCAAAGGACCATCTATCTTTGGAAAGACATTTTGTACTCAGTTATGGATGTGGGAACCATTGGGAATTTCTAGGGAAGACTAAAAAAATGGAAATCCCAGTGTGAGTGATTGAGAAAGGCCTTAAACCCCCATAATCAAACCATTGGGCCCAAACCCTTCCACATTTCTTCTCCAATGAAACCAAACGGGGAACCTAACATGAAAATTCATTAACTATTTCATCCCTTTAATGGGTCAAAAAGGATAGACTATCCAGTTCTTATCCGGTCTAGTTTGTTCCACACTATTCCCAAAACAAAATGTAAAACCTGACATGTTTCTTTAAACTACAATGAACAATTCATAAAAAGAAGTCACTTCTTATTTATCCTTTAAACTATGAAAGTTATTGATCAAACATGAACTCTTATATATGATGTTTCACTAATAAGGTGTATTGTTTCCTCCTAAAAACTTTCTAGATTACTTTCAATCTAAATGATATCATTTAATGTGCCAACGAACCCCAATACCGCCAGACAAGTTACTTTATCCCCATGGACACGACGTGCATTGTCACAAACACACCACTTCTATTAATAGTTGTTGAATGTCTTGGTTTGGGAGTACCACATAAATAGCTCCTCCCCAACCCTATAATTGGAACAGGAAACCCTTTGTATGATGATTTCCCATAGGCCATCTTTCCCTCGACATACTGCGGGAGAGGAAGTGGTCCTTGTTGGCATGTTCAACTGCTTTGGGACCCTATCCCTAGAGCGCAGCAATGCATACCTTACCTACATCAGGGATGTGGATGAAGAAAATCATCAGGTCAACCCAATCATTCAGGAGATTCCTAGGAAGGATCCCATAAATTTTGGTCATCATCGCTGACATGTGACCAAGATTCCACAAGGACTGTAAAAGAGGTATGCCTACACCAACTGTCTGTGTTGGGGAACCCAGTAAGAGAGTACTCTAGGGGTATCCAAACAATACATATCTAGATAAATATTATATACCTAATAAATCTAATCTATCTTAGGCCCACCAATGTTTCCTAACAGTGTCCCAAAATCAATCTTAGATCATCACTAGCTAGCAGCCTTTGACTTCATCACATCTATCTTTGTTGATTGTGGAGTCCTATGGACCACCCCATCCCAGAGGTCTGAGGGAATTTTTATCATATCTTACCCTGGGATCATCCTAAATATGGGAACCTACCCCTCAAATGGTACCATGGGAATCAACCCCTCAAAATGTACCATGGTCACTGACCCCTCAAACGGTACCATGGGAACCAATCCGCCAAACAAGATACTCCATCGAGGAGGATCACCAGTCTACTTGTACCTTATTCAATATGATATCAATTGGATTTGAAGACTCCTCATCAAATTAAAACAAGCACACTTATGAAGATTATAGCTATACTCTCTTGCATTCATCTGTATCACAACAGGTTGGCCTACCTTCTTTAACTTTCATAGGAAAATAAAGTCCAAGTAGTGTCTTTTAAGCATCTGCAAAATGTGTTACAGACCGTGTTGGTGTTTAAGAGGGTAGTGATAATGGATCATATGGATAGTGGCAGTAGTAGATTTAGTATCAGGGGTCTACATTGGAATTACCATCATCACCCACTCTCCCTACCACTAACAGAGGATTGGGTGTTGTCATGAATCCTGCCAGCAAGTCCTTAGAATATGATAAGGTAATTTCTCCAGAAGAATGGATCACCCACCTCCAACATGATAATAGGGGTCTTTAACAAGTAATTTTGGGAATAATACTGAGATATCTACCTTAGGATGATGTACTAGTACCTACCTAGGGAATCCCTCCTTGTAGTGAAGTTCCCCCGCCCACAGGGATGGGGGAATTTTCATATTTTTTATACCCTGATCAGGAAATATCTATACAATGTTCACCTCTCTCTAACCCACAGGGCTGGGGGCAGTTCCATATTTACCACCTCCTCATCATTAATATTTTGGAAGCCATTTTTCCTCAGATGTTAACGCAAAACCTCCGGAGGATTTGGGATATTTTAATCTGTGGAAAGTTTCTACATCATCCATGATCCCTAATGCTTTAGAACCTTCCCTCAGACTAATAAAGATAGGGACGTTGGACCCTAGGTCCCAAACTCAACCATGAACTAGTTCCAATAGAGGTATAGATAACATGTGGGAAAATCAGAATGATCACCCATATCTTGAAGAAAGATAGTGAAAATTATATTCCTTCTAATTAAGACATGTTCCCTGGTATTTCAACTATGCCATAGAAAATGATTTAATAGAACTCTAGTGATGTGAAAGCCAAGTGACGAAAGGATTATAGGACATGATAATAATTTCCCCTACCATTGAAGTCTCAGTAACATGGAAGAAGGTTTATTTTACTTTAAATACTATCTTCAGGTTTAGATAGACATGGAGATATTAGAACCACTAACACATGAATCCCATCTCCAGTCATCTATGCGATTTGAACATGACACACAAGTTGTGCAGTAGAGCATGACCTACATACCTCCCAAGGATAATCTAATATCTTTCAAATAAATATTGAACAAAGCCTATTCTTTTCCAAAAAACATGTTCCTGGGTATTTTGACTATTCCATGGAACATGGTTTGATGGAACATACAACAATAAAGAATCCAAATAAGGCAGGGTTGATAGGCCATGGAAATCATTTCCCCTAGAATCGATGTCTCGGGCACAAAAATAAAGAGTTTCTTAGTAGTAAAGTATTGGTTGGAGATATAGGTAAGTGCATGATTGATATAGTTGAAGGATCCTAAATCTCATGAAACATGCATAAGAGTTATCCAATCTCCATCAGGTGATCTACCCTCCTCATAGGTTATTGGTTGTCGTCCTTACCACAATACGTTAAACTGCATGGCTATCATCCCTATCACAAGATATTAAACTATGTGGTTTTCATCCTTACCAAAAACATTAAACTATATAGACCTCATCCTTACCAAAATATGTAAAACTACATGGCCATCATCCTTACCATAATACATTAAACTGCATGGACCTCATCTTTACCATAAGACCTAAAATTGCATGCCTGATGTCATTTCCACATGACATTAAACTGCACATATTTTCTATAACTATGTATAGCTTGATTCTCATCCTAATGAGATACATAGGGATGCCTAGATCCTATATCCAAGACCATCCACCTATATTCAGCCCCTTACTACATGATGATAAACTACATGGAACATGTTTCGGTGATAAGGTAATAAAATGTGTGGAATCTTAATCTTTGGTAGAAATCATTAGCCTCAGGAGAAAATTACAGTTTCCAAAAGCACCAATGATATAGTATAATCTCTATCCCAGTTATATCACAAAATATCCAATACCCTTTAGTCACCTTCTGGGGGTGTTCTCTAATAGGTCACCTCCAAAAACATTCATATTTGAGCATTAAGGACACCATGTCAAATGTGTAAAGCTGAAGTCCATAGAAATAAATCTCATACCCCTTCTAGTTCAAACAAATTATGTGATCATATTTGGGTAGAAAACATGGAGAAGGTATAAATCCATAACCCTATACGTAAATCCCATCAGCATATTATGATGGAACAATGAGGATATGAGTGGGATTATATCCCCACTTCAATCAAAGGAATCGACTGACATACCCTAGAAACTAAGATCACACATGCAAAAATTTCTATACATACCAAGTTGAAGTAATATTGATTTGTGATGGAAAAAGAGGATATAAGCCGATATATTCTATTGAAGATGCAGGGGTAGGCATATATTCCAATCTCGATATCCATAGTAGTAAAACACTCTGATCATTATGAATAAGTGGCTACTCCAGTGCAAGTGAATATCTTTTCTCTCATCCAGGAGGATTATTGGAATATTCCAGTAAAGGATGCGGCATAAGTATCAAGCTCATATCCCCGTTCCAACTAGGTCTCACCACATGATCAGGAAACATGCCTCGAGATAGGCTCATATTCTTTTTGAAGAAGTCCAGCTACATATTCCAAAGGTCTAGGATTGGGATCATATCCCCATTCTAGATGGGGAATACCAAGTGAGAATGGAAGATTCCTTGGGATAGATTTGTACTCCTTTCAATGAATCTACCTAGAATATTCTATAATATCACCGAATTTTGGCGCATATTCCTACTTATGACGATGTATGACTCCACCATCATCATTATAAGGAAATACTGGAGGAGGCTCATATCCCTTATCCCATTCTAGAGGTTCATTGGCATATTTTGGTGGGGAATGCATATTTGGACAAAGCTTGTATTACTACTCCAACTAGGTCTCACCATGTGAGAGCAATACATGCCTCGGGGAAGGCTCATACTCCTTCCATGAAAGACCATTGGCATATTCCAAAGGCTCGGGATCAGACTCATACTCCAGTTCTAACTGAGACTCACCATGTGAGAATGGAACATGTATTAGGATAGGTGAATATTTCTATCAATAATGAGGAATCTCATTGCCCCATTACAGTATCTTATCAGTAGTGGGATCATATTATTGCAGCACTAGATGGTTTAAAAGAAGTTCCAAAAACTTTCAAACAACATGCTCATATCCCTATGCAATTCCCAAAGGTGGGTTGGAATATTTCAACCATGACATAGGATGTGACCCATATTCCTAATCTGCTCAATGCCAGTGTCCTTTAGGTCATTCAAGACACATTATAACACCAAAAGGGTCCATAAACTCTTAAATTTAAGTATAATATGATCATTTATAGGATATTCATCCTTATGGTAGTATGGATATGGGTCACAGGAGATCTACTCTTGACATCCACTGTGGTCAACCTCACTGTAGTGGTATCTCCCACAGATAAGGAAATCATATCCTTTCCTAGACATCTCCGTATAAAGGGGTGTCCAAAACTTAAATTCCATCATATAGAGAGATTCTATAAATATCAAGGTCATCCATATATAGTTCCCCAATCAACCATTAGTAGCACTTCACCATGGTTAGCATGTGATCCAAAGAGGAAACCTATGTGGTTTTTCCAAGTAAAGACATATAGATCTAGTGAAGAAGCAGCTGGAATGGATATATGGATAGTTTTAGCTATAAGAATCCTCCCAAACATGCCCAAACCCATTTTCACCTCCAATTATGAGATCCCAAATGGGTCAAAAATGGAGTGTTGGAGTTCTTCTTAAGCACATGGTGTTAAACTATATGGATTTCATCTTAATCACGTGATGTTAAATTTTATACATTTCATATTAACCACATGATACTAAAATGTACGGATTTAATCTTAACCACAAGATGTTAAAATATACGAATTTTTTCCTAAACAAGTGATGTTAAACTGTACGAGATCATCCTGACCACATGCCTTTAAACTATACATAATCTCTCTTCCTGACCAAATGATGTTAAATTGTATGGATTATTTTTCACTAAAAGATGTTAAACTATACATCTGATGTCCTTTCCACATGAATTTAAACTACATTGGTTTTTTAGAACTACGTGTGGATTGATTCCTATCATCACGTGATATATAGTGGCACCCGATAGGCCCAGCCCAACATTCCTTTTCTTTCACATATAGTAACCCTCATCCCTACTGTAAGATGATAAATTGCACATCCAACATCATTAATGCATGATATTAAACTGTACGAGTCCATGAAATCCAACTTCATTTACATAGGTTGATTCATTTCCTTGTCACATGATGTTAAACTATATAGATGATGTCCCTTGCACACGACATTAAACTGCATGAGTCTTCTTAAGAACTATGTATGTATTGATTCTCATTTCTAATGAGATACATAGGGATTCCTTGATCTTATATCTTGGTCCAACCACCACATGATACAAAATTCCCTTGTATTATCCAAAAAATGCCTTAGAATAGTAAGAGGAACCCTTACCGTTCCTTTTTTCTCACACCAAGCATAGATTACATGAGACTGGGAATTTTGGTGATGACTTACCCATGAAAAAAATGAATAACAACTCATGACTTGTGCATCATGGTCTTGAATTCAAGACCTTAAAATACCATGATTCCTTTCCACATTACATTAAATTGCATGATTGATTTCCCTTGCATGGCATAAAACTGCACATTCATGTGGGCCTCATCTGATAAGACCATTATTGTCAATATTGGTCTCCTACCACAGCTTCATTCAAGAACTATGTGTTTCTTGATTTCTGGTATCAAAATATATGTAGTGACACCCAGATCTTTAATCCTAGGTCCAATAAAAACAAAACAAAATGTAAAGGTCCCCCTATCTGTGTATAGGCCAGACTGACATAGGAATGTCCTTCAACAATAACTATGTATGTCTTGAATCATATAACCATAATATACATAGTGATTACTAGATTTCTACCCTTGGGTTAAACCACAATACCCATTTTTACATCAGGAATCTCACATCCTTTCTGTATGATGTTAAACTATATGGTTCCTCAATAACTTTGTGTGGATTGATTCATGTCATCCCGAGAATTGTAGTGATGTCTGGATCTCCAATCTTGGGCCCAGCTAGAACAATCGATAGAAACAATTCCCGCCTCTACATATGGGTAAGACCTATGTTAAGAGTTTCCCATTTATAAACTACATATAGATTGATTCCTATCACCATTCGATACATAGGGATGCATGGATCTCTAATCCTAGGCCCAACCACAACAATCGATGGAAACAATGCCCACCTCTAAGTATGGGTAAGACCTGCATAGAGAGTTTCCCATTTAAGAACTGCATATAACTTCATTCCTATCACTCTGGGATATGTAGTGACACCCAGAACCCCATTCATAGGCCCATCCATAACATTAACATTTTACATCAGGGAGCCCACATCCTTACTGCAGGATGTTAAACTACAAGGAAAAAGTCTTGGTCACATGACATTAAAACTGTAAATCAAGTGTGTCCTTACTATATAATGATTAAACTAGAAGAAAAATTTATTTATTGCATGATGTTAGACTAAATGGAAGCAAGTAAATGCCTACTAAATGATGCTAAACTATGTAAATAATCACCCATTATCATTCCTTATAAAAGTACCAAAAGAGACTTACCTTGGTCAAACAAAGTATGTGGTTCTTCCTCCAACTTTTAAAGAAACTCAATCCATGCACCACACTTCACATCTTGAGTACCTCGGGTTTCTGTAATCCTTTCATATCTCTTGGAAAGTAAAATAGATCTCTCAATTCATACATGCTATTGATATAGAAGGTATTAGATCCACTAACCAGAGATATATTACCTATATAAGGAGGTATTTCTGATACTTGTGATCTTGATGTAACCATAGAAGAACCCAGCACCAGAGGGTGTTTTGGTTCATCCCTGGTATGATTTTCCCATATCATTATGCATGACCTGAGAACCTTGAGTCATGACTTATAACACCTTCATCTTCTGATCAGAAGTATTTTGGAGTACTCTTGGACATGGGTATCCTAATTAGGATATTGAGTAACATCCCCATATTATTTACATGAGATTTATGACCTTAAACTACATACACATTGGTCAAATATTCACGACCTTAAAGTCTAGTCGATAATGGTCCAAATCATATGACCTTAAACTTCTGGTAAAAGATACACAAAACCTGTTATGGGGGACCTTAGAAAAAGTGTAGTCTTCTCTCACTAAACTCTTCTTATATAGAGTTTAGGAAAAATTAAGGAGAAAATAAATAAGGAATAAATCTCATAGGGCCTACTCTATAGCCCTAATAAAATCCATGACTTTCTCACTATACCCCCTGGTCTAGGAAAAAGTTATATTAATGATTTTTCACATCTCCTCATTATAATAATATGTTCACTAGGTAGTGAAACAAATTTTATGGTGCTCAAACCCTTATTTTACATTTCATTACCCATAAGTCATACTTCATGTATTGAGTGCCTTCAGTTGCTTCAAGCCTTTAATGGACCTTGTAAAGGAAAATATATCTCTCGTTTTGACCATGTTATTAATGAATAAGGGATTAGAACCACCATCTAGAGAAATCATGGATCTATAAGAACGAATTTATAAGCATTGTGATCTTGAATTAACTATGGAGGATCTCAGCACCAGAGGGTGTTTTGGGTTATCCCCGGTATGATTGTCTCATACCTTCTTCATGATTGCAACACTTTGAACTATGATTTAAAATCCTCATACCAAACTATCAGAGTATGTTTCATATCATTGATGTTATTTCCTCGTGTTCTGTACCCTTTCTCAAATCAGGAATGCGACACTTAATTCCTAAACCTTTTGTTGAAAGTGCCTAGATAGTGTATTCGTATCACTGAGAGGGGGAGGGGTGAATCAGTGATACTCTTTTTCTTTTATGTTTCATTTCAATTGAAACAACCTTTTCCTCCTATTAAATATTTCTATTACCTTTTAAAAAAATCAAACACACATCAATAGAAACAAAAATATTTACAAGGTTCATTATTCAATAAGAGTAGCTACATCCTTGGTATGGTTTGAAAATTATCAAATATCATAAAATATACTAAAAATAAATCTTTGGATTACAATGAGTAGGAGATACCCTTTCAATCATGTAGCACTTTGTAAACAATCCAAAAGTGTGTGTGCGCCCTCTTAGCACAAATAGTGTAATTCAAAAGTTTGTGTAACAACTAATGTTATTTGTGACTCTTTTAAATTCAAAAAATATATTAAATTGAAATAAAATTCTTCAATTACTTACCTAGAATAAAGGTAAGAACCACCTGTACTTTATTCAAAAATAATTGAGTCTGATTTTCCTGGGTCCAATTTTCCCAGTCCGATTCATCCGAGTAAAATTCTCCCTAATAAAATTATTCTAGTCCAACTAAGTATGATTAACTTAGTGTGATTATTCCTCAGTTTGAGAATCCCAATATAGAAATCCTAAATCTGATTAATTCGGTCTTCTATGATGATCATTCTCTATCAAAACTTCTTCAATACAAGATCAAAATGGAAGACTTATTCTTCTCTCTAAAAACTTAGAGCTTCTCTCTCTACTATAGTAAATAATACTCCATCATCAAAAAAGTAAAACGTAATTTTTTCCTTTTATAGGTGATGCTCGACACCATTAGTGGGAATCCCAAAAATATTTCCTGAAAATTCACCAAAATTTCACTATCCCCTATAATATCAGGATGCATTTTGACATTTTCAACTCTTTTCGAAGCTTCTTGATTCTTCTTAAAACTTCATATAATTCTTCCTAATTTAATTTGAATCATCAGTATGATTTTAATACATGATTCTGATTTTTATCAATCCAATTTCTTTAATACAAAACTCTACATCAATTAAAAATAAATTTTTGATGAAGTGGATACCACCCTGATTTTCGAAATGCGATTCTCATAACATCTTTGAATCAAAATCATTTATTTGATTGTACATATCCCCTTTGAAAATTCATTCAACCATATCCTTCTATTTTTCTATTGACCCACTTGAGATTCAAAACATCATCTTCTCTTCTTCTCTTGACCTAGTTGTAAACCTACACAGTAATTCAACCCTTTTGAAATGGTTGACTACATTGTTGATTTTATTCTCTGCTTCTCTTCTCTTGACCCACTCAAAAAAAACTTCATTCACAATCTTGTTCTTGTATCATGACTTCCTTAATGACTTTAAATTATTTTGAGAATATATTTAGCATCATCATAATTTAGATGGAAAGTATTGGAACTTTCCATTCATTCCAACTTCTTTCTTTTCTTCTTAGTCTGGTTATGATCTTTTCTGAATACAATTGGTCTTGATATGATCATTCTGGGTATGATCATTCTGATTACAGTTGACCTAGACACGATTTTCCAGAATACTATATTTTTTGAATATGATTGTCCTAGGTATGATCATGTTTGGATGTGTTCATCTTCTTCATGAGTCTAAGTAAAATCATCCTAGGTACGATAATATTTAATAAGATGTATGATGGATAATCAGATGCTACAGTAAATTAGAACCACCTCTTCACTCAGCACCACCTTTTCAATCGACACCACCTTTTTAATCTTCACTGCTTTTTCGTTCTGCACCACTTTTTCAATCTTTATTTCTAGGTATGATCAATCTGAAAAACAATTGATTGCATCTCTTTCACTCCCCCTTTATTTCATCAAGCCTGCATCAAAAGTTCTATAATTAACTTATTATTTATATGAAATAAAAATCATCAAATTAACCTCACAATTATATTTATCATAGTAAGCAGACTCTAATACTTCATCAAAACAACCACTTATTTCACAGGGAATCTGGTGACCATTTACTTTAAGAAATATGTATTTACTTTCATTCCAAACCCAAGTCGATTTTGATCAAAACCATTACTTCTAGTTAGTTTCTTCTCATTATAATGGACTTTTGTAGTGATTCTAATTCTTTTGAAAACAAGAGTCTGGTTTTTTTTAAAACATGAGTTTGATTCTTTAGTAAAAAAATGCAATGCAATTTTTACAATAAAAATGGTGAAGTGATTTCCTTTCTTCAATATATTTCTTAAAAAAAATACACCACATGAAAACTATAACCTTCATCATCATCTTGGTCCTAAAAATATCCCCCTTTAAATTTCTTTTTTCAACCAAGTTTCATAAATCACTAAATTTTATATCCTCAAGAAATGGATTACATGTCAACAATTATAATCCTACGTGAGATAACTCGTTATAGGAAACGAGAATCATTGACAAAAAAAGCCATGTTATCAAAAAGTAGTTATTATGATAATATCTTTTTCTTTATTCCTTATCTCTTCTTCAACCTTCATGTAATACAAAACAATTTATTTCCTACAACCACTCTAAAAAATAGTTAGAATATTTCACTCACAAAATAATACTGAATTTATAGCTTGCCCACAACTCTATCTTTCAGGCAATAGATTTATTAAAACATTATTCCCCTTGAAAAAAAATCCAAAGGTAATATTAGATAGGGGATAAAAACACATACCTCAACCTTGATGAGAAATAAGTTGTACATCCATGTTCAACCTCAATTTTGAGAATGATTCCTTCAGTAAAGGTTTTGTAAAAAATTCAGCCACTTGTTCCGATGCTGGAATATAATTCAGATTCAATTCATTCTTCTATGCATGCTCTTTAATGAAAATATTTTGATATTAATATGTTTCAAATGAGAGCGTTGAACTAGATTCCTGGTGAGATTGATTATGCTTTGATTATCATAACCCAAGAGCAAGGGTAACTTCACTTCAACAAGTAGATCTTCAAATTGAGTTTTCATTCACAAGAGTTGAGTAGCGGCTTGAGTGGTAGCAACATACTCAACTTCAGCTATACTAAGAGTTATTGAATTCATGTTTCTTTGAATTCTAACTAATACAATTCTTTCCTAGAAAGAATACTCCACCATATGTGGATCTTATATCATCAACATTTTCTGCCCAATATGCTTCTGAATACCTAAAAAAATCAAAACTATCTGAGCTGAAATACCTAATATTGAATTCTATTATTCCTTTAATGAACCTAATAATACTTTTTCTAGAAATAATATGTGATTATTTTGGATCACTTTGAAATATTTCACATAAGGTAACAGCATAAACAATGTTGGGTCTTGAGGTAGTAAAATATAATGGGCTTCCAATCAGCTTTCGATACTCTTTCTGATCAACTTATTTTCCTTATCCATATTTACTCGACTTGGTTCCCACTAACATAGTTGTGGAAACAGGTATTTATTTTTCCATTATAAATCTCTTAAGAATTTATTTATCATTATTTTCTTGGGAGAGAAAAAATTATTCTTTCTTTTGCAATATTTTTAACCCAAGAAAGTATTTTATTTCCCCCAGTATGGAAATTTCAAATATCTACTTCATTTCTTCAGAAAATCATTCACATATTCTTTTATAATTCCTAGAAAAGATAATATTATTAACATAAATAATTAAAATGAGGTAATACTCATGACTTTCTCTAACATAAATATTTTTATCCACTCTTCCTTTCTTTAAATTAATTTTCCTTAAGAAAGTATATAATTTGTAATATCATGCCCTACAATATTTTTTATCCCATACAAGTCTTTCTTCAATCTACATAGATAACTTTCATCTTTCCCAAAAAAAATCCACAAGGCTGTTCAATATAAACCTCCTCTTAAAGATCACCATTCAGAATGCTAATTTAAAATCCATTTGAAAGATATTGTAGCCCCATTGTGCGTAAATATTAAGAAAGATTTTAATTGTTTCCAATATGGAAATTAGAGAAAAGGTTTAATAAAAATAAATTCCTTCAATATTTGAATACCCTTTGCATATCAATCTTGCTTTGTTTCTTTAACTTCACCTTCTTCATTCAGCTTGTTCTGAAAATCTCCTTTTGGGGGAATAAGGTTTTTATTTTCAAGCTTGGTACAAGTTCTCATGTATTGTTCATTTCATTCTAATCTAATTCTTCATTCATGGATTAAACCCATTATGGATGATCAAAATCTTCTTTCACATCATTGAATCCCACTTCTGAATATATATATATATAAGTTTTTATAATATAATTTGTTGTTCTTATGGTTTAAAAATTTTCTTATTGTTCACAAATTATATTTTAAGCTTCCTCTTACTTCCTCATACTAGGATGATATTTTCGAGTATCTTCTGCATCACTAGAAATAACTGAGTTTTATTATTCTTCTTGAGTAGGAATAAGATTATTTGTATCCTTATCATAATTGTTTTCTCCAACTTTCTCAACTACCACGTCTATCCGAGCATGTTTATCTTCTTCTACATTTTCAATTACTTTCACATCAACTGAATCAACAATTCTATTTGTTTCTTTGTTGAAGAATTTGTATCCTATTCCTTCTAGAGCATAGCCAAGAAATATTCCATCTTCACCTTTCTACTCAAACTTACCATAGTTTCCACCTTTCTTATTTATAATACATGGACTTCCAAGCACTCTAAATTGTTTCTATCTTGGAATTTTTTCATAAAATAATTTATATGGAGTTATACCTAATTGAGGCCTATATAAACAATGGTTTTGAATATAAATAGTGGTACTCTTGTCTTACCTCCAAAATTAATGAGAAAGGTCTTGTTCAAGTAACGTGGCTCTTCCCATTTCCACCAGGATTCTGTTCTCTCTTTCAGTAACCCTATTTTTTTGGGGAGTATACGGGGAACTACACTCATGCCAAATTCTATGCTTCTCAAGATAGTCTTCAAACTCTTCACTTATATATTCACCACTATTATCTGTTCGTAACTTCGTCATTGAATACTCAAACTATTTTTCTTATTTTCTTCTAAAACATTAAAAAATATTCAAATAATCTGATTTATGATTCATATACATTACACAAGTAATGAAAGTAAAATAATCAATGAAATTAATGAAGTACTTATCTCTATTTTTTTATTGTTTTCTCATCAGCCCACAGATATCATAATGAATCAACTCTAGGGGTTTTCTTGAACAAATATCAACTTTCTTATGCATATCATTTGTAATATTTCTTTTCTTTCGTATAGTAAAAAACCAATCTCTTCTTCTTGGAAAGTCAGAAATGTCTCAGAAACTTTATCTTTTAGATAACATTTTCATGTTTCTCTGACAAATATTTCAAATCCTTTTATGACACAATTTATTCTCTTCAACCAAGCTCATGTAACAAGAGTTTGGTATTTCACCAACCTAAAATAAATTCTCATTTGTATTTTGGCCTCTTATAACAATCTCCCCTTATTCTTTACTCTTTACAAAAAACCCATATTTACTAAAGATGAATTTATTACCCTCATCACACAATTGTGAAACACTTAGAAAATTGTGTTTCATCCCATCAATATGTATTGTTGTCTTGGATTTCATCTTTTTCTTTTCCAATGATAGCTGACCCAACACCCTTGATTTTCAGTGATTCATCATTGCCAAATGCCACAGTGCCTTCTTTAAAATCTTTCACATTATTCAATAGTTTCAAGTCTCCTATCATGTGATAAGAACACCCATTGTCAAGTATCCAATTTCATTCTCCCTTTTAATCTTTTAATGAAGTTTCAATAACAATAGATTTTTCTCATTTATTTTCTTTATTTAATTTCTTCTTTTGAGAATTAATAATTTTTTGCTGATATGGTAACAAAACAAGACATACTTTTTCAATATTTCTAGGTTGATCACATATCTTACAAATAGTTTCCAAGGTTTTGAACCTATTTTCAATCTTGACTTTAACCATTTTTTGTTTCTTCAAGGAAACCTTATCAGTATTCATTATTTGAGAAGATTGAATCCCCCTTAAACTCAACCTATTATAACATGTGGGATAGTAGAAATGTTTTTGGTTGAACCAATATATATTTTTTGTGTTTTTGAATCCCCCACAATACCAGTAAAATCCATAGAATTAGTATTTTCCTCTAAAACTTTCATATTGATTGGAACTGTGAATTCATTTCTTCACCACCCTCTTCTCTTTTTTCTGAGCCAGTAACATTTCTATTGTCAACTGGATTCTTATTATTCTTTTAAGCCTTAATATAATCAGAATTATTTGAAAATTTTTTGAATCCAAATAATATTTTTTCGAATTTAAGATGTTTTGTAACTTCTGAACTCTTAACTATGGCCACATACATAACTTTTCTAGATTTCTTATTTTCAGAAACAATTCCATATTTCTTCTCATCCTTTGAAGGTAACTTTTGTTGAACCTTATCAAGTTTCTCATTATGATAACATTCACCAACATCAGTAGAAGAGTTTTGGAAACTTTTATTCATCAATTCATTTTTAGATAAAAAAATTTGGATAATTTCCAAATCTTCTTCTTTTTCTTTCAACTTCACTTCTAGATTCTCATTAAGATTCCTTTCTTCTTCAAGATATTTCTTCAAATCACCAATATATTTCTTTAGATTTATTTTCTCAACTGAAAATAAAACATGATTTATCATTGAAGAACATTTATCTTCCAACATTTTTTTATTTTCAAGCATTCTGGTCTTTCTCATTCATTCTTTCAATTCTTCTTTCAAATATATTTCAAGTTGAGTTTCTTATTCTTCAGAACTACTGATTCTAAATTCATCATAATTAACATTTGCAATAAAATTTCTTTCAATACCATACTCAACTGATTTTTAGAATTTAGCATCACTACCATCTTATTCTTTATCTTTAGATAAGAAACTTATTCTTTTTAATTTAAATAATTTCTTTCCTTTCCCTATGTATTTCAATTTTTCTTTTCCTCTCTATTTCTTCCATGATCTTATTGGATTTCTTTCTTTGTCATCACTATCCTCTTTATTCTTTCTTTGAGGAAAATTTTCCACAAAGTTACCAACTATTACACATTCGAAACATTTCAAGGGAAGTTTTAATTTGTACTTCCATGTACGTATTTTCATATTTTTAGAAAACAAGGATAAAATATCATTGAGATTTTTACATACCTTATTTTCATAGTTAGAGTCACCATCTTCTTCTTTAATGATAATCTTCGTTAATTTTTCTTTATTTTCAGTCTTGAAATAAATTTCTCTATAAACTTTTGTTTTTCTCTTCATAGATTTCTATATTATCATTTCATAAGTAATAATAGTACTATAAAAATCAATAAGATATAATGTTTTAGGATCTCTATCATCCAATGAAGAAACTTTTGCATCAAATTTTTCAGGTAGGATTCTCAAGATCTCTTCAACCATAGTAGAATCATCCAAATTTTCACCAAGACATCTGATAATACTCAAAATTTCATTGACCCTGGTAAATAATTCCTCAATAGATTCATACTCACCCATATTTAAATCTTTATATTTCAATCTCCGTATTTGTAGCTTTACCTTCTTGAATTTTTACTACCTTTATATATGTTTTTTTGTTTATCTCATATACCTTTGGATATGGAAACTCCTTTTACTCTTAATAATTAATTTTTATAAAGTGATTACAATATAGCATTATTTTCTCTTCCATCATTCTCAAGATGCTTATTATCAATAGGTGCAAGTGGGGTTTTATTATCAATGATCAGAAACCCAACTATTGCAGCTTTATGAACATCATAACTAATAGAAATAAGATAAGGCAGAATTCTATCTTTCTAGATATGATAATTTTTTCCATCAAAGATAGGAATATATTTACTATTCACATAATTTAAATTCTCTATCAGTAGGGAATAAGAGAAGGGAACATACCCTCTGATACCACTTGAAAGTTCCTAGATAGTTTATTTGTATCACTAAGAGGGGGATGGTTGAATCATTGATACTCTTTTTCTTTTATGTTTCTTTTCAATTGAAACAACCTCTGCCTCCTTTTAAATATTTAAATTCCCTTATGAAAAAAATCCAACACACATCTAAAGTAAAACAAATATTTAATATGTTCACTATTAAATAATAATAGATACATCCTTGTTATGTTTTTGAAATGATCCAATACCACACAATCCACTAAAAATAAATCATTGGATTACAATAAGTATGATATACCCTTTCACTCATGTAGCACTTTGTAAACAATCCACAAGTGTGTGGGATGTAATGCCCCAACCCCAGTTACCCAGAGTCGGTGCATTATTACATAACATTGTCATGATCGCAAAAGATCAAGTCTCAAAAGACCGATTAGTTTAGTATTCTTTGAAACACTAGATATATTCATAAGTCTTACATTACATCATAAAGTAAAAAAAATACAACAACATCTTGT
This sequence comes from Viscum album, assembly GCA_963277665.1. NCBI lineage: Eukaryota > Viridiplantae > Streptophyta > Magnoliopsida > Santalales > Viscaceae > Viscum > Viscum album. The sequence continues at coordinate 2,008,980,064 of OY728121.1, read as the reverse complement.
CTTAGTATCCCCTCATACTATCCCTACAGGTCATTCATAAATTACTTCTTCACATCCTGGAAAAAATAAAACATTGAAAGGGGTGAGCTTAAATTCTCACTAAGGATAACAATATAGAAGAAACTTTCATAAATAAGCATAAACATTTAAGGCAATGTATAACTAAAAAAGCCTTTTAAACTTGAACTTCAGCATAATATAGAAAAGATAAAATGAAATAATTTCATTTACTTACTCACATAGATATTCTACTAGTAGAATAATCACATGCAATATCAATAACCACTTTCATGATGATGGAATGCATAATGACAAACTATCATAACCACGTAGCCAAGGCCTCGTGCCAAGACTACAAATAAGATTTTGTCAAGGCCTCATTCCAAAACACTATTTTGTCTCATTAGACATACCGATGCATCGAGGAGCTATAGAGGGCTCCACCCATCACTTATTCAGTCCAATGAAATCCTCATATGAATAGGTTTAAACATAACATAAACATTCATATTAAAACTAGCATACGAAATGTCAATACTTTCTCCATAAACCATGAATGGTATAAAAATAACACATACACATTCAATAATATCAAAAAATCTTCAATACAATATGGAAGTTTTGTATCATAACAAATCAAATTCAAATAAACTTAAAATCCATCAAAGGATGTTGACATAAATGAAAATCAAAACTATTTGAGAGAAATATCTCTTTTTATAAATCATTTAAAAGTCACATAATTATATTGAAAAACTTTATTTTGGAAATATTATTATAAGATTTTAAGGGAAGCTTAAAATTTGTAATAACGATGGATAATAACTGCACCCACCGTATAAGTTAAAAAAACATTCTTACCTTAATTCTGTCGAAAAGGTTAAAAAGGACATTGTTTGGAAAATGGCAGAAAGATTCCTTTATAAACATCTTATAAAAAGTAAAAAATGGTATAAGTGAATTTAACCCAAAGTCTATAAAATAGTAAGAATGATTTGAAATACATTTTTAAGAAACATGTATGTGGATGATAAAGAGGTCCCAGTAGATAATTACGTATAAACAACCTTGGATAATAAAGAGATTGTGAAATAAACCCTTACCTTGTACTTTTCCTTGAAACGAATAATGGTATGATATAAAATTAAATTACATAATATTATATATAAAATAAATATCATTAATATTATATTTAATTATAGTTCCATCATAATGGCCATCATGAGAGGTGGTATGAGATAATTGAACAATCATCATTTCGTGAGGCGTTTGGTTGTCATCCACAGAAACATTATGTTCTTCACCCATTAGATGGAGGTGTGTGTAAGTTTAGTTCGAATAATTCTAATAAAAATATCCTAGTATATTTAGGATACTGATTTTGTTACAAAAGAAAATAATAAAAAGAGTTTAGGGGTTGGATAAGTAAAATAAAATAAAAGAAGCTAAGAGAAATCGTTACCTTTAATTTGGGAAACTCCTTTTGGTTTGAACCAAAAAGGACTCTTGAAGTGACTTATACCTAAGTTAAGGCTTCTATGAGGAGTATAGGGATGTAGGGAGATTAATTTGGTAGAGTTTTTACAAGAAAACAGGTTTGAGAGGTGTGAGGAATTGGTTATAAGTGGTGTCCTTTTATAAGGGGGAGGAGGTCCTCTTTAGGAAAAACTTAAAGTATTAATTTATAATAAAATAATATTCGGTTTCTAATGGCTTCAAAGTGAATTATTAAAATTATAAGGTGGGTATGGGTCTAAAACCACTCAAAAAATAGATTTTATACAGATTTGGGTCACTATAGTAACATTATCTTTTAGATTTAACTCTTAGTTAAATAGTTTGACATTTACCATGTCTCTTTGTATTTTTATATTATATAGTAACTAAACTTACAATAAACTGCCAAGATAACCCCAAGTGGTTCATTAATGACATACCTATCATCATATAAGTCCTTTTCCCGAACCTTATATTTTTTGGAATATTATATCAATTAATAATATAATATTTATTTTAAAAACTTCTTTATGTCAATTTTGACACTATTTAATAATTAATTTTTTTAAATTCTTAATAACTTTATTAATTTGAACCAAATTTATTTAATCAATCCTAACATTTCATAATAACCAATAAAATTATTTTAATTTATTAAAAGTCTCAAATTATATTTATTTGGGTATTTATAATATCAATTATTTTAACATTTCATTAATAAGTTAATTACTGTATCATCATTATGTCATAAATAACCTAATTTATTTGATGTCTAAAAATTATAAAAAAATACCATGATGTAGGAAATAATTTTATCTTTCCAATGAATATTTATATTCTGAAATATAACTTATATAACCCCATGTAAAAATTATTTTACTAAAAGATATTTGTTTGTGTCATTTTTGTCTTTACTTTAAATTAATTAATCTAAACAGTCATTATCACTCTGAAGTGGCTCCATGGGGTCCCAAAATCGACCCAAGGATGCCCATGGTCGGTCATTACTAATAAAATAAGGTTAGTACAAGTGTTAAGGTAATTTTGTACTATTATATTATACTTTTTATCTTGAATTACCCTATTTATCTTTAACCGTGGTAAATAAAAGTCAAAAGTTACTATTCACCAAAAATTATTTTTATCTTATTGAACCACATTTTACTCCTTGATATTAACCATGTCTCCTGAATTTTCTAAATTCCACTCACAGAAGCGGTAAAATTGAGTTTTATGTGAATTTGAAAATTCTCTTAGGAGATGGGTAAAAGACGGTGAAAAGTTCAATAAAATTTTTATACATCTAAAATTATTATAAACTGACTTCAATGAATTACATTGAACTTATATAGGTATTATGTATCTATTTTTACATAAAATAAATTTAAATAAAATAAATAATTATTTTAATAAAAAATCGGTTTTAAACTATAACTCAGTGTTTTTCACTATTCATCAAAAATTAAAAGTTTTCAGAAAAATATCAAAAATTTACCCTAAGATAATTTTGATACTATGAATTCAATAATGAAGTATATTTTACCAAATTAAAAACATATAATTTTCATTTATTAATTTAAAATTAATTCCCGCTATCAAAACCAAAAGGTGTATTTTTAAGAAATAATAACTACCAAAAGTTTGACACTTGTTTATCTCTAAATTTCAATGTGAAATTACTTACAATGACCATCATTGGATTAAATGGTAAAAATATAATATATTTATACTTCCAAACCATTAAAATGTATAATTTAACAATATAAATTATTTTGATTTAAAAAGTTGTTTTCAGTTAAAATATAGTATTTTTCACTATTCACCCAAATATGAAAGTTATCATAAAAGCACCAAAACATTATTGAAACTAAATTATTATGTCCCGATTCTAAAGAAGAAGTTTATTTTGTCAAATTAAATATATAAAAGTTTCAAATATTGGATTTAAAAAGGCTTTTCCATTAAAAGACGGTAAAATTTTATTTTTTGAAAAATAATTATTTTATCTGAAAAAATATATTTGTTCTTACATTATGTCTAAGAAACTCATAATATGGATTCTAAAATTATAAGGATTATATAAAGTTCAAAATTCAGTTAATACTATTCATAACTGCTTTTTAACGGCTTGTTTGGTAAGTCATGGTGCGTTAGAACTCAGTGTTGCGTGTAGTGCAAATTATTGAATTACTTTGAAGAAATAAAGTACTATGAAATAGTGGGGTGTTACATTCTTCCCTCCTTCAATAAATTGAGTCCTCGCAATTTGAAATTATTTTTCAAAAATAAAAGGTTGAAAATAGAAAATACCTTTGGGAAAACCCACATCAGAAATTAGGTTAATAAAATTTAGTCTTAATAAGAGGAAAAGGGAAATGAAAGGGTCACCACCAAATTATGATCTCGATTAGGAGAACATTGGTGTAAATTAGAGACATATAATTGGAGGAAAACCCTAAATATATATAGGTAGTGATTGAGGTCATCAATCACAAACAAGTGTAAATTTGAGGCCCTTAAATTTATCAATCTAGGATGATTTAAAATACCATCGGTTCAACAAAACATATGGTATTAGGATAACACATTTTTTTGTTTTAAGATATCTTCACTAAATTGTAAGATTTAATTTCTTCATAAAAGAACAAAAATATATACATGAAATGTATAGTCTCATCCTTTAACTAATATCTACCACAAACTCATCTTTCACTCTAAAAGATAATAGAACTTAAAAATAATATTCTATTTATCCTATTCGTATAGGGTTCAAAAAAATGAATTTATAATTCATCTACCATATTTCTTTTAAAAAAACTACATTATTCAATCTAGGACATCACGTGGGCCAGTGGTAGGTGATACACCCTTATTGCCATTCTGTAAGAACTCGGGTTTTCAGAACGGGTCAAAATCCCGACCCTGTTTAAATTTTTGACTCGTTTCGAAGGAAACTGGATTAAATGGGAAGTTTCTATAAATTTCCAGACTACATGCCATGTACTTTAAGTACACACTGTGTATGTCTATTCGAGTGGCCGACCGTGTACTCGCCGAGTACATGTTGTGCGGGTGACAGTGTAGTAGTTTCTTACTACACGGCATGTAGTTTTGAACACGCCGTGTAGACCCCCGACCATGTGAATCCATACATGGCGTGTAGGCCATTGGCCGGGTAAGAACCAGGGACACGCCGTGTTCCCTTTGGACACGCCGTGTAGTCTAGCCATGTATAAGGAAAACACATAGCGTGTGAGTATGTCAGCGAGGAAGAGAAGAGGAACCCGGTACACGCAGTGTACTCATGTCGGAAGGTACGGAAAGTGAGTAGGTGGAATCTTTTCATCTTATGAACAGTTAAATGAACCATACACGGCGTGTAGTCCCAAAGTACACGCCGTGTACTTTCTTTTTTTCTCTTAAAAAGGGCAGTAGCCTCGTATTGAGGCAGAACCTCATATCCTCTGCCCGGATACGTGAACCAGGTTGGCCGAACATCTTTTCCCCTCCCAATCGTCCGTCTGAGACCCGATTTGAGCTCTGATTAGTGCGTTGGAACCCCCTCGGTAAGGCCTTGATTCCACTTTGGTCGTTTTGTTTGATTTTTGTTCTAGAATGAGTTATATCCCTTTGAGTGGTTTTGAATCTTTTGTAGATTTATCGCGTTTTAGACCGAATTGGCAGGTGTTACCGGAGGAGTAGCATCGTGCGAGTCTCAGGTAGGTGGTGCATACCTCATTTTGTGTTTTTGTGGTTGTTTGGGTGATGTGGCTTCGGCGCGTTTTCGGGTATTTTTGAGCGGGACCCATTTTATCTGCTTTTTTATACTATATTGTTTATGGGACCTCTAGGATGCTTTTGGGTATGCCCGGTTACCAGTTTGCGTGAGAAGAGCTGGGTGAGGGGGCGTTGATCGTCAGGGCATTATTTCCGGGGAGCACCAAAATGGTTTTAATTGAAATATGATTGTTATAAACTATTTAGTTTACTTTGTTAAAGCCTGTTATAAATTGTTAGATGCATTTAAGACCTCTGTGCTGGTATGGGACAACACCTAGTAGGGTGAAATTCAACTGTTTAGTTTGTTTTTCCTGGTTATGTTTTCTGCTTACATATTTTATATATGCAATTGCTGAATTGCATATGTTGGACCCTTTGGGGTTGTGTTGGGCTTGGCCCGGTTACGCTTGAGTGATATTGATCACAGGTTGGGGCTTTGCCCGGGTTACTTTGGGTGGCTTTAACCACAGGATTGGGCGTCATGGACGTCGGATTGAGGCAGTGTGACTGTCAGGTTGGGCATGCCCCGGGATGCTTGGGTGGCGATGCCATCGGACTTGAGCGACATGGTCGCAGAGACATGAGGTGTCAGATGTTTTGGTGGATTAGGACTATTTGGGCGATTACCGCTCAATGGGACTAGAGTAGTGTGCACACAAAGATACTCCGTGATAAGGTGGTTTTGACCACTCATGTGGGTAGAGGCCCCCGTAGTTGCGGTTAGGTATTTTTGGTTGGGGTTGCTTGTCGTAGAAAGCCACGGGGAAGGTGAGGAGCCTTCAAGAAATGGGTGTGCCTTCGAGACGCCGGTACTTGAGACACGAGGTGTCAGGAGGCACTTGGTGCCGGGTTACTATTTGGGGCGTGCCTTCGGGACGTCGATACTTGAGACCTGAGGTGTCATGAGGCACATGGTGTCAGGTTACTATTTGGGGCGTGCCTTCGGGATGTCAGTACTTGAGACATGAGGTGTCGGGTGGCACACTGTGTCGGGTTACATGACAGAGATTCTGTCGTTGGCCGAAGCAGGTGACACTTCATGGTGGCTGTTGAGCACCAGTGGAGTTTGTATTTATTTTTGCATTGTACTGATTATTTCATTCCTGGTAAATGCATGACTGCTTAAACACATATATTTGGTACGCACCGTTGGGTGGTATCCTACTGAGATTTGTCTCACACCCTACACGGGCCCTTTGGGACGCATGCAGACTTCATGGATTTACGTGCAGGAAAGGGGCCAGCTTCAGGAGCTGGGTTACGTTAGTTTTTGCGGGGAGATGGTATGGACCTTGAGGTCATGCCTAGCTGGGTTTACGTTTCTTTATTTAATTTTCTGTATTGGCATGCTTATTGTAGCTACTGTTGGTTATCCATTGGCGCCCTTTTTATATTCAGTTGTGTATGACCTTCTTTGGATGCATGTTTTACTGTCAGTAGTAGTTACATGTTATTATTATGTTATTGTGTTTATTTTCGTTGTTGTTGTTATAATTATTACTTCTGCTGTTTGTTGATATTGGATATGCTTCCGCTCTGCGGGTCTGGTTTGAGTCTGCTGAGTCTTCTTTCCACTGCATCTTTATTGTTATACTCGGACCAGTGCCCTTACTATGATCCTATGAGAGGGTATAGCCTCCCCACTATACCTATTCAGACCCTCACTTCTAGTTGGAAGCCTTTGGAGTTCAGGAGAGGTGCGCCTAAGGTAGTGACACCCGACCCGCTCGGCACTTTTCGGGTGGCTGGCTGGGTCTGGGACGTTACAAAGTGGTATCAGATGAGTTCTTGACAAGGATTTAGTAGCAGTGTTTTTCTGGCTACTAATGAGATTGAGACTTCTCTTTTTATTTCTGCTGGTTTTACTATTTAAGATATGGTATACTGGAGATAGTGTGTTACAGGGACTAGCTTTCTAGCTTGTGCTTGGGTGCCTGAAGCCACAGGTACGAGGGATGTACCTAGTTGTTGTGGGTGGGAATTGTTGTTTGCTTTTTCTCATATTGCAGTTTATACGATTTCCACCTCAGTGGCTCACTTGGTGTGTGATGTTCTTGATTGTGATATGTGACCCTTGGCTCGATGTGGTAAGGGAGAATTGGACCTTGGCCCGGTATGGCAAGGCTTGTTGCTTGGATTTTGATAGGCACATTTTTAGGGTATTTCAATTTCATAATTGCATGTATGCTTTGTGAAGTGATAATACCATGTGAATAAAATAAATCAATTGCCATGCTTTATCTACTTTGAAATGTAAAATGGTGAAATTCCTGATAGAATTTCTTGTTTTTGCAATGTGTATGCCATGCTTTATATTTTTTAGAATTGCATGTTGTAGGATTTTGGGTCTGAATCTTATGAGATCAGACAGGTACTATGACTTAGGCAGTGTAACTGTCAGGATTGGGCGACTCGGTCATCAGTTTGAGGCAACGTGAGTTGTCGGGATGGGCATGGCCCAAGGTACTTTGATACTTGGCTCTGTTGAGGGTGGGTAAGGAGGCCATGAGGCTGGGATGCTGTGAGGCATGGGTTGCGGTGAGGGGGAGTAAGGGTAGTTGTTATGCACTACCTTTTACTGCTTTCCTTATCTGTGTAGAATATATTGTTATATATATATGCTTTGTCTGACCATTTATGGTATTCATCGGGTTACTCCTTCACGGATCGATGGAGCGTCAGGCAGGAGAGGATACAGTGTCATAGGATCAGGGTCAGAATTTGGTATAGGCAGAGCATGAGCCGCAGGTACAGGCTCAGGGACAGGATCAGGTTCAGGATCCAGTGCAAGCAGGATAGCAGCCAGGTTTGGCATCGTTCGGGCCGTGGCTCGACGAGCAGCTCCGGGCGAGCCTGGTATGTGTCTTGCAGGGGACGGATAGTGGCGTTCAGGGTGCAGAGCCTTCTATGGTGTATCAGATGCGGGAGTTCCAGTCGCAGCACCCGCCGTTTTTCAGGGTGAGGGTGGTCCGCAGGTGGCTGAGAACTGGATAGAGAGTATGCAGATGATATTCGAGCAGCTCGAGACGCCTCCAGGGTGGAGGGTCAAGATGGCGACGTACATGTTGAGAGGACCGGTGAAGCATTGGTGGGACATACAGGTTCAGGCTCGTAGACACGAGGGACTGGCATGGTAGGACTTCGAGGGCAGGTTCTTTGAGCACTTCTACTCGGAGACACTGAGGGCAGAGAGAGCTCGGGAATTCTTGAGTCTTCAGTAGGGGGACATTTCCGTCATGGACTACGCAGCTACTTTCATAGAATTGTCCCATTTTTCACCTGGTATGGTGAGCGACAACGTAGCTAGGGTGAGGCGCTTCGAGGATGGCTTACGACACGCCATTCGGGTCCAGGTGAACATTTTCAGGCTGGGTTCTTTATCTGAGGCGGTGAATCAGGCGCTTATAGCCGAGGGCAATGAGAGGGAGAAATCTCGCATGGGCAGGATGATAGCTTCAGCTGATGGTTCAAACAGCAGGAAGCGAGGACGAGATGAGTTCTAGCAGGTCATTCAGGCTAGGGATTCAGCGAGACCACCTCATGGGAGTTCTTCGGTGATTTGCTTCCAGTGTGGATAGCCGGGACATGTTCGGGCGTAGTGTGACAGGCCTCCGAAGGAGTGTCGGGCATGTGGATAGGACGGGCATCTGGAGAGGTTTTGCAGGAAGCCTTCTCAGATAGCCGGCAGGCAGGGACCAGGACAGACTGTAGCGTCTGGAGTTGGTTCAGGTTCGGTACCCGGAAAGGGTAGTCGAGGTTCAGCTGTGCGCGGAGGTCATGACAGAGACGGTGGTACCCAGCTGAGGGGTCAGTCGTCGGTGACTGGAGCAGCACCGTATGGAGGTCAGGCATCAGGTAGCCGTGTTTCAAGGCAGGTGCACACCGTGGAGCTGTCAGAGACTGAGCAGGCCGGTGAACCGATGACATTTAGAGGTACACCGCGGTGTGACCGTGATCTCCATGTTTCCTTTTTGGCATGACCTATAGAGGTATGTCTGTTTTGAGTGCACGGGGTGCACAAGATATTTTCGGACTGACTAGATGCTATTCAGTGGGTTGGCACCATATCGGGTGCGTGATATATATGTATGTATGTATGTATGTATGAGGTGTTGTGGGCATCGGGGCATCGTGGATGCAGGTTACTTGAGGTTCTGTGGGCATCGAGGCATTGTGGATGCGGGTTACTTGAGGTTTCATGGGCATCAGGGCATCGTGGATGCGGGTTACTTGAGGTGTTGTGGGCATCAGGGCATCGTGGATGCGGGTTACTTGAGGTGCTCGGCATCAGGACCTCGTAGAGGCGGACACCGATGCAGTGCGGGTTACGTCGGGTGTCGGAAGCGACACAGGAGCACCAACGAGGTGCAAGGGTGATGATGCGTCACGGGAGGACTATACGTCCGAAAAACAGGTTAGTAAACCCTATTTGCTTTAAGTTTTGTTGGGTTGAGACCGGGTAAGGCAATTCCTAAGGTGGGGATCCCCCTTGAGGAATTTAGCCGGAACCTTTGAGACTAGGTTAACTGGATGAGCATGTTCGGTGCTATCTCCTGGTTTCGTTTGGTAGCTCGGGGACAAGCTACGTTAAGGTGGAGAGTTTGTAAGAACTCGGGTTTTCAGAACGGGTCAAAGTTTCTGGAAATTTCCAGACTACACATCGTATACTTTAAGTACACGCCATGTATGTCTAGGCGAGTGGCTGACTGTGTACTCTCCGAGTACATGTCGTGCGGGTGACCGTGTAGTAGTTTCTTACTACACGGCGTTTAGTTTTGAACATGCCGTGTAGACCCCTGACCGTGTGAAGCCATACAAGGCGTGTAGGCCGTTGCCCGGGTAAGAACAAGGGACACGCTGTGTTCCCTTTGGACACGCCGTGTAGTCTAGCCGTGTATAGGGAAAACACATGGCATGTGATTATGTCGGTGAGGAAGAGAAGAGGAACCCGATACATGCCGTGTACTCATTTCGGCAGGTATGGAAAGTAATTCGGCAGAATCTTTCCGTCTTATGAACAGTTAAATGAACCATACACGGTGTGTAGTCCCAAAGTACATGCTGTGTACTTTATTTTTTCACTTAAAATGGGTAGTAGCCTCGTATTGAGGTAGAAACTCATATCCTCCACCCAGATACACGAACCAGGCCGACCGAACCTCTTTTCCCCTCCCGATTGTCCGTCTGAGACCCGATTCGAACTCTGATTAGTGCGTTGGAACCCCCTCGGTAAGGCCTTGATTCCTCTTTGGCAGTTTTGTTTGATTTTAGTTCTAGAATTAGTTATATCCCTTTGATCGGTTTTGAATCTTTTGTAGATTTACCACATTTTATACCAAATTGGTGGGTGTTACCAGAGGAGTAGCATCGTGCGAGTCTCAGGTAGGTGGTGTATACCTCATTTTGTGTTTTCGTGGTTGTTTGGGTGACGCGGCTTCAGCGCGTTTTCGGGTATTTTTGAGCGGGACCCGTTTTATCTGCTTTTCCATACTGTATTGTTAATGGGACCTCTAGGATTCTTTTGGGTATGCCCGGTTACCAGTTTGCGTGATCAGGGCCAGGTGAGGGGTCGTTGCTCGTCGGGGCATTTTGGTCGGGGAGTGCCAAAATGGTTTTAATTGAAATATGATTGTTATAAACTGTTTAGTTTACTTTGTTAAAGAATGTTATAAATTTTTAGAGGCGTTTAAGACCTATGTGTTGATATGGGACAACACCTGGTAGGGTGAAATTCAACTGTTTAGTTTGTTTTGCCTGGTTATGTTTTCTGCTTACATCTGTTATATATGCAATTTCTAAATTGCATCTGCTGGACCCTTTGGGGTTGTGTTGGGCTTGGTCCGGTTACACTTGACTGATGCTAATCATAGGTTGGGGCTTTTCATGGGTTACTTTGGGTGGTTTTGACCACGGGATTGGGCGTCATGGACGTCGGATTGAGGCAGTGTGACTATCAGGTTGGGCATGGCCCGGGATACTTGGGTGGTGATGCCATCGGACTTGAGCGACATGATCGCAGGGACACGAGGTGTCAGATGTTTTGTTGTCTTAGGACTATTTAGGTGATTACCGCTCACTGGGACTTGAGTAGTGTGCACACAGAGATACTCCGTGATGATGTGGTTTTGACCACTTGTGTGGGTAGAGGCCCCCGTAGTTGCGGTTAGGTATTTTTGGTTGGGGGTTCTTGTCGTAGAAAGCCACGAGGAAGGTGAGGAGCCTTCAAGAAATGGGCATGCCTTCAGGACACCAGTAATTGAGACACGAGGTGTCAGGAGGAACTTGGTGCCGGGTTACTATTTGGGGCGTGCCTTCGGGATGTCGGTACTTGAGACATGAGGTGTCAGGAGGCACACGGTGTCGGGTTACTATTTGGGGCATGCCTTTGGGATTTCGGTACTTGAGACACGAGGTGTCAGGTGACACACTGTGTCGGGTTACACGACAGTGATTTCGGTGTTGGACGAAGCAGGTGACACTCCATGGTGGTTGTTGAGCACCAGTGGAGTTTGTATTTATTTTTTCATTGTATTGATTATTGCTTTCCTGGTAAATGCATGACTGATTAAACACATATATTTGGTACGCACCGTTGGGTGGTATCCTACTGAGATTTGTCTCACACCCTGCACGGGCCCTTCGGGATGCGTGCAGACTTCATGGATTTATGTGCAGGAAAGGGGCCAGCTTCAGGAGCTGGGTTACGTTAGTTGTTTCATGGAGATGGTATGGACCTTGAGGTCATGCCTATCTGGGTTTACCTTGCTCTATTTACTTTTCTGTATTGGCATGCTTGTTGTAGCTACTGTTGGTTAGCCATTGGCGCCCTTTTTATATTCAGTTGTGTATGACCTACTTTGGATGCATGTTTTACTATCAGTAGTAGTTTCATGTTATTAGCATGCTTTTGTGTTTATTTCCACTGCTGTTGTTATAATTATTGCTTCCGCTATTTGTTGATATTGGATATTCTTCCGCTCTGCGGGTCTGGTTCAAGTCTGCTAAGTCTTCTTTCCACTGCATCTTTATTGTTATACTCGGACCAGTACCCTTACTATGATCCTTCAAGAGGGTATATCCTCCCCACTATACCTATTCAGACCCTCGCTTCTAGTCGGCATCCTTTGGCATTGTGGGGAGGTGCGCCTAAAGTAGTGACACCCGACCCGCTCGGCACTATTCGGGTGGCTGGCCAGGTCTGGGACGTTACACCTTTGGTTGCGGTTTCAAGTCTCGCGGCCTTGCTGGTCGTGACGGGTTGCCACCCGACCTCCATGTTGTCCTTTTTATGGCAATCCGAAAATAATCTGAAACTATACTTATCCAAAATACTTATGTCTAACTCACAGTACAAAATTTATAAGGTTGGTAAACACAATGAATATCCTTTTTGTCCACGTAATAGCATGTGAACACCTTCATCATGTATTCTTTTAAAACACTACAACATCCTGAAATACCATAAAACCTTATTGATTATATTCATGATCCCTTATTACTTATAGAATACTAGATATACTCCGTATATCTAAAAACTTTGAATATTCCAACAATGATGAAATAAAAAAACCATTAATCAGTGTCAAGGTAGTTAAGAATATCCAATATAATTTATCCAAATCAACCATATCTTATTCCAAAATTACTACCTTGGTATCAGGACCATATTAAGGATTACCTTTCCTTCAACCATGAATTTTCAAAAAAAAGTTTAACTTACTGTTGAGTCACTTTTCATAGTACCATATAATCTCAAATCCTCAATGAAATAGTACTGCAGTACAATCCTTATTTATCTCCATAATTCATATAATCAATACATTGTTTATACAACACTCAAATGAAATTATTCTTTAATAACAACATAAGAACAATAGTCATTCCTCTTCATCTGTGGTAGTATCATAACTTTATTATTATCCAATAGCATCATTTTGGGCATACTCTGATGATTTGAACATTGATTCCCATAGTGTCCCAACTCCTTTCAGATGAATCATTGTTCATTTGAAACTTTTTTCTTACCCTTGCAGTCACGTACTTGGTGTCCTTTTTCTCCACACTTATAAAAAACTCTCATTCCCTTCAGGCAAGTTCCAGGGTGTTTCTTTCCACAATTATCACAAGTGGGAAAATTCTTCTTTTCCCTCTTCCCTTTATCCATCTTTCTCTCTTCCATCCTTTTCTTCTCTTGCTACCCTTCAAAGCCATAGGACTCGGAGAATTATTTACTTATCTTATTAACACATGATATTATTTCTTCATATGTTGAAAATACATGGGAGACTATTTCCCTTATAAATTTTGGCTTAATACTGTGAAAGATATGATCATTCTTACTCTTTGGGTCATACATATTGCTGGAGTTCACATTCCTTCTACTGGGAGCCATTTCTATACAATAGCATAAACTAGGTCAGTTTATGAATTGCAATGAATAATTCCAAAATTTTAAAATACCTAACATAAATTGAATGGTTTATGGATATAATCCATAATAATAAATATGTTTTCATTGAGTAATTATATACTCATAAACCCTTCATAATGATTTGTAAAGAGAATGATAATTATCCTAAGCATATCCCTCGGGAGTGTCATAACCAAAAGTGTAGCAAGACCGGCTGTCGTGCAGTAGTTCCCGTTCGAGTCTAATTCAAAGCGGTGTTTTCAAGTTTTACCCCTAGGAACATCTGTTCCAGAGCCGCCTCTACCTGCTCGTATCCAGACAGGGATTTATTGCTCGGAAAACTCACAAAATCTCTACGATACCAAAATTCTAGGAAGTTCTTCTATACTAATACTCAAAGACTATCTTAGCGAAATGTGCTCTAATCAGAGTTTATCTAAATATAGCTTCCAATGTTTGTACTAAACTTCCTCTAATACCAACTATAATGCCCTGACCACAGTTACCCAGAGTCGGTGCATTATTATATAACATTGGCATCATCACAAAAGATCAAGTCTCAAAAGACCGATTAGTTTAGTAGTCTCGGAAACACTAGATATATTCATAAGTCTTACATTACATCATAAAGTAAAAAAAACTACAACAACATCTTGTCTTCATATCCCCTCATACTATCCCTACAGGTCATTCATAAATTACTTCTTCACATCCTGGGAAAAATAAAACATTGAAATGGGTTATCTCAAATGCTCATTAAGGATAACAATATAGCGGAAACTTTCATAAATAAGCATAAACATTTAAGGCGATTTATAACTAAAACAAAAGCCTTTTAAACTTGAACTTCATCATAATATGGAAAAGATAAAATAAAATAATTCCATTTACTTATTCACATTGATATTCTACTAGTCGAATAATCACATGAAATATCAATAACCACTTTCATGATGATGGAATTCATAATGCTAGACTATCATAACCACATAGCCAAGGCCTCATGCCAAGACTACAAATAAGATGTTGTCAAGGTCTCTTGCCAAGACACTGGTTTGTCTCATTGGACCTACCGATACATCAAGGAGCTATAGAGGGCTCCACCTGTCACTTATTAATTCCAATGCATTCCCCATATGAAGAGGTTTAAACATAACATAAACATTCGTATTAAAACTAGCATACGAAATGTCAATAATTTCTCCATAAACCATGAATGGTATAAAAATAACACATCCACAGTCAATCATATAACAAAACCTTCAATAAAATATGGAAGTTTTGTATCATAATAAATCAAATTCAAAAAAACTTAAAATCCATCAAAGGATGTTGACATAGATGAAAATCAAAAACTATTTGAGAGAAATATCTCTTTTTTTAATCATTTAAAAGTCACATAATTATAAAGAAAACCTTTATTTTGAAAATATTATTATAAGATTGTAATGGAAACTTCAAAGGTGTAATAATGGTGGAGAATAACTGCACCCATCGTATAAGTTAAAAAAACATTCTTACCTTCATTCTGTCGAAAAGGTTAAAAAGGACCTTGTTTGGAAAAAGATGAAAAGATTCCTTTATAAACATCTTATAAAAAGTCAACAAGGGTATAAGGGACTTTAACCCATAGTATGTAAAATAGTAAGAATGATTTGAAATACATTTTTATGAAACATGGATGTGGATGATAAATAGGTCCCAGTAGATAATTACGTATAAATAACCTCGGATAATGAAGAGATTGTGAAATAAACCCTTACCTTGTACTTTTCCTTGATAGAGTGTAAATTAACCTCCTGTATAATAGTTAAATCATTTTTATTAAATTATACAAGAATCATATACATAAATATGATATCATATATGATCTTTTAATATTGCTTTGTTAATAATATTTTAGTATTATCATCGTTTCGGGTGTTAACTGATTCGTTTTCCTTTATAGGATTTGTTACGTAAGCCATTCTTTTTATGGATAGGTTGTATCTTATTCATATCCAGAATGATATCAAGTCCTTAAAAATTACTGTTAATCATCAAACAAGAATTAGTCTTGAATGGATATGATGGGGAAATGATTCGCATCGCTTTCGTGGAGATGGTAATCTGTACGTACGCACGAACGCTACTTCCATTTCATTTTAAAAGGAATAAAAACCAAATGATAAATAGCAATATTATTATTCCAGTATAATATAATATCTTATATGTGTTACTTAAGTTCATTAACACCATTCTTTATATGTTCCATGTATGGTATGAACGATTCATATCACTTTGAGGGGGCGGTAGTCCGCACTTCCTCAAATGAAATTATCGTATATATATACAACATGAAACGAATAATGGTATGATATAAAATGGAATTACAGAAGATTATATATAAAATAAATATCATTAATATCATATTTAATTATAGTTCCATCATAATGGACACCATGAGAGGTGGTAGGAGATAATTTAACAATCATCGTTTCGTGAGGCGTTTGGTTCCCATCCACAGAAACATTATGTTCTTAACCCATTAGATAGAGGTGTGTGTAAGTGTAGTTTGAATACTTCTCATAAAAATATCCTAGAATATTTAGGATACTTTTTTTGTTACAAAAAAATAATAAGAAGATTTTAGGGGTTGGAGAAGTAAAATAAAAGAAAAGAAGCTAAGAGAAATTGTTACCTTTAATTTGGGTAACTCCCTTTGGTTTGAACTAAAAAGGACTCTTGAAGTGCCTTATACCTAAGGTAAGGCTTCTAGGAGGAGGATAGGGATGTAGGGAGATTAATTGGGTATAGGTTTGATGAGCCAAAAGTCTTGAGAGGTGTGAGTAATTGGTTATAAGTGGTGTCCTTTTATAAGGGGGAGGAGGGGCTCTTTAGGAAAAACTTAAAGTATTAATTTATATTAAATTCATGTCCGGTTTCTAATGTCTCCAAAGTGGATTATTAAAATTCTATGGTGGGTATGGGTCTAAAACACTCAACAAAAATATTTTAGACAGGTTTGGGTCACTATAGTAACCTTATCTTTTAGATTTAACTCTTAGTTAAATTGTTTTACATTTACCATGTCTATTTGTATTTTTATATTATATAGTTAATAAACTTACTATAAACTGTCAAGAGAACCCCAAGTGGTCTATTTGTATTTTTATATTATATAGTTAATAAACTTACTATAAACTGTCAAGAGAACCCCAAGTGGTTCATTAATGACATAAATATCATCATATAAGTCCTTTGGCCGAACTTTAGATTTTTAGGAATATTACATCAATTAATAATATAATATTTGTTTTAAAAACTCTTTTATGTCAATTTTTCCACTATTTAATAATTGATTTTTTTTTAAGTCTTAATATCTTTATTAATTCAAAACAAATTATTTAATCAATCCTAACATGTCATAATAACCAATAAAATTCGTTTAATACATTAAAAGTATCAAATTATATTTATTTGGGTATTTATAATATCAATTATTTTAATATTTCATTAATAAGGTAATTATTGCATCATCATTATTTTATAAATAATATAATTTATTTGATTTCTAAAAATTATAAACAAAATACCATTATGTAGGAAAAAGTTCTATATTTCCAATTAATATTTATAGTCTAAAATATAACTTATATAACCCCATGTAAAAATTAATTTACTAAAATATATTTGTTTGTGTAATTTTTGTCTTTGCTTTAAATTAATTAATTTAAAGAGTCATTATCACTCTCAAGTGGCTCCATGGGGTCCTAAAATTTACCCAAGGATGCCTATGGTCGTACATGACTCATCCAATAAGGTTAGAACAAGTTTTCATGTAATTTTGTATTATTATAATATACCTTTTATCTTGAATTATCCTATTTACCTTTAACCGCGGTAAATAAAAGTCAAAAGTTACTATTCACCAAAAATTATTTTTATTTTATTGAACCACATTTTACTCCTTAATATTAACTGTATCTCTCAGATTTTTGAAATTCCAATCACATAAGCGGTAAAATTAAGTTTTATGTGAATTTGCAAATTCTCCTAGGAGATGGGTAAAAGACGGTGAAAAGTTCAATAAAATTTTTTTATATCTAAAATTATTATAAACTGACTCCAATGAATTAAATCGAACATATATATGTATTATTTATATATTTTTACATAAAATAAATTTAAATAAAATAAAAAATTATTTAAATAAAAATTCAGTTTTAAACTATAACTTAGTGTTTTTCACTATTCATCAAAAATTAAAAGTTTTCATAAAAATACCAAATATTTACCCTAAGATAATTTTGATATTTTGAATTCAATAATGAATTCTATTTTACCAAATTAAAAACATAGAAGTTGAATTTATTAATTTAAAATTAATTCCTCTTGTCAAAACCAAAAGGCGTATTTTTAAGAAATAATAACTACCAAAAGTTTGACACGTGTTTATCTCCAATTTCAAAGTGAAATTACTTAAAATGACCATAATTGGATTAAATGGTAAAAATATAATCTATTTATACATCCAAACCATTAAAATTTATAATTTAGCAATATAAATTATTTTGATTTAAAAAGTTGTTTTTAGTTAAAATATAGTATTTTTCACTATTCACCCAAATATGAAAGTTATCAGAAAAACACCAAAACATTATTGAAACTAAATTATTATATCCCGATTCTAAAGAAGAAGTTTATTTTTTCAAATTGAATATATAAAAGTTTCAAATATTGGATTTAAAAAGGCTTCTCTATTAAAAGGGGGTAAAATTTCATTTTTTGAAAAATACCTCTTTTAACTAAAAAAAAATGTATTTGTTCTTACATTATGTCTAAGAAACTCATAATATGGATTCTAAAATTATAAGGATTATATAAAGTTCAAAATTCAGTTAATACTATTCATAACCACTTTTGAATGGCTTGTTTGGTAAGTCATGGTGCGCTAGATGTAACGCCCCGACCCCAGTTACCCAGAGTCGGTGCATTATTGCGTAACATTGGCATGATCACAAAAGATCAACTCTCGAAAGACCGATTAGTTTAGTAGTCTTGGAAACACTAGATACATTCATAAATGTTACATTACATCATAAACTGAAAAACTACAATAACATAGTCTCCATTTTCCACACTCATATCCCCTTCAGACTATCCCTGCAGGTCATTCCTAAAATACTTCTTCACATCCTGGAAAAATTAAAACACTGAAAGGGGTGAGATTAGATTCTCAGTAAGGATAACAATATAGCGGAATCTTTCATAAATAAACATTAACATTTAAGGCAATGTATAACTAAAACAAAATCCTTTTAAACTTGAACTTCAGCATAATATGGCAAAAATAAAATGAAATAATTCCATTTACTTATTCACATGGATATTCTACTAGTCAAATAATCACATGCAATATCAATAACCACTTTCATAACGATGGAATTCATAATGCCAGATTATCATAACCACGTAGCCAAGGCCTCGTGCCAAGAATACAAATAATATTTTGTCAGGTCCTCGTGCCAAGACACTAGTTTGTCTCTTGAGACCTACTGATGCATCGAGGAGCTATAGCGGGCTCCACCTGTCACTTATTAAGTCCAATGCATTCCTCATATGAACATGTTTAAACATATCATAAACCATAACATAATCGTATCACATAACAAATGTATAAAGGAAACATAACATTTCCACATTTCAATCACAAGATATCAATACAACACATTGATATAATAAAAACGTTTTCAAAACCATTTTCAATATGAAAATAAAAGAAAATTAAAACTTTATAATTATTTTTCATTTAAAAAAAAAGTTATGGCTTGTAGAGGAAGCCGAAACTCAAATAATGGTCACGGCGGGAGAGAAGTCGTTGTGGCCGCATACGTACAACAACAAAACATTCCTTTTTTTCATTTAGTAAAACGATTCATATAAAAATATTTTTTTTGAATAAACATAAAAGTCAAAGGGGTTTATACACCATATAAAAGAAAGTTGTGTATAAAACAAAATATGCCTCAATGAAATCAGATTGAGACAAATTCTTTTACAAAGATCATTTTTTTAAATAAAATAGATCTATTATGTGTATTCACTATAAGAACACATAAATACAGTACAAATACAAGATAGGACATAATAATATCATGACATAATTTGAAAGTAGTAGATTAACCCAAAGAACGGAAATTGGGTTAAGAAGTTCCCTAACCTCGTGTCCGACTTGACTCGACCGCTCTTTAACCTCCTGAATAATAAACTAGAGTTAATATCTACTTTCTTAAGAACCTTTTTCAAGTTAATTATCCCTTTTATATCACTTATTACAATGTTATGAAAATTATGTATTCATTTAAGTTAATAACGGTGCTTTTGTCGATCTTTGGTACTTGAGTCAACAATAAACTTCTTATAATTACAATTTGTTTATGTGGTACAATATACATTATCTCCAGAATTATATTCATGATGTAGATATCATAAATATCCTATATATATAGTATATACATGAATTTATAATATTACATAACATTTAGAGGTATGAAATGAAATGCACCGTTCATGGAGACGGTAAGCCGTACGTACGCATGAACGCTACTTTCATTTCTATTTCATATTTAATGGAATAAAGTTATAATTATATAAAGGTATAATATAATTCCAGTATAATATAATTTATATTACCATTTACTCCATCCTTTATACATCCCACATATGGCATTAACGATTCAAATCACTTTGAGGGGGCGGTAGTCCGCAGTTCCTAAAATGAAATTATCGCATTTACTCATAATGGAAATCGTAAAGGTATGTCATAAATGAAAAATAAAGAATCATAAGAAAAAAAACATCATATATATCATATATAAAAATAGTTTCATCATAATGGCCACCATGAGATGTGTTAAAAGAATATTGAACAATCATCGTTTCGTGAGGCAGAAATTTTCCAACCACAGAAACAGTATGTTCTTTAACCATTAGACGAAGGTGTGTGTAAGTATAAATCAAATAATTCTCATAAAAAACATCATATTATATTGAAGATAATGTTTTTGTTACAAAATAAAGGAATAAAAAGAGTTTAAGGGGTTGGAGAAGCAAAATAAAACAAAATAACATAAGAGAAGACATTACCTTAAAATCAGGTAACTCTTTTTTGATTTGAGCCAAAAAAATTCTTGGGAAGAATTCTGCCCAAAGTGAGACTTCTAGGAGTAAGAGAGGTAAGTTGAGAGAGTATTGGGGCAGAGGTTGTCCGTGCCAAAAGGCTTTTAAGTTGTAAATAAGGTGGTAGTGGTGGGCGACTTTTATAAGAGGAGAGAAGGGCACTCTTGGAAAGTCATGAAATGTTACTTTATTATATAATGAGTTTCGGATTTTAAAGGTCTCACACTTATATATTTCGAGGATAAGGTGATAAGGGTTCGAAATATACTCATCCAATAGGTTTTTTACAAGTGTAAGTCTTATATTTTACATTATATTTTCATTTTATTTAAATCGTTAATTAATGAGGTAATCACTGCATCATCATGGTGTCATAAAATATTTAATTTATTTAATGTCTAAAAATTATAAAAAAAATATCATGATGTAGGAAATATTTTTGGATTTATAATGAATATTTATAGTCGAAAAGTTACCTTATATAACCCCATGTAATAATTGTTTTAGTAAAACAACTCATGTTTGTGACAATTTTGTTTTTACTTTAAATAAAAAGCTATTATTGTCATTTTCTTACCCAAGTGGCTCCATGGGGTCCCCAAGTTGACCCATGGATTTTCTTGGTTGGACATGACCCATAAAATATGTTTAGGACAAGTGTAAAGTTATTTTCATATTTTTTTAATATCATTTTTACCTTAAATTTCACTAATTACCTTTAATCGTGATTAATTAAACTTAAAAGTTACTATTCACAAAAAATTATTTTAATCCCATTGAACCACATTTTACTTCCTAATGACAACCATGTATGTAGGATTTTTGAAAATCAAATCATTTAAGTGGTAATGTTTCATTTAAACGAAAAATCAGTTTTTTAACTACCACTTAGTGGTTTCACTATTCATCAAAAATTGAAGTTTTTCTGAACAACGCCAAAATTTCACCCTAAGCTATAATTGTTATTCTGAATTAAAAAATGATGTCTATTTTACAAAATTACAAACATATAAGTTTCATTAATTAATTTTATAACTAATTCCCATTGTCACAACAAATAGCGTCTTTTTAAGAAACAATATATATCAAAAGATTGACAATTGTTTATGTCCAATTTCAATGTGAAATTAATTATAATGAACACCATTGGATAAAATAGTAAAAATATATTCTAATTATACTTTAAAACCACTCAATAGTATAATTTATCAGTATAAATTATTTTGATTAAGAAGTTGTTATTAAGTATTTTTCACTATTCATAAAAAAATTGGAAGTTCTCAGAAAATTACAAAAAATTCAACTTAGGATAATTTTGATATTCTGAATACAAAAACAAAGTCCATTTGGAAAGATAAAATTTATAAAATTTCAAAAATTAGGTATTACAATTCATAATGTCTACTTTGATTGGTTGTGGTGTGTGTTAGAACTCGAAGTTGCGTACAACACATGCTACTGTATTATTCAAAGAGAAGTGTACCGAGGAAGCTTGGGGTGTTACATTCTCCCCTACTTCAAATAATTTCATCCTCGAAATTTCATATAATATCACTGTATAAAAAGACTCGGGTGATTCTTCATCATAAGTTCCTCGGGTTCCCACGTTGCCTCCTCCATCTTATGGTTTCTCCATAGAACTTTTACCAGATGAGTCGTCCGGTTTCTAAGCACTTGTTCTCTTGTATCAAGAATCCTGATGGGCTCTTCTCAATAAGACATATCGGGTTCCAGTTCTAATTCCTCATAGGTGATTACATGTGTTGGGTCAGGCATATATTTTCTCAACAGTGACACATGGAATACATCGTGAACTTTGGAGAGACTTCGCAGCATTGCCAAACGGTAAGCTACAGCCCCAATTCGTTCTAGAATTTCGAAGGGTCCAATGTACCTGGGAATCAATTTACCCTTCTTACCGAAACGTATAACTCCCTTCCATAGAGATACCTTTAAGAAAACATGATCTCCTACCTGAAATTCCAAATCCTTCCTTCAGTTGTCGGCATAGCTCTTCTGCCTACTTTGAGCTGTTTTGATGTGGTTTTGGATTATTTTCACCTTTTCCATTGTTTACTCCACCAGTTCTGGGCCTACAAGTTTTCTTTCACTAATGTCATCCCAACAGGTTGGTGTGAGACATCTCTTTCCGTATAACGCTTCATATGGTGCCATCTGAATACTTGAATGGAAGCTATTTTTATAGGAAAATTATACCAGAGGTAAATATTGATCCCACATTCCTTAAAAGTCAAGTGAGCATGATCTCAACATGTCTTCTAAGGTTTGAATAGTTCTTTCTGATTGTCCATCTATTTGAGGGTGGTAAGCAGTGCTCAAACGAAGTTCAGTATCCAAGGCCTTCTGAATACTTTTCCAGAATCTTGATGTAAAACGGGGATCACGATCTGAGACAATCTACAGGGGTACTCCATGAAGTCTCACAACTTCATTAATATATAGTCTTACTAGACGTTCAAGTGGTAGATCTTCCCTTATAGCAAGAAAATGTGCTGACTTCGTGAGACGATCAACAATGACCCATATTGCATCATTCCTTCTAGGAGTCTTTGGTAGTCCCATGAAAAAATCCATCGTAATATTATCCCATTTCCACTCAGGTATGGGAAGAGGTTACAATACTCCACCAGGCAGTTGCCTTCCAGCTTTCACTTGTTTACAAACCATACATCTTGACACAAAATCAGTAATCTCCCTCTTCATGTTGTCCCACCAAAAATGTCCCTTTAAATATCTATACATTTTGGTGCTCCCAGGGTGTATAGAGAAATTGGAACTATGAGAATCATCCAACAATTCCCTCTTTAAATCAGGTATATCGGGAACACAAAGTCTCCTCCCAAATTTCAAAATTCCATCTTCATACACAAAGTAACTCAATCTCCCATCATTCATAGCTTTAATATTCTTTTTCAACTCTTCATCATCGGCCTTAGAACACTTTATCCTTTCTAGTAAATATGGTTTGGAAACCATTTGAAAATATTTTGATGTTTCACCCTCCATGGTGATTCCCATATTCATTTTTACTAGATCCATGAAAATAGGATCCCTTTCCACTCTCATCATGTTCAAAACTCCATGATCTTTTCTACTTAAAGCATCTGCAACCTTATTTGCCTTCCCTGGGTGGTAGTGTATCGTGCAATCATAATACTTGAGTATTTCAAGCCATCGCCTTTGCCTCATGTTGAGTTCTTTTTGTGAGAAAATATATTTCAAACTCTTTTGATCGGTATATATCTCACATTTTTCACCATATAGATAATGTATCCATATCTTCAAGGAAAATATTACAGCAGCTAACTCGATATCATGAGTAGGATAGTTCTGCTCATGAATTTTTAGCTGTCGTGATGCATAGGTAATAACCCTATCATTCTTCATAAGGACACAACCAAGTCCTTTCATTGATGCATCACTATAAATAACGAACCCATCATTCCCTGATAGTAGAGTCAATATAGGAGCGTTGACAAAACTTCCCTTCGGTTCTTCAAAACATTCTTCACACTCTTTTTTTCAGACAAATTTAACCCCTTTATGTGTGAGCTTCGTTAATGGGTTAGCCAATCGGGCAAAATTCTGGACAAAACGTCGATAATAACCTTCCAAACCAATAAAGTTGTGTACCTCAGTTATACTCGTCGGTGCTGGCCATTCTTGTATTTCCTTGGTCTTAGAAGGATCAACGAAAATTCCATCTTTAGAGACAATATGTCCAAGAAAAGAAATCTCATGAAGCCAGAATTCACACTTTCTAAACTTCCCATATAATTCATGCCTTTTAAGAGTCTTCAAGATAATGCGCAAGTGATTTTCATGATCTTAGTAGCTTTTGGAGTATACCAAGATATCATCAATAAATACCACCACAAAATCATCAAGATATTCCTTGAAAACTCTATTCATTAGATCCATTAATACAGAGGGTGCATTATTCAATCCAAAAGGCATTACTGTAAACTTGAAATTCCCGTACCTTGTTCGAAATGTTGTCTTCAAAATTTCTTCCTTCTTCACACACAACTGATGGTATCCAGATTGAAGGTCAATCTTTGAAAAGTATTGAGTTCCATGAAATTGGTCAAATAAATCATCAATGTGAGGTAGGGGATACTTGTTCTTTATTGTTATAGCATTGATCTCCCTGTAGTCAACGCACAACCTCATAGATCCATATTTCTTCTTAACAAAAAGGACAGGGGCTCCCCATGGAGAAAAACTAGGGTGAATAAATCCCTTATTACTCAATTCCTCTAGTTGTTTCTTTGGTTCAACTAATTCCACAGTGTCCATTCTATAAGGGGTCTTCGATATAGGCCTTGATCCATGAATTAAATCAATGGAAAACTCAACTTCTCGTTCTGGAGGATGTCCAGGTAAATATTCTGAAAACACATCTACATATTCTTTCACAATAGGTACATCCTCTATTTGAACATTCATTTCCTCACCCTTAGTCATTTCATTCTATTCCTCCCCAATAATTTAATTTAGTTGAGCTACTAGGGGTGGATCTAAATAAGAATTAGGTGGTGATGATTCTGCTCTAAAAATAAGCTGTTCATTATCATCATCATCAAAAATCATAACCTCCTTCTTCTTACAATAAATCTTTGCATCATAGTCCGAAATCCAATCCATACCGAGGATTATATCAAACTCAATCATAGGTATGACAATGATATCAGAGGATAAAGAACATTTTTGTTCTCTAATGGGGACTGATTCACAAAACTTTGTTGCAATGATACTTCCCTTAAGAGTTTTGACTGACAATTATCTTGTTATATCAAATTGGAAATATTTAATTTTATTAGAAAACTGGGAAGATATGAAATAATACGATGATCCAGAATCAAATAATGCATTTTCTAAACTTGAGGAAACCATTAAATTACCTGCCACCAAGTCTTTCGGAGCTTCAACCTCAGTAGTAGTGATAACATAATCTTGGCCTTGATCCCTTTCCCTCTTCTAAGGTAAGTTCCCCTGATTCTTAGAAAATTCATTTGCATAATGTCCCATCTCTCTATAATTATATCATTTCACATTGACAGCAACTTTATTTCCCTTGCAATCATGAGCTTGGTGGCCTTTTTCACCACACTTGTAACAGACTCTCATTCTCTTCAAGCAAGTACCGGGGTGTTTCTTCCCACATTTACTGCAGGACTGATATTAAACTTTTCCCTTCTTCCACTTATTTCCATTTCCAGATTGATCAGAAGATCTCTTCTTTTCTTGCTTTTCTTTAAAGTCATAAGACTTAGAGAATTCCTTTTTTGTCTTGATAGCACACAAGACAATATCTTCGTACGACGAGAAGGTTTGTGAGACTAATGCTCGACGGAGAAATGGTTTTAACCCATTAAAGAAACAATCAATATTACTTCCTGGGTTACGTATATAATCTGCAGCATGCCTCACTAACCTTATAAAGTTATCCTCATAATTTGCGACATTCTCATCCTCCTTCTACCTCAGACTTAGAAATTGCCTTTCCATATCTGCTCGATGGTCATGTGGAAAGTATTTTTCTAAGAAAATTTCCTTAAACTCCCTCTATTCCATACTTGATACTTCTTCATCTTCCATTGTGTTTTGAATCAGCGACCACCATTGATCGGCATCTCCAGTGAGGCGGTAGACTGCCATGACAACCTTCTCCCTTTCGCTACTCCCCAAGGCGTGGAATATTTTCTCTAAGGAGTTTATCCATTTCTCAGCTACTAATGGATTTGTACCCCCATTAAATTTTAGCTGTTGTTGCCTCATGAAGTGCTCTAACATTGATCCTCCATGTTGCGGATCAGGGTGCTCCATACGAGTAAGGTTATTATTCATAACCTGAGTGAGTTGTCCCAGTATGGTAATAAGTTGATCAACACCAGTTGTATCTCCAGCTCCACAATAATTATCTTGAGCAGGAGGTCAATCCCTACACAGAGTGCGTGCATTGATACGGTTTCCATTTTTCCCACTAGGTGCCATTTCTAAACAATGGAATAAACTAGATTAGTTTATGAATTAAAATACATAATTCCATACTTTTAAAACACTTAACATAAATTGAACTATTTATGGATATAATCCATAATCATGAAAATGTTTCTTTGAGGAAGTATATACTCATAAGAACTTCATAATGGTTTTTAAATAAAATGATAATTATCGTAAGCATATCCCTCGGGAGTGTCGTAACCAAGAGTGCAGTAAGGCCTATTGTCATGCACCAGTTCCCGTTCGAATCTAGCTCAAAGCGGTGTTTTCGGGTTTTACCCCTAGGTACATCTGTGCCAGAGCCGCCTCTACCTGCTCGTATCCAAACAGAGATGTATTTCTCAGAAAACTCACAAAATCTCTATAATACCAAAATTCTAGGAAGTTATTCTATACTAATCCTCAATGTCTATCTTAGGGCTATGTGCTCCAATCAGAGTTATCTAAATCTAGCTTCCAAGGTTAATACTAAACTTCCTCTGATACCAACTGTAACGCCCCAACCTGAGTTACCCAGAGTCGGTTCATTATTGCATAACATTGGCATGATCACAAAAGATCAATTCTCTAAAGATTGATTAGTTTAGTAGCCTTGGAAACACTAGATACATTCATAAATGTTACATTACATCATAAAGTGAAAAACTACAATAACATAGTCTCCATTTTCCACACTCATATCCCCTTCAGACTATCCCTGTAGGTCATTCCTAAAATACTTCTTCACATCCTGGAAAAATTAAAACATTGAAAGGGGTGAGCTCAGATGCTCAGTAGGGATAACAATATAGCGGAAGCTTTCATAAATAAACATTAACATTTAAGGCAATGTATAACTAAAACAAAAGCCTTTTAAACTTGAACTTCAGCATAATATGGAAAAAATAAAATGAAATAATGTCATTTACTTATTCACATGGATATTCTACCCGTCGAATAATCACATGAAATATCAATAACCACTTTCTTAATGATGGAATGCGTAATGCCAGACTATCGTAACCACGTAGCCAAGGCATCATGCCAAGACTACAAATATGATTTTTTCAAGGCCTCGTGCCAAGACACTAGTTTGTCTCATGAGACCTACCGATTCATCGAAGAGCTATAGCGGTCTCCACCCGTCACTTATTAAGTCCAATGCATTCCTCATATGAACAGGTTTAAACATATCATAAACCATAACATAATCGTATCAAATAACACATGCATAAAGGAAACATAACATTTCCACATTTCAATCACAGGATATCAATAAAACACATTGATATAATAAAAACATTTTCAAAACCATTTTCAATACCAAAATAAAATAAAATTAAAACTTTGTAATTATTTTTCATTTAAAAAAAGTTATGGCTTGTAGAGGAAGTCGAAACTCAAATAATGGTCACGGCGGTAGAGAAGTCATTGTCGCCGCATACGTACGACAAAAAAACATTCCTTTTTTTCATTTAGTAAAACTATTCATATAAAAAGATTCCTTTTGAATAAACGTAAAAGTAAAAGGGGTTTATACACCTTATAAAAGAAAGTTATGTATAAAACAAAATATGCCTCAATGAAAGGAGATTGAGACAAAGTCCTTTACAAATATCATTTTTTTAAATAACTAGATCTATTATGTGTATTCACTATAAGTACACATAAATACAGTACAAATACAATATAGGACATAATAATATCATGACATAATTTAAAAGTATGAGATTAACCCGAAGAACGGAAATCGGGTTAAGAAGTTCCCTTACCTCGTGTCCGACTTGACTCGACCGCTCTTTAACCTCCGGAATAATAAACTAGAGTTAATATCTACTTTCCTAAGAACCTTTTTCAAGATCATTATCCCTTTTATATCACTTATTACAGTGTTACAAAAATTATGTACTCATTTAAGTTAATAACGGTCGTTTTGTCGATTGTTGGTACTTGAGTCAACAATAAACTTCTTATAATTACAAGTTGTTTATGTGGTAGAATATCCATTATCTCCAGAATTATATTAATTATGTAGATATCATATATATCCTATATATCTATTATATACATTCATTTATAATATTACATAACATTTAGAGGTAAGAAATGAAACGCACCGTTCATGGAGACGGTAAGCCGTACATGCGCATGAACGCTACTTTCATTTCTATTTCATATTTAATGGAATGAAGTTATAATTATATAAAGGTATAATATAATTCCAGTATAATATAATGTATAATACCATTTACTCCATCCTTTATACATCCCACATATGGCATTAACGATTCAAATCACTTTGAGGGGGCGGTAGTCCGCACTTCCTAAAATGAAATTACTGTGTTTACCCATAATGGAAATCATAAAGGTATGACATAAATAAAAAATACAGAATCATAAGGAAAACAAAAACATAATATATATCATATATAAAAATTGTGTCATCATAATGGCCACCATGAGAGGTGTTAAAAGAAGATTTAACAATCATCGTTTCGTGAGGCAGAAATTTTCCAACCACAGAAACAGTATGTTCTTTAACCATTAGACGAAGGTGTGTGTAAGTGTAAATCAAATACTTCTCATAACAACATCCTTGTATATTGACGATACTGTTTTTTTTTAATAAAGGAATAAAAAGAGTTTAAGGGGTTTGAGAAGCAAAATAAAACAAAATAACATAAGAGAAGGCATTACCTTAAAATCGGGTAACTCTTTTTTGATTTGATCCAAAGGATTAATTGGGAAGAATTCTTCCCAAAGTGAGGCTTATAGGAGTAAGATAGGGAAGTTGAGAGAGTATTGGGGTAGATTTTGGCCGAGCCAAAAGGCTTTTAAGGTGTGAATAAGGTGGTAGTGGTGGGGGCCTTTTATAAGAGGAGAGGAGGGGCACTCTTGGAAGGTCATGAAATGTTACTTTATTATATAATGAGTTTCAGATTTTAAAAGTCCAAAAATTATATATTTCTAGGATAAGTTGATAAGGGTTTTAAATATACTCATTCTATAGGTTTTTGAAAAGTTTAAGTCTTATATTTTACATTATCTTTTCATTTTATTTAAATCATTAATTAATGAGGTAATCGATGCATCATCATGGTGTCATAAAATATTTAATTTATTTAAGGTCTAAAAATTATAAAACAAATATCATGATGTATTAAATCTTTTTTTCTTTCCAATTAATATTTATAGTCTCAAATTTACCTTATATAACCCCATGTAATAATTGTTTTAGTAAAACAACTCATGTTTGTGACAATTTTATTTTTACTTTAAATAAAAAGTTATTATTGTCATTTTCTTACCCACGTGGCTCCATGGGGTCCCCAAGTTGACCCATGGATTTTCTGGGTCGGCCATGACTCATCCAATAAGTGTAGGACAAGTGTAAAGGTATTTTCATATTTTTATAATATCATTTTTACCTTAAATTTCACTAATTACCTTTAATCGCGATTAATTAAACTTAAAAGTTACTATTCACAAAAAAATTATTTTAATCCCATTGAACCACATTTTACTTCCTAATGACAACCATGTATGTCAGATTTTTGAAAATAAAATCATAAAAGTGGTAATGTTTCATTTAAACGAAAAATCAGTTTTTTAATTACCACTTAGTGCTTTCACTATTCATCAAAAATTGATGTTTTTCAGAACAATGCCAAAATTTCACCCTAAGCTATTATTGATATTCCGAATTCAAAAATGATAAATATTTTAAAAAATTCCATACATATAAGTTGCATTAATTAATTTTATAACTAATTCCCGCTGTCACAACAAATAGTGTGTTTTTAAGAAACAATATATATCAAAAGATTGACAATTGTTTATGTCCAATTTCAAAGTGAAATTAATTATAATGAACACCATTGGATAAAATGGTAAAAATATATTCTAATTATACTTTAAAACAACTCAATAGTATAATTTATCACTATAAATTATTTTGATTAAAAAGTTGTTTTTAAGTATTTTTCACTATTCATAAAAAAATTGGAAGTTCTCTGAAAATTACAAAAAATTCAACTTAGGATAATTTCAATATTCCGAATACAAAAACCAAGTCCATTTGGAAAGATAAAATTTATAAAATTTCAAAAAAGTAGGTATTACTATTCATAATGGCTACTTTGATTGGTTGTGGTGTGTGTTAGAACTCGAAGTTGCGTACAACACACGCTACTGTATTATTCAAAGAGAAGTGTGCCATGGAAGCTTGGGGTATTACACTAGAACTCGGTGTTGCGTGTAGTGAAAGTTATTGAATTACTTTAAAGAAATAACGTACTATGAAATCTTGGGGTGTTACATGGGAACCCTCTTAACATGGATAGGGTAATTCAAATGTTTGTGTAACAACTCATGTTATGTTTTCTTCTTTTAAATTTAACAAATTTATTCAATTGAAATACAATTCTTCAATTCCTTACCCAGAAGAAAGGTAATAACCCCTTGGACTTTGTTTAGAAAAACTGATTCTGATTTTCCTGGGTCTGATTTTCCAAGTCCGATTCTTCCATGTATGATTCTCCCCAATACAATTCTTCTAGTCTGATTTTATTTCAGAATATGAAAGAAATGAATCAACACCACTTCAATTTATGAGTATAATTAACTTAAAACTATTCTTCCTGTCTGAGAATCTTAATATAGAAATCCTGAATCTGATTAATTCAGCCTGATACAATGATCATTCGAATACGATTTTCAATTCTTCGTCAAAACTTCTTCAATACAAGATCAAAACAGAAAACATAATCTTCTCTCTAAAAACTCATAGATTCTCTCTCTACTATAGTGAATAGTACTACATCGTTAGAAAACTATAATTTACTTTTCACCTTTTATAGGTGACACTTGAGACCTTTGGCGAGAATCCCAAAAATCTTTCCAGCTTACAAAAATTCACTCAAATTTCAATTTCCCCTGAAATCTCGAAATGCATTTTGACTTTGTCAACTCTTCTCAAAGATTTGTGATTTGTATTCAAACTTCATCTCCTTATTTATACTTTCATTTGAATCATTAGTATGATTTCAATACATGAGTACAATTTTTCTCAATATGATTTCTTCAATACAAATCTATATATCAATAGAAAACAAATGTATAAAGAAATGGATACCATCCTGATTTGTTGAATATTATTCTCATAACTTATTTGAAGCAAAATATTTCATTTGAATATATATCTCCCCTTTAACAATTCATTCATCAATATCCTTATCTTTTTCTCTCGAACCACTTGATATTCAAAACTTCATATTCTCCTCTTCTCTTAACCCAGTTGGAAACCTATAAAGTAATTCGACCCTTTTGAGATAGTTGACTACATTGGTGATTTCATTCTCTCCTTCTCTTTTCATAACCCACCCAAACAAACTTCATTCACAATCATGTGCTTCTATCATGACTTCCTTCATGACTTTAAATTCATTTGAAAATAGATTTAGCATCGTCAGACTCTATATGGAAATTATTGAAACTTTCCATTCATTCCAACTTCTTTATTTTATTCTCAGCCTGAGTACAATATTTTTTTAATACAATTGGTCTAGATATGATCATTCTAGGTATGATAATTTTGAGTACGATTGACCTAGATCATATTTTCTAGAATATGATTTTTTCTGAATATGATTGGCCAGGGTACGATCAATTTTAGATATACTCATCTTCCTCCTGAGTCTGAGTACGATTATCTTGGGTACAAAAAAGTTTATAACATGTCCATTAGATAATCGAATGCTATAATAAATCGGCACCACCTATTCACTTAGCACCACCTTTTTAATTAGCACCACCTTTTCAATCTACACCACTTTTTCAATTTGGACCGCTTTTTCAATCTTTTTTTCTAGGGCCGATAAATCTGAAAAACAATTGACTTCATCTCTTTCACTCCCCCTTTATTTCATCAAGCTTTCATCACAAGTTCTCTAATTAACTTATGATTTATATTAAATAAAAATCATCAAATTATCGTCAAAATTATATTTATTATAGTTGGAAGACTACGATACTTCATCAAAACAACCACTAATTTTATAGGGAATCTGGTGACCATTTACTTTCAGCAAGATTTATTTACTTTCATTCTAGACCTGAGTCGAGTCCGATCAAAACCATTCCTTCCAATCTATTTATTCTCATTACAATGGACTTTTTCAATGAGTCTTATTCTTTTGAAAACAATACTATGATTCTTTTTAAAACATGAGTCCTATTATTTTTGAAAACAAACCTCAATATGATTTTTACCATAAAATATTGAAGTGATTTCCTTTCTTCATTTGTAATGAACCGAACTATTATAAGTGAAATTTCCCTATTGATTTAATTAAATGTATTATTTTATAAAATTGATATAGAAAACACATGCACTTAGTTTGTTTTATTATATCCAATTGGATTTAAATGACCTGTAAGTATCATTATTGTTGATAATATATCTGTTGAACAGTGATCGCTTGACTAGTATAAATATAGGATTTTAACAAATCATTTCGACACAAACAAAGGTGGTTATGGCCTCAACTAGTAGGATTGTTCCCTATGAATCCCATTTATCAGAGATTATGAGGGAGATATCATTTATGGGATTTTCCCTAGACCAATCCCAATCTGAGATCCAACAACTTAAGCATGAGAAAACTATTTATGGGAGAAGTTCAAGATCATCGAGATCACGACCCAAATCATTTTCATCGAATGGCCTCATGAAAGCCCCACCATCACACACCTTGCTCTTAGAATGTATGATGGTGTAATAAATGTATATGTACTAAGACCATATCATTATGATTATGTATATTATTTTTGTTTAGAATAATGAATATAAATTTATTTTATTATTGTTTTTGAAGCACCAATACTATTTTCAGTTAATATTATAATTGAATTAAGAAATATATTTTGATGAATTGATAAAAATATTTTAATAAAATATTATTATTAAATTACTTTTCTTAAATATAAATGATCATATAATTTTTATGAGGCCAAATGTAATTTTTATTAAGGTTTAAAACTGTTTTTTTTTTCATAACCCATCAATTTTCAATAAATGTCAGTTTTTATTTTAAAAGTAAACATTGAAATATTTAGAAAATTTTTTGGATAAAATGAGTATTATTTTTTTAATCAGGATGTCAAAATTATCCAATGGTAAATTTTTCATAATTTTCTTAGATAGTTGATTTTTTGGGTAAAAATTAAATACAATATAAATATAGTGTGTTTTATGACATCATAATGGCCCAATAGTGATGTAATAAACACTATAAAAGGTATCCTTGAACAAATATAAGTTTTACCTTTAAAATAGTGTGATTTTACATTTTTTTACTTATTTTGTAAATACTTAGTGAATCCTCCAAAATGTATAATATATTTTAGGATTTTAAGTTCATTTATTTAATAATGTGACTCACCTCCACATAAGCAAGGATAATATTTTAATATATTTGTCCCATGGACTTATAAAATAATTTTTTCCACTTCTATTTGGAAAAAATCATGGTCAAAAACTTTGGGAAGGTTTGGGGTTATGAGTATTTAATTATATAGATTCCTAAACCTAAGTTTGTGAAATACTAAAGAATTCACCTCTCATTTACTATAAAAACCCACACAATATCCCACTTATCTTCATAAAAAATACTTGGATCACATACTTACTCTATCCTCCCATCTTTATAATCCTCCAAAGAAAACTCAGGCTCTCAAGAAGCCCCTCTTCAAGATTTTCAAGTCACACACTCAAGTAAGGGTTCCTTCTATTCTGATTTTTATCCAAGTTTACTTATATTATTACACCCTTTATTTTCATTTAAAAATGATGGGGTATGTTTTTTAACCTCCCCTAAAATTTCCTTATTATGTTTGAATGATGATTGACCCCTTTATCTCTCATTAATCTCTCCCATGTACACCTGTTACCATGCTGAAATTTTATAAGTGTTATTCCATTTCTCCTATTTCTTCAAGTTTCTTTATTATGTTACACCTTATATTTATAAATTACTTTTTTTGGTACATGTATTTATATGACCCTATTACTTTCCATTTCATGTATGTATTATGAGATACCTATTTCTCTCTCATCAACCCTTTTTATGAATTTTTATGCCACGTTGTTAGGTTGTCTAAATTGCACCGTGAATCTATATTCCAAAACAATTGTGTAGTGAATACCATACCCATTACCTATCAAGGTTGTTCACTTTTACACACATATACCATTTTATTGAGGACTTAAATGTATGTATTACATGTACCTTAATCATGTAATAAATGATGATGTTGAATGAATCCATGCTTTATGATCTATGTGTCACACTGAAGCACAAGAATGAAATGAAAGTGACCGATGCACCCAGAATTATATAGTGCTTCAATGCATTGGATAATGTTTAGTATCATGATACAACATGTTGGGACAGTGGTTTACCTGATTCCTTAATGGGACTTTATCTACTATGATGTCTTGGCAGTTTATCCTTGACCTATGATGTAGTGTTTTAATTTGTTTCCACATTTCCATGTTATGATTATCATGCTATATCATGCCTTTATGTTCATGTTTCTTTTATTCTCTATTGATATTCCTATTGTCTAACATCTATTATCTTCCTCATGTTATTCCATGTTTTTTCCCTTGATGGGATTTATATCTCACCTCTTTCTTATGTATGTCCTCAGGTTATCCCACGCAATGTTAAGTACGAAGGAATTTTGTGGTCATGTAAAGGAAGTTTTCGATAATGATGTTGTATTTCATGTTTTAAGTTGTTATGTAATTTTCCTAATTTTCCAATACACTATACTTCTTGATATTTCAGTTTGTATTAAGTTTAATTCTATGTCATTAAATCATTTGTGAATGTAATAAAAATAATAGGGTTGTTATAGTTGGTATCATAGGGAGGTTTAGTTATTTTTGGGATTGGGATTAGAAAACTCTAGTGAAAGCCTTAGGGGTAACACTAAATATAAAAAAACATACATAAATATTGGTGAGTATATATTAAGTGGTTTTTCATGAAAATACATCCCTGTTTGGATACGAGCAAGTGGATGTGGCTCTGGAATAGATGTATCTAGGGGTAAAACCCTACAATAACACTTTGAGATAGAATCAAACGGGGACTAGTGCACGACAACAGGCCTTGTTGCACTCATGTTGTGATACTACTAAGGGATATACTTTTATAAATTCATAAGATTAGTATGAACCATTATTAAGGGAACAAAAAATCCTATTAGAATATATATTAGGAAATAGATCAGGGATAACTTAGATTAAAGGATATAAATTCATAAGTTAAGGAAATAAATGTAATTTATAATTTATCCCTTTAATGTCATTGGATTCCACTTTATTTTTTAAATATTTTAAAATACCTACCCCTAATTTTTATTTTATTCTAGCCAATGGCCATTAATATGATGAATCGGTCTAACAATCAATGCGAAGATCAATATAATGACTTCTCTAATGAGATGCATAATACTATGCGAGGGAGAATCACAAACTTTGTCACAATACTCTCTCAATTAACTCATGTTTTTAATAAAAACCTAGATCAAGGGGAAATTCCAACCCCCCTAAGAAAGAACAAGTCACAATCAAGAGCTTCATGAGACAAATTTCTCCTAATTTCAATGGATCATCTGATCCCTCAATCGAAAAACAATAGATCAACTCCATTGAGAAAATATTCTCCATCATTAAATTCTCTGAAAAATAGAAGGTTCTTCATTATTATTATAATATGGAGGTTGAAACTGATCAATGGTGGACATTGATCAAAAATATGAAGCATGAGGAAGATATCAAGGTGATGGTATGGAAGGATTTCTAGAAAATGTTTTTTGATAAATATATTCCTCTCACCCTTTTAATTAATTTGTAAAGGGACATCCTTTACCTCAAGAAAAAAATAACGAATCCATCAGAGCCTGTGAGAAAAACATCACAAGGTTTGCATGATACACCACCAGATTTTTCATTACCCTCGAATTCAAGGTTGACGGCTTCTTTGGTGGGATAAAACTTATACTATGGAAATACTTTGTGATCCATGACTTTGATAGCTATGAGAAAATTGTTTGATATTCCCTCAAACTCAAACTAGAGATCGATGAATATCAGGGGTATCATAGGGATAAAAAGCGGATGGTAGAGTCAAATTATGGCGGTCTGATAGAGAGATCTAATTGTGTCAAGAAATTTCAACACCCCACTTTCCAAAGGTGTGGAAATAAGTACCCTATAAATATACTAAAGGGGATAAGGAAATGCTTTAGGTGAGTGAAGGAAGGGAACCTAGCCAGCAATTTACAATAAGAAAAAATTGATACTATGATGGTTAAAATGAATGTTTTGTTAAACCCTCAGTGCATTTATCATTTCTATAATTGTAAGGAAATAGGGCATTTCTCAAACCAATGAACTAAGAAAAGGGTTTTTGGAGACAACCAAAAACCTCCAAGGTAGCAAGGGTGATCTTTTTCCATCACTACCACTGAAGTGAATCCCAAAAATGAAGTGGTGATAGGAATGATAGTTATTCATATAATAATAATGAACATACTTTTTTATTCTAGTTTTATGCATTATTTTATATCCAAAAAGTTTAGTCAAACAATCCAAACACGACCACAAAGCCTGGAAGTAGATATGTTGGTGAAAATGGAAAATGGGGAAATTATATCATCCCATGTATATAACTCCTCCCCTATCACAATTTGTGGATTGAACTTCCTAGATAACCTTATCATAATTCCCTTGGTGGAATTTGATGAAATTATTGGCATGGATTATCTTTATTTATATAGAGCTAATATAAATTTTCATGAGTGGGAAATGACTCTCTATATGGAAAATCAACCCCTTAATCTATACAAGTTCAAGGAGGAGGATGAATCTTCTTTAGCACCATCATCCCAAGCATGGATATTACTGCCATATAATCATGTGAATCTTGCTTAGATGATCAAGTCTAAGGAATGAACCGTCCTCAAGTAAATGCCTATTGTGATGGAATTCATTAATGTGTTTCCCAAGTAATTTTCCAGTCTTTCTCCTAGCAGAGATTTTGAATTCTCAATTAATCTTACACCTAGGGTGTTTCCAATATCCAATAATCCATATATAATGGTTGTTGTGGAACTTGAGGAGCTAATAAAACAACTACATGAAAATCTGGATAAAGGGTTTATATGTCCAAGTGATTCACCATGGGGTGCACCAGTCCTCTTCATCAAAATAAGGATTGGTCAATGCACCTTTTCATTGATTATCGTGTGCTCAAAAAAATCATGATAAAGAACAATTATCCTTTTCCATGAATTGATGAATTTTTTGATCAGCTATGTGGATCACAATACTTCTCAAAGGTGGATTTGTGGTCATTATATTACCAAGTAAGGGTAAAGAAGGAGGATATCCCCAAGACTACTTTTTGTACAAGGTACGGGCATTATGAGTTCATAGTGATGTCATTCGGACTCACTAATGCTCCAGAAATAGTTATGGACTTGATGAATAGAGTCTTTATGGATTACCTCGATAAATTTATTGTATTATTTGTTGATGATATTCTAATATACTCTAAAATTAATAAGGATCATGAGGATTATTTAAGTATTGTTCTAAAGACCTTACAATAGGAAAAGCTTTACGCTAAGTAGAGAAAATGTGAGTTCTAGTTAAAGGAAGTTCCTTTTCTTGGGCAATATCATCATAAGAAATGGGATATATATAGACCATTCAAACATTAATGAAATTTAAGGATGGATGTGCCCAACATATGTAACAGATATCCATAGTTTCCTTGGATTAGGTGGGTATTATCATCAATTTTTGAGAAATTTATCATGATTTTCAAACCCTCTAACCAAGATAACTCGGAATGTATTTAAGTTTTCTTTGAATGATGAATGTGAAAAAATATTCAAGGAGTTGAAATATGGACTTATCACTATGCATGTGCTCACACTACCCATAAGTAGAGATATTTTCATGGTATTCATTGATTCTTTGAAGAAGGTCATGGGATGTGTGTTGATGAAAATTGACAAATTCATTACTAATGCTTCAAGGTAGTTGAATGTTCATGAGAAGAACTATCCAACACATGCTATGGAGTTGGCTTCTGTGATCTTCGCTTTGAAAATTTGGCAACATTACCTCTTTGGGGAGAAGTGTGAAATATATGCGGATCACAGAAGCCTCAAATACATATTCACACAAAAAGAATTGAATATGTGCCAATGAAGATGGTTAGAGCTGATCAAAGACTATGACTGCTCAATTCACTACCATATAGGGAAATCGAATAAAGTATCAGATGCTCTGATTAGAAACGATCCATCAACTCTTTCATTGATGAGAATTTAGAAGGATCTTATCTTCTTAGACTCGAAGAGGATGGACATGGTAATCATAAAGGAAGGAACATCATCAATCCTTTCACAAATGATTTCTCAAATATCTCTTCTAGATAGGTAAAAGGATGATCCAAGAAATGATGTGGGAATTCAAAAGAAAGTGGAAACAATTATAAAAGGTAAATCCTCATAGTTCAATGTTAATGACGAAGGTATTGTAATATTTGGGTCAAGACTATGTGTACCATAAAATCCTTAGTTAAATAATGAGTTATTGGATGATTCACATAGCTCAATCTTCTCTATCCACCCTACAAGCACAAAGATGTATCAAGATATTAGGGAACACTGTTTATGGGACAATATGAAGTAGACTATAGAATATACATCAAGATGTCTCATATGTCATAAAGTGAAGGAAAAATGTAAAAATATAAGGGGGTGATGAAACTATTACCCATACCAACATGGAAATAGGGAAACATCACCCTGGACATTGTCACCGGGATTCTTAAGACATCTAGAGGAAACCATGATATCTGGGTTGTGGTGGATCATCTTACAAATACTGCACACTTCAATGTGATTCGATAGGATTTCTCATTGGATCAACTTTCATAGATATACATTAGAGAATTGGTGAGGATACATGGTGTACCACTATTGATTGTAACCTATTGAGATCCAAGATTCACCTCTATGTTCAGGAAGAGTCTCCAACATGCTCTGAATACTGAGTTAAACTTTATCATGTATTATCACCCTCAAACTGATGGACAATATGAGCAGACTATATAGATACTTGAGGACATGTTGAGAGCATGCTCAATGGACTTGAAAGGATTATGGGATCAATATCTTAATCTGGTTGAGTTATCTTACAAAAATAGTTTCCTCTCAAGCATACAAATGTCTCTATATGAAGCACTTTATGGATAGAGGTGTAGAACACCTACATGTTGGGATGAAGTTGGGGAACGAAAACCGTTAGGTCCTAAAATGGTTGAGGAAATGGTGGAGATGGTTAATATTATTCAGTAGCATGTCAAGGATGAGAAGAGTTGAGAGAAAAGCTATGATGACAATCATCGACAAGACCTAGAGTTTGATGTTGGAGACATTTTATTCCTCTATATATCTCCACGGTAGATAGTAATGAGATTTAGGAAGAAGTTAAAGCTTAGTCCAAGGTACATTGTCCCTTTAGAGATCCTTGATCGCATCAGAGTGGTGTCTTACAAACTAGCACTACCATGTAACCTATCTTAAGTACATGATGTATTCCATGTATCCCTCTTGATAAAGTACATAACAAACCCCTCTCATGTACTCAATATAGAGGAGGTACAATTGGAGAATGACCTCTATGATGAGGAGAATATAGTGAAGATCTTAGATCATAGAGACAAAGTTCTACAAAATAAGACAGTGCACCTTATCAAACTGTTGTGGAGAAACCACAAGTTTGAAGAAGCAACATGAGAACTGGAGGAGGTGATGAAACAAAGTTACCCTCATCTGTTTTAATTTGGAAATGAAAATTTCAAGGGTAAAATTTCTTAAGGGGGGAATATTATAACAACCTAAACTATTATAAGTGAAATTTCCCTTTTTATTTAATTAATTTTCTTATATTTTAAAATGGATATAGAAAATGTATGCACTATATTTATTTTATTATATAAAATTGAATTTTAATGAATGCTAAGTATCACTACCAGTGATAATATAGTCGTCGAACAGTGATCACATGACTAGTATAAATATAGGGTTTTAAAAAATACTTTCAACACAAATAAAGGAGGTGATGGCCTCAACCAATAGGATCATTCCCTATGAATCCCATTTATCAGAGCTTCTGAGAGAGATAGCATTTCTATTCATTTCCCTAGACCAAGACCAAGCCAAGATCCAACAAATTAATCATGAGTGAAACCATTTATAGGAGAAGTTCAAGTGAATCAAGATCACGGCCCAAACCATGTTCACTTAATGGCCCCATGAAAGACCCATCATTGTACACCTTACTCTTAGGGTGTATTATGGTGTAATAAAGGGATATGTATCAAGACCCTAGAATTATCCAAATAATTTTTTTGTATTTTTTAAAATCCACTTTATGGAAAAGTGGTAACCTCACAATAACC
The DNA here is from genome assembly GCA_963277665.1 of Viscum album. Taxonomy (NCBI): domain Eukaryota; kingdom Viridiplantae; phylum Streptophyta; class Magnoliopsida; order Santalales; family Viscaceae; genus Viscum; species Viscum album. Next base: position 2,008,938,658 of record OY728121.1, on the reverse strand, counting down.
AAATACAAACCAAACTACCATAATTCAAAATTAAAAAACAAAATATGAAACAACTTCCAAATTTGAAATTCAAACATCCCGAGTTACGAAACCTCGAGTAGCGAGATGTGTCATGACCCCCTCCCCACAAAGTGTACCCCTCCTAGGCTGGAAATGTGAGAAGGGAGATAATGACCTCTGAGTCCAGCCTCCAGTAGGACCCGGGTTGGCGACTAGCACCGAAGGTATAATAAATGCGCAAATGGGAGGCATTACCCTCCAAGAGAACACATGCGGAAGAGAGAGATAAGATAGACGCCAATCAACTCCAACTCAGACTGCAATATAATGAAAACCCAAGTACACATATGAAATGCCATGCAAAAGTACTACAACTGAAAGGGGAAACTATAAGTACCCAAAAGAAAGGAAAAATATCAGGAAACCACAAGCTCGAATAGCTCCTCCAACCACAAGCTAGTAGTAACCAGCTTGATCTCCAACCTGTTCTAAGTGACCTGAAAAAATTTTATATACACATAGGGTGAGTATAACAGTATACTCAGTAGGATCCTCCCCGAATCCTCTCATGAAAAAGTAAAGAAATCATGCTAAAGCCTAGTGAACAACAAGTGAAACTAACTCGTCACCTAAATAGGTATACTAAGTTCCCAACCTCACCATGGATACTCTCACCAAGTAACGCATACAAGAATATAGCTTATAGTAAAGAATATCAAGGGTACCCTGCTACTACTTCCCCACTGGTTTTCCACTTTTCCCCAATGACATATGTCTTGTGCATCTCTCTCCAATGGCATGCCCGTATACTCCTGGGCCAAGCTCCACAATCTGCACCACGTGCACCACAAGGCTTTCCTGCAGACACCTGGGATAAGCACCACATAATCCTCACAACCAAAAGTAACCAGGTAGTTTCCAGGATCCACCACAGCTTGCATAACGTATATCATACGTCGGGTATTGTACCTCAAGCCATCACAGCCCATACGCCGAGTAAGGATCCTCAAGCCATCACAGCCTATACACGTTACACCTATAGTAGTCCATAGGATACTATATACAGAATATATGTGTGTGAAATAACCACAAGCCATTACATCCCTCTTCACACATATATGGGAAAAACTAACTGTTGTGCCAAAGGCACTAGTATCTACCAAGAGAAGAGACGGGGATAAAGGGGGTAGTCATCCATTCAACCTCCCATCAGAATGTTGGGGAAAACACCCCCCAGGGCTCAGAAACCCCAGGGTGTCAGTTTCCCTTACCGAAAGGGTGGAGTAGCGTATAGAAACACAAAAAGTACAGAATATATATAACTCACAACCACACTATGGGCATAACCTAGTCTTAGACACAACTGCAGCTAACGTCTCTTGAACTCCGGGCTGCCACTTCTAAGACTAGGTATCCTATAAGCACACAACCATTTAAGGGATTTATTAGATTACTTCATTCCTATTTTATCAATTCCACTGTATGTTAATTAACTCTTCAAACATTAATTAACCATGAACACAACCTCATTAAACTGAATTAGCATCACATTCAAAAATCAATTGCTCCTTTTAAGATTCAACATCACCTTTAAATTCCATCATCTACATCCCCGTAGATTATCACCATTTAATCAATATTTCATTACAGAATTGCCTTCCCATATTCCCAGGAATTCTAAAAAAAGAATCCTATTCTACTAAACACAAGGGGGATCAACACGGTGAGTAGATATACTACCCTTCAAGTCTTTTCTGCCTATAGCAAGAGCGTATACCCATTCTCCTTTGAGAAGCTAGACACGAAAATCACATGGCATACCCTGCGCGTCTTCGCCTCCTTTGGAATAAGGGTAAGCAAGACCAGCTGCCTTGAGTAGTGGGGAAAAGTAAAGAAGATAAACATTAAATCAAGTCACCAAGCATCCAACAAACACATTCATCCCATACCATCCTTGGTGTCCTCCCCGACACCCACATGCATAAACCGATGCATCTCGCCACTCTAGGCGTCATCCGCTGCCATAACCACAAGGCCTCCCTGCCTCCACATATCACAACACCCCTCCAGGGTCACATCACAGCACAAGCAGTAGGAAATCAAACATCACATCAAATGGGCTCTTGGCCCTTTAACAAGGCATCCATCCTTCATACAAAATGAGCACTCATGGCTCCAAACCACAAGGCATTCGGCCTTACAAGCAAGAGGGTAACTCATAACCCTATCATGCATTATCTTTTATCAACAAAAAGTTCTTTAATCTATATTGAGTTAACCAGTTCACTATTGGTAGGTTCCAACTACGGGAAACATAACCAGAAAGCTTTCATAGATGTCACAATTTAATTAAACAATTAACTTGACATGCCTTTAAACAACAAGCACCAACAACAAAAACTAGATTCGTTCACATGCCTCTTTATCTTTAGTCAATTAATTATATATTAATTCTGAATTTATATTCTTTATCAATTTTCATCAATAAAAAACAGCTAATCAAAGAAAGCATAGATATCACACTATCTAGAAAATCAAGAGGCAAACCATTATCATGGTACAAAGAAACACATGTGATCAAACCAATTCTTTTAATCTGGTTTAAGTATTTAATTAGGTCGATTTAATTGTGATCTAAAGGGTTAAATCATTCTAAATCTATGATTGAACACAAACAAAAGAGAAGCCACAAATCCCCTACCTCGAAGAGTTCTTGACGTTCTTTATCCACACAACAGGTCACGATCATCCTCTCGCGACAACTGCATCCACCCGAGGATGCCACGGTACGTCTGCACCAACCAAACCCCAAGAAAACCCCATTAGAAGCATGGAGATTACATGATAATATGGAAAGGAGGACAAGAGAAGATGATCCCTGAAGGAATGATGATAAAACATACCTTATATCAAAGAATGATCGACACAGCTTGGTTGCATCAAAACAGAGTAGAACCAATCCTAGGAGTAAAGTTTGATTGTGAAACTCCTACAGGAAGGATTGAAAGGTTCTAGCATCTCATAGCTGATAAAAAAGAGGAAGAACAAGGGAGGATGAATCTTGTTCCTTTTTGAAGATTTAATGGGACGATGGTTTAAGATGCACTTAATTCTCCATTAAAAGCGGATTGCATTAACCCATGCAGTTTGACCAAGTAAGACATTCCAAGCCTTAGGAATAATTAATATATGATTTATGGCCTTTTAATCGGCCTTAAGAGTCCTTAAAATAAGGCTTTAAATGTATTTTAAGTCAAAAGAAATGTCAAAAGGGGAAAAACTGAAGGAATCTGGAAACACTGTTCACCTACCGTTACTGTACACCTACCGATCTGTGAAACCGATCTGTGCTACCGATCTGTGAAACCGATTTGTGAAACAGATATGTGCTACGGATCTGTGAAACCGACCTATGCTACGGATCTGTGAAACTGATCTATGCTACCGATTAGTGCTACTGATCAGTGCTACCGATCAGTGCTACCGATTTGTGCTACCGATCAGTGTTGCCGATCTGTGCTACCGATCTGTGCTACCGATCTGTGCTACCGATCTGTGCTACTGATCTATGCTACCGATCTGTGCTACCGATTTGTGCTACCGATCTGTGCTACTGATCTCTGCTACCCATCTGTGTTACCGATCCGTGCTACCGATCTGTGCTACCGATATGTGCTACCGATCTCTGCTACCGATCTCTGCTACCGATCTGTGCTACCGATCTGTGCTACCGATCTGTGCTACTGATCTGTGCTACCGATCTGTGCTACCGATCTGTGCTACCGATCTGTGCTACTGATCTCTGCTACCGATTTGTGCTACTGATATGTGCTACCGATCTGTGCTACCGATCTGTGCTACCGATCTGTGCTACCAATCTGTGAAACACTATACACCTATTAATATTGTTCATAAAACTGGAAACACTATTCACAGAACTGGAAATTTGGCAAAGTGTTGGGGATAAGTCACCTTGACCTCCCGGAACACCTCCAATGCCACATTTTCACAAAGTAATGGACTGGAGAGGTCCGGGACATTACATCAGATACCTCTCAAAACATTATCATCCTCGAGAATTTAAAACCAACCTAAGGAAAAGAGGGGTCCGAACAAACATCCATCGAGATACCTCTCAAAAGGGAGCAGGCCACAAAAGGAACAAAAGATGTTTATAAATAAAACATGAAAGTTCTAACCACAAAGGGAACATCATTACATGAAAAGAGTTAAACATTAAACAACTCAGGGTACTGAGCACGTATCTGTGACTCACGTTCCCAGGTACTCTCCTCCATGCCACCGTGTTGCCACAAGACACGAACAAAGGGGATAGAATGCCCACACAACACCTTCTCCTTGCGGTCTTGGATCTCCATAGGTCGCTCCTTGAAGGTTGCATCATCATCAATATTGATCTCTCCCCAATCGATAACGTGAGAGTCATCATGAAGATAACAATGGAGCTGTGTTACATGGAAAACATCATGTATCTGACTCATCTGTGGAGGAAGGTCTACTCGATACGCCACAACTCCAACCCGAGATAACACCTCGAAAAGCCTGACAAACCGGGGAGGAATATTACTTCCACGACCAAACCTTCGCTGCCCACGACGGGGAGTCACCTTCAGAAACACATGATCCCCAACATTAAACTCCAAGGGTCTCCTCCTTTGATCAGCATATGATTTATGATGATCTGGCACTGTCTTCATCCACTCACGAATCATCTGAACCATCTCTGTTGTATTATGCACTAGTTCCAGTCCGATAATTGCTGACTCTCTGACCCTAGTCCAGCACAACGGAGAACGGAAAGGCCGACCATACAAGGCTTCCAAGGGTTTCATACCGATGGTGAAGTGAAAACTATTATTGTAAGCGAACTCCAAGAAGAGTAACTGCCTCATCCATGAACCTCCAAAGTCAAGAACACAAGAGCACAACATGTCTTCAAGATTTTGGATGGTTCGCTCTGTCTGAACATCCGTTTGAGGATGAAAAGCAGTGATAAGGCAGAGTTGAGAACCAAAATCATGTTGGAGACACCTCCACACCCTAGAGGTAAAATGAGGATCTTGATCAGAAATTATCGTCCTAGGGACTCCATGAATTCTCACCACCTTTTCTAGATACTACCTCGACAAAACTTCCACTGAACTTGACTCCTTGATCGCTATGAAGTGGGATGATTCTTTTAAATGGTCCACTACCAACCCGGGGCCTACTGGAGGCGGGACTCGGGGGTCATTATCTCCCTTCTCACATTGTCGGACCGGGAGGGGTACACTTTGTGGGGAGGGGTCATGACAAGATGCCTCGAGCCTCACCCCCTGATAGTTGAGTACACCACGTTGCCACCACATCACTAGAATGGTACCTTCAACCATCAACCCACTACAGATTCATACCACCATCACATAAGTAACCTACTCTCATGGGATAAACTCATCAGAAACCACCTTCATCGCTGATAAGAACCACATCATCACCACTGTAAAACACCATTGTTTCCATAAAAAAAGAATCAAAACATAACATCACAGGACATCAGGACCATCATCATGCCAGAAACCACATCTCAAAGAATAATAAGGAACCCAAAACACATCACCAGTCCAAACACCAAATTGTAGCAACAAACAAGACCAAAATAGGTGACCAAACCATCAAACAAAAATAGAAACACAACACCAAGTAAAAGCACCGAACCTAAGAGATAAAGAAGAAAATCATAAGATAAGAAGAATCCAGTGCCACCAAAGAACACAAACTGAAACCACTGTAAGATCCCCTCCAACACCATCCCAAGTTGACCTAGATACTTCTTTAAGCTCGACCAAAATGGATTTTAGAACGATGGGTGGGTCAGCAAGAGTAGTGGAGAATAAGGACAAAGTATTCCACCACTGATTTCAATCCAAATCTTTTGAATATCCAATACACGGACCCATCATGGAGGTCTGATGTGAAAGGTTAGATAGGAAAAGGTTCGGTAAGCAACATACACTATCCACACCAGCAAACAACATCATTCGATAAGGGGGAAAGAGAGAGTAAGAGAAAAATGAGAAGCCATAAACAATTGATGAAGGAATCACCATTGTTACCAAACAGAAACGCAAAACCCTAGAATGAAGAGGAAAGAGAATATTTGGTAGATCCAGGAGTGTCGGTAGCATCGGGTGAGTGTGGAGACATTCGATTGAAGCAGGAATCACCATCACCACCGAACAGAACTACAAAACCCTAGAATGAAGGGGAAGGAGAATCATCAGGAGAGATGAGAACACTAGGAGGACCCGGTGAGTGCGGAGGCATCCCTTGAACTGACCATAGACCCCATAATTATGATTATGTACATTATTTTTGTATAGAATAATGAATATACTTTTATTTTATTATTATTGTTTGAATCACAAATAGTATTTTTGGAGAATCATCAGGAGAGATGAGAACTCTGCAACCGAATGCTTCAGCCTCAGCCACCAAAACTGACTCCTCAAGGATCGGTACATCTTTGTCACACTAGGATGTACTGCTAAGGGTGAACTATGGAACTCTCGAAGAACCATATCGTGCATTGCCAAGGGAACAAAAATCCTACCATGATACAACACTCGGTGTTGTTCATCCTCTGACTAACCATCAAGGGCCTCACTACAAAAAAAACTCTGTCTCTCTAAAATTAGACCTCTGGATCACCCAAATGGGACTCTTCCACCTTCTACATCAGGGATGACTGCACCATCATCTGGAAAAGATAACCTCTACCTCCAACCCCTTCCATACCAAGATGTAATGCTGACAGTTCTTCCATTACTCTCCATGAATCTCCAGATTCATGCACAGCATCACTACGTGACTTTTGACTCAGCGCATCAGCTACAAGATTCCCTTTTCCAGGTGTATATGATATTTCAAATTCGTATTCCTGTAAGAACTCCATCCACTGACGTTGTCATAAGTTCAAGTCACACTGGGAGAAAACATACCTCAAAATCTTATGAACACTGAAAACCACAAAGTGCTCACCAATGAGGTAATGTATCTACAACTTCAGAGCAAACACCACAGCTACCAACTCAAGATCATGGGTGGCATAGTTAAATTCATGGGGATGCAACTACCGATACCCATAAGAAACAAATGACCTCTGCTGCATGAGAACACAGCCTAGCCCCAGATGTGAAGCATCGCAGAAAACATCAAACTGGACTCCCTTAGCTGGAAGACAAAGAACGGGAGCACTTACTAACTTCTTCTTTAGATACTCGAAAGCTACATTACACTGATCTGTCCATATGAACGCTTGATCCTTCCTAGTCAAAGCTGTCAGAGGAGTCTTACCTCGGGGGAAATTGGCTACGAACCTCCTGTAGTAGCCTGTGAGACCAAAAAAACTTTGCACCTCTGACACTATCTTGGGGGCTGCCCAAGACACCAATGCTTCTATCTTCTATGGATCCACATCTACTCCCAGTTGGGACACAACATGGCCCAAGAAACGAACTTCTCGAGCCCAAAACTCACACTTTTATATTTTCTAAAACAGCTGATGTCTACGAAGAACTCCCAAAATGGCTTGTAGATGCTCTACATACTCCTCTTCATATGTGGAGTACACAAGGATTTCATCGATGAAAACCACCACAAAATTGTCCAGGAACTCAAGGAACACAGCATTCATCAAACCCATGAAAATAGATGGAGCATTTGTCATGCTGAACGGAATTACAATGAACTCATAATTCCCATGACAACAACGAAAAGTAGTCTTCGGGATATCCTCATCCTTCACATGAATTTGATGATATCTTGACTGCAAGTCGATCTTTGAGAACCAAATTGCACCCTTAAGTTGATCGAATGAGTCATCAATCCGCGAAAGAGGATATCAGTTCTTTATTTTCACTTTGTTTAGGCGATGATAATCGAAACACAACCGCAAACTATCATCGGCCTTCTTCACGAACAAGACCAGTGCACCCCATGGTGACAGACTTGGCCGAACAAAACCGCACTACAACAGACCATCAAGCTGTATATGTAGCTCTCGTAACTCATAAGGGTCCATCCTATACGGAGACATAGATATAGGAAATGCTCCTGGCTATAGCTCGATCCCAAACTCGATCTCTCGTCTAGTGGTTAATGCTATGACCTCTTCTGGGAAGACATTAGGGTACTCCTCCACGACCCTAGGAAACGCTAACTTCTAAACCTTTGAAGAACTCAACATCAACTCAGCCATCAAGGATGATAAGGATGGAACACGCCTATGACCCATCTGAGGATCTCTCTCACCAACCAACACCACCTAATCTCTATCCACACTAAATAAGATGACCTTCTTCCTAAATCAATCCATGATATCCTGCACCGAATACAACCAATCCATTCTAAGGATGACATCATATGGTTGTATTCGTAAACATAGAAAATCTCCCCAAGAGCGGTGATTCTCCAACACTAGCTCACAATCTCTACATACTTCAAACAAGTTAGCTCGACCTCCAACTAGCGTAGTCAACTCCAAGGGCACTGGAATCCTCCCTACCTCAAGTCCCAAGGCATGGACAAGGGTAGATGATATGAAGGAGTGTGTTGCTCCTAAATCAAATAGACATACACCAAGGTAGAAAACAAGCAAAGGGTACCTTGAACGACATCTGGCTCGCCTGGGGCTGGAAATGCTAGAGCATGAAGCTAACCACAACCTCCTCCACGGCCTCTCTTACCCTGATGACGACCACCACTACTGTTATGCTCTGCTCTTTGAGGACGGGGAGTATCATGGGGTTGTCCTCTGCCTGCCCCATCTACCCTCTGGTGATCTAAAGCTGGTGCAACCTGCTACTGCTGCCTTGGCTGGAACTGCCTCAACGGAGGAACCTGGAGTAGAGCGCCCGGTGCACGATGACTGCTCTGAAAATTCGGGCACTCCCGCTACTGATGACCACAACCACCATAAGAAAAACAAGTGCATGATCCCTTGGCATAGGCCTAAGAGTTGCTGCCTATAGAGAAACGAGATGAGAAGGGTTGGGACCTACCCCCAGGTGAACGGAAACTCTTCTTCCCTAAAAACCAGGAACCTCGGACCACAGCTCTGCTTCGTGAGGTATTATGATGATTCCCCTTTCGTGATGATCCAGTCCTGGCCAAAGTCCTCTCAACAACCTCTGCCCTCGCCAGTACCTCAAGATATGTCTTGAGCATAAATGGGGTGACCTGGCGCTGGATCTCTGGAAGCAAAGCCTCCTCGAAATTCCTCGCCCTGGCCTCCTCATCTGGTAAAAGGTCTGAAGCATATCGTAGAAGGTTCCTGAAATGGATTACAAACTCTCAAACACTAGAGCTCCCCTGTCGAAGGGTAAGAAGCTCCTGACGACTAGATGCCTTCGTGGTCGAGGAAAGGAACTCATCTCTAAACTTGTTTCGAAACTCCTCCCATGAGATCGTTGACTCCTCACGATCCCCAAGGAACAAGATCCACCATTGCCTTGCTGCTCCACACAGCATCGTCACAACCAAGGACACCCAGTGCTCCTTCCAAGAACGAATCGAATTGAAGCCTATCTCGACCTCCTCTAACCAGTCTTCCATGATTGCATCTGAAATGGAGCCCTCGTACTACTACAGACTCTGGCGCTGAAACTCTTGGAGTGTCTTCCTCCAATTTTCATCGTCGTCGACCTCAACCTGGCGGCGATCTAATGGCACAGCCTGCAGGACCTCTTCTATGTGAGCCTGAGGAGGACGTCGACCTGGATCCGTTCCTGTAAAAGACCAAACCATTAGAGCTACTAAGCCTAGAATATGGAAGAATCAACATTAATTAATTAATTTTTTTCTTTCATTCATTTTAGGTTAACCTATCCCAAGGTCTACCCATTCAAACACAGGCACAAAGAAGAATGATGCATGATCCTTTCCTAGGTCTCTACCCTGCAACTAGTATCACCTTGTTTAGTAGCCATGGTAAACTTAATGGTTCGTACATCAGATCATAGGGGTGACTAAACTCATATGTCTCAGCTAGTCTCCAGTGTTTACCTCGCTTGATAAACATGAATGACGTCGTTTCCCTACCAACCCATGCAACCTAACCTATTCCTACCTCCAAACTCCATCCTATCCCTCAACCAGACCTCTGATACCACTATGTCACAACCCCGTCCCCACAAAGTGTACCCCTCCTGGGCCGGCAATGTGATAAGGGAGATAATGACCCCCGATTCCCACCTCTATTAGGACCCGGGTTTGATTCTATCTTATCTCTCTCTTCCATATGTGTTCTCTTAGAGGGTAATGTCTCCCATTTGTGCGTTTATTATACCCTCGGTGCTAGTCACCAATCCGGGTCCTACTGGAGGCGGGACTCGGGGGTCATTATCTCCCTTCTCACATTGTCATCCCAGGAGGGGTACACATTGTGGGGAGGGGTTCGTGACAAGATGCCTTGAGCCTCACCCCCTTATAGTTGAGTACACCACGTCGCCACCACATCGTCAGAATGGTACCTTCATCCATCAACCCACTACAGCTTCATACCACCAACACAGAAGGAACCTACTCTCATGGGATAAACTCATCAGAAACCACCTTCATCGCTAATAAGAACCCCATCATCACCACTGTAAAACACCGTTGTTTCCATAAAAAAAGAATCAAAACATAACATCACAGGACATCAGGACCATCATCATGCCGGAAACCACATCTCATAGAATAATAAGGAACCCAAAACACATCACCAGTCCAAACACCAAATTGCAGCAACAACCAAGACCAAAATAGGTGACTGAACCATCAAACTAAAATAGAAACACAACACCAAGTAGAAGCACCGAACCTGAGAGATAAAGAAGAAAAGCATAAGATAAGAATAATCCAGTGCCACAAAAGAACACAAACTAAAACCATTGCAAGATCCCCTCCAACACCATCCCAAGTTGACCCAGATACTTCGTTAAGCTTGACCAAAATGGATTTGAGCAGGATGGGTGGGTCAGTAAGAGTAGTGGAGAATAAGGACATCGTATTCCACCACTGATGTCAATCCAAATATTTTGAAGCTCCAACACACAGACCCATAATGGAGTTATGATGTGCAAGGTTAGATAGGAAAAGGTTCGGTAAGCAACATACGGTATCCACACCAGCAAACATCATCATTCGATAAGGGGAAAGAGAGAGTAAGAGAAGAATGAGAAGCCATAAACAATTGAAGAAGGAATCACCATCGTTACCGAACAGAAACGCAAAACCCTAGAATGAAGAGGAAGGATAATATTTGGTAGATCCAGGAGTGTCAGTAGCACCGGGTGAGTGTGGAGACATTTGATTGAAGCAGGAATCACCATCGCCACCGAACAAAACTACAAAACCCTAGAATGAAGGGGAAGGAGAATCATCAGGAGAGATGAGAACACCGGGAGGACCCGGTGAGTGCGGAGACATCCCTTGAACTGACCATAGACCCCATAATTATGATTATGTTCATTATTTTTGTATAGAATAATGAATATGCTTTTATTTTATTATTATTTTTTGAATCACAAATATTATTTTTGGTTAATATTCAAATTGAATTAATAAATATATTTTGATGAATTAATAAATAATATTTTCATAAAATATTATTATTAAATTACTTTTATTAAATATAAATGATCACATAATTTTTATGAGGCTAAATATAATTTTTATTAAGGTTTAAAAACTGTTTTTGTTAAAACCTGTCAATTTTCAATAAATGTCTATTTTTATTTTAAAATTAAAAATTGAAATATTTAGGAAATTATTTGGATAAAATTAATATTATTTTTGGAATCAGGACATCAAAATTATCCAACAGTTAATTTTTCATAATTTTCTGAGACAGTATAATTTTTTGGTAAAAATTAAATACCATATAAATAGTGTGTTTTATGACATCATAATGGCCCAATAGTGATGTAATAAACACTATAAAATTGATCTTCGGCCAATTATAATTTTTACCTTTAAAATAATTTTATTTTATTTTATTTTTTTTTACTTATTTTATAAATCCTTAGTGAATCCTCCAAAATGTATAATATATTTTATGATTTTAAGTTAATTTATTTAATAATGTGACTCACCTCCACATAATCAAGGCTAATATTTTAATATCTTCATACCATGGACATATAAAATAATTTTTTCCACTTCACTTTGTAAAAAAATTGGAGAAAACCATTTTAAGGTTTGTGTTTTTGAATATTTAATTATATAGATTCCAAAACCTAAGTTTATGAAATATTAAAGAATTACCCTCTAATTTACTATATAAAACGACCCAATATCCTACTTATCTTCACTAAAAATACTTGTATCATGTCCTTACTCTTTAATACCCTCTCTATAATCCTCCCAAGTCACCCCAAGATCTTAATAATACCCTATTCAAGCTTTTGAAGTTACACACTCAAGTAACAGTTCTTTTTATTCTCATTTTTATCCAAGTTTCCTTATATTGTTAATCCATTTTATTTTCATTTTAAAATGATGGGGTATGTTTTCAAACATCCCTCATACTTCCCTAATTATTTTTTAATGATGATATACCCCTTTATTTCTCATTAATCCCTCCCATATACACCTGTTACCATGACAAAATTTCATAAGACTTATTCCATTTCTCCCCTTTCTTCATGATTCTTTATTATGTTATGCCTTATATTTACAAATTCCTTATGTTGGGACATGTATTTATATGACACTATTATTTTACATTTCATGTATATATTATGAGATACCTCTTTCACCCTCATCAACCCTTTTTATGAATTTTTATGTCATGACATTAGGCTACCGAAATTACACTGTGAATCTCCATTCCAAAACAATTATGTAGTGAATACTACGCCTATTCCTTATCAAAGCTAATCACTTTTATACACATATACATTTTTATTTAGTAATTATATGTATGTATTCCACACCCCTTGATTGTGTAATAAGTTATGATTTTGAATGAATCCATGCTTTATGATCTATGTGTCACACTTAAGCATGAGAATGAAATGAAAGTGAAGGATGAACCCAAAATTATATAGCACTCCAATGCATTAGATAATGTTTAGTATCATCATACAACATGTTGGGATAGGGTTTTACTTGATTCTTTTATGGTACTTTGCCCACTATGATTTCTTGGCAGTTTATCCTTGACCTATGATGCAATGGTTTAAGTTGTTGCCACATTTTCATGTTATGATTATCATGCTATATCATGCCTTTATGTTCATGTTTCTTTTATGATCTATTTATATGCCTATTGTATAGAATTTATTTTCTTCCTTATGTTTTTTCATGTTTATTCCCTTACCGGGATTTATAGCTCACCCCTTTCTTATGTATATCCTCAGGTTATCCCATGTAATATTAAGTGGAAGGGATGTTGTGGTCATGTAAAGGAATTTTTCAATAATGATGTTTTATTTAATGTTTTAATTTATTATGTAATGTTATTAATTTACCAAAACACTGGACTTATCTATCTTTTAGGTTTTATTAAGTTTAATTTTATGTCATTAAATCATGTATGAATGTAATAAAAATAACAGGGTTGGTATATCCTATCTTCAACATTTTTCTTGAAAACAAAATATAACACATGAAAACCATCGCCTTCATCATAATCCTAGTCCTAACATTCATGGACCACACCTTTTGATTTGAAATCATAGGTCTTAGGGATTTATCTTCAAAATCAAGAGATAAGCTTCCCTAGGGTGCCAAAACCCTTCCTGGATAGCTTTTTTTCCATACCTTACCTCATAATTTGGATGTTTGACTCTTCATAAATATTTCATGTCTATCATAAAGGAGTGGAGATCATCTTTTATTGTAAATTATATCGACGCATAAGGTCCTTTACCCACAAACTAAAGGAATCTCCTCCTTACCAGAAAGGAGCTTCAATCCTTGTGAGCCCTGGAAACACAGTGGTAGAACCCGGTACCTCCAGTTGTTACCAGTCATCCCTGGCATGTATTTTCTATCCCATATTCACTAACTCAAACTTTTGGTTTATGATTTATGTCATCCATATCCCAAATATCCAGGTGGTCCTATCTTCCCTAGTATTTATTCATCAACCATATTACCTCCATAAATATTCTATGACCCTTGGAGAATAGTGGAGACCCCATTGTTTGGCCATGTGGGTGATGCATAATGGCTTTGACCTACCAACCAAGGGTATCTAGTCCTTCCAAGAAAAGATCTCCAATCCTCATGAGCCCTGGAAACACCACAATGGAACTCAACACCCCATAGTGCTTTGATTCATCTCTAGTCTTCCTACCGTATAATACATATTCATCAAAGTTCCAAGCTAGAAGAACCTAAAATATAGCACATCAAAGGTATGAGCTAGAAAACCCTAAACTACATTATAGAAAAAGTCTAAGCTAAAAGACTCTAAACTACATCACAGTGATGGTCTATATTACAAGACCCTAAAACATCCAACTGAAAAGGACATAATACTCACCATGATAAAAACCCGATAAGGGAATTCTAGGAAAAAGTCAAGTCTCTAATTGCTGGACATGAACTTTGTGTGACCATGCAATATTGAGCATCTATAATATGGAAGAGACACAAGACTTATCATGTCAAAAACCTGTAATAAGGTGGAATGATCAAAATCCAAGTTCATTCCCGCTATGTCTTCCTCCATATAAAGATTAGGAAAAATTTATGGTAAAACAAATAAAAAGATATAAATCTTGTGGGGCCTATCATATAGAATTAGAAAAAATCAAGTTATTATCACTAATTCCCATGGATTAGGTAGAAGTTATAGTGTTCTACCTTTAGGAAAGATACCGCACCAAAATTATCCTTGTAAATCAGAAGATCTCAAGACAACTGGAGTAGGTGAATCAATAAATAATTTCATGGAAGTGGCCATTCATGAACATTTCTCAAGAGAAACCTATTTAATGTTAAGAACTCAAATCTAGGTGATTTTATCTATTTGGTATTACACGCAAATTATGGGTACCATGGATGATCCAAGCAACATATCCACTAAAACAAGGGTCTCTGCCCAGGATTTTTTCACAAAATATTGACATTCCCCTTCATATATATGATCCATATCTACATAAGGACATTCATAATAGAGTTATTTATATATTAACCTATGTTCCTTATGCATGAGTTTGATCTGCATATTGGTATATTTTAGAACTATGTACGACTTAATTTCCATCATCATGGGATACATAGCGATGTCCAAGTACCTTACTTCAGATCCATACATAAGTTCATTTTCACCAATTCCCTATTCTATTTTGTAATTAATATACATTCTAATTTCAGGATATCTATACCCTAAGATAAATCCACTTCCTATCTCAGGTTTAGCCAAGAAATCATGGTCAGAAATATCTTATGGATAATTCTAGAAATTTCCAAAATAAACACTTAGGAAAAATCCTATTATGGGGATCAGTATCATGGATCATCAAATATTCCTATATTCTAAAAAGTGATCTACATTTACCTTAGAATCAGATTGTTTTCATTCTGAATGAATCTCATTCTAAGGGGGGTCATTTTTTGGGAACCCATAATTGTGCACCTTTCACTTTTTCGTGGATGATTTGAGAAATGTGAAGACCATGAAAAAAATTGATATAATTTTCATAAATTACTTGGAAATGGGATTCATAATGTTTTGGGATTTTTTTTAAGGGGATACACTTAGGGACCTTATTTTTTTCATCTTAGAATTTTATTCTAAGTAATTGTGGGAATTATTCACACCCTTTGCCAAAAATATAGGCCAATCCACTAACCAAACAATCAAAGGCTCAACCATAGTCCTAACTAGGACCAATTTCAACCATACCCAATGGGAACTATCTAGGGAAGTTAGTGGACAATAGGATGCATATTTCCTGCAGGAAGCAAGTAGTCCTCTGTGTAGGTCACATAATGCGTAATCTCGAAGGTGTGCATAGTGTGGGCCAACTCCTACAGGGTCGAAGCCTGGGTGGAGGTGTGTATAGGTGGTACAGGTTCTTAACCTCATTTTTGTCTTGAATGAATAGTAGTCACAGCATTTTTTTATATACCAAAGGTATGCACAATGGGGATTTCAATGTGGGATAGAATTTTAGCATGTACTGTTCATGAGATGAAAGCACAGATGTCCGATCATGATTTTCACCGATCTCAGCCATCTGCTTTTTTCCCATGAATCGTGAGTTTGAATTTGAGCTGATACTATACTATATAAGTTCAAATAAATATTACATTGATTGATACCTCCATATTCAACCTCCCACTCGATCGTCACACTTCCGTACCACTGGTTCGAAATAGAAACTCGAAGTCAGTCACATGATAAATCGATGAATCACCATGACCGCAATATCTAGTACTTCAATTGATATCCAAATGAGTCTGATACAACCATAATGAGTCATCACAAGACTCAAATCAAGAAAACCAGTGGAATTTCATGGGTTCTTCCCCCAGTGCGTAAATTCATTGCATGATCATCCTTTGATCATGAAATTGAAGCATGGATAGTCAACAAAGTCATCACAAGAATTTTATGACTACAAGACCTTCCATCTTTGATATGATTTATCATCTAAATTAATTCAGATTTATTAGATCACATGGTGTCATATAAGGAAACCATAGCATCGCATGATCAAATGAAATGATCATCCGATGAATAATAGGTTGTCTCATGATCATGTGATGTCGATCACACTAAGTTTCCACCACCTCAGCTGGTGAATGTATCATCCTCCCTATACAAAGTGGCACCTCCCTTTATCCATCCTCACCTATAAATACCCATTATACCCTTCAAAAACACACAAGTGAGGGAGAGGAGAGGGAGAAGTGAAAAATAAGGAAGTAGGAGGAGTAGAGTGCATTAGTGATTATCCTTAGAGAACTCCCTTAGGTGATTGTAATAACCTACCATATGATATTTTTAAGATTAGGCAATCACATGATGAACTATGGATCATGTGATGTCTATTCATATGAGGTATTCATGAAATTAAGTGATACCCTATTGGGTTGGTGAACACACCAAGTGGAACATTATCCCATGCAGACAGCCTTGGTATGAACCACATGTGAATGTTCTCATGATCTTATGAAAATCCACTCTTTGGATCATGTGGTCGCATTAGTGATAAAACCTCATCTGTAACGACAGGATAGTTCCTTGGGTATAAAGTCCACTCATACTAGTGTTTGAAGGTATACACTAGTGGAAATGCACCTTATGGTTTCATAAACCCTTGATCTCATGATTCCCCTCTACTCGGCCTCATAGTATAGACATGAGGACTTTCACCCGCATATTCCATGCACCCTCCTTCTCCAATGCTGTGAAAACCTTATCCATGAAACCCAAACATCAGTATACATGCATCTTGTGATTCCATTAACCCTTAGTATCATTATTCTCAAAAATATCCTCATAATAAATGGTTTAAATGAGAAACAACTCACAAATATGATCATATGAAGAAAATATTGAGGATGTGAACCCCATGCCTGAAGGTGGGTCAACATTCCACGACTAAGAGCCTTTTTTGTATTCAGCACCAAAAGGCATCCCCGGTGCACATATAAAAATTCCCTTACATGATCCCTTATAGATAATGTGGTATCATGTTGACCATGTGACCATTTTCATGAAGTGTATAGGTGATATTTGGTAAAACAGATCCTTTTCATACGAAATTAAGAAGTCATGCTCTGGGTCTCATGATGGAACTACTGCTCTGCCTCATGGCGTAGGGTTTAGGAGGTGTACCACATATGATATGCACTCCTCTTCACCATTAAATTCCCTCCACCATGAAAACTATGGTTTGAAATTCAGCCTTAGTGAGTAAACATAGAACCCATTATAGGATTTTATAAAGGTCACGTGAATCCACCAAGTGGGGATATCATGTGGTGTCATGAAGGCACCCATCGACAAGCAAGTAGGCCAAGGGGAAAACCCCCAACAGTTTTCACCATGGGCCCTTCCCCATGATTTTGGTATTATTGGTAAGCCTCTGTACATGCTCACAGACTCCCTCGTGATACCCTTTTGAGTTCATGAAAATCACATGAACAAAGGGTCTTCAAGTGAGTTCCCTCTTAGTGAGTGTATGATCCTATGGAAAGGACCTCATTTTTTCTATAAAATTACTATGGTGTACACCTTCAACATAAACACTAACTAATGTATCATTTCCCATGCAACTTAGGTCATGATTCATTTGTATATACACATGTGACATTCGAACAATAACAAGATCCTAAACACATCCATAAGACCCCACCATGTGAATATTTTAAAGGTCATGTGACTGAAATACTCTTCATTGGTCTCGGGATATCCTAATACAGTCATGGCCGCATAACTTTGATCACAATACATCCCTTGGAAGTATCAAGTTTACCTCACAACTCTTGACCAACATGTCACTATTGTAATGTGGAAGTCTGAAGACAAGCCAAGTTGATCATGAGACAACCCCTTGAAAATTATGCATTGTTTCGTGATAAGATAAGGGAAAGTAATGTAAATCATGTGAAGAACCTTGAAATTACCCCCCCACCCCCACCCCCCCACCCCCACCCCACCCCCCCCCCCCCCCCAATTATGTGAAGATATCCTAAAAATGTACATGGATCATGCAGAGGAGTTATTGACATGTCTTCATGATCATGCGATTATCCATGGATATGTTTGTATTGACTTGAAATAGTCTAAAGGAAAGTGAGGATGATCATGTAAGAAAATTATGTTCATGTATTCTTTGATCATGAATAATACCCCATAAATTTCCACTATAATTATGTGAAGACACCCAAGAAATGTCAACTAATCAGGCATACACCCTTGGATGTGTTTGTCTCATCAGGATGATGCCCCAATATATTGGGAAGACAATCAAGACCTGTCCAGAAGATAGTCAATACATGACAGGAAAATATCCTAGGACATGTCAACCTCATCTAGAATATCCAATTGGAATCATACCATGTGGATCACAGCCAAAAACCTTCGGTTATGCCCTCTTTTTATAAGGTAAGTGTCATCGATGAGCTAGGGTTACTCACTCATGTGACCTATTGGTGACATGCTCTCAGATAGACCTTTCATGGGCATCATCATCTCTTTTTATCTCTCAAAATATAGAGATTGAGTAAATATAGGGAAGCCTTGGTGCATAATCCCCGATCAAAGGGAAGCCTCAGTGTGTAAGCCCCGATCAAAGGGAAGCATCGGTGTGTAATACCTGATCAAAGGGTAGCCTCAGTGTGTAAGCCCCAGCTAAAGGGAATCCTCGGTGTGAAAGCCCTGACTAAAGGGCATCCATCCTAGTAGAAGACCCTAACATTCCTAGAATTTCAGGGATAAAAATAATTTCTCTAAGAATGATGAACGACCATATCCCATTAGTAGGATAAGGAATAAGTGATCTATATGGACTATGATTCCTACCATAATTGGGATTTATAGGACACTTTCTTAAGGCTTGATCTCTGACATGAATCCACTTCGGTGTAGATTCATGTCCCAAATATTCCTAACTCATGGGATTAAATTCTCACATAGTTATTCCATTTTTCCTTGTCCATCGTATGATGAGAAGATGGATCATACATAGAAATAATGTTAGGTATAATCCCTGATCATGCCCTCAAGTACCTCTAATCTATCAGCGGACTAGAGGATGAACTGAACTACGATGAATCTAATTCCTATTATAAAATAGGATACATAGGAAACCTTGATAAGTTTTAATCTCCATATCATATCCTCTATGAAATGGGTAAACATGCCTCTCAAATGGAAAATTTAAGGTGTAATCCCCATACAGATATACACTCATACAATATGCATGGTCTTCTGTTATCTATTGTTTCTCACACTATGTATGAATCATGTGGGCTTAGAGACTAGGAAGGATTGTACCAATAGCATAATGAGAATTCCACCATTATGGGGTCACCATTGGGATGTATGCTTGGTTACATCTCATCTCCACTCAAAGGGTCATACTCCCAATAAAGAAATCAATGGTAGTCTTATATTCATAATCCCACCTAGGTCCTCTATTGTTGTATCTCTTTCAACATAGATGCCCGTTATAAGAACTATCTAGACTCTGATTCCTTCCTCAAATAGGATATGTAGGAAACCTCACCGAGGTTCAACCACGATATTTATGTCCTTACTGCATGATGTTAAACTGCGTAGATGGGTCCAATCACATGACCTTAAACTATGTCAAAATAACTGAATGGGTTTTGATTCTTATTTTCACAAGATATGTAAGGTGCCTCATAGAGGTCCAAACCCATATTTAATACATCAACATCCTTCTTGGATGTAAATAAACTCTAGAGTTCCCAAATATAGCCATAACCCAAAGCATCATAAATAAATAAGAGAGTGATAGAGAACCCATGATATGCACACAATCTTTCTTATCGATACATGTTAATAATTAATCCATTTAAACAGGGGTAAATAGTATCATATTGAGGTTGGGGGTGGATTTCAAAAACATATCTTAAATCTATAAGAGATTCCTAAAGTAGGAAAAAATCCCCCCCCCAAAGGGTGAGATGAGCCTGACCTCCTGTCCTCTCAACCAATGTGTGTTCTTAAGAATCATTCAACCTAAAACCCCAAAGGACCACCTGCATTTGGAAAGTAGGTTTGTACTTATTAGTTATGGATTTTGGAACCATTAGTATTTTATAGAAAAGACTAAAAAAATGAAAAAACCAGTGCAAATGATTTAGCAAGGCCTTAAACCCCCATAATCAAACCATCATTCCTAAACCCTTCCACATTTCTTCTCTGATGAAAAAATGTCATTCACGCTATCAAACACAATTTTCTTCTTTTAAAAAAATCTTAGAATGTTACATCCCCCCCCCCCATTAATAAATTGCTTCCTCTCAATTTTAAATTTATCTCCAGAATCAAAGGTTGGACTTTGAAAATATCTTTTTTGTAATCCCACATCATAAAAAGTTTTTAATAAAACATGCTATTAATAATAGATAAAATGACATATGAAGTTCATATAGAATAACACATAAATAGGTTCCCAAAGAGGAGAACATATGTGGGAATGGAGGAAAATCATAAATAATTATAGAGAATGACTGAAGTAAAAAATTTTGAATGATCAATGTAATGTTAAGGGCTTGAAAACCATAAATCTTTGATTATCAAAAAGGCCATCGGTTCATCAAAAATTAAGGTACTAGGATAACATTTTTTTCAAGATACTTTTCCTAGAGTTGAGGAATTATTTTACTGTCTAAGAATATAAGGAAATATAATTACTTGATATATTCCTATTTCATAAGCATAATTTCATCCTTGTAATATTCTCAAAAATATGATGAAAATCTATAAAAATAAAATTAATCATCAAATATCATATAAACCCTAAATTTTATCAATACCTTCAATCTTATGTATATAATATATAAAGGTGTTATTTATCAAATAACTTTTCCAAAAAAAATATATTTCAAAAATCTATGAAAACTCAGTAAAAATATCCCAAAGTACTTAAATTACTTTAAAAATAAAAAGATGGGTGCTTAAGGAATTGAGAATATGATAAAAAATTGAAAAGTAACGAGATCCCTAGAGTTGCCAGCACTTCACCAAATGGCCCAACATCAACTATAGAAGTAGTAAATGACTTTTCCAGCTATTTTTTCTTCTGATCTTAATGATTTACACCCTGAGGGAGTAAATTAAAACACACATTATCATAATGACCAAAATAATTACAACTAAAAAATCCCACTATTAACTTTTTATCTATTATCACAATCTTATATTATTCAGGACTCTTTCCTTGGTAGTCACGAACCTTGTGACCAAATGTACGACACTGTTAACACTTTCCAGATCCTAACATGCATTCCCCAAAATATATTTTAAAACACATAGAACATGTTTGGGGCTTACCTATAGGATTATTATTTGGTTTATTATCCATGTTCTACCACCTTGACCATTTTTTACTCTTGACATCTTGTGGAATGTAAGTTTCAAAAAAAACTCTATTTAAACTTTCTCAGCCCAACGAACCAATTTCTCATAGATTTTAAATTCATGATAGGAAAAATATTTTTATATACTTAACTTCAATCCTAATTAAAATATATTAATTTTATTTTCAATTAATTAAATAAAATTTGGAACATACGTGGCCAATATTGTGAATTTTACTTCATATACATCAAATAAATTATCATCCATTTTCTTTAATTCTGATAATTGTTTCTCTATCCTAATATAAACAAGATTAGTTAAATATTTATCATGGAAAATATTTTTAAACATGTCCCATTTGATAGCACAAAGATCATATTTCTCTCTGGTATTCTTAACTAAATACTGACACCGATCAGCTTCACCTTCAAAATGATAGATGGAAAGAATTACCTTTTGATGTTCTGAATATCCCATGACTTCAAATATCTTCTCTAAGTAATTGATAAATCCTTAGGATATAATTGGGTCAGATGATCCATTGAATTATGGGGATGTTGTCTCATTAAATTATCCACTACTAACATGTTCCTCCATGGTAGAACGGGTTCCTTACTAGCATGAATTCTGCCAGCATTTCTAAATTGTGCCAACTGGTCCATCACTACAAAAAACTGTTTTATTCCAATTCCAACCATCTTGGGATGCTGATTTAGTAGGATATTTTCCTATATATTATTTTCAACTAGAGATTCCTAGTTTCTCTATAGAAAACCATTCTGAATAGAAATAGTTTAGTCAAAGAAACATGGTAATCTTTAAATGCTATATCATTATAACTTAACCCTAAGGTGAAATATTTTGAGGAGAAATTATTAACATTATCCTAACCTCTAAAGTTATATAAACCTTTCCTTTGATACAAACTATAAGGACATTCCCTTTAATATAACATATTATAGTATTTTTAGACAAGAATTATCATTATTACAATCCTGATGATCTTTTCAGGTTTGGATATTTGGAGAATTATTCCATAACTCATACATAAACAAAACCATAAAATAAAAAGTGGAAACCTCTAATAAGTGTCTATTTTTCCCAGAATATAAAACCTTTAAAATAAACCATGATTTCTTTTCATGAAAAATATATACAACTTTTAAATTGACTTCTTCATTTCCATTACCCATCCTTTAACCCTATGAAAACATTTTAAAAACTTGGGATGAGAACAAAATGTCAGTAATGGATATAAAACAAAAGGAAATTGTTAGTTTATTAAAAACCTAAAAACCTAGGAAATATTTACCTTTACATAAATTTTCATGGAACAAAAGAAATAAATAATTTCACAAGAAAACACACACACATTTTTCTAAAATAAATCCTTTAAAATCCATATTAAGAAACTAAAACTCCCTTTAGGTGACTTAGATAATCATATTCATAAACCCCTTTCAAACACCATATTATTTATAATAACCATATGGCCAACATTTAATATATTCATTACCAAATAAATTGGAGATCTATAATGGGTATCACCCTTAATTTAATCTATATTGGGCTCACCCAAGATCTATAATGGGGATTAAACCTTTTTAATTAGCTATAACATCCTCATCAGTTTTTTGTGAGCTATAATGGGGATCAACCCTTCATATAAGTTATATCAAGCTCATATGTGCACTATAATGGGGATTAACCCTTCATATAAGATTTATCGGGCTCACTCGTTTCATATAATTCTTCAGTACCATGTCATGAATAAAAAACTTTTATCATAAAACCCTTTGAAAAAATATTTTAAACCCATATGAAAAACACTTTAAAAAAATACCATTTTCTTTTAAAACCCATTTTCAAAACCAAAACACCATTTTATTTAAAAAACCATTTTCAATACCAAAATACCTAGAAAGGGAAGAAATTACTTGAATAATACATGAAATATTTCAAATTAAGATATAAATAAATTAATGTTCATGATGGTGGAAAATTCATTGTCTTCATGTACATTAAGAATTATTTTTTTATCAAAATGTTCCATATAAAACATGTAAAAATATTACTTTTGAAAAAAATTAAAAACAAAATTAAAAATATGTGTAAATATAATTTATAAATCTTTTATTACCATTATAACCTTCATGAAATCATTTTATAAACATAATTATGGAAAAGGAAAAGTTATAAGTGTTTTATTTTGATAAAATTCCCTTATCACATTGGAAATATTTAAATCATAATCCCCATGAAAGGATGAAATTAAAAAAAAGTACCATGATAATAGATAAATTCATGATATAACATGTCAAGGGTCTATATTTACACCTTGTAAAAGAATAATGGTGAATAACATCAATATATTCCTCAATAAAAGGAGATTGAGATGAAGTCTCTTACCTTGAGTCTGATTCATCACGTGTGTCTTTATATTCATAAATAATAAACTTACATTAATTATTTACTATCTTAATAACATTTTTAAAGTTTATTATTAATTTTATTTCACTTATTACCAATTTTTATACAGTTACTTAATAAATTAAGTTTAAGTTGATTGTTTTGACAATATTCAGTTTTTATGTCAAAAAATGACTTTGGTAGGTCGAATATGGTAAAAGGGGAAATTATTTAAATATATTTAGAATAATAATCATGAAATAATAATCATATTTATACATAATTTATTATTTTAAAACCAACCATGGAATATGGTTTTGAAAAATGAACCAACATTACAGTCAAGGAGAGGGTAGGTTGTATGTACGCATGAATAACGTTCCCATTTTTCAATGATCATTATGGAAAAAAGGAAAGTAACATTTATTTTAATAAAATGGTAATTATATCATAAATACCATAATATTTAATTATATATACTTATATATATATAATTCTTGTGATGTGGTGATGAAAAAATAAGAATCACATCGCTTTAAGGAGACGGTAGTCCACACGTCCACGAATAACATTATCACTTTTTTAGTGGGTGAAATGGTAAGAATAAAATGATATATTATATTTATATAAATATTATTATTTCATTAAAATCATAGTTATTTAATTTATATCATATATATTCATTATATTTACCCTTATTACCTTCCATGTGACACGTAAGTGAAAAATGTTTCACATCTCTTCGTGAGGCGGTAGTTCTCCATACACACGAGTGATGTTATCATATCCCCTACAGTATGAAATGTAAAAATGGATTTTATGATATAATTAAAAAATAGGAATTATTATTTTATAAATATAATAAATATCATATATTAATATTATTTCCATCATAATTCCCAACCATCAGATGTGGTAAATGAAAAACGAATGACGTGATGTCTTGAGGCGGTAGTCCACCTTATATGTGAATGATGATTTCGAAACCCGGTTGATGGAAGTGTGTATGGTTTTAGAACATACCCTTGACATAAAAATATCTAAGTATATTTTTATACCTATTTTATTATATAATAATTTTATAAGAATAATTTAAGGGTTGTAGAAAGAAATAAATCAAAAATTCTTATTGATGAACGTTACCTCTTCTTCGGGTAACTCCTGTTGGTTTCTACAAAAATACTTCCTTGGTTTGATTTATGTCCAAAAAAACACTATATGATAAGATGAGTTATGGTTGGAGTTGATTTTTT
Organism: Viscum album; assembly: GCA_963277665.1. NCBI lineage: Eukaryota > Viridiplantae > Streptophyta > Magnoliopsida > Santalales > Viscaceae > Viscum > Viscum album. The sequence goes on along the minus strand of OY728121.1, from coordinate 2,008,912,936 downwards.
CCAGTTTTTTAATGATCCAAAATGCTTGATAGGAGTGTAGAATAGGAGGGAGTGAATGCCCTTTCATAATTGAGGAGGAGTGGCATTCTTGTAAATACCAAAAAGAATACACTATTGGGAGATCTCCCTTACATGATTTTCCTCCAATAATAAAAAAATTATATCCAATATGGTATATGGTATAAATATTTCCATACAATGTATTTTTTACAAGTCTCTAGACTATTTAGCCCATTGAGATTAAAGTTTAATCACTAAGTAAACTCATTTTTACTTTAATCACTATATTTAATTTTAATTGATTTAAATAATGTTTTTGATCAAAAACTAAGTTAAACATAATAGAAATTATAAATTAGTCTGATTACAAATATTTAATCCATTTTTCCAAATTCAATTTATATAAGTGATAGAATTTAATTTAAAATTAATCCTGTAAACGGAACAAGAAAGCGGGTTTTTAAAGTGAAAATTTTCAAGATTTTACTAAGTTTTTATATAAAAATTCAATATAAAAATGATTATAATGAAATAAATTGAATTAATATATCTATAATTTATATAATTTTACTTTTAAATCAATTTAAAATATAATTTTAGTATATAAATAATTCAAACAAAAAGGCATTTTTCAATTAAAATTAATTATTTTTCACTATTCATAAAAAATGAGTCTTTTCTAAAAGATACCAAAAATTAAACCTGAGATAATATTTAAATTACAATATAAAAAATTATTTTTATTTTTTCAAATATAATTTATAAAATTTTAAAAATTTAGTTTTAAAATATTTTCTCCATTAAAAGGCGGTAAAACTACTTTTTAGAAAAATAATGTTTTTAAGCGTAAAATTGGATTTATTATTATTTATTATATAGAAAAAATATAATATGAATTTTAAACATTTTATTAAATATATCATATATAAATTTAATTGAAATCTTTGACCAAAATTGATTTTGTTAATTTATTGATATAAAACAAACTTGTGTGCATAAAAATAGTTTTTTGGGAAAATATTTCCCTTTATTTTCAAAAGGGTTTTATTTTTATTTATAATTAATTGGTCACAGAATAATTCATTATATGTACATTTTTAAACCATATTTTTTACTTCTTTTAATTATGTTTGCGTCTACCATTCCATATTCTAGGTGATAACTATAATAATAAAAATAATAATAATGAGTCTTGTTTAAAATCAGTGTTGCATGTAATGGAAGATAAAATGAGTGTTTCATGTAATGAAAGATAAATTGAGTGTTTCATGTAATTCAATATGAACACAATGTTTTGTTTAATATAAGATGAATTTAGTTTTTTGTGTCATTCATGCTATCAAACACAATTTTCTTCTTTTAAAAAAAGATCAGGATGTTACACCTTTTCTCTATTTGCTAGGAGAAGTTATGTATGAGGTAATCTATGATGCTTATCATATTATATTTTGTTGTGTTCTAATTCATTATATAGTGATTATATTATCTGAGTCTTAGTAGTTTTTATTTTAGAGTATAACTACACTACCCGTGATTTTGATTTAGCAGTAGTGGTATTTTCTCTGAAGTTATGGTGGAATTTGCTTATCAAAGAGTACTTTTTGGTCTTCACCAATTACAAGAGATTGAGTTATATATTATATAAATTTTATTTTAACCTGTGTTATTGGTAGTAGATATATTTATGGTAAAATTGTGAATTCAAGATCTCTTATACATTGGATAGACTAAATTTGGTAGTTGATGCACTGAGTAGGAAGTCTTTTGATGGTGTTTTTCATGAGTCTAGAGATGTGTAAAGGGTGATAGAGGATATTTCATACCTAAATATTGATATGAAATAAGTTATTGGTAGAGATTTTATATATCATATAACCATGAAATCATCCTTGATAAATAAGGTGGAGGTGTCCTGGTTGGGAGATCTTAAGACATAGGTTTATCATGATTGTATTATTTATGGTGATGCTCATGAGGGATGGTAAAAGGATGGAAAACATCATGTTTTATTCCATGGTAAGTTTATTATTCTATTATCATTGTGATAGGTGGTCCTTCATGAGTTTCATAGCTCACTTTTATTAGTGCATCCTAGAATATCCAAGATCTATACTGCTTTGAGGAGTTAATTATGGTTACATTAAATGAAGAGGTTATAATAAGAGTTTGTTTATTGGATCTTAGTCTATCAAAAAGTAAAGTATGGATATTATGTTAATTATATATTTTTATAGCCATTATATTTTACTCTATGAAAGTGAGAAGAAATCTTGTTGGATTTCATCACTAGTTTGTATCAAGCTTAGGGCATATGTGATGTTTTATGGGTGATTATAGATAGATAAATGAAGTCGGATCATTTTTTATTGATAAAGGAGATAAGTACAGTGGATGATTTTTCAAAGATGTATGTGGAAAATATTATTTGTATTCTATGGATAATCATCTCTAACCATTATCTATACTTTATCTCATAGGATTGGAAGTGTTTTTAACATGATTCTGACTCTCAATTATTCCATAACACTACTTTTCATCCTCAAATGGATAGGCATACTGAGTGTACTATCCAGACATTGGATCACATTTTTTGAAAATTGTTCTGGAATTTGGAGGTTCATTTTTAAAATATTTACCTTTAGTTGATTTTTCCTCTAAAAATAGTTATCACTCATCCATTTGAATGGATCTATTTAAATAAATATGTGTGATATTCCTTGAATATATTAATTATGTTGGACTAAGGTTGGGTAGTCCATAATTATTAGACTATATTTAGTGAAAATCAAGAAATAGAGGGTGAAATTGATTCATGAATAGATGAAGGTTACTCAGAATTTTCAAAAATCTTATACTAATTAGAGTAGGTGGCCTCTAAATTTTGAGTTCAGTGATCATGTTTTCTTGATGTTTTCTCCTCATCTTGGGTAGATAAGGTTCAATTAAGGTATTATGTAATCTCCTTGGTTCATTAGATATTTCATGGTGTTAGATTGTGTTAAATTGGTGGTGTCTTGGTTGGATATTACTCTATAGATAGATTATATACATGATGTCTTCTATGTGAAATAGCTTCATTGATATCTTCATGATGACTCTCATGTAATTTATTAGGGAAAGTTTTATGTTAAGGATGATTTTATGTTTTTAGATAGGCCTATTGATATTCAAGACCTTTAGGATAAGGTTTTGTGTGTATGCATCATTCCTTTGGATTCTGTATTGTAAAAGCATATAAGATTGGAAGAGTGTGCATTGTATCATAAATTATATATTCTTTATCAATACCAAAATTTGTTTTTAACCTTTTTTTAATGATGTTTAGATGATTATTTTTTATAATATGATTAAATTTGGTTTATCCTTTTTTTTGGGTTCTAGTAGTGATAAGGTTCTTTTTTGAGAGGTATCTCCCACAATTTGTGGGTTTCTAATGTGTTTCATTTTTATTTAAAGATTGATTTTGATTATTGAGTATGAGAATCATTTGAGATTTATGTAATATAGATTCCTTAATATCTCTTGGTTCTCTAATTTATGAATTTGTGGTGTTAGATATGTTGGGGATGTGTTGGAAGTAGAAATTTAGGGTTTTAGATAAATTTTTATCTAGAATCATGTGTTTTTCCATGATTATAGTTGTTGAAACATGAGGATATGTGTTTTAGTATGTGTATTGTGCCATAATTATTTGATGTTCCTATTATTAAATATGGTAATTTGGTTGTGGTGTGAAATTATTAATTGAATTGTGAAGTCTTTCATTTCACTATGATGGTAAGGTCATGATATTTTAGTACTCCTAGGGATAGTTTGGGTTTATTTTTTTGTTTTTTATTATTTGTGTTATAGCATGGTGAGTCTTGGGGTTCTTATGGTTTAATATTCCATGAGATACATTATGTTGTGGTGATGATAAATGTGTTGTGGTTACTTCCTGAAGGTTATGAGGTTCAAGTGAGGCTAAACAAGGTTTTCACCATGATTCTTAGGTATTCAAGTACTGTTACACCGTGGTCCCTTATTCTTGGTATCCTTATTTTTTTGTATTAAATTTAAACTATTTTTACCCCTCCCCTACCTAATTTGGGGATACCACACTATTATAGTTGGATTGAGCCACCATTGTGTCAGGACAGCCCCATCACACCATGGTTTTATATATCAAATTTTTTAATATACACTACTAGAAAACTAACCTTTACCAACGGTTTGGAACCGTTGGTATAGGCCTCCAAACCGTTGGTATAGCCTATACCAACGGTTTGGAGAACCGTAGCCAAGTAAGTTGTTGGGATAGGTCTATACCAACGGTTTTCGAAAAACCGTTGGTATAGGTAATATGAAATCTATATCAATGGTAATGGAACCGTTGGTATATAAATTCCAAAAATAAAACACCCGGTGGGATTTGATCCCAGGACCTCTAGTTTATAACTCAAAGACTTAACCACTAACCTAACATGACTTTTGTTTACATAATTACATAAAAATATATATGTATTGTTCTAATTATTTTAAATTTTGATATAAATAATGTTCTCCGTAGGATGATTCCAAAAAAAACACTAGACTTTTCCCAACGGTTCTCAAAACCATTGGGAAAAGTCTAGTGTTTTTTTGCAAAGTTTGGCCGAAGGTTCAATTGTGGAGGCCCTTTGCCAACGGTTTTGGCAAACCGTTGGGATAGGCTACCCTTTCCCAATGGTTTGCCAAAACCGTTGGCAAAGGGCCTCCAAAATTGAACCTTTCCCAACGGTTTGGCCAAACTGTTGGGAAAGGGTACCTATACCAACGGTTTGACAAACCGTTGGTATAAAAGCGTTGGGAAAAATCATTTTTCCAGTAGTGATAAATTTTGGTGTCCTCTTAATTTATTTTCAATTCCCCAAACCTTCTCAAAAACCTTGGTTATATGTGTTTCATATTAGGTGATATTTGGTAATATTTTTCTTTAATTTAGAATTTGGATTCATGTAATTTATATTCTTTAAGTTGAGGTGTGATTATTTTTTCCTTTCCTTATTATCATTCTTGTTTTTATTTTACTTAGAGGCTATGGGAGTGGGTTTTATTTAGTTTGGTTGATGTTTGGTTACAGTTGTGATGTGAGATTATTGTTTATAGGTTCCATAATGTATCCTAGAAAGTTTATAGTTCTTGATTATAATTTTCTCATTATTATTTTGTAGTGATTGTTGAAGCTTTGATTGATATAGGGTACTCAAGATCTTTATTCTTTTTTATTATGTGTGAATATGGAATTACCGTTCCTATGATTCTATTGACTAGACAGTTAGAATTAACATAATAATGATAAGTAATTATTTAAAGTAAAATACGATGGGAAGATGTGATTCACGTGTGTTTTATAATATTTCATGTTATTTCTTGATCATTTATTCCTTTTCGATTGATAAGTGTTGCTACAATTCAAATGGGGAAAGGCACGGACCTTTTCTAGAGAGCACGGACCAGAGGCTGGGAGATAAGACCAAACCTCCTGTGGAAAATGCTCTTATTGAAGACCGGCGGACCCCTTTGATGGAGTGTAATACTCCAGTCCAGAATCTGAGAAGCAAAGCGGAGTTTACTATTGCTACTTTAAGGGAGCGAGATGGAATTGAAAGGGAGATTTCGGGGGGAAGGAAGGAGAACATGAGTGGTCCAGTTGGTAGATCCTTTAGTGATGTTGTTAAAAGTGGGAATCAGATGATAGACACAGCAGAGGGTCCTTTTTCTGCCACTCCAAGAAGAAGACTTAGGAAGGATTACTCATTTCTTATGAGGCTGATGTGGACTAGATCTTCATCAAAGTGGAATAATGAGGTGACTTTGGCTATTAAGAAGGGCAGTAAGTCCAAGAAGGCTACCCCAGATCAATCTGTTCTAGAACAACTTTGCAGCCGGGTTCAGAGTGGAAGTTTTTGGAGGTATCCGGAATGGGAATCAGCTGCCGGTGAAGAGGACTCCTGCTTGGGATGTGGAGATGAATCAGGTTATTATGATGTGTAAGTCTATGTTGTTTTGTTTTGCAGTCTGACATGTCTTTGGTTGTAAGTTTGGGTATTGGGAACCCATAAACTGGCTTCTAGAAATGGGGAAAAAATGAATTGCAGCTTGATATAATCACTTAAATGAGGTAATGAAACAAGATATATGGAATTATAGAATTTGATATTGATTTTCTCGTGCATTTAAAGTTGAATAAATATGAAGGTATTAATAAAGAAGATTATTTTATGTTACTTGTTGTGTTATTTTAGGTTTATGTTTGTTGTGTTTTTTTGGTTATTATTATTATTGTTTTATTTAGGGTGGTAGTATAATGTTTTTTAATGGTTTTTTGGTATATATGATGTGATAATAAGTGTATAATGTTATGAAACATGTGTAATTGATTTTTAGTTGTTGTAAAGACATGTTATAGTGGTTTGGGTCATAGTTTCCTGAAAATATGGATTGTAATGAGATAGTGAATGGGTATGGGCCATGATTAATTTAATGATAGGATAAAAATGATAAATATATGGGTGGTTAATGATACATGGAATATCATAATGAAATATGAAAAAGTATATGGATGATATAAAATATTAATATATGAATTAATATGGAATAATAAATTTTAAGGAGTTGGTAAATGAAAAATCTAAAAAACGGTACTAATGTGATAAAATGGGGACTTATAATTATTTTGAGATGGTTTTTTTATAGTGGTTTAGTTATCTTGTGTTGTGTCTAGTTATGAAAGTGATTTTCAATGCATGGAGGTTTTGATAAAGTGACTATTGTAGGTTGTAGTAATAAATGAAATCCATTTGACAGTTAATCCATAGTTTTGGATTGTGAGGCTTATTTATATCCTTTTTATTTTTTGTTTATTCTTATGAACCGCCACCTGAGTTGAGTAACTATATAGATTCACATATGAGGTTTTGGGTTCTAGGTTTTTTCTCCAAAATCCAGGTTATAGAGGATATGGATGGCTAACTACTCCCACTTCCTTGACTACTAATCTAGGAATAGTATAGGTAGTAATGGGTTGGGGTTATGACATATATATGTACAAACTAAAACAGATCAAGTTTATGGAATATATATATACTGAAACCTTGAGTTTATATGTTATATTTATTGAAAATATATATTGATATTCATATAAGGAATTATTAACATGATGGTGTTATATATAGAGAAGTCTGGAAATATCTAAAAGAATATCTAGGGGAAATTTTTTGCATGGAGTCATTTAGATGTTGTTTTAAGGAGTTATTATTAAATTTATTACATTAACTAGAATTTATTTTAATGTAAGTACTAGTATTTATTTATCTAGAAGTTATTATTAAAAGAAATAAAATTAGTGTTGAAGTAGAGTTATCTGAAATATGTTTTAGCATAAGGTCAAAAAGTTAATATGAGATAGGTCTAAAAGAATTTGTATTGATATGCAAGTTAAAAAGTATCAGAATATGTATTGAATTTTTCTTGATATACGTGTCTCGAAGTTTGGTTGATCTAGCTATAAGGATAGTTTTCCAATATCAAGAAGATAAATTATATTGAGATGTGTGTGTGTGTGTGTAGAATATGGGAAGAAAAGAAATAAAAATGATAAATTTATTAGGAAAAAAAGGGGGATCCAAGTCTAGTAAGATGAAGTAGCAATACAACCTTTAAGGGTAATATCTAAGCTTGATATTCAGGATGAATATAGCAGTGAAGTAGAGACATAGAGTGGGGTGTCTCATGGAGAATGGGGTGCAATACTGGAATAGGATGGATCTAACATGAAGGACCAGTGGTCATGGTATGGGATGGAACCACAGGGATTACTATCATGCTCATCCAATTTCTTGGATAATAAACCAATCATCCTACTAAGAATAAAAATGATACATTATTTGATATAAAGGTAAAGATCATGGGGTGAAATTTAGTGGATTTGTTTGGATTACAGGATCATTTTAACGAGAATAGAGTCAGGTGAGCCTCTGTAAATAATGCTTGAAGTAGTTCTAGAAAGGTAATGAGAGAACTATGATAAATTTTTATATCGTATTAAAAAATGATATTTCATAGAAGATATATATCTTATTTCAAAAAAATAAAAAATAGAGAGTGTAATGTGTTAATTTATCTAAATAAAAGAGAGAGAAATAAAGTGTATCCTACATGCATAGAAGAACAGCTGGATTTATAGTGATCAAATCCATGGTATATTGGGTAAAAAATACTCAGAAAGAATATAGCACTTCCTCATCTAGTACAGTGAATGTGAAGGTGAAATAGAAGAAAAATAATGTACATTATTGATCCACTGGGATAAAGGAGTAATTAAAAATGATGATTCCAATTTTGGGTATTATTTCCAATGGATAAATGTAGACACTCCTGAGAGGGGGGTGATTATAGTGTGGTAGACTTTTTTCCAAATTCAAAAAATTCTTTCAAACTTTATCCACTTTGATCTTTGAACCTTGGATATTAGTCAAGATAAATATATTTTTTCTTATTTAACCTATTATTAAATTATATTCAATACAAGTAAGGCACTTTTGTTTTTACAAGGTCCAGTCCTGATGTGGGAAATATACTCCTTACTATGTTTGAGTCATAGTTTCTCTACTATAAATAATATTATAAAATTACATTAGTTTTTCTATGTATCATATTGAAACCAAGGTCACCATATTACATAGATGATGTCACCATATTAAACAAGTGACTATTCACAATATTTTTCATGTAAACTGTACTATATCCCACTATTCTTTATACATGAATTTCACCATTTCTATAAATTCATTTATCCATCTTGAATTAGATCATAGGTATGTATAGGATGTCACTGTATCCAAAAAAATATGATCTGATTCCTCAATCATATTGTCTTCAACTCCGTTACATTCATCAATAAGTCAACTCTAAACTCAATCTCTTAAAACTTTAAATAGATTTCTAGATCTTCTTAAAATCATCTCACTATATTCTAACACCCAATCTTATATAAAATTCCCTAGAAAATATTTTCTAGTAGGACTACTTCTTCTTCTTCTCTTCTTTATCTCAAGCTTCAACAATACTTAGTATAGAAGGGACTAGTTATATAAACCATCCTTATTTTTCTTCTTTCTTCTTTTATTCAATACCCAAATGATATTCAGATTCATCACAGACTCAGACACTCCTTATTATTCTAACTTAATAGGAATTATTTTTCTCTCATCACTCACACACACACTTCCCACAATATCTATTCTCATGAGTTATATTTTATTCAGGATAGCTCAAATTATCTTGAGATTCTTACATCCCAAAACTATACATTCTCCCCCCACTTTTTTAAAGTTCCTCTCATTTTTTTATAAAATGAATGCCATGAGATCCATACAAGTCGAATGAAAAAATATATATCACAATCCTCCATATCACCATCTTAAATAGGCATCATGTGGGCATGATCATGATTTTCTCAACTAATTTATTTTCTTAAAAAAATCCCTGATTTTATTTTTCTCATATTTTATTCTTAGATAAATAAATATTTTAGGTTTTCTACAGAAGGCTCAAGGGTTTATTTTTCTCATAATACCTCCACATAAATAAAAAAAAATAAACTTCTTCATAGCTATATAAAACATACACAACACATCAGTTTCCATGTGGTGATTCATCTTGAATAATGAAAGATTCTATAAACACTAGTACAAACTCAGGCTTGATTCCATAAACTCTAGATATAAAATCATCTTCATGTTATTATCATTAAGTAATAATCACAAAGGTTTTGTGATATTTATAACCTTGATGAAAAACACTTATATTGAAAAAAATTCTATTTTATATTTCTAGATTCAAGGAATATGTAAGTTCCTCATTTCATGCTAGATTTATTCTTAGCCTTCCTTCTTTGCTCCATTTATTTAACACTTAAATGGGATTATATCATATTTAATTTTGTGAATTTTAAACACTTGAAGAACAGATTAATAACTATTTGATTAATTCTTTAATTTATATAACCAATATTGAATTTTAAATAATCTCATTTGAAATTAATAATAAAAATAATATTGATTTACTCATCTTCCATATCATTCAATCTTCTTCAAATCATGCTAGAATCAAGGATTAAGAAAGCTTCATGATATTTTTAAGAAGAATGGATATTTCTTTCAACATCCTAATAAATTTCCACATCATAATTTAAATTTTGTGAATTCACTTTTATTCTAAAAATTCTAAAAAAATTTAAGTGTTGAATCAGACACAGTCTATAGATATCTCATACACAAAGTCAAATGACTCATACATAGGTCAATATTACCTACATGAAACATGGAATTACTTGTATTCAAGTCAGAATTACTCATAAAAATTACATCATATAAGTGAATGACTCATTAAAAAACTCCAAATCACTTGAATGCAACCCACAATGACTCATATACAGAGTCAAAAATGAATCACATGCATATCATTTTCCAATGTAAATGACTTGTAAGGTTCACATGATGATTTATACAAAATGTAAAATGACTCATATTCTGTATAGATAATTTTCCAAATTTCTAACATAACTCCAGTACATAAATTCCATAATTCTTTAAATAAATTCAAAATCACTTTTGATCACTTAAGGGATTATCAAACCTCGTCAAAACACTTTATAACAGCTCTAAATAATTTTAAAAATTATTATAATAACTAAAATAATCTTTTATCATATTCTAAAGCACTTAGTGTCCTATAAATACTCAAGTTGGGGTATTTCAATACACCTTATTTCACTTCATTTCTAGTATTGAATTCATCCATAAAAAAACTTTATTCAAAAGTGTTATCATCACTAATGTTAGTATTCATCTTAATAAATATTTCTTGGATGATTTCTATAACATCAAGCTAGCTTCTTCCAATACTTGAAAATTTTTTATACTATTTTTATTATAAATTATACATGCTTTCAAGTAACAGGTTCATTATCCAACTTATTTAACTTCCTTCATCCTGCAAAAATATACTATAGAAAATAATTTTAACACATTCATCACTTATCATAGCCATATATATCATCTCAATAATCATGAGGTTTGTATGGATTGTACATCCATGTTCTTCAAGGTAAATAGCACTTTCATCGATATCATTTTCCCATGTATGTATGGGTAGCCTCTACTTATTCCTTGTGTGGATACAAACTCCATAACCCAACACTTCACCTATTCATAATTTCATTAACAATCCTCTTGAAAATAAAGTTGAATAAAAACAAATACAACTTTAACCCATAGGGAGATTCAATCTCCACCTTTGGATTTATTTTCAATTTTAAATTTACTCCAAAAGTCAATGTAACTACTCTACCCTAATTTAAAATAAATAAATAAAAAGGTAATTATTTTCTTCACCTTATTTAAAACATGGGTATAAGGGTGGGATTTCCCATCTTCAACTAACTCTTATAATTTTAAAAAAGATGTATTCTCATATTTTGTTCTTTCACTTTCACTGTTATAAATTCATTCCATGAGATAAGGTTGTACCAAATACTTCTTATCAATGTTCTATCAACTAACTAACTCTAAGTATATTTATTATATACCATTATAGAAAACAATAGAGGTCAATTTAGACAAAAAAGTTGTCTATAAATTACTCACAATGTAATACCACTTCTGAAGTTCTTTTCTCTAGGGGTTATACAAACTGATATTCAAGAAATTTTATAAACCTGTACTCAACATCACAAAACAAATTAAAACATTTCAAGTGAAAGTTTTTATCTTCCCTTATTTGTTTATTTATTCACCCCTTGATAATTATATTCAATATATATCAAAAATAAAATTATGAAGTTAAAACCATACCTCAATTTTCCTTTTTGTACAGGTTTCCTATATTTCTATATTTAGGTAGAATTATTAAAAATTTGGAAGATTGACCCATTTTAGTATCTCCCCCTTATGGGTTTCTCTCCAATATTCACCATAGTTGGTTTTATTCAACAATGTGCATGATACACTTGATTTTCACCATAATGGACAATTTTTTATTAGTATTGTATAGACATAACATCATTCTCCCTTTTTCTTCTTTTAACATTAATCTTAAATTCCCCCTTCCATTATTGCACAACCACTATAATTTGGAAATAATGTGGATTTTCATAAGTACAAAAATGTGATAAATAAGGCTGATATATTGGTCTCAGCCTAGAACCCCATTTCTTTAGGCTCAAAAGTGTATATTCTTGCCTTTTCTTTAGCTATATAGATATGAAAATCTGTTGGTATCATGGAATTTTTCCCTTATTCAAATTTTTTCTTATCTATAATAGACCTATTTACTTGATATACCAAGTCACATTCATTATTTTATTCATGTACCATCTTCTTTTTCTTTTATAACTAATCTGGTTATATGATTAAGAAATCTTTTAGAACATGCTCATACTTATTGTTGTGTATAGAATCCATATTAATAGTATACTTCTCAATACTATGATTTATTGGTGATTTTAATTTTTTTTCTAATATTTCCAAGAAAAATAGTCATACATTTGATATCTATATTCCCTCTCTAATTTCACCTTTAATACACACTTCCAACATTCTTTTTGTTACCCTTATTAGAAATAATTTTAGGTTCTTTTTAAAGATTTTCAACCACCATGCCAATCCTATTATCTCTTTATTAGATTTAATCTTTCCTTATTAATTTCATCTTTCTCCCCTTTTAAATATTCTTCTTGCGTTCATTTTTTTAGAATTATTCCTTTCATTATGTCTTACATAAGACTTATCATTTTATTTTACCTACTTTTGTTTCTTCCTTAAACTTATTTTCACATCAATATAGAAGTTATGTTAGGTTGGTAAAAACCAAAATTATGTATATCATTGGAAAAAAGTTCTTTAGATTCAATTGACATTTCCAAATATTCAAATTTTTTCATTCTCAATAGATTTCCCTTTTTTGTGAAGTCTAATTTTTTATAATTGGTTTCCTCTTTGTTTCATATTTTCTCCCCCTAAGTTTACACCTTCTATAGCTTCCATTTACTAACAAGTTGTGCCAGTAATCTAAGTCCATGTGTTAAAACCTCCAACAACACCAATAGTATCCTATAAACCTCTTTATTTTTTATTAAGGTGAAAACTATCTAGATTTACATTCTTGTTGTTTTTATATGGAAATACCAATATTTTGGGATGCATTTGAGGCTATTATTTGCTTTTAAAAACTCATATTAACCCTTGATTATGTAGTTAATTTAATTTAATTTTTATCCTTCTATATTTTTATAGTTTTTTTATTTATTCCTACACTTTTCATCAAAATATATTCAATTAAAATATAATTAATTGGAAGTTGGGTTACCTTATTGTTTGAGTTGGTTGTGGGTTGATCTTGGGATTATTCCCAATTTTTTTATATTATATATAGTCTTATTATAGTAAAGGATCATATCAAATGTTTTTTTCATAGAATCTATTTTCCCGGGTTCTTGGGAGGTCTTGGGTTTTGTAGATTCTATTTTTTTCAATTTTTATTCATGTTAAAGACACTTCATGTTATGATTGTTATTATCATCTTTAATTAATCTCAAGTTACCTTCCCATTAATTTTTTATTATCTAAATTTGTTCATCATTCATCTTACTTGTCTCAATTATTTAATTATATAGATTTTTATTCTCTCATCTTTGAAATTAAGCTATGAACTTTTAACATCCATAAATACTTTATAAAATTTCTCCAATGCATGGATTACTTCTCTAAAAAATTCAATAAACACCTAATTCTAACAGATAACTCTTTAAAACTATTAATAAACTAAAGAAACAATTTTATTTAAAAGTAAATGGGGTTCTTACTTGGCCTTCACATGTCTTATAAGGGTGTCAGAAATTTAACCTTCTTATCGAATGTTTTTTACATAGCATCAAATTCTCCTTCCAGTTATAACTCTTCATCCTATATCAATTTGATGTAATAAAATATATGTGTAATAACTTATAGAGGGACCTTATTCAAGTAGTATTTAATTTATTGAATATAAATCACAAAGTGACTAATTGAACCCATCTTCCTCATAGCTTGATCTACTTAATTCTTTAGAGGAATAATCATCAATAGATTTATTAATATAATTTAGCCTGCCTTCAACTAGTGGTTATTCCCCCCATCACTTATGTTTTATTTATCATCTTTATTTCCTCTTTATTATTCCTATTTTTAAAATTATTGATTGAAACCTATAAATATATTTTAACAGTTATTGAATCTGGTTTTTTCATTTAATAAACTTTCATTTCAAAACCTCAGTTAATATATTAAAGTAAAAACAATTGTGCCTTCAAAATATATCCAATAAAATGGAACCTAGGTACTGATATTAATTGTTAGTACTAATGTACCATTACATAGATTCCTGAGAGGGGGTTGAATCATTTGTGGTCAATTTTTTACAAAATTCCAAATATACATTTAAACTGTATCCACTTTGTTATTTAAACCTATAATTTTGATCAAGAAAAATAAATCATTTATTTTTTAACCTATCATACACCTATATTTAATTTTATTAAATCATTAAATCATGGAATATCGGTTTTTACAAGGTCTAACCTTGATGTGGGAAACCTACTCATTGTTTTACTCAGCATGTTTGAGTCCTAGATTCAAAAAAATAAATCTTATTGTCATAGTATAAAGGGTTTTCCAAGTATTATCGTGAAACCATGTTCACCATATTACACAAGTGTCTCATCATATTACATAGGTTACTGCTCAAAATATTATTCATGTGAATATTACTTCATCCTTGAAGTTCTTTATACTAGCATAACCCTAGTTATAGAAATTACTTTCTACTTTTTAAAGTATATCATACCTATATCAATGATGTCACTACATCCACAAAATATGATCTTCTTCCTCACTCAAGGTTTCATCAACTATCTTAAAGTCTTTAAGAAATCATCATAAAACTTTCCCATGGAAAGTTTTACACCACTTCCAATATTTTCTTCAAATATTATCATTATATTCTCACACTCATTATCCAAGAATATAGCCCCAGAAAATCATACATAGAAGTACTGTTTTGTCTTCTTCTCTTCTTCTTCTCAAGATTCTAAAATAATGATTATAGTAGGGATTAGTTGTAATAACCAACCTTATTCTTTATTCTTATTATCTTATTCAATACCCAAATGATATTAAATTTTAGTATAATATTGAATGCTCTTTCTTCTTCTTCCTTGAGTGGACTTCTGCTTCTCACAACACTCAAACTAACTTTTAGAGATCTCTCATACTCAAGAGATATATTTTATTCCAAATATCTCAACTTACCTCAAGAGTCTTAAATCCCTTAAATATACTTTCACTCCCCTATTATTCTTTGGGTCCACTCACTTTTCCATAAATGGAATTTTATGAACTCCATACAAGTCACATGAAATAGATAGTATTTTTATCCTATATATATTCTTATCAAATGGTAAACACATGGGAATTTCCCTTTATTTTATCAACTACTTTCTTTTTACAAAAATAACCCCTTTTATTTTTCTCATTTTTTATTCGCATTTGATTAAATCTTTTTGGTTTTATACAGTAGACTTAAGAGAATCTTTATCACATAATTCCTCTAAAGTAATATTCATATTAAACTTATTCACATCTATGAAAAATATAAATAGCATATTAGTTATGCAATAGAGAATCCACTTACTACATGAGAGTTTCCATGAAAACTACTATAGAATTAGGCTTGAGTATAGCATCCAGCCTTTTTATCACATAAACTTTCATTACATTTTACAAAACCGAGGATCTTTACGGTTTAGTGTCTTGGAAACCAGGAACTTAAATCATGAAAACATAAAACATTCTTCTTAAACACTTGAAATGCTTCTCCTCATGTTCATCCTAGGTTCATTTATGCATCTCATAACCTGGGGACATACATAAAAAGAAAGGGTGAGAAGAAGGCCCATTAAGGGAAACCAGAGAAGCATTTAACATGTGAACTTGAGATACATCAACTATGTTATGAAAAAAAACTTTAAGGCATGAGAAAGAAATCATGAGGCATATCATAATAAAAATAACACTTTTCATAACTTGAAGATGTGGCTACAACATTAAACATAGAAAATCATGAACATATCACCAAGGTCCATCCCCAAGGTGTTATTTGAAAATTACCGAGGTTATTCACCAAGATATCGTGAAAATTTTAATCTCTAGTGGTTACATCATTACCCAATGCATTGGAGCTCTATCAGGGCGCACCCTTAAATTTGTATTTATTATCATGTGATCCACATATATCATCATCAAACATTTCATAAATAACCCATATAGAATAAAATAAATGGGTTTCATTTCATAATCATAATGTTTTAAAAACTGCTTTAAAGACATGATCTTTACGTCACTTTAAACCCACGGAAAAAGGAAAGCGGGTTTCATGTATGTAAATCCCAGAATTTAAAATAGAACATTTTGGTATATATGTGAATACCCCTATAGAATTAAGAGCTTTGAGTATTCACTTTATAACATAAAATAATTTTGAGAAAAGAGAGAGGCATTTTGAGATGAAAATTCTGCAGCATAACGGCTATGTTTCGGGGTTTTAGAAAACATTGAAAAGAGAGGGGACATGGGTCAAACAATCATAAATGACCCATAAAATAGTAGAGGGAAAGAATATAAGGGATTTAAGAACATGGTAATGAAATTTGAAAATATACCATATGAAATGAAGAACATGAAAGAAAGACAAAAATAAGATTTCTCTTATGAAAATTCGGCAGCCTAATAGCGTTACATAAACTTCAACCAAAAATGAATTGATGAGATCAAATAGGGTATCTAATCAGATGAACATAAAAGATCAGTATGATAGATACAAAGATCATACCCCAACATAATAAAAAGGAACTTGAAAGACTTGACATGGAATTAGAACTTTGAAAAGGGAGAAAGGTGCAACGACCACTTAAAAATTCAGCAGCCTAACGACGCCACTTAAACTTCAAAATACTGAATTGAAGAGATCAAATGGGCTCTCTCATCATATGGTCATAAAATATCAGTATGATAGATATAGAGATAATACCCCCAACATAACAAAAAGTAACTTGAAAGAATTGACATGAAAGTAGAACTTCAAAATGAGAAGGGTGAAGAACCACTTAAAAATTCGGCAGCCTAACGGCGCCACTTAAAACTTCAAAATACTGAATTGAAGAGATAAAATGGGGTATCTCATAATATGGTCATAAAATATAAGTATGATAGATATAGATATCATATCCCAACATAACCAAAAGGAACTTTAAATAATTTACATGAAAGTAGAACTTCAAAACGAGAAGGGTGAAGAACCACTTAAAAATTCGGCAGCCTAACAGCGCCACTTAAAACATCAAAATACTGAAATAAAGAGATCAAATGGGGTCTCTCATAATATGGTCATAAAATATCAGTATGATAGATATATAGATCATACCCCAACATAACAAAAAGGAACTTGAAAGAATTTACATGAAAGTAGAAATTCAAAATGAGAAGGGTGAAGAACCACTTAAAAATTCGGCAGCCTAACGGCACCACTTAAAACTTCAAAATACTGAATTGAAGAGATAAAATTGGTTCTCTCATCATGTGATCATAAAATATCAGTATGATTAATTTAGATATCATAACCCAACATAATAAAAAGGAACTTGAAATACTTTACATGAAAATAGATCTTGAAAAATGAGAAGGGAGAAAGAATCTGTTACAAAAATTTCGGCAGCCTAACGGCGCCACATAAAACTTCATAAAACGAAATAATGATAGTAAGAGGGGTTCTCTAATTATGTGAACATTAAAAGTGCAGTAATAGGAGTATAAAATAACACCCTTTAACATAATAACATCGAGCATAAAAGAAATTACATAAAAGAGATTTCTTGAAAAGAAAGAGAGAGATCGGATCCCTTACCTTAAAATGAAACTCTTAAAACTCAAAGGACCTTGAGGGCTTGGGGGCACCTTGGGAGGAATCCTTGTTAGTTAATGAGCCAGAACTTCATTGGGGGAGAGTGGGGAGTCGAATGGATGAGAGGATGTCTTGGTATTTATAGGGAAAGTGAGGGGACAAGGCATTAATGGCCAAGGGACACCTCATTAGTGGTTTTGGAAAAACCATGGGCTTGCCCATGGTATTGGCCACTTGGGACACCTCATACCTTATCTTACTATTCATTAGTCGACCATATTGATTACATACTTAATACATCATTTAATGATATCATTAAACACCCCTAACTTAAAAACTGTATTTTCACTATTCATCGAAAATTCAACTTTCTCAGAATAATACCAAAATTTTACCTTAACCAAATATCAATGCTCTGATTTCAAAAATGAAATCCATTTTATAAAAATAATTTTCTAAATATTTTTAATTAAATTTTTAATTAAAAAACACTATTCACCGAAAATTCATTTTTTTCAGAAAAATCCCCAAAAATTACCTTAACATAATATTGATGCTCTGAGTTCAAAAATGAAGTCCATTTTATAAAAATAATTTTCTAATTATTTTTAATTAAATTTTTTATTAAAAAACACTATTCACCCGAAAAAACTAATACTTGAATAATAATTTATGAAACCGTTATTTAACCATTTTATTGAATCACATTACTTAATCAAAGTGCCTAGCTTATTTTAATATTTTCTTTAAGTGAGATTACAAATCCATTTGGTCACATTACTAATCTTAATCATACAATCACTATTCATAATTTACTATTCATCAAAAATCAAGTTGATCTTATTAGACTCTAAATTTTGCACTGAACATAATTGTAGAAGACCATTTTTTGAAAATCATTACACATTTTTAATTATTTAAGGTTTACATAAAACTTTTTAAAATATCCATTTTCTAAAATTCATCAAAAATATGCATACTATATTTATCCGGTCATTTGAAAATTCATAAACTTCATCATAAGAAGAAATCCCAATTTTTATTTAAAAAAAGGATTACACAAGGCTGTTACGGTCTCCTTAAATATCCCCTTATCACGCCAGCATAGGACCTAAGTGTAAGGTGTGATAAGGTGAGAGAATCTGAGGGAGGCTTGGACAACATTGCACGAGTGGTAATTTCTATCAGGTTGAACTTCTCGCGAAGGTGATTCCGTTCTAGCTTCACACGATGAAGTTCAGCTTGGGTTTGGTCCAGAGCAAAGCCCAGTGGTGCTACCTCCTTCTGAAGTTCTGTTAGATGGGCTTCGATCGGTCCAAGACTACTGGGCGAGGCCATCGAATCTTCTTTCTATAATAATTAACCAAGATTACTTGTATTTAGGGACAAAAATCAAAATGTTTAGTTTCCAACGGTCATATTAACCAATGGTCATATAATAGTCAAAACCCAACGGTCTCATTTTAATTATAATCATGTTATCAAATGAAACATTTTTGTTGAGTATAAAAATAAAATAAAATAACACATAAAATTAGGAAATAATATTTATTCAAAATTTCAGGTCGTTACAATCTTCCCCCCTTAAGAAATTTCATCCTCACAATTTTTAAAATTGGGTTTTGAAATTTCATTTAAAGTCCCACATCGGAAAAGGAGTCAGTAAAACTATTACTTTAAAAGAAAGAAAGGGAAGTACAAAGGTCACCCGAGTTAACCCACACTAGGATTCCATGTAGGAAAACATGGACATGGAGGAGAAAACAAAGGGTCAAGTTCTGAGGGAGAGTGATAGAAAACATGATTAGGAGAAAGTTAACCATGAGAAAATCCCAAAATTATGATGTGCGTAAACGGTCTTTGATTACCTAGTAGGAAATGTAAACCAACAACGTTTTTGTTTTACGTTCCTTTTCATAATTTTGAGGAATTCATTTACAACATAGAACATAAGAAAATATACCTACCTTCATGTAGAGTTTCATCCTTTAATAAGTCCCTACCAACACTAATCTTTTCTCCAAATGATGAGAATTCAAAAACACTTGGTCTCATAAAAAGCACAAGAATCATCTTCTAGAGAATCACATAATCCACAAAAGATTAACTATCTATTTCTTCTATCTTTAAACATTATCCCAAAAACAGAAAGGTTAAGGTAAAACAACTCTTCAAAAAGAAAGAATCCCATAGGAATGGAAACTAATTTTAAATCTTCAAAGTTCCATGGTACTAACCAAAGTTCATCATAGACCATTCCATAAATAACGGTCCTTAAAATTCCTCAAAATAAACCAAACTAAGATTGAAACCCAAATACAAGAAGGATTTGATAACATATTCTTCCAAAATAAACTTCATTGTTCATCTCCGAACAACATCAACCACTCCTAACATCTTATAACAAAAGTAGCTAACCTAAACATATTTTACTCAAGATAGGTTAATCATTCCCATAAGTAACCTAAATTACTATAAGTCCACCTTAAATTCATCGATTCTTTAAAATATAAGTCCACCTTACTCCTCAATGAAAATACCATAGTAATCTATTTACCTCGATCATATAGGGTCCCCAAAATAGTGAACGTCTTCCAAAATAATAATCATATTTTAATCCCCTAATCATCCCTGTCATATTAATACAGCAATCATCGCATTTCCTATCACATTGGTTGTTGGGACATGTTCTTCCATTTACCACCATTAACTAAGAAGAGAAAGCATAATTAGGGGCTTAAGTACTTAGCCAATAATCATGAAAAGGAACATAAAGCATATAAGGATAACTTGTAAAAGAAAAGTATACCCTAACATGTGATCCCCTAGGTTCCCATCTAGGTTATCCATGATCATATATTCTTATGTGAATCTTTATTTTATTTCATCTTTGTTCCTTTAACAATGGTTCATACTAATCTTATGAATTTACCAAAGCATATCCCCCGGGAGTGTCGTAACCAAGAGTGCAACAAGGCCCGTTGTTGTGTTCCAGTTCCCGTTCGAGTCTAGCTCAAAGCGGTGTTTTCGGGTTTTACCCCTATGTACATTTGTGCCAGAGCCACCTCTACCTGCTCGTATCCAGACATGGATGTATTTTCTTGGAAACCCCTTACTCAATACTCACCAAAATACCAGGAAGATTTCCTATATTTAAATTTTTCTATAGGGTTCTTCCTAGAGTTTTCATATCCTAATTTCCACAAATAACTAAACCATCCTTTGATACCAACTATAGCATCCCGCCTTTTTATCACATAAACTTTCATTACATTTTACAAAACCAAGGATCTTTAAGGTTTAGTGTCTTGGAAACCAGGAACTTAAAACATGAAAACATAAAACATTCTTCTTAAACACTTGAAAGGATTCTCCTCATGTTCATCCTAGGTTCATTTCTGCATCTCATAACCTGGGGACATACATCAAAAGAAAGGGTGAGCAGAAGGCCCATTAAGGGAAACCAGAGAAACATTTAACATGTGAACTTGAGATACATCAACTATGTCATGAAAAAGAACTTTAAGGCATGAGAAAGAAATCATGAGGCATATCATAATAAAAATAAAATTTTTCATAACTTGAAGATGTGGCTACAACAATAAACATAGAAAATCATGAACATATCACCAAGGTCCATCCCCAAGGTGTCATTTGAAAATTACCAAGGTTATTCACCAAGATATCGTGAAAATTGTAATCTCTAGTGGTTACATCATTACCCAATGCATTGGAGTGCTATCAGGGCACACGCTTAAATTTGTCTTTATTATCTTGTGAGCCACATATATCATCATCAAACATTTCATAAATAACCCATATAGCATAAAATAAATGGGTTTCATTTCATAATAATAACGTTTTAAAAACTACTTTAAATACATGATCTTTACGTCACTTTAAACCCACGGAAAAAGGAAAGAGGATTTCATTTATGTAAATCCCAGAATTTAAAATAGAACATTTTGGTATATATGTGAATACCCCTGTAGAAATAAGAGCTTTGAGTATTCACTTTATAACATAAAATAATTTTGAGAAAAGAGAGAGGTATTTTGAGATGAAAATTCTGCAGCATAACGGCTATGTTTCGGGGTTTTAGAAAACATTGAAAAGAGAGGGGACATGGGTTAAACAATCATAAATGACCCATAAAATAGTAAAGGGACAGAATATAAGGGATTTAAGAACATGGTAATGAAATTTGAAATTATACCATATGAAATGAAGAACATGAAAGGAATACAAAAATAATATTTCTCTTATGAAAATTCAGTGGCCTAACAGCGTTACATAAACTTCAACCAAAAATGAATTGATGAGATCAAATAGGGTCTCTCATCATATGAAAATAAAATATCAGTATGATAGATATAAATATCATACCCCAACATAATAAAAATGAACTTGAAAGACTTGACATGGAATTATAACTTTGAAAAGGGAGAAAGGTGCAAGGACCACTTAAAAATTCAGCAGCCTAACGACGCCACTTAAACTTCAAAATACTGAATTGAAGAAATCAAATGGGGTCTCCCATAATATGGTTATAAAATATCAGTATGATAGATATAGATATAATACCCCAACATAACAAAAAGTAACTTTAAAGAATTTACATGAAAGTAGAACTTCAAAACGAGAAGGGTGAAGAACCACTTAAAAATTCGGCAGCCTAACGGCGCCACTCAAAACTTCAAAATACTGAATTGAAGAGATCAAATGGGGTATCTCATAATATGGTAATAAAAGATAAGTATGATAGATATAGATATCATACTCCAACATAACAAAAAGTAACTTGAAAGAATTGACATGGAAATAGAACTTCAAAATGAGAAGGGTGAAGAACCACTTAAAAATTCGGCAGCCTAACGGCGCCACTTAAAACTTCAAAATACTGAATTGAAGAGATCAAATGGGGTCTCTAATCATATGGTCATAAAAGATAAGTATGATAGATATATAGATCATACCCCAACATAACATAAAGGAACTTGAAAGAATTGACATGAAAGTAGAACTTCAAAATGAGAAGGGTGAAGAACCACTTAAAAATTCGGCAACCTAACGGCGCCACTTAAAACTTCAAAATACTGAATTGAAGAGATAAAATGGGGTCTCTCATAATATGATAATAAAAGATCAGTATGATAAATTTAGAGATCATACCCCAACATAATAAAAAGGAACTTGAAATACTTTACATGAAAATAGATCTTGATAAATGGGAAGGGAGAAAGAATCTGTTACAAAAATTTCGACAGCCCAACGGCGCCACTTAAAACTTCATAAAACGAAATAATGAGAGTAAGAGGGGATATCTCATTATGTGAACATGAAAAGGGAAGTAAGAGGATTATAAAAGAACACCCTTTAACATAAGAACATGTAGCATAAAAGAAATTACATAAAAGAGATTTCCTGAAAAGAAAGAGAGAGATCAGATCCCTTACCTTAAAACGAAACTCTTAAAACTCAATGTTTGGGACCTTGAGGGCTTGGGGGAACCTTGGGAGGACTCCTTGGGAGGTAATAAGACAATAACTTCATTGGGGGAGATTGGGGAGTCGAATGGATGAGAGGATGGATTGGTATTTATAGGGAAAGTGAGGGGACAAGGCATTAATGGCCAAGGGACACCTCATTAGTGGTTTTGGCAAAACCATGGGCTTTGCCATGGTATTTTCCCATGGTATTGGCCACTTGGGACACCTAATGCCTTATCTTAATATTAATAAGTCTAAAATATTGATTACATACTTAATACATCATTTAATGATGTCATTAAACACCCGTAACTTAAAAACTGTATTTTCACTATTCATCGAAAATTTATCTTTCTCAGAATAATCCCAAAAATTTCACCTTAACCAAATATCAATGCTCTGATTTCAAAAATGAAATCCATTTTATAAAAATAGGTTTCTAAATATTTTTAATTAAATTTTTAATTAAGAAACACTATTCACCGAAAATTCATTTTTTTCAGAAAAATCCCCAAAAATTACGTTAACATAATATCGATGCTCTCAGCTCAAAAATGAAGTCCATTTTATAAAAATAATTTTCTAATTATTTTTAATTAAATTGTTTACTAAAAAACACTATTCACCCGAAAAAACTAATACTTGAATAATAATTTATGAAACCGTTATTTAACCATTTTATTGAATCACATTACTTAATCAAAGTGCCTAGCTTATTTTAATACTTTCTTTAAGTGTGATTACTAATCCATTTGGTCACATTACTAATCCTAAGCATAAAATCACTATTCATAATTTACTATTCATCAAAAATCAAGTTGATCTTATTAGACTCTAAATTTCGTACTGAACATAATTGTAGAAGACCGTTTTTTGAAAATCATTACACATTTTTAATTATTTAAGGTTTACATAAACATTTTTAAAATATCCATTTTCTAAAATTCATCAAAAATATGCATACTATATTTATCCAGTCATTTGAAAATTCATAAAATTCATCATAAAAAGAAGTCCCAATTTTTATTTAAAACAAAGGATTACACAAGGCAGTTACAGTCTCCTTAAATATCCCCTTATCACGCCAGCATAGGACCTATGTGTAAGGTGTGCTAAGGTGAGAGAATCTAACGGAGGCTCGACCAACATTGCACGAGTAGTAATTTCTATCAGGTTTAACTTCTCGCGAAGGTGATTCCGTTCTAGCTTCACACGATGAAGTTCGGCTTGGGTTTGGTCCAGAGCAAAGCCCAGTGGTGCTACCTCCTTCCCAAGTTCTGTTAGATGGGCTTCGATTGGTCCAAGACTACTGGGCGAGGCCATCGAATCTTCTTTCTATAATAATTAACCAAGATTACTTGTATTTAGAGACAAAAATCAAAATGTTTAGTTTCCAACAGTCATATTAACCAATGGTCATATAATATTCAAAACCCAATGGTCTCATTTTAATTATAATCATGTTATCAAATGAAACATTTTTGTTGAGTATAAAAATAAAATAAAATAACACATAAAATTAGGAAATAATATTTATTCAAAATTTCGGGTCGTTACATTGAGTTTATACACTCTACATAGAAAATTAGCCTCATATTATTCTCATTCATAAAGAATCAAAAATATTTTTTTGATATTTAAATCCCTAATGAACATCACTTGAATTGAAAAAATTTCCATTTTACATTTCTAGATTTAATATATATGGAAGTTCCTTATTTAAAACTAGATAAATTCTTAGCCTTCCATCCCAAATCCATTTCATTCTCACTCAAATAGGCTTGCATCACAATTCATTTTTTTTATGTTTAAACACTATAAGAATAGCTCAATCACCATATTATTTCTTCTTCAATTTAGATCACTAATATTAAATTTCAAATATTCTCTTTTGAAATTCACAATATAAAGAACAGTGATTACCTCATCTTCCATATCATTCAATATGCTTCAAATCATGCTAGTATCATGGATTAATAAAGCTTAATGATATTTCTAACATGAAATAATATCTATTGCATCATCTTTAATGAATAATAGGTCATCACAGCTATCAAAATTTCATTTATAAAACCTAAACTTGCATATAAGTAAAGGGTTAAACCCATTAGAAAGTGGGAGAGTGTCAAAGGGCTTATTTTATATCTAAACTAAGAAAATAGGGAATTGAAAATAATGGGGAATTGGGTGTTAATTTTGTGAAGAAATTAATAAATACAGTGATAGTAAATTTAACACTAACTATATTAAAAGTAAATAAATTTAATCAATTTTATCAAAGGGGGATACTATGGCTGCTAAGGAAATGTGACGATTAGGGAAATATATTTGACTCAATGTGTAATTGATCAGTCAAAAGTTTCATAATCTCCATCAATTAAATTATGTTTAATTATTTTCATAGATATAAAGATACATGAATGTAAATTTAAGTGAAATAAATAAAGAAAAGATAAGGGAAATTAAATATATTCTCTCTTAAATCAATGGTTATCTCTCCCTCATTCATCCTTGAAATCCATCAGAATTGAATCTTCTTTTCATGTTATCTATGTAAATACCTTCTTTACACTCTACTCTAAAGATCTTTGGTTTATTAAAAGATTTTATATCCAAGAATCTAGTTATAAGAGTCTACCAATTAGAGAAATTCGTAATAGAATAATGTGTTCAGTGTTTTGTTGTTCTTTCCCTTAACAAGAAACAACCCACTTATTTAATTCTTGACTTTTTCTTCTCACCGAACATGTGTCTTCAATCATATTATAAAGTCACATACATGTTATTTAAGAAGAACCTTTAAAACATAAATTAAAATATCACATGACTATAAGATATCATTATCCTGATCCTTCCCTTAACCTGATACTACCACTTGTATCATCTTATACTTATCTAGAAATTCCACAAGTTCCATGCTTAATTAATAGACCATCCACCTAAATTGGTTCTTAGAGCATAGAATTTTCTCACTTTATTGGTTGGTCTATGTATTCATCTCAGTTATGTATTCATTATCCAACTATACAGAAATTATTCAATATTTAATAGATACCATTGGCCTCAACCATTTTCAAATCAGTAGAAACCTTAAAAAAAACATCTTTTATATAGTTTAAATTTTATCAATTACTTGCTACAATTCAACTAGTTTTGGTTTTGGTAATCTTATGTGTAGCTTCATTATACTGATTTTATCTTAAAAACCCATTGGATCAATTCATCAAACGGTTTGTGAGTGTGAATCTTCAACTCTAAAACCACATTATTGGGCTTATTCAAAACCCCGACATCTTCTTCCCCACCATCGAACCTATAAAAATCTAAGATAATAGTTTAATGAATTTATCCTAATAAATAAAATTTATGATACCTTCAATTGGCATTTCAAAATCCATAATCTATCCTAAGTCTTTGATATGAAAACTTGGTCAGTCTTATAATTGATTGTAAATCAGTTCATTTTCATCCTCTTTCTATCATATCATCAAAATGGGTTTTCCTTGGTGACGGATTGGGTTCATGAGAGATCATAATCCCTAAAATTTATCTATAATTATCATATTTCTCAAGTCATTAGAGTTCCCCAACCTTGATTAAATTTTTTGATCATAACCTTGGTCGGACAATGCTACTGTCAAACTCACCTGAGACCATAAACCTCTAGTTTTGGCATGGAATATTCCTTAAAGACTTTCCTAATCCTAGAGAGGTTCTCCATGAGTTATCATTTGGATTAATAAAAACTATATTCTCAGTTCCCTGCTTGTACATGTTCTAGTAAATCGAGCTCAGGCTTCGTGATGCTTCTTAGATTCTTGGGTTCGACACTTTAGTTGTATTCAATTGAGTAAAGATGAGTCCAACTCTTCATTCTCATCTTTTAAATGACATAGGGCATGGTCACTTGATATTACTTCTTGTGGTAACATTTTTTCCTCACTCAAAATCACTTAAGTCACATTGTCTCTACATGCAGTAGGTTTGGTTTCCTTCACAGTAGCTTCAATATTCAAGTGTATTTTTTTTATAATTTTGTTCTTTTAACTTAGGGTCACTTAAGTGATTGTGATACTTCATAGAGTTGGTTAAAACTAGGGGAATAGTAACTTCATTTGTAGACTTGTGGTAGCTTGTCACATTCACAAGTTATTGTGGCTACTACATAAGGTAAGTATAGCCTTTATACGGTAACTTCACATAGCCACTACTGCCTTTTCCAAAAAATCCACACTACCAGAAAATAAAAATAAACAGATTATAGAATAAAATTATTGAAAATATTAAAACATTTAAAACTAAATGTTAAAAATTCAAAACAAATTAATTAATTATTGAATAAATAAATTATATGTTAAAAAACAAAATGTTAAATCAACTAAACAAAAGCTTAAAAATTAAATAAATTTGAAATTTGAAATTTGAAAATCAATTCAATATTTAAATTTTTAAATAAAAATTAAAATATATTAAATCACAAAAAAAAAGATTTTTAATTAATTAAATTTCCATTTATTAAATAAAAAATAAAAAATAAATTTAATTTAATTAATAAACATCAATAAAAAATAGATACACTTAAAATTAATTTGAAAAAAATATAAATGGTATAAAAATAAATTTAAGGGAAGACAAAATTAATATTTTAAACATAAAACACAATTTTACACAAAAAAATTGTTAAAAAACAATTTCAAGAACAAATTTAATAAAGTTAAATTATTAAATAATTCAATCACATTTTACTAATTAACTCATTGAAATATTAATAAAATGATGTTGAAAATAGTGTGAAATAAAATCCATATCAAATTCCCCCTCATATAAAACATTTTTTATCCTCAAAAAATCACTTGGTAGATATTATGTGGTATAAAATGAGTCTAAAGTTTAAAAAACATTAATTACATAATGAATTAATTTATGAAAAGATTTTACCTCATGGATTATTTTAAGCAAAAAAGTGAATTCCCTCTTAAATAAAAAAACTTTAATCAATATTGGATCCTATTTTACAAATATGATTGGCTTTGAAAAATTATGTATTGAATTAAAAAACATAATTATTTATTAAATTTGGAATTGAAAACTTTTATTTACCTCCAAGAGAACCGACCCACATAATTAGAAGGTATAATAATTAGACACTCTATTTGGATGAGAAAATTTAGTAATTAAAAGTATAAATAACTCATCCAATAACTTAAATATGTAAAGAATTAAAGAAATATGGAAAAATTGGTTCAAACTAAATTATAATTATCATTTAATATCCCATTTAAAAGAATAATTTATAAGTTCAATTGAAATAAAAAAAGGTTTCAAATCAATTATTGATATATAATATTATCCCAATAATTGAAAAAAAATCAACTGAATTCAATAGAATAAGAAAAATAATATTTACCCAATTGAATCCATGTGGTAATTAAATTTTAACCTCTTCAAAGTGTCAAAACAAGATTTTAACTTTTCAAAAACAATTTCACCCACTAAAATTTCCCAAATCAATCCTAAAGGAAAATAATATTCAGAAAAAAAAAATTGATTTTGATGGGTTTACATTAAGTAATAGTTAAGGTCAATTAATAAGACCCCATCCCCACAATTAAAATCTAACTATATCCTCAAATTTGAATTCAAAGGTGAAGGAAAACAATTATAATTTTTGGTTAAAAATATATTTTCAATTTATTAGTATAATTACATGTGCAAGGGTCACAATGAAATTCAAACAAGTCATTTTCCACAAATTTCAAAACATTTTTTTAAAACATCTTTCAATGAGTACATGCTTTGTCTTTGTAATTATAAAATAAGAAATTTAACTTCAAATCAAATAAATAACATATTGAATAGTGATTTCCATATCAAGAAATGTTATACAGGGTGTTAAATAAGGTTTATATAATTAGTTCAAAATTATTTTCAATATAAAAGATTCAATAAAGAGTAAAACCCAAATAAATTAAATTAGAATCACTTAAACAAAAATAACAAGGTTAATCATCCCCCCACACTTAATTTCATACTGTGATTATATTTTAAGAATTATAATTTAAATGAAAATTTCAATAAAACAAATAATGATTTTGATAAGTATATATTCATTAAGAATGAAAGAGAAAACACCCCTAAAATTTTTTACTATATTTCCTTAAGATCATCCTAGTTATCACCCTTATTTTAACATTATAGTTACACTTGGTATCTCTATTAAAATACCTTTAATAAATAAAATTGAAGAAACATTAAATCCAAACATTGAAAATCAAATGATGATACCAATATAATAAGAAGAGGATGTAGTAGAGAAAATTCCAAGCACATGATATAGACTTACAAACTCTAAGATTATGAAAAATGGGAGATAGTGTTCTTGTAAGGATAAACCAAATAAGATAAGGGGGGATTTTTATTGAAATGAAGAAAAACAAACAGTATAAATTTAAACCTTGGGTTCCCTCCCATGAAATTAAAGTTTCATATTCCCAAAATACACTTTCTAAGGTATCTAACCATAGTCACTATGAGGATGTGGTTTTTCATCTATAACCTACCACATGTGTTTATCCCAATTATTTTGTATGGTGAATTCATATTTTTGTGCATCAAAACTTTTAGAAACAGAATCAAAATTACTAAAAATTATAAAAGCCCTTAAAAATACCCTTTAACATCAAGTTACTACTTGAAGAGGTATCCCAATTGAAAATAAGGATCATCACCCAAGTCCACTTCCTTATCAATTGTATAACACTCAGAGTCAAGTGTAAAAGGATATAATCCCTCAAGAACTATCAAGAAATCCATATGATTATCAAGAGAATGCAAATCATAAAAATTACTCTTAACTTCAGGGTTGTCCACTTCTAGACTTGACTCAAATTTGAAACTTTTAAAACTCTCTTGAAAGAATAAAGTATACTAGGTACTCCAAGGGGTGTGTCATTAATATCATAGCCAAATGAATTATTTTTAACCTCAAAATTTTCTAAAACAAGGTTGAAAAGTGATGATTTTTCACAAACAAACTAAAAAATAGGGTTATCCATAGTCTTCTATAAATAATTTATACTATTATCAATCAAAACATTTCCCATTTCTAGTTAATTATTAGGTATAACAATAAAATAAATGTCCATATTTTAAAATTAAAAAATAAAATGAATGTATGAAAAATTATCAAAGGAATACATAAAAACATCCTTCAATACAAACTCCACCAATAAAAAATCAAAAACATAACTTTTCACCACAGGCTATGTGACTACTTACTCCACCTTAAAGAAATCAGAATGAAACTTAGTAATTTCAATAGAGTGACCATACTCCATTAATTCTAATTCCAAGATTTCAATATATTCTAGTTTTTCTTATAAGTATGAAATAATCAAATGCCTACGAGTTTTTTTATATGGTAACTCTCTTAAAAAAATTTATATCATAGAAACCCTAGAATTAATCCAATAAACATTCTGTTGAACCAATTTATCAATATATTTTTCTATTAAAACCAATTTTTCATGAAGTAACCTCATAATATAAGTTAAATAATAATCCTACATTCTTTCATTTTTGAGAAATATTTTCAAGAAATATTTTTCCATGAAGACACAAATCATTATAATTGTTTTTTTTGACTTTTTATTATACTATTTTTTAACCCAAAGAAACTAAGTGTGAAACTTCCCTATCAACAGTTCAAAATTTTTAATGAAAAAAAGGTCATAAAATTTATCAAATTTTCATTTATAAAACCTACACTAACATAATTATGAAAGGTTGAACCCATGGTATTATGGAAGAGTGTCGAAGGGATTATTTTACCACTAAAACAAGAAATATGGGAATTAAAAATGATGGTAAATTGGGTGTTTAATTTTTTTAATAAAGTGAGTAATGTATTTTTATTAAAGTTAATACTAACTACACTAAGAGAATAAGCATTTGATCAAATTTATCAGGGGGATACTACTATGATTGTTAAATAAATTTGATGATCAAGAAAATATATTTGACTCAACCTATAATTGATTGGTTAAAAGTGCCATAATATGAATTTATAATTAATACTAATCTTGTGATAAATCACACTCTTACTCAAGATGTGTGATCAAATAGATCAAATTTTATAAGATCAAGAATTATCAAGATCAAGAAAAAGATAAAATATAATAAAATTAAATCTCTATAAATTCAATTAAGTGAAAGAAGTTTCACAAATATAAAGATGTGTGAATGTAAATGTAATTGAAATAGAAAAAAGAAAATATAAGATAAATTATATATATTCCCTCTCAAGTTTATTTTTATCTCTCTCTATTTCATCCTCATCATCCACCAATGTTGAAGCTTTTATTCATGTTCACCATTAAAATACTTTCTTTGCCCTCTACTCTGAAGATCCCTATTCTATTAGAAGAGTTTGTATCCAAGAATTTAGTTTCTATAGTCTCTCAATCCATGAAATATAGAATTAAATAATGTGTCTAGTGCTATTATTTTATCCCCTTTAATAATAAATTATCCACTAACTTATTTCCTAACTTTTATCCTCACTGAACATGTGTCTTCGGTCACAATGTAAAGACACCTACACATGATTCAATAAAAACCTTCAAAATATAAATAAAATATCATTCGACTACCAGTTGTCATTATCCTTCTGCTTACCTCAACATGTTACTAACAATTATATCATTTTATACTCATACACCCATTACACAGGTTCCATGCTTAGTCAATAGCCCATCCAACTAAATTGATTCTTTGAGAACAAAATTTTATTACTCAATTGGCTTGTCAAGGTCTCAATATTGTCTAGGTCTTTATCAATTAACAATAAAAAATCTTTAATCTTGAATATACACCCTTGGCCTTGACCATTATCAAATCAGTAGTAACCTTATAAAACATCTTCTTCAAAATTTCAATTTTATAAGTTCCTAACTCCAATTAACTTAGTTTCAATTTGGGTAATCTCAAGTGTGGATTCATAAAAATACTAGTGTATTAGAAAATTCATTGGATCACTTCATCAAATGGTTTGTGAGTGCACATATTTGACTTTGAAACCATGGCATTGAGAATCTTTGAATCCCCAATATCTCCTTCCTTTCCACTAAACTGCCAACATCCTAAGCATCCAATTAAATGAATTCATCCTACTCAATTAGTTTTTTAATACTTTCAACCAAGATGTCAAAATCCCTAATTTATTATGAGTCTTTGATCTGAAAACTTTTTCATTCTTAGAATAAATTGGAACTTGATTCATCTTAAAATTATTTCAATCGGATCATTGAAAATGGGTGTTCTTCTGTGGTGGCTCAGGTTTGTTATAGCTTGGAATCCCTCGTCTTTCTTCATCAGCCTATAGGTTTACAAGGCATCCAATTTTCCCAACCTTGATTCAATTCGGTGAGAACATCGCCTTCTTCAGTGAAGCTTAGGCTTTATCAGTTTTCTCAGGTGTCATCTTCTTCAACAATTCTCATCTTTATCGGTATAGCCTCAATCAGACAATGTTACCATCAAACTCACTCGATACTATCTACCTATGGGTTTAGCCATAGAATATTCCCTAAATACTTTCCTGATCTTGGATATGTTATCCATGATTTCACATCTAGATTCATCCACCCCAAATTCTTGGTTCCCCGCTTGGACATGTTCCAATAAATCGAGATCAAGATTCCTGATGCTTCTCAGATTTCTAGGTTTGATGCTTCAGTCATATTTAATCGAGTACAGGAAATTTCAAACTCTTCATTCTCAGATTTTCACTAATGTAGGGTGTGGTAACTTGATAATACTATATGTGTTAACTTTTTTTCTTCACTCATGATCACTTATGTGGTCATGGATTTATATGTGGTAGGTTTGGTATCCTTTACAGTATCTTTAGTCTTTAAGTGAAGTAACTTTTTAATTTTATTCTCTTTACTCATGGTCACTTAAGTAGTCATGATACTTCATGTAGTCAGGTAAAACCATGAGCATAGTAACTTGATTTATAGGATTTTGGTAACTTGGCATAGTCACTTAAGTGATCATGGTTACTTCATATGGTATTTTTGGCATTCATGTGGAAACTTCACATATCCACTTCTATATTTTCCAAAAATTCAACGCTCCTAAAAAATAATTAAAAAAATTATAAATTAACATTATTCAAAATATCAAAACATTAAAGACTAAAGATTAAAACTTGAAAAAAAATTATTTAAATATCTAATATGTAATCTATATGTTAAAAAACAAAATGAAAAATCAATTAAATAAAAGTTTAAAATTTAAATTAATTCAGAATCCAAAATTTGAAAACCAATTAAATATTAAAATTTAATAATTAAAATTTAAATATTTTAAAACATCAGAGAAAAAAATATTTTAAATTAATTCAAATTCCATTAAATAAATTAAAATATAAAAATATAAAATTTAATTACAAAACATTATGATTAAATAGATACACTTGACATTAATGAGCAAAAAAATGGAAATAAAATAAAAAGAAATTGAAGTCAATAAAAAATTAATATTTTAAACATAAAAAGTAAAATTTAAACAAAAATTTAATACACTAACAATTTCAAAAAAATACTAAATTTAAAGTATTAAACAAATATATCACATTTTACTAATTAAATCATCAAATATTAATCAAATGATATGGAAAACATTGTTAAATAAAATCCATATCACATCCTAATTAATTTAAACTTCATAATTTAAATTATGGAAACTCACATTTCATTCTATAAAATTCTCAAATTTTCATAAGTGTTTACTCATACATAGTATACAGATAACTCATACAAAGTATTATATGAATCAGACAAAGGTTTGGATTACTCTTATGTATGGAGTTACTCATATTCAAGTCAGAAAGACTCATACACAGTCCATTATAAGAGTGAATAACTCATATGAAAACTCAAAAATAACTCATACATAGCCTACATGACTCATAAAAAGAGTCAAAAAATTATCAAAAGCATAACCTTTTCATATTAGATGACTCATATGTTACACAGGATGACTCATACGCATATAGAAAATAAATCATATGTTTTTCAGAGACTTTTCCAAATTTCCAACACATATCTAGTATATAAATTCTAGAATTAACTAAATAAATTCTAAATCACTTAAAAACAATTAAAGGCTTCTCAAAACTATTAAAAACACTTTATAAAAAATCCCAATAATTCCAAATATTATTATAATAACTCCAAAAATATTTTATCATATTCAAAATCACTTGGTATATTATAAATACTCAAATTGGATTATTTCAATATTCCTAGATATAATTTATTTCCAACCTTGACTTTATCCATAAAAAACCTTTATCCAAGAGTGTGTTCATCACTGATCCTAGAATCCATCTTTCCAAATATTTCTTGTATTGTTTCTCTAAATTTAATCTATATTCCTTCAAAACTTTGAACTTTTTTAAACTATTTTACCTATATATTATAAAGTATTTCTTGTAAAAGGATAATCATTTAGCTTCTAAAACTTCATTTATCCTTCATAAACATGTTATAGAAAATATTTTTTACACTTTCATCACTTTTCATATATATACATACCATATCACTAATCATAAGGTTTGTATAGTATGACCCTTGAATCTATCTATAAAAGTTCTTCAAGGGAGGTTACACTTTCATCAATATTATTGGATCATTTATATATGGTAATCCTCTAATTATTCATTAGGTGGGCACTCACTCCTTCACCTATCACTTCACCTTTGCATAATTACATTAAAAATCATCTTAACAACAAAGATAAGTGATAAAAAATAAATCTTAAAACTATATTTAAATTCATTGTGAGTTATCATCATTCAGGTAGGAGTGGTGTTTTTGTTCAAGGGAAATTATAGATTCAACCAGAACCTATAAGGAGTTATTTCAATCCATATTAAAGAATAGAAATAGTGGTACACTATAGATCAAAGGGAGTCTATTTAGAGTTTAATGTAAAAAAATTACATGCTTACCATGATGATATTGAAGAGACCCTCAAGTCTATAAACTGTCTTTATCCTTCACAGAAGTAGTGATCATAGTAAATAAGAGGGGGTTTACCTAGATCATAAGTAATCAATTATAAATCTTTTAAAGTCAATAGTGAGTATATTTATTTCATGTAACACTAACACATCATCATTGTGTTCTCCTTAGATTAACCTATTTAGGTTAACAAATTAAAATCTTGGTTTCCCAGCATCTTTTATTTTATGTGTGAGATGTGTGATGTAGATGATTTTAGAAAAATAGGTTGAATAAGTGTTTCTACTAACATGGGAACAAGTTCTTATATGATAATAAATTATCTAAATAAAATAATTAATTTATGTTATACTTTGAAATACATGTTGGTATCCATTGTATTCTATTGTTTGATGGGATCCTATTGTGATGTCGTCATGGAGGATTGTATAAGATAGATAATAAAAATTTACAAGTAGATGGTTATTCTAAAGAGGATTTAAAGGATTCTCTAAATGAAGGTGTATACAAAAGGATTGTTCACTGCACATGTTACAGAGATATGGGGATAAAATGGGAAGATATGTATGGAAATATATCAATGAAAGAATAATATAAATTTAATTACAATGATATATATAAATTAGTGGATGATATTGATGTTCATTCTATTAAAGAGGTGTGACATTTTTCCTAAAATAAAGAGTTTGAAGACAAAGTAGAAGGAAGATAAGAATTCATGTGTTCTTAAGGTAGTGAACAAAACAGATTCCTTATGTATTTATTAATCCAACTATCTTATAGATTCTTCTTGGAAATATGAATATTCATATTGTATATCATCTAAATATTTTGAAGATGAAGAAACCAGATCATGTGGTAAGTCTAGAAATTGTTCTTGCAACCAATAATAGGATATTCATGGCTTGGAAAATGAAGTCTAGTTCTTAATGAATAAATGTGTAAAAAATAGTTCACTCATAATATATTTGGAAGAACCCGTTATAAAAATGAACATTAAAATGAAGTGAAAAGTGATATTATTAAATAATTGGTTCAATATTTGAATTTAAACATGGAAAAGAAGAAACTTCATGAAGTATCCATGAATGACCTTATAGAATAGTATGAAGAGAAGATGAAGACTACACTTAGTGAAAATAATTCTTGGTTTGAGAAATTAGAAGTTTGGATGAGGGAGAAGGGTGTATTAATTAAAAAACTTAAGGGTGAGATTTATATTATGAAAAATAAGTCAAATACTGAGGAGTCTCATGGGTAAATTTTATATGGTGGTAAGCAGTACAATAGTCTAGTTTCAGGAATAAGGCAGTCCGGATTTTTTAGCACTGATGTAAATGATTATAAAATAAGGATGGGTTTAAATTTTTATTTTTTGGTAAATTTGATCAAACTATAAGTGTGTGTATGGGAGCTATAAGGTTAAATAATGAAGGAAGATCTGGTAAAACCACATTCTAACCAAGACAATATTTTACATGCTATGAATTAATTGAAAAGTGTTATATCCATGTTAACCCTGATCATTTTTTATGAAAATATAGAAATAGATGCAAAGAAGGTATCGAGATGAGAGCCACCACTTCTATCACTAGGAGGAAAAATTATTTTAAGAATAGAAAAATAAGTTCCCCTAAAACTAGATTTAGTGTTCTAGAAAATGGTGAATAAATAAATTAGGAGGTGATGTTTGAAGTGTCTATAAGTACATGCTCACAATATCCATTATGGAAAGAAAATACAGTTATTGTGATTAAGGTAGCATAAAATTTGAGTTAATATTTTCCTTTGAATGATAGTTTTACAGTTTTGAAAAATGGTACTGAAGAAAGACAAAAATTATTTTTTCATCCACTAAAGAGAGTGTATGCTCAACAACCTACCTAGAAAAATAAGAAATAAGTGTGGAGAGAAAATAAGGAAGATATTTCTCTCATTAAAGTTATAGAAGACAAATAATAATCATGCATGATTGGTTTCATTCATACCAAAATAATGAAAGGATATAAAAATAATGGAGTTACCCTTAAATAGAGGATGAATTATTCCAAATAAAGATACAAAATTGGTTTCCCAATGTAAGAATCTTACACTAACGGGATGAGTCTCACTCCAGAATAGAATCTTAAGACAAAGGTGGTGATGAACTCTAAAGAAAACATTCAAAAATAGGTTAATAAAAGTGGTTTCATGAAAAGGAATAACACACAAAATGTAACACCACAGAGTTTTTATAAAAAAATTCTCTATAAATAATTTTCTTTCTTTGATATCTTGGGTTTGATGCAATAGTGAGTTTATAAAAACATTGAAACATTATTAAAATATTATGTTTTGGTTATTTACTAGTTATTGGATTGGTGGGTATGAATAGTAATAACTAAATTATGAAAAATGTATGGTCTATAAATTTATAAAATTAATTCATTGTTTATAAAAATTTTATAATTAAAAATAAAAAATATTTTAAAATAAAAGTGACATTTTTTCTGAAAAGTAGTTTTTATGAGCGCAATGTATTTTTATATTAATAAATTAAATTAATAACTATTGTAGAAGTATTTTAATGAAATTTATATATTATTTAATTGATCAAATTTTTTAAACATTCAAAAAAAAATTCTAAGATTATGATAAGAATAAATCTAGTTGTTTTCTTATAAAATGTTTTTTTAAACTAATTTTTGTCACATTTAATGCATTTACTATAGAATTAATTTCTTCCATTTATAGGTATTTAATTAGATAAAATTAATTAAATATTTAAAATCATTAGTTTCAAATTTTGTAATTATTACCCTTTTATTTTCGTTCAATATAAATAGTAACTTTTGTAATTTTTGTTACCAAGGTAAAGGGTAAATCGGGTAATTAAAGTTAAAAATAAAATAATAATGATTATAAAATGACCCTAACACTTTATTTAATTTTATTTTATGATTTAATTTCATTTATAGTCATCCCATATTCGTTTATATATCATTTTATGTCCATTTTTATGAGATTATGACTTTTATAATATTTTCTTTCAAGAAAAGTCAAACATGTCACATTATTATTTTTAATAAGTATAATATTTTTAATAAGGGATTAATCAGAAGATATGTTAAACTATAAATATTATTTTAAAATATAAAATATTTATCTTCATCGTTATAGTTTATTTTTAATTTTTAGTGAAAAAAATAGTTACTTTAAATGCTTACACAATGTTGATGCAGTATTATTCAATTAATGGAAAAATAAAATAAATGATATTAAAAATAATAAAATTATTATAATTTAAGACAATTAAAGTGTCCCATGAATTTTATAGATTAACATGACATTTTGGGGATATTTTAAGATATTTTTTTGAATTCTAAGTTAATTTTTTTATGTTACTAAAGTCAAAGTAATGAATAGTGTCAAAATTGTAAATAATGATATTTTATGAAAAAAAATATTTTATTAAATTATTTAAAATAAATAAATAAATAAGGAAAAATGTGATAATATATTTTTGAAAATTTCATCCCTTTTCTATTCATGAGTCAATAGTTACCTTATTTGGAAAATTATATAACCTTTTAAGAGTGAAAAATATGTTACCATGATTAATGTTAAAATAGGATAATTAAGGGGTTAAACTAAGAGATAAGGTTTAAAATATCACTTAAACCTATAAAAATTTTATTGGTTGATTATATTTCAAAAATATCGTACCCTATTTTCTAATTCATTACCATTTGAAAGTATTTTTCTCTAGAATAGTCTTATTATATTTTATTTTTTTAGGAAATTCTAAAAGTGCCTCTCACCTCAATTATTTTAAGGGCACCTACTCCCTCACTTTATTAAAAAAACATTGATTCACGCTCAAATTTACCCAAGATATGAAGGTAGAACGGTCCTTGTAGTCTAGATTGGGTTGTCGAATCCACTGAGACCTAAGAAGATACCTAAGACACACAATCTATGAGGTGGATTTTTGGCTATGAAGTGGCCAACTTGGTTCTGATTTTGGATGGTTTTAAATAACACTAATAAACCTAGGTGAATTCAATTAAATGAAAATGGGTTTATCTTAAGATTATTCTAGGGGTGGATTGAATGAATTTTACTTCTTTAGACAATTTTGGTTTAATTAATTCTTAATGAATCCATTCTTCAAAATAACACTACCTTCATCATTTTCTGGTTTTATGTAACTAAACTCAATTACTAATCCCCTACACACTTAGAGAACCAAATTCATGATGTCTCTAAGGTATATGGTCATTTTAGTAATTGGATTTAGCTTCCTCAAACACAGTGAAGATGGAGAGTGGAAATAACTGAAGAATGGAAGTCTTAAATTAGTTAACCAATTAAAAACAATTAGTTCATAAAATAACATTCAATCCAGACTTTTCATATTCCTAAGATCAAACCATTAAAGGGTTATCCCTCCATTGATGGTATACTCTCAATGGTGGGCGGAAGATGGCTTACAAGAATTAGATTGAAGAAATTAAAATCGCAGAAATAACGAGCACTCCTCCATGTGTGTGAATGAAATTCACACCTATGTGTGAACTAATTCATCACAACAAAGAGATATCACTGTGCTTTGTGATTATAAAGTTTTAATTAAAGAAATGGGAAGAATATAAGAGAAATATTTTGATTAATAACAAAGAAGTACAAAAAGGAAACTTACATGGAAATTGAAATGCGATTACAAACACAAAGTGGCAGCATAACATTACAATTAAACCAAACACCCAAGATCCTTCAATCCTCCAACACCACTGCCTTAAATAGGCATTTTTTGAGCCCTTGGGTAGATCCTACAACAGTCCAACTCTCCTCAATTAATTGTGGTAGGCCATAGGTGGGTGGAAAGTAAGGGAGAGTTGATTTTTCCACCTTTGACCCGAGGTGGCATCCATCTTTCCTTCACCGAATAGATGCGATTTTAAGACCTTATATATGGCATAATAAGAGTGGTACATTGAAGAAGAAAATGGGTCCCTGGATTTCTTATAACCTCCTGTAAAATTTGGGCTAATTTGGAGTTGTGGATTCCTAGATATGATCATAATAGTGGGCTGTTTTTCTGGGCCAAAGAATCTGGCCCAGAATTTTATCTCTAAATTGGGCCACTTAAATAACCATAATGGATGAATAATTAGCACTGGATCCTGAAGAATGATTTGTTACTATATATTTCTTCTATAAGACTACGAAATTTTGACTTCATTGGGCCTGTATTGTGGTCCCCACATTCTCATCAGTAGGCTGGTGTCCAATCTGTCTTCTCCAGAATTGTTTCTTTTCATCGCCAAATATCTCCTACAACCATTATGAATCATCCATTGATCCCTGAATTAAAATTTTTTAAATTTAAGTGAATATCCATTTCACAAAATATCAAATTAAAATATTGATAATTACATTCTTTATAATTAGATGACTCATTGGGCCTAAATTGGTGTACATTAGGCATGAAGTGCACAAATGATGAGAATAGATGTTCAAAATCAAAATCCACTAACTCAGGCCCATAAGATAAAAAATGAACATTTAATACCATTAAAATGTAATTAACATATATGTTTTTATTGTCTAATCACACCCCCCAACTTGAGATTTTCTAGTCCTGAGCAAATAATTCAATGATTTTATTTGAATTCCTTTATTCAAACACATTATAAGAAACAGTGCTCACAATCTAAACTACACACAAATATATCTTTATAACCTATCAAGATAATTTAAAAAAAGATAAATTTAAAAGTAGATCCTAATCCCAATCCCATTCCTTTGATCAAATCCATCATCATACTTCATCTAACTCAATTAGGTGTAATGATGTGTTGTGAATCACAATAGATATGGGGTTCATTTTCATTCAAGGGGGAAATCATGGAAGTGCTAGGTGGAATCACATTTAATCCTAATATGAGTATTCTTCATTCCTTTTTTTTTGGATTTTTTTTTTGAAATATTGCCATAGTAATCGAGATTGCAGTTAATCAAATTAACCCATGTAGCAAGACTTTGCCGATGACTCCCAGACTCAAAGGCCTTAGGGCACCAAGTGAAGCCCACATACTCAGGCATCGTCTCGAGTTAAATTAATCAAAAACAAATTCATATTACCATAAATAGAGATGGAGTAAAAAAAATCAGGTCTAGAAAACTCTGAATTCACGATCCCCAAGTGCAGAAAGCCTCGCATTTTATCAATCCATTGCTCTACACGCAAATTTTTATTTTTTTTTATTTTTTTTGAATACTCATATTATTCATAAAAATCAAAC
Source organism: Viscum album (assembly GCA_963277665.1). Lineage (NCBI taxonomy): Eukaryota > Viridiplantae > Streptophyta > Magnoliopsida > Santalales > Viscaceae > Viscum > Viscum album. Next base: position 2,008,871,113 of record OY728121.1, on the reverse strand, counting down.
CAGACTATGCTATTTGTTATGGGACCCCAAAAATTCAAATTAGTACCCCAGAGTCTAGAGTATGTGAATTGTGGCATTTTGATTTAATGGATGAAAATAAAAATGATGAAAATTTTCATTGGACAACCAAACTTCCAAAATCAATTATTTTAAACTTAATCATGAATTAAATTAAGAGTCAAGGAAATAAAAATTATTTTCTATGTAGTTTTAATGTGAGCAAAGATGTTATTATATGAATGATAAGGGAATTTTACTTTACTTTTTTTATCATTGTTTTTTTAACAAACATTTTGTTTCCACACCCCCAACTTAGAATGAAATTTTCCCTAGTTTCGTAAAAAGAAAATAGAGGAGAAGTGGGTGGGGGGAAATGAGTTGGAAAGGGCCTAGAACAAGTTCATCTAGTGGCTTCATAATGATGATTGTGGTGCTCCCAAATCTCTCTTTGGTCTCATGGGAGATGTAGGAACCTCCTTGATTGAATATGTATCACCAAAAAAATAGTCCCTAAACCATACAAACAAGAACAAACCAAACAAAACAAACAACACAACAATTTATTTAATACTAAGTCTCATCATTTTTATGGTTTTCCTTTTTTTTAAATCAACTGATGATACATTGTCTTCTTTTTAATTTCTGGGTAAGGTAGTACTCAGGGATCACACCACGTGACACGGATGAATATGGTGCTCCCCTTTCGTACCCATCCATACTCATAATAGAAGAGCAGATCAACAGTCTATATTTTTTTTAAATATCAAAATGATTAATAAAAAAAATTATTCCAAAAAGATTGAAAACATGAAAACCATGGGTTGCCTCCCATGCAGCGCTTTGTTTAACGTCGTTAGCCCAACATGGATCATAAATCTATCATTTTTTTTTCTAGTTCATAGGTTGGCTCAGTTAACTCCACCTCTATTTCTTTTTTATTGAATGATTCAATGATTGGTTTTAACCTTTGACCATTGACCTTGAAAATGTAGCCACTTGTGGGATCTTGAATCTCTACTGCCCCATTGGGGTACACCTTATACACTATGTATGGACCAGACCATCTAGACCTTAACTTTCCCGGGTGTAAATGAAGTTTTGAACTATACAAGAGCACAAATTTTCCTGGTTCAAAATGTTGGGCTTTGATATTCCTAGATTGGTAAGCTTGAACTCTAGATTTATTTATCCTTGAATTTTCATAAGCCTCCATCCTAAGTTCCTCAAGTTTATTAAGATCTAATTTCCTCTTTTCTTTGGATAAATAAATGTCAAAATTCATTTTTTTGATTGCCAAAAATTCCTTATGCTCAATTTCAACAGGTAAATGGAATGATTTTCCATAAACAAACCTATATGGGGACATTCCTAAAATGGTTTTATATTCAGTTTGATAGGCCCAAAGAGCATCTAATAGTTTCTCATACCAATCTTTCCTAGAGGGGTTGACAGTTTTTTCAAGAATTTGCTTAATCTCCCTATTTTCTAACTCATCTTGACCGTTGGTTTGAGGATGGTATGCAGTGGAAACTTTATGAGAAATACCATACTTATACATGAGTGAAGATAATGGGCGATTGCATAAATGGGTTTCTCAATCACTGATTATATCCCTAGGAATTCCAAATCGAGAAAATATGTGCTCTTTCAGAAATCAGATCACAACATGATGGTTATTAGACTTGGTGGGAATGGCTTCAACCCATTTTGAGACATAATCAATTGCTAAAAGGATATAGAGTTATCCCCTAGAGTTTGGGAAGGGTCCCATGAAATCAATTCCCCAACAATCAAATATTTCAACGACTAGAATGGGAGTGAGGGTCATTTGATTCATTTTTGTGATGGAACCTACTTGTTAACACCTAAGATAGCTTTGACAAAATGTGTAAGAGTCCCTTGAGAGGGTGGTCCATAAGATACCACTCTAAAGAATCTTAGAAGATGTTTTCTTAGAGGAAAAGTGACCTCCACATGCCTCACTATGATAGAATTTAAGGATGGACTCTTGTTCAGATTCTGGGGCACACCTCCTAATAACTTGGTCAGGGAAGAACTTATAGAGGTATGGATCATCAAACACATAGTGTCTAACATCAGAAAGGAATTTCCTTCGAGCATGAGTCCCTAAGAATTTTGGAATGACTCATGTAACTAATAAATTGGCTATATCGGCATATCAAGGGCAGTCACTCACAGAGTATAGGTGTTCATCAGGAAATGAATCAGACACAGAAAGGTGATTTGAGTTGTCTTTGAATTCCATACTAGAGAGGTGATCATCTACAACATTTTCAAAACCCTTTTTATCCTTGATTGTGAGGTCAAATTATTGTAAGAGAAGGACCCACCTAATCAATCTAGCCTTAGCATCTTGTTTTTGGAAGAGGTATTTTAGTGTAGAATGGTCAGTGAACACAGTGATGGGGATCCTAAGAGGTAGGAACTAAACTTCTCTAAGGAAAACACAATAGCAACCCACTATTTCTCAGTGGTGGTGTAGTTTATTTGGGCATCATTTAAGGATTTGATTGCATAAGTAATGACATAAGGAGTTTTATCACAACGTTTTCCTAACACAACTCCTACAGAAAATTCGTTGGCCTGCAATATAAGTTTGAAAGGAAGGTTCCAATTTGGAGATTTCATGATGGGGGAGAGGTGAGAGAGGATTTGAGGGTTGAGAATGAACCCTCACAGCTTTCTGTCCAAACAAATGGAGCATCCTTTACTAGTAGATCACAAAGGGGACGGGAGATTGAACTAAAGTCCTTGATGAATCTTCTATAGAAACTAGAATTTCCTAAGAAATACATCACTTCCTTGATAGTTTTGGGTGATGGAAGGTGACGAATGATGTCAACCTTGGCTTTGTCAACTTCAATCCCCCTACCTGAGACCAGATGGCCTAGAACTAGTCCCTCTTTAACCATGAAATGGAATTTTTTCCAGTTTAGGACTAGATTATTTTCTTCACATCTTGACAAAACTCTCTCTACATTCCTAAGACATCTCTCAAAAGTATCCCCAAACACAGAGAAGTCATCCATGAAGACCTCAAGAAAATACCCTACCATGTCTGAGAAGATTCCCATCATGCACCGCTAGAAGGTTCCAGGAGAATTGCATAAACAAAAGGGCATGCGTTTGAAGGAAAAGGTACCGAATGGACATGTGAATGTAGTCTTCCCTTGATCCTCTAAGGAGACCTCAATTTGATTATACCCCGAGTACCCATCTAAGAAACAGTAGAAGGAATTACCTGCCACTCTCTCAAGGACTTGTTCAATGAATGGTAAGGGGAAATGGTCCTTATTGGTGAATGATTTTAGCTTCCTATATTCAATACAGACCCTCCATCCACTACTCACCCTTGTTGGAAGAATCTATCCATCCTCATTGGTTATCACTGTGATTCCATCATTTTTTGAACCACTTGGATTGGGCTCACCCATTCACTCTCAGCTATGGGATATATGATACCAACTTTTAACAATTTCAGAAGTTATTTTCTTACTACATCCATGATATTAGGATTGAGTCGTCGTTGAGGTTGACGACATGGCTTTGAATCAGATTCCAGAACAATCTTATGAGTCCCAATAAGTGGGCTAATCCTAGCAATATCTGATAGGGTCCAACTAATGGCTTTCTTATGTTTCCTAAGGACATCTAGAAGAATCCTCTCATGATTGGATTCAAGAGAAGAAGAAATGACAATAGTATGTGTTTGATTGTCCCCTAGGAAGGCATACTTTAGTGTAGCAGGAAGTTCCTTCAATTAAAGATCGGTTTGGTTCAAAATTTCAGCAGAAGATTGGGACATTGTATCAAGATCAATTTTATTTCCTAAAGTTTTAGATAGGATTGATTCCCCACATGTAGAAGTTTTTAGATACTAGATTGGATTGATCAGATTTAGGTAATTAAGTTAGAGTGGTCTCCATGAAAGTGGTTTCTTGAAAGGTTTCACTGATTGTTAGACCTAAGAATTCATCATAAGAGAAATTTGAAAATGATTCAAGCCAAGGAGATAAACGTCCTTCATATGAACAAAGGAAATCAATATCATCCTGACATAAACATTCATCAAATATTCCTTGATGTTCTATGGATTCATTATAAATGCTTCTTATCATGTTTACTTCATGAATGTCCTCATCATCCCCTATTTGTGAACTTTCATTATAGATGTTCAAGTCTAGACTCATGTTACCAAAGGTGATGTTCATGTTCCCATTTTGGACTCGGATAACAGAGTTGATTGTTGCAAGGAAGGGACGACCAAGGATAACTAGGGTTTTTCCTTATTTACTAAGTTTGGATGGTTGTCAAGGACAATGAAGTCATCAGGTTAGATGAAGTTTTCAACCTTTACCAGAACGTCCTTTAAAATCCCCTTTGGAACCCTAATTCTAGGATCAGCAAGTTGAAGTGTGATAGATGTGGGTTGGAGTTCTTCTAGGCCTAACTGGCAGTACACAGCATATGGGATGAGATTGACACTAGCACCAAGGTCACACAAGGCCTTGAAAACTTTGCTCTCTCCTAGTTCAACATTGATTTAAGGGAAACATGGGTCTTTCAACTTAGGAGGAATGGTCCCTTGAATGTTGGTACTCACATTAGCAGCCAAAAGGACTTGGTTTTTATGTGAAAATTTTCTTTTAAAAGTTCACAGGTCCTTAAGGTACTTTTATTAGGCAGGTATGGTTTGGATGTCATCGAGAAGGGGAATGTTAAACTTGAATTGTGAGAATATTTCCTTCAATGTTTCACTCAGTTCAGGCTTGGGTTTCCCCCTCATGCATTGAGGAAATGGTACAGGTTGTGGGGTTGTTTGTTGAAGAGTTTTTTCTTTCACATTGTTATCAGTTTCCTCAGTTTGAGCTTGTGGTTCATTTGAATTTTCATCCAAGTTTGAATCTTCGGGTGGGTGATGAATTAGTTGTTTAGGTTTCTCAATTGATTTCCCACTTCTTAAAATAGTCACAGCCTTTAGTTGTTCATGAGTTTTTTGAGCACAACTTGACTCTCCCCTTGAAGTTGAGGATGGCACCGCCTGAGTATGCATGGGTTCCTTTCCAGTTTTGATGTTTTGAAGTTCTTGTTTTAGGGAAGAGACTTCTGAGTTCATCCTCTCCATTTGTTTGCACAATTGTTCTAGTAGGTTTTGTGGAACATTTTGGGTTGGTGCTTTATAAGATTGGTTTATCCTAGGAGGATATTTTGGAGGTGGGATGGTTTGTTGAAAATGGATTGGTGGTTGTTGGTATTGGATAGGTTGGGTTTGGAACTGGTTATGGGATTAGAAGTTCTGATGGGGGTAAGGATTTTTTCCCTACGGTTGGCTAGGTTGTTGGTCCAAGGTACTTACTTGGTCCCCATCAACGGCTCAAAAATTTGATTCATGCTCAAATTTACCCAAGATATGAAGGTAGAGCGGTCCTTGTAGTCTAGATTGGGTTATCGAATCCACTGAGACCTAAGAAGATACCTAAGACACACAACCTATGAGGTGGATTTTTGGATACGAAGTGGCCAACTTAGTTATGATTTTGGATGGTTTTAAATAACACTAATAAACCTAATTTAATTCATTTAAATGAAAATGGGTTTATCTTAAGATTATGCTAGGGGTGTATTGAATGAATTTTACTTCTTTAGACAATTTTGGTTTAATTAATTCTTGATGAATCCATTCTTCAAAATAACACTACCTTCATCATTTTCTGGTTTGATGTAACTAAACTCAATTAATAATCCCCTACACACTTAGAGAACCAAAATCATGATGTCTCCAAAGTATATGGTCATTTTAGTAATTGGATTTAGCTTCCTCAAACACAGTGAAGATGAAGAGTGGAAATAACTGAAGAATGGAAGTCTTAAATTAGTTAACCAATTAACAACAATTAGTTCATAAAATAACATTCAATCCAGCCTTTGCATCTTCCTAAGATCAACCCATTAAAATTTTATCCCTCCATTGATGGTATACTCTCAATGGTGGGTGGAAGATGGCTTACAAGAATTAGATTGAAGGAATTAAAACCGCAGAAATAACGAGCACTCCTCCATGTGTGTGAATGAAATTCACACCTATGTGTGAACTAATTCATCACAACAAAGAGATATCACTGTGCATTGTGATTATAAAGTTTTAATGAAATAAATGGGAAGAATATAAGAGAAATATTTTTATTAAGAACAAAGAAGTACAAAAAGGAAACTTACATGGAAAATGAAATGCGATTACAAACACAAAGGCAGCATAACATTACAATTAACCCAAACACCCAAGATTCTTCAATCCTCAAACACCACTGCCTTAAATAGGAATTTTTGAGCCCTTGGGTAGATCCTCCAACAGTCCAACTCTCCTCAATTAATTTTGGTTGGCCAAAGGTTGGTGGAAAGTAAGGGAGAGTTGATTTTTCCACCCTTGACCCGAGGTGGCATCCATCTTTCCTTCACCGAATAGATGTGATTGGAAGACCTTATATATGGAATAATAAGAGTGGTAAATTGATGAAGAAAATGGATCCCCATATTTCTTCTAACCTCCTGTAAAATTTGGGCCCATTTGGAGTGGTGGATTCCTAGATATGATCATAATAGTGGGCTGTTTTTCTAGGCCGAAGAATCTGGCCCAGAATTTTATCTCTAAATTGGGCCACTTAAATAACCATAATGGAGGCATAATTATCACTGGATCCTGAAGAATGATTTGTTCATATATATTTCTTATAGAATACTACGAAATTTTGTCTTCATTGGGCCTGTATTGTGGGCCCCACATTCTCATCAGTAGGCTGGTGTCCAATCTGCCTTCTCCAGAATTGTTTCTTTTCATCGCCAAATATTTCCTACAACCTTTATGAATCATCCATTGATCCCTGAATGAAAAATGTTTAAATTTAAGTTAATATACATTTCACAAAATATCAAATTAAATTATGTATAATTACATTCCTTAGAATTAGATGACTCATTGGGCCTAAATTGGTGTACATTAGGCATGAAGTGCACAAATGATGAGAATGGATGTTCAAAATCAAAATCCACTAACTCAGGCCCATAAGATCAAAAATGAACATTTAATACCATTAAAATGTAATTAACATATATGTTTTTATTATCTAATCAAACATTTATCCTTATATATCAACCATAATATACCAAATTATCTTCTCTAATCCACTATACACATTCTATATGTGTTTGTATTCCCAAAATACAAACCCTAGAAACCTTTAGATTGGATCTAAAGGTGTTATTTCGAAGAAGAGGTAATCGGACAAACCGGTCACTTTCTTTTTATAATATTCTATACCTAATATAAATATATGGTATTTATCATAAAATAATAAATTAAATATCATAAATACTTTTAAATTCTATTTGTATTATTAAAACGCAATTATGCATCCTCTTTCTGGTCAAACAAGAAGTGAAAGTATCGTTCATTCGTACGTACGACTTACTATCTCCATGTAGTGAAACAATTAATTTTTGATCACCATATTTCATGGATGGGTATTATGATTGTTTTAATGTTTATATATTATATTTATGACATAATTATACTTATTTATGATAATATCATGTCTATCTTATTACCATCCAATCCTTTGGGAAAAGATAATGTTGTTCATGTGTACATCTGGACTACCACCTCCACGATGTGATGAGATTCGTTTTTCATTTATATTTTACTTAGATGATAATAAGGATGAATTTGATGAATATTTATGATATATATGTTATCATAATGATTCTTTAAAGGTGAATTATTATTTACCTTTCTTTCATTTCATCAGTCAAAAAAATGAAATAGCGCTCATGCGTACGTACAACCTACCATCTCCATGAGCGGTGTAATTTATTTTTCTATCTATATATTTTATTAATGATTATAAATATATATATATAATTAATATATATTATTTTTATACCATTATTAAAATTCTATAAATTATGGTACCATCATCAAAGTATAACAACCAAGACTGTCAAACTGAAACATGCTTGGAAAATGAAAAGGTTATCACCCAGAATAGCGATTTTAATAAAAGTTTATTAATAAAATAGTGATAATATTTTATAAATAAATCATACATGGTATGATATATATTAATATTTTTATTTAATACATGTATAATAAATCCACATTTATTATATAGGAGTTTTGAATATGAATAAGGAAATGTGAGACTTGAGGTAACATTTTATTTCACAATATCATCATTATTTGATTGTTTATATTTAAGTATACACTGAGGAATATTTAGATTACATGTCCATGTTTTCAAAAAATGTTTTAAAAAATATTTTTATTATTCTCTTAAAGTTTTTTAAAATCTTTTTTACCCATGTTTGACATTTTACAAAATGGTTTGAAAGGAATCTTTTTTTCATTTTCTGAATGAGCTATTTGTTTCTTTTCAAAAAAGAATATAGAAGGAATTTTTTTTAACTTATATGGAATGAGTTAATTTTACCACTATCATGATGCCTTAATTCTTTAAAGCTTAATTTATAATATTAAAATTTTATTTTCAAATAAAATTTTTTCACTTATAAGTGTGCATCTTTTAAAAAAGAGAAATGATTTTAAAATAGAAAAGTTATTTTCCTCAAGAATTATTCTATGTGATATTTCAAAATCAATTTCCATCTAATATTAAGTAATTTGATAATACTTAAGATTTATTGGGGATATAATCCAAGGATACCATCCTTATTATTTTTATTTATGGTTTATGTCTATGATGAAAAGATGAAATTTTTATGAAACCCATTTCTTTTCTATTGGTTATGAAATGATGAAATATTTATGAAACCCATTTCTTTAATGTGTTCTGATATGATGAATTATTTATGATCTTGTGGCACAAATATGTATAATTTTTATTTTTTTTATGGGTGGGAACTATACATCCCTATAATTCATTGGGTAAATTATTATATCTCATGAGATAATAATGGTAAACAAGTCGATGTTCTTGATCTTTTATGGGAAACAAGTCAATGTGTTTGATATATTATGGAAAAAAGTCAATGTACTAGATCTTTTGTGGGAAATAAGTCGATTTTCTTGATCTGTTATGTGAAACAAGTTTATGTTCTTGATAAACTAGGGTAAATAGGTATTTATTCCTAATCTAATGGTCTTGGCAATTAACCCTGATATATGAAATAGTTTTTATACTTATAATGATGTTATGCACATTTATGACATGAACTTATGGTTAATGATTTAGTTTTGATGAATTATCATTCTTATGATTCATTTATTTTTAAATTATAATGTCTTATACCATAAATTATGTTTATGATCTTTTTCAGATTTGGTATGAACTTTGTAATTTATAGTCAATATATATTGTCCTTGTACTTATCTTATGATTTTATATGCTCATAAATTTATATCTCTCATTTTTACCCTTACTGAGCATCTAAGATCACCCTTTTCTTATGTTTCATTTCCCTAAATTATGAAGAAATTTTTTAGTATGGTATGCCTATCAAGAGTACCCTGAGGGGAGATATTTGTGTATAAAAATCTTGAGTTATTATAAAAAATCCTTGAAAGTAAATTGGGAATAAAGGATTGGTCCATAAAGACCAACCAGACTCCATTTCTTGAGGATGATAGAGGTTCCCATCTCCCATTGTTCTTTATTTCTAAATTTGATGAATGTTGTGTTGCAGGGTAAAGGGAGGATATGATCCATGAGGGATAAGTACTATGTGTGAATTGAAAGGATAATTTTTTCAATCTATAAATTCATGATGAAAGGAATAAATGAAGGTGATTTCAAAGAAATATTTTCCTATAAGTTTTGTTTTAGTATCCACAATGAAGAATAAGTGATGAAATCTATCTATGAATAGTAAAATAATAATATTTATTGGGTGTATATCATTTTTAGAGTGATCTAGGTTTCAAATTCAAGTTCCAGTCTTCCCAATAGTGTGATGACATTTTTAGAAGTTTATTTGTGATATCAGGCCATGTGATTAGTCAAATAAGTTCACTAAAGAAAAAACAAAGGATTGAAAAGATGTTCTAGAAAATCACATATTATTATGATGAAATAAAAACTAATCTAACTGGATAAAGGTGTATAGAAAATATTTTTAAATACTAAATCTAGGAACTGTATGTTGGACTAAAATAGTGAAACTGGTGAATGGATAAGGGGATAGTATAAAATATTAGGAAGCTTTAAAGTCTTATTTGTGATAACTTATGGTTCAATGATAAATATTTCCTTCAATAGGTGGACTCAATCCAAGTGTTTAGTTTAATTAGTACACTAATAATGAGAATAAAATATTGATAATATGAAGTGGCTACATGAATAGATTCATGCATATGTTTTTTGTTATATCAGTTTATTTTTATATGGTATTAAAATTTGGGGAACAAGATAAAGTATTCTCAACAATTGGTTTCACAAAGATGAATAAATTTTTAATATTTTGTGCTAAGTTTCATGGTAAGGTGATCAAAAATATTTGAATTTTTTTATCCATAAATTAAAATGGAAGATCCCTATGAAGATTAATTTAACTTAGATTACAAGTGGTATCACTAGTTTATTATTAATAAGTGGTATCAATTGACTCATTAAATGGTGTGTCTCGCTTACTTGTTCTTTATTGATTTTTCACTAATAATTTGGTGAGAATGTGATTGAGATCATAGGTTGGGTTTTGTTTAAGGAGTTTAGGTGGATACAAGAGGTTCATGGAAAGTATTTTGTGATATAGAGATAATTTATATTATAAAAAAAGGAACTTTTTCCTACACTGAGCTTCAGTTCAGTATTCTTAGAGTAATTTTTGACAAATCATTTCCAAGTAGTAAATTCACTCATTAGAATTTAGTGGTGATAATGTAGATAAAGTATGAATATAGATTGGAAATTAAAATTTCAATGGATACTGGTTATGATTAGTTCAAAGGATTCGATTATATTCAATTAATGGATGGATCCAAGTAATGATGTGGTGTTAAATAAAATAGTTCAATGAAAGTATAGAAAAAAGGAGAGTGAAGATGAAGTGAGAACCACCATGTAATTCAAAGTGGTAGGGGGAGAATTTGAATATAAATCTAGAATTTAGAATACCCTTTTCATTTTATTGAAAAAGAGTGAGAAATAAGAAGAGGCTAAAATCCATACTAAGTTTTTATGGTTTTAAAGGTATAATAAGAAAATTAATTTTATGAGATATTATTAACATAATCCAATGGTGGATATTTTTTCATCCTTGAGTTTATATATTGAATTTGTTAAAAATATATGTTGAGATTCATTGAAGTAATTATTATTATATTGGTTTTATTCATAGATAATTATTGATATATCTTAAATTATATCCAGAAGAATATTTGTTTCATGAATCCATTAACATGTTGTTACATAAATTTATTATCGAATTATTTTCATGAATTATAGGTGAGTTTCATGGAAATAGTATCCTTCATTTATCTAGAAGTAAAATTATTAAAATCATTGAAATATTTTGTTAAAGTGGAGTTTTCTGGAAGATAGTTTAGTATAGGGAAAATAATTTGATTTGTGAAATATCTAGAAGAAGTTATGTTTAGTTTCATGTTAAAAGTATTGGAATATGTGTTGAAGTTGGCTTGGTATATATGTTTGTGTTGGGTTGATTCATTGAGAAGGATAGTTTTTTAATATCCATAATATTAAATATGTATATATATATATATGTGCACACACATATGTAAGATGGGAAGAAAAGTCAAAAAATGATAAAGGAGTAAGGGGGAAAGGGGGGTCTCCCAATTCACCCTAGAAGGGTAGAATCTGATATTGAAACCCAAAAATCATAGGGAGGAATTCATGGATTAGTTAAGTAAAGAAAAAGTGCATGGTGATGCATGGGAATTGAGGTTTAGGAATGGCGCAAGGTGGCATCAGCATAAAGGGCTAGTGGCTATGATATAGGGTAGTATGATGGGGATTACTGTAATGGTTATCCTATGTTCAAACTAATAAATAGATCATCCTACCAAGATGAAATCTGATGTGGGGTGGTGTAAAATATTGGTAAATATTCAATTTTAAATAATCTCATGTGGATAACTTAAAATGATGAAGTCATGTTCATTATCTACCTCTAACTGTTGGGTTCGCATGCATGAAACACCAATGCATCCATATAACTCAAAAAAATCTTAGTCACATTTTTAAACTATAAACTTTGAATACCAATGTGTGTAAAGATTTTTTGAAATTAGATAACTCTAGAAGGCATGTCAGAACAATTCAGAAGGTGTTTTCAAGTTTGAAGATATTCAGTACAAATAGGAAAGGTGCGGTATTTGAAAGTGAAGAGTATTTTTACATGATATGTTTTGAAGCTTGATAAGGTTTGATGGTTCTCATAAGGTTGTTCATGTGACTTTTTAAGATAAAGTAGCTTAGTATAATTCATCTTGGTGTTTTTTTATTTCAGATATCTCTGGAAGGATGGTCCTCCACATGTTACACACCCTAATAGGTGTCGATCATGAGGTGTTTCAGAAATATCTTTCCATTATATTAAATGGTTTTAAATGGGATATTATGTTGTAATATTCAATAAGATAAAAGGATAAAATGAAGATATTCATATATTTTTTTAATCAAGTTTTTTAGTAGATTAAACCAGTAGTAAAGGCTATCATGAACGAAGAACCAAAATATGAATAATAAAAAAAGAAACATTTTTGTATTTGAAATTGAAGATCGTGAGGTGATATTCTATGGATTCATTTGAATTACGGGATCATTTGACCTCACAAGTAGTTGGGATAGTGTCTATAACTTGAATCAGTTATTGGAAGGAAAAGAGAGACCCATTCTAAATTTTCATATCAGTTTTGGAAAAAAAGGAGACCACGTAGAAGAGACATATTTAATTTGAAAAGAAAAGAAAAAAGAGAGAGAGTGCACTGTATTGATATATCTGCATCAGGAAGAGGAAAATAAAGCGTATACTCCATGAATCTAATAATTGGTGGTTTTTTTGTAATCAAATCTATGAGATATTTAAGATTGAATACGTATAATATAACACTACCTCACCTAGTGTAGTGCAAGTGAAGGTGCAAGTGAAGAAAAACAAAGGAGATTATTGATCCACCAAACTAGAGAAGAAGGATTATTTAAAAAGATAATTCCAATATTGAGAATTGTCATCATTTAAGAAGAAGTGGTGTTTTAGTTCAAGGTATGTTATAGAATCAACCCTCACCTATGAGGAATTATTTCAATATGGCTTGAAGAGAATAAGAAGAGTTGAACACTAAAGATCAAAGGGAATATATATGGTGTTAAAGGTGAATACAGTATGTTTTTACCATGATGATCCTGAAGAATCTCTCAAGTATATAAAAATACTATATCCTTTATATAATTAGTGAGAATAGTTAATAATATGGAGTTTCCTAGGATCAACGGTGATCCCTTCCAATTCCTTGTAATACAACAGTGAGTAGTATTACTTCCTGGCACACCAACAAATTATCGGTGTATACTCCTTGGATTATACCATTTGGTTGAACTAAGTAAATTATAATTTTTCCTATATATTTTATTTTATGTGTGGTATGTGTGATGTGGAAATATTTTGAAAATATAGATTGAATAAGTGTTCCTGCTAAAATGGGAACAAAGTCCCAAAAGAAAAGGGTAAACAAGTAAAAATGAAGAAGTCTAAATATGGTAACACCCTGATCCCCCCCCCCTTAGGGTGTATTAAATTCCAATAATATACATATAAACATATTCTAAATGGGTAATATTTATGTTACACTCACTATAATGGATTGAGATTATTGTTCTTAAGATTTGGGTGTATAGTGGGGGAATGCATGAAAGGGGGAATGAGGTTGATGCCATTCATTATTACAAACTATATAGTAGAGAGGTTTTGACATGTGATGATGTAGTATGTGTTTTTGTTATGTGGTTTTTTTTTGTGGATATTTGGTTTTGGATTTATGTGGTTATGTGGTTATATTTATATACTTATAGAAGGGATGACAGTTCCAATTCATAAGTCGATGGGGCGTGAGGGAGGCTATTTTAATGGGGAAGTGGTTATGGGGAAACTTTATTATGTATTATCTTAATATTATGTTAATATATCTTATTTAAATATTGGTTGAGTGATCCTTAGTGATATTTGGTAGTGGATGACCTAGTATAAGTGACGTTTTGGTTCTGTAGTTTATTCACTCAGGCATTAGTATGATTCTTCCATGTTTTCATGAGAGGTTTTGGTAAGGATATTACAAAGTATACATGTATAATAACCCCTATGTGTACATGAGTGTGTTTATGTATTATATTTCTATATTTCTGCATGAGGGAGATGATGATAGGTTGGAATTTACTAGCTTGTGGTGATCGACAGTGTCTTTTGGTGTTCATGAAGACACTTCCATACAGGTTTCATTTGGTATTTTATTTTAAAGACCCAAATTTTTGTATTAAATTCATATAAAATATGGTATTGGTTATATTTTATGTAATATAGTTAATTTATGGTGATCATCTTATATTCCCGTTATTATAAAGGTAATTCCTCTCACATGTGTGTTTTATACCCTCAGTGTTAGTCATCCATCCATAGCCTATTGGAGGATTGCTTTAAGGGTCACTCTCATCTTCACTATCCCCCCAATAGGGGTTCTAATGGGGGAAAGTTGTAAAAAAACAACAGCATACACCTTCTAGATATGTGTCCAGCCTTTTCATAATTGAAACAATTCAGTGGTAGCTCTCCCTTAAACCATCATATGCCATGTTTGAAATGTCTTATAATGAATTATAAAAAATCATAACTTAGTTATTCTTCTATTCCATAAATTTAATTGACATCAAGTTAATTGATATCATTGAATTCAATATCCTTGTATTACTAACTCTTCATACCTTTTAGCATCTTGTTCATATTGTATGCAACAAAACTATATTGTAAATCATCCAACAAGATCTGCACCAAGTTTATTTCTTTGAGAACTCATGCCTTTTGATCATAAAAAGTTGGAAATATCATGGTATCCATCTCCTTTATCTCATATCCAAGTCCATGGATGGATCCAAAAAACTCAATGAATCATTTGAATAAACCATCAATATTTTTATTTGGATACATCTTCAAATCATTGAACTTGCTGTTTGGTACTTATAATTTTACATCTTTCATTTTTTTTATCACCAATATAAATGTTTTATAGATTATCCTAAATAGTTTTAGTAAATGAGTAACTCATCAATTTCATATATATTTGATTTTATAAAGCTATATATAATTCATTATATTCCATCACATCAATGTTGAGTAAATTTTTATCCATTTCAGTCAAGGACATTATAGTATGATCACTCACTTATATTCCATGTATGGAATTGGATAAAATAGAAATTCCAAGAGACTGTATATGTCTTATAATATAATTATTAAAAACCTAGTAATTTCACAAATTAAATAAAGAAATTCATTTTTAATTCACATAAATCTCTATATAAAATATTTATTCATGATATTTTTACTATGAAATAAATATTTTTTCCCTGATGCAACTTGTTGCAACTATAGGCCCAAAAACACCCTAATAGGGCGTTGTATTAGGGTGTCGATTTCTTCTAAATGAATAGATCCTATTCTTGTGTTGGAAAGAATTTTTATAAGTATTCAATATTTATTAAATAATAATAATATCAAAATATAAAAAAATAAATGCAATTAAACACATAGATTTTACTTAGTTCACCATAAAGGGCTACATCCAAGAAACATACACCAATGATGTGACAATGTACCAAAAATAACTATAACCTAATTTGATTAAAAATATTTAATTAAATATCACTGTAAATACATGTATCACTTCCTCTATCTTTATATCCATTCATTTATTCAAGATAGAAAAATAATATTTTTTGACACAGGTCTCACACAATTAATCGAGAATCCTCTTTGAAATTTTTGTTGGATAATTGGAATAGATAACCTATTATCTTGATATTTAACCCCATGAACTTACCTACTAACAATAATATTTCTATAAATTACCTCTTGAACTCCTCATATTTGGATCTTTCTAATGACATTAACACTATTATTAACAACTATCACTTCGTTAGCTCATATGATTTTATGTTTTGGGAACCTGCAAAAAATGATATTTTGGACTCCAAACTTTTCTATAATTTTAATTTCACTAATGAATATCACGATTTTTCTTGGTTAAAATGTTTTGAAAAACCTTGGATTAGACCCTCTAGATTCACTCTTTCCTAGAGAATACCTCACAACCTAATACCCTCTAACAACTATTTACAATTATTTGGTATCCAACTTTGTTCCAAATGTCGTCTTTGTAACCAACATAGAGAAGATACGGACCACCTGTTCTTATCTTTTTCTACTTTTTATTCTTTATGGAAATACATATATGACATTTTTATCTTAGATTTCCATATTTGGTCTCCATATGGTAACATCTACAAAGGTTCACTACTGCTGATACTTCTCAAAATATTGGGCACCTTATCATTTTTGTTGTTTTATAACTGCTACATATTATATGGTATGATTGAAATTAAATTATTCATCATAATAATACCTTTTATTTTCAGGCATTTCAAGTGAGAATCCTAAATACGGTCAAAGAGGCCGATATGATTCAGATCGGTACCATTCATAACTCCATCAAATACTTTATTATTTGACATCGGTTGGAAATTGATGGGTGGTACATCTATATGAGGGGAATTTTTAAGGTTTTATGACATGATCTCCACCCCGACTAGATCAAGATAAATATGGAAGTCAACTCAAATAGAAACTAGGCCCCCTCAAGTTGTGGAGCGGTGTTCATAGATCACAATGGAAAAATTATTGGATGCTTCTATGGTACCTATGGTATCACCTCCTCACTATAAGATGGGATGTATAACATCATTATTGTAGTTAATCTTGTCAAGCTGTAAGAATGTAATAACATATTTCTTGAAAGAATCTCCACCACCATTGTGAAAACCCACCAAAATGGTGTGGTGAATCTTTCCTGGCCTCTCATAGCCAAATGGATGGACTACCTCTAATTCTTTTCTTGGATCAACCACATAGTCACTCATGTTTATCATGAGGAAAACTCAGTGGAAGATGTTTTATCCAACAAAGGATTCAATAATGAAATCCTATGGTTGGAGAACATTCTTGTGGATCTGATTCCTTTTTATGTAAAATATTGTAATAAAATCCCTTCTTTTAGACTCATGTAACTCTTTATCTTATTATATATTTATACCTTGTTCACTTTAGCCAAGGCAGCAATATTTTCAAAAAAACAATTCATATTTCAAGTGCAAGTCAATGCACCATCTCAAATTAGTGTTTTCCCATCAAATTCTACACTTAAGTGAGAAAAAAATTGTAATCACATTCAAATCCTTTCACATCCATTCTCAAAAGTTCTTTAGATATATAATAATAATCACTCTAAATTTGTTGTCTGTATTTGTTTAAAAACCTATAATACTTCCACTTTGATATTTTAAATTGTTCTTCCAAAAATTTCCTCTTTAAAACATCCACTATCACTAATTCTTTATTCCTAAAAAAATAGCTTGTATGAGTCAAATTATACAAAAGTGATAAATTCATCCCTTAAATTTCAATCTTGATAAATCTTTCATGTCTTAAAAATCAACTATAATACAACCTGGTTTTACCAACCACAATATAGTCTCACTCCCCATTGTGTGGTTCCATTAATCAAAGAGTTTGAATCCAAAATTCATGGCCTTTAAATTCAAAACACCTAAGAAATCCACTCATTTCCATCTTTTAAATCACTATATCAAAATGAACCATGGCATGGTAATCCACCAAAACAGTGTGGTTTCATCCTTAAAAAACTAAAATAGCCTCCATCATCTCTTTGTAGAAATTAAACCACAACCATGACTTATCCCATTAATATTTACTCATTTTTAAGTAAAACATTCAATGAAAAATGTATGTAAAACTCTATAAATCATTTTCACGAAAAACTATATAATACCCAATTCTTTTAAACACCTATTACCATTGAGTGGTTATCTACAAATCCTTATTTTTTAATCATTTTTAAGAAACATAAGTAGTTCCTACAACTAAAAACATTACTAGCTCCTTATTTTCCACTTAATCATGACCTTCAACATGACATAGTTTAATATCTCATGGCCTTTATATAATTTCTAAAAAAATACTCAAAAAATACTTTCACCATGATGATGGTTTTCAATCCTCTTCATGTCTCATAAAACCATGTTTTAGTTTACTTCATTATGACATGGTTTGACATCCTTCATCAATAACTTCTTCAAACCTTTCCAAGAAAACTCTAATCCTATTTAGGCTTATATCTAGATCATATATATTCTTCTAACCTCAATTCCCATCCATATCCAATGAGAAAAACACCTCTTAATCATGATACATTAATGATCTCATCAAGATCTAGCATTCTCCTCTTTTAAAATATTTGGTTCCAAAATTATACACTCTACTAACTTAAGTTTCACCATATTCAAACATAACTGGATCCAAGTTATAATCATGCTGAGAAATATGAAATGAATAATATTTTGGTTGGTTTGGTTGACCATCCATAACCTCTCTTACCCATGTAACATAATTAAAAACATAATGATAATATAAAAGTTTATATAATAATAGTTACCTTTATAATTTATTTTATTCTTATAATCAAGTTGGTTTGAAATAATTAAACATGTTTATAAACAATATTTAATTTAAATGGTTTAATATGGTCAACTTGGAACATGGATAACATATAATTCATATTAATTAGGTTATTTTTAATCTAAATACAATAGTTTAATTTGGTTAAGTCATTGAGTTTAATTTATATTAACTTTTTAGACATGTCACGATGCAATTTGTGTTATATATTTAAATTTAAATGGGTTAGAGATTCATGTTATGTTAATACTTTCAATAATGGGTTAGGCTAGGTTATGTTGTTTAATTAAATGAATCGAGTTAAAGTAGAGAATAAGTGTGTTTGAAAATTTTCCAACCCCACAAGAACTTGATTCGTGAATTTGAATTACTACCTATAATATATATAGACAATGAACTTGTTTTAAATAAAAAAAAATTATACAACCAGTGATAATAAAATATAGAACTCGACCCATAAAGTAGTTAAATAGACTATAAGTGTTTTTTTCCTCTAACTATCCATGATATCATCATTAGTTTATCAAATTTTTAAACTTTTACTATGAAAACATATAGTTTTAAAAAATGAAAACCGTTTTGGGAATGGAGATTTGATATAAATATAAAATAAGATACATTATAAGGAATATAGGGTGATGATTTTAACCACATTAAAAATAAGGTGTGAAGTTGAAAATTCATGGTCAGAAATCATTGTTAGTAATTTTTTAGAACATAGAAGAACTGGTATTTGAAAAATATGTTATAATAAAATAGAAAATTTTATGTAGAATATTTTACAGAAAACCTATAAAGTATGTGATTTAGTTAAATGTATGTGACTTCAAACACTAATAGATGATTTTATGTCTATACGTGAAATACTTGAAAAGAATTTTCAGATATTTTTATTGATTACATTGCATCATAAACTAGTCGACGATGAGTGATGGAAAACTAAAATTTTTAGGGGTAGTGGCAAAGATCATGTGATCATTAATAACTAAATTTAACTATATTTTTGCAACAATAGAGGAATCACAAGATTCATCAACCATGGAAATTTAATAGTTTGTGGGTTCATTGTGTTCACATTAACTATGAATGAATTAAAAGTAACATGATTCAATCCACAATAGGTATCATAATTTTAGGATATTCAAATAGTTTGAGTCAATTTTCAAGGTGTTAAAATACATGGAAATAATCACAGATGGGGTCGAGGAAGGGGTGGAAATTATTCCATCACCTAAAGATAAAAATTAGTGGATAGGGGTAACTTCAATGTGTGAGATAAATATAAACTTAAATATTTTAAATTAAAAAATATATATACAAATATTTAAAAAGGTAATATTGAACCAAGATTTATTTTGATAAAGATAATCATGAAAATATAATTATGACAACTAAAAATATTTTTTTTGTGTACAAGATAGACAACCTATCTATATATTAAAAAATATTTTTTACCTTGGAACTATGTGGAACAATTAATTATATAGATAAAAAATTATTATCCTCAAAATTTGATGAATTCATTTATAGAGAAGTGAATTTTAAGAATAATTCCAAATTATATGTAATTTAAAAATCTAACATCAATATCCAATCCAAAGATGATACAAATATAACTATTATAGATATTTATTTCATTATAATTATTTTTTGGATATCGGTTGATTACTGGTCAAATTACTGAAAAGTTTATAAAATATATATATATATATATATGAGATGGTATTTTCAATAAAAAACCAAACCAATAATATGATAAAAATGGTGTAAATGATAAAAAATTTATTGTTCCTATTGGCACTCAAAGATTAAAAAAAGTTGATGAAACTTTAAATAGTTTTTAAAATACAATGACTAGTTATGAAACTTTCAACTCAAATAATTAAATTTATCAAGTTTAAATCTATGGGATCAAAAGAATATAGTAATACTGTTTTTTGTTGATATAAGTTATTGATAACCCATGTGATATTTGTATTCCTATAAGGAAAAAAATAAATTTCATTATAATAGAAATATACAAAATATTTTAATAGTCACTAAAATTAGTGTGTATTGACATTGGTGGCCCATTTGTGGTAAAATCACTCAGAAAAAAAAGGTATATTTTAGTATATTTTGATCCTTTTACCAAAAACACATCAGATTATTTTATAGAATAAAAATATAAAGATTTTAATAAATTTTATGTTTTAAAAGTTTTAAATAGAGAACAAGTATTTGATATCAAGATCTTGATATATGATTAGAATAATAATTCAATTAAAATTATTTTAATTAGTTTTTTAAAAAAAAACAAGCGATATAGTAATAGTTGACCATAGACTATATTTATAACATAATGGTAAAGCTAGAAGAAAAAAATAATAATTTTTTAAATTTCTATAATCATGTTAATATATAAATATCTTCCAAAACCCTAATTTTCATTAGTGATTACTTTTAATGTGTTTTTAATGAATATGTGCTAGATAAAAGGTATATATGGGAGAAATTTATAAGAGTCCCATATTGGAAATATTCTAAATGTATCTTTATTATTTATATTTTGGTGTGATGTGTATCCTCAATACCAAATTACATCAGAAAAAAACTTGATGATAAAATATATAAATTCATTTTATTATATACCATAATTTTAACAAGTGTTATTAATTATATAATATTTTAATAGAGTAGGTGATCATAAATATAGATGTCTAGTTTATTGAAAATTAACTGTGTATATGGGATCAAATGGATGAAAAATAAAAATGTGTTACCATTAAAATAGAACTGGGTGAGGAAGTTATTGATAGAACATTACCAAGAAGTTCATTCAATGTAAGAAGTTATCTAATCCAACCAGTATCCTTGGAGATTTTATAATTTCTAAAAAGGATATATGTGATCTTGACATAGTTATAGGAATATTTGTTCATAGTTGATAATGAAATTGATTATGATATAACTAATGACGTGTTGGTTAACGTTTCTTTATTTTCATATTGTGACCCAATTTTTTATGAATATATAGAAAATTATGAGTGGTGTATTAAATAAATAAATTAATAGATTCATTCCATCAAGAAAAATTAAGTGTATAAACTATATTCTTTACCATGTGGTAAAAAGGTAATCAATATAAATAGTGTATAAAAGATAAAGTAAAAAACTTGATAGTTGGGTGTACCATTTCAAGGAAAAGTTAATTGTAAAAGGATACAATAAAAATATTTTAATTTATTATTTAGAGGTATTTGAACTAGTTTCCAGAATGGAAACTATCTAGATGATTCAAACACATACAATTTAGAAATAATGTAAATTTTATCAAATGGATGTCAAATCATCTTTCATGAATGGAATTCTTGAAGAGGAAATATATACAGATAAACCTTTAGGTTTTTTGAGAAAATGAAATGAAATTCATGTTTATAGGTTTATTCTATAATTTGAAACAGGAACTACATGCCTGGTATATGTAAATTGACACATATATATTACAACATGGTTTTATAAAATATCCTTATGAGAATACACTAAATATCAAGTTAAACACTAATTATGTTATATCTATTGTTTGTCTTTATGTGTGTGGATTCATATTTATAGGAAATATAGAAACAATGTTTCTATATTTCAAGAAGGAAATGAGCAATTAGTTTGAAATGATGGATATGGGATTAATGTTTTATTTTATCAGTATTAAAGTGAAGTTGACTACAAAATGTAAATTTATTTCGAAAAATAAATATGAAAGTGATGTTTTGAAATGTCTCAAATATAGTATTTTATTCTATATAACCAACTTATAAGTACTTTATTTTTACTTTTATTTATGTATTTGAATATAAAAAAAAATTATCAAAATTTGATTGTTTTCTCTGTTACGTAGTATGTGATAATGTCATAAGAGTACTTGTAGTACTGAAATGTCATAGCAGTTCTCCTCTATGATAAGAACCTATAATTTCCATGAAATTATTCTTAAACATAAGTTTTAAAGTTAGATGATATCATTTTAAGGGACAAAAATGATACATGATATCATGTTTGGAGACTCCTAAGACTTTGAGACACTTTCTCATGGTGTACCCCCTTAGTATTATTCAATGTAGGAGATTATGAGAACATGGACCATCAATAGGAAATCCATATTTATGTGTGTCATATGATATTCCTATCTTTGTATGTATGTAATAATCCTTATACTTTAATATTATTATTAATACATATCATGATTCATGTAATTTGTTGTATTGATGAAAAGTGTGATGACATATGCTCACAGAGAAGTAGGATACATTAGGTTTATCACGAGTGATGTTTTATTAATGAATAATGTGAGAAAATATTTATCACTTATATTCTTTAATTGAATTTGATATCTCAGGCCCTTTGGTGGGAATTTAACTGCCTAATTAAGTCTATTCCCATGGAAGTATTTTTGGAAAGTTCATTTCTATAAATTCAAAGAAATCGACATCAAATATATAGGTTGATAACACTAGCATTCAAACATCTTGATTAGATATATCAAGATAAATGGATTATATTATACAGTGTATGTTCTTAGGAGATTACATATCATTGTGACATTAAATTATTTATCTCTGGAAGCCTTGGTGTGTTGTTAGATGCTAACCTTAGACTTTAGGTAGTGTTACCTAATATGATTCATAATAGGGCATAGAGGGTTACACACTACATGTATTTGGAACCTCAGTAAAATTTTATATGAATTTGATATATTGGATAAATATTATTCTCATGCATGATTTAATAATTATTCAAGTTGTTTTGATCAAAATTTTTAAATCTTTGGTTTTTCAAGATAATATATTTATGATTTAAATATTTAATAGATATTTATTCATCGATTAATTATTTATTTAATTACTTGAATATGACATATTTATTTATTATGATTTATTCACAAGGTTACAAAATATTTATTTATTTAGTTATGTGATTATTTGATAAATATTTATTCACTAGTTTCAATAAATATAATATTTATATATTTATTGTTTAATAATATTTTAGTATTTATATAATAAAATAAATAGTCATTAGTCTTGGACCAATAAATATTTAGGAGGATTAGCTAATCTAGTTTAGTGGTTTGATGAGAAATTTCATATTAAATATTTTTCAGATAAATTTTAATTTATTTCTTAAATAAAAATAATATTTATTTTATCCATGATTTTAGAGAATTTCAATTAAATATTATTATTATTATTATTATTATTATTATTATTATTATTTATACATGGGGTTCACCGGGAATTAATAAAATAATAAGGGCTCTTATGCAATTATTTATTTTCTAAACCTAACACTATATAAACTAGGATATGAAATTTTGTGAAATAATTAGCTTCATTGTATCATTCTTCATAATGAAATCTAAAGAGAATAATCTCAATCACTTGAACGCTCTCCTCTAGAACACTTTTAAGAACACATATCAATTCTCCTCTTACACCAGAATGAATTTTCCCCTTTAAAGGATTCAGTTTTGATCAATTGTAATCAATGAATGCATTATATTCATTTATGCTAGTACTTGGATAATTATACATTGATGATTAGAGGTTTGTGAAGCACATGTGGATCACCACTGGAAGGAATATACCCTTTATTCCTCTAAAACAATGAAATTAAGGCAATATTTTTCTACTAATTCATATATAAAGAAAGAATTTAATGAAAGTTTATTTTTTTTAATTAAATATGTTAATTATAAATTATATGTTAAAAGATCAGGTCTTTATTGACTCATATAATTCATTATATCTAGTTATAGAGAGAAATATAAATAATTTTATGAAAAAAAATTGTTAGGAACTTCTCAAAACACTTTTGTTACACCTCAGAACCTTCAAGTGGTATTAGAGGGGCCACATGATAATTTATAATTATTTATTATTCATTGATGGATTATATGAAATTTTTATAGTTTTTATATTCTAGTTAATTAATTCTTTAATTTGGATTTTAATTAACATGTTTTCAACAAATTAATTCTCTTCATTCAATCTTCATGTTATATTAAATAGATTAATAATAGATGAATAATGATCAGAGATTTCATCAAAAGGTGCTAAGGATTCTATTCAATAAACACAGATACATAGCATGTGATCAAAAGTACACATCTTGTACCAAAGTTCACTACACCTGGACATGTCACGGGATACATGATGAACCAATTACTAATGAAACATGGAGAATTTAATGCACACCAAATATTGATTGGTCTAGTCTGGCACATGGTCTTCCAGACCATATGTCTTGTAGTTAGCGTACATGTTGTGTAGTCTATATGGTTTAGTAGTGAAATTATCACTAACCATATGCTAAAATAAACAATATAATTCCAAATGATACTGGCATCTAATATTATTAATGAGATAAATGGTTTTTATCTATTGTACACATTGTGTGGATCATTAATACATATGTCCAAAGAACAGTTTGAGTCAAACAGTGGGTTACGCAGACACACGGTAAGTAGAAAACATGACATATAGCTCATTAATACACACCATGTAATCTAGATGAGATATATGATGAGTCCCTAGGTGTTTATCCTATATGTATAAAAATATATTATCATAGAATTTATTGTAACAACTTGGGTTTTTGGAGCATGTCAAATTCCTCACCCATTTTGAATTTTCAGATTTTGGTGGGAAGTCCAAATATTTTCTTATTTCTCATAAAATAATTCTGAGAATTTATTTTACCCAATACCTTGTTTTTATATGATTCTTAATGATCTTAAAGTTTCTTAGAGTTTTTTTTGGTTTTTGGGTGTGTTAGAGGCTGAAAACCCAAACTTTCCAGAGTGTATAGACTAGGGCACACAGTTTGGAAAAATTGTGCGGCCTCTTAGGTGTAATCGTGCGCCCCTGTAGGTCTACTAGACATAGTTTGGAAAAACATGTTGGAGTGGGTTCACAGTCATGTGATACCTCTACATTTTTTAGTATATTTTATTCCCATGATTTTTCAAACTGTGAGGGTCAACCGTGCGAGGTTCCCCTTTGGGTTGTCGGTGTCGCACAGTTGGTGCACAGTTAGACAAACCATG
Source organism: Viscum album (assembly GCA_963277665.1). NCBI lineage: Eukaryota > Viridiplantae > Streptophyta > Magnoliopsida > Santalales > Viscaceae > Viscum > Viscum album. The sequence continues at coordinate 2,008,845,237 of OY728121.1, read as the reverse complement.
AAATCCAACCATGTATCTCATTAAAGAGGATAAATTATATTTTTAACCTTTCCCTCTATTTCTATTCTTCCTCCCCCTTTCTCCTCCATTTCATGAAAACTGTAGGGGGATTCTCCATTTTTTCTCCGGCCTAGGCTTTGAGCCACACCACTCATCTGGGATCCATTCTTCGATCTATCTGTGATGTTGGATGTGTATCGGTAAGTCCTTGAGTCCTATTTCTTTTCTTTTACGTTGATCTAACCTTATAGAGTTCTAAATCCATGTGATCTGATTTATCCTATTTTTAGGGTGTTCATCTAATGAAACAATTTATTCCAAATTGGCTTGATTTAAAGGCCAAGATTGGACATGAAATCATCTTCCAACACGAGGTAGGTTGTGCTTATCTTTATCTATGATTTAGTGGTTTTTTTTTGGGGGGGGGGGGGTCTTGAGCGTTCCATTGTTTGGTTTGAGAGAGACCCTAATTAATTAATTCATTTCATTTAAATTAAATGTGAGACCATGTGGGATAAGTCTAAGCATGCCATATCCATTACTTTTATGACGGAGCCAGGTATGGGGACTGGGACCACTTGGGCTGTTAGGCTGGGTTTGTTCTTTTTATTCAGTTGAATTTTTTTATTTATATATATATATATATATATTGATTTTTATGGTTTCCATGGGAACATGAAGGGCTCGACCTAAGAATTAAGATAGCATTGGCCATCTAGTATGAGGCAATGTGATTATTAGGTTGGGTGAGTCCTAGATTATATGAGTGATGATGGTCACAGGTTAGGTGACATGGTTGTTGGATTGAGGTGATGAGGTCATAAAGTTATGAGCATGGCCCGAGTGATATGGGGTAGTGATGACCATCGAATTGAGTGACACAGTCGTAGGAGAATGATGTGATAGAATGGTGTGGCTTAAGTTCTCATTTGGTGATTGTCGCTCACCCGTGTTGTCCAATGCACTGTTTGGAGTCATGTTCACATAGTAAGACTCAGATGATGAGGTGGTGTTAACCACTCATGTGGGTAGAGGACTTTGTTAGATGCGTATTATGTTGATTTTTGGAGGTTATTTCCATAGAAAGCTACCATGATGGTGAGGAGCTATCGGTTGATGGTGTTGAGACCATCGGTTGGGGCTAAGGCTCACTGTGTTGAGGCTATTGGGATAGGATTATTTTAGAGTATGGATATCATCATTCTTAATGATTTAATCTTTTGGACCGATGATTTTTTAAAATTTGGAGGATAGATATCACTGTTCCTAAAACATTGGGCTTCAAGATGAAATGTATTTATTAGCTGAGGTTTGATGGAATAGGTACTTTCTTGGGTGTGCCTTTAGAATGTTAGTTACTTGATAGTGACATGTGGTGTCAGTTGGCATGTTGTGTTGAGAAACTATTATAGGAGGTTCCTAAGGGATCTCCGACTTGTTATACGTTAGGTGATTCCATGGGATTTATGATAAGAATCCTCCCTTTACTGTTATATCGGCGATGGATGAAGTGGGTGATTTATTCCTTGTGGCTATTGAGCATAAGGGAAGAAAGTTTAATTATATTATGTGTGGGAGATGCTTTCTTTACTTTTTATTACACCTACTTAATCACATGTGTAAGATAGACACACGTTGGTGTTGTCCTGATGAGATTTTTTATCACACCCTATATAGGCCCTTCAAGACGCATATACACTTTATGAATTTTCATTCGGGTAAAGGTTTGGTCTCAGAAGATGGATCTTAGTGGTTTAGTTTTCATGGTATGGAAGTCAAGAGACCATGGGTTCTTGCATCAGCTAGATTTTCCTTTTTGTTTACATTTTTTATTAGCATGATATTATATGTACATACTATGGTCATCCATTAGTGATCCCTTTATGTTTATTGTCTTGTATGACCTATTTTGTATGAATGTTATAAAAATGGTATTTTGAGTTATTTTTATTTAGTAATTCATATGTTTGAACTTATTTATTTCTATTTCTTCTATTATTTTTTGTTACTGCTTCCTCCATGGGTGGATTACTATTATAGTGTTTATTGGAATTTATTTTCTTATTCTATATATATATATATATAATGAAATTTTATTATCACCTCTAGAGGGTATAGTCTCCCCATTATGACCCCTTTAAATAATAGCATGTGATTCATTCCTCTCCCCTCATTATATAAGGGTCTGTATGTCCATGGTTTCTTTTATATAAACCACATTTAACTAATTATTTAGTTTCTCTCACTTTTGTGTGAGTAAAATTATGTAATGAATAGAGCTCCCATGTGAGTGGATATGGTTCAAGTTTATATCCAAGGTGAAACCAATCCATGACATACATGGGAGCACAGGTGGAATGCTGAAACTCAAACCAGAAATGGTTCCATGAGTTAATTTTATAAGGTTATGGGTTATTTTATCATCTAATTAATAATACACACATTTGAGAAGCTCATGGGAATTCAACTTTATTTATTTTATTCCAATAAATTCCATGGTTAATTATTTATGGATGTTTAAATCATTAGATAAATTAATTAACAAGCATAAAAGATAGAAGTAAAATAAATATTATAATATGTGTAAAAATTTTCTAGACATGGTTAACCACTTAAGTAAAATAAACTTAATATTAAAAATCATGTAACAAGAAAAAATAATCAGTTTATATAAAAAGATAAAAGTACCTAAAGTTAAATATTAAGTCGATATAGCCTTTAACTAACTGAGTTAAAATAAAAATAGTTCCAAGTGTTTGACTAGCCCAAGTAAAGGTGATTTCAATTATCTAGGAATTTTAATTTAATTTTAGTTCTTGGTTTGACTTAACTTAGTTAACATAAATGTTTGACTTACCAAGTAATACATAGTTTAACTAAGAGGTAAAGCATTGAGGAAATTCTTATTCTAGATTTTAGGATTGGAGAGTCCACTCAATATATCAAGGAGTTATAAGTAAATGAAGTTGGAAAGTTACAGCTAACTAAAACCTTTTAAATAACTTTTCAAGCCCAATTCTAGGATATTATAAGGTGGATATATATTCCTACTACTAGAATATCCATGAAAAAATATATTCTAAAACTAATAGTGAGGGAAATTATGTTTCAATAAAATAGTGGTAGATTAATAAATTAAATTTATTATCTAATTTAGTAATCTAGATAAAGTACTAAAATTATATTATTATTTATTATAGAAATGGAAACCCACATGACTTTGATTATATCACTATGATCCATTATATATAAGGATAGCCTTATCACCATCTCAAATTTATAAGAATATTACAGGAATTTATGTGTTATATTACACCATGAAAATAAATTATATTTAATGTAAAACCTTATTCTTGAGGAATGGGGGGAAAATGATGAAGAAGAAGAATTTTCTCTCTATATGAAACATTTGGATGATTCCACATGTTTCTAATGTTTTATTCTATCATCTATGTTTAGTGAGACTTTAAAGCATCACAATAATATGGATTCATGTATTATCATGTCTCACCTTATGGATCTTTATCAATATAATGTGAGACAAGAGTGATGTGAGATCTTTAATATACATTTCACATAAAAACTTGGAGATTTTATGCCATTTGGGTCACATGTAGTTAAGATGATTGGCTATATTGATCACCTAGACATCTTAGGATTTAAGACCTTTGGTGAGCTGTGCACAAATCTCATTATGTTCTCACTGCCTAAGATATTCTTCGGTTTCATTATTAATTATAATATGAGAAATAGTTATAATTCTCTCTCAGTACACCTTACATTGATTATTCAAGATGATAAAGACATTGGGAATGAAAAGTATGAGGTCCTTATGGTGAATAAGAAAAGGAATAACAAGGAAAAGGGGCTCAAGAATCATTCCAAGTATAAGTATCCTGAGAACCATCCTTAAAAAAAAGAAATATCCAAAGATAAGAAAAGGGAAATTATTTATTATGTTTTTCATGTGGTAAGATAGTATATTGGAAGAAGAACTGCACCTAATTAAAATAAGTAAGGGGAAGATTTCAGTACAGTTTTTATTGACTTCAATATTTCTATATCTATGCATTGGGTATTAAATATAACTTTTGGTACTCATATATATATTCAAATGTAGTAACAAAGTAGATTTCAAAATATTGAAATAAGGGAGGTGGATTTATGGGATACCAATGGTGTGAGTTTGGCTACTCTAGCCATTGGAGACTACCACCTACCATTTCCAACCGAGATAGTCTTGGTTTTAAAATATTTTTATTATATTTTAAATTTTACTAAAAACATAATTTTTGTTTCCTATATAGATACATATGGTTTTATTTTAATTTTTAGAAGTAGATTATGTTTATTTTATAAAAAAATGCATGTTTTATGGTTTGGAACATTTAAATAACAGTATTTTTGTATTAAATTACAAAAACTAAGTATTGGAAATTGATAATGAATCAAGTTCACAAGACACATTTCACACCCCATTGCAGAATCACCATATTGGTCATGTAAATGAGAATAATTTTATAAATCTATATCAAGATGTTTATTTGGACTCTTGAGATAAAACCACTTCACAGATGTCATGCTTGTGTATAAGGAAAAATGACCAATCCTCCTTTCAGTGGGCAAGGTGAAAGATCTAAATAGATTCTATAAATGGTACACTCGTATGTGTATGGACCATTTTCAATAGAATCTAGAGGTGGGTATTCTTACTTCATTACTTTTACTGATGATTTAAGTAGATATAGATATTTCTATTTAATGAGGTACAAGTTGTAATATTTTAATAAATTCAAAGAATTCAAGAATAAAGTAGAGAATAAAATAGGTAAAAATATAACTAAGCTTTGATATGACTAAGATAGTAAATATAATAACCAAGAGTTCATCGAATTTATATGAGAGTGTGGGGTTATATACCAACTAAATTCTACTTATAAACTATAGTGGAATGGTGTTAGTGAAAGGTGGAACTGTACCTTGCTTGAAATGGTAAGGTTGATAATGACTCATGAAAGTCTACCATTATTATTCTGGTGATATTTATTACACACTGAAACATACACACTAAATTGTGTGCCAACTAAAGCAACAAATAGTATTCCTTTTGATTTGTAAAGTGGAAAGAAACATTTTTTTTCAAATATTAATGCATGGGGTTGTGAGTAATTTTTTAAGGATAGATTTGGTAACAAAATAGCACCTCGGGGCATGAAGTGTATCTTTATAGGGTATCCCAAGGAAACAATTGGATATTATATATACAACCCCTCCAAAAAGAAAGTTATTATCTCAATAAAATACATTTTTTGATAGGGATAACATAATTAAAAATTATTGTGGGAGTAAGATTGAATTTTATGAATTTCATGCTCAAAATACATAAGAGTTGGTATAGTAATAGGTTCCACATATTCTCATGGAATATGTTATTCTTGAAACATATGTACTATACAGGATCTCCAGATAGGTTAGAGAACCAAAAAGATATGAGTTTTAATCCATAAAATATGGAGACTAATTATTGGTTCACAATAATGTTCCTTTTTCCTACAAGGAAGCAGTAGAGAGCTCAGAAGCTACAAGATAGAAAGAAGCCATGAATTATAAGATAGATTCCATGTATCATAACCATGTATGGGTTCTAGTCAATCTGATAGTTGATGTGAACCTTGTTGGGTAGAAATAGGTACTAAAGATAAAAATGGAACTCGGAGGAAAAGTGAGTACCTATAAAGTAAGGCTAGTGACTAGAGGGTTTAAATGGAATCAATTAATTGACTAAGATGAAACCTTTTCTCCAGTTTCCATGTTTAAATCCATAAGAATTAAAATTTCCAAGACTATGAGATATGGAAGATAGATTCCAAGACATATTTCCTTAATTTAAACCATCATAAATATTTATATATGAAACAACCAGAAGGTTTTGTGACTCTAGTAAATTCTAATAAGATATAAAAGTTACTAAAACCCATTTATAGGTTAAAGTAGGCATCTAGTTCATGGAAAATTTGGTTTGATGAAGTCATAAGAGAATTTGGTTTCATCAAAAATGAATATGAGGCATGTTTTTATAAAATATTTAGTGGTGGTGTGATTGTATTCCACGTTTTGGAACACAACTTTCATAGGGTGTGAAAAAATAATAATTTATTTTCTTAGTGTAGCATAGTGGTTGACTGGGGTCATCTCACTTGAGGATCTGTTGTAGTCAAACACTCAGTACTTCTAATTTAATTTTTATTTTATTTTTATGTTCTATTTATGAAAGCAAAGTAATATAAATAGTATTTTGAGAATATAAATTACAATGCTAAATGTAAATATACAGATTCAATCCAATTAGAATAAATGAAAACAAAATGATATTAGAAAGAATAGAGATACTCTTAAGGGAATCACCCAGAGTGAACCTTTATTATCTTATTAATTTCTTCATATTTTTTAATGAAAACACTCCATTATATGTGTGAACATCCTCTTTTACCTTGGTTGTGAAAATACAGTGAACTCAATCGACTGCACTGCACATCCACCTCCTTGATCAAGGGAGACTATTTTATAAAGAATAAGCTAAGCCTTTAGAGGAAATTGAAGACACAAAGGATCCTTTACCACTAATATCCCCCTAATATTAACCATAATAAAATAATAAATATTCATTATTGAATTGAAAAAAGTTGGTTTTAACTCTGTATTACTCCCCTGAGAGATTCATCAGGTTAGTTACTCATGATAATGAGTATTAGAGATCACAATGGTGAAGAACAGAGCGGAAAAATAAAATATAAAAATTAAAGAATGAGAGGAAGAATAAAAATAATATATATTAAAAATTCATAGTACTATTACAAAATAAAATAACCAAATAAACTACCAAAATAGACACTTAAAATTCCAACCTATTTCAAAGGAGGTGGAATAAAAATTTATAACCATGAGGGAGGCTCATTTTCTATAGTAAACCTGACCCCAATAACCCGGATCTAGTGTCTGGTTTATTAAATTTGAAAAAGATATAAGTAATTTCATCTCAAAAGAAAAAATAGTTTAATAGTCTTGGTAAAATAGACACATACATGATCCCATATTATATTTCAATACAAAAATTATAACATAATTTTTGAGAATAACATTATTCTCTATATCATATCCTTTCATATCAAACATATTACAATTTATGGATTCCTAATAAAGTAAATAAAATAAGGGTTCTCTCAAATTATTATTAAGGGTTAATTATAACGGAATCTATCAGGAATCAATAAGAATAATCAATATGGTAGGGTAAATAAATGATCACACATTCCATTTAAATAACTGGATAAGGCATAATCAATATAGAAAGGTAAATAAATAAGAACACGGTCCATTTAAATAAATGGAAAAGGAATAATAAATATGTAAAGGTAAATAATTTAAAACACATTCTATATAATCAATAAACTAAAAATGAAATGCATCTGGTGATAATATCATAGGGAAAATATAATGGATAATAATAATTGAACTCTTAATGAAGGTAATTCTTAATTATTATATTCCATGATCCCAAGAATCATAATTCCTATAACATCAAGACCTTTCACAATATAGTTTAAAACTAGAGGTATAAACCCATTTAATGAAATATTAACTTATTTTTCTCATGAGACCTACTGATGCATTAAGAGGAAATATTATATCGGTCCCCGCCCGTCATTATAGGTCCAAATCATTCCTCACATATAAAATAATCAATTTAATTCTTGAAAAAATTTCCTTATCATAGAATATACATATTGAGTAAAGAATATAAATTTAACAATATTTCCCTAGTTAATCAAATAAATTTTAAAATAAGCATTGTATGTAGAAATAATATATGGCTTAAGCAATAAACATATTCATGCTAAATAATTTTTATATTTAGGGAAATTTAATGTCCAAAGGAAATTTAATAACTCAAGGGAAAGTTAATGACTAAAAAAATGAATCAAGGAAGTGAATAAACCATCTATAGGAGGAATAAATATGGTATCAACATATACCCATTGGATTAAGAATAAAGGGTTTTTATCACTGATGAATAGAAATACCATAAAAATATCTTTAAAAACATTATTAAAGAAAATATTATTTTCATTTTAAAAATTAATTTTTTTTAAACATAAAAAAAATTAAAACCATATCATTTGAAAATAATATTTGAAAATTTTAAAGGAAGTATTAAAAAAATTAGTGTTCATAAAGGCTGAAAATTCCATTCATACCATGCATGTTAAAACAAAGATTCCTTTCACTTTTTCAGTGAAAGAAAAATGGGGGTTGTTTTGGAAACAATATAATATTAATTTAAAAACATTTTTTAAAGATTAAAAATGAGTGAAAATTCCTTTAATAAATCATTTTTAAAAGTTTGAAATATTTTTGAAGATATTTTTTGAAAACATGGTTTTGGAAGAGAATATATTTCTGATCGAAGAGAGAAATGAAGTTAAATTTTGTTAAAACATTTTATCAATTATTTTAAGTACTAGAGAGTGGGAAAATGATACTATAAATTGAAAATATCATAAATAACCATAGGATAATAAAAAATATTCTAATAAAAAATGATCAAATAATTTTCTTCAACTTAAATTCAAGAATAAACAATCTCGATTAAAATGAGATTGTGAAGTAAACCCTTTAAAATATCATAACATTAAAGTGAGAATCAACCAATGAATCAATTATTTGTATCAATTATAAATCAAAATAAAACAATTTTAAATAAAACATAAGATAATAAAAAGTAATTATACACATAATCTTATAATATCAATAGTAATAAAGAAGTAATATAACCCAATGAAAATAAATTGAGCTATGAAATTATTTACCACTTGGTAACTTTTAATTAAAATAACCTTAGATTAAATAATTTAAATTGAAACTTAATATACCATGAATAATTAATTATTCATGATATTATATGTCAAAGTGGAATTATATACACCATATAAAAGAAATTAGGTGAATAACATTACAATATTCCTCAATGAAATGAAATTGAGACGAAATCCCTTATATTACGATACCTTTTGTTTGAACATGATTTAACCTTCTATATAGTGGTTTTAAACATGTTATTAACGTTTTATATAAACATATTAATATTTAAAATATGATATATTATCCTTTTATAACAAATTACCACCCATTTTTTAATAATCCTTCATTATTTTTATTATTTAAGGTGTTAATTGCCTTATTTTTTGATGCATGTTTCGTAATGAAAGATCCAATTCTTGCACATATTATATAGTTTTATTATCTCAAAAATAATTATCATGAAATAATTATCATATTTTTACATCAATTTTAATTTTAAAACCAATTATGAATGATTTTTATGAAAAATGAAGTATGTTATGATCATGGGGACGATAGGTTGTACGTACGCATGACTAACGTTTTCATTTTCCAATTATAATTGTGGAAAGGAGAAAAGTAATATATAATTTTTTCAGAATTATAATAATAACATATATACCATATTATATACTTATATATATTATCCATGTGGTGTGGTAGTGAAAAGAGAGTCACATCGCTTCGTGAAGGCGGTAGACCACATGTACACGAATGGTGTTATCATATTTACATGAGTGAAAAGGAAAGTAAGAAAATAATATATATTATATTTAAATAATTATAAATATTTCATTAATATCATAATTATTTAATTTATATCATATATAATCATTAAATTTATCTTTATCACCTTCCATGTGAAGTGTTTATGAAAGGATAATCACATCGCTTTGCAAGGCGGTAATCCGTTGTACACACGAGCAACGTTATCGTATCTCCTACGGAATGGAAGGTAAAAAATATATATATAATATAGTGACTCTATAGGTATAAATATTTTATAAATATCATATATATACTTTATATGCATAATCATACACAGCCTTGAGATGTGGAAATGGAAAAATGAACAACATCGATTCGTGAGGCGGTAGTCCGCCGTACACACAAACGATGATTTCGTAACTCGTTTGATGGAAGTGGGGAAGGTTTTGGGCCATTAAATTATTATAAAAATATACCATTATATGGAAAATAATTATTTTATTGTATAATAATGGTTTAATAAAAATTTAAGGAGTTGGAGAAAGAAGTAATATAAAGATTCTTGTTGAAAACATTACCTCTTCTTTGGGTATCCTCATTATTTTTGCACTAAAACCTTCAAAGTTTGGATTTATAACCAAAATAAGGATTCTAGTGCGATGGTAGGGAAGTTTTTAAGTTATTTGGATAGATATTTTCTAAACCAAAGATATTTTAAGGTTTGAAAAAGAGAGTAGAGTGAGTATCCTTTTATAGTTGAGGAGGAGTGACATTTTTTTTAAATACCCAAAAGTATTCACTATTGGGAGGTCTATCTTACCTCATGTGCCTCAAAAATTTAATAATAATGGATTTTATGGTTTATTTTTTTGATAAAAACCTCAAACATATTAAAATAAACACATTTTTATCATTTTATTCTTTAGTTTTTAAGTTTACTCAATTTTACCATTTTAGTTTTTACCGCAGTAGCTTGTATCTTTTTATTTACGTGGGTAATTTATCCTTTAAGAGTAGAATTAAAATTAGTTTTATAATATAATTTATACCTATTGAATCTAAATATGAAATATTATTTGTTAAATAAAAATATTGTGTGTGTGTAAAATTAATTTTAATACAAACACATGTAATGTGCTAAACTATGTTTTAACCTTAATCACGAGAATTAATTTTAAATATTTTCACTCATCATTATTATAAAAAATTAATTTAACCTTATTAGATAATATAAATTATTATGATTAAAAATATAAAATCCATTTTTTCAAATCTAAATCACATAAGTGGTAGAATTAAATTTAAAATTAATCTTGTAGACGCGATAAGAAGGCATGTTTTTTAAGAGAAAATGTTCAAAAGTTTACAATCTTTTTACATAAATATTCAATATAAATATTATTAAAAGGGAATAAATTTAATTAATTTATATAAAATTTTAAATAATTTTACTTTAAAATCAATTAAAAATATAATTTTACATTATAAATAATTTAAATGAAAAGTCAGTTTTTAATTAAATTTCAGTATTTTTCACTATTCATCAAAAAATGACACTTCTTAGAAAAGTCCCAAAAAATCACCCTAATATAATTTTGGTATCCCAATTTCAAAAATTAATTTTATTTTTTCATATAAATTTTATAATATTGTTAAAAAAGTAATTTAATTTATGTGTGAAAAGCACGACTAATCCGTCTTTTAGAAAAATACAGTTTTCTAAAAAAATATTTATTTTTCCTTTAAATGATTCTTATTTTATTAATAGTCAACTAATAAACGTGTATAGTATTTATATTTTAATAATTTAGTTATTAATATTCATATAAATCATTCCAATGGATATGAGATAACAATCATAGTATATTATTGTTCAATAAAATGTGGTCTTGCGTGTAACGCAAGATATCAAATAAACTCATTATTGTGTGTATTGGAAGCTAAACTTAGTATTGTATGTAATGAAAGATATTTAATATATTGAATTTATTTAAAATGGTTATATCATAAGGTATTAGGGTTTTATATTCTCTTATATTCTAGGTGTTTAATGTTATACATGTTATCAAATACAATGTTCTAATTTTAGAATTTGGGGGTGTTAAATTCTCCCCACCATAAATAAATTACATCCTTGTGATTTAAACTTGATATTGGTAATATAGGGTTTGATATTTGAAAATTAATTTATTGAAAACCCTAAATCATAAAAAGTTTTAATAAAACATCCTATTAATAATATTGAAAAAAAATACCAAGGTCATATAGAATAGCATAAAACTAGGTTTCTATGTAGGTGAACATTGGTGGCAAGTGAATATGTGGATGTAGAAGAAAATCATAAACAATTATAGAGAGTGATTGGGGTCATTTATCACAAGCATGTGAATGATCAATGGATAGTTAATGGCCTCAAAACCATAAATCATTTATGATTTAAAATACCATCTGAGTCATTGGATATGAATGTAATAGGATAGAATTTTTATTTCAAGGTCCTTTTTCTTAAAGTTTAAGAATTATTTTACTATCTAAGAATATAATTAAATATAATTACCTGATGCATTTTTATTTCATAAGTACAATTTCATCCTTTATTTCTACTTCGATCAATTTTCAATTCATCCCTTACTCTAAGAAATTAATATCCAAAAAATGAATTTTTTATGTCTAAAGCACCAAAATTTACTTTAAACGGATCATAAGTGTAACATCCATAATTTTTTATAAATTATAGTAAAATCACATTCTTTAATGGTGAATGTTTTTATAAAGAAATTTAATTTTTCAATAAGAATCACCAACTATTTTTTCCTTTAAAAACATTAGAATATTCTATGGAATATTTTCTGAATTAGATGTTGACTAAGTGAAAGATTATTAGGCTTTTAGAGGCTCAAAATAGACGAAATAGAAATATTAAATACATTATATTAGAAGAATGTGATTTATCAAAAAAAATATTATATCCCAAATAGTGCATCGCATGAGAAATTTGATATCACCATTAGGTCTGAGACATGGGGTTTACCCTAGGCTCAACATAAATTTTATACACGTTAGGTGTTTGGAAACATTACACATGATAATACCTTTTTAATATTTAAGTATACTATTATTCCAATTTGAAATAATAAATAATCGAATATATCTCAAATGGTGAATCATATGAGAAATTTTAGACCACCCTTAAGTCTAGGATGTAGGTTTTACCATAGATGGGATATAACTTTTATGTGTGTCAAGTGTTTGGTAGCATCACACGTGATAATAAAATTTTGATAATTATTTATATAATTATACTAAATTTAATTAATTAATTTTGTTTTTAATTAAATTACATCTTCTTAAACTCCTTTTTCCACCATTATTACAAATGGATGAATTTCGACACTCATTCGTTAATTGTATGTTGAATTGTGGATTAAACGGGTGTTTTCAATTTTTGATATTTAATGATGCTTTTTGTTGAAATGTTAATAGTGAAAATTATTGGAGATAATTAATAATAAAAATAATAATTATTATTGCTAGTATTATTATTAATTATGGAAAATAATATTAATGGTGGAAAAGATGAAGGTTATTTAATAATAATAATAATTTTTTTTTGTTATTATTATTAAGTTCGAAAAATAATAATAATTGTGTGTAGAAAATTAAAATGTGAATATATATATATATAGATAACTTTTAATATGTATTTAAATGAATGGTTTAAATGTGTTTTATATAAGTTTAAAATAAAAAATGCCTAAAGGGACCATGGGGGTGTTGCATGAAGTTAATAAGAAAGAGATAGAAATAAATTGATTAAGTAATAAATGAGATAATGAATTAATGAGGATAATAAATTTAAAAAAATGCTTAAAAAGGAGAATATAGGGAGGCATTGGATGTTTTTCCTCACCCCCCCCCCCCCCCCCTTAAGATCTCACATCTCTTTCCCTTCCTCTCCCTCTCCTTTCCTCTCCCTCTCTCTTCAATTTTTTTATTTTATTTTTATGATTTTCTCCAAACTTTAATCCTCAATGTATTCTTCAATATTGATCAGATTGATGCACTATTGGTTCCATTGGATTCATCTAGACAAGAATAATTTTATTCCTAAGCTTGTTTTTTAAAGTGGAAAGGTAATTTTTCAGATTTAATTTAATATTTTTAATTATTAAAGATTGTGATAATTATAAATAATGCCAAATTGGGGATATTTCAAGGAGTTTTTGGCATGTGATAATTTTATGGTTAGGTGTGAGCATGGTTTGGGTGATGATAGACTTTTTAAACCTCAACATTGACTTGGAAAACCATGAGGTTTAAAATTCCTTACCTTTATGGGCTCTCATTATACATGTATTTTCATGTTATGATTTATTTATGGCTTGATAGATATTCATGCTTGACTTGTGATCACATGTGGATGTGTGTGTTGCCCATGAGACCCGATGTGATAATTATAGCCATGAGACTTGCTTGATTGACATATTATGATTATGTGTGTTGATATTATTTGTACCATGTTTTTTTTCTCACATGTGTGCATGTATATATTTTCTCACACTCATAATATGTTACATAATATGCCATTATTCCCTTGTGATATTCTGGTATATGCTAGGTTGTTATGTTATGTATGGTTCCAAACTGACAAGTGGACCTATTGCGGATTGGTAACCCTAGAGTGGGAGCATGTTCATATGATTCATGTGACTTGTTTATGAGACTCAGATGGATGACGGGGAATGATTTCTTGGTGTGGCCTGACCTAGGGGAATGATAATCATGAGTGATCAAACCCGTATGTGATCATCGTGGGGCATGACGATCATGGGTGATCAAACCTGTGTGGAAATAGTGGGGAATGATGGTCTATGTGATTTGACCTAGAGATGGTGTTGGGAATGATGGGCTAGTGTGGTCTGGAATGGAGTCTTAGGGTCTGTAATTATATCGAGCATCTTGATATTGGCTCTGACATTGAGATGTTTCGATGATTTTTATGATGTTTTCCAGAATGTAGTTGAAGTAGGTATGGTCGGGGGTTTGTGGCATCTTAGTTAGCGCATGACCTCTCAGTTTTTAAATGTTTGTTACGTATTTATTATTATTATGGAATACACTTGTATAATTGAGTACATTGGGTTAAGGATGCATTGGTGGTGTCCTAATGAGTCGTGTACTCACACTCTACTTAGGAATTTCGATTCGCTTGTAGATTTCCTGAGATATTCAGCGAAGGGAAAGGTCCCTATGGTGGACGGATGAGTAGAGAACCGTGAATCTAGTAGAATATTGGTATGGACTCCATACGAGTTTCTATTTATTTATTTACTTTTTCTACTTCTTATTACAACGGTTCTTCTTTCCAATTTGGGAGTTTCTTATTTTTATGACATGTATGATATCTTTACCTTTCTGAATTTTTACTCTGATTATTTATTATATTTCTTACTATTTATTATTGATCCTATAATATGATATTGAGGGTATAGTCTCCCCACTGATGTAAATAGACCCTCGCTACTAGTCGCTAGCCTCTTGAGTATGGAGAGGTGCACATGAGGCCATGTGTTATTCTGGCTCAGACCCGATGGTTCGGATCGGGATGTTAAAAAATGGTATCAAAGCATCATGATTCACTAATGTGTTCCTCTGTTTGTATTGGGATGGGATAGGATAGATAGGAGATAGGACAGTTGGGACTCAGGGAGTGGAACTATGATAGTGTCTGGATAGCACTGTATAGTGGACCTCTAAGTTTCCATAAAAATGGGAATTTATGTTTTATTGTTACTATTGATTAAAATTTCCTTGGGTAATACACATGATGTTGTTATATTATTTATGTGATTTTGGTTGTGTTCATACATCATGACTAGGTATGTAAATTCACATGCCATATATATACCTATTATTATGTTGCATAGTGGTTTATTAAAATCCATGATTTATGTTATCTATTTAGTATAGTTTCTCTCTGTGTGATATATCCGTGTTGTATGTTGTTGTGATATATCTTTATTGGAAATAATTAGATGAATTGAGCATGTTTTTGTGTTAGTATATATATGAGGATTGTGACTAACATGTAGGGATAGAGACAAAGGTTATTACTATGAGGGTTATACCTTGGGTTGTGGGTAGACTCATGGGGAAGCCTTTGTGTGATATCATAGACTAGTTGGGACTTGTTATGTTTCTAATGTTCCTCCTATTATGGAGATGTGAAAGCAGAAGTCTGATGTTCAAACTCAGTGGTACGATTTGTTCAATTAAGGTTGCTAGAGATACTTCTAGAGGAAGAAAATCCTATAGAAAAGAAGAATTGTGACATCCATAATTTTTTTTAAATGATAATAAAACCCCTTTCTTTAATGATACATTTTTTTAATATAAAATTTTAATTTTTCAATAAGAATCTCCAATTTGTTTCATCTTGAAACACCTTTGAATGTTATATGGAATATTTTTAGAGTTAGTAGTTGAATAAGTGTGAGATTCTAAGGCCCATAGAGCCTTGGTGCATAAGAAATAAAAAATATTAAATATATTATATTTTCATGCACATTTTATCAAAAATAATTTAATATCTCCCAAATAGTGTATCGTATGAGAAATCAGAGACCATAGTTGGATTCGAAACATGGGGTTTACCCTAGATGGGACATAAATTTTATGTGTGTCTGATGTTTGGAAATATCACACGAGATAAAACCTTTTTAATATTTAATTATATTATTATTCAGATTTTAAATAATAAATATTTTAATATCTCTCAAATAGTGCATCAGATGAGAAATATTAGACCACCGTTAGGTTCGGGACTCAGGTTTTACCCTAGGAAGGATATAACTTTTATGCACATTGGGTGTTTGGTAACACTGCATGCGATAATAAATTTTTAATAATTATTCATATAATTATTCAAAATTTAATTAATTAATTTCATTTTTAATTAAATTCCTTTTTATTCAACACCTTTTTTCCACCATTATTACACATTGATGAATTTAGACACTCTACATTTAACTTTAAATTGAATCATGGATGAAACATACATTTTCAATTTTTGGTATTTAATGATTGTTTTTGTTGAAATGTTAATGGTGACAATGATTATAGATAATTTATAATAAAAATAATAATTTTTTTTGTTATTATTATTATTAATTATGGAAAATAATATTAATACTGGAAATGATGAAGGTTATTTAATAATAATAATATATTTTGTTATCATTATTATTATTAATGTGAGATATTTAATAATAATAATTATTATTATTATTATTATTATTAAGTTGGAGAAAATAATAATAATTTTGTGTGGAAATTAAAATGTGAATATATATGTGGATAACTTTTAATGTGTATTTAAATGAATGGTTTAAATGTTTTTTATATAAGTTTAAAATAAAAAAATGTCTAAAGGGGTCATGGGGGGCGTTGCATGAAGTTAATAGGAAAGAAAAAAAAATAAAATAATAAATAAATAAAATAATGAATTTATGAAGATAATGGATTAAAAAATTCTTAAAAGTGGGGTATATGGGGAGGTGTTATATGTTTTTTTCATTTCTCCCTCAAGCTCTCATGTACCTCTCTCTTCCTCTCCCTCGCTCTTCTATTTTTTATTTTATTTTTATTATTTTCTCCAAACTTCAATCCTCAATATCTTCTTTGATATTGATCATATTGATGCATTATCAGTGCCTTTGGATTCGTATCAAAGAGAATAATTTTATTCCTAATATTTTTTGTAAAGGCGGAAAGGTGATTTGTTCAGATTTAATTTAATATTTTTAATTATCAAAGATAGTGATAATTCTAAATAATGTCAAAATGAGGATGGTTCAAGTATTTTTTAGCGCATGATCATCTTTTTGTTTTTTGAGAGCATGGTTCAGGTGATTATAGCATTTATAAACTTCAATATTGACTTGGAAAACTGTGAGGTTAGAATTTCCATACCATCGTGACCTCTTATTATACATGTATTTTCATGTTATGATTTATGAGTGGCTTAATTAATATTCATTCTTGACTTATGATCACATATGGGTGTGTGTGGGTATATCCCATGAGACTTAATGTGATATTTGTAGCTATGAGACTTTCTTGATTGACATATTCTGATTATGTGTGTTAATAATATTTAGACCGTGTTGTGTCGCTCACATGTATGTATGTATGTATTTTATCACACTCATGATATATTTTGTATGATACCACTATTTTCTTGTGATATTATGGTCTATGTTATGTTGCTGTGTTATGAATGGTACTAAATTGATAGGTGTACCCATCGTGGCTTGGTAGCCCTAGAGGGGGATCATGTTCAGACACTACATGTGACTTGATGATGAGACTAATATGGACAATGGTTCATGATGGTCTGGTGTGGCCTGACCTGGAGGCATGAGGATCATGAGTGATCAGAACCGTATGTGATGATTGTGGGTCATGATGATCATGAGTGATCAAACCTTTATATAAATAGTGAGTCATGATGGTCTATGTGATCTAACTCGAAGATAATGCTAGGTAATGATGACCTAGTGTGGTCTGACCCGGAGGCCTAGGGTCAGTACAGTTATCGAGTATCTTGATGATGGCTCTCACATTGAGATGTTTCCATGATTATTCCAATGTTTTCTAGCATGGATCCAAAGTAGATATGGCCAGGGGTCTGTAGAGGCTTGGTTAGTGAACAACCACTCAATTTTGGATTGTGTGTTACTATATTTTTTATAACTTTATTATTATTATGTAATATACTTGTATACTGTAGCACATCATGTTAAGGATGTATTGGTGGTGTCCTAATAAGTCTTTTACTCACACCCTACTTGGGAATTTTGATGTAATTTTAGATTTCATGAGAGATCTGATGAAGGGAAAGGGCCCTTTGGTGAATAGCTAAGTAGAGGAGCATGGAGCTAGGTGTATATCAGGATAAACTTCTGAGGAATTTTTGTTTATTTATTTACTTTTTATACTGCTTATTACAATGGTTTTTCTTTCCACTTTAGAAGTTTCTTATTTGTATGACATGTATTCCATCTATACCTTTATGCATGTTTACTCTGATTGTTTATTATATTGTTTATTATTGATTATTGATCCTATGATATGATATTGATGGTATAATCTCCCCACTGAAGTACACATACCCTTACTATTATTTGGAAGCCTCTTGAATATGGGAAGGTGTGTATGAGGTCATGTGGAATTTCGGCTTAGACCCGGTGGTTCGGATCGGGATGTTACAATAAGATCCATAAAATTTTACATCTTCCTATAACTATTTTTCAAAAATAATATGGTTAGTAAAAGTTATAAAATATAATAAATTAATATATAAACCTCAAAATTAGCACCACTAGTTTATCATTAATATTTATTTTTCAAATAATTTAACTAAAAAAATTAACATATTAACTAGGACGTCACATAGGCCAGTGGTAGGCTTGAAACCCTTATCATCCTTTGGTCATGGGTTCAATCCCCACCACATTATCAGATGAAATGGGTTATATCCTAGTATATGGGTTTTCCTTTTTCTAAAACCATACTAATATAATTATTATAACATTACCAAAAATATTATCATCATCTTTAAAATAAAATCAATCATTAAATAGACTTTTAACTAAGGTTTTCAATACAACTTATTTTTTCACAAAGTCTAATAATATTATTTGACTATTATTACAATGTCATTAATAATCATATTAACCTTAAAGGATATCAATACCTTTAAACTTATGTTTATAAAATTTAAAGACATTATTCCTCAAATAAATTTTTGCTAAAACATATTCTTATCATAAATATCCCCCAAAATATACTTAATCTTAGTAAAATCCCATCATATAAAACCTAAAAAAGAGGTGTTTAAGAATTTTAACTTATTATCAATATTAATCTCATTGACTCATGATAGTATTCATAACTCTTAAGTTAATAAAGAAATATATGATTCTAAAAATTAATAAAATCCTCAAATGGTTCATGATTCTTATAACCAAAATACCATTGGTAAAATACTTCTAGAATTTAATTATTAAACCCCAATACATAAATACTTGATCCATTTTATTTCCACAAAGTTCCTTCCTTGATCTAGGGTTTAACCTAGGTCATCATTATCGTTATTTATTCAAATCCTTCATAATGGTGTGTGTGTAAAATGTGAATTTTCCTAAGAATATCCCCCAGGAGTGACAAACCAGATGTGTAGTAAGGCTCGTTATCGTGCACCAAGTGATGATCTATTCAAGCCCAATGTTCCCTTTTTAGAGTTATTACCCTTAGGTACTTTTGTATTAGAACCACATCCACTTGTAGTATCTTGAAAAGGATGTATTTCAAAGAAAAACCACATAATCTTTACCTTACCAAAACATTAATATGGTCTTCTATACTCTAAAATTCTATCATAGGGTTATGTTCCCTAATATATGTTTTCTAAATATAGTTCTTAAGGTGTCTAATAAAATTGCTCTGATACCAACTGTAGTGACCCCAATCCCAGTATCCCAAAGCTAGTTTCATACTTTATTACATTTTCATATATAAATAATCATATCCTGAAAGACATAACATTTTATTAGTCTTGGTAAACTAGATACATACATTATTCCCCTATTAAATTTGAATACACAAATTATGACATAATTTTTTTCAAGAATAACATTATTCCCTACAGCATATAATTTCATATCAAGCATAGTACACTTTATTGATTCTTGAGAAAGGGAAAAAATAAGGATGAGATCAAATGCTCGGTAAGGGTTAAGTATAGTAGAAGCTATCATGAATAAATAAGAATAATCAATGTGGAAAGGTAAATAATTGAGCACGCATGCCATTTAAATAATTGGATAAGGCATAATCAATATGGAAAGGTAAATAACTAATTATATATTCCATTTAAAAAGCTAGATAATAAATTATCAATATGGAAAGGTATATAAATGAAAACATAATAATAGAACTCTTAATGAAGTTAATGCTTAATTATTGGATTTCATTGTAACACCCCAGGTAAATAAAGAATATGACATTTTCATATTTATCCATATTTGTGAATAAAATATTGATATGACTTTAAAGGGGACACTATGCTCGATGGCGTACCCAACACGCAATAACGAGTTTCTTGGGAATCTTACGTTGCACTCTAATAATAAAATAATATTATTTTAAATGGTAGTTAACATATAGTCGTTGTAATGGCGGGAATGGATAGAAATAACTAAAATATGATTATATATGTTTTTAAATGTTTTTATATTTATTCAATAAAAGATAAAGTCTTAAAATATGGAAAGAATTCAATTTTAGGCACTTATACCCTAATTTTCACTAAGGGTTCACTTATCACCTTTTGACGGCGAACCGTCATTAAATATAGTTTTGATCAATCTTATAAATTCTATTTGACCAAATATAACTCTTCTTTAGAATCGGGACATCAAAATTTACTTTGTGTAAATTTTTGGTATCTTTCCGATAAAGTTTATTTTTTTAATGAATAATGTAAATGTTGTATTTTAATTCAAAACCTCTTTTTGATCTAATTTATTTATATGATTAGATTATTATCTTAATTGGTTTTAGAGTGAAATTAGAAAATATTTTTACCATTAAATCCAATAGTGGTCGTTGGAATTAATTTCACTTTGAAATCGGACTTAAACTAGTGTCAATCTTTTGATACTTATTGTTTCACAAAAACACGCTATTTGTCATGACAGCGGGAATTAATTATTAAATTAATTAATTTGACTTATATGTTTTGAATTTTGTAAAATGGAATTAATGTTTGAATTCGGAATATCAAATATAGCTTAGGGTGAATTTTTGGAATTTTTCTGAAAAACTTCAATTTTTGATGAATAGTGAAATCACTAAGTGGTACTTATAAAAACTGATTTTCCATTTAAATGAAATTTTGCCACCTTTGTGTATTGAATTTCAAAAATCCGACATAAATGGTTTTCATTAAGAAGTAAAATGTGGTTCAATGAGATTAAAATAATTTTTTGGTGAATAGTAACTTATTAAGTTTTTAATCGCGATTAGAGGTAATTAGTGTAGTTTAAGGTAAAAATAATGTTTTAATAATATGAAATGAACTTGAAACATGTCCTAACCTCATTGGATGTGTAATGGACGACCAAGATAAGCCATGGGTCAACTTGGGGACCCCATGGAGCCACTTTGGTTGGGAAATGACATAAACAACTTTTTATTTAATGTAAAAGTAAAAATGACACAAACATGATATGTTTTACTAAAACAATTTTTAAGTGGGGTTATACAAGTCATATTTTTTATTATAAATAGTAATTGGAAATCTAAAACGATTTCTTACATCATAGTAATTTTTTTATAATTTTTAGACATTAAATAAATTAAATTATTTATGACATCATAATGATGCAGCGATGACATCATTATCTGACGATTTAAATAAAATGAGAAGATAATGTAAACTCTATGACCTACACATGTCCAAAACTTATTGTATGGGTGGATTTAGAACCCTTATCACATTATCCACGAATTATATCAATGTGGGACCTTTTAAAACTGAAACACATTTTCAAATAAAGTAATATTTCTTACTTTCCAAAAGTGCCCCTCCTCTCCTCTAATAAAAGGCCCCCACCTCTACCTCATTTCACACACTCCTCAAGCCTTTGGCTCGGCCAACCCCTGCCCATTTACTCTCTCCACATCCCTCTCCTCATCCTAGAGTATTCCCTTTGGGCAGAATCCTTTCAAAGGAAGCCTTTAGGCTCAAATCAAAAGGAGTTACACTTTTAAAGGTAATTCATTCTCTCATGTTCATTTGTTTTATTTTGATTCTCCAACCCCATAAACTCTTTTTATTTACTTCTTTTGTAACAACACCAGTATCTTCAATATACTAGTATGTTGTTATAAGATTTATTCGAGCTACACTCTCACACAACTACATCAAATGGTTAAAGAACATACGGTTTCCGTGGATGGAGAAATTCTGCCTCCCGAAACGATGATTGTTAAATACTCATTTAACACCTTCAAAAGGTGGCCATTATGATGTCACTATTTTTATATATGATATATAATATGTTTATGTTTTCCTTAAGCTTCTGTTTTTTTCATTTTGGGCATACCTTTATGGTTTCCATTATGGGTAAACGCGATATCTTCATTTAAGGAAGTGCGGACTACCGCCCCCTCAAAGTGATTTGATTCGTTAAATACCATATGTGGGACGTATAAAGGATGGAACTATGATATTATATATGATATTATATTGGAATTATAATATACCTTTATATAATTATGATTACATTCTATAAAATACGAAATAGAAATGAAAGTAGCGTTCATGCGTACGTACGGCTTACCCTCTCCATGAACGGTGCATTTCATTTCTTACCTATAAATGATTATGTAATGTTATAAATGCATGCATGTACTGGATATATATTACATATATGATATCTACATCATGAATACAATTCTGTATATAATAAACATTTGGCCACACGAACAACATGTAATTGTAAGAAGTCCACTTTCGACTTAAGAACCAAATATCGGCAAAATAAATATTATTAACTTAAATGATTACATAATGTTTATGACATTGTAATAAGTGATATAAAAGGAATAATTAACTTGAAAAAGGTTCTTAAGGAAGTAGAAATTAACTCAATTTTATTATTCAGGAGATTAAAGAATGATCGAGTCAAGTCGGACCCGAGGTAAGGGATCTTACTCCTCTCTTTCTTTTTAAGTACACTCTTTTATGTCATTCCCTCTAAAGCTAATCTTTATTGTTATTGGGATGTTATTTTATATTACTCTTACTGTAATTTTTATGTTCATGTGATGATAGATCCTATTCTCTCTCATCAATCCATTTTGGAAGTTTTGAATGGCGTCGTTAGGCTACCGAATTTTCGTAAGAGATCTAACCTCTCTCTTTCTTTTTAAGTACTCTCCTTTATGTCACCTCTTTTAAGCTCCTCTTTGTTATGTTGGGGGATGTTCCTTTATATTCCTCTTTCTATAAACTTTAAGTTAATATGATGAGATACCCTATTTGATCTCATCAATCCATTTTTCTAAGTTTTATGTGGCGTCGTTGGGCTACCGAGTTTTCGTAAGGGATTTTTCATCTCACTTTTACTCCCGTGAGATTTATGCTACATTTGCCACAATTTGCTTTGAGTAGTGTATGTACTGCCCATTATTCTACTCTTTGTGTAATATACTTTCGTTTATGAGTATTTACATCAAGGATTTATTGTCCTTCTTTCATGGGGTGTATGTTTTGAAAGATACCCAAGTCGGTAAGGGAACCTTTCACCCTTCTCTTTTTTAAAAGACTTCTTTTGTTGGGTCTTTTAATTTACATATTTTTATGTTGGGATATGTTCTCATATATCCTCATTGATGTAAATTTTATGTCCAAGTGATGAGATACACTTTTTATCTCTCATCAACTCATTTTGATGTGACGCCGTTAGGCTGTCAAGGGAACTTCTTAACCCAATTTCGATTCTTTGGGATAAACTTGTACACCTTGAATATGTCGTTCTATGATTATGTGTGAATGTCCTCTGATTGTTTTACACTTAATACCCACTTATATTTCGTGTATTCGTTTGTCACACATAGTTATGTAACTAATTTATCCTTAATCCAAGGATAACGTCTTTGTAAGGGACTTCGTCTCAATCTCCTTTCATTGAGGCATATTTCATTTTATACACAATATTCTTTTATACGGTGTATAAACACCTTTGACTTTTACTTTTATACAAAAGGAATCTTTTTCTACGAAGCGTTTTACTAAACTACAAAAAGGAATGTTTTTTTAACGTACGCGGTGACAACGACCCTTTTCTGCCGCCGCGAGTATTATTTGGTCTTTGGCTTCCTCAACAAGCCGTAATGTTTTTAAAATAAAATAAATACCATATACTCTTCTATGTATTTTGGTATTGAAAATGGTTTTGATAAAGGATTCTATTATGATATATTTTGATGTGGAAATTTTATCATTCCTTTATATTGGTTTTATGTTTTATGATTTTATATTGGTACTTGGACATTTTAACGGATGGTTACGTTATAAACCATATGACGGGTGGTGCCATGAATACCAGGATGGGTGGTTACGTTATAACCTCCAATGTATTGGGTATGGAAGTCGGCCGTATGGCTATTCCATTAAGTATGTGTGGAAATTGGCCATATGGCTATTCCATTAAGTGATATGTGTGGAAGTCGACCGTATGGTTAATACACTTAAGTATGTTTATGTCCCCAGTTACCTTTATATATGCTATGTGTTCTTTAGATGGGTTTTATGGTAATCCTTTGGTTACAAAAAGGTAAGTAATGATACTTTATTCAGTGAAGAGTTTTTACTACTTCATGAAGGTGAAGGTATTACTTTGATAGAGTATACATGGTTTACTTGATGTTTGAAAAAGTAACAGTTTTTATTCTTTGTGTATCCCTTACTGAGATTTTTATGATCACCCCAAGTTTTTTTGAAATGTTTTTCATAGGACTTAAAGTGGAATAAGGTCAAGGATGGGATCAAGGGAATGTCACACTATATAAGACATGGAACTAGACATGTTTCATTTTAAGAGTTTTTATTTTATGGAAATTTAGTAGAAGCGACTACTTTGTAATCTTTTGAGATGTAATAGTTATGTCCTAATTCTCTAAAACTCTAAACCTGAAAAGATCCTCAATGTGAATTACTCATTTAATTCAATATTAAGTAAGGTTTAAGGCTGGGGCCTTATAGTTGGTATCAGAGGTCGGTTTAGATAACTTTAGAGGTTAGGGTATTCTCTAAGCAGAAGTGACAGTACCATAATGGTTAGGATTTCAGAAAGAGTCATAGTTTTAGATAAAGTGAATGAGTAAGTATATATTAGTTTTTATCTTACTCATTAGTACAAGATGGTTTTGTTGATATACTCACACTGACCCTTTTTTGTTTTAGTAAATGGATGGATCTAGCAGGCACCAAGGTAACGGTGGATGTGAAGGAAACTATGACAGTTTTCTGAGCGAGCAACTGAATGATATGGGAGCTGCAATGAAAACTCTTGTATTTATCCTCAACCAACTATCTGGAGTCATGATTGACCACCTAAACCTTGGTTATTTCTATAAGGCATCATATATGCGAGAAACAAATCCCTGCGGAACAACAGGTAATAATCATAAAGTTAAGTCTGTACAAAAACCTATGTGTCAAAGATGTGGAAAGAAACACCTAGGAAAATGTTTCAAAGGGACAGAAATATTCTATAGATGTGGAAATGAAGGTCATAAAGCAAGAACCTGCCATGGAAAAAGGAAGAATCCAGTTGACTCAAGGAAAGCGAAAGAAGTTATTTCTGAGGGATCAATTGAATGTTTTAAATGTGGTGTGCATGGTCATTATGAAAACACATGTCCTATGAAGAAGTTTCGTGAATGGGATCACCAAGATCATACAAATACATGTTTACCAATACCTAATGCCATTCTGATTGAGGATGAAGAAACTGACAATGACCAATCAAAGGTATGGATTATTTATTAACTTTTGTTTTCTATCTTAGGATATGATTCAGGATTTTGTTTGTAGGAAAGAAGTATTTCGGAATAAGTTGGAAAGGAATGGTTAATGGATCATGAAGAATGTTGAATGAGTAAGATGTCAACATCTAAGGGATTCAAGAGTTATCGTGAAATTATTAAGAGTATTAAGTCTCTTTTGATGATGGGGTTACATTAGAAGACTTTTTATATTATGTGTAACCCTAATGTTTAATATATGCAAATTTTATTCAAGTAATAGTTATCTTTTCTTTTGTGGACATAGTTATAAAGAACCATTTGGGTTTATATGATCCTTACTTTTGAGGTAATTATGGGTTACTATATGTTATGATTGAAGTGAAAGGCATGAGATAAAATTGAGTTTAAATTATGTTATGGTTATTTTTGATGATTTTATCCCTTTTTGGGGAATGATTTGAGAATTATATAGTTTTAGAAAAAGGACAACACGTAGACCGTGTGACTACCCGTCGCGTCGGACAAAGCTGCGGGAATCGAACCCACAACCAAAGTGCAACTGGTATTTATCGCCTACCACTGGACTACGTGAAGTCCCTGGTTAGTTTGACTGATTTTTTTTTAGTTAGATGATTTTATGAATTAAGAGTAATCTGATTTTGGGTTATTTATGAAAATGATTAACCTATCATAGAGGACATGTTATTAGGTTAATTACTTTTCAATACGAGACTTTAGGAGCAACTGATGTTGTTTGGAGATAAATGTTACGATTTAACTTGGAAGACTATGTGACTAAATCCTTCAAATATTTGGGTTTCAATATTATATTGGTTTAATTTGAAGAATTTTATGGACAAATTGTTTATCGGATGGTCCTCATTGAACTTTGGGTTTTGTTGGACAAATTTTGGAGATTAAGCATGGATTTTCTTTTTAATGGGTTATCCTTTTCTGGATTATCTGGCCTTGTACTAACCTTTTTGGTTTTGGTTTTGGTTAAAGACTAAAGACATGGGATGTATATAGTTCTCTTTTTTGGATTAGGTGATTCTCTAGAAGTTGATTATAGTACTCTTAATGAAAACAAGTCTCCCTAAATACTCGTCTTTTGGAAAAAATATGAGTTTGATTAAGGAATCTAGTAAAAGTTGAAAGTCAACATGATAAGTGATTATGTTTCCTTATGAATAATTTCCTCAATAAAAAGTAACTTAAAACAAAAATTTTGTCTATTAACTTTTCCTACTGGGGAATCAAATACCGTTTAACCCATCACAAGTTTGTGATTTTCTTGTGGTTAACTTTCTCCTAAACATGTTTTCTATCACTCTCCATCAGAACATGACCCTTTGTTTTTTCCTCCATGTCCATATTTTCGTACTTGGAATCCTAGTATTGGTTAACTCACGTGACCTCTGTGCTTATCTTTCTTTATTTTAAAGTGATTGTTTTACTGACTCTTGTTCCGATGTGGGACTTTCAAGGATGTTTCCAAGCTCAATTTTAAAAATTGCGAGGACGCAATTCCCAAAAGGGGGGAAGGATGTAACACCCCAGGTAAATAAAGAATACGACATTTTCATATTTATCCATATTTGTGAATAAAATATTGATATGACTTTAAAGGGGACGCTATGCTCGATGGCGTACCCAACACGCAACAACGAGTTTCTTGGGAATCTTACGTTGCACTCTAATAATAAAATAATATTATTTTAAATGGTAGTTAACGTATAGCCGTTGTAATGGCAGGAATGGATAGAAATAACTAAAATATGATTATATATGTTTTTAAATGTTTTTATATTTACCCAATAAAAGATAAAGGCTTAAAATATGGAAAGAATTCAATTTTAGGCATTTATACCCTAATTTTCACAAAGGGTTCACTTATCACCTTTTAACGGCGAACCGTCATTAAATATAGTTTTGATTAATATTATAAATTCTATTGGACCAAATATAACTCTTCTTTAGAATCGAGACATCAAAATTTACTTTGTGTAAATTTTTGGTATCTTTCCGATAAAGTTCATTTTTTTAATGAATATTGTAAATGTTGTATTTTAATTCAAAACCTCTTCTTGGTCTAATTTATTTATATGATTAGATTATTATTTGAATTGTTTTTAGAGTTAAATTAGAAAATATTTTTACCATTAAATCCAATAGTGGTCGTTGAAATTAATTTCACTTTGAAATCGGACTTAAACTAGTGTCAATCTTTTGATACTTATTGTTTCACAAAAACACGCTATTTGTCATGACAGCGGGAATTAATTATTAAATTAATTAATTTGACTTATATATTTTGAATTTTTTAAAATGGACTTCATTTTTGAATTCGGAATATCAAATATAGCTTAGGGTGAATTTTTGGAATTTTTCTGAAAAACTTCAATTTTTTATGAATAGTGAAATCACTAAGTGGTACTTATAAAAACTGATTTTCCATTTAAATGAAATTTTGCCACCTTTGTGTATTTAATTTCAAAAATCCGACATACATGGTTGTCATTAAGAAGTAAAATGTGGTTCAATGAGATTAAAATAATTTTTTGGTGAATAGTAACTTATTAAGTTTTTAATCGCGATTAGAGGTAATTAGTGTAGTTTAAGGTAAAAATAATGTTTTAATAATATGAAATGAACTTGAAACATGTCCTAACCTCATTGGATGTGTAATGGCCGACCAAGAAAAGCCATGGGTCAACTTGGGAACCCCATGGAGCCACTTTGGTTGGGAAATGACATAAACAACTTTTTATTTAATGTAAAAGTAAAAATGACACAAACATGATATGTTTTACTAAAACAATTTTTAAGTGGGGTTATACAAGTCAGAATTTTTATTATAAATATTCATTGGAAAGATAAAACAATTTACTACATCATAGTAATTTTTTTATAATTTTTAGACATTAAATAAATTAAATTATTTATGACATCCTAATGATGCAGTGATGACATCATTATCTGACGATTTAAATAAAATGAGAAGATAATGTAAACTCTATGACCTAAATATATCCAAAACTTATTGGATGGGTGGATTTCGAACCCTTATCACCTTATCCACGAATTATATCAATCTGGGACCTTTTAAAACTGAAACACGTTTTCAAATAAAGTAATATTTCTTACTTTCCAAAAGTGCCCCTCCTCTCCTCTTATAAAAGGCCCCCACCTCTACCTCATTTCACACACTCCTCAAGCCTTTGGCTCAGCCAACCCCTGCCCATTTACTCTCTCCACATCCCTCTCCTCATCCTATAGGATTCCCTTTGGGCAGAATCCTTTCAAAGGAAGCCTTTAGGCTCAAATCAAAAGGAGTTACACTTTTAAAGGTAATTCATTCTCTCATGTTCATTTTCTTTTATTTTGCTTCTCCAACCCCATAAACTCTTTTTATTTACTTCTTTTGTAACAACAACAGTATCTTCAATATACTAGGATGTTTTTATAAGATTTATTCGAGCTACACTCTCACACAACTACATCAAATGGTTAAATAACATACGGTTTCCGTGGATGGTGAAATTCTGCCTCCCGATACGATGATTGTTCAATACTCATTTAACACCTTCAAAAGGTGGCCATTATGATGTCACTATTTTTATATATGATATATAATATGTTTATTTTTTCCTTAATCTTCTGTTTTTTTTTCATTTTGGGCATACCTTTATGGTTTCCATTTTGGGTAAACGTGATATCTTCATTTAAGGAAGTGCGGACTACCGCCCCCTCAAAGTGATTTGATTTGTTAAATACCATATGTGGGACGTATAAAGGATGGAACTATGATATTATATATGATATTATACTGGAATTATAATATACCTTTATATCATTATGATTCCATTCTATAAAATACAAAATAGAAATGAAAGTAGCGTTCATGCGTACGTACGGCTTACCGTCTCCATGAACGGTGCATTTCATTTCTTACCTCTAAATGATTATGTAATGTTATAAATGCATGAATTTACTGGATATATATGACATATATGATATCTACATCATGAATCTAATTCTGTATATAATAAACATTTGGCCACATGAACAACATGTAATTGTAAGAAGTCCACTTTCGACTTAAGAACCAAATATCGGCAAAACAAATATTATTAACTTAAATGATTACATAATATTTCTGACATGGTAATAAGTGATATAAAAGGAATAACGAACTTTAAAAAGGTTCTTAAGGAAGTTTAAATTAACTCAAGTTTATTATTCAGGAGATTAAAGAACGATCGAGTCAAGTCGGACCCGAGGTAAGGGATCTCACTCCTCTCTTTCTTTTTAAGTACACTCTTTTATGTCATTCCCTCTAAATCTAATATTTATTTTTATTGGGATGTTATTTTATATTACACTTAATGTAATTTTTATGTTCATGTGATGAGAGACCCTATTCTCTCTCATAAATCCATTTTGGAAGTTTTGAATGGCGCCGTTAAGCTGCCGAATTTTCGTAAGAGATTTAACCTCTCTCTTTCTTTTTAAGTACTCTCCTTTATGTCACCTCTTTTAAGCTCCTATTTGTTATGTTGGGGGATGTTACTTTATATTCCTATTTCTATAAACTTTAAGTTAATATGATGAGATACCCTATTTGATCTCATCAATCCATTTTTGTAAGTTTTATGTGGCGTCGTTGGGCTGCCGAGTTTTTGTAAGGTATTTTTCATCTCACTTTTACTCCCGTGAGATTTATGCTACATTTTCCACAATTTCCATTGAGTGGTGTATGTAATACCCATTATTCTACTCTTTGTGTAATATACTTTCGTTTATGAGTATTTACATCAAGGATTTATTGTCCTTCTTTCATGGGGTGTATGTTTTGAAAGATACCCAAGTCGGTAAGGGAACCTTTCACCCTCCTCTTTTTTAAAAGACTTCTTTTGTTGGGTCTTTTAATTTACATATTTTTATGTTGGGATATTTTCTCATATATCCTTATTGATGTAAATTTTATGTCCAAGTGATGAGATACACTTTTTATCTCTCATCAACTCATTTTGATGTGACGCCGTTAGGCTGTCAAGGGAACTTCTTAACCCAATTTTGATTCTTTGGGATAAACTTGTACACATTGAATATGTCGTTCTATGATTATGTGTGAATGTCCTCTTATTGTTTTACACTTAATACCCACTTATATTTCGTGTATTCGTTTTTCACACATAGTTATGTAACTGATTTATCCTTAATCCAAGGATAACGTCTTTGTAAGGGACTTCGTCTCAATCTCCTTTCATTGAGGCATATTTTGTTTTATACACAACCTTATTTTATACGGTGTATAAACCCATTTGACTTTTACTTTTATACAAAAGGAATCTTTTTCTACGAAGCGTTTTACTAAATGACAAAAAGGAATGTTTTTTTTTAACGTACGCGGTGACAACGACCCTTTTCCGCCGCCGCGAGTATTATTTGGTCTTTGGCTTCCTCAACAAGCCGTAATGTTTTTAAAATAAAATAAATATCATATACTCTTTTATGTATTTTGGTATTGAAAATGGTTTTGATAAAGGATTCTATTTTGATATATTGTGATGTGGAAATGTTATCATTCCTTTATATTGGTTTTATGTTTTATGATTTTATATTGGTACTTGGACATTTTAACGGGTGGTTACGTTATAAACCATATGACGGGTGGTGCCGTGAATACCAGGACGGGTGGTTACGTTATAACCTCCAATGCATTGGGTATGGAAGTCGGTCGTATGGCTATTCCATTAAGTATGTGTGGAAATTGGCCGTATGGATATTCCATTAATTGATATGTGTGGAAGTCGACCGTATGGTTAATCCACTTAAGTATGTTTATGTCCCAAGTTACCTTTATATATGCTATGTTTTCTTTATATGGGTTTTATTGTAATCCTTTGGTTACAAAAAGGTAAGTAATGATACTTTATTCAGTGAAGAGTTTTTACTACTTCATGAAGGTGAAGGTATTACTTTGATAGAGTATACATGGTTTACTTGATGTTTGAAAAAGTAACAGTTTTTATTCTTTGTGTATCCCTTACTGAGATTTTTATGCTCACCCCAAGTTTTTTTGAAATGTTTTTCACAGGACTTAAAGTGGAATAATGTCAAGGATGGGATCAAGGGAATGTAACACTATATAAGACATGGAACTAGACATGTTTCATTTTAAGAGTTTTTATTTTATGGAAATTTAGTAGAAGCGACTACTTTCTAATCTTTTGAGATGTAATAGTTATGTCCTAATTCTCTAAAACTCTAAACCTGAAAAGATCCTCAATGTTAATTACTCATTTAATTCAATATTAAGTAAGGTTTAAGTCTGGGGCCTTATAGTTGGTATCAGAGGTCGGTTTAGATAACTTTAGAGGTTAGGGTATTCTCTAAGCATAAGTGACAGTATCATAATGGTTAGGATTTCAGAAAGAGTCCTAGTTTTAGATAAAGTGAATGAGTAAGTATATCTTAGTGTTTATCTTACTCATTAGTACATGATGGTTTTGTTGATATACTCACACTGACCCTTTTTGGTTTTAGTAAATGGATGGATCTAGCAGGCACCAAGGTAACGGTGGATGTGAAGGAAACTGTGACAGTTTTCTGAGCGAGCAACTGAATGATATGGGAGCTGCAATGAAAACTCTTGTGTTTATCCTCAACCAACTATCTGGAGTCATGATTGACCACCTAAACCTTGGTCATTTCTATAAGGCATCATATATGCGAGAAACAAATCCCTGCGGAACAACAGGTAATAATCATAAAGGTAAGTCTGTACAAAAACCTATGTGTCAAAGATGTGGAAAGAAACACCTAGGAAAATATTTCAAAGGGACAGAAATATTCTATAGATGTGGAAATGAAGGTCATAAAGCAAGAACCTTCCATGGGAAAAGGAAGCATCCAGTTGACTCAAGGAAAGGGAAAGAAGTTATTTCTGAGGGATCAATTGAATGTTTTAAATGTGGTGTGCATGGTCATTATGCAAACACATGTCCTATGAAGAAGTTTCGTGAATGGGTTCACCAAGATCATACAAATACTTGTTTACCAATACCTAATGCCATTCCGATTGAGGATGAAGAAACTGACAATGACCAATCAAAGGTATGGATTATTTCTTAACTTTTGTTTTCTATCTTAGGATATGATTCATGATTTTGTTTGTAGGAAAGAAGTATTTCGGAATAATTTGGAAAGGAATGGTTAATGGATCATGAAGAATGTTGAATGAGTAAGATGTCAACATCTAAGGGCTTTAAGAGTTATGGTGAAATTCTTAAGAGTATTAAGTCTCTTTTGATGATGGGGTTACATTAGAAGACTTTTTATATTATGTGTAACCCTGATGTTTAATATATGCAAATTTTATTCAAGTAATAGTTATCTTTTTTTTTGTGGACATAGTTATAAAGAACCATTTGGGTTTATATGATCCTTACTTTTGAGGTAATTATGGGTTACTATATGTTATGATTGAAGTGAAAGGCATGAGATAAAATTGAGGTTAAATTATGTTATGGTTATTTTTGATGATTTTATCCCTTTTTGGGGAATGATTTGAGAATTATATAGTTTTGGAAAAAGGACAACACGTAGACCGTGTGACTACCCGTCGCGTCGGACAAAGCTACGGGAGTCGAACCCACAACCAAAGTGCAACTGGTATTTATCGCCTACCACTGGACTACGTGAAGTCCCTGGTTAGTTTGACTAGTTTTTTTTAGTTAGATGATTTTATGAATTAAGAGTAAGCTGATTTTGGGTTATTTATGAAAATGATTAACCTATCATAGAGGACATGTGATTAGGTTAATTACTTTTCAATACGAGACTTTAGGAGCAACTGATGTTGTTTGGAGATAAATGTTACGATTTAACTTGGAAGAATATGTGACTAAATCCTTCAAATATTTGGGTTTCAATCTTATATTGGTTTACTTTGAAGAATTTGATGGACAAATTGTTTATCGGATGGTCCTCGTTGAACTTTGGGTTTTGTTGGACAAATTTTGGAGATTAAGCATGGATTTTCTTTTTACTGGGTTATCCTTTTCTGGATTATCTGACCTTGTAATAACCTTTTTGGTTTTGGTTTTGGTTAAAGCCTAAAGACATGGGATGTATATAGTTCTCTTTTGTGGATTAGGTGATTCTCTATAAGTTGATTATAGTACTCTTAATGCGAACAAGTCTCCCTAAATACTCGTCTTTTGGAAAAAATATGAATTTGATTAAGGAATCTAGTAAAAGTTGAAAGTCAACATGATAAGTGATTATGTTTCCTTATGAATAATTTCCTCAATAAAAAGTAACTTAAAACAAAAATGTTGTCTATTAACTTTTCCTACTGGGGAATCGAATACCGTTTAACCCATCACAAGTTTGTGATTTTCTTGTGGTTAACTTTCTCCTAAACATGTTTTCTATCACTCTCCATCAGAACATGACCCTTTGTTTTTTCCTCCATGTCCATATTTTCGTACTTGGAATCATAGTATGGGTTAACTCGGGTGACCTCTGTGCTTATCTTTTTTTTATTTTAAAGTGATTGTTTTACCGACTCTTGTTCCGATGTGGGACTTTCAAGGATGTTTCCAAGCTCAATTTTAAAAATTGCGAGGATGCAATTCCCAAAAGGGGGGAAGGATGTAACACCCCGGGTAAATAAAGAATATGACATTTTCAAATTTATCTATATTTGTGAATAAAATATTGATATGACTTTAAAGGGGACGCTATGCTCGATGGCGTACCCAACACGCAACAAGGAGTTTCTTGGGAATCTTACATTGCACTCTAATAATAAAATAATATTATTTTAAATGGTAGTTAACATATAGCCGTTGTAATGGCAGGAATGGATAGAAATAACTAAAATATGATTATATATGTTTTTAAATGTTTTTATATTTACCCAATAAAAGATAAAGGCTTAAAATATGGAAAGAATTCAATTTTAGGCATTTATACCCTAATTTTCACTAAGGGTTCACTTATCACATTTTGACGGAGAACCGTCATTAAATATAGTTTTGATCAATCTAATAAATTATATTGGACCAAATATAACTCTTCTTTAGAATCGGGACATCAAAATTTACTTTGTGTAAATTTTTGGTATCTTTCCGATAAAGTTCATTTTTTTTAATGAATATTGTAAATGTTGTATTTTAATTCAAAACCTCTTTTTGATCTAATTTATTTATATGATTAGATTATTATTTGAATTTTATTTAGAGTGAAATTAGAAAATATTTTTACCATTAAATCCAATAGTGGTCATTGAAATTAATTTCACTTTGAAATCGGACTTAAACTAGTGTCAATCTTTTGATACTTATTGTTTCACAAAAACACGCTATTTGTCATGACAGCGGGAATTAATTATTAAATTAATTAATTTGACTTATATGTTTTTAATTTTGTAAAATGGAATTCATTTTTGAATTCAGAATATCAAATATAGCTTAGGGTGAATTTTTGGAATTTTTCTGAAAAACTTCAATTTTTGATGAATAGTGAAATCACTAAGTGGTACTTATAAAAACTGACTTTCCATTTAAATGAAATTTTGCCACCTTTGTGTATTTAATTTCAAAAATCCGACATACATGGTTGTCATTAAGAAGTAAAATGTGGTTCAATGAGATTAAAATAATTTTTTGGTGAATAGTAACTTATTAAGTTTTTAATCACGATTAGAGGTAATTAGTGTAGTTTAAGGTAAAAATAATGTTTTAATAATATGAAATGAACTTGACACATGTCCTAACCTCATTGTATGTGTAATGTCCGACCAAGACAAGCCATGGGTCAACTTGGGGACCCCATGGAGCCACTTTGGTTGGGAAATGACATAAACAACTTTTTATTTAATGTAAAAGTAAAAATGACACAAACATAATATGTTTTACTAAAACAATTTTTAAGTGAGGTTATACAAGTCAGATTTTTTATTATAAACATTCATTGGAAATATAAAACGATTTCCTACATCATAGTAATTTTTTTATAATTTTTATACATTAAATAAATTAAATTATTTATGACATCATAATGATGCGGCGATGACATCATTATCTGACGATTTAAATAAAATGAGAAGATAATGTAAACTCTATGACCTACACGTGTCCAAAACTTATTGGATGTGTTTATTTAGAACCCTTATCACCTTATCCAAGAATTATATAAATGTGGTACCTTTTGAAACCAAAACACATTTTCAAATAAAGTAATATTTCTTACTTTCCCAAAGTTCCCCTCCTCTCCTTTTATAAAAGGCCCCCACCTCTACCTCATTTCACACACTCCTCAAGCCTTTTTATCGTACAACCCCTGACAATTTACTCTATCCACATCCCTCTCCTCATCCTAGAGGATTCCCTTTGGGACTAATCCTTTCAAAGTAAGCCTTTAGGCTCAAATAAAAAGGAGTTACACTTTTAAAGGTAATTCATTCTCTCATGTTCATTTGTTTTATTTTGCTTCTCCAACCCCCTAAACTCTTTTTATTTACTTATTTTGTAACAACACCAGTATCTTAAATATACTAGTATGTTGTTATAAGATTTATTAGAGCTACACTCTCACACAACTACATCAAATGGTTAAAGAATATACGGTTTCCGTGGATGGCGAAATTCTGCCTCCCGAAACGATGATTGTTCAATACTCATTTAACACCTTCAAAAGGTGGCCATTATGATGTCACTATTTTTATATATGATATATAATATGTTTATGTTTTCCTTAATCTTCTGTTTTTTTTTCATTTTGGGCATACCTTTATGGTTTCCGTTATGGGTAAACGCGATATCTTCATTTAAGGAAGTGCGGGCTACCGCCCCCTCAAAGTGATTTGATTCATTAAATACCATATGTGGGACGTATAAAGGATGTAACTATGATATTATGTATGATATTATACTGTAATTATAATATACCTTTATATCATTATGATTCCATTCTATAAAATACGAAATAGAAATGAAAGTAGCGTTCATGCGTACGTACGGCTTACCGTCTCCATGAACGGTGCATTTCATTTCTTACCTCTAAATGATTATGTAATGTTATAAATGCATGCATGTACTGGATATATATTACATATATGATATCTACATCATGAATAAAATTCTGGATATAATAAACATTTGGACACACGAACGACATGTAATTGTAAGAAGTCCACTTTCGACTTAAGAACCAAATATCGGAAAAACAAATATTATTAACTTAAATGATTACATAATGTTTATGACATGGTAATAAGTGATATAAAAGGAATAATGAACTTGAAAAAGGTTCTTAAGGAATTAGAAATTAACTCAAGTTTATTATTCAGGAGATTAAAGAACGATCGAGTCAAGTCAGACCCGAGGTAAGGGATCTTACTCCTCTCTTTCTTTTTAAGTACACTTTTTTATGTCATTCCCTCTAAAGCTAATCTTTATTGTTATTGGGATGTTATTTTATATTAAACTTACTGTAATTTTTATTTTCATGTGATTAGAGACCCTATTCTCTCTCATCAATCCATTTTGGAAGTTTTGAATGGCGCCGTTAGGCTGCCGAATTTTCGTAAGAGATCTAACCTCTCTCTTTCTTTTTAAGTACTCTCCTTTATGTCGCCTCTTTTAAGCTCCTATTTGTTATGTTGGGGGATGTTACTTTATATTCCTCTTTCTATAAACTTTTATTTAATATGATGAGATACCCTATTTGATCTCATCAATCCATTTTTGTAAGTTTTATGTGGCGTCGTTGGGTTGCCGAGTTTTCGTAAGGGATTTTTCATCTCACTTTTACTCCCGTGAGATTTATGCTACATTTGCCACAATTTCCTTTGAGTAGTGTATGTACTGCCCATTATTCTACTCTTTGTGTAATATAATTTCGTTTATGAGTATTTACATCAAGGATTTATTGTCCTTCTTTCATGGGGTGTATGTTTTGAAAGATACCTAAGTCGGTAAGGGAACCTTTCACCCTCCTCTTTTTTAAAAGACTTCTTTTGTTGGGTCTTTTCTTTTACATATTTTTATGTTGGGATATGTTCTCATATATCCTTATTGATGTAAATTTTATGTCCAAGTGATGAGATACACTTTTTATCTCTCATCAACTCATTTTGATGTGACGCCGTTAGGCTGTCAAGGGAACTTCTTAACCCAATTTCGATTCTTTGGGATAAACTTGTACACCTTGAATATGTCGTTCTATGATTATGTGTGAATTTCATCTGATTGTTTTACACTTAATACCCACTTATATTTTGTGTATTCGTTTTTCACACATAGTTATGTAACTGATTTATCCTTAATCCAAGGATAACGTCTTTGTAAGGGACTTCGTCTCAATCTCCTTTCATTGAGGCATATTTCGTTTTATACACAACATTCTTTTATACGGTGTATAAACCCCTTTGACTCTTACTTTTATACAAAAGGAATCTTTTTCTACGAAGCGTTTTACTAAATGAAAAAAAGGAATGTTTTTTTTAACGTACGCGGTGACAACGACCCTTTTCCGCCGCCGCGAGTATTATTTGGTCTTTGGCTTCCTCAACAAGCCGTAATGTTTTTAAAATAAAATAAATACCATATAATCGTTTATGTATTTTGGTATTGAAAATGGTTTTTATAAAGGATTCTATTATGATATATTATGATGTGGAAATTTTATCATTCCTTTATATTGGTTTTATGTTTTTTGATTTTATATTGGTACTTGGACATTTTAATGGGTGGTTATGTTATAAACCATATGACGGGTGGTGTCGTGAATACCAGGACGGGTGGTTACGTTATAACCTCCAATGCATTGGGTATGGAAGTCGGCTATATGGATATTCCATTAAGTATGTGTAGAAATTGGTCGTATGGCTATTCCATTAAGTGATATGTGTGGAAGTCGACCGTATGGTTAATCCACTTAAGTATGTTTATGTCCCAAGTTACCTTTATATATGCTATGTGTTCTTTATATTGGTTTTATGGTAATCCTTTGGTTACAAAAATGTAATTAATGATACTTTATTCAGTGAATAGTTTTTACTACTTCATGAAGGTGAAGGTATTACTTTGATAGAGTATACATGGTTTACTTGATGTTTGAAAAAGTAACAGTTTTTATTCTTTGTGTATCCCTTACTGAGCTTTTTATGCTCACCCCAAGTTTTTTTGAAATGTTTTTCACAGGACTTAAAGTGGAATAAGGTCAAGGATGGGATCAAGGGAATGTCACACTATATAAGCATGGAACTAGACATGTTTCATTTTAAGAGTTTTTATTTTATGGAAATTTAGTAGAAGCGACT
The DNA here is from genome assembly GCA_963277665.1 of Viscum album. Lineage (NCBI taxonomy): Eukaryota > Viridiplantae > Streptophyta > Magnoliopsida > Santalales > Viscaceae > Viscum > Viscum album. The sequence goes on along the minus strand of OY728121.1, from coordinate 2,008,805,690 downwards.
ACTTTGTAATCTTTTGAGATGTAATAGTTATGTCCTAATTCTCTAAAACTCTAAACCTGAAAGGACCCTCAATGTGAATTACTAATTTAATTAAATATTAAGTAAGGTTTAAGGCTGGGGCCTTATATTCATGATATTATTAATCATGATACCTTTACCGTAAAGACCTTTAACAAGATGATTTAAAACTATAGGTAGAAACCCATTTAATTTTAGCTTAAATTTTTTATCTCATGAGACAAACCGATGCATTAAGGGTATATATTATATCAGGCTCTACCCATCACTTTAAGTCCAAATCATTCTTCATATATCAAATAATCAATTAAATTCATTAATAATATGCCTTATCATCAAATATATATACTAAGTAAAGAACACATATTTGACAATATTTTCCGAGTTAATCAAATAACTTTCATAATGAACACCATATGTCGAAATAATATATAGTTTAAGTAATAAACATATCCATGATAAATAATATAGATATTCAGTTTAAATTTAATGTCCACAGGAAAGTGAATAATTCAAGGGAAATTTAATGAATAAAAAAATGAGTCAATGAAGTGAATAAATCATACAGAGGAGTAATAAATTAAGTATAAAGTTTTGTTCTCATTGATGAATAAAAATATCATAAAAATATCTTTAAAAACATTCTTGAGGAATATATCCATTTCATTTTGAAAATAACTTTTTTTAAACATAAAACAATTTGAAAAAACTTTTATTTAAAAATAATATTTGAAACTTATAAATAAATTTTTAAAATATTTTAGTGGTCATGATGGATAGAAATTTTGTTCATGTCATACATATTAAAATAAATATTCCTTTCACATTTTCAATAAAAGCCAACCAGAAGTTGTTTTGAAAATGAAATAATATTCCTTTGAAAAAAAAATTAAAGAGTAAAAATAGGTAAAAATTAATTTAATAAATCATTTTCAAAAGTTTAAAACATTTTTGAAAACATTTTTGTAAAACATGGTTTTTGAAGAGAACATATTTCCAACTGAAGAGAGAAATGAATTCGGATTTTCTTAAATCATTTTATCAATTATTTTAACTAAAAAAAGAGCACAAAATGTTAATATTACTTAAAAATATCAATAATAACAACAGGAGAATAAAATTAAAGGGTTTAGTAAATAATTATCAAATAATTTTATTCAATTTAAATTCAATAATAAACAATCTTTATTAAAATGATATTATGAAGTAAACCCTTGCAAAAATCATAACGTTGAAGTTAGAATAAACTAATGAACTGATTATGGGTATCAACTATAAATCCATATAAAAGAAGTGGAAATAAAATATAAGATAATAAAAAGTCATTATACAAATAATCTTATAATATCAACAATAAAAAAGAAGTAATATAACTCAATGAAGAGAAATTGAGTTATGAAATTATTTACCACTTGGTAACTTTTAATTCAAATCCCTTTAGATGAAATAATTAAAATTGAAACTTAAAATACCATGAATAATGAATTATTCATGATATTATATGTCAAAGTGGTATTATATACACCATATAAAATAAATTAAGTGCATAAAATTACAATATGGCTCAATGAAATGAAATTGAGATGAAATCCCTTACCTTACACTCCCTTTTGGTTTAATGTGATTTAACCTCACATATAGTAGTTTTAAAAAATTTAATAACTTATTCCAAAACAATATTAATATTTAAAATATATTATATTATCCTTTTATAACATCATATCATCCATTCATTAATAATCCTTCATTATTTTCATTATTTTGAGTGTTAATTTTGTTGTTTTCTCATGTGTGTTTCGTAATGAAAGATATGATTCTTGTGCATACTATATAGTTTTATTATCTCCATAATAATAATCATGAAATAATTATCATACTTTTATATCAATTTTACTTTTAAAACCAATCATTTCTGATTTTTATGAAAAATAAAGTATGTTACGATCATGGGGATGGTAGGTCATACGTACGCATGAATAACATTTTCATTTTCTAATGATCATTATGAAAAGGAGTTAAGTAATATATAATTTTTATATAATGATCATAATATCATATATATCATATTATATACTTATATATATCATCCATGTGGTGTGGTTATTAAAAGAGAGTCACATCGCTTCGTGAAGGCGGTAGTCCACACGTACATGAGCAGTGTTATCATCATTACATGAGTGAAAATTAAAGAAAGAAAATAATATATATTATCTTTAAATAACTATAAATATGTCATTAATAAAATAATTTTTTCATTTATTTCATATATAATCATTAACTTTATCTTTATCACATTCCATGTTAAGGGTTGGTGAAAGACGAATCACGTCACTTCGCGAGGCCGTAGTCCGCCGTACACATAAATGATGTTATTGTATCTCCTAAAGAATGGAAGCTTGAAGTATATATATGATATAGTGACTATATATGTATAAATATGTTATAAATATCATATATACACTTTATATCCATCACCATACCCAACCTTGATAGGTTAAAATGAAAAAATGAATAGCATCGATTCGTGAGGCGGTAGTCCATTGTACACACGAATGATAATTTTGTAACTCATTTGATGGAAGTGTAGATGGTTTTAGGTCATTAAATTATTCAAAAAAACATACCAATATATTTAATATACTAATGTTATTATATCATTATGTTTTAATAGAAATTTAATGAGGTGGAGAAAGAAGTAAAATAAATACGCTCGTTGAAAAACATTACATCTTCTTTGGGTATCCTCATTAGTTTTTCACTAAGGACTTCAAAGGTTGGATTTCTACCCAAAATAAGGCTTCTAGGATGAGGGGTTATTTCTAAGTGATTTTTTAATTTATTTTCTAAACCAAATATATATAATAGTTTGAATAATATTGGAGAGTGAGTGTCCTTTTATAGTTGAGAAGAAGTGGCATTTTTGTAAATACCCAAAAGTATTCACTATTGGGAGGTCTTGCTTACCTCATATGCCTCAAAAATTGAATAATAATGTGAATTATAACTTATTATTATAAATATGAAATATTATTTTTTAAATAAAAATATTGTGTTTGTGTGTGAAATTAATTTTTATACAAACGCATGTAATGTGAAAAACCCCATTTTAATGTTAATCACAGTAATTAATTTTAATTGTTTTCACTAATCATTTTGGTCAAAAATTAGGTTTACCTTATTAGATAATATAAATTATTCTGATTAAAAATATTTAATTTATTTTTCCAAATTCAACTCACATAAGTGGCATAATTTAATTTGAAATTAATCTTGTAGATACGATGAGAAATCGGGTTATTAAAGTGAAAATGTTCAAAAGTTTACAATATTTTTATATAAAAATTAAATATAAAAATTATTCCAATTACCTAAATAGGATTAATTAATATAAAAAATTAACTAATTTTACTTTAAAATAAATTCAAAATATAATTTAAAGTTATCAATAATTTAAACGAAAAGGAATTCTTTAATTAAAATTCGGTATTTCTCACTATTCATCAAAAAATTAAACTTCTCAAAAAAATACCAAAAATACACCCTAAGATAATTTTGGGGTCCTAATTTCAAAAAATTAATTTATTTTTTTAGATAAATTTTCTAAGAGTGGTAAAAATTAATTTTAAATTATGTTCACAAATCATGACTAATCGGTTTTTTAGAAAAATAAAGTTTTCAAAAAAAAATTATTTTCTTTTAAATGATTCTTATTTTATTAATAATAAAATATTAAACATATATAGACTATATATTTTCATAAGTTAGTTAATATTATTCATACTCTTCATTCCAATGGCTAGGTGATAACTATCATGGTATATTTTTGTTCGGTAAAACTTGGTCTTGTGTGTAAGGCAAGTTATCGAACAAACTCATTATTGCTTGTAATGCAAGCTAAACTCAGTGTTGCATGTAATGAAATATATTAAAGAGATTAAATTTATTTAAAAATAAATATATCATATGGTCTTGGGTTATTATATTCCCTTTTAAGTTTGATTTTTCTTATCATACATGCTATCAAATACAATGTCCTTATTTTAGAATTTCAGGGTGTTACATTTTTACACTAAATTTTTATTCGAATCATTTTCTTGTGTAAAATCTAATAAATTGAAGAATTAGGAAAAAAAATCTTTAAAAATTTATTCCCCTATATCATTTTAATTCTCCCACAAAATTTTATATTATTTGGTCATGTGTAGAATGTGTTATGACCAATTTACTCAGGAAATTTTTTTTGGAATGGCTGACTATTTTTATTGATGTGCTTTGAGTTATCATGAAATTGGGAACTTGATATATATAGAATCACATTGTACCATATTTATGAAAAAATTTACTTCATATTTTATATATATTCATAAAAATGTTCAACCTAATTTGGCATACAACATGTGGGATATTATCCCCTCTTTAAAATTTATCAGATCTAGGCATAGATCCAAAGGTCCAGTTTGTGAGATTCATTAAGCCTAAAAATGTTGGATCAATATATTGATCCTGCTATATGAAATCTGGTCCATGAATTATTTAATACTAAAAAAATAATTTTACAATTTTGAATGGTGTAGAAAATGTTCAGGTCAAAATAAAGAATTGATTTAAAATAGTTAAAATTCAAGAATTATGTTGATTTTAAAATTAATCTCAATTTAACCCAAAAACCTAAAAATGTAACAATTAACCTTAAAATAAAAAATCGGTAGGATTAAAAAAAATAAATCCAAGGTAAAATTATTTAAAATATTCTTTCTGTAAATTCCCCCACACATAAATATTGCACTTCTGAATAATCATTTATACTAAGGTCAAAAAAAACTTCCCAAAACATAAATGAAAACTCTACTCAATTATCATATTAAAGAAAAATATCATGCCTTATACATATATCAAATTATATAACTCCTAACTAATCATATAACTTCATTCAATATCATATTAATCCTCATGTGCATTTCATAACTACCTCCCCAAAAAAATATTTCTCACTTCACTCAAGTATTTTTAATTTAGAGTTTTTCTCATTCTTAAGAACATGTGTGATCTCCAAAATATTTTTATCCTCCAAATATATTTGATTCATAGAGTCCAAAATCTTTTACATGGGTCATTTTATGGATTAGGGTTGGTAGGTTGTAAATGTAAAAATTATCAAAGATATAATGAGGAGGGTTCAGCTATAAAAATAAGTAAATTCATGAAAATAATTTTTATAAAAAATGATGCGCTCCTAAATTAGTTTTAAAATTAATCACCTCCAAAAATCTCTTGATTTTATTGGGTAGTACACAACTTGAAATTTTAGCATCAATGATAAATTTCTTCCCTCTTTTCTACCATTTTTATTTTTATCATCTTGAATTCAGATCTAGAATTTCTCTTTATAATCATATTTTTGAATAAAATAGTGGAATATTTTAGTATTCAAGTACTAGTGAACTCCAAGCCTATTTTTTAATGATATTTTGGCCACCCATCCATATTTTTATCATGAAATTTCTCCTAATAAATCATCAATAAATATGGAAGCGTGTTTTTTTCATTTCACCTCAAATATATTCTTCAATAAAGCATAATACAACTCATATGCTCCCTCCCCCACACTTGAGTACAATAATAATCATGAATTTAACTTCTAGAGTGGGTGGGAAAGTGATAAAAGTATTTTAATGTGGCTGTCTAACAAGTAATTTCATGGATAATAAGGTCTTAATATAGGTCGGATATAAAGGTAGTCCAAAATAAGAGTTGAATATAAAAAATGGGGCTTTCAAAATGGTTTATCAATCATACTTTACACATTCCATGAACTTTAACATATTTGTAAAAGAGATAAAAGAACATGTTTTATATCTCACAACATATCTCAAGACTCTCAAGAAAAAGATATATGCAAATAAGATTTCAGAAATTTTTAGAATCCTCTTAGGTTGGGAATGATTTTCAATTTAGACAGTACTAGTGAACATGAGTTTCATATTCAATCAAACTTCACTAAATAAAAATATTAGAAATCAGGAAAAAAATCTATTAAGAAATCATTTAAATCCTCAAATATTAAAATAAAAAAATGTTCTAGAAATAATAAGATGGTTTTAATTTTCTAAAATATTTGATTTATCTCAATATCCTAAAAATACAACAAAAATAAAAAAATAGAAATTAAAACATGAAAAATTCAGAAAAAAAACCTAAAAAATGGAATCAAACAAAAAAATTCCAAAAAACATGTTGAAATCCACCCCCCCCCCACACACACACACACATATACACACACACTTATTCCATTTACTACACTATTTTATTTCAAATTATATTAATAAATGTTTGCATGTATAATTTAAATTAGGTGGAAAATAAAATAAAGAAAAGGAGATACATGACCTAGTTTGTTTTTGAATGGTAGTGTTGATTTAATATCCTCAATACTACCACTTTAAACCTAACAGAAAGTAGAAAAAAAAAATTAATAAACTTATTCATATAAAAATAAATAAATAAAAATTATAAATGGGAATGAAGATGGATAAATCCTAGTTTATACCCCCAAGCGAGTGGTAGGTTTTTACTACCCCTAGTCTAGAAGTTTCAGTGGTTATCCACAATCTGATGGTGGGTTAGGTTTCTTTGATATGAACCACCACATGTGAATTTTCCTAGTGTCCATGAGTAGACATTGATAATGGGAACCCTCAAATTGTAACGACCCAAAGTTTTTCAATGGAAAATTACCTTCTTATATTTATGTCATAAGAATACAAGATAATGAACTACTAAGTGATAAGTGACCTTTAAACATAATTTGGTCACCCCTATGTTTGGAATTTTAAAAATTCGACATACACGGTCGTGTTTAAGATAGTTTTTGGAGTCTAATGAAACAAAAATAATTTTTGGTGAATAGTAACCTACCCTTATGAATAGTAACCTACCCTTATGAATAGTAATATTACCCTTATGAATAGTAAATAAGAGTAACATTACCTATGAATAATAAAATAAAATTTAGACATCATAGAAAGTGATAATTTGACCTTAGTAAACGTTTTTGGTATTTTATAAGTCATAAATAAATAATTATAATTAATTAATTAATTTAAACGAATATTTATTTTCCTGTAATGTACTCATAAATTATTGAATCAATGTCTAATAGTTTTTAGATAATTTTATAAGACCCTGCGTAATTTTTGAAAAAACTACATAAACAGTTTTAATTTTAAAAACTGTTTTTTTTAATTAAATTATGATTTTAATTAAATATTAACTTAATAATATTTAGAAAATTATTTTTGAAAAATGGACTTCATTTTTGGATTCTACACGTCGAAAAATGGTTGGGTTAAAGTTTTGGTATTTTTCTGAGATACTTGAATTTTTGGTGAATAGTAGAATACATTAATTTACCATATAAATACATTTTAATTAAAACCCACTATTCCTGACATCACAAGTGATGTAAGCACCCAAATCCCGAACTCACATGTCTTATTTACAATTCTTATTCATCCAAGACTCCCTATTCTTTGTCTTAGGTGAAATTAATAAACTAATCAATTTTATATTAAGGAAACCCCTCTCCCCTCCACTATAAAAGCCACCCTTCACTCCCTCTTTTCCTCACACCTCTCAAGCTCCAATCCTCCTCTAAACTCTGCCCAAAAACCTTCCCTAGCTCATCCCCCACATCCAAAATCTTCTAGTATCATCAAAATACCAAGCCTAGCTTCCTTAAAGAGGATCTCAAGAGGAGAATTCTAAAGGTAATTTCTCTCTCTCTTCTCCTTTAATTTCCTTTCAAGTTCAAGTTCCTTTCTTGATCTATTCCTACCTATATTCATCCAAATTGTTCTGTAAATCCAGTATTATATATATACTGTAATATTATGATTCTAATGTTATATTATATCACCCCACACCCTTTCCCTCTTACTTTTATTTTATTAAAGAGAACGTTGTTCATGTGGTGATAATTTATCACCTTCAAAAACGACATGTTCTCTTCTTCCGTTTCTACCTTCAAATCTGGTCATGAAATAATTTTTATGGTTGAACCAGAATATTTTATATTTATTATGTTCTATTTTATGTTCTAGAAATAACCTATGGCCATATTACTAAGTTAAATGTTAAAACGAGTTCGTTGTGATCCAAAAACTGGACAAATTAAACCAAATAATCTTCATTTAATTCTTATCTAATGATTCGTCCAAATGGATATAATATAAATCATTTTAAAATAATTAAAGCTTCTGTAATATCATTAATAACATTTAATATCATTTCTGGATGTTTACCCATGATCTACCCATACATCAATTTAAGAATACAAGTGGACCGCTGAAGAAAACCATGAAAACGAACATCCCTGATCAATGTTTTTAAACTCTATAAGTCATCAAAAGGAACATAATGTAACATAATGAAACCAGAATAAACCATATTAATGTACACATGGTTCTTTAATTTCTAATTAATTAATATAATTTCATTATACAGGACATTAAAGAGAAGGAGGCATTCGAGTACAAGGTAAGGGGAAATCTCGAACCCACTTTTCTTCCTTCGGGTTATCCTTCTTTCACTCCATTTTTGATATGGTTACTCCTCAAAGATCATTTGTTCATCATTTCCTTTAATTTTTTGGGATATACATGTTTGTCACTGGTTTTTATGTCCATCAAAATGTTTTCCAAAAGAACTCTTCTTTCAAGATCTCACCTTTTACCTCTCATTCAAGGTTGATGGTTCTTATATCAAGTATGTTGTTCCCTCTTTCTTTTGGGAACCCAAAGCTTATGAATGTGTTATTATGAGATGAAACCCATTACTTTCCATGGGTTATTTATGTACATGTATGATATGTGTTCTATGTGGCAAGCATGATAATGATAATGTTATGATGTGACGGGTGCGCCCGGAATTATATTGCGCAATATGAATGTTTAAATGTGACGGGTGCGCACGGAATTATATAGCACTCAAATGCATTGGGTAAAGTGGTGAATATCATGAGTAAATTTAAAATTATGGTTGAACATGATTCTATCTTTGTTCACAAGTATGTGTGGTAGTTAACCACTAAGACATGATGTTTCATTTTTATGCATTGCCACATTTCAAGTCTTTTACTTATGCTCCTCTCATGATCATGATCTTTTGACTATGTTATGATTATGCTCACCCCATGATGTATTATTCTTATATATCCTCTTACTGGGCTTTTAGATCACCCCTTTTGATGTATATCCTCAGGTGGCTACATGTACTAAGGGGAGGACAAGTGCCACTAAGAAGCTAGTGAAGAAGAAATTAAATAAATGTTTATGCTTGATGTTGTATTTGTTATGTATTGTCATAGTTTTCCCAAGACACTAAACCTCTGGATCCTCCATGTGTAATACTATTGTGTTGTTTATCTTTAAAATGATGTAATAGTAATGTAAGAAAAGGTCAGGTCGTTATAGTTGGTATCAGAGGAAAGGTTTAGTTAATTTGGGAATTAGGATTAGTGAACCCTAAAGAAAACCTCTAGCATGAGACTAAGTACAAATATCCACACAAGGATATTTACCTAGGGATCCCATATGTTATGTTTTTGGTATAATTTTTTAAATGAATAAGTTATTCATGACTTGTTTACTTATATTTTGTTCTAACCATTTCTATTTTAGAAAATGGTGGGAACCGGGAGGAATCAGGCCAACAACTCTTGCGAGGGCCAATGTAACGATTTCCCAAACGAAATCCCCAATGATTTTGGTGGTGGAGTTCAAAACTTCATGTCAATGCTTACCCAATTATCTCAGGTTATGAATAATAACCATAATAATGGGGAACGTCCTCCTTCACCAAAGTTGGAGAAACTAGCTATCGAATGTTTTATGCGACAACGACCACCGACGTTTTGTGGATCTTCCGATCCACTAGTTGCGGAACAGTGGGTCAACTCCATGGAGAAGATATTTTTTGTTCTTCACTGTTACAAGATGGAGAAGGTGACTCTAGCCGTTTATTGTCTAGATGGAGAAGCTGATCAATAGTGGGCTTTGATTAAGAACACCAAGCCAAGGGAGGAAATTTAAGAGATGGAATGGGAAGACTTTAAGATAATGTTTCCTAATAAGTACTTCCCACGAACTCTTTGCACAAAGATGGAGAGATAATTCATAGAGCTCAAGAAAAAAGAAGGAGAATCTGTCACAACCTATGAAGCAAATTTTACAAGGCTCGCAAGGTATGCTTCGGGTTTTGTTATCAACAATGATAGAAAAATTTATAGACTCTTTAGTGGATTAAAACCACATCTTCGAAAGGCTCTTGCAATTCGAGACTTTGGGAGTTATGAAGAAGTTGTTCGGTGTGCTCTCAAAGTGGAGATGGAGTTTGGAGAATGGTCCCATGGCTATGGTGATAAGAAAAGAAAGATAGAGTTTCAAGCCAGTGGATCTAATGACAAAGATGGGAAGAAAACACAACGATCCACATGCCAAAAATGTGGGAATTTGCACAATGGGAACTACCTCAAAGGGACGGGTAAATGCTTCAAGTGTGGGAAAGAAGGACACCTAGAGCACGAGTGTCTAAGAGACATGAAAAGGAAGGATAATGTAGCCGATGAAAGGAGAGAACCACTCGTGGTTCAATGCTACAACTATAGGGAGCTAGGGCACTATTCAAACCAGTGCACTAAACCTCGAGCTCTCGAGGGTAATCAGCACCAACAACCACCAAATCCAAAGGAACAAGGGAAGGCTTATGCCATCACTACTGCGGAGGTGTAACATGATAATGAAGTCGTACAAGGTACACTTCCTATTCACTCAAGAATGGTAAAAGTCTTATTTGATTCTGGTTCTATGCATTCCTTTATATCTTGCAAGTTTTCTAGAACTATAGAATCGAATCCCCAAAACCTTGAAGTAGAGATATCTGTAAAAACACCAATTGGTGAAATCATTGCAACCCAAGTGTTTGATTCTTCTCTTGTTAACGTATGTGGGAAGATTCTTTCGGTAAATCTCGTAATACTTCCCTTGGTGGAATTTGACGCGATAATGGGAATGGATTGGCTCTCTTTATATAGAGCGCATATCAACTTTCAGGAAAAGGAAATATATTTTCATATTCCGAACCATACCATGCTCCTCTACAAATGCAAGGAAGATCATGAATATCCTTTGAAAAATCCTTCAATGGTGTGGGTGATGATTCCCTATGAAGAAGCATACCTCGCCCAAATGTTTGAGTCGAAGGAAAGTTCCAACCTTGAGGAAATTCCCATCATAAGGGCATACGATGATGTATTTCCTGAAGAGTTACCCGGAATTCCCCCAGATCGTGAGGTAGAGTTCTCAATTGAACTCATACCCGGAGCTACTCCTATCTCGAAGTGCCCCTATAGGATGGTTCCTATCGAACTGGAGGAGTTAAAGAAGCAGTTTCAAGAGCATCTGGACAAAGGGTCCATACGCCCTAGTGCATCACCTTGGGGTGCACCAGTTCTCTTTTTGAAGAAGAAGGATGGAACCATGCGGCTGTGTATCGATTATCGGGAACTCAATAAGATTACCATAAAGAACAAGTATCCTCTCCCAAGGATTGATGACTTGTTCGATCATTTAAGAGGAGATCAATACTTCTCAAAGGTGGATCTTCGTTCTGGATATCATCAAGTAAAGGTGGAGAAAGAAGATATTCAGAATACTGCCTTCCGTACAAGGTATGGGAACTATGAGTTTTTGGTGATGCCCTTTGGACTTACTAATGCCCCTGCAATCTTCATGGATTTGATGAATAGAGTCTTTAGACATTACCTCGACAAATTTGTGGTAGTGTTTATTGATGATATTCTCATCTACTCCAAGATCAAGGAGGAACATGAAGAACATATAAGACTTGTGTTGGCGACATTGAGAAAGGAGAAGTTGTACACCAAGTTCAGCAAGTGTGACTTTTGGATGAATCAAGTCACGTTCTTGGGACATGTGATCACAAGAGAGGGAATTTTTGTGGACCCTTGAAATACAAAGGTGATTGAGGAATGGCCCAGGCCCTCCAGTGTCACAGAAATTCGTAGTTTTCTTGGATTAGCTGGGTACTATCGATGTTTTGTGAGAAACTTCTCATGATTGTCAAGCCCAATAACTAAGTTAACAAGGAAAGGGGTAAAGTATGTATGGACGGAAGAATGTGAGGGAAGCTTCAAGGAGCTAAAGCTAAGGCTAATCACTGCACCTGTACTCACACTACCGAAAAGTGGAGAAATTTTTATGATATACAGCGATGCTTCAAAGAAAGTCTTGGGTTTTGTACTCATGAAAAATGATAATGTGATAGCCTACGCCTCACGACAGTTGAAGATCCATGAGCAGAACTACCCGACACATGATCTAGAGCTGGCAGCCGTGATTTTTGCCTTGAAAATCTGGCGGCACTACCTTTATGGCGAGAAGTGTGACATATACACTGACCACAAGAGCCTAAAGTATATATTCACACAAAAGGAGCTCAACATGTGTCAAAGGAGATGGTTAGAGCTAATCAAGGATTATGATTTCTCTATTAACTATCATCCTGGAAAGGCGAACAAGGTAGCTGATGCTCTAAGCAGGAAAGAACCTGCTACTCTATCCCTGTTGAGGATTGAGAAAGGCCCTATCTTCTTGGATATGAAAATAATGGATTTGGGAATTGTAAGGGCAGGGGATACATCCTACCTTTCCCAAATGATTGTGCAACCATACATCCAATAGAAGATTAAGGAAGCACAAAGGGATGATATGGAGATACAAAAGAGGGTGAATGCAGTAAAGGAAGGGAAGCTGCAATAGTTCCATATCGACGATGATGGTGTGATTCGGTTTGGAACACGGCTTTGTGTTCCTTCATCACCTGGGATAAAGAAGGAGCTATTATATAATTCACATAGATCAACTTTCTCTATTCATCCTGGAAGTACCAAGATGTATCGTGATCTCTGAGAACACTTCTGGTGGGATAACATGAAGAAGGAGATTGTGGAATATATATCAAGGTGCTTGGTATGTCAGCAAGTTAAAGCTGAGCGGAAAAGTCCAAAGGTATGATGCAGCCATTACCTATACCCATGTGGAAATGGGAAAATGTTACTATGGACTTTTTCATGGGTCTCCTGAAAACTTCAAGAGGAAATAATGCGATATGGGTTGTGGTTGATCGACTCACCAAGGCTTCCCATTTTATCTCTATTCAGGAAGATCTCTCACTTGAACAGCTTGCAAGGATATATGTGAAGGAAGTAGTGAGATTGCACGGTGTTCCACTCTCGATTTTCTCTGACCATGATCCAAGGTTCACATCTAAATTCTAGAGGATCCTTCAACATGATTTGAGTACTGAATTAAATTTCATCACGGCCTATCACCCCCAAACTGATGGCCAGTCTGAAAGGACTATTCAGATGCTTGAAGATATGTTAAGAGCCTTCGCTCTTGAATTCAAAGGTGGATGGGATCAGCACCTTCCATTGGTTGAGTTCTCATACAACAATAGCTTCCACTCGAGTATTCAGATGGCTCCGTATGAAGCTCTTTATGGGAAGCGATGTAGAACTCCAACCTGTTGGGATGAAGTTGGAGAACGAAAGCTACTTGGTCCCGATCTTGTTCAAGAGATGACAGAGAAGCTTCAAGTCATCCAGAAACACATTAAAGCTGCTCAAAGTCGGCAAAAGAGCTATGCTGACAATCGTCGAAGGGACTTGGAGTTCGACATTGGAGATAAAGTCTTCCTTCGAATATCTCCATGGAAGAGAGTCATGCGATTCGGGAAGAAAGGGAAGTTAAGCCCAAGGTACATTGGCCCCTTTGAGATCCTTGATCGTATAGGAGTCGTGGCCTATCGTATGGCACTTCCACCAAATATGCCTCAAGTTCATGATGTGTTTCACGTATCACTACTGAGGAAGTACATTCCAGACCCCTCACATGTACTAAACTCAGAGGTGGTACAGTTGGAAGATGATCTCTCATATGAGGAGCAGCCGGTAAAAATTCTGGATCGAAGTGATAAGGTTCTACGCAACAAGACCACCCGCCTTGTCAAAGTGTTGTGGAGGAACCAAAAGTTTGAGGAAGCAACTTGGGAACCATAGGAGGCAATGAAGGAGAAGTACCCTCACCTGTTTGTGTAAAGTGAAATTTCGGGGGCGAAATTTCTTAAGGGGGGAAGAATGTAACGACCCAAAGTTTTTCAATGGAAAATTCCCTTCTTATATTTATGTCATAAGAACACAAGATAATGAACTACTAAGTGATAAGTGACCTTTAAACATAATTTGGTCACCCCTATGTTTGGAAATTTAAAAATCTGACATACACAGTTGTGTTCAAGATAGTTTTTGGAGTCTAATGAAACAAAAATAATTTTTGGTGAATAGTAACCTACCCTTATGAATAGTAACCTACCCTTATGAATAGTAATATGACCCTTATGAATAGTAAATAAGAGTAACATTACCTATGAATAATAAAATAAAATTTATACATCATAGAAAGTGATAATTTGACCTTAGTAAACGTTTTTGGTATTTTATAAGTCATAAATAAATAATTATAATTAATTAATTAATTTAAAAGAATATTTATTTTCCTGTAATGTACTCATAAATTATTGAATCAATTTCTAATAGTTTTTAGATAATTTTATAAGACCCTACGTAATTTTTGAAAAAACTACAAAATCAGTTTTAATTTTAAAAACTGTTTTTTTTAAGTAAATTATGATTTTAATTAAATATTAAATTAATAATATTTAGAAAATTATTTTTGAAAAATTGACTTCATTTTTGGATTTTACATGTCAAAAAATGGTTGGGGTAAAGTTTTGGGTTTTTTCTGAGATACTTGAATTTTTGGTGAATTGTAGAATACATTAATTTACCATATAAATACATTTTAATTAAAACCCACTATTTCTGACATCACAAGTGATGTAAGCACCCAAATCCCGAACTAACATGTATTATTTACTATTATTAGTCATCCAAGACTCACTATTTCTTGTCTTAGGTGAAATTAATAAACTAATCAATTTTATATTAAGGAAACCCCTCTCCCCTCCACTATAAAAGCCACCCTTCACTCCCTCTTTTCCTCACACCTCTCAAGCTCCAAGACTCCTCTAAACTCTGCCCAAACACCTTCCCTATCTCATCCCCCACGTCCAAAATTTTCTGGTCTCATCAAAAGACCAAGCCTAGCTTCCTTAAAGAGTATCTCAAGAGGAGAATTCTAAAGGTAATTTCTCTCTCTCTTCTCCTTTAATTTCCTTTCAAGTTCAAGTTCCTTTCTTGATCTCTCCCTACCTATCTTCATCCAAATTGTTCTTTAAATCCAGTATTATATATATAATGTAATATTATGATTCTAATGTTATATTATATCACCCCACACCCTTTCCCTCTTCCTTTTATTTTATTAAAGAGAACGTTGTTCATGTGGTGATAATTTATCACCTTCAAAAACGACATGTTCTCTTCTTCCATTTCTACCTTCAAATCTGGTCATGAAATAATTTTTATGGTTGAACCAGAATATTTTTTATGCATTATGTTCTATTTTATATTCTGGAAATAACCTATGGCCATATTACTAAGTTAAATGTTAAAACGAGTTCGTTGTGATCCAAAAACCGGACAAATTAACCCAAATAATCTTCATTTAATTCTTATCTAATGATTCATCCAAATGAATATAATATAACTCATTTTAAAATAATTAAAGATTCTGTAATATCATTAATAACATGTAATATCATTTCTGTATGTTTACCCATGATCTACTCATACATCAATTTAAGAATACAAGTGGACCGCTCAAGAAAACCATGAAAACGAACATCCCCGATCAATGTTTTTAAACTCTATAAGTCATCCAAAGGAACATAATGTAACATAATGAAACCATAATGAACCCTATTAATGTACACATGGTTCTGGAATTTCTAATTAATGAATATAATGTCATTATACAGGACATTAAAGAGAAGGAGGCATTCGAGTACAAGGTAAGGGGAAATCTCGAACCCAATTTTCTTCCTTCGGGTTATCCTTCTTTCACTCCATTTTTGATATGGTTACTCCTCAAAGATCATTTGTTCATCATTTACTTTAATTTTTTGGGATATAAATGTTTGTCACTGGTTTTTATGTCCATCAAAATGTTTTCCAAAAGAACTCTTCTTCCAAGATCTCACCTTTTACCTCTCATTCAAGGTTGATGGTTCTTATATCAAGTATGTTGTTCCCTCTTTCTTTTGGGAACCCAAATCTTATGAATGTGTTATTATGAGATGAAACCCATTACTTTACATGGGTTATTTATGTACATGTTTGATATGTGTTCTATTTGTCAAGCATGATAATGATAATGTTATGATGTGACGGGTGCGCCCGGAATTATATAGCACAATATGAATGTTTAAATGTGACGGGTGCGCCCGGAATTATATAGAGCTATAATGCATTGGGTAAAGTGATGAATCTCATGAGTAAATGTGAAATTATGGGTGAACATGATGCTATCTTTGTTCACAAGTATGTGTGGTAGTTAACCACTAATACATGATGTTTCATTTTTATGCATTGCCACATTTCAAGTCTTTTACTTATGCTCCTCTCATGATCATGATATTTTGCCTATGTTATGATTATGCTCACACCATTATGTATTATTCTTATCTATCCTCTTACTGGGATTTTAGCTCTCCCCTTTTGATGTATATCCTCAGGTGGCTACATGTACTAAGGAGAGGACAAGTTCCACTAAGAAGCTAGTGAAGAAGAAATTAAATAAATTTTTATGTTTGATGTTGTATTTGTTATGTATTGTCCTAGTTTTCCCAAGACACTAAACCTCTGGATCCTCCATGTGTAATACTATTGTGTTGTTTATCTTTAAAATGATTTAATATTAATGTAAGAAAAGTCCGGGTCGTTATACAAATAAAATCAAAAATTCCCATCCCCCATGAAATAATAAAGATAGAATTTGAGGTGCATAGGGGGAGGGAAGAGAAAGTAAGGAGGTTCCCCATAAACTATCATGGTGTACTCCTACATGTGATATTTGGTTTGATGTTAAGGAGGTACTCACATCAGCAAAGGATCCTTGAGATCCCTATTTTTTTCTATCACCACCTCTTGGGTGGTTCCTTCTTTAATATCCAGGACCTGCTCCATTGCTGTTATATTCAAAATTTCAGCAAAGGTAAAGTTATAAAATAATTTAATAAGAATTTGATTAAAAAATAAATAATCAATAAATAAATATTCCCTTTCAATTAAGTCATCTTAGAAATTAATTTCTTCAGGCAAGACCATCGTGAAAATCTTATCTACTCCCTCTAGTAAATGTTCATTAGGTTTGGTGAGCTTCATATGTTCTTTATCAAGTGAAATGTATTGTTCTTATTCTTCCTTTAAGGAATTCCATGTAATGGTTAAATCTAAAAAATTTAAAATAATGGTAGTTAATGCTCAACTTGATTTTAATAAAATTAATATAAATTGAGTTCAATAAATAATTGACTCCCAGAGTTGGTTTAGATTCTAGTTATTATTTTTTCTCAGTGTCTCTTGGATTTGGGCTGCTAAGGATAGAGGAAAGTGATCTATATCTTCCATATTTTCTTTAAATTAAACCACATTGTTTGTGTTATTATAATGAAAAATAGAGGTGGAGAGGTTCTAATTTTTCATTGATATAGATAAGAGAATCACTTACGTTTTAAAGTTCTACAAAATCTGACCAAGAATAATCCAAAACATCTTGATCATCCACAAGTATATTATCTGGAATGTGCTCCTCAAAAACCACTTCTAGAAATGGTGTATATAGTTTGAATAGATCTTCAATTAATTTCTTCTCATTGTCCTCAATCTCTTAAACTTGAAAAATTAATGGGGCTAGTTCTTTTACCACTAGTTCCAGTTCTTTCCAAAGTTATTGCTCTTGGGATGCATGGACATATTAATCTAGTCATTATATTTTTCTCTATGTATTTTTTATTTTATCTCTAAGTCCTTGTAACTAGGACTTTTCATCATTGTGAACTTTTACTTAAACCTAGGAGTAGTTAGTCCATACATAATAATATTAATTAAAATACATCATGGATAAAGATATGTTTTGTTTTTTAATAAAAAAAAGAAAATTATTTAAAAAATTGGGGATAAAAATAGTTATTGAAGGGAACTTGGATCCCCAAAAATTATTCCATGTTTTGACACGCCTATCATGTGGTGGTACAAAAGTTGTAATTTATTTTCCTAGTACAACATAGTGGTTGAACTGGGTCATCTCACTTAAGGAGTTATTGCATTCAAACACTCAGTATTTATAATTCACTTTTTTCTATTTATGAAATCAAAGTAAAATAAATGGTAGTTTGAGAATATATAATGAAATATTAAAAGTAAATATGGAAATTCTATACAAATAGAATAATGTAGACAAAATGAAGTTATAAAGAAAGGATATTCTCCTAAGAGAATCACCCAGAGTGAACCTTCATTGTCTTATTATTAGTTTCATATTTACTTAATAAACACACTTAATTATATATATGAATATCCTCTTCTTCCTTGGTAGTGAATATATAGTACACTCAATCAACTGCACTAGATATTCACCTCCTCGATCGAGGGAGCATATTGCAGGAAGAAGATGTTAAGCCTTGGGCAGAATGTGGTGACACAAAGGTATATTTCCCACTAATATCCCCTTTGACCTAAATCAAATAAAATAAAAAAATAATAATAATAGTGAAAAAAATTGGGTTCAACATTGGTTACTCCCCCGAGAGATTTATCAGGTTAGTTACTCATTATCATAAGTATTAAAGATCACAATAGGGAAGAACAAGGTGGAAACATAAAAATAAAAATGAAATAATGAGAGGAATAATAATAATAATATATATTAAAAATTCATAATAGTGTTAAAATAGAAAATAATGTAAAAAACTACCAAAATGGCCAACTATAATTCCAACCTATTCAAAAGGAGGGTGGATTATAAATTTATGGGCATGAGGGTCCCTCATTTTTAGTCCAAAATTTTCATCATAATTTTTTCATGTGGGATACCCAATAAATAAAATAATTGGGATAAATTATCTTCTGTAAAGTTATTACCCTGTGTATTTCACATTATATCACCAAATTTAAACTTATTTGGATATGTTTACAATGAGTTGTGGCAAATTTACTCTAAAAACATTTTCTAGATTTTATGACCATTTATATTATCATGATTTAAGTTCTTGTTCCATTATGACCTTGATATATATAGAATAATTTTGGTCCACAATTATAAAAAATGTACCTTCATATGTTATATATATTCATTAAAAATTTAATCATAATTGGTCATGCCACTTATGATATATAATATCATCTTTCATATTCTCCATATCTAGGCATATATTCCAAGGTCCAATTTTTAAGATTCTTTAGGCCTCAAAATTTTGGATTCAGCTCTTGATCCTACTGGTTAAAATTTTTTCCATAAAGTATTTAATCCTACAAAAAAATTAAATTCATAGTTTCAATTAGTGTAGAAAAATTTCTGGTCAAAATAAAAAACTGATTTAAAATAGTTAAAATTTTGGAATTAGGTTGATTTCAAAATTAAGCTCAATTTACTCCAAAAACCTAAAAATGTAACAATTTCCATTAAAATAAAAAAATCATGGAATTAAAAATTTTAAATTCAAAGTAAAATTATTGAAAATATTTTCTCAGTCAATATACTAATCTTACAGTAAGGACTGGTTAAATAAGTGTTTCTTATTGAAAGACTTAGGTGAAGATACATATATCCTTAGAATCAAGATCATTCGTGGTAGATATAATAGGATTCTTGGAATAAGTGTAAGTAAATACATTGACTAAATATTAAATATATTTAGTATAGAACATTACAATAGGGAATTGATTCTATTGTCACATGGTATACATTACTCCAAGAAAATGTCTCCTCAAACACAGTAGAAGGGCTAGGGAGGGGGTAGAGAGAGAGGGATAGTAGGATCCCATACACATCTATGATAGGATCTATCATGTATTTCATGTTATTTACTAGTATTTATGTTTTCTATGCTTTAAGAAGGTAAGTAGATATCAAGCTAATACGAGAGTACAACATTGGTATGATATTAAGGTTATCCTTAGTTATCTAAGTCATACTAAGGATATGTTCCTAGTATATAGAGTAGGTGAGGAACTAATTATCAGAGGATATACTAATATTAATTTCTAAATAGATCATATTGATCTGAAGTTGTGGTCATGATATGTCTTCAGTCTCAATGGAGGAGATGTGAGTTGGAAGAGTTCAAATCATCCACTTTTCACTGATTCCATAGTGGAGTTCAAGTATATAGCGGCTTCTAATGTAGCCAAAAAAGTTTTTTGGTTTCATAACTTTATCCAAGATCTTGATTTGGTTCCTAGTAGTAGATATCCTAACATAATGTATTGTGATAATATATTGTAGTGGTGGAACTCGCAAAGGAGCCAAGGTCACATCAATTAACGAAGCACATACTCAACAAATATCACCACTTGAGGGGTTTTTCTCAAATAAGTGAAGTCATTGCGAGTAGATTTTCCATATAAGAAATTTTAACAAACCCCTAGATTGAACCCTTATCTCATCATAATCATGAACATTACATGAGAGCTAGAAGACTAAATATTGTTAACAGTTAGCTCTAGTGAAAGTGGGAATCTATTAGATTTGGTTTCTCTAGAACCATATTCTAAGTACTATATGGTTACTTATATTCATGTATTTGAATATAAATAAAAATTCTTATCACGTCATTATTGTTCTTCTACATGACATAGTATGTGATAATTCCTAAGTGTACTTATTTCACTAAAAGGTCATAACAGTTCTCCACTATGATGAGAACCTATAAGTTCCCCAATAGTATTCTTAAATATAATTTCTATATCCAAATTATATCATTTTGATGAGACACAAATGATACAGGATGTTAGGGGTAGAGGCTCATAGGACTTTGAGACACTTTCTTATGGTGTGTGTCCTTATTAATCTTCAACGCATGAGATTATTAGAACATGACCTGCCAATAGGAAATACAAATTTATGTGTGTCATTATATATTTATATATAAAGATGTATGTAATGATCCTTATACTATTATTAATACATATCATGAGTTATGTACTTTGATATATTGATGAAAACTATGATGAGATGTGTATGTGATGAAGTAGGATATGTTGGATGCATCACGAGTGATGTTTTATTGATGAATAATGTGAGAAAAGATTTATCCCTTATATTATTTAATGGAATTTGATATATCAAGCCCTTTTATGGGAATTGAACTACCAAATTAAGTTCATGGTCATGGTGGTGTTGTCAGCAAGTTCATTTCCAGAAAGTCAAAGAAAGATAAATTGATCATTTAGGTCAACGACACTAGCATGAAACCTAGTTTATTAGATATATCAAGATAAATGGATTATATTAAACAGCTTACATTCATAGGAGGTTACATATCACTGTGACATTAACTTATTTCTCTATGATAATCTTGGCATGTTTTAGACACTAAAATTGGTCTTTAGGTAGTGTGGCCTAATGTCACTGATAAAGGGGTCTAGAGGGTCACACACTAAGTATATCTGAAAGCTCAGTTAAATTCATATGAATTTGAAATGTTGGATAAATATTATTCTCATATGTGGGATGATAATTATTCATGTTGGTTTGATCAAAAATATTCAATTACTTTTTATTCAAGAGAATACATATATGAGTTGAATATTTAATAAATATTTATTCACCAAATAATTATTTATCTAATTACATGGATATAAAATGTTTATTTATTTTGTTTTATTAATAAGGTAATAATATATTTATTTATTTAGTTACATGAATATTTAATAAATATTTATTCACTGGTTTTAGTTAATATAATATTTATATATTTATTGGAAAATAATATAATATTATTTGTTTAATTAAATAAATAGGAATTATTAAAGGACTAATAAATATTGAAGAGGATTAATGGGACAAGTTTAATGATCCGGTAATAAATGTCATAATAAATTTTATTTTAATATATTTTAATGTATTTACTCTATAAAATTATATTTATTTTATCCATGATTTTAGTGAAAATGAAGTAAATAATAATATTATTATTATTATTATTTAGACATGGGGTTTGATGATAATTAATAAAATAATAAGGGTTCTTTCACAAGTATTTATTTTTTAAACCTATCATTATATAAACTATGTTATGAAATTTTGTGAAATCCATGGATTCATTTCATCATTGTGAACAATTAAATCTAGAGAAAATCCTCTCAAACCTTAGAGATATCTCCTCTAGAACACTCTGAAGAATGAAAAGCAATTATCCTCCTTCACCAAAATGAATCTTTCTTCTTTTAAGGATTCAGTTGTGATCAAAGGTTACCATCACAAGCATTATATTCATCTATTATAGCACTTGAATAATTATATAGTGATTATTGGAGGTTTTTGAAGCACATTTGGATCATTAATAGAGGGAATCTAACATTGATTCCTCTTACGCAATGACAGTACAACAATATTGGTCTACCGATTCATTCGAGAATAAATAATTCAATGAAATATAATTATTTAATTAAATAAATTAATTATAAATTATATGTGAAAATATATTGTTTTGGGGATTATGAGAACACATTTATATATAGTATTGATGAGGGATCTGAATAATTTGATGAAATTATTTTTTTAAGCACCACTCGACATGCTACCATTGCACCCCAAAACCTTCATCAAAAAAGATTCTCTTAATATGATTTTATCTCCAATGATGTAATGATTGGATTATAAGAAAGAAGGAAGTGATAAAATAATAAATTAAACTTCTTTTAAAATTATTTTTGGAAGCATAAGATATCTAACTTTGATAAAACCATATATGGTTTATACAGTATGGATTATTAAACTGTTTATAGATAAGTCTTACCAGTCACATTTACAAGTAATAAAATTTATTTTACAATATGTTTTTGACATATGAGATCATGAAATTTTTTACTCTTACTATAATGATTTTAGTATAGTAGTCTATATAGATATTGATGGGTAAAGTGACATAGAAAATCAAGAAAATACTTTTGGATATACTTTTTTCAATAGTAAAGCTTCTCCCCTTGTGCATTCTATCCATGAATGGATTAAGAGGCTACAACAACATAAATTGAAAAGTCTTTCATGTATAAATAAAATTCACAAACAATACCTTCCACCTTGATCCATCCATAAACTCAAGCATGAATAAATTAACTCCATGTAATAAATTTTATAGAATTTTTAAATTCTAGGATCGGAAAATTTCTTTAATAAAAGGAACCTTTCACTTACCTCCATCCATTGTAAAATCTAGGATATGGTGGAATCAAAACCCATGTCTTCTACACTATGAATGTGGATGTAGATGGTGTATGTTTCTTTAATTTTTTGAGTATATGAGACCTATATTTATAGGTTGTTCTACCATCAATAACCCTCCACAATTTACTATGTTGATAAGTAGTATTAATGTATGAGATTAATTTTCATCAAATAATGAATAAATTGTTCAGAAAAAATTTAATACATTAAATACATATATAATAAAAAAATTATCTATCATAATGTATCGTATTAATATTTATATGATATAATTTAGTGTTCCATAATTTATTAAATTATTAATTAATTGATGGTCCATTTATTACATTCTCCCACTTAGTCCAAACCAATTAATGTGAATAGATTCAATCTCCCTCTTTAAAAAGAAACATGATACATGGATCGTAGTAGTATTTCCACTAAATAATGGGTATTCCCTTAAATGTATCACAATATATCATGTATATTTAAATAAATATATGAATAAACCTTAACCACATAGTTTATTCTCCATATGAACAAACCTTAACCGTATGGTTTATTATGTAGCCCCAAAAAAATATTTCTCAAGTAATGAATGTGTACACTTAAACTAAAGAGATAAATACTTAAATATATAGAGTTTCAAATAATATTCAACAAATTTATAATATAAAACTTAATCCCATACATATTACATGATCCTTGAATTTAAATGGAAGCATTCCTTTAATCAAAGGATCTATAATCATCAATTTGGTGATGATGTGCTGAATGAACACCTTTTTATCTTTAACATGTTCCCTTATAGATAAGTATTTAATGTTAATGTGCTTACTTCGACTCCCACTTTTTTTATTATTATCCATAAAGACAACAACTTAATTGTCATAATATATTATCATTATCCTGGAAATAGAATCCATAAATTTAAGGCCCAAAATGAAACACCTTATCCATACACCATGGGAAGTGGTCTCAAAACATGAAACAAACCCATATTCCATAGTATAAGTCACTGTAAATGTCTGTTTAACACTTCTCATGACACATCTCCTCCATCCATTATAAATACATATCCTGAAGTTTATTTTCATGAATCAACACAACCATAAAATTATGCATCTGAGTATCCTATGACTTCTAAATTGTGAGTGTGTTTATATATAATCATGTATTCTTTATCCCCCTTAAGGTTTCTCAATAAATTATTCATGGAATTCCAGTGGTCTATACCCAGATCACTCTGATATCACCCCAACATTCCTACTACAAATGCAATTTCAGTACTCATGCATACCTGAGCGTACATTAAACTACCAACAGTAGAATAAAATGAGATGGATTAATATTTTTCTTATTAAAAATCATTTTTATGTATTTATTTTATACTTAATTTATCACCAATAACAATTGGTGCTATACTTGGTGCACAGTATTTAATACGAAATATCTCTAAGAATTTATTAATATAAGTTTCTTGAGAAAATCCTAGAATGCCTCTCAACCTATCCCTATGAGTATTTAAGCCAATGACATAGCATGCATCACCCAAATATTTCATGTCAAACCTTTTTGAGAAAAACTATTTAACCTCGTATAGAAATCCCTTATCATTAGTGGAAAATAAAATTTCATCTACATATAAAATAAGAAAACAAATTTTACTCCCACTAACCTTCTGGTATATACATTTATCCATAATGTTTTCTTCGAAACCAAATGAAGTAATTATATCATGAAATTGTAAATACCACTGTCGGGATGCTTGTTTCAAACCATAGATATACCTTTTGATCTTGCACACCAAATTATCACTATTACTATAAAGGATTCCTTTAGGTTATTTCATAGAAACCATATCATCTGGATTAACATTCAGAAAAGACATTTTCTATAGGTTCCAGGTGTAATGGAAGCATGCAATGAGCGGTTCCCAGCATTTCTTTTGTCATGATCGATGATCAGTCTGAGATCTAAATGATAATAAATGTTCTTGATCTATAGAATTTAATTAAACAAAACAGACAAGGGAAATCACGCCGGAACAAGAGGGAGGATCATCACATATTATTTATAATTAATTTAATTAACTAAAGAATTACCTTTAAGTAATTATTTCTTCATTGATGAATCTGGTGATATATATATAGTCCAATATCATTGCGTTGTAGAAACCAAGTGTATATTTCCTCTAGAGGTGATCCATTCATATTCCACGAATCTCTAGACATCGTCGAAGGAATCTCCTGGTGTTATCATGGCAGATCCTTTCATTTTCATTGTAAAAACCGGGTCCCGTTGACAGCAAGACACCCCACCTTAACATGGTCATTGGGTCCTGGCCCGCCAGATGGCCCGTTCGGGCATGTGGGTGGGCCCCAGGGTGCGAACCACGTTTCTACGGGGCATTTTTTATAGGTTCCAAGTGTAATGGAAGCATGAAATGAGTGGTTCCCAACATTGCTTTTGTCATGATCGATGATCAATCTGAGATCTAAATGATAATAAATGTCGAGATCTATGGAATTTAATTAAAGAAAACAGACAAGGGAAATCATGCTGGAACAAGAGGGAGGAGCATCACATATTATTTATAATTAATTTAATTAACTAAAGAATTACCTTTAAGGAATTATTTCTTCGTTGATGAATCTGGTGATATATCTATAGTCCAATATCATTGCGTTGTAGAAACCAAGTATAGATTTCCTCTAGCGGTGATCCATGCATATTCCACGAATCTCTAGACATCGTCGAAGGAATCTCCTAGTGTTATCATGGTAGATCCTTTCATTTTCATTATAACAACTGGGTCTCGGCGTGCCTGAACAGATAAGGGAAATCACGCTGGAACAAGAGGGAGGATCATCACATATTATTTATAATTAATTTAATTAACTAAAGAATTACCTTTAAGGAATTATTTCTTCATTGATGAATCTGGTGATATATCTATAGTCTAATATCATTTCATTGTAGAAACCAAGTGTATATTTCCTCTAGCGGTGATCCATGCATATTCCACGAATCTCTAAACATTTTTGAAGGAATTTCCTAGTGTTAGCATGGCAGATCCTTTCATTTTCATTGTAACAACTGGGTCCTGGTGACAGCACTGACACCAGTTGCCCCGCAGACACGTGGTCCCCATCCTGGGGCCCACCCACGTGCCCGAACAGGTCATCTGACTAATGACTATACTCACAGGCCAATACATGTTCATTCCAGTGTGTTTTGTCCTCACTCACACACACCCTAGAAAACTTCCCAGAAGCTCACCCATCCTGATCACTACTCCAGGCCAAGCACGCTTAACTGTGGAGTTCTAATCAGATAGGTTCCTAAAAAAAGGTTCACCTTGTTGACATGAGTTATATCATTTAGTCATTTAACCCTTTATCATTTTGGGGTGTTACAATCACCCCCCCCCCCCTCCCCCCTTAGATCACAATGTCCTCATTGTGGGCCCCACATCTCAACCCAGGTAGTGCACCACACTTAAGACTGGGTACCACCTATGATACCAAATGTAACAACTGGATCCCGGTGACAGCATAGACACCCCGTCTTAACATGGTTTTCGGGTCCTGGCCTGCCAGGTACCACCAGTTGCCCCGCAGACACATGGTCCCCACCCTGGGGCCCACCCAAATTGTCACACCTAGTTTTTCAATGTCTTTGTTTTGATCTGGTTCATTTGAAATCTCGATACTTTTCATGGGTCTTGTGTGAGATTAATGTTGAGTTTTTAAGTTTCATCTATGTCTAATCACCCTAATTCGGGTTCTTCATTGCTTGTTTAGGAGTTTTTGGAGAAATGGTGGTTACTTCATTATTTGGGCCAATCGTGAGCTCATTTCCAGTTTTAAAAACCAAATTTGTTTCTTTTATAACTCCTTTGTTTTTTAACCTTTTTCACCCATTCTACTTCCCACATGGCCTCAACAGATATATTAAAACTACAATATCCTTTTGGACCTCTTAAGAATTCATAATAATGGTGAATTGGGGTTACTTATTTAGGAATTGGGCCATCCCATGGGCCCATATTCAATTTAAAAAAAAATATTTTATATCTAATTCAAAATTTTATATTTTTCGGTTCTTATACCTCCCACCTGAATCCAATATCCCTATACTGACCCACATTATCTATTTTCCCTATTTAGTTCTCATAATAGTTGCGGAGTGGGGAAACATTCTCAATGTCTCTCAAATCATCCAGAATTGACAAGGTAAATTGTATCATTACTAAATCAATCAATTCGTACTATTTTAGACACCAATATTATTTCCCTGGTTCTTCCAGACCTTAGGAGTCTCTCCAAGAAGTTTCAAGCCATTCTCTTTTATATAAGGGTGCAGATCTAGTGGAATACGAAGAGTTTTCTAGTTGAAAATGTGAGATTCCTTCTCCTTTATCCTTCATATTCTTCCTCCTTTAATTATTTCTTGGTTTTCTAATCTACCCTAGTCCTGTTCGAGTTATTGTTATGTTATTCCATTATTTTTTATGGGGTTTTTATTCATTTGGTTCTGGTCGTCATAGGTTTAGGGTTTGTAAACCCTCAGATGGTGATTTTGGGAGTGTGTTTTCATTACGCCAAGGATTTGAGGTAGGATGTCCCTTGCACGAGCCTTTATAATTTATGTTTCATCATTATAATACTTTTATAACCTTATTTATATGATATGTGCTGTTGTGAAACCTTGGTTTTAAAGGTTTTGTGGGCAAATTATGTTTTATGACTTATTTTGTTAAAAATATAGTTTTTTTGGTATAAATGTGTACTCCTCTTGTTTGATAAATTATTCTATGAGCTTCCGCACTTGGTTTATTGTATTTTGAATATGTTTTAGTAGCTTGAAAATTTTTATGGCATGAAAATGGTATTTTATCCCTTTTTAAGTGCTTAACATAAGTTTTTTTTTAGAGTGCATGCCACGTGTTCGGTAAATTGCCCGGTTGGCTTTTATGTGTCTGGTGAAATTTAAAATGATTTGTTTGGATTTATAAATACATTGGAGGAATGTAAAAAAAATTATTTTTGGATCCTTTTATGGATTTCCAATTTGTATTTGGTTTTACAAATAAATGGGTTTTGGTTTACAACATTTTTTGGCCCGAGTTGCAGGAAAATGGCATGTTTCACATTCTTATGAAAATGGTTGTGTTTTGAATATGTAACCTTAGTGTTTTATGAGATTTATGAATGTGTTTTTATGTTGTATATGGTGTGTATACACCTCTTTAAAAAATTAAAATTCATATATTTTGAAAATGTTAGTTTTGGAAAAATGTTTAAAGGCCTGTTTGGCCTTTCCTAAAAATGAAGAATGAGTGTTTTACTTATATATACCATGTTTTGTCAATTGGGATTGTTTTATCATCCATGAAATGATTTTATTAAATGTTTTTAGGGCTGAAAAATATGGTTGGGTATGGTCTTGTTGTGTGTTTATAATTAAAATAGTGTTTTTGAATGAGTTTTATGTGCAAAGCCTCAATACACTCCTTGAAATTGTTTTACGAAAATTTGTAGTGGTTTATTGATTCGTGAAAGAAATGTGAAGAAAGTTTATGGGTTGTTTTTGTTTTTATGGTTTATGAATGTAATTTGGATGTTAAATGTGTATTTGATAATATTTTCAACTTGATTTAGCACTAAAGGTAATCCGGAGTGTCTAGGTGGGCAGACGTGTACTAGTATGCTAGTGATTATGTGGGGTTTGGCCCCTATTTCACATAGTAAGTTTGACGATGACAACCCTAACTAAACTATGATGATGATGATGTTGGGGGACCACTAGGTTATGGGTATTCTCCCTTCTAGTGTCTCATGTGGACAAGAACGGATATTTATTATGGTTACTTTCACCGAGATATGAGATACCTGGGGCTCACAACTAACTAGTGCCTAGGGGTGTTCTCGTGAGTTTTTCTCATTGGCTATTTTGTACTCACCGTCAGTATATGGTGTGTTTGGTAGGTAAATTCAGTAGTGTGTGTTATTTATTTAAAAGTATACAATCTTTAAAGTATCCCTCATTAAAACAATTTTCATTTTGAAGTTTCACCTCTTTGAAAAGTTGTTACTTGAATTTGTGTTTATTAAACATGCATGTTTTTGTCTGATAATTATTATATCATGGAACCTAATTTGAAAACATACTTTTATATCTTGTATTTAAAACTATAAATTGATGTTTCTTTTATTTTAAATGAAGTGCATTGGGAATATAATATCGGGCTAACCTACTGAGTTTTAGTACTCATGCCTATGGGCATCTTCTGTTTTTAGCCCTTGTACAGGTTTTAGTTCAAGTTTGATTTCCTTGGGTGATGTGTGGTCATTTTTTTGGAGAGTTACCAAGGGGGTCACATGGATTTAGTTGGTTAACTTCTTTGGTCAGTGGAGTTTTTTTTATTTGTACTTTCAGTTTCTTGTACAAATAATGTTCAGTTCAATTTTTATATAAATGTTTTTCTAGGCTGTCCATTTCTCTTTTTTGTTTGTCTGATTGTTTATATATGGGAAAAATAGTTACCTTGTATACTCTATTGATTCCCTTGGTGCTTTTCGTCATCCCGAGAGGATCGGGAACACCTCTCAGGACTTGTCGCGGGCTGGCCTGGGTGACTAGTTTAGGGTTGACTCAAGATTGTTCGTGAAAAAATGGTATCAGAGGAGGTCAGCTCTTAGAAGACCATTCTTTTTAGAGCGCCCTTTGTTATTTGGGGATGTAAAAGTATATCTATTAGGGTTTTTGGTACTTGAGGGGTAAGTGTGGGAATAGCGTCATGAACTCTTGGTTATTCTGATCCTCAGGTTTCCATGGGAAGTCTAGTTTTATTAGTGTCCTTTGTTCTTGCTGATTGTTTGGTGTTGGGATATCACAAGGGGAGTCTAACTAATGGAATCTGTGAGCTCATAGGGCCTGGAAAGACATGTGGATCCGGGGAATGTTCCTAATAAGTCTCTCTATTTTTGTTTTGTGTTTGACATATATCTTCCAACCATATGGTCAATTCACCCACTGACACTAGTTCCCTTTTGTGGGTTTGTGGACCTTTCATGAATTCTAAATTTTTGTTTTGAAAATCCTTGTGTGAGAATTATGGAAATGGGTTTTAAAGGAAGGATTGGATTTGGAAAAGTAGAAAATGGGTTTTCAAAAATTAAATATAAGAATGGTTTTGGTAAGGTTGTGTTTTTTTAAACAAATTTTGTGGAGGAATTGGAAATTATTTAATGGGATTGGATTTTCCCTTGTGGTTTGTTGAAATAAAATGTTTTGAAAGTGTGAATCATTTTAAATTAATTATGAAACTTTGTTTTAAATGGGGTGTTTTGGGATTTTGAAATGTGTTTGAATCTGATTAATAGTTTTTGGAAATTCGGTTTTGTGTGGCTGGTGTTTTTCTGGAAAGGGGTTTTGGGTTTTGTGGTTGTCAGATTATGAAAAGAGACCATGCTGAATTTTTTTAAAAATGGGAAAGCACTATTTGGAATAGAATGGTTGTTTTTGTAATTTATATTAAATGAAATGAATTTTTTTTTTAATCAAATGGTTCTTGATGAATTTTGGTTTGTTTTGTGGAATATGAAAAGTGTTTTTGACTTGGTGGTTGGTGTTCCTTTTGACGGTACATGATTTTTGGAATGATGTTGTTTTGTTTTAGCCTTTGGTGTTTTCATGGGTTATCACATGCATGGTTTTATTGATATCTGAAAGGATGGCCTATATGGAATGTTTGTTGAGTGCCTGTGGTGGAATGTAAATTTTCATGTGAGTGAGACTTGATTAAACACCATTGGTGAATGTGAAAATCCACCAAGTTAGTTTTTTTTTCAAAAGTGGTTTTAGCTGAAAAATTGTGGAGTTTGTTTTGAACCAACGGTTATGTGGATTTTTATCCGATGTCTTAGTAGTGTTTTCTATTCAGTATTCTCCCTTATGATCTTTAATTCATACTCTTGTTTCATCTTGATATGGGATCTTGTTGGTGGCTTGGGTTTGGAGTAATGTTCAGTGGGTTTCTAAAGATGCATTGGATGTTGTGATGAGGCCATAGATAGTTCTATGTTTGAAAGATTTCTAATTGATAAACCTAAGGATTATTTCTCGTATTTCACAAGCTAGATACACCTCCTAAAATAATTCCTCATCCCATCAGTTTAAATAGAGATATATTTGGGATTGATTTAAAGTGCTTCCAGTTTGTGATAATTCTTGTGGACATAGCAGTTGTGTTCGTTGATGTTGATGCTTTTCACTGTATTCGTTGTCCATTCTTCTCCTCGTTTCGAGTGAGATAAAATTTTATGTGTATATATGAGTTACTATTTAGATGAAAGTGTTTTGTTGAGAATGTGAGTTTTTTTAGTGGTGTGGTTCTTAACACCTGACTTTAGTGCAGCAGATGCTTTAAGATTCAGGGCTCCATCCATAGGCCTAGGAGTGAATCTTTTCACGCAATCAGGAAATATACAGAGGTGTAGGGAGCTTGATTAGGATCCTGCCTCCACAATTGTGGTAAGTTAGTTTTTATTTCTATATTGTGGTTCCTCTTTACTGTGAATTTCCATTTTTCACAACAAGTGTAGTGGACTTACCCCTCACACAGTGTCTATGGTTATGCCTTCATGGATGTGGGTTTCGGATCAATGTCCCTTTGTGGACCGCCTCTGTAAATCGGGTTTTCTCTTGGTGTTACCTATTCGTAGGTGGAGAGTTTTTTGTAGTTCCTTGGTTTATTTTGTGGTTCCAGTGGCCAAATTATTGGGTCCCCTTCCCTCCCCACCCTGAGTGGTGGGGGTCCGGATCTGTGCTGAAAGTGTTGGCCAAGTTCTCGTCCCCTCTGTTCGGGAGTGGGTGGTTTATATGTTCATGTTTTAACCCTCTTAACATGGTTTGGTGGGTTGTTGTGGGAGAGTTTTTTTTGACTTTTGAAAGTTAGTTAATGTTGAGTTCTTGTTTTTTTCGTTTCTAGTTAGGTTCTAATGGTGGGGAGACCCACCACAGGTCTCGTTGATCATTCCTCCTATGAACTTATCTAGTGCTAGTTGTTTATTAATGTTGGGGATTCCATTATATACTCCCCTAGATTACTTGGATTTATTGAGTGATATTTAGTTTGGGTGATTGTTTGTTTCATTGGGAGAAGGCCCAATAATCGGGTTCTTGGCTTGGTTGTGGAGGTGGTGGCTTGACCGTTCTGTTGATTTTCACAAAGTGGTTGTGAGTTGGTGTTTTATTTAGGAAAGAGGATTAAGTTATGTTGATGGAAAATGTTATTTAACTATATTTATAGGTTGGATAATGTTTATATGGAATTCTTAGGTGTTTATCTTTCAGCTGGAAAGTGTTATGGCTTTCCGGGGGTGGAAAGCTTTAATGGTGGGGAGAATTGTCACACCCAGTTTTTCAATGTCTTTTTTTTTTATCTGGTTCATTTGAAATCACAATAATTTTCATGGGTATTGTGTGAGATTAATGTTGAGTTTTTATGTTTCATCTATGTCTAATCACCCTAATTTTTGTTCCCCATTGCTTGTTTAGGAGTTTTTGGAGAAAGGGTGGTTACTTCATGATTTGGGCCAACCGTTATCTCATTTCCAGTTTTAAAAACCAAATTTTTTTATTTTATAACTCCTTTGTTTTTTAACTTTTTTCACCCATTCTACTTCCCAAATGACCTAAACTGATATATTAAAACTAACATATCCTTTTTTACCTCTTAATAATTCATAATCATGGTGAATTGGGGTTACTTATTTAGGCATTGGGCCAGCCCATGGGACCATTTCCAGTTTTAAAAAAATAATTTGTTTATTTTATATATAATTAAATATTTAATATTTTTCGGTTATTTCACCTCCCACCAGAATCCAATATCCATATCCTCACCTCCATTATCAATTTTCCCTCTTTAGATCTCAGAATAGTTGCGGAGTGGGGAAACATTCTCAATGTCTTTCAAATCATCCAAAATTGACAAGGTAAATTGTATCATTCATAAATAAATCAATTAGTACTATTTTGTCCACCACTATTATTTCTCTGGTTATTCCAGACATTAGGAGTCTCTCTAAGAAGTTTCAATCCATTACCTTTTATCTAAAGGTGCGGATCTAGTGGAATACGAAGAGTTTTCTAGTTGAAAAGATGAGATTCCTTCTCCTTTATCCTCCATCTTCTTCCTCCTTTCATTATTTCTTGGTTTTTTAATATACCCTAGTCCTGTTCGACTTAGTGTTATGTTATTCCATTATTTTTTATGGTGTTTTTATTCATTTGGTTCTAGTCATCATAGGTTTAGGGTTTGTAAACCCTCATATGGTGATTTTGGGAGTGCGTTTCCATTACGCCAAGGATTTGAGGTAAGATGTCCCTTGTACAAGCCTTTATCATTTATGTTTCATCATTATCATACTTTTATAACCTTATTTATATGATATTATCTACTTTGAAACCTTGGTTTTAAAGGTTTTGTGTGTAAATTATGTTTTATGACTTATTTTGTTAAAAATATAGTTGTTTTGGTATAAATGTGTAATCATCTTGTTTGATAAATTATTTCATGAGCTTCCACACTTGGTTTATTGTATTTTGAATATGTTTTAGTAGCTTGAAAAAATTTATGGCATGAAAATGGTATTTTATCCCTTTTTAAGTTCTTAACATAATTTGTTTTTTTAAAGAGTGCATGCCACGTGTTGGGTAAATTGCCCGGTTGGATTTTATGTGTCTAGTGCAATTTAAAATGATTTGTTTGGATTTATAAATACATTTTAAGCATTTAAAAAACTTATTTTTGGATCCTTTTATTAATTTCCAATTTATATTTGGTTTTACAAATAAATGGGTTGTGGTTTACAACATGTTTTGGCCCGAGTTGCAGGAAAATGGAATGTTTCACATTCTTATGAAAATGGTTGTGTTTTGAATATGTAACCTTAGTGTTTTATGAGATTTATGAATGTGGATTGATTCTTTATATAGTGTTCATACACCTCTTTAAAAAAATTGAAATTCATATCTTTTTTAAAAGTTAGTTTTGGTAAAATGTTTAAAGGCCTGTTTGGCCTTTCCTAAAAATGAAGAATGGGTGTTTTACTTGTATATACCATGTTGTGTCAATTGGGATTATTTTATCATCCATGAAATTATTTTATTAAATTTTTTTAGGGATGAAAAATATGGTTGGGTATGGTCTTGTTGTTTGTTTATAATTCAAATAGTGTTTTTGAATGAGTTTTATGTGCAAAGCCTCAATACACTCCTTGAAATTATTTTACGAAAATTTGTAGTGGTTTATTGATTCGTGAAAGAAATGTGAAGAAAGTTTATGGGATTTTTGTGTTTTTATGGTTTGGGAATGGAATTTGGATGTGAAATTTGTATTTGATAATATGTGAAACTTGATTTATCACTAAAGGTAATCCCAGGTGTCTAGGTGGGTGGACGTGTACTAGTATGCTAGTGATTATGTGGGGTTTGGCCCATGTTTCACGTAGCAAGTTTGACGATGACAACACTAACTAAACTATGATGATGATGATGTTGGGGGACCACTAGGTTATGGGTATTCTCCCTTATAGTGGCTCATGTGCACGAGAATGGATATTTATTATGGTTACTTTCACCGAGATATGAGGTATCTGGGGCTCACAACTAACTAGTGCCTAGGGGTGTTCCCGTGAGTTATGCTCATTGGCTATTTTGTACTCACCATCGGCATAGGGTGTGTTTGGTTGGTAAATTCAGTAGTGTGTGTTATTTATTTAAAATTGTACAATCTTCAAAGTAGCCCTCATTAAAACAATTTTCATTTTGAAGTTTCACCTCTTTGAAAAATTGTTACTTGCATTTTTGTTTATTAAACATGCATGTTTTTGTCTGATAATTATTATATCATGGAACCTCATTTGAAAAACATACTTTTATATCTTGTATTTAAAACTATAAATTGATTTTTCTTTTATTTTAAAGTAAGTTCATTGGGAATAGAATATCGGGATAACCTACTGAGTTTTAATACTCACGCCTATAGTCTTATTCTATTTTTAGCCCTTGTACAGGTTTCAGTTCAAGTTTGATCGTCTTGGGCGATGTGTGATCATTTTTTTGGAGAGTGACCAGCGAGGTCACATGGAGTTAGTTGGTTAACTGTTTTGGTCAGTGGAGTTTTTGGTTTATTTTTACTTTCAGTTTCTTGTACAAATAATGTTCAGTTCAATTTTTATATAAATGTTTTTTTGGGCTATCCATTTCTCTCTATTGTTTGTTTTATTGTTTATATATGGTAAAATTGTTCCATTGTGTACTATATTTATTCCCTTGGTGATTTTCGCCATCCTGGGATGATTGGGAACGCCTCTCGGGACTTTTCGCGGCCTAGGATGGGTGACCGGTTCAGGGTTGACTCAGGCTGGTTCGTGACATACATCATCCACCTTTGATCACTTCGAGAACTGCTTCCAAAGATTTCTCCTTGATCCGGTGGAGGAGGATTTCTCTCCATTCTTGGGAGAATTCTTGGATAAGGGGTCTCTCTAGGCTAGATAGGTTTATCCAAATCTATTGTATACAACCAAGACAAATGAATTGTATTAATGAGAAAATAACATAACTGGGTTTATATATTGCTAGGGTTAAAATAAAATAATTACACAAGTGCCCTTAATTATTTATTTAATCCTATTGAAACCTCATGTCAAATAATAATAATAATATCATTATTTCTTAACATGCGCTTAACTTGAAAATTATAATTATATATTATTTAATAAAATAATATTCAATGATTATTATTTCTCACCAGACCTAAAAACTCAGTCCTCCATTCCTCTATAATATTTATCAAATCTTGAATAATGAAAAATTATTTATTAAATAAATATCACTACATTATTCTCCAATAAATAAATAAATATTATATTTACTAAATAGTAAATAAATATTTATATGCGATCAAGAATACATGAATAATTATTAAACCACATATGGGAATAATATTTATTCAACCAATTAAATAATAAATAATAATATATATTATTTAACTGAGATTTTGGATACACTTAGTGTGTGACCCTCTAGGATTCTTTCTTAGTGGCATCAGGCGAAGCAGTCTAAAGTCCAAGGTTAGCATCTAGTAACTCATCAAGGCACCCATAGAGAAATAATTTAATGTCATGATGACATGTAACCTCATACAGATGCTTACTGTATAATATAATCCCTTTATCTCAATATCTCTAATCAATCACATTTCATGCTGGTGCCATCAACCTATGTGCTTAATGTCTCTTTCTTTGAATTTTTAGAAAATTAACTTGCCTTTAGAACACCATGGCCATGGATTTATTTAGGCTATATCATTTCCATAAAAGGTTATAAGATATCAACTTCCATTAATAAACATTAGGGACAAATCCTTTCTCATATTATTCATTAATGCAATATTACTCATGACGCACCCAACATATCCTACTTCACTGCAAACATATGTCATCACATTTTTCATCAATACATCTAAGTATGTAACTCATAAGACTCATTAATAATATTATTAAATTCTAAGTTCCAATACCCACATCCATAGATTGGAACATCCAATGACACATATAAATGTGGATTTCATACTGGAAGATCTCGCTCTTATAATATCCTACTAGATATTAGCAAGGGTATACACCATGAGAAGGTGTCTCAAATTCTTGTAAGTCTCCACCCCTGATAGGCTATATCATTTGTGTCCCTAAAATGATATCATCTGACTATAGAACATTTATTCAATAATAGTGTCATAGAACTTTCGGGTTCTCATCATAGTAGGGAACTGTTATGACCTTTTAGTGAGATAGCTACTCTTAGGACATTATCACACACTTTTTCACACATAATAACAATCATTATGTGATAATTAGTTTATTAATATTAAAAAAAATGAATACATGTTTATTATAAAGTACATATATGTTTTTTCTAGGAAACTAACTCCAAAAGACTCCCACTTGCACTAGATCTAACTATTAACAACCTTCAGTCTACTATCTCTCACGTGATACTCATTCTTATGCAGAGATAAGACTTTAGTCAAGGGGTCTGCCATGTTCTCTTCTATAGGTACTCTTCTTACTACAACTTCACCCCTCTGATAGAAATCCCTCAAGAGGTGATAATTTTGGAGTATGTTATTTGTCTGTTGGTGTGACTTTGGATCTTTTTCAAGATCTACCATTGTAGTATTATCACAATACAATGTGATAGGGTCTTTACTACTAGTTACCACATTAATCTCCTGGAAAAAGTTCTAAATCCTAATATATTCCTTTGCTACATCAAAATTCACTATATACTTGGACTCCACTATAGAATCAGAGACAACTTGATGCTTTTAACTCTTTCATCTCACAACTCCTCTATTGAGATAGAAAACATATCCTAATTGAGACTTTAGATCATTCTAATCAATATAAAAACTAAAATCAGTATAACCCCTAATGACTAGCTCCTCATCTCTTACATACACCAGGAACATATCCTTAGTTCTTCTCATATACTTAAGGATAGCCTTAACAGTAATCTAATATTGTTCTCTTGGATCTTCTTGATATCTTCCTACCATGAACAATGCATAGGCAACATCAAGTCTAGTACATAACATGGAATACATGATTGATCCTATCACTGAAGCATATGGGATATTACTCATTATCTCTTTATCTTGTTGTGTCTAAAGACACATTTTCTTAGAAAGATGTAAACCATGTGACATTGGAACCAGTCCCCTCTTGGATTATTCCCTACTAAATATCTTTAGTATTTGGTCAACATATATACTTTGACATATTCCAAGCAGCATCTTGGATCTATCATGAATGATCCTGATCCCTATAATGTAGGAAACTTCACCTAAGTCTTTCATGGATAAAAAATTGTTTAACTAAACCTTAACTAACTGTAAGGCTGGTATGTTATTTCCAATAAGTAATATGTCATCAAAATATACTACTAGGATAACGACCACCTTTACACTAAACCTCTTGTAAACACACAGATCACAATAATTCTTAATGAAACCAAATTATTTTATGGATTCATCAAATCTAATGTTCCATGACCTGGATGCTTTCTTTAATCCATAAATGGATCTCTATAACTTGAAAATTCTTTTGGCATCACCTAGAGTCACAAACCCTTCTGATTGTGTCATATGGACATCTTCCTGAAGGCTCCCATTAAGGAATTAAGTTTTTACATCCATATTTCAAATCTCATAATCATGGTAAGATTCTATATTAAGTAGAATTATAATGGATTTAAACATGGAAACTAGTGAAAAGGTTTCATCATAGTCAATTCCTTGACATTTTTTAAACCTTTTAGCTACTACCCTTGATTTATAGGTATTTACTTTACCTTCCATTTCCAGTTTCCTCTTGAATACCCATTTTCATCCAACGGGATTTACATCAACTGGTGCATCGACCAGAACCCAAAATTGGTTCTAATACATGGAATCTATTTTAGAATTCATGGCTTCTTTCCATATTACAGCTTCTAATCTTTCTTCTACCTCCCTATAGGATAGAGCTTCATCATTTTCAACCATTAATGAATCATCATCCTCTATGACTATAAAAACATACCTCTCTGGTTCTCTTACCTCTCTTATGCTTCTATACAGTACTTATGTTTCTGGAACTACTTCTTACACCGGTACCTATGGAATCTATTCCTATTATGACTCTTGTGTATCTTGAGCATAAAATTCATCAAATTTGATCTTTCTCCCACTATATTTTTTCAGTATGTTCTCCCTCTCAAAAAATACATCTTGTCTGGAGACGGTCACTTTCTTATTTTAGGGGTTGTATAGGTAGTATCCCCTTATTTCTTTAGGATACCCTATAAAGATACACTTCATGCCTCAGGGTGCTAGTTTTTTTTGAGAAAGCCTTAAAATTTACTCATAACCCCATACACGTGTATGTAACAAAATTAGTTTCTTTCCACTCCATAGCTCGAAGGTAATTACACTTGTCACTTTAGTTGGGACTTGGTTTAATGTGTATGTTGCAGTTTGTAATGCATATCCCAAAAAGGATAATGGAAGATCTACATGACTCATCATCAAACTTACCATCTCTAACAAGGTACAGTTCCTCATTTCACTAACACCATTCTACTATGGTGTATAAGGTGGAGTTAGTTGAGATAGAATCCCAAACTCCCGTAAAAATTTGATGAACTCTTGGTTAAGATATTCACCACCTCAATATAATCAAATCTTCTTTATCTTATTACCAATTTGATTATCTACTTCATTATTTAATTCCTTGAATTTATCAAAGGACTCGGACTTATACCTCATCAAGTAGATATAGAAATATCTACTTAAGTCAGCAGTAAAAGTTATAAAGTAAGAATATACACTTCTAGATTCTACTAGAAATGGTTCGCACACATTATTATGTACCAATACTATAAGCTCTATGTCCCTTTAACCCTGTCCACTAAATGGTGGTTTGGTCATTTTTCCTTATAAACAATCATGACATATTTCAATTGTTTTTACATCATAAGAGTCTAAATAGCCATCTTGACAGAGCTTTTTCAAGCACTTATCATTTACATGACTAAGACGGTGATTCCAAATCTGGGTGTTGTATGAGTCATGTGAACATGATTCGTTGTCAATTTCCAAAACTTGGTTTTCATAATTTAATACATAAAGATCTCTATTTAAATGATTCATACTATAACATATATTTTCCTTATAAAAGAAACAACTTTTATTTCTAAATTTTAAAATAAAATCATCTGTATTGAGGAATGATATAGAAATTATGTTTTTGGTAATTGTAGGTATAGAATAAAAAAAATTAAAAACAAAATCATTCCTATTGTCAGTGAGATGTGGGAGTCGTCAATGGCCAGGGTAGCTAGCCTCTCGCTATTTGCAGCTCTCAAATCCACCTATCCTATAGAAATATTTTGGAATATACTTGGTTCCTGTATTTGGATACATATATGAGCCCCAAAAGATATATATAATACCCAATGTGTAGATATTGAAATAATACACTCAATAAAAAATGCACCTTTATCTTCCCATTGCATATGGGTGCAGTTCCTCTTCCAGTGTCCTGACTTGCCACATGAAAAACATATTGCCTCCTTTTCCTTGCTCTTCCTATAAATCTTCTTCTTCTTGGAAGGATGGTTCTATGGAGATTTATACTGTCTATAATTCTTGGGCCCCTTTTTCGTGTTCTTCCTTTTCTTATTCATCATAAGGAATGAAAGTTTTTCATGCCTCATGTCCTTATCCACTTAAAAAATCAAAGTAATAAGTTCTGAAAGACTCTTTGTAAGAACCCAGTTTTTGCTGAGAAAGACTTTGGAATATTTATTGATTTTATTCCAGAGCAGTGCCTTCATACGACGTGCGATTCCGAGCCCCGGTGTGGCCAGAATTAAATTTTCAGTGCGTTCACACTGTAAACTCCAAATAAATAGGATAACTCCTAAATGGTGATCTGGATCAGATATATGAGTGTACGGATGGGTCTGGAATGGGGTGTTTAGCCTAGGAACGACATAAAACATGTCAGAGCGGAATGTTTGGACCCCTCGCTCGCTTTCGGAACGTTAAACGGATAATTAAGTTAATTAATTTATTCGTTTAAGGGTGAAACTCAAGTATCTCTTAAATGGTGGCTCGGGTTGGAAAACTGGGGGCATCATTGAGTTCGGAGTGTGTCGTTTACCCTAGGAGGGGTGTAAGTTTCGTGGGCACGGGCCGTTTGTGAAAAATGGCTCCAGGGGCGTTTTCGTAATTTGGCGGCTTTGGGCGTTCGATTTTATAACTTTTGAACGGGGACTCGGATTAAAATTACAAGACCGGCGTTGTGCTCAGGAGGTGGTTTTTGTCCTAGTGGATGCTTAACCTCGACCCTGCCGGAGGTTTGGGTTCGGGCCGGCGGGCGGATGGTTAAGTGTGTTTCTATTTAAACACTTAACCCCACCCCACCCCCCCCCCTCTCTCCCCCTTTCTTCATCTCCTGGCAGGATCTCCTCCTCCATCCTCTCCTCCTCCACTCCGGTGAGGCGGATCTGGCGAGGCAGCTCCGGCAAGGCGGTGGTTCGCCCATATTTTCCGCTACGGGCGTCCGTCTTACGTGCCGTCTGCGGCGACGCGTTCTTTGGATCGAGGGGAACGTTTTGAGATGGCTTTGGGAATTTTAATTCCCGAAACGAGGGGCCTCAAAGGCGCGCCACGTCTTTAATTGAATTGATGTTTTCTTCGGGGGATCTTGTTTTGGATGGCGCAGACGCGTCCGACGTCCGTTTCGAGCGCCGTCAGTGGTGATGGGACCCTGGTGTCGAGGTGGAGTTTTCCAGTGTGGTTTCAGGAATCGAAACTGGAGTTGAGGTGTGGTCCCCACGGCCCGTCTTTTGAGCTGCGTGCAGCGTTTAGCGACTTTTTCATCGGATGTCCGTTAGGGGCATGCGAGCAGTCGATGTTGGTTGTTTTTCTGAGGGCATCGCTTTGGCGCAGTCTGCCCGCTCTAATTCCACACGCTGGTGCGGGCCCTGCGAGGGTCGTTTCGGGAGTCGACGGTGATTTCCATTATTATCACCGAGTGTCCGTTTTGGACAAGTGATTAGTATAACTTGTGTAATTTTTTGAGAGGATCGCAACGATATGATCCGTTCATTGTGTTTAGGGACCGGGATGTGGGTCCTACGTAGCATTGCTCGTGCGCGGTGCGCTAGAATGCATCTTTTTCTTCAGATATCCATTCCACTCAAGTGATTAGTCATTTTGACGTGTTTTTCCGAGGGGATCACAATGGTGTGATGCGCCCAACTATTTTCAGGGTCGAGGCTCGGGATCACGGGACGTCATTCGGGCGTGAGGCGGTGTTGGTGACTTTTCCGTCGGATATCCATTTGAGGCGAGTAAGTAGTCCAACTCACGTGTTTTTCTGCGAGAATTACAACGGTACGATACAATTGGCTGTGTGGAGCCTCTGGCGCAATCTTATTAAATGTGTAAATGTGAAAGGTGCCCTGGTGGCGGTTCTTCTACCGTGTTTGTAGTGGACCTTTGGCATGTGATCGTGTGCACTCTGGGGAGAGTGAGGTTGGTGATTAAAGAGATGTGGTTGACTGTGCCTCAGCCGTTAAGGTGGTAGGTTGGAGTTGTTATGTTACGTCTTCGCATTGACGTTGGGTGCCTTGTGCACGTTAGCCTTTGGGCTGAAACGCGGTATACACTGGGAGTATATTAAAACGCTTAGAGGTACATGTGGATGTTGGTACCTGAGAATGTTTGTGCGCT
This sequence comes from Viscum album, assembly GCA_963277665.1. Classification (NCBI taxonomy): domain Eukaryota; kingdom Viridiplantae; phylum Streptophyta; class Magnoliopsida; order Santalales; family Viscaceae; genus Viscum; species Viscum album. Next base: position 2,008,762,844 of record OY728121.1, on the reverse strand, counting down.
TGGTTGGGGTTGACTTGGGGCCACACGTCGTGTGGGCCCCATGTGCGTGTTGTGTTCTGATTTATGTACTTTTGACCTCTCGCAACGTAGAGGGTTCCTCGATTCTCAACTTTTGACCAGCAGGGTTGAGTCTTCCCCTGGCTCTGTGCTCATTTGTTTGACCATCAGGGTTGATTTTTTTCCTGGTCATGTTCTCTTCTGTTGACTAGCAGGGTTGAGTTTTCCCCTGGTCATCTTCTTGATGGTTTTGACCAGCAGGGTTGAGTGTTTTCCCCCTGGTTCTATTCTCGATGGTTTTGGCCAGCAGTGATGGTTTGGTTTCTCTATTTCTTTAGTTGTAAGGGGTTTCAGTGTCGTGCCCCTTTCACCGGACTGCAGCACCATTTGCGACTATGGGTGTTCGTATAGTGTGGGTGTTTTCCCCACTTTTTGGGATGAGTTGACTCGGTCCGCTTCAACAGTGACTCAGCGGATTGGAGCGTGATCGCCCTGAGAGGCTGGGGAGTTCTCCTATCACTCTGTGTTCCCTGGTAGAGTTCTGGTGGAATCGGTGTGACCAACACTTTACACGGGCACTGATCCTCTACCCATGAGGTTGTTTCTAGTAGGGATGAGGTTGTTACTAGCAGGGCTGAGGTAGTTTCCATCAGGGCTGAGGTTGTTTCCAGCAGGTCTGTGGTTGTTTCTAGCAGGGCTGAGATTGTTACCAGTAGGGCTGAGGTTGTTTCGATCAGGGCTCGCCAGTGTACCATCCATCAGGGATGGCTAGTACAGTGGTTTTCACCGATCAGTACCATCCAGCAGGGATGGCCAAAGTGGTTCTGGGTTTACCTCCAGCAGGGCTGGGCAGTGGTCCCCGATGCTGGGCTTACCTCCAGCTGGGTTGGGCAGTGGTCCCTGATGTCGGGCTTACCTCCAGCTGGGCTGGTAGTGGTCCCCGATGCCGGACTTACCTCCAGCTAGGCTGGGCAGTGGTCCCCGATTCCAGGTTACCTCTAGCGAGGCTGGGCAGTGGTCCCATCGCCAACTTTAGTTGGGTCACCCTCTAGTGGATTACCCTGTTACGGGACTAGGCAGTTTGGTACCCATCGACTCTTACCGGGTCTTCCTATAGTGGGAACCCGTTGACTTCCAGGGACCCTCCAGCGGGGCTGGGCAGGGGGTCTCTTGTCTACTTTGAGTAGACCTCTTGACTGCAGGGCAGTGACATGGTGTGGTTTGACATTCCCCTAGAACTCTCAAGTAGGAGGAGTGATTTTCCCCCACCGAGGCATGTTTTTGTGACGTGACCTAAAATCGTATGGGCGAGTCAGTGCCACCCAAAGCGGATAGTGTCGAGGTGTGGTGGTTTGAGTCCCTTGACTTGTAGTTCAGGGTATATGTGTGGGATTTTGGGCATCGATGGTGTTACTTCTGGGACTGTTGGCGACTCACTTTCTTGGACTGAGCTATAGGATGGATATACCCTTACGATCTTTTTCGGGCTTCTTGATTGAGCATATGATTATGTATATACCTGGTTTCGGTACCCACTTCTTGGGTTTGGTTACTCTCCATCCAGGAGAGGCGAAGACGCGCGGGGTATGCCACGTGCTCTCCGTGTCTAGCTTATCATGGTTGGACGAGTCTACTCTCCTTCTATATTTAGCGAAGACTCGATGGGAAGTTCATCTTCTCACCATTTCCATCTCCTTGTGTCTGGACGAGTCTACCTTCCTTCCTCTTGTTGGGTTGAGCTGGACTCTTCACTACTCGTTCAGTTGTACTCCTATACTTTTCCCTGTTCGCTCTACTGCTCACCCTTCGGTACCTCCTTTGTTGCTCTCTTGAGCCTTTGGGATATCCTACTGAGTATTTTTATACTCACCCCTACTTGGGCTTTGCCCACACTTGGTGTGCCCTTGCAGACGACGGACAGGTTGGTCGTGACTTCAGTGGAGCTTAGGAGTTCAGGAGCTTGGACTGCGTGCGGTGGTCGTGGACAGGTCCCAGGTGGGGGACCCTTCCAACTATTTGTTTTTGTTTACATGTTGTCGGGTTGTGGCACCTTTCTGTTTGGGTGCGTGTTTTTTCCCTTTTCTTTTCATTTTACCTCCATCACTTTCTTTGTAATGTTTAGAGGTCGATGCACTTTTGTGGTTTATATATATATAGCAGTTTCCCTTTTTTGTACTAGTATTTTCTTTTACTCTGCATAGTTTCATTGAGTGTGCTCTGTGTGTGTGTACAGGTACTTAGGTAAAGGCCTCCCCGAGTTGTTGTTCCTTCGGCGCTGGTCGTCAGCCCCTGGCCTATGGAGGCGGGCTTGGGGTAGTTGCGGCTCGAGCCCGGGTAGGGTCGGGTCGTGACAAAGTGGTATCAGAGCTAGTTCGTTCCTTGGGACGTTGTTCGGACGCCCCTTAAATAAAAAGGAATTGGTTGGGATTTAGGGCAACAGTGTCAACGTGTCTCGAGAGCGGCTCTCAGGCCAGGGAGTCCAGTGATGGTGCGGTGGCCGATGTATCCATTCACCAGGACCTTGATAACCTGCTTGTCGAATCGGCATGCTGAGACACTTGTTGCAGGAAAAATTGGTTTGTGCATCACATAGGATTGAGTCTTTGACTGTCCTTCTTGAGTCAGCTCCCCATCGTTGTTATTGGTATATACATATATGCTCATCTGACTGTGTCACTCCTTGATAATATTCAGGATGTCCCCGTGAAGACAGCCAGCCAAGATACCAGCTTTGGTTCATGACGATGACCCTGTGAGCTATGAGGCCTTAGTTCAGGACCCATCATGCGAGCCCCTTTCTCCAAGTGGGCCGGTAGCAGCACCCCCACCTGTTGAGCAGCAGACAGCTTCAGTAGAGATGGCGGGGTTTGAGCGTAGGTTGAGCGCACTCCGTGAGTTCCAGCGGCAGAGACTGCTGAGGTTCAGTGGTGATCTAGACCCTCAGGCAGCAGAGGTTTGTCTAGAGACAGTGGTTCGCCTTTTCAGGCTTGTGCAGATGCCGGTAGATCAGAGAGTGGCTTTGGAAACCAACCTTTTTTGTGGAGCAGCTTGGCGTTGGTGGAGTCTAGTGACTCAGTTTCTTGATGAGTCGTCACTTTCGTGGGGAGACTTTCAGTTGTTGTTTCGTGAGGAGTTTTTCCCCTCCTACTTGTGCTCCATTCGGATTCAGGAGCTCCTTCAGTTTCAGTAGGGAGGGATGATGGTGGCCGAGTACGCGGCTAGTTTCACAGACCGTGCACGCTTTTACCCAGACTTGGTCCATGACGACAACATCTGAGCGCGGAAGTTTGAGCAGGGTCTCTGCTAAGAGATTCGTGTTGTCATAGTAACCTTAGGCATTTCCACATATGTCGGGGGTGCTAGATCAGGCGCTGGTGACAGAGGGATTCTTGTCACGTTCTAGAGTTGGTGGTGGCAGCAGGCACGTTGGAGCCGAGACGTCTGTCGCAGCTAGTGGGCATCGGCAAGCAGGACCTCAACGTAGTTTTCTTTCCGATAACCGGACTCAGGGGCATGGTTGTACACCACAGTGGTGCCGGAGGGCACCAGTGCATCCCAGAGAGATTCGGTGCTATGCTTGCGATGGGTGAGGTCACCTGGCACGGGACTGCCCGACCAGGCATGCAGAGAGCTTCGGGCAGGCAGTGCGTCCACCACCACGACAGAGGAAGTGCCGTGATCGGAGTAGTACCCAGAGAGGTGGTGCTAGCAGCGGAGCGGGAGGAGCTGGTAGTGGGGGACAGATTTACGAGGTCTTCTCATCACCACTAGGCGGTCCACGGCAGGCTCTGGGAGCTGACAGTTGGGACCGAGGATAGCCACGAGCTTTGGATGTCTACGATCCTACAGAGCATGAGGTGATAAGAGGTATGCTCTATAGCTCTTCTACTTTTTGCAGTAGAATTTTTAGACTCTACGTGTGAAATATTTTTCTCCCTGCTCCTTGTTTGAGGTGTTACCAGGGTGACGTAGGGCGTCAGGTGTAACCCTGTGTTGGTAGAGTAGGAGGTTTGTAACCATCCTCTTTAGTCGATGGCATTGACTCCATCGCTCTCCAAGCATGTAAGAGAGTCTTGGTTGAGAGACATCGACTGTGGAACCTTGTGTGACCAGATATCCTTGGTTGTTTCACCATATGGATATTCTGAAGGAGGGAATAACTGGGCCTTGTTCTAGGTGCGGGTGGTGATTCTAGTCACGGTGTGCGACATAGGGGTTTGGTCGGGGAGGTGAGCTACCCCCGAGATCCTTCAGGCCATTTGAGACTGTGCAAAGGGATGGCGAGGTTCCCTACCGCCTTTCCCTAACCCCAATGTCTGGAGTGGGTGTATGACGTTCCCCATGTGGCTTACCTGAGAAGATGTGTGCATGCTCCTATGCACGTCATCGGCGAGGGTAGAACTCACGTGAACAGATCAAATCCTCTAGTCTGTGTGCGGTGTCGCAGAACTGTGTGAGGGTTCTTCTGGGTATGGGAAATCCAGGTGTGGGCTTAGTACCCTGTGTTGCTCCCTAGTTTTGCTTTTCGGGGATGAAAATCTTGAAGGAGAGAATGATGTAAGAACCCAGTTTTTGCGGTTAAAGACTTTGTAATATTTCTTGATGTTATTCCAGAGCAGCGCCTTCAGACAGCGTGCGATTCCGAGCCCCGGTGTGACCGGAATTAAATTTTTAGTGCGTTCACACTGGAAACACCAAATAAATGGGATAACTCCTAAATGGTGATCCGGATCAAAGATCTGAGTGTGTGGATGGGTACATAATGTGGTGTTTACCCTAGGAACGACATAAAACATGTCGGCGCGGGATGTTTGGACCCCTCGCTCTCTTTCGGAACATTAAACGGATAATTAAGTTAATTAATTTATTCGTTTAAGCGTGAAACTCAAGTATCTCTTAAACGGTGGCTCAAGTTGGAAAATTGAGGGCACTGTTGAGTTCGGAGCATGTCTTTTACCCTAGGATGGGTGTAAGTTTCGCGGGTGCGGGTCGTTTGTGAAAAATGGCTCCAGGGGCATTTTCGTAATTTGGCGGCTTTGGGCGTTTAGTTTTATAACTTTTGAACATGGCCTCGGATTAAAATTCTTGAGACCTCATTTGTGCTCGGGAGGTGGTTTTTGGCCTAGGGGATGCTTAACCTCGACCCCGCCGGAGGTTCAGGTTCAGGTCGGCGGGCAGGTGGTTAAGTGTGTTTCTATTTAAACACTTAACCCCCCCCCCTCTCCCCCTTTCTTCATCTCCTATAAGTAGATCCTCCTCCATCCCCTCCTCCTCCACTCCGGCAAGGCGGCTCTGGCGAGGCAGCTCCGGCAAGGCGGAGGTTCGGAGGCGAAGCTCTGGGCAACGCCCACGAGGTAGGGTTTTATTGCGTTTTTCCTTCCCGCACCTCCTTTGAACCTAAATTATATCCTTGAATTTTTGTTTGATCTTAGAATAAAACCCATGGATGCATAGTATAATTTATGATATTTTTATTTCCCTTTTCGGAATTGAGATCGGAGTTCGAAGGAGGCCGCAGTAGCTCGTCGAAGTTTGCGGGTTTTCAAAGTTCCCGGCGGGTTTCTCTTTTCCCGGCGAGCTCCAGCGGCGGCAGCTCCTCTTCCAAGCGGCGGGGCTTTCGGATGGTGGCGCGGGTGTTCGGCGGAGGACCGGGCGAGCGCGAAGGCGCTGGGTGCCGGCACGAGGCGAATCCGGCCGCGTGAGGCGGCGGCTCCAGGCGGCGAGGCCGAGCCGCCGGGGTGCAGTGACTGCGGGGTCGCGGCACGCGGCCCCCGCGCGGGGACAAGACCCGTGAGACGTGGGTCTTCGAGCGGACCAAGTGACCGGCCAAAGGATGGTAGGTGCGTATACCACAGTTCAGCGATTGGGCCGCGTGGTTGAACCGCGGTCCAGCCCAGAACGGCCGGACCGGCCGGTTCAGGCCGGTCCCACCCAAGGGGCCTTGCCCCCTCAGTTTTCGGACACCCGTATTTTCCGCTACGGGTGTCTGTTTTACGTGCCGTCTATGGAGATGCATTCTTTGGATCGAGGGGAACGTTTTGAGATGGTTTTGGGAATTTTAATTCCCGAAATGAAGGGCCTCAGAGGCGCACCGCGTCTTTAAGTGAATTGACGTTTTCTTCAGGGGGGATCTTGTTTTGGACGGCGCGGACGCGTCCGATGTCCGTTTCAAGCGTTGTCAGTGGTGATGGGACCCTGGTGTCAAGGAGGAGTGTTCCAGTGTGGTTTTGGGTGTCGAAACTGGAGTTGAGGTGTGGGCCCCATGGCCCGTCTTTTGAGTTGCATGCAGCGTTTTGCGACTTTTTCATCGGATGTCCGTTCGGGGCATGCAAGCAGTTGATGTTGGGTGTTTTTCTGAGGGCATCGCTTTGGTGCAGTCTTCCCTCTCTAATTCTGCACATTGGTGCGGGCCCCGTGAGGGTCGTTTCGGGAGTAGACGTTGATTTCCAGCATTATCACCGGGTGTCCGTTTTGGACAAGTGATTAGTTGAACTTGTGTACTTTTTCAAGAGGATCGCAACGGTACAATCCGTTCGTTGTGTTTTGGGACAGGGATGTGGGTCCCACGTAGCACTTCTCATGCGCGGTGCGCTGGAATGCATCTTTTTCTCCGGATATATGTTCCATTCAAGTGAGTAGTCCTTTTGACGTGTTTTCCCGAGGGGATCGCAATGGTGCAATGTGCCCGACTGTTTTCAGGGCCGAGGCTCGGGATCACGGGACGTCATTCGGGCATGAGGCAGTGTTGGTGACTTTTCCATCGGATATCCGTTTGAGGAGAGTACGTAGTCCAACTCGTGTGTTTTTCTGCGAGGATTATAACGGTACGATCCGTTTGGATGTGTGAAGCCTCTTGTGCGATCTTATTAAATGTGGAAATGTGAAAGGTGCCCCGGTGGCGGTTCTTCTACCTTGTTTGTAGCGGACCTTTGGCGTGTGATCACGTGCACTCCGGGGAGAGTGAGGTTGGTGATTAAAGAGATGTGGTTGACTGTGCCTTATCTGTTGAGGTGGCAGGTTGGAGTTGTTACGTTACGCCTTCATGTTGACGTTGGGTGTCGTGTGCATGTTAGCCTTTGGGCTGGAACGCGGTATACTCTAGGAGTATATGGAAACGCTTGGAGGTACATGTGGATGTTGGTACCTGAGAATTTTTGTGTTCTTGGTTGGGTTTGACTTGGGGCCACATGTCGTGTGGGCCCCATGTGCATTTCATGTTCTGCTTTACGTACTTTTGACCTCTCGCGATGTAGAGGGTTCCTCGATTCTCGACTTTTAACCAGCAGGGTTGAGTCTTCCCCTGGATCTGTGTTCGTTTTTTTGACCAGAAGGGTTGAGTTTTCCCCTGGTCCTGTTCTTGTTTGTTCACCAGTAGGGTTGAGTTTTCCCCTGGTCATCTTCTCGATGGTTTTGACCAGCAGGGTTGAGTGTTTTCCGCCTGGTTCTGTTCTCGATGGTTTTGGCCAGCAGAGATGGTTTGGTTCCTCTGTTTCTTCAGCTGTAAGGTGTTTCAGTGTCGTTCCCCTTTCACCGGACTGCGGCATCATTTGCGACTATGGGTGTTCGTACAGTGTGGGTGTTTTCCCCACTTTCTGGGATGAGTTGACTCGGTCTGCTTCAACAGTGACTTAGCGGATTGGAGCGTGATCACCCTGAGAGGCCGGGGAGTTCTCCCATCACTCTGTGTTCCCTGGTAGAGTTCTGGTGGAATCGGTGTGACAAACACTTTACGCAGGCACCGATCCTCTACCCATGAGGTTGTTTCCAGCAGGGCTGAGGTTGTTACCAGCAGGGCTGAGGTGGTTTCCAGCAGGGCTGAGGTTGTTTCCAGTAGGGTTGTGGTTGTTTCTAGTAGGGATGAGGTTGTTAACAGCAGGGTTGAGGTTGTTTCGAGCAGGGCTCTCCAGTGTACCATCCAGCAGGGATGGCCAGAGTGGTTCTGGGTTTACCTCCAGCAGGGCTGGGTAGTGGTCCCCAATACCGGGCTTACCTCCAGCTGGGCTGGGCAGTGGTCCCCGATGTCGGGCTTACCTCCAGCTGGGCTGGCAGTGGTCCCTGATGCTGGGCATACCTCCAGCTGGGCTGGGCAATGGTCCCTGATGCTGGGTTACCTCCAGCGGGGCTGGGCAGTGGTCCCGTCGCCTACTTTAGCTGGGTCACCCTCCAGTGGATTACCCTATTACGGGACTGGGCAGTGTGGCACCCATCGAATCTTACCAAGTCTTCCTATAGTGGGAACCCGTTGACTTCCATGGACCCTCCAACAGGGCTGGATAGGGGGTCTCCTGTCAACTTTGAGCAGACCTCTCGACTGCAGGGTAGTGACATGGTGTGGTTTGACGTTCCCCCAGAACTCTCAAGTACGAGGAGTGCTTTTCCCCCACCGAGACGCGTCCTTGTGACACAACCTAAAACTGTGCGGGCGAGTCAGTGCCACCCAAAGCGGATAGTTTCGAGGTGCGGTGTTTTGAGTCCCTTGACTTGTAGTTCAGGGAAGACGTGTGGGATGCTGGGCATCAATGGTGTTACTTTTGGGACTGTTGGTGACTCACTTTCTTGGGCTGAGCTACGGGATAGAGATACCATTACGGTCTTGTTCGGGATTCTTGATTGAGCATATGATTATGTATATACCTAGTTCTGGTACCCACTTCTTGGGTTTGGTTACTCTCCTTCCAGGAAAGCCGAAGACGCGCGGGGTATGCCACGTGCTTTCCGTGTCTATCTTCTCGTGGTTGGACGAGTCTACTATCCTACTATAGGTAGCGAAGACTCGACGGGAAGTTCATCTTCTCACCATTTCCAGCTCCTTGTGTCTGGACGAGTCTACCTTCCTTCCTCTTGTTGGGTTGAGTTGGACTCTTCACTGCTCTTTCAGTTGTACTCCTCTACTTTTCTCTGTTCTCTCTATTTCTCACCATTCGGTACCTCATTTGTTGCTCCCTCAAGCCTTCAAGGTATCCTACTGAGTATTTTTATACTCACCCCTGCTTAGGCTTTGCCCGCACTTGGTGTTCCCTTGAAGACGATGGACAGGTTGGTCATGAGTTCAGTGGAGCTTAGGACTTTAGGAGCTTGGACCGTGTGTGGTGGTCGTGGTTAGGTCCCAGGTGGGGGACCCTTCCAGCTGTTTGTTTTTGTTTACCTGTTTTCGGGTTGTGTCACCTTTTTGGTTGGGAGCGTGTTTTTTACCTTTTCTTTTCAGTTTACCTCTAGCACTTTCTTTGTACTGTTTAGAGGTCGTTGCACTTTTGTGGTTTATATATATAGTAGTTTCCCTTTTCTGTACTTGTCTTTTCTTTTACTCTGCACGGTTGCATTGATTGTGTTGCGTGTGTGTGTAAAGGTACTTAGGAAAAGGCCTCCCCAAGTTGTTGTGCCTTCGGCGCTAGTCGCCAGCCCCTGGTCTATGGAGGTGGGCTTGGGGTAGTTGTGGCTCGAGCCCGGGTAGGGTCGGGTCGTGACACTCTTCTCATTATTTCTCATGTTGTAATTAACAATAAAGATGGATAATATCTTTGGAAGTGATGAAAGTATGATATTTGTACACAAATCATCTAGGGATTTAATCCCTAAGATGTCCAGGCATTCAATGTAGCTGTTAAGCTTGACTGCATGAGGCCCAGCTGGCGCAGACTCTCCAAACTTAGTTGTAAACAAATAATTAGATATCTCATACCCCTTTTGTCTAACCTTCTCTTGATAGATATCCCAAAGGTGATACATCATGTTATAGGCATCCATATCCTTATGATTCTTCAAAAGATCATTGGAAATGGATGATAGCATGAAACACTAGACATTTTTAGCATCATTCGGATATTTCTTATAGAGAGATAATTATTTATCACTTGCCACATTACCAGTCACAACTGGAAATGGTTCTTCCAGCACATACAATTTCCTTTCATGGTGAAGGATGAAACATAAGAACCTTTTCCATTCTTGGAAATTTGTGCTGATGAGAAGGTTTTCCTTATCAAGTATAGATCACAATGATATGTTTAATTTCATTTTATTACTATTTCTGAAAAATAAGATAATAAGAATGTTTTTACTTTATCTAATAAAATTTAGACAAATAAATAAATATTATATTTATTAGTCTCCCACTTTTTTTGAAACCCAATATCCCTCACCATTGGTTTTAGAATATCCTATTTCTAGAAAATTCTAGTGGAAAGGATTCAAATTAGCCTTCTCATTAACCCAACTTGGGTTAGTCAAGCAACTTGAATGGTTTAGGTAGGCATTCCAAATGCTAACTACATTAACTCACAGTTCCTTGATCTACTGAGTGGACTACCTAATCATGAAATCCTTAATTGGATTTCCTCTCCTTTGGCCTCTTAGTTGCAAAAAGTCCTACTTGGGTAGTCAACCCTTGATGTGAAGTAAGTTAATTAAACCCAAAATTTCAAGTAAAAATTTCTTGATGATTAAAATCACCCCAACTTGGGTTGGTCAGTCACTTTGAACTATGGTTCGATTTTAACCAAATTAATGGAAGTTTATACCGACTTAATATATTTAATTGATGGATTTTATCCTTTTATGAAAAAAATCAATTATTATCTTTATTACATGCTTGTTAATATTAAGTGGATTAACTTAAGTGATTAACCATGTCTTAGATAATATTTACGCATAAGATGGTTTATTTTAGTTTTATCTTTTATGCTTGTTAATTCATTAATTATGTTATTGTGAAAAGATATCCATTATGAAATAATCATGAAACTGATAGAAATAAAATAATGAAGTGGTGTGATCATGATCTCTTACTAGTGGTTAGTATATCTAGCGATTGATAAACTAACCATTGACCTAGGGTAAAAACACCCCAAACCAATTAAGGTCTGTGTTTCATCTTTCCACTTGTCCACCTATGTATCTCCTCAAATTGGTTTCACCTTGGATCCAAACATGAACCGCCTCCACTATCTTGGGAGCTCCATCCATTACATGTCTTTTAATCACCACTACTACAAATACGTCTTTTATCAGCGCTAAAAATGGTCTTTATTAGCGCTAGAAAAAGCACTGATAAAGCCGGCGAAGATAAAGGGGGGGTCCCCTTTATCAGCGCTCCAAAAAGCACTGATAAAGACCCCTTTTATCAGCGCGGATAAAAGGGGTCTTTTATCAGTGCTAAAACAAAGCACTGATAAAAGGGTCCTTTATCAGCGCTTTGTTTTAGCACTGATAAAAGACCCCTATATTAGCGCTTCCTTTATCAGCTCTTTCGTTTTAGCACTGATAAAGGACCCCTTTTATCAGTGCTTTTTAAAAAGCGCTGATAAAAGTTAAAAAAAATTAAAAAATTAAAAAAAAATTAAAAAAAATACTGCCAATTGGGGGGGCTTTTATATCGCTTGAGCCCCTCCTTTTATAGTGATTTTCTGGCCCTGTACAACGCCCCACGCACCCCCTTCACCCTTTAACAGTGCTTGCTTCCATATTCCCCCATGCGTGCGTGGCCCTGCCTCCACCAGGATTTGAACTCGAGACCTCCCCCCTGCGTGCCTAAGCATTTACCACTACTCTATTTTGATTTGTCTTCCAATTCATGATATATCTATATATATATATTTATATATTTAGTTATATTTATTCATATAGTAATATATATTTATATTAATATATATATAGTTATATTTTAATATATATATATATAGTTATATTAATATATATATATATATATAGTTATATTTATTCATATAGTAATATATATTTATATTAATATATATATATAGTTATATTAACATATATATAGTTATATTAACATATATATAGTTATATTTTAATATATATATATAGTTACATTAATATATATATAGTTATATTTTAATATATAGTTATATATAGTTATATTAATATATATATAGTTATATTAATATATATCTCTATATATATATGTTTATATTTAGTTATATTTATCCGTATAGTAATATATATTTATATTTATATATATATATAGTTATATTAACATATATATAGTTATATTAATATATATATATAGTTATATTAATATATATATAGTGATATTAATATATATATGTATAGTGATATTAATATATATATTTATAGTGATATTAATATATATATTTATAGTAATACTGATATATATATATATATATGTAGTTATATTAATATATATATAGTTATTAGATTAATATATATATAGTTAGATTAATATATATATATATATAGTTAGATTAATATATAGGTATATAAATATTCATATATTTGTATTTTAAATAAAATGGATGTTAGTTATTATTTAGATAAATCTAATATATTTTATATGTAAATATATTTTATTAGTTATATTTATAATTAAATTTTTAGGTGTGAATATATAAAAAATATGTACATATAGTTATATATTTGATTATAAATAGTAGTGCATTATAAAAAAATATGAAATTTCAAAGACATAATATCAATATTAATGTAATACCTTGGAATAAATTCAGTTCCCACCAAAAAAATCCAATAATACCCCCTTAAACGAGGCTGAAAATCCACAAAATGTTAAAAAATAGGGGTACCCCGACTAAAAACTCAGTTTTGGAGGCCTTTTGGAATTCTTTTGGCCTCAAAAATCCCTTAACTAGGGTCTTCCCTAGTCACAGCGACGTAGATCTCATCACAGGCTTCTATTTGATATGTGGTAGAGCTCAAACGGACACCCGGATCAAAAGTTATGGTCGTTTGAAGTTTGAGTTGCGTTTTCAACATATTTTGGATCTTTTTTTAATTTTTTTAATTTTTTTAGTCTTCAAATTGTTATTAAATGACTATTACTCCATAATAATTAGAAAATTGTTAATTAAAAATATTTTTTAAAATTTTTTAAGAATCCATTTTCACTAAATATCTTATATATTAAGTATATTAAGTGTAAATGTACATTTATACTTATCTAAAATATATTTAAAAATTATATATTATATTTATATCAATATAACTTCATTTATATATTAATATATTAATATATTTTTTTTAAATTTTTTTTTGAAGTCGACCCTTTATCAGTGCTTTTAAAAAAAAGCACTGATAAAGCCCCCCCCCCCCTTTATCAGTGCTAATAAACAAGCGCTGATAAAGGGGGTCCCTTTATTAGCGCTAAAAAAAGCACTGATAAAGGGGTGCTTTTATCAGTGCTTTTTTTAGCACTGATAAAGGGGTGTTTTTATCAGCGCTTTTTTTAGCACTGATAAAGGCACCCTTTATCAACGCTTTTTTAAGCACTGATAAAGTCACCCCCTTTATCAGCACTTTTTTGTTAGCGCTGATAAAGGGGGGGCACTGTGAAAAACTGTTTTTGTGGTAGTGCACACATAGGTGAGGGGAAAAGGGGGTTTACATAAAAGAAACTATGGGAACACATACCCTACATAGTGAAAGTAGAGAAATCACTCAGGACAATAATTAAATTTAATAATTAATTAAATGAATCAATCACATACAAAAGGTCTGGTCTAGCTCATTATCATACACATGCATGCAACAATTTACACATTTAATAAAACTAACATTCAATTCTTAATCATTCTTATTTAAGATAAATCATGATCAAAACAATTAATTATTATATTTAATTAATCAATCCTTTAATCTTAATTCTCATCTGAATTTCCTTGAGATTCTTGTCCATTATAATTGTAAACAAATTAAATAAATTCATTTAAAATTAACTTTGTACATAAATGTACCTTTGAGGAAACATGGTGAATACCCGTCTGATTCTTCCCAACATGTATTATACTCATATACTATTTTACCCTTGTGAGATATAGAATACATGAATTGTCATGTACTTTCACAACATGTACGTCACAGATGATTACACAAATTACATGATTTTTTGGACACATGTTATGCTTAAATGCGCGTAGAGTAACAACTTGTAATAAAGATCATACATGATATATGGATCTGAACATTACATAGATATTAATTAAACATTTAAATATATATTTTTATTAAAACCTATCACATGGAATGTCCTATCTTTATGACCACATGTAATTATATGTCTCAAGGTTTACATACTAAAATAAATAAATTTTAAATCTTCATAACTTGGTATAAGTACACAGCATGTAGATCTGATCTACATGGAGTGTACACCTCTCGCCATTTATACGAGACACATGAATAGGGACTTATTTTATAATTTTTCCCTCAAAAAAATTTAAGTACATGGTGTGTTCAATGGGCTATACACCATGTGAACTTCGAGTTACACAGTCACCAGTCAGGTAGGCCATGTATGGAATACACGGCCCATTTTTGACTTTAAGGGACTACACACCGTGTATGTGGGATACACAGTGTGTAGTTTGGATGACCATGAACCATTAAATTATGGTCAACACATAGTGTATTAACTGTTTGATTAATGAAATAATCAATTCATAATCTTGATTTGATTTCTGAATCAATTTTGATTCATTGAACATGACTACATGACATGTAACTCCAGTTAAATGGCTTGTAGTCTGGTGTAGTCCAGCCAGAATCCTCGGTACCTTCAGATGAGTTCCTTGATTTTATTTTAATCATAAAATTAATCATCTCAATTAGATCTATGATAAATTGAGGAAGAAGTACATATCATGATTCAGATTAAAAGAACAATCAAACTTAAATTGAAAAAATAAATTAAAATGTATAAATAACCAATGATCTATAAATAATTATAAATAATTATGTGACCCTTCTAATACCACTTGTAGGTTCCCAGTGCAGCAAAAGAGTGTGATGGGTGGTGCCCAACATTTATTTTTTCATGATCGATGATCAATCTAAGTTATAAACGATGATAAACTTCGAGATCTACAGAATTGAATCAAAGAAAACAGAAAAGGGAAATCACAAAGGAACCGGAGGGGGGATCATCACATATTATTTATAATTAATTTAATTAAATAAAAAATTGCCTTTAAGGAATTATTTCTTCATTGATGAATTCAATGAGAGATATGAAGTCCATTGTTGTTGCATTGTAGAAACCAAGTGTAGATTTCCTCTAACGATGATCCACACATGTCCCGCTAATCTCCAAACATCGCCAAAGGAATCTTCGGGTTCTTGCACAAGAGATCCTTTCACTTGCATTGTCTGACTTTGATCACTTCAATAACCACTTCCAAAACATTCTCCTTGATCCAGTGGAGGAGGATCACTCTCTGTTCTTGTGAGTATTCTTGGATAAGGGAGTTTTCTAGGCTTGAGAGGTTTCTCCAAATCTGTTGTGCACAACCAAGACAAATGAATTGGATTAATGAGAAAATAACATAACTAGGTTTATATATCACTAAAGTTAAAATAAAATAATTGGCATAAGTTCCCTTAATTATTTATTTAATCCTAGCAAAACCTCATGTTAAATAATAATAATAATATCATTATTTCTCGACATGAGATTAACTTAGGAATTATAATTAAATATTATTTAATCAAATAATATTTATTATTTATTATTTCTCACCAGACCTAAAAACTCAATCTTCCATTCTTCCATAATATTTATCAGACCTTGAATAATGAATATTTATTTATTAAATAAATATCACTACATTACTCGATAATAAATAAATAAATATCATATTTACTAAATAGAAAATAAATATTTATATGCAATCAAACATACATGAATAATTATTAAACCATATATGGGAATAATATTTATTCAACCTATTAAATAATAAAAAATAATATATATTATTTAACAGAGATTTTGGATACACTTAGTGTGTGACCCTCTAGGCCTCTTTCTCAGTGGCATTAGGAGAAGTAGCCTAAAGTCCAAGTTTAGCATCTAGAAACATACCAAGGTGCCCATGGAGAAAGAAGTTAATGTCGCAATTACATGTATCCACATATAGATGCTTACTGTGTAATCTAATCCCTTTATCTCGATATATTTAATCAAGATGGTTTCATGTTGGTTCCATCAACCTATTTGCTCATTGTCTCTTTCTTTGACTTCTTAAAAAATTAAATTACCTTTATAACACCATTGACATGAATTTATTTAGGCTATATCAATTCCATAAAAGGGATTGTGATATCAAATTTTGTTGATAAATATAATGGAAAAATCCTTTATCATGCTATTCACTAATACAATATTACTTGTGATGCACCCAACATATCCTACTTCGCCGCAAACATTTGTCATCATGGTTTTATTCAATACATATAAATGCATGACTCATAATACTCATTAATAATAATATTAAAGTCTAAAGACTAATACACACATACACATATAGGAACATCTGATTCCACATATAAATGTGGATTTCCTACTGGTGGGTCTTCCCATAATATCCTACTGGATATTACTAAGGGCGTACACTATGAGAAGGTTCCTCAAAGTCAGATGAGTCTCCACCCCTGATATCCTATATCATTTGTGTCTCTAATAATAGTGGGAATATACTATGACCTTTTAGTGTGATAGATACTCTTAGGATATTATCACATACTATGTCACATAGAAGAATAATCATGATGTGATAAGTATTTTATTAATATTCAAAACAATGAATACATGTTTATCATAAAGTACACAAAAGTTGGTTCTAGGGCACTAACTCCAATAGTTTTCATATACTTTTCTTGTAATTAAAAATCAAAATGATCTAATAATGAAAATATAATGCATACAAAATCCTTTTTATATACTAAAAAAATGTTTCAATATAATTGATCCCTTCCTTTTGAGTGAACCCTTTAGAAACTAGTCTGTTCGTGTATCTTTTAATGCTGCCAAATGAATTTTTATTGATTTTAAAACCCCATTTACATCCAATGGGTTTTACACCAAATAGAAACTCAAAAAGGTCCCAAACATCATTAATCTTCATGGAATTAAATTCGTCCATCATGGCACCATACCAAATATTTGACTCCTTGCAACTCATGGCATGTGAATATGTTTTGTGATCATTATTGGCTCCAATATTGTAGTTAGATTCTTGTAGATACACTATATAATCACTAGAAATTTATGGATTTATCATCCTTGTGGATCTTCTCAATGTTTCACCATTATTTTCATGATTAATTTTTGGTTCAGATGGTTGTTCGGGGGTTTACGATTCTTGAACTATTTTATCTAAATGATGATTATCAAACGTTTGTGGAATGATATTTTTTTTGAAAATAAGGTTTTTTGTGAAAAATTATCAATATATCACCTAAGTTAGAGGTTTTATCTTATGAATTGTATTTATCATAAAGTTTTTTGATAATATCACTCCCACTAATCAGGTCATTTTCAAGAAATTTTTCATTTTTGATTCTACAATTCTAGTGTTCAAATATGGAAAATAAAAATAATATCCTTTAGAAATTTATACATATCCAATGAAGTAACCACTAATGGTTCTAGTATCCAAATTACTTTTATTTAGATTATAAATATGCACTTATGAAGGATATCCCCAAATGTGTACATGCCGCAAACTCGGTTTTCAAACCTTAAAAATTCAAAAGCTTTTTTCAAAACTGACTTTGTTAGAACCCGATTCAAAATATATGATTCCACTTTAAGTGCATCGGTCCACAAGAATTTAGGTATCTTAGAATTACTAAGAATACTTTATACCATGTACAATAATGTTTGGTTTCCTCTTTCAACTACACCATTTTGGTTTGGTAAACCTGGTAGTATATTGTGAAACTATTCCATTTTCTTGAAAAAACATTGCAAGTGGACCAGGTAATTATCTATCCTCAGTGTATCACCCATAATATTATTAACCTTTATCTGACCTCATGATCTTAATTTTTTTACCACATTTTTTTTCTACTTCAGACTTAAAAATTTTAAAGGCATCAAGTGCTTCATTTTTATTATGAAGCAAATAGAGATAGATATATCATGAATAGTCATCAATGAATGAAATGAAGAATTTTTTATTATGTAAATCCATGTTTGAGCTATATATGTCTATATGCATGATTCATACTATGGATAAACTTATATTTTCACCTTTTTTTGATTTATTAGTTTTCTTCCCCTTAATGAAATCCACACAGGTTTCAAAATTAGTGAAATCAAGAGTATTCAGTACCCCATTCTTAACTAATCTTTGAATACTTTCTTTTAATATATAAACTAATATAATGTTCCATAACATAGAAGATTTTTCATTTATAACACTTCTTTTAATACAATTATGAACATATATGTTATCATTATCAATCTTAATTTTCAAATCAATAGATAAAAACTCATCCTTTAATGTATCACATCCAACGATGTCATTTCCATATATCAAGGAAAAATTAGTTTTACAAAAAACTGAATTTAAAACCCAATGGTACAAGTTTCAAAAATGAAATCAAGTTTCTAGAGAAACTTGGAATATAAAATTTCTTTTATAAAAGCAAAGTAAACACAGTGGTTAACACAAGAATTCATGTCCCCATAGCTTCCACTTGTGAGCGCATCTTGTTTCCTGAATACATGCCAAGATCACTATCCACTAGTTTCCTTAGGTTTTTTATACCCTTCAAGGTATTCACAATATGGATTGTAGAACTAGAATTAATCCACCAAGTGTTATAAATTGTATCAACCATATTGGATTCATAAAAAACCAATGAGATTGAAATACCTTTCTTTTTCAATCCATTTCTAAAATTTAGGACAACTTTTCTTTACATGTACTTTTACTTTTTAGAATAAAAAAATGAGTTCCTTCTTAATATTAGGTTGAGGTAGTAATTTCTATTTCCCCTTTCTATTGGCTTAACATTTGTGACCCTTTTTTTTCTGGTGCATTGTCAGCATATTGGTTTCTTCCATTTATACCACAATCCTTTCCTCCTCTTGAACACACATAGACATTAATTAATTAATTGACTTTTTATCTTTATGTTTGTTATAGGAGATTTTAAATGTTCCATATTGATGTGTAAGACTGTTGAGAATATAATGCACTATAAATGGAGACTACTAGAAATAAGACTTTTCCCAACACTTGCATACCAACGGTTCAAAAAAACCGTTGGTATAGGTAGTATTTCCCAACGGTTTCATCAAACCGTTGGGAAAGATGTTTTAAAAGTCTCTTTTCCCAACGGTTTGATGAAACCATTGGGAAAGAGTTTCTTTTCCCAATGGTTAGATGAAACTGTTGGGAATGATGGGTAAAAACATCCCTTTTCCAACGGTTCCATTAAACCGTTGGGAAAGATTGACTTTCCCCAACGGTTTTTAAAAACCGTTGGGAAAAAAATGCCCCAAATTAGATAGAAGCCTCCCCACGATTCCAGAACCATTCCGCTGATCTCCAGAAGCTCTCCAGAAGCGATTCCTTTGTAGAAACCCTTGAGAATCCCCACCTTTTCCATCAGCCCAGCTACTTCCAGGTTACACTCCTTCCATCTTTTATTAAGGATATAGTTCCTCCCCTTATCAATCATATCCTTCTATTCTAAAGGATTTGGTTATTCCCAATTTTTAGGGTTTTGGTAAAATTTTAGGATTCACTAATCCACGAATTGTGTACTCAAATCACTACATCAGTGTATGTCCAATTAATGTTTTCATTACACATTTACATTTATAAAGGCATGGTGTCTATTGTGTTCTAATTTTAATGATTCATAGTTTTTTTTTAATCTCAATGCTTCAAATATTACATCTTCATGTATATAAACTCATAAGAAATTGTTTGTAATATTTATTGATATCATTTCATGAAAATCACTCCTTTCATTAAGATCATGTCAAACATGAAGATCTTGTTCATTTTAATTTTTTTACACTATGTGTATTACATAACAAGTATGTATCATGTTTCTATCAAAATCTATATATATATAAAATGACACACTGTTCACTTATCCTTTGCACAATAGAACATATGGAGTATCTTCTTGAACTTTGAAAAATAGTATGTGGTCCCTAATTAGTACTTATTCCTTATTCATGAAACTAATTCATAGAATGTCAAATTCGCAATATTAGTGAATATTAGTTTTTCTAATATAACCATTAATCATTCTGCCTTCGACATCATACAAGTGTTATTAAATCACCTTTTTAAAACACAATGACCATTTTCACTAATTTGGGGTTCCTC
Organism: Viscum album; assembly: GCA_963277665.1. Classification (NCBI taxonomy): domain Eukaryota; kingdom Viridiplantae; phylum Streptophyta; class Magnoliopsida; order Santalales; family Viscaceae; genus Viscum; species Viscum album. Next base: position 2,008,742,730 of record OY728121.1, on the reverse strand, counting down.
AAAATGCTTGGGAAAATCAAAAAAATGCATGTATTGAATCGTGTTTCTCATATGGTTTCATAGATACAAGTTTATCTCCAAAATCATGACTGTGTGGTTCAAATATCATGAGGACCATGAGATTATTATTTTTCGCACAAATGAAGTTGTTTTATACAACTATGTGTTTTTGTTTTCACTTTTGATTTGGATGAAAGGGGAGCTTTGTGGTCATTAATCATGTTTATGGGTGGTCATTTAGGATGTAAGATAGTGAGACATCATTTTACTTGATATATCCAATATTATTATTGATTTATGTTCAATTTGATTATCTTTAACAAGTGATGTTGTTTAATAAGTTGTTATTAATGGTTGTAATAATGACAATATGGCCCCCCGGACACCCCCCGGATAGCCCCTTAGATAGCCCCCCGGACATCCCCCCACCCTCCTCCCTGGACCCCAGACATCCCCCCGGACACCCCCCAGACACCCCCCGAATAGCCCTCGGACAACCCCCGGACAGCCCCCGGACAGCCCCCCGGATAGCCCCCTGGATAGCCCCCCCACCCTCCTACCTGGACCCTAAAGATCCCCCCAAACACCCCCCCCCCCCCCCCCCCGTACATCCCCCCACACTCCTCCCTGAACCCCAGACATCCCCCCGGACACCCCCCGGACAGCCCCCCCCCCCCCCACCCTCCTCCCTGGACCCCGGACAGGCCCCCGGACACCCCCCAGACACCCCCCCAGACACCCCCTGGACACCCCCCCAACCTACTCCTTGGTACCCGGAAAACCCCCCAGACATGCCCCCAGACAGCCCCGGCCAGCCCCCCGGACACCCCTCGGGACCACTCAAATTGTCTCTCTTTTGTTCAAAATGGACTAAATTTTAAGTGAAATCAACAACTGACATACGGGAAACTGACCAAAAGCCTTCATATTCTATTAAAACTTTAGTAAAATGATCCATGGGTTATATGGGACGTGTAGGAGTCAACCTCGCCTCAATACGAGGCGTTGTGTGGCCGACACCACCCAAACTGTCTCTCTTTTGTTTAAAATGGACAATATTTTACGTACATACTACAAACCGACCAAACGCCTACGGATTATGTTGAAACTTTAGGAAAATGATACATGGGTCATATGTGACGTGTACGAGTCAACTCTGCCGCAAACCGAGCTTCGGTGTGGCCGGGACCACTCAAATTGTCTCTCTTTTGTTCAAAATGGACTAAATTGTAAGTGAAATCAAAAACTAACATATGGGAACCTGACCAAATTCCTTTGGATTCTATTTAAAATTTAGGAAAATGATCCATGGGTCATATGTGACGTGTACGAGTCAACCCCGCCTCAATCCGAGGTACCGTGGGGCCAGGACAACCCAAACTGCCTCTCTTTTGTTCCAAATGGACAATATTTTATGTACATATGCCAAACCGATCAAACGGATTCTGATTGTGTTGAAACATTAGGAAAATGATCCGTGGAACATATGTGACGTGTACGAGTAAACCTCGCCTCAATCTGAGGCCCGGTGTGGCCAACACCACTCAAAGTGCCTCTTTTTTTTAAAATGTACTTAATTTTAAGTGAAAACAATAACTGTCATATGGAAAACTGACCAAACACCTACGGATTCTGTTGAAACTTTAGTAAAATGATCCATGGGTCATATGTGACGTGTAAGAGTCAACCCCACCTCAATATGAGGCACTGTGGGGCCGGTACCACCCAAATTGCCTCTCTTTTGTTGAAAATGGACTAAATTGTAAGTGAAATCAACAACTGTCATACGGGAAACTAACCAAATGCCTTTCAATTCTATTGAAACTTTAGGAAAATGATCCATGGGTCATATGTGATGTGTAAGAGTCAATATTGCCTCAATATGAGGCGCGGTGTGGTCGACACTACCCAAACTGTCTCTCTTATGTTAAAAATGGACAATATTTTATGTACATACGCCAAACCAATCAAACGGATTCTGATTGTGTTGAAACATTAGGACAACTATCCATGGATCATATGTGATGTGTACGAGTCAACCTTTCCTTAATCGGAGGCCCGGTGTGGCTGACACCACTCAATGTGCCTCTGTTTTATTTAAAATGGACTTAATTTTAAGTGAAAACAACAACTGACATAGGCCAAACCAACCAAACGCATTCAGATTCTATTGAAACTTTAGTAAAACGATCCATGGGTCATATTTGATGTGTATGAGTCAACCCCGCCTCAATCTGATCCGCGGTGTGGCCGGGACCACTCAAACTGTCTCTCTTTTGTTCAAAATAGACTAAATTGTAAGTGATATCAAAAAATGACATACGAGAAACCTACCAAACACCTTCGGATTCTGTTGAAACTTTAGGAAAACGATACATGGGTCATATGTGATGTGTACGAGTCAACCCCGCCTCAATCCGAGGCGCCGTGTGGCCGGGGCCACCCAAACTGCCTCTCTTTTGTTCAAAATGGACAATATTTTACGTACATACATCAAACCGATCAAACGGATTCTGATTCTGTTGAAACTTTAAGAAAATGATCCATTTCTCATATGTGACGTGTACGAGTCAGCCCTACCTCAATCTGAGGCCCGGTGTGGCCGACACCACTCAAAGTGCCTCTCTTTTGTTTAAAATGAACTTAATTTTTAGTGAAAACAACAACTGACATAAGCCAAACCGACCAAACACCTTATTATTCTGTTGAAACTTTAGGAAAATGATCCATGGGTCACATGTGACATGTACGAGTCAACCCCGCCTCAATCCGAGCCGCGGTGTGGCTGGGACCACTCAAATTGTCTCTCTTTTGTTGAAAATTGACTAAATTGTAAGTGAAATCAACAACTGTCATACGGGAAATCAACCAAACGCCTTCGGATTCTATTTACACTTTAGGAAAACGATCGATGGGTCATGTTTGATGTGTAAGAGTCAATCCCGTCTCAATCTGAGGCGCGGTGTGGCCGACACCACCCAAACTGTCTCCATTATGTTAAAAATGGAAAATATTTTACGTACATATTCTAAACCGATCAAATGGATTCTGATTGTATTGAAACTTTTGAAAAATTATCCATGGATCATATGTGACGTGTACGAGTAAACCCCACCTCAATCCTAGGCCTGGTGTGGCTGACACCACTCAAAGTTCCTCTCTTTTGTTTAAAAGGGACTTAATTTTAAGTGAAAACAACAACTGACATAATCCAAACCGACCAAATGCCTTCGGATTCTGTTGAAACTTTAGGAAAACGATTCACGGGACATATGTGACATGTAAGAGTCAAACTTTCCTAAATCCGAGTCGCGGTGTGGCTGGGACCACTCAAACTGTCTCTCTTTTGTTCAAAATGGACTAAATTGTAAGTGATATCAACAATTGACATACGGAAAATAGACCAAATGCCTTCGGATTCTATTGAAACTTTAGGAAAACGATCCATGGGTCATATGTGATGTGTAAAAGTCAACAGCGCCTCAATATGAGGCACCGTGGGGTCAGGACCACTCAAACTGCCTCTCTTTTGTTCCAAATGGACAATATTTTATGTACATACGCCAAAAATCAAACAGATTCTCATTGTGTTGAAACATTAGGAAAATTATCCATGGATTATATGTGACGTGTACGAGTCAACCCCGCCTCAATATGAGGCCCGGTGTGGCCGACACCACTCAAAGTGCCTCTTTTATTTTAAAATGTACTAAATGTTAAGTGAAAACAACAACTGTCATACGGAAAACTAACCAAACACCTATGGATTCTGTTTACGATTTAGTAAAACGATCCATGGGTCATATGTGACGTTTACGAGTCAACCCCGCCTCAATATGAGCCACGATGTGGCTGGAACCTCTAAAACTGTCTCTCTTTTGTTGAAAATGGACTAAATTGTAAGTGAAATCAACAACTGTCATACGGGAAACTAACCAAACGCCTTCCTAATCTATTTAAACTTTAGTAAAACGATACATGGGTCATATGTGATGTGTACGAGTCAATACCACCTCAATATGAGGCACGGTGTGGCCGACACCACCCAAACTGTCTCTCTTATGTTAAAAATGGACAATATTTTATGTACATACGCCAAACCGATCAAACAGATTCTGATTGTGTTGAAACATTAGGAAAACGATCCATGGATCATATGTGACGTGTACAAGTCAACCCTGCCTCAATCCGAGGCCCGGTGTGGCTGACACCACTCAAAGTGTCTCTCTTTTGTTTAAAATGGACTTAATTTTAAGTGAAAACAACAACTGACATACGCCAAACCAACCAAATGCCTTCGGATTCTATTTAAACTTTAGGAAAATGATCCATGGGTCATATTTGACGTGTAATAGTCAACTCCACCTCAATCCGAGCCACGGTGTGGCCGGGACCACTCAAACTATCTCTCTTTTGTTTAAAATGGACTAAATTGTAAGTGATATCAACAACTGACATACGGGAAACAGACCAAACACCATCGGATTCTGTTGAAACTTTAGTAAAACGATCCATGGGTCATATGTGACGTTTACGAGTCAACATTGCCTCAATTCGAGTCACCATGGGGCCGGGACCACCCAAACTACCTCTCTTTTGTTCAAAATGGACAATATTCTACGTACATACGCCAAACCGATCAAACGGATTCTGATTGTGTTGAAACTTTAGGAAAATTATTCATGGATCATATGTGACGTGTACCAGTCAACCCTGTGTCAATCCGAGGCCCGGTGTGGCACTTATGGAGTCACAAGTGATGATACTCCTAAGAAAATACCTTTTCACCATATATTAGAAAAGTGGTTGTCATATGAAGATTGAAATGGGTGTAAATAATATTTGAGTTATTGAAACTCTTATTCAACTATACTGGATGATTGTTTTCATATGAATATTCAAATGGGGAATTATTCACCATGTCTCTAATCAAAGATTTGGTGTTCTTTTTTGTTGTTTTAAGTTTTTCACTGTTTTAAGTGTTGTTTTTTATGCAGGTGTATGCACTGGAGGGGTTACTGGAGGGGCTGTTGTGCAACAATTATGGAAAAAAAACTATCCCAACAGTTACAAACTGTTGGTATAGTATTTTTTATTGAAAATATGCCAACGGTTTCATTGAAACCATTGGGGAAAAAACTATACCAACGGTTTTAAAACGTTGGTATAATATAAAAATCATAGAATTCCCAACGGTTCTAAACCATTGGGTAAACCAATACCAACGGTTCAACAAGAACCGTTGGAAAATCAATACATATAGTGGGATATTCCAATGGTTTAGTTCAAACCATTGGTATAGATCTTTCCCCACACCTTACTTCCCTACGGTTTGGACAACCGTTGGTATAGAATATACCAACGGTTTTCCAGCCTATACCAACAGTTTAGAACCGTTGGTATATCCTCCATTTCCAGTAGTGAGATCAGATATATCAACCTCAAGATTATTAATTTAAGCCACAATGTCCCTCACCTTCATGATGTTCTTGCTCACACCTTTCATAGTGGTGAGTCTCATAGATAAGAACTTCATGATTAATGTGCTTTCTAATGATTTATTTGAAGATATGAACTTGTCATTTATATCTTTTAGCAAGTTACAAACATTATTATGCTCATCGACTGAACTGTAAATGCTAGAACATAATTTAGTTTTTATGAACAACATACTAAGATAGTTTGAATGCTATCAATGTTCATAAAGTTTTATATCATCTAGTGTTCTATCATTATTGTAACACCTAGGTTTTTGGATTCATCTCTGGTTCTGGTTTGGGTTGGGTTCTCAGTTATTTTCTTAGGAACTGGGTGTGACAAGTTTTAATTTTTGAGGCATTCTTTTCTATTATTCATGGTCTAGTGCTTATCCTTGAGTTTTTTCTTAAATATTCCTAAAAGAATGTAATAAGATGGGTGACTAGACCCTAGTACATGGTTGGTTCATGGTTAGTAATAATTGTGTGCCCAACCCAGGTAACTGTGAGGTCACTGCAGTTCGAGGGTGAAGCTATCACATGATCGGTGCACGGCCATGCGCCTTGGCCCAGAAATCATATGGTAGGTCATGGTCTCAGCCAGAAGTGACTACACAGATTCTGTATGGTAATTCAAACCATACTAAATTCTCATGCGATAGGTGTCTCCCTCTATAGAGGTGGGGTTTCTTTTCTCTCTCCCTGATTTTAAACCCCAAACACCCCTCTCTCTCTCCCATTCGGGATTATCCACCCTAGATGCCGCCTCCCCCTCTCTTGTCTCCCTTGTACCTTCTTTGTTGTGTGTTTTTGGTGTTTATTCTTCAATTGATCTTCATGTAAGTCCTTCTTTCCATTGTTTTCTCCTCCTTTCTAGGGTTTTTCTTCCTCTCCTTTGGGGTTTCAGTTTTCTAGTGGGTAGGGTTATGATTTTAGGGTTGGATCCTAAAATGTTGAGTTCAATCTTGATGTTTTAGGATTGATCTAACTTCCCTTGGGTGTAATTGAGGTGTGATTGAGATTTAACATCCAAATTCCGGAAGCTTCTTTATATGAGGTAGGATCCCTTTGCATATCTCATTTAAATTCAAGATTTCATTGATTGATTGATTTTGGAACATTCACTAGTCATGATTTAGTGGTGTATCATCTTTAGAATAATTTTTTATGTGAAATGAGGTGAATTTTAATTGATTATAGTTTTTTGAAATGCTTGGAATGGTTTTTTCACACCAAGTGCTTGATGAAATTCCCCTTTGGCCTTTGTAAATGTGATTTAAACTTAAATAGTGATTTGGGTTGATTAAATGGATCTCTAAATGTGCTTTGTTTTCATAAATCATCTTTTGTGTGGTTTTTCAAGAAAATATTTGATGTGTAGAAATTATGTGAGGCCCTTTCAGAACTTTTTAAATAGTTTTATTGTAAAACCCTTCTGGGAGTGAATCATTTGCCTTGTTGGTTGATAAAGAGGTGGGAATGTCCTTGGTTTGGGACTCCACTTGTGTGATAACTATTTTAAGGAAAGGGATTACTCCTTGAGGATGCTGGGGTGGTGTCATTTTGTCTAATTATATGATGGCATGTATGTATGGTTTGTTTCTTAGAATTGTTTAGCACACCCCTTTGTGAACGTGACATGGGAACCTAGCATAACTATAAGGAATTATGAGAACTATTGTTGCACTAGTTTAGTTCATGAACTAGATAGTGGCCCATAGAAGGGGGATATTTTTTTATTATTGATATGGGATCAGGCCCCTCGATCAGGCTAGGTTGGGTGAAAATCTGGAATTTTGGTGTTATGATGCCATCGGGTAGGGAATGTATTCGGGATGAGTCACATGTATAGTATGTTATGGTTCTCCTATAAGTTCCTAGGTGTTCCCATGTTTCTATTTTACTAGTATCGTTATCCCACTACCCTCATTGTGAGTCTATTTTCCTTGTTCTTGGTTTTGGTCTTTTCTTAGTAAATTGTGAATGTGTGGTTTTTTTGAAAAGGTTTCAAAGAAGATATTTTGAAAAAACAATCATTCTCTTTTTTTCACTTCTATAAAAAATAAACTTTTCCATTTGGTTATTTTTCCCTTATTCCCTATGAAACTACTTCTCCTTCATGATTATAAACTTTTTTTAAATTGTGAGGGAAATGGATTTTTATTTGTATTCTTTAAAATGAAATGTATGTAAAACCTATATTTATATATTGTATTTCAAACCTGAAAATCAATGTTTATTTATTTGAAGGATGTTCATTGGGAATATAATTATTCAAGATTACCTACTGAGTTTTAATACTCACACCTATATTCTTTTCTTGTTTCTAGTTCCTACTACAGGTTCCATCTTGGGTTCAATCGCCTTGGGCAATGTTTTATTGTGGGTTAGAGAGTGACCCTCGAGTTCACATGGAGATGTCCTGGGTTTCAAGTTCAATTTGGGTTTTTCCTATGTATCCTTGTTGTCTAGTATTTTTTTTAAAATTGTAGTGTATTAATGTAAATTTTGGAAACCATATTTATTTTGGCATTATCCTTTGTTGTTCTGCTATTTTTATTTTATATTTATTATGGGAAATCATTCCCATCATCACTCTAATGATTCCCTTGGCACTTTTCACTATCCTAGTAGGATCAAAAAATCCTCTCAGTCCTTTCCATGGATCGACTCAGGTGATGGTTTTGAGGTTGACGAGGTTTAGTTCATGACAAAATGGTATCAGAGGAGGTCATATCTTTAAAGGACCTTTCTTTTCATAGTGCCCATAATTACTTGGTGATGTCAAGGTAGAAGGAGTATGATTTTTGGGAAAGAAATGGGAAGGATTTCATGAACCCTTTCTCATTCTGAACATTAGGTTACCATGGTATGTCCAATTTTGTTGGTTTCCTTTGATTCTTGTGGATTGTTTGGTTTTGTGAAATAAAAAGGGAGTTGGGAAAGTGACCTGTGTGGGTTTTTAGGGCCTGGAAATCCATGTGGAGTTGGGGGACATGGTCATAAAGTACTCCCCATGGTGGTGGCATTATTGGAATATGTCCTCCAACCATATGGTCAAGTTTCCCATCAACACTAGTTTCCCCCTTATGAGTTGTTTTGGGTATTCTTCAATTTTGAGAATTGTTTTGAAAAATCTTGTTTTAGGAATTGTGAAAAGATGGATTTAAAGTGGTGATTAATTTATTTTGGTAAGTGTAAAATAGATTTTCATAACTTACTTTAAGAGAGGATTTAGAAAACTGGGTTCTTGTAAAATGAATTTTTGGGGGGGAAATGGGAACGGTTTAACGAGATTGGATTTCTTTAATATAAACTTGAGGGTTGTTGAAATTAAATGTTTGGAAAGAATAGATTATTTTAAGGTATGTTTTGTAAATTTGTCTTAAATGGGATGTGTTGAACCAATGGAAAGTGTTTTGAATCAGAAAAATTGGTATTTGGAAATGGTTTTGAATGGTTGGTGTTTTTTTGAAAAGGTTTAGTGAGATTCGAAATGGGTTTTGATCTTTGTGTCTAGCAGGTTATAAAAAGAGGCTTTGGTGAATTTTTTAAATGGAAATGTGGGTTGAATGATTTTTTTTGAAAAGTTGGAAAGTTTTTTTTTGACCTTTGGTGTTTTTTTGAGTGACCACATGCATTGATATGTGTGGGAAAGTGGATGGGTGCTCGGTGTGGCACAAGGACATGCATGTGTGAGGCTCCATGAGATACCATTGGTGAGTGTTCAATCCTTTGAGATTATTTTATTTTCAAAGGTTATTTTAAATTAAAATTTGATGTTTTTTTAGCTTTAAGTGGTGTGGTTTATCCCTTTATAATTTGGGAATGATGTTTATTATATTGTGTCTGAGATAGAGGATCCTTATTGTTCGATTGATCTTAATTGAGTTCCTTATTTCCTTTTTTTATAGTGTCTTCCCCCACAAAGATTTGATAGATACCCAAAATGTGTATTTGGGTGGTACATCATTATTAAACACTCCAATTGATCAAAATATAGACTACTTTCATGAATTTCAGATATTGAATCCTCTTCTCTTTTATGGTCAAGCAGATCTTCTCACAGTGGAGGAGTGGATGTGAAAGATTGAGGAAAAATTCATTTTCCTTGAGTTTTCTGAGTCTTTAAAGGTAAATTTTTCTACCTTTATGCTCAAAGTTCCAACCTGAAAATGGTGTAAGTCTGTGTCTTATAGAAATACATGGGAAGATCTTTTATGGGAGTTCTTTAAGTCTTCGATCATCCAACAATACTTTTCTAAGATGACGAATGTGATGAAGAATATGGAGATGTGAGGTCTTTAGTAGGGTGTTGGATTGGTGTTGGAGTTCTATCGTCACTTCATAGACCGAGTTCCATATGATCTAGGGTATGTTGAAAATGACCCCTTAAAAGCTTGATATTTCGAGTTCGATCTCTATCCTAAGTTGTAGTGGAAGGTGTCTGAGATCAGTGTAACCACTTTTTCCAATGTGGTGAGGCAAGAATTTCATGTTAAAGCTATGCTAGCAGGAGGGCTTGATATGGATGGTCTTCCTCCAGTCTCTAGAAGTGGTGAATGGGATTCTAGTAATAATAATGGGAAGTGACCTGAGGCTGGTGGTGCTGGTAGGGGGATTAAGAGGCCTTTAGACCTCTCATCAACCACTACAAGGTGAAATACATTGATATGTCACCAGTGTGGTAAGCATGGTCATAAGAAGACAATGTGATTGAGTTCTCCAATATATTTCCACACCTGTAGACACTTAGGTCACTTGCAGTGATTTTTTTGGGGTGTTTCTAAGAAGCATCGTGAATCCAAACCCAAACCTTCAAAGGACACCCCAATCTGTTTGTAGAAGTGCGGCACTCTTTGGGATCAGTTTAGGGTCTCTCTCTCACTATAATGTTCCTTGGATGTAATAGTTGAATCTGGTGTCGTTTTGTGCCATTTTATTCTCTTTAAATTGTAAGATTGGATGTTTTCAAACCCTTTAAAACTTCTATTTAAATAGAAGTGTGTTTGGTAAAATTATAAACTATGAGTTTTGTTTGGGGGTTTCTAATGCATGATTGTGAGGTAGGGGATGCTTTAAACATCAAAGCTCTAGACATAAGTCCTGAAGTGAATCTAGAACGTAGTTAGGAACCCCATGGATATGAAAGGTCTTTGTCTAATTTATGTTCTCAGCATGGAATATAGAGACAGTTTAAGCCCTCAGTGTAGTTGTTTTGTTAAATTGGTCCCATTTAGTGGAAAGAGGTGTAGGAACCTCATTTCCACGTTGTGAACCATGTGTATTTTCTGATTAGTTTTAGGTATTTTCCGATGGGCCTCTTACGGTGAGGCAGTTTGTATGTTTCTATTGTGGTTTCTCTGTGGCTGTGAATTCCCTCTTGTGGAAAAGTACCTGGAAGATGTACTCCTCGTCTAATGTTCATGAATGTGTCATCTAATATGAAAGTTACATATATGTTGTCCTTGTGGGGAATGCTTGTGTGAATCAAGTATGGATTTGGTTTGTGGTCAACCAGGGTTGTTGAGTCGTTGGTATGTCGTCAGTTGTGGTTTCAACATTCCATTAATTGGGACCCTTCCCTCCCATCCCCTTATGGTGGGGGTTTTTTGTATGTGGGAAATTTTTCAAGGTCGTTTAATTTTGTTAGTTCTTATGGTGGGGATACCCACCTTAGGTCTTGTTGGAATTCCTCAGGAATGAAAGAAGTGTTAGCCTATTCCTCATGGTGGGGAGTCTGTTCAGGCCTCCCCATATTGGAAATCTGGTTTAGTCTTTGGTCTTGGTTTGGTGGTAGGTGGTCTCGTACGAAGCCACCTAATTCTGAGTTCTCCCTTTGAGTAAGTGTTGGGATGGGAGTATTCCTAGCTGTAATGACCCAAACTTTTTATTAATATTTGTTTCCTAATTTTGTGTGTTTTTTTTATTTTATACTCAACAAAACTATATTCTTTAATTAATGAAATGAGTATAATTAAATGAGACCGTTGGATTTCAACTGTTATATGATTGTTGGTCAATATGACCGTTGGAAGTTAAACTCTTAATGTTACAATTTTTTATAAATACAAGTGATCTTGGTTAATTAATACATAAAGAAGATTTGATGGCCTCATCCAGTAGACTCGGGCCGTTTGAAGCCCATCTGGTGGAACTTGGGAAGGAGGTAGCACCACTGGGCTTTGCTCTGGACCAAGCCCAAGCCTAACTTCATCATGTGAAGCTTGAATAGAATTGCCTACAGTAGAAGTTCAAGCTGATAGAGGTCACCACTTGGGCAATGTTGGCCAAGCCACCCAAAGATTATATCACCTTAGCACACTTTACACTTAGGTCTTATGCTGGTATTATAAGGGGCTATGTAACGAGACCTTAGATTCTTTGTGTAATCCTTTGATATAAATAAGATTGTTATTTATTTTTATGGTAAACTTTGTAAATTTCAAATGTCCGGATAAATATAGGATGTATATTATTGATGATTTTTTTTGAAAAAAAAGGATATTTTAAAATATTTATGTAAACCTTAAATAATTAATAATGTGTAATGATTTTCAAAAAATGGTCTTCTAAAGTTGTGTTTAGTAGGAAATTTAGAGTCTAATAAGATCAACTTAATTTTTGGTGAATAGTAAATTATGAATAGTAATTTTACGCTTATGAATATTAATGTGACCAAATGGAATAGTAATCTCATTTAAGAAAGTATTATTATAATTAGGCACCTTTATTATGTAATGTGATTCAATAAAATAAGTAAATAACTGTTTTAGAAATTATTAGTTAAGTATTAGTTTTTTTCAGGTGAATAGTGTTTTTATTTAAAAATTAAATTAAAAATATTTAGAAAATTATTTTCATAAAATCGAGTTCATTTTTAAATTCAGAGCATTGATATTAGGTTAAGGTGAATTTTTGGGATTCTTCTAAAATAGTTGAATTTTCTGTGAATAGTGATAATATAGTTTTGAGTTTCAGGTGTTTAATGACATCATTAAGGATGTAATAATTATGTAATCATTCTGGTTGACTTTTAAATAGTAATATATTCTATTATGTGTCCCAAGTGGCCAATACCATGGGAAAATACCATGGTAAATCCCATGGTTTTGCCAATACCACCGATGAGGTGTCCCTTGGAAATTAATGATTTGTTCCCTCACTCCTCCTATAAATACCAAGCCATTCCCTCATCCATTTGATTCCAAAATCCTCCTCAATGAAGCTCTGGTATCTTTACCTCCAAAGGAATCCTCCCAAGGTTCACTCAAGCCTCCCAAGGTACCGACCTTCAAGCTTTCGAAGTTTCTTTTCAAGGTAAGGGAATCTTTCACCCTCCTCTGTTAAGTCATGACTTCCTTTATGTTATGTCTTATAGTTCCATTTTATTATGTGGGGTTTTATTATTATATATATTTAATACTTTAAATTTCATTTCCAAATTATGAGAGACCCTTTCTACTCTCATTAATTTTTTTTCTGAATTTTTACGTGATGTCGTTAGGCTGCCGAATTTTTTGTAAAAGAAATCACATCTTCCCTTTGCTTCCAAGTTTACTTCTCATGTGGCATGACATTAAAATATCCATAACATATTCTTATCTCCATGTTATTATACCTTTATACTATATTATGAGTTATTTATTAGTGGGTTACCCTGTACTCTCTCTTTATATTATTTTCTAAAACCATGTTATATAGTCATTATGCTGCAAAAATCTCGTCTCAAAATTTCTCTCTTTTTCTCAAGGAATTCTCTTGTTTTATTTATGTGAATACCCAGTCCTATTTCGTTTTTATAATTGTTAATAGATACAAAAAAATGATATATTTGATTCTGTAATTTACATACATGTAACCTTCACTCCCTTTCCATGGGTTATAAATGACATAACGATCTTATTTTTAAGCACTTTTAAAACGTCACGATTTTGAAGTGAAACCCATTTATTTTACTCTCTTTGGGTTATTTATGAAATGTTTGATTATGATCTATGTGGATCACATGAAAATAAAGACATATTAAGGGTGTGCCCTGATAGGTCTCCAATGCATTGGGTAAAGAATTAATCTCTAGATATGACAAGTTTCACGATACCTTGGTGAATAACCTTGGTAATTTTTATGACACCTCGGGGATAAACCTTGGTGATATGTTCATGAATGTCTAAATGAAATGTTTTAGACACATATTCAAGTTATGATTCAAGTTAGTTTTATCATGATATTTCTACTCTTCCATTTCTCATGTCTTTATGATTTTTATCATGTTCGTATTAATATTGCTCAAGATCACATGTCAACTGTTTCCCTTGTTTTCCTTACTGAGCCTTCTGCTCACCCTTTTCTTTGATGTATGTCCCCAGGTTATGATATGTAGTAATTTTACTTAGTATTAACTTATAATTATGCCTTACAAGTGGATTAAAATAATGTTTTATGTTGTTTTAAATTTTTATTGTTCCTGATTTCCAAGACACTAGACTTTAAAGATCCTCTATGTGTAAAATGTAATGAAAAGTTATGTATAAAAAAGCGGGATGCCATAGTTGGTATCAAAGGATATTTTAGTTATTTATCGAAATTAGGATATGAAAACTTTAGGAAGAACCCTATAGAAAAGTTTAAATATAGGAAAACTTCCTAGTATTTTGGTGAGTATTGAGTAAGTGGTTTATCAAATAAATACATCCCTATCTGGATACGAGCAGGTAGAGGTGGCTCTGGCACAGATGTACATAGGGGTAAAACCCGAAAACACCACTTTGATCTAGAATCGAACGGGAACAGGTGCATGAAAATGGGCCTTACTGCACTCTTGGTTACAACACTCCTAGGGGATATGTTTGGTTAATCATAAGATTTTTATGAATCATTATGAAGGAATTATAGATAAATGTAATTATTTAAGCATGAAGTTTTAAGACATAAAATCCTTTATATTTAAAAGATTCATAAATGAAATAAGCTTCTCATTAAGGTTTTATTATTTTAGAAAATGGCAGGAAATAAGAGGAATCGTGCAAATGGTGACCACAATGGAGCATGCACTGATGGCCCTCCGATGGAAGTCAGAATGGAAACATTCATGCGAATGATGAACCAACTGACTCAAGTTATTGGAAATAACTTGAATCAATCTAATAGATAGATCTCATCGTGAAGGGAACAACATTCTGTTGAATCCATTATGCATCAACGACCACCAAACTTCAGTGGATTGACTGACCCATTGATTGTTGAGCAGTGGATCAGCTCCATCGAGAAGATCTTTTTTGTGCTCTGTTGTTCAGAGCAAGAGAAGGTCACCCTGGCTGTCTATTTCTTAGAAGGAGAAGTTGATCAGTGGTGGGAACTGATTAAAAACACGAGGCAAAGAGTGGAAGTTAAAGCTATGGAGTGGGAAGAGTTTAGAGGGATATTTTTCAGTAAGTATTTCCCTCGTTCCATGAGAACAAGAATGGAGAAGGAGTTTCTCGAACTGAAGTAGAAGGAGAATTAATTTGTGAGAAGATACGAGATGAGCTTCACAAGGCTTTCACATTACACCTCAAGATTTTTCATGGATCCTAGTGGTAAGTTTGATAGATTCTTTGGTGCACTAAGACCTCATCTGCAGAAGAATCTAGCCAACTAAGCCTATGATAGCTATAGGAAGATCGTGCAGAGTGTGATGAAAGTTGAGCTGGAGTTTGGTGAGACACAGTGGTCTCATAAATCAAATGACAAGAAGATATTGATGGAGCCCAACCTAGGGAGGACCTTTGATTAGGGAAGAGGAGGCAAGAAAGTACAACATCCCACATGTAATAAATGTGGGAAGAAGAATTCGGGGAACTGCCTGATCGGGAGCAGGAAATGTTACAAGTGTGGAAGAGATGTCCATATTGTAAGGAATTTTCATAGTGAGGTAAAACCTCAACTTCCTAACACAAAAGATAAGGGGAATATGGTGCAGGACCTACCTGATGTCCAGTGTTTTAAGTGTGGACAACTTGGTCACTTTTCCAATCACTGTCCAAATCTGAGGGCAGTGGAGGGGAACCGTCATCAGCCTCAGCAAAGGCCAAGGGAGAAAGGTCGTTCTTTTTCTATCACGACATCTGAATTTGAAGCTCCAAATGATGTGGTATAAGGTTCTCTTATTGTTCTCTCAAATCTAGTAAGTACTTTGTTTGATTCTGGTTCTACGCATTCCTTTATTTCCTCCAAGTTTGCAAAGAATTTAGAATCAACCCCTGATTTTCTAAAAGTAGAGTTATCAGTCAAGACTCCTAGTAGGATTATCCAAGCATCATCAGTGTTTAGAAACTCTAGTATTTACTTTAGTGATCACAATCTTATCTTAAATCTAGTAGTCATTCCCATGATGGAATTCAACATTATACTAGGGATGGACTGGCTCTCAAAGTATAATTCTAAGATAAAATGAAGAAGTAAGTAAATATCAGTAGTCTTGAATGGAAAACCTACAGTTATCTTCCAAGGAGAGATATCTCAACCTGATATTTGTCTAGAGGAACCCCCTATATCCTTCTTTATGGATTTGATCAGTGAATAAGAAGAAGGATATGAGAGTTTGAGTATAGAAAATGTCCCCATCATCCAGGAATACGTTGACGTATTTCCTGAGGAGTTTTCTAGACCTCCCCCAAAAAGAGAGGTAGAGTTCTCCATTGAACTCATACCTAGATCTCATCTGATATCAAAGACCCCCTATAGGATGGAAAATGTGGAGCTAGAGGAATTAAAGAAAAATCTTCAAGATCTTTTGGAGAAGGGGTTTATCTAACCGAGTGTGTCTCATTGGGGAGCACCTATTCTCTTTGTGAAGAAGAAGGATGGATCGATGCGGCTATGAATTGATTATAGAGAACTGAATGGGATCACAGTAAAGAAAAAATACCCTCTTCTAAGAATTGATGACTTATTTGACCAACTTTGTGGGGCTCAATTTTTCTCTAAGATTGATCTTCGATCTGATTATCATCAATTGAGGGTGAAGAAAGAAGATATTCCGAAAACTGCCTTCCGATCTAGATATGGGCATTATGAGTTTTTTGTTATGCCCTTCGGACTGACTAATGTGCCTTCTATTTTTATGGATTTGATTAATAGAGTCTTTAAGGACTACCTTGATAACTTTGTGGTAGTTTTTATTGATGATATTTTGTTATGTTCCAAAAGACGTGAGGAGCATGAGGATCATCTAAGGTCTATTTTGAAAAATATGTGGAAGGAGAGGCTTTTTGGAAAGTTCAGTAAATGTGAATTCTGGTTACAACAAGTCGCTTTCTTGGGGCACATTGTTACCATTGAAGGAATCACAGTTGACCCTACAAAGTAAAAAGTTGTGGAGGAGTGGCCTCAGCCTACAATAATAACTGGGATTCAAAGTTTCCTTGGATTAGCAAGATATTATAGGAGGTTTGTGAAAAACTTTTCATGAATTTCTAATCCATTAACCAAGTTAACTCGAAAAGGGGTCAAGTTCTTCTAGACAAAGGGGTGTGAGGAAAGTTTCCAAGAGTTGAAGAAGATATTGGTTACTACACCCGTGTTAACTCTGCCCTCAAGTGGAGAAGGATTTTTTATTTTTAGCGTTGCATCTCTCAAAGGTCTTGGGTGAGTTCTCATGAAAAATGAAAAAGTCATTGCTTATGCATCTCAACAGTTGAAGAATCATGATCATAATTATCCTATGCATGATCTGGAGCTGGCTGTAGTCACTTTTTCTCTGAAGATATGGAGGCACTATCTTTATGGGGAGAAATGTGATATATACACAGACCATCAAAGTTTGAAGTATATTTTCACACAAAATTAATTGAACATGAGACAAAGGATATGGTTGGAACTTCTCAAAGACTATGATTGTTCAATTAATTATCATCCCGGAAGAGAAAACAAAGTTGAAGATGCATTAAGTAGGAAAGACCCAATTGTTCTATCCATTATGAGGATTCAAAGAGGTCCTTTGGTCAATGACCTAGTAAAACTGGACATGGGAATTATAAAGGAAGGGACATCATCAACCCTAACCCAAATGGTTTCTCAATCATCATTACTAGAGAAGATCAAGAAATCTCAGAAAGAAGATCCTTTGTTACAGAAGAAGTTTGAGGCTGTGAAGGATGGGAAGTTTCCTGAGTTCAATACTGATCAAGAAGGTGTACTGAAATTTCATACAAGACTATGTGTTCCATCTATTCTGGGAATAAAGAAGGAGATTATGGATGAAGCTCATAGATCTACTTTCTCTATACATCCTAAAATCACAAAAATGTATAGGGACCTTCGTGATCATTATTTGTGGGATAATATGAAAATGGAGATTGTTGACTACACTTCAAGGTGCCTAGTATGTCAGCAAGTGAAGGAAGAGTGACAAATTCCTAAAGGGGTATTGCAACCACTACCCATACCAGCATGGAAGTGGGACAATATCACTATGGACTTCGTCACTGGTCTCCTAAGAACTTAAAAATGAAATAATGAGATATGGGTAATTGTGGATCGTCTCACCAAGACTGCCCATTTTATATCCATTTGGGAAGATTTATCTCTTGATAAACTTGTCAGGATTTACATGAAGGAAGTGGTATGGATGGATGGAGTTCCACTTTCTATCATATCTGATCATGATCCAAGGTTCACATCAAAATTCTGAAGAAGTCTTCAACATGATCTGAGCACAGAATTGAATTTTAGTATGGCCTATCACCCCCAAACAGATGGACAATCTGAAAATACTATTTAAACACTCGAGGACATGCTGAGAACATGCTCAATGTAATTTAAAGGTGGATGGGATCAACATCTCCCTTTAGTTTATTTCTCTTACAATAATAGCTTCCACTAGAGAATTAAAATGGAACTCTATGAAGCTTTATATGGGAAGTGATGTAGAACTCCTACTTTTTGGGATGAATCTGGCGAGAGAAAGATTCTTGGGCCTGATCTTGTGTAAGATATGATAGAAGAATTCAATGCCATCCAAAAACACATTAAGTCAACTCAGAGTCGGAAAAAGAGCTATGCTGAAAACCATCAAAGGGACTTGTAGTTTCATGTTGGTTACAAGTTCTTTCTTAGAATTTCACCTTGGAAGAGATTCATGAGGTCTGGGAAGAAAGAGAAGCTCATCCCTAGGTACATTGGCCCCTATGAAATCCTTGATTGCATAGAAGCAGTGTCCTATCAGCTTGCACTTTCTCCAAATATAGCACAAGTTCATGATGTCTTCCACGTATCCCTCTTGATGAAGTACATACCTGAACCTTCACATGTACTAAATCCATAGGTGGTACAACTGGAACATGACCTCTCTTATGAAGAGCATCTGGTGGAGATCTTGGATCATAGAGATAAGGTTCTATGCAACAATACTACCCACCTTTTTAAGGTGTTATGTAGGAACCACATATGCAAAGAAGCCACGTGGGAACTAGAGGAGTCTATGAAGTAGAAGTACCCACACCTTTTCTCTTCAAGGGGTACAAGTTAAAATTTTGGGGATGAAATTTCTTAAGGGGGGAAGAATGTAACGACCCAAACATTTTATTAATATTTGTTTCCTAATTTTGTGTGTTTTTTTTTATTTTATACTCAACAAAACTATATTCTTTAATTAATTGAAGTGAGTATAATTAAATGAGACCATTGGGTTTCAACTGTTATATGATTGTTGGTCAATATGATCATTCGAAGCTAAACTCTTAACGTTGCAATTTTTGTTTATAAATACAAGTGATCTTGGTTAATTAATATAGAAAGAAGATTCGATAGCCTCATCCAGTAGACTCCGGCCGTTCGAAGCCCATCTGACAGAACTTGGGAAGAAGGTAGAACCATTGGGATTTTCTCTGGACCAAGCCCAAGTTGAACTTCATCATGTGAAGCTTGAACGGAATTGCTTACGGGAGAAGTTCAAGCTGATAGAGGTCACCACTCAGGCAATGTTGGTCGAGATGCCCCAAGATTCTATCACCTTAGCACACCTTACACTTAGGTCCTATGTTGGTATTATAAGGGGCTATGTAACGAGACCTTAACTGCTTTGTGTAATCCTTTGATATAAATAAAATTTTTATTTATTTTTATGGTAAAGTTTGTAAATTTCAAATGTCCGGATAAATATAGGATGTATATTATTGATGATTTTTTTTGGAAAAAAAAGGATATTTTAAAATATTTATGTAAACCTTAAATAATTAATAATGTTTAATGATTTTCAAAAGATGGTCTTCTATAGTTGTGTTCAGTATGAAATTTAGAGTCTAATAAGATCAACTTAATTTTTGGCGAATAGTAAATTATGAATAGTAATTTTACGCTTATGAATAGTAATGTGACCAAATGGAATAGTAATCTCATTTAAGAAAGTATTATTATAATTTAGGCACCTTGATTAGGTAATTTGATTCAATAAAATAAGTAAATAACTATTTCAGAAATTATTAGTTAAGTATTAGTTTTTTCAGGTGAATAGTGTTTTTATTTAAAAATTAAGTTAAAAATATTTAGAAAATTATTTTCATAAAATTGATTTCATTTTTTGAATTCAGACCATCTATATTAGGTTAATGATAATTTTTAGTATTTTTCTGAAACAGTTGAATTTTTGGTGAATAGTGATAATACAGTTTTGAGTTTCAGGTGTTTAATGGCATCATTAAGGATGTAATAATTATGTAATCATTCTGGTAGACTTATGAATAGTAATATATGCTATTACTTGTCCCAAGTTGCCAATACCATGGGAAAATATCATGGGAAATCCCATGGTTTTCCAATACCACCGATGAGGTGTCCCTTGGAAATTAATGATTTTTTCCCTCACTCCTATAAATACCAAGTCATTCCCTCATCCATTTGATTCCAAAATACTCCTCAACAAATATCTGGTCTCTTTAACTCCCAAGGATTTCTCCCAAGGTTCCCTCAAGCCTCCCAAGGTCCCAACCTTCAAGCTTTCAAAGTTACTTTTCAAGGTAAGGGAACCTTTCACCCTCCTCTTTTAAGTCATGACTTCCTTTATGTTATGTCTTATAGTTCCATTTTATTATGTGGGGTTTGTTATTCTATATCTTTAATACTGTCCATTTCATATCCAAATTATTAGATACCCTTTCCTCTCTCATCAATTGATTTTCTGAATTTTTAAGTGACTTTGTTAGGCTACCGATTTTTTTTGTAAAATAAATCACATCTTCCCTTTCCTTTCAAGTTTCCTTTTCATGTGGTATGACATTCAAATATCCATACCATATTCTTATATTCATGTTATTCTATCTTTATACTGTATTATGAGTTATTTATGAGTGGGTTACCTTTGTACCCTCTCTTTATATTATTTTCTAAAACCATGTTATATAGTCGTTATGCTGCAGAAATTTCGTCTCAAAATTTCTCTCTTTTTCTCAAGGAATTCTCTTGTTTTATTTATGTGAATACCCAGACTTATTTAGTTTCTATGGGTGTTCATAGATACACAAAAATGATATATTTTATTTTTTAATTGACATGCATGTAACCCTCACTCCCTTTCCATGGGTTATAAATGACATAACGATCTTATTTTTAAGCACTTTTAAAATGTCACAGTTTTGAAGTGAAACCCATTTATTTTACTCTCTTTGGGTTATTTATGTAATGTTTGATTATGATCTATGTGGATCACATGAAAATAAATACATATTAAGGGTGCGCTTTGATAGTTCTCCAATTCATTGGGTAAAGAATTAATCTCTAGAGATGACAAGTTTCACGATACCTTGGTGAATAACCTTGGTAATTTTTATGACACCTCGAGGATAAACCTTGGTGATATGTTCATGAATGTCTAAATGAAATGTTGTATCCACATATTCAATTTATGATTCAAGTTATTTTTATCATGATATTACTACTCTTCCATTGCTCATGTCTTTATGATTTTTATCATGTTCTTATTAATATTGCTCAAGATCACATGTTAACTATTTCACTTGTTTTCCTTACTAAGCCTTCTGCTCACCCTTTTCTTTGATGTATGTCCTCGTGTTATGAGATGCAGTAATTGTACTTAGGATTAACTTATTATGAAGCCTTACAAGTGGATTAGAAGAATTTTTTATGTTGTTTTCAATTTTTATTGTTCCTGATTTCCAAGACACTAAACTTTAAAGATCCTCTGTTTGTAAAATGTAATGAAAATTTATGTATAAAAAATACAGGATGCCATACTAGTATTTTTATTGAAGTAAGGTTATAGAAGTGTTCATCAGATGTGGGTTGAATTCGTTCATTGGTTTTGGGTGGATGTTATGAGTTCTTCTTGGTGATGTTTAATGTATTCATGTTTTGAGGTTGGATTATGTGTCATGAAAGTTCTATGTATTTTTGGGATTAATCAACTAAAGGTGTTTTAGATTTTGGGGGTGAGTGGCATGGCAGAGAGTCCATTTTGGCCTCCCAAGTTCATTTTGATAACCACTTTTATTTTTGTGGGGTTCTTGTCCTTTTTTCATTTGGAGTTCATTGGGAATCTTCTCATGTTGTGAGGGAGTATCAGTTTTTGTTTTCAGGTCAAACCTTGGGATGGCTTTCTGGGGGCGGGAAGTGTTATGGTGGGGATAATTGTCACACCTGAGTTTCTAGATTCATCTTTGGTACCAGTTTGGGTTGGGTTCTCAGTTATTTTCTTAGTAACTGGGTGCGATGGGTTTGAATTTTTGAGGTATTATTTTTGGTTATTCTTGGTCTAGTCCTTATCCTTGAGTTTTTCCTTGAATCTTCCTAGAAGAATGTAAGAAGATGGGTGGGAAGACCCTGGCGCACAGTTGACACAAAACTAGTATTAACCATGCGCCCAACCTAGGTAATAGTGTGGTAGTTGTAGCCTGAGGTAGATTCTACCATACAATCTATGCACAATCATGCGTCTCGGCCCAGAAATCATGTGGTAGGTTGTGGTCTTATCCAGAAACGACCGCATGACTTCTGCACGGTAAGTCAGGCCGTGCAGATTGCCCGTGTGATAGGTGTATCTCTCGGCAGAGGTGGGCGTATGGTCGCTACATGGTTTGAAAACTCATGTGGACTAACCATGAAGTCTATCCAGATCATTAAAAATTTGGGGTTTATTTTCTCTCACCCCGATTTTAAACCCCAAACACCCCTCTCTCTCTCTCCCATTCGGGATTCTCCGCCCTAGACGCCTCCTCCCCCTCTCTTGGCTCCCTTATACCTTCTTTTTTGGGTGTTTTTGGTGTGGATTCTTCAAGGGATCTTCATGTAAGTCCTTCTTTCCCTTGTTTTCTCCTCCTTTCTAGGGTTTTGCTTCCTCTCCTTTGGGGTTTCAGTTTTCCAGTGGGTAGGGTTATGATTTTAGGGTTGGGTCCTAAAATGTTAAGTTCAATCTTGATGTTTTAGGTTTGATCTAACTTCCCTTGGGTGTGATTGAGGTGTGATTGAGATTTCACACTGGAATTCTGGAAGCTTCTTCATATGAGGAAGGATCCATTTTTGTAAAGACCCGTAAAATTCAAGGGAAATTTTTTTTTAATTTTCTTTGGAATTTTACAAGAGCGCGGTTTCTGACGGCACCTGATTCCGAGGCCCGGTGTGCCCGAAATCAATTTCCGAAGTTTGGCTCGGGTACGTTCAGTGAACGAACGAGCGGGAATTTCTAACTTTTGATCCGGTGCTCGGAATTGAAATCCGAGGACACCGATGAACTCGCAGCGCCGATATTCGCTTAAGGAGACCTTTTCCGAGGTTGCGTTTATTTCGGGTTGAGAGTTAGTTTTTGGGAGTTTAGAATAAGTTAAATAAAAATTGTGGATTACAAATTTTTATTTAAACTTGTTGGTTAACTTCTCTCAAAGGAAGTTAGGGGTGGGACCCACACCCACTTAACCTCCCTTGAGAGGATTAAGTGTGGTGGGACCCACACGAACCCTAAACTTTTCATCTCCTCTCAAAACTCCTTAAACCCCCCTTTTAATTGACATGTCAACTTGTTAATTAATTTGGAGTTATCTTATTTGAATTTCAAACCTTTGAAATTCAAAAAGGTTTGGTTGAGTTAATAAAATAAGCTCTTAGCTTATTTTATTGGGTTAGTTTTGTTTAGCCATCTTGAGAGGATTGAGAGCTTTTCTTTCTTCTTCAAACTTTGACGAAGAACGCTCAAGCTTGACGAAGAACGCTCAAGCTCCAACGAAGAACGTCGCTCCTCTCTTCTTCGTCTTCCGTGTCAACGAAAGGGAATGCCGCTTCATCCTCGGACTTCCTTCGTCGGCATACGAAGATTCACCAACAACGTACCTCTTCGGACGTACCTCTTCGGACGTACCTCTTCGTCATCGGATTTGACGAACGATTACCGCGACGCCCGACCTCCGCGACGTTGTCTTCCGCGGGTTGTTGACAATCTTCGAACTTGAACCCAAGGTAGGGGTTGTTGTTGATTATTTATTTATTTATTTATTCTTGTTCGTGGTTCTAGCATAACTAACGTGAGGATATTTAAATATGGTTATCATTTAACGTGAGGGGGCCGGACCGCATGAACACGGCCGAACCCCCTCCTTTGTTCTTTATGATTTATCTTGCGGATGAAACAAGATGGCGTGGTGCCATCGCACCACGCGGATAATCGCACGTTTTTATTGCGCGGCACCGTCGCGCCGCGCCGTGGAAGGAACATCAGGAACGCGACGCCGTCGCGCCGCGTCAAAGGGAATCGAAGGCGCGGAGGAGGGGCGCGGTGCCATCGCACCGCTCCGGACGACGAACACCGCGGCGAGACGGGAAGACCGGCGGAACGCCGGGCCGCCGGCGTCGGAAACCGGAAGGGGACCGGCTTGCCGGTCCCGTTGGAGAAAAACCGGCCGGCCAGGTGGCCGGCCGGAAGGTCAAAGACCGGGGGAATAAATTCCCCCGGTCAACTCTCTAACCCCCCCCCCCATTTATGAGGGGGGGCGGTTCCTTTGAGGGGGGCAGGCGGCCCCCCAGTTTCTTCAAGCAGGCCCCCACGAGGGGGGCCGGATCTTCAAAAAGGCGCGGCACTTAAGTCGCGCCGCCAAGCTGGAAGCGGAGGCTTAGCCCCCCGCGCGTGACCCTAGCGGCGCCAGGCCGCGCCGCCGCCGGCCGGGTCGCGCCGCCGCGCCGGACCGCGCCGCCGGCCGGGTCGCGCTGCCGCGCCGGACCGCGCCGCCGCGCCGGGTCGGTTCGACCCGGTTCGGGCCGACCCGGGGGGGGGGGGGGGGGGGTTCGGGCCGGGTCAGCCCGGACCCGGACCCCCCATTTTCGAGACGGATTCGGTCTTTTGGTCATATCTTGAGCCACGGACCTCCGATTGACGAACCGTCTGCGGAAACGCGATCCTTGGATCGAGACGGTCGTTTCGGTATATTGCACTCAAAGTTTCGGAATACTTTGAGTTCGGCCGGGTTGGTTCGTTCACGAAACCAACCGGGCCTTCGGAGCAGAAACGCTCATATCTTGAGCTACGGACGTCCGATTGACGTGCCGTCAGCTTTGTTGTGTTCCTCTTAGTGAGACGGATCTTTTGACATACTCCGCCCGAGGTTTGGACGCAGGTGGAGTACGGTCGGGTTGGTTTTTCCTTAAAAACCAACCGGGCCCCGGGGACGAAAATGCCAATAACTCTCAGACCGGGCGTCTGATCGACGCGCCGTCTGTTGCGTTGAGTTCCTGTTGACGATACGGAACTTTTGGATACATCAACTCTGGACTTTGTGATAGTTGATGTATCAGCCTCTCGGCTCGTGGGGCGGATCCTCCTGTACGAGCTTACTGTGTGCGGGAACCCTAGTGTTGGCTGCGACTGTTACTGTGACTGCTACTACTGCTACTGCTACTGCTACTGCTACTGTTACTGTGACTGCGACGACGACAGTACAGAGATCCTGTGTGGATTTGACGACGACGACTACAGCACTCAGCGATCCTACGTGGATCAGTGCTACAGGTCATGTGTGGGCCCGATCCTGTGTGGGTTCGATCCTGTGTGGGTCTTTGCGCTCAGCGGTCCTGTGTGAACCAGCGCCTACAGGTCCTACGTGGGCCTGATCCTGTGTGGGTCTTTTGCGGGGGTTAGTTACCTATCGATCCTTCGTGGGTCCGATGACTTAGATGGATCAGAGATCATCTTTATCGTCTTTGAAGAAGTATACCTGTGTGAGCTGAATCCTATTGTTTTCCTGTGTGGATTGTGTTGTGTTATCCTGTGTGGATTACGTTTTGCTTTCCTGTGTGGAATACGTTTACTTTCCTGTGTGGACTGAGTTGTACTTGGGCTCGGAGGTTGGAGCGTATTTGAAATTGATGACTTAGGTATATGTATGGGCATATACCTAAGCTGTGTCGGTTGTTTCTTCGTGATTGTTCCTTTCTTCGTGGTTTATCCTTTGTGGATTTGAGAGACCTTCAGGGGTCTCGGGGTCCCTACTGAGTAGCTTATACTCACCCCTGCACGGGCTTTGCCCGCACTACGTTGTGTTGGTTGCAGACGACGGACAGCGTTGATCTTAGCTGAGGCTTGCAGAGCAGGACGGTACCTGGAGGTGGACCACTGGGCGGGACGTGTTCGGAGCGGACGGCGGACCCGTGGAGCAGAGGAGCTATCTGTACCCACCCTTCCGGTGGGATTTCCAGTGGACAGCTCGGTGTAGCGGCTTTTACTTTTCAGTTGTTGTTTTCCCTTTCGAGTTGTACTTTACTTTCAGTTTGGGTTTGTATACTGGCCCATTTACTTTTCCGCACTTTCAGTTGTACTCTGCTTTTGCTTAGTGTTTACTTTCCGCTTGCTTACTCTGTGGTGTTTGTTTACTTTACAAAGGAAATGTCTTCCCTTTTTACCGGGATTTACGCCTTGGTGCTAGTCGCCAACCCCCGGCCTATGGAAGGCGGGCTTGGGGTAGTCACGGCACGAACCCCGAGGGCGGTTCGTGACAAATTGGTATCAGAGGAGTTCGGTTCTACCGCGAACTCTGATCTTTTCTATGTGAAGCAATAATGTTTTGCGTATTGAGTGTGGTTATCAGTCCAGGGAGTCCAGTGTTGGTGCGGCGGCCGACGTATCCGTACACCAGGACCCTGACTTCTGATTTCCGACTTAATGCATGAAAACATTGATTGCGTGTGTGTTTCAAGTTTTCTTTGTGATTACTTATATCAGCTCACCAGGTGTACTGTTCTGACCGTGGCGCACCTGTTTTCTTTTCAGGATGGCCCCACGACGGCAGCCAGCTAGGGTTCCGAGAGTCGAGTGTGACGACAGCCCACCGAGCGACGAGGCCTCGGTGCAGGGCCCTTTGTTAGCAGTGGCACCGGCGGTAGCACTACCCGCCGAGCCCCCGATGCTTCTAGCACCAGCCGCTGACGATGCACGTCGCCTCTGCGCACTGCATGAGTTTCAGCGCCAGCGACCACCCAGGTTTCGCAGGGAGACGGATCCCCAGGCAGCCGAGGACTGGCTAGAGGCAGTAGTACGTGTGTTTAGGCTAGTGAGGACACCAGCAGATCTCGTGGTGATCCTCGCTGCGAGCCTACTACACGCAGCAGCAGGACGATGGTGGAGCTTGATGCTCCAGGTGCACGATGAGGCATCTCTTCTATGGACGGACTTTGAGAGCCTCTTCCGCTCGGAGTTCGTCCCAGCCACCCTTCGTGCGGTGCGTATCCAGGAGCTTCTTCAGCTGCGGCAGGGCAGCATGACGGTCGCTCAGTACTCGGCGAGATTTACTGATCTCTCGCGCTACTCGACTGACATGGTACGGGACCCATTCTTCCGGGCCCGGACCTTCGAGCAGGGTTTGAGACACGAGATCAGGGCATCGCTGATCTCCCTCAGCATACCGACTCAGACAGGAGTACTGGAGCGGGCCCTTCTGATCGAGAGCTTCCTTTCTGAGTCTACACCAGTGCAGCGACCCACCGTAGGGCGGCACGTGGCAGAGTCATCTGCAGCAGGCAGTCGACGGATGACTCAGGGGTCTAGGCAGACCAGACCTTCGGGCAGACGACCTCAGGACACTGGCTCAGCAGTGCGGAGCACACAGCGCGGAGCCAGTCTTTCGAGAGGTAGACAGTGCTACTCGTGCGGCGGGCAGGGCCACATGGCTCGTGACTGCCCGACCCACCATGCTGAGGAGCAGCAGACAGTTGAGGGACCACCGAGGCAGAGGCAGAGGATCGACCGTGGCGGTCCGCAGGTAGGAGGCGGACGAGGCAGAGGAGCTGGACGAGCAGCCGGTGGTGGGCGACGCTATGAGGCTCTTCCACCACCACCACCAGGAGGTCCACCCCGACCACAGGGAGCTGGAGGGAAGAGGCAGGCGCAGCTCCAGGCAGCAGAGGCCTACGACCACGGCGCACCCGAGATGATTCTAGGTACTATCTGTGTCTATTCCACCCTTGCTGCAGTTCTTATAGACACAGGAGCGAGTCACTCTTTCATAGCCGCTGCCCTTGTTCGGAGCTCGGAGATTCCGACAGAGCCGTTGGCTCGATCCTTACGGCTAGAGACTCCTACGGGGGCAGACTCGACGATTACGCACTGGTGCCGGTAGTGTGAACTTACTCTAGGAGGCGAGAGCTTCGGCTGGGATCTTCTTGTAGCAGCGTCGAGGCCTTACGATGTCATCTTGGGAATGGATTGGCTATCTACGGTCCATGCGCAGATTGACTGTTTTAGGCGCAAGGTGCGATGTGTACGCACCGACGGGAGCAGGTTCACCTTCACCGGCGAGAAGGGAGCCTTAGCAGCACAGGATGGACTTCCGCGGAGGTGAGGACAGCCCATCACTCATCAGTTGGCTAGCCTCATCCTTAGAGCAGTTGACGTGCGGAGTCCTGGTTTTTCTGCAGTGGTGGATCACTTTTCGGACGTTTTTCCCGACGACGTTCCAGGGCTACCTCCTCGTAGAGAGGTAGACTTTTATATTGAATTGTACCCCGGGACAGCCCCGATATCCACTCCAGCATATCGGATGGCCCCCGCCGAGCTTCGAGAGCTACGGGTACAGTTGGAGGACTTGCAGGGAAAGGGGTTCATCCGACCCAGTGTTTCACCCTGGGCTTCCCCGATATTGTTCGCCAAGAAGGCGGATGGGAGCTTGCGACTTTGTGTTGACTATCGTCGCCTGAACCAGGTGATAGTGAGGAACAAGTATCCACTACCGAGGATTGATGACCTCTTTGATCAGCTCAAGGGAGCACGGTGGTTCTCGAAGATAGACCTCAGGTCAGGCTATTATCAGCTCAGAGTCAGAGACGAGGATGTGCAGAAGACGGCCTTCAGATGTCGGTATGGCCACTATGAGTTCTTGGTTATGCATTTTGGTGTAACCAATGATCCAGCAGTGTTCATGGCTCTCATGAATAGGATCTTTCAGCCATACCTCGATCGGTTTGTCGTGGTCTTCATCGACGACATTCTGATTTACTCTACGACTAAGGAGGAGCACGCCTATCACTTGCGAGTTATACTAGACACACTCCGAGAGCACCATCTTTATGGTAAGCTCTCAAAGTGCCAGTTCTGGATACGTGAGGTCCACTTCTTTGGACACGTTATCTCTGAGGAGGGAGTTGCAGTGGATCCTGCGAAGATCGAGGATGTGTTAGCATGGGAGCCACCCAGGAGCGTGACTGAGGTTCAGAGTTTCTTGGGACTAGCTGGATACTATCGGAGATTCGTGCCAGACTTCTCTAGAGTTGCGGCACCACTCACAGCTTTGACGAAGAAGGGGAAACCCTTCGTGTGGTCATACAGATGTCAGCAGAGCTTCCAAGAGCTGAGACAGAGATTGACCAGCGCACCTATCTTGAGGTTGCCTGAGGAGGGAGTAGGGTACGTAGTCTACTGCGATGCATCAGGGACCGGACTCGGATGTGTTCTGATGCAGGAGCGGGCAGTGATCGCCTATGGATCACGTCAGTTGAGGCCGCATGAGCAGAACTACGCTACCCATGACCTGGAGTTAGCAG
Source organism: Viscum album (assembly GCA_963277665.1). Lineage (NCBI taxonomy): Eukaryota > Viridiplantae > Streptophyta > Magnoliopsida > Santalales > Viscaceae > Viscum > Viscum album. The sequence continues at coordinate 2,008,713,247 of OY728121.1, read as the reverse complement.
CAGTGGTCTTCGCTCTGAAGACATGGCGACACTATCTGATGGGCGAGCGCTTTACAGTCTTTTCCGATCATCAGAGTCTCAGGTATATCTTCTCGCAGAAGGACCTGAACCTGAGACAGCGGCGATGGCTCGAGTTCCTCCAGGACTATGACTTTGAGATAGTCTATACTCCTGGGAAGGGGAACGTAGTAGCCGATGCCCTCAGCAGGAGGACGGGCATTCAGCTACTTGAGGAGGCGACGGAGCAGCTAGCCTCTTTGCAGATATCCTTCGTGGATAGAGATGGAGCAGCCTTCCTCCAGTCTCTCACAGTCACCTCTCCACTACTGCAGCGGGTCAGAGAGGCACAGCGTGAGGACACTGACTGTGATACACGGCATGCACAGATATCCTCGGGACTGGCACCTGATGGTTTCTCCCTTGGGGCAGAGCACGACATCCTTTTTAGAGGACGTACCATGGTACCAGTCGCTTTGCGAGAGGAAGTGCTGAGAGAGTTTCACACTTCTCCTTTGGCGGTACATCCTGGAGTGGCGAAGATGTACCAGGACCTCAGACGACAGAACTGGTGGCCGGGCATGAAGAAGGCAGTAGCAGAGTTCGTTTCTCGATGCCTCACCTACCAGCAGGTGAAGGCAGAGCATCAGGTACCAGCAGGCTTGGTACAGCCCTTGGAGGTTCCTGAGTGGAAGTGGGACGGCATATCTATGGACTTCGTGACTGGACTTCCACACACTTCCAGAGGTCACGACTCCATCTGGGTGATTGTTGACCGACTCACCAAGTCGGCACACTTCTTACCCATCAGAGAGCAGGGCTCAGTGGAGAGCTTGGGACGTCTCTACATTCAGGAGATTGTGCGGCTCCACGGCGTGCCATCATCTATCGTCTCCGATCGAGACGCTCGCTTTACTTCCCGGCTTTAGAAGGGGTTACAGGAGGCGTTCGGGACGCAGCTACGTCTGAGCACAGCCTTTCACCCTCAGACGGATGGTCAGACGGAGAGGACCATTCAGACTCTCGAGGACATGCTCCGCGCATGTGTCCTCGACTTTGGTCGTAGCTGGGAGGACCACCTACCCTTGGTGGAGTTTGCATACAACAACAGCTACCACTCCACCATCGGGATGGCACCGTACGAGGCATTGTACGGCCGACCTTGTAGATCTCCTTTGTGCTGGACAGACCCTGGGGAGTCAGCACTTGTGGGACCGGAGATGGTTCAGGCCACGACAGAGAAGGTCCAGGTCATCCAGGAGCAGATGAGGACAGCTTAGAGCCGGCAGAAGTCTTATGCTGACAGGAGGCGGAGTCCACTGGAGTTCGAGGATGGAGACCACGTCTTCTTGCGGGTCTCACCTCGACGTGGTATTCGGAGATTTGGCCGAGGCGGCAAATTATCTCCGCGCTTCATCGGACCCTTCCAGATCCTCAGCAGGATTGGCGAGGTGGCTTATCGCCTGGCTCTACCACCTCAGTTACACCGGGTGCATGACGTCTTCCACGTATCTCAGCTGAGGAGATACGTGCACGACCCGACGCACATCATTGATCATGGGGAGCTTGACGTTGACGATGGGGCGACTTTTACGGAGGTCCCGGTGGAGATAGAGGATCGACAGGAGCGGGTCCTACGTGGGTGATTGATTCCTCTTGTGCGCATCAGATGGCAGCACGGGAATCTCCAGGAGAGAACATGGGAGCGGGAGGCTCAGATGCGTGCTCAGTACCCTCATTTTTTTCCCTAGTTTTTGATGTATCTTTACGGGGACGTAAAGCCCTAAGGTGGGAGTAATGTAAAGACCCGTAAAATTCAAGGGAAATTTTTTCTTAATTTTCTTTGGAATTTTACAAGAGTGTGGTTTCTGACGGCACCTGATTCTGAGGCCCGGTGTGCCCGGAATCAATTTCCGAAGTTTGACTCGGGTACGTTCAGTGAACGAACGAGCGGGAATTTCTAACTTTTGATCCGGTGCTCGGAATTGAAATCCGAGGACACCGATGAACTCGCAGCGCCGATATTCGCTTAAGGAGACCTTTTCCGAGGTTGCGTTTATTTCGGGTTGAGAGTTAGTTTTTGGGAGTTTAGAATAAGTTAAATAAAAATTGTGGATTACAAATTTTTATTTAAACTTGTTGGTTAACTTCTCTCAAAGGAAGTTAGGGGTGGGACCCACACCCACTTAACCTCCCTTGAGAGGATTAAGTGTGGTGGGACCCACACGAACTCTAAACTTTTCATCTCCTCTCAAAACTCCTTAAACTCCCCTTTTAATTGACATGTCAACTTGTTAATTAATTTGGAGTTATCTTATTTGAATTTCAAACCTTTGAAATTCAAAAAGGTTTGGTTGAGTTAATAAAATAAGCTCTTAGCTTATTTTATTGGGTTAGTTTTGTTTAGCCATCTTGAGAGGATTGAGAGCTTTTCTTTCTTCTTCAAACTTTGACGAAGAACGCTCAAGCTTGACGAAGAACGCTCAAGCTCCGACGAAGAACGCCGCTCCTCTCTTCTTCGTCTTCCGTGTCAATGAAAGGGAACGTCGCTTCATCCTCGGACTTCCTTCGTCGGCATACGAAGATTCGCCAACGACGTACCTCTTCGGACGTACCTCTTCGTCATCGGATTTGACGAACGATTACCGCGACGCCCGACCTCCGCGACGTTGTCTTCCGCGGGTCGTTGACAATCTTCGAACTTGAACCCAAGGTAGGGGTTGTTGTTGATTATTTATTTATTTATTTATTCTTGTTCGTGGTTCTAGCATGACTAACGTGAGGATATTTAAATATGGTTATCATTTAACGTGAGGGGGCCGGACCGCATGAACACGGCCGAACCCCCTCCTTTGTTCTTGTTGATTTATCTTGCGGATGAAACAAGATGGCGTGGTGCCGTCGCACCACGCGGATAATCGCACGTTTTTATTGCGCGGCGCCGTCACGCCGCGCCGTGGAAGGAACATCAGGAACGCGACGCCGTCGCGCCGCGTCAAAGGGAATCGAAGGCGTGGCGGAGGGGCGCGGTGTCGTCGCACCACGCCGGACGACGAACACCGCGGCCGGTTCCGGGCCGCGGCGAGACGGGAAGACCGGCGGCACGCCGGGCCGCCGGCGTCGGAAACCGGAAGGGGACCGGCTTGCCGGTCCCGTTGGAGAAAAACCGGCCGGCCAGGTGGCCGGTCGGAAGGTCAAAGACCGGGGGAATAAATTCCCCCGGTCAACTCTCTAACCCCCCCCCCCTTTATGAGGGGGGGCGGTTCCTTTGAGGGGGGCAGGCGGCCCCCCGGTTTCTTCAAGCAGGCCCCCACGAGGGGGGCCGGATCTTCAAAAAGGCGCGGCACTTAAGCCGCACCGCCAAGCTGGAAGCGGGGGCTTAGCCCCCCGCGCGTGACCCTAGCGGCGCCAGGCCGCGCCGCCGCCGACCGGGTCGCGCCGTCGCGCCGGACCGCGCCGTCGTGCCGGACCGCGCCGCCGCGCCGGTCCGCGCCGCCGCGCCGGTCCGCCGCCGGCCGGGCCGGGTCGGCCCGGACCCGGACCCCCCGTTTTCGAGACGGATTCGGTCTTTTGGTCATATATTGAGCCACAGACCTCCGATTGACGAACCGTCTGCGGCAACGCGATCCTTGGATCGAGACGGTCGTTTTGGTATATCGTACTCAAAGTTTCGGAATACTTTGAGTTCGTCCGGGTTGGTTCGTTCACGAAACCAACCGGGCCTTCGGAGCGGAAACGCTCATATCTTGAGCTACAGACGTCCGATTGACGTGCCGTCAGCTTTGTTGTGTTCCTCTTAGTGAGAAGGATCTTTTGGAATACTCCGCCTGAGGTTTGGATGCAGGTGGAGTACGGTCGGGTTGGTTTTTCCTTAAAAACCAACCGGGCCCCGGGGACGAAAATGTCAATAACTCTCAGACCGGGCGTCCGATCGACGCGCCGTCTATTGCGTTGAGTTCCTGTTGACGATACAAAACTTTTGGATACATAAACTCTGGACTTTGTGACAGTTGATGTATCAGCCTCTCGGCTCGTGGAGCGGATCCTCCTGTACGAGCTTGCTGTGTGCGGGAACCCTAGTGCTGGCTGCGACTGTTACTGTGACTGCTACTACTGCTACTGCTACTGCTACTGTTACTGTGACTGCGACGACGACAGTACAGAGATCCTGTGTGGATTTGACGATGACGACTACAGCACTCAGCGATCCTACGTGGATCAGTGCTACAGGTCCTGTGTGGGCCCGATCCTGTGTGGGTCTGATCCTGTGTGGGTCTTTGCGCTCAGCGGTCCTGTGTGAACCAGCGCCTACAGGTCCTACGTGGGCCCGATCCTGTGTGGGTCTTTTGCGGGGGTTAGTTACCTATCGATCCTTCGTGGGTCCGACGACTTAGATGGATCAGAGATCATCTTTATCGTCTTTGAAGAAGTATACCTGTGTGAGCTGAATCCTGTTGCTTTCCTGTGTGGATTGTGTTGTGCTATCCTGTGTGGATTACGTTTTGCTTTCCTGTGTGGAATACATTTACTTTCCTGTGTGGACTGAGTTGTACTTGGGCTCGGAGGTTGGAGCGTATTTGAAATTGATGACTTAGGTATATGTATGGGCATATACCTAAGCTGTGTCGGTTGTTTCTTCGTGATTGTTCCTTTCTTCGTGGTTTATCCTTTGTGGATTTGAGAGACCTTCAGGGGTCTCGGGGTCCCTACTGAGTAGCTTATACTCACCCCTGCACGGGCTTTTCCCGCACTACGTTGTGTTGGTTGCAGACGACGGACAGCGTTGATCTTAGCTGAGGCTTGCAGAGCAGGACGGTACCTGGAGGTGGACCACTGGGCGGGACGTGTTCGGAGCGGACGGCGGACCCGTGGAGCAGAGGAGCTATCTGTACTCACCCTTCAGGTGGGATTTCCAGTGGACAGCTCGGTGTAGCGGCTTTTACTTTTCAGTTGTTGTTTTCCCTTTCGAGTTGTACTTTACTTTCAGTTTGGGTTTGTATACTGGCCCATTTACTTTTCCGCACTTTCAGTTGTACTCTGCTTTTGCTTAGTGTTTACTTTCCGCTTGCTTACTCTGTGGTGTTTGTTTACTTTACAAAGGCAATGCCTTCCCTTTTTACCGGGATTTACGCCTTGGTGCTAGTCGCCAGCCCCTGGCCTATGGAAGGCGGGCTTGGGGTAGTCACGGCACGGACCCCGAGGGCGGGTCGTGACAATTTTCATATCTCCTTTAAATTCAAGATTTTATTGATTGCTTGATTTTCACACCTTCCCTAATCATAATTTAGTGGTTTATCATATTTAGAATAATTATTTTATGTGAAATGAGGTGACTTTTAATTGATTATAGTTGTTTGAAATGTTTGGAATGGGGTTTTCACCCCAAGGGCTTGATAAAATGCCCCTTTGGCCTTTGTAAATGTGTTTTAGACTTAAATGGTGGTTTGGGTTGATTAAATGGATCTCTAAATGTGCTTTGTTTTCACAAAGCGTCTTGTGTGTGGTTTTTCAAAAAAAAGGTTTGATGTGTGGAAATTATGTGAGGCCCATTTGGCACTTTTGAAATGGTTTTATTGGAAAAAATTTCTACGAGTGAATCATTTGCCTTGTTGGTTGATAAAGAGGTGGGAATGTCCTCGGTTTGGGACTACACTTATGTGATAATTGTTTTAAGGCAATGGATTACTCCTTCAGGAGGTCAAGGTGGTGTCGGTTGTGTGATTATATGATGGCATGTATGTATGGTTTGTTGCTTAGCTTTGTTTGGCACACCCCTTTGTGAACATGATGTTGGGAACCTAACATAGCTATGAGGAATTCTGAGAATGATTGATGCACTAGTTTAGTTCACGCACTAGCTAGTGGTCCATAGCAGGGGGATATTTTATTATTATTATTATGGGATCAGGCCCCTTGGTCATGCGAGGTAGGGCGACGATCGGGCGTTTGGGCGTTATGATTTCATCAAGTAGGGCATGCCTTCGGGATGAGTCGCATGTATATTATGTTTTGGTTCTCCTCTGAGTTCCTAGGTGTTCTCGTGTTTCTCTGGTACTGGTATCATTGGCCCACCGCTCTCGTTGTGAGTCTATTTTCCTTGTTCTTGGTTTTGGTGTTTTTTTAGTAAATTGTGAATGTGTGGTTTTGTTGAAAAGGTTTCAAAGAAGATGTTTTGAAAGAACAAACATTCTCTTTTTTCACTTTTATGAAAAATTGACTTTTTTGTTTGGTTCTTTTCCCCTTCTTCCATATGAACCCAATTCTCCTCCATGATTATAAGCATGATTTAAATTGTGAGGGCAATGCATTGTGATTTGTATTCTTTAAAATGAAAATAATGGAAAATTTTATATTTATATATTTTATTTTAAACCAAAAAATCAATGTTTTTTTTATTTAAAGGATATGCATTGGGAATATAATTATTCGGGCTTACCTACTGAGTTTTAATACTCACGTCTATAGACTTTTCTTATTTTTAGTTCCGACTGCAGGTTCCAACTCGAGTTCGATTGCCTCAGACAATGGTTGGTTGTGGATTGGAGAGTGACCCTCGGGGTCACATGGAGATGTCCTAGGTGTCAGGTTCAGTTTGGGTTTTTCCTGTGTAGCCTTGATGTTTATTTGTTGTTTTTCTAGTTGCAATGCATTGATGTAATGTTTGGGAACCATTTTATTTTGGTTTTCTCCTTTGTTGTTCTGCTATTTTTGTTTTATATTTATTGGGCGAAATTGTTCTTATCATCACTCTAATGATGCCATTGGTGCTTGTCGCCAGCCCGGGAGGATCGGGAACGCCTCTCGGGCCTTGCCATGGATCGGCTCGGGTGACCGGTTCAGGGTCGACCCGGGTTGGTTCGTTATAATTATTAATTATAGGCGGTTCGTCTTTCTGAATAGCGTAATCAATATCCATACATCCAAGATGGAGAAGAATTCTCTCCTTCCAAATTTTATAATCGTCACCCTTTAATTCAAGAATGTCATAGTGAATATCAGAAAAACCTGACGGTATAACTGTAAATTAAATACATGTTTGTTAGTCCAAATTACATAATTTACATAGTGAATTATGTCAACATGAGTCTAAAAAATATAAAATTGGTTGTGGGTGAAATTTTAATTTAATAAATTCATGAAATCAATCAAAAATTATCAAGTAATATTTTAATTCATAAATTAATTGAATTATAATTTGATAATTCAACAAACCATACAAAAAAATATTAAAGTTTTAATATTCATAATACTTGTGGGCAAATTATGAAAATTAAATTTAATGTTTCATCTAATGAAAATATAATAAAAATTCATGTGGGATAAAATTTATTATATTTTTTATATATTATTTAATATGATTTAATGAATATATAATTTTTATTTAATTAGAAATGATGTGGTAAAACCCAATTTTTAATAAAATTTACAAAAATCACAAAATTATCAATTGATAGTTTAATTCATAAATTATTGAATTATAATTTGATAATTCAGCAAACCATATGACAAATTATTAAATTTATAATATTCATAATACCTTTGGTCAAATTATGAAAATTAAATTTAATATTTAATCTAATGAAAATTAAAAATATATAAGTATCTTTTGATTACTGAAATTGCAACAAGTGCATGTATTATTTAATGTGATTTTACTAAATATGTAAATTTTATTTAATTAGGAATATTGCGACGAAACTTAATTTTTAATAAAATTTACAAAAAAACACGACTAACGAATTAAAAATGTGTAAAAACATCTTTAATAACTGAAGATGAAGAAATGAAGATGATGACGATAGACAAGGAAATGTGTCATTCCCAAAACCGAAAATAAAAAATAATTTTTGCTAAAAGCGAAAGAATTTTTATTTCAAAACATAGGTATAATACCAAATGTAAGAAATTTTTATAGAATGTTTAAATTTTAGGATCAGAAAATTTCTTTAATAAAATAAATTTTTCACTTACCTCCAACCATTGTAAAATCCATAAAATAGTGGAATCAAAAAATGAATGTCTTCTACACTCTACACGGGGATGTAGATGGTGTATGTTTTATTAATCCGCTAAGTGTTGAAAACTTATATTTATAGGGAGTTCTACCAACAAGAACACACCACAATTTACTCTGTTGACAAGTAGTATTAATGTATGGGATTGATTGCGGTCAAATAATGAATAAATTGTTCATACCAAATTTAATACATTACATGCATATATAATAATTTTTTGTATTTATCATAACGTACGGTATTAATATTTAGATGATACAATTTATTGACTCATAAATTATTAAATTATTAATTAATTGATAGACTATTTATTACACTCCAGGGACGAAGACAAGAACGAAACAGAGAATCCTGAGCATGGAAATGAAACCCAGATGAAGACCAAATTGAAAATATGGAAACTCTGGATCCTCACCAGCACCTAAGAAAGATGTTAGGACCGTAAATGATTGGCCCACGGTGCAACAATAATAACGAGATAAAAAATAAAGTGCAAATGCGAAAATAAATGGGACACCAGATGTAACGTGGAAAACCCCCCAAAATGAAAGGGGTAAAAAACCACAGGAAGATAGAAGGATCACTATGGGGTAAAAGTGGGTACACACTCCCTCGCTATTACAAGGAGAAAACCCTCATAATATCTCTCTTGAAAAATGGGGAAAACTACCTCACGAAATGTTACATACAAAAGGATGATAGATGGTAATCTGATTTTTTTTGGGATGATTTGCTGAGGGGAGAGAGCCCTTTATATAGGTTGCCTCTCCCCTGCCTTCTCCTCCTCCCGCTGGAGGTTTGGTGGGGTTTGGCCACCCACCTCATCAGCCTCGCCCACCCTATTTGACAAATGGGGGTGGCCACCGTCCTGCGGAAATGTTTCTGCTGACACATCTCCACACATCCTTTCGATCTGCCCAACCATGCTGCTCACGTATCTGCGAGGCCGCTCGAGGATCTACACCATCTGAACTTATCAGAGTTAATCGCCTTCATCAGGAAATCTGCCAGATTTTATTTAGTATGAATCTTCTGCATATCCACACTTCCTTCCTCCACCACATCTCGAACAAAGTGATATTGTACCCCAATGTCCTTCGTCCTGGAATGAAAAGATGGATTCCTTGCAATGTGCAAGGCGCTCTGACTGTCACAAAACAATGGAATCTGCTTCTGTCTGTGGCCAAGATCCTCCAACAACCTTCTCATCAAAATCACCTCTTTGCAAGCTTGTGTAGCTGTCATGTACTCTGCCTCCGTCGTGGATAAAGCTGCAACTGACTGTAACTTTGAAATCTATCTCACAGCTCCTCCTGCAAGAGTAAACACATAACCAGTAGTGGATTTCCTCCGGTCAGAATCACCTACAAAATCTGAATCAACATAGCCTCTGACAGTAAAATCTAATCCTCCATAACATAATGCAGCATTTGAGGTCTCTTTGATATATCTCAGGATCCTCTTCAATGTGCTCCAATGCTCCCGTCCTGGATTCGCCATGTACCGACTAACTGCTCCCACTGCATGTGCAATGTCTGGTCTAGTACAAACCATAGCGAACATTAGACTACCCACTGCTGATGCATACGGTACTCGAGACATTTCCATCCTCACTGCTTCATTTCTAGGACTCATCGTGGAGGATAACTTCAAATTAACAGGAAGAGGGGTAGAGATTGGATTACAGTCTTGCATGTTGAAGTGTTTCAAGACTCTCTGTAAGTAACTCTTCTGTGATAGCCAAATCTTCCCATTATTTCTGTCTCGGTAAATCTGCATCCCAAGAATCTTGTTTGCTGGTCCTAAGTCCATCATATCAAACTCCCTAGCCAACTGTGTCATCGTCTCCTGGATCTGATCATTGTTGGGGCCTGCAACCAACATGACATCCACATACAACAGAAGAATGATGAAATCATTACCATCCAAACCCTTGAAATATGCACAAGGATCTGAATGAAGTTTGCTATATCCAAGGCTCATGATATAGGAATCAAATCTCTTGTACCAACACCTCGGCGCCTGTTTGAGACCGTACAGAGATTTGTTCAACCTGCAAACCAAGTTCTCTTTACCTTCTTCTGCAAACCCTTCCGGTTGGAGCATATATATCTCTTCATCAAGATCACCATGGAGAAACACAGTCTTCACATCCAGCTGCTCTAGATGTAAGTTGTATGTAGCACACATCGCCAGAACTATCCGAACAGTCGTCAGTCTAACAACAGGAGAAAATATTTCATTGAAATCAATACCTTCCTTCTGAGCAAATCCTTTGACCACCAATCTTGCACGATATCTTTCCACCTGGTCTTTTCCATCCCGCTTGATCTTAAAGACCCATTTGTTTTCGATAGTCTTCCTTCCACGAGGTAATGGAACAAGATCTCAAGTCTTGTTCCTGTGCAGGGCTTCAAGTTCCTCCTACATCGCCGCCATCCATGAGGATGCATCTGGACTCTGGGTCGCCTCCACAAAAGAAGCTAGCTCCCCATCCTCCGTCAATAAGCAGTATGCAATATTACTCTCAGTGACATAGTCTGAGTGCCATATTGGTGCTCTTTTCTCCCGAGTTGATCGTCGTGGTCCAGACTCAACCGGTACTTGATCATCGTGCTCTGGTAATAGTTCATAGGAAACTGATTCTTCCTTGGATTTGTCCTTTACTTTGACTGTTGTAGTTTCTGTATTCTCTTTCTCTGTGTCTCGATGAGTTGTCATTTTCACCTTATCTTCTGCAAAAATGACATCTCTGCTGATGATAAATTTGTGGGCAGTGAGATCCCACAAACGATACCCCTTCACACCATCAGCGTACCCCAAGAAGATACATTTCCTGGATCTCGAATCCAACTTTGATCTTTCCTGGTCATTAAACATTACATATACAGGACTTCCAAAAATATGTAACCGAGAATAGTCAGCGGGTTTACCAGTCCACATCTCTATCGGTGTCTTCAGCTCAATCGCCATTGAAGGAGATCGATTGATCACATAACAGGCGGTATTCACTACTTATGCCCAAAAAGTTTTGGCAATACCTGCAGTCTTCAGCATCGCCCTTGTTCTATCCAACATGGTTCTATTCATCCGCTTTGCCACTCCATTCTGCTGAGGAGTGTACGCCACCGTGAACTGTCTCTTGATCCCTTCCTGTTGACAAAAGGTATCAAACTCCTCGCTTGTATATTCTCCACCATTGTCTGTCCTCAGACACTTGATTTTCTTTCCAGAGTCAAGCTCCTTCCGCGCTTTGAATGTTTTGAAGACTTCAAAAACATTCGCTTTCCTCCTGATTGGGTACACCCAACATCTCCTGGAATAATCATCAATGAATGATACAAAGTACCTTGCTCCTCCCAGAGATATAACCGGTGTTTTCCAAACATCAGAATGGATTAACTCCAAGATCTCCTGACTTCTTGTTGTTGACGTCCCGAACTTTAACCTGTGTTGCTTGCTCAAAACACAATGCTCACAAAATGGTAAGGATACCTTTGTCAGCCCAGGCATCAACTTCTGATCCGCAAGAATCTTTAGGCCTCGTTCTGACATATGACCAAGCTTCTGATGCCATAACGTCATCAACGCTTCCGTCGAGGTTGTTGATGCAACAACTATCTCCGCCTCCTTGTACGTTTCACCCATAAGCACGTACAGGTTTTTTGAGATCTTCTCCGCCTTCATTACCACAAGCGCGCCCTTCACAATTTTCATCACTCCCTTCTATGTGTAGTGTTGCATCTGATGTCATCAAATTGTCTCAAAGACAATATGTTCTTCTTCATGCCCTTCACATGACGTACTCCTTGGACGGTCCGTACTATGTCATCATGTATCTTCAGTTTGATGGTACCGACTCCAACGATCTTCAGAGTGTGATCGTTCCCCATGTACACAAGCCCTTTCGGAATGGTTTCATATTGGTCAAACCATTCCCGTCGAGACGTCATGTGTCATGTTGCTCCTGAGTCGATAATCCATGCATCGTCGAGATGCTGCCTGCTTCCAGTAGTCGTCGCCGCTTTACTGACTTGTATATCTCCACTTCTAGAAGTACTCGCCACATTCCCCTGAGAATTTTTTTTCACCACTCTTCTTATTCCAACAATCCTTCTTGATGTGCCCCTTCTTGCCACAATTGAAACATGTGACATTCTTTTTCTTACTCCTTGATTTGAACCTGTCATGATTTTGGCTCCCACTGGAACCACGCTCCATCATCCCTCCTCTCTCCATTGACAGAGCTTCTGTTTGGTGCGAAGTTGTCTGTCTATCCTCTTTGTTCTTACGCCGACTTTCTTCTTCTAGAACTGCGGCTGCAACATCATTAAAGAGCAGTATATCCGTCAGGATATTATTGGTGAGGTTGATGATGAGTTGGTCATACGAATCTGGCAAACTCTGGAGTAGAATCTCCGCACGTTCAGTATCCACAATTTTATAGCTCAACGTCGTGAGTTGAGCGAACAGGGTATTGAGTTTGTTGATGTGGTCGGTCACCGAAGATGACTCCACCATCCGAAGAGTGTACAATTTTCTCTTTAGAAAAATTTTGTTGTGCAGTGACTTGGCCTCGTATAGGTTCGTCAGAGTATCTCATATTTCTTTCGCCGTCTTTTTCTCCGCAATGCTCAATAGGACCCCGTCTGCCAAAGCCAAATGGATGTTGGCAATAGCATTTCCGTCCATATCGTTTCATTTCTCCTCTGTCACACCCGTCGACTTTTCGCCAATTGCCAGTAGGCAATTATCCTTCCGCAACACTGCATCTTCATTTTCCACAACGAAAAAATATTCCCGTTGAATTTTTCGATCTCAAATTTTGCCGCCATCTGGACACGCTGTCAGTCCAGAACCTCCTCTGTTTCACAACGATGTATTTAATAATCTCAATAAATTTTTTCTGATGTGAAAGATCAATCGGAGTCACAATCACAGTGCATACTAAAATTTAAGAGAATTATTAATACCCGAAAACGTGAGCAACACTGGGCCAGAACCTTGCCTCTGATACCACTTGTTAGGACCGTAAATGATTGGCCCACGGTGCAGCAATAATCACGAAATAAAAAATAAAGTGCAAATGCGGAAATAAATGGGACACCAGATGTAACGTGGAAAACCCCCCAAAATAAAAGGGGTAAAAAACCACGAGAAGATAGAAGGATCGCTATGGAGTAAAAGTGGGTACACACTCTCTCACTATTACAAGGAGAAAACTCTCATAATATCTCTCTTGAACAATGGGGAAAACTACCTCACGAAATGCTACATACAAAAGGATTATAGATGATAATCTGGTTTTTTTTTTGGGGATGATTTGCTGAGGGGAGAGAGCCTTTATATAAGCTGCCTCTCCCCCTGCCTTCTCCTCCTCCCGCTGGAGATTTGGTGGGGTTTGGCCACCCACCTCATCAGCCTCGCCCACCCTATTTGACAAATGGGGGGCGGCCACCGTCCTGCGGAAATGTTTCTGCCGACAAAAGAAAAGTTTAATGATTCAACCACAAAATTAATTAGATATCACACCAAGGAGTCATTACGTGCGTTTGAGTGTTCCTGGGATCTGGAAGAAAATGCAATGGCTTACAAAACTGCACCCTACCCATCCCAGCGATCCACCATCATACAAACCCCACCACAATGCACAGAAATGACCAATGGAAAGAATTCAAACAGCCATAACGGTATCCCCTGCACTCCTGCCCTGTGATGCTACCACGTCCTCCATCCACCTCCACGCCGTATCCCGCCGAGCCTCGGACTCCCTGGCCTGGGCCTCCCTCTCCGAGTGCCGAATCTGGCAGGCCTCGAATAGCTCCATGTCCATCTCCATGAACATCTTCTGCACGTTGATGGTGAGCCCATGGACTGCCTGGCTCCAGTGGCCCCTGAGGTTCTGCTCCAACGGCTCGAATATGATGGGCAAGATCACGTTCCGGTTCTGTGCAATCAGGCTCACCAAATGCTCATTGTTCCAGAAGAAGAGAGCTCGCTCCGCCACCTGTCACGCACCACAAATGGGGCACCTCAGTGACATCACAAAGGCCATCAGCTTCGATGGTCTTTTGCCCAACAGTATCAAGGCTCTGTTTGACAAAAATTATTGAAAAGTGACTACAGCACTTATCACCTGCCACTTATTTAAGTGTTTTCTTCTTGAATTTAAGTGCAGGTGTTTTTTTTTTCCGAAATAGAACAAACAGCACATATTTTTTAAACCGCTTGTCATAAATGATAAGTGCTGTAAACACTTTTCAGTAAGTGTTGTCAAACAGACCCTAAACTTGTTGTCAAACAGACCCTGAACTTGTTGAAAGTGGTGAGTGTTCTAGGCAGTTTTCAGTAAGTGACATCAAATGGAGCCCAAGCAGTTTTTAATAAACACAGTCAAACAGAGCCAAAATGTGTCGACAATTTACCAAGACTCACCGGATCCATTCACCTTTTTAGAAAATTTCATATCGTTGAAGCAGATAAAAAACCCTCCAAGCTAACAAGAAGAGAATCAGTTTTTAAAAAGGAAAACAAAAGAAGAGCTGTTGAGAGATTTTTATCCATCTTCAATCTTAAGATGGCAAGATAGAATGGGAGAATAAAGGGAAAAAGATAGGAAAGTGCCATCAAATGCAAAATCCAACAACCATATGGTGGGAGAATGGAATGACATAAATAAAACTCGATGAATCTCCCCAGCCCAATGAAAAATGAGCATCCAGTCCACAGAGACCAATCACCTCACCAGGTCCTGCCAGCATCTATACAGACAATGAACTCATTCTGAATAAAAAAAAGTTCATACAACCAGTGATAAGTGAAGATAGAACCCAACCCATCAAGCAGGTTAATTGATTACAAGTTCCATTACTGGTTCGACGCATCCATAATATCAACCAAAGTTTATCCCCTTTTTCAAATTTTACAATACAAGCATAGAAGAAGACATGTGGTGAGGAAGCTAGGGTGATGGTTTTAACTGCATTAAAAAGAAGAGGCAAGGTTGAACAGCTATAGATGGACAACAATTGCCTGAGGGGTGTCCGTCAGTTGTCTGAGTGAAAGGAGTGAAAGTAAAAATACCAGTATGTCCCTCGTCTATATAACATCATGTTTTAACTCGGGTATAATTGATATTAAACATCTATTACACTCCACTAATATGCATAAACAAACAGACAGCTATAATAAGTCTATCCTTGTTCTTTAAAAACTAACAAACGGGCTACTACCCATTTCATTCCATTTTGTTCCGGTTCATTTTAATCTATTGCACTGTGGATGATTTTGTGAAACAAATAGGGAAAAGCCTGCTACTACTAATAGGCAAGAAAATAAGGTTGTGTTTGGTTCATGGAAACATTTTCTGATTTCATTTTTCAAAAATGTTTTAGAAAAAAGACAGAAAAGTGTGTGGATTTTCTCTTAGAGAGCTTCCATTTTGCTGAAAAAAAGAAAACAATATATATATTTTGAACATAAACCCCACCCAACCCAATACAAAGAATGCTCTGGCGGCATAGCCCTTGCGGACCCTGGGTCTTGAATGCTCCCCGCTGGACGGACTGAGTAAACAAAGTTTACATGAACGAATCAGGGCATAAGTTTCATGATCTTTCTCTTTAAGACCAGTTCCCTGGTATACAGACCAGTGACAGACACACATGGATTGAACAGTAATTACATGACGCTCAAGAAATAGGGATTCATTTAGTATGATGGAATAGAGTATTGTGGGGTTCATCAGCAACAACGAATTTTATTTTAATATTTGAGGTGAAAGAAAAAATAAATCGCAGCTAGACTTTAAAAAAAAAGGCTTAAATGAACTTTAAACAACATTTTCAAATAACAAAAATAAAGAAGAAAGAAATGCTAGCCAAATATGAGCAAGAAATTGAGGCGGGATGAGGTGACCACAAAACGCACCAGGTATTTCAATATGATTCACCTGATAAATCAAAGCATGCAATGCCCTGTGCCATTGTCCAATTCCAATAATACTTAGTTTCGCTCTGGATGGATCTGTAGTTTTGCGCCACAGATTATTTAAACGCGGTATTTCACACAACTCCACAAAAACAAAACCCAAAAGACAGTAGGGGTTCAAGACAACGAAATGCATAGCACCAAGAAGCAGTACTTCTGAGCATAAGCGGTAGAAATAGTTGCAGTTGAAAAGAAAAAAACCTGAAAATGGGGGCTATTAAGACATCGGCCAATCTGTCTGAAAAGAGGAACCATGCAACTCTGAAATTCTGCAGACTGGGTTGCTTCCAAAACTTCCTCCAACTCTCCAAGAAAGAGAACCTCCTTCTGGCAATTCGTCATCGGCCAGTACTTCAATAGTCTCTTGATAACAATCTCTGCCAACTGGGAATCCTTCTCAACAAACTGAACGACACAGTACGACAGCTGCTGATGATACGAAGAGATCATCTTGGGCTTATGAAGTGGCATCAGTGCCCGCGCAAGGAATAGCTTGTGCTCCTGTTTCATCGGCAAAGCAAATCCATTTATGATGCTCCCAAGAACCTCCAGCAATTCTCCAATACCCCGGTGCCTCTCCGTTTCAAAGATAAACCGATAAAAGACATTGTTGATTGCCTGCCTTATGAATGGCCGAAGAACCATGAACTTTCCGTAAGTTCGATGGAGTATGGCTTTCAAGTACTCACGCTCACGAGGGTCCTCTGAATCAAACAGTTCCAGCAATTTCAGCACAAACAAGTGATCTAAATACCGCTTCGCCATCTTAATATCAGTATTGGGTGACACCACATATCTCAACAGAAGCTCGTATACAAGCTGCAAGTGAGGCCACGAGGGCTCCGAGTACTGGTCCTCTTCGTCAGGGTCAACAGCCTCGGATGGGGTGTTCTCATGGGGTGCGGGAGGGAAACAGCGGAAAATGTTCACAGATATCATCCAGACCAGTTCCTGCTGCATGGATTCACTCAATTTAAAAGACCCCGACTGCACAATATCCACGAGCTCCAGAAGGGTTTGGCGCTTGATTTCCTTTTCCCGGATGGATTTCAAAGTACTGGAGAAATCAAAGGACGCGCAGCAAATTTGCAGCTTTCGGGAGAACAGGAGGGGGCGCTCCGGAGGGGGGGCATCCTTCAGCAATGGCAGAAGTTCGATCACACCGGCGGCGGATAAAGCCATGGCCAGCGGCGGAGAATTCACCTTGGGGGAGCCAGGATCCGCTGCCCGGGAAGCATGGTTGACGGTCACATTCACCGTGTCGGGCATGCCATAGCCATATACAGTAGCTTCGCTAACCTCCAATTTCGAGAATTTCCGCTGGCCCCGCTTTATGATCTTGTGAAACATCTCAACGTGTTCGAACACCAATCAGAAATGCAGATTCGAGGATAGACCGCCCTATCTTCCGAATCCATGGGCCCATCAAAACCCTAAAAGATCGAATCCAGAAACTCAAAAACACACAACGAACACTCTGGAGGAGAAGGGAAAGATCGAGAATATCCTCCGGAGCAAACTGGGACGGGAGGAGTACCGGTTGTTGATCAGAACACAGAAATGCGGACGAACCAAAAATCGAAATCATACAAATGACTGATGTGCCAGCAGCCCAAATCTGACGAGAATCGCTGGCTTTCAAGGGCGAATGCTATGGAAGATCCATAAATGGGAGACTGGTTTTCCTCGTGGGGAAGGAGAGTGGGAAGCCGCTGGCGGTTCGGATGGATAAATTAAGAAAAATTACAAAAAGAAAAAAATAACATAAATGGGGGGATTTGGGGGCTTTAACATTTATAGGTGTCCACACGGTCGGGCGGGGCGGGTCGGCCCGCGGGGCGGATCATACGGGTTGTGGATTTTATTGAGCGGTCCGGCCTGGTCCACAAATAATGCGGGTTTAAAAAATAAAAGTCTAACTCTATCATGAGGGACCCGCGGACTAACGGGCCGACCCACAAGCTTAAAAAAATAATATATAAAAATATTTTTTTGCTTCATGAACCATGATAAAGTGGAGCATAAAATAGAAATATTTGAGATTTGGTGAAAATATTTAGTTTTTAATTAACAATATCCCTAACAACAACAAAAATCATTAAAATATTATATCTTTGATGATTTATGGGATTAATATCTTCTGAGGTGGGTCATTTAACTTGACCGTTCAAACTAGTTTATGGACCACAATACTCTTGCACCTCTTGTTAACACCACAACTCATGTATATAATATTTTTACATATACATATAATAATTTCTATTATTTGTTATATAAATTTATTTAACGCATATAATATATTTATTGCATATACATGTAATATATATTATTTATTATATGTACCTACGAAAATTTCCAATGAAAATTTCCATTGATTTTTTTTTGTGAAAATTTATATTGGAAATTTCATGTGTAAATTTCCACTGAAAATATACACTTCAAATTTTTACTTATGATTATAATGAAAGTACATTAATAGATAAATAAAAAATTTAAATTTTCACTAGAAATTTTCATTGAAAATTTTTGACAAAAAATGTTTACTACAAACTTACACTGAAAAATTAATTTGAATCTCCGCTTAAATTTCTAGTGTTAAATTCAACTTGTTTTTTTATTATAATTATAATGAAATTTTGATTAAAAAAATTCTAAAATAAATGCATGCTTAAATTTTCAGTTTAAATATATTAACACATAAATAAATAATTTAATTTTACACTAAAAATTTGAACTGCAAATTTTCTGTGGAAATTTTCAGTGCAAACTTCTGTTGGAAATTTTCAGTGCAAATTTTCACTGAAAATTTGCATTTTAATTTTTCACATAAAATTACAATGTAAATATATTAAAAAATAAATAAAAAATTTAAATTTTCAACAAATTAAAACTAAAAAATATATTAATACATATATAAAAAATGTAAATTTTAACTGAAAATTTTCTTTGCAAATTTGCACGAAAAACTTTTCATAAATATTTTCACTAGAAAAGTTTAGTTCAAATTTTCACATAAATTTCTGATACAAATTTCCATTTGACTTTTATTATAATTATACTGAAAGTTTGATTAACAAAATCATAAAATAAATGTAGGCTCAAATTTTATTATTGAATTTTCCGGTGCAAACTGCCATTGAAAATTCTCAGTGAAAATTTTCATAGGAAATCCACAGTTTGATTTTTCCATTAAAATTACAATGTAGACACATTAAAACATAAATGAAAAATGTAAATTTTCACTGAAAATTTACATTTAAATTTTGCATTAGAAACTTTTGCATTAAACTTCCACTAGAAACGTTCACTTAAAACTACAATACAAATACAATGATACATAAATAAAAACTATAAAATTTCATCATAAATTTACATTGAAAATTTACACCAGAAACTATGAATGAAAATTTCCATTAGAAAATTATTGTTAAAATTTCCATTTAAATGTCTAATTTAAATCATCAAATTATATTTTCTATGCATTGAAAATTTACTCTCATGAGTGCAAATCAGTACTCAAAATTTGCATTAAAATTTTACACTGAAAATTTGTATTGGAGACTTGATTATCAAAATTTTAAAATAAATACATGTTTGGATTTTCAATTCAAATATATTAATACATAATATTATTATATATTTATTATTATTGTTTCTTATTTATTAATTTTTTCTAAGTTACTTTTAAAAACTCATAGTAATATATATGTATAAATATTTTGTTAAAATGAAATAATGGACGTTAAGTTTTTTAATTGTATGATGTTATCAAAAATTATAAAAATAAAAAACTTATGTTAGAATATATTCTAATTTAAAATAAAATGCTAGAAATTATTTTATATTTTAAAATGCTATAAAAAATATATAAATATTAATATATAAAAAATTTTAATAATAAAATTAAAATACATAAACCAAAATATTAGTAGTGCGTTGTATTAGAAACAAAATGGTGGTCTTGTATATCTATTTTCATAATTATTGCATCAATTTTTTAATACATCAATCCTATTATGCACCAAATAACCACACGTGCACCATCCATCCGATGACCAACCTTACCATCAGATTTAAAACCTAACACGAGTGAATATTTTCCCTGATTTATGTATGATTTTATTAAATTTGAACTTTTTTTTCACACACTCATGTTAATTTATTGTATTGCATTATTTTGTTTTATTTTTCAAGAATAATTTTTTGTAATACTACTAATAATTGCGGATCAAACGGGACTCGCGGACACCCGGCGGGCTAGTTTGTGCGGGCTGCGGATTTTGCGGGTTGGATCAAATGCGGTCCGAATGTTTGCGGGCCTAAATTTTCAAGCCCCTAACCCCACATAAATCAACGGGCTAACGAATCGGCCCGCGGTCGTGCAGATTTTTTGACAGGTCTATTAACAATCATGCGATCCGTGTTTGTCACTACAATATTTATTATTTTCCATATAATTAATTTGGTAAAGATGCTCTTTCCATGCAATATACATTATTATTGAAAATTTTATTACTATAATATTCATCCATGATGATTTTCAAATGAACATTGTTCAACAAACTCTAAATTACTTCATGCTTTTATTGTTTCATTCTTAATTCATGATCACATATACATCACAATTGGAAAATTATCTTATACCAACGGTTTAAACCGTTTGTATAGGTCATAGAACCGCTGGTATATGATATACCAACGGTTCTATGAACTGTGGGCTCCTTTGTTGTCAATATAGAGCTATACCAACAGTTTTTATTGAAACTGTTGGTATAGACCATAGGGTATTTTGAACACCAAAGGTTTAGTGTGAATTGTTGGTATAGATGTATACCAACAGTTCATTAGAACCGTTGGTATAGGTTGTTATCCCCAATCAACACCATAAACCCACCCAACACCTCCACACAATCAATACCATAACCTGTAGAAAAAATACCAATCATAACACACATTTCATGCAACACATATATTGTATATTTAGCATTTAACCAACTGATAACTATATCAATAGTTTTCAAACCATTTACAATACTATAACATATACAATTCACACAACCATTTTTAGTCATTAAACATCATTTACACAATTGTCTGATTGCTATCAAGTCGAAAATGGAGGGGATGAATATCCCCCTCATAACCACCACTGCCATCATCATCACTCGCATCATAGACATATTCACCAACATCATTGTCTTCAGCATCATCATCACCATCACCAGGAGTGTCATCACCTCGATCGCTACTAGGACCGCCATTACCATAACCCGATGCATCATATAAACAGTGCACTGTTATCATATACGAATAAAAAACCGCAACAACCTCTAATGGAAGTGATGGACATAAAGTTGTCATACCTTTTAGAAACCGCTCGGTGACCATTTTACCTCTTCCATGCTTCTGCATAGTTATTTTGTTGGCCTCAGCTACTTCTGCACGAGCGTTTGTGGCTTGGTGTTGCCAATGCTTTGAGAGGCGCTCGATGGGGGCCAATACACAGTGGGGACGATGCTCTCACTACCACAAAAATGGGTTTCCGCAGTGCCACCCTTTATCAGCGCTAAAAAAAGCGATGATAAAGGGGGCTCCTTTATGAGTGCTAAAAAAACACCGATAAAGGGCACTTTTAACAACGCTAAAAAAAGCGTTGTTAAAAGTGACCCTTTATCAGCACTTTTTTTAGCGCTGATAAAGGAGCCCCCTTTATCAGCGCTTTTTTTAGTAGCGCTGATAAATGAGAGGGCTTTATCAACACTTTTTCTTAGTGCTGATAAAAGTGTATATTTAAAAAAAATCATAAAAAAAGATATTGATGTATAAGTATATTTATATTGATATAAATATAATATATATTTTTTAAAATATGTTTTAGATAAGATAAATAGACATTTACACTTAATATATAAGATATTTAGTGAAATTGGCTTAGAGTTTTTAAAAAAATAAACGGGTTAAGGTCTGTACATCACAAATTTTGTGGATATTCAACTCATTGTCATATTTATTTGTAATTCAATCATTTATAATAGAGTATGGACCAATGATAGTGGTCTTGTGGGGTGTCTGTGAGGTCTCAAATTCAAGTATCTCCGACTTCATGCCTATGTAAGTTGTACGTTTATTTGTAGGTTTGTAATTTGAGATCTATATTTCATCCCCTCACACCAAAGATCTGAGAGAATCTCATTATCCAATTAGAAGACAATGTTGACGATGACATTACCATCTCATGTCGATCATGCATTTCCCCATTATAGGACAAGGTTTCCATCATGATTAGATTTCAATTTTGAATCATTTATAAAATAAAAATCTTGAATCGGTTTTTTTCTTCTGTTTTTTACATTTTAATTTTTAAAATTTATTTCCATCTTGATTTTAAATTTTCAACATCTATTTATCTTTAAAAAAGACGTTTGAAGGTAATTTATTGGTTAATTAAACTCATATTTCTTATATAATTTCTGAAATTTCTTGTGATTAAAATACATGATTATAAATTCACCGATGTGGTGTAGAATTTTTTAAAAGATACTAGAAATCATATTTTTTTAAATTTTAATTTTTTTATTGATTTAAAATAATAATTTCAAGCTTTATTTGAAAATTTTAAATACATACATCTTTCTTTTTGGGGGATTTGTATTTAAAATTTCATTTGCTTAAATTTTTTGATGCTTCAACTGTGAAACATGTTAATTGAAATTGTGTGCATGAATTTTACATTAATTGAATGATTTAATGTGTTGACATGATTTAATTGTCAATTACATGTTTTAAATGATGGATTTTGTTTTGTGTGTTGGGCGTTGTTGATTCGTGTAGCACGTGATGATCCGTTCGTGTGCACATATGTCCATGTGTGTGTGTGTATGTTGTATATATATGTATTTGTTTATTTATAAACACACATAAAAAGAATATTTTATAAATGCATTCAAAACGAATCTTATAAATATACATTAATATACGAATAAATATATTAATATATAAATATAACTATATATATATATATATTAATATACAGATATATATAACTAAATATGCATATATTAATATAACTATATATATATATATATTAATATACGAGTAAATATAACTAAATATATATATATATATATAAATAAAAAGATATATTAATAAATGAAGAGAAAAACAATATGGTGGAGTGATAAAGGCTTAGGCACACAGACAACAGGTCCCGAGTTCGAATCCTAGGGGAGGCAGGTCGTGCGCGTAGATGGGGAATAATGCCTAGCATTGTTAAAGGGGCTGGGGGGCGCTGTTAAAGGCTAGTGCAGTGGCTGGGGCGTGCGGGCTGCGGTGTGGAGTGAGGTGCTGTTGAAGGGGGGCTTCAAGAACTATTGAATCCCCTCCGAAATATTTTTTTCTTCTATTTTTTAACTTTTATTAGCACTTTTAAAAAAGCGCTGATAAAATTAGTCCTTTAACAGTGCTAAAAAAGCACTGATAAAAATCCCCTTTTATCAGATCTTTTTTAGCACTATTAAAAGGGGCATTTATCAGTGCTTTTCTGAGCACTGATAAAAGGGACCCCCTTTTATCTTCACCTCGATTAACAACGTTTTTTATCACTTTTAATGCACCTTTTTAGCGCTGATAAAATCCATATTTGTAGTAGTGTCTACCCATATCAATATCAGACTCTCCCCTGGTGCTTCTTACTCAATACCTATCTCAAATGATCATTTGGCCTGAAGTTGTCATATTCTTCCTCATCAAGGGCCTCTTGGAAAAATTATTGAAAATATAAATAAGATATTTAATTATGAATTATGTATCAATATTTGAAATAACAATAATAATACTTACAATCTTTTATTGCATTTGTTCATTTACAACACTTCCATCTTTTTCCTCCCGCTCGAGAAAAATAATTTTTCTCGAGGCATAAGACCTTAAATGCTCAGTATTGTTTGATGCAAATGACATTGATTACTATAAGACTACATTATTCAATAATATAAAATTAACTCATTCTAACTAACATTGGACTGATCAAAACCAAAACAAATTCAATTAAATTTCAATGAACTTTGATTACTTTGGTTAAGGTATATTCAATTAGTTTTATTAAATTTTGAATTGAGTCAGGTTGGATTGGATCTTCAATTTAGTTTTAATCCTTTTTGTTCATTTTATATTAATTTTATTAGGTTTGAGTCAGTTCGGTTTAAAGAAACATTTGTATCACGACCCGTCCCAATAGAGCTTGTGTCGCGACCACCCCAAGCCCAACTACAATAGGCCAATGGTTGACAACTAGTGTTGAGTAGGCATATCACACACATGAGAGGTCTTAGCCTAATGTATCTGTATGTAGACACACATATCTAAACTCATACAATGCTGAAATGTGAAATAACCAATAACCATGCATGCATACATATAAATCCCACCATCAGATTATGAAAATAAGTACTGGAAAGAAAAAGGTCCAAATGTAATCCCACCAGAAAAAAAACCAGAAACAAGTCCAACCTGTAATGTGGGTGAGGACTATTGTCTATGAAACTTCAGGAACAAACCTCGGTCTGTCCGACTCACTAAGCATCGTTTGATCCTAGTCCCTTAGGACTCCGTCGAATGGTCAGTCATCTACATAAGACATGATACGTGCAGACAAAGTCCATACATGGGTGAGTACAACAATACCCAGTAGGGAATCTCAAAATCACTAAGCATATAACATCAAAAATATCAGTCATATCATCATGAGTATATGTTTACAAAACATATTGTAAGATCCTGAGTTTTTCTCTTGAGGTACGGGTCTTTTCAATTTTTGGTTTAAATTGGTTTTGACCTAATATGAATGCTTAATGAGGTCACAAGAGTTTCGAGGGTGTCCAGGGTTTGTTCGAAGTTCAGATCTTGGGTTTTTGGAAAAATAAGGTGGGACACGCAGTTAGTAAAAACCGTGAAACCCATGTTGCACGGTTTGAGGAAACCATGCAGGGCCTTTTAGAGGCCATGGAAGGGCTACACGGTTTGAGGGAACCATGCGGACTAGGCCGCATACCCATGCGAGTATCTCTGTAATTTTTAGCAGAGGCGTGCAACATGGTTTGCGTATGATTTCCCAAACCGTGTGCATGAACCATGTGAGTCCCCCCTCGAGGCAGTGAAGGGAGCACATTTGGCACATTATTTGTCCAACTGTGCAACCAAATTGTGCGGCCCTGTTAAAATGTGGGAAATGGACTTTTTGCCCTTAAAAACATTTTATAACATAAATCTAAATTTCCTTCTTCTATCGGTGGAAATACCTCTCAGATTGGGAGATCCTTTGAAGCTCAATTCATAGGATTTGCTCCTGTTTCACTATCCAGACTCGGATTTAAGCAGATTGTCTCATTAGATTCATGCTGGTAAGTTATACAATCCTATTGTGTTGTTATTCGTTTATCTTTGTACCGATAGAGTTATTTAGGTACAATCTAATATGCCATATTTCTAAGGTTTTCATTTATTCTTCATTTTTATCTCAACCTGGACCAAATCAGAGGTCAATACTAGATGAGTGCTCTACCATGTGTATACGGTGTTGGAGTTGGTTCCATAGAACTAACTTCTTTGTACTTTATGATAAATTTTTATTCATGGTTTTGAATATCAATAAACTCTTTATCACATCATGACTGTTCTTATACATAACATAGAATGTGATAATGTCCTAAGAGTAGCTATCACACCAAAAGGTCATAGTAGTTCCCCGCTATGATGAGAACCTGGAAGTGCTACGACACTATTATTGAATATATATTATATAGACGAATGATATCATTTGAGGGACACAAATGATACATTCTATTAGGGTTGGAGAATCATAGGAATTTGATGCACCTTCTCATGGTGTATGCCCTTGGTAATATCCAGTAGGATATTATGAGAACGAGACCCGCCAGTAGGAAGTCCACATTCATACGTGTCATTGGATGTTCCTATATACATACATGTGTATTGGTCCTTAGAATTTATGATTATTATTAATGATTATTATGAGTCGCACACTTATATGTATTGAAGAAAACCGTGATGATAGATGTTCGCAGTGAGATATGATATGTTGGGTGTGTCACGAGTAATATTGCATTAATGAATAATGTGAAAAAAGATTTATCCCTTATGTTATTTAATGTAAGTTAATATCTCAAGCCCTTTGATGTAAATTATATAACCTAAATAAATCTAGGTCCATGGTGATCAATAGGTAAGTTCTATTTATAAAAATCCAAATAAAGAGATAATTGAGCACATAGGTTGATGGAACTAGCATGAAACCTGCTTGATTTGAGACATTGTGATAAAGGGATTATATTACACAGTAATCATTTGTATGAGGTGACATGTCTTTGCAGCATTAACTTCTTTCTGTATGGGTACCCTGGCGTGTTTCTAGATTCTAACCTTGGACTTTAGGCTATTTCACCTAATGCCACTGAGAAAGAGGCCTAGAGGGTCACACACTAAGTGTATCCAAAATCTCAGTTAAATAATATATTATTATTTATTATTTAATAGGTTAAATAAATATTATTCCCATATGTGGTTTAATAATTATTCATGTATTCTTGATCACATATAAATATTTATTTTCTATTTAGTAAATATAATATTTATTTATTTATTGGTGAATAATGCAGTGGTATTTATTTAATAAATAAATAGACATTATTCAAGGCCTGCTAAATATTATGGAGGAATAACGGGATGAGTTTAATGGTCCAATGAGAAATGATAATATTGAATATTATTTAATTAAATAATATTTAATTATAATTCATAAGATAATCACGTGTCAAGAAATAATAATATTAACATTACTATTTGACTTGGGATTTTTCTAAGATTAAATAATAATAAAGGAACTTGTGCAATTATTTTATTTTAACCCTAGGAATATAAATACCTAATTATATTATTTTCTCATAAGCCTATTATGATGGAAACAACAATCTAGGAGAATCCTCTCAAGTCTAAAGATCTCCCTTATTCAAGAATGCTCTCAAGAACAGAGAGCAATACTCATCCATTGGATCAAGGAGAATGCTTTGGAAGCAATTCTTGAGGTGATCAAAAGCAGATGATGCAAGCTCAAGGATCTTCTGTGCTAGAACCCAGAGACTCCTTCGGCGATGTTTGTAGATTCCTGGAACATGTGTGGATCACCGCTAGAGGAAATCTACACTTGGTTTATACAACGCAACAACGGTGAACCAAAAATCTATCACCAAACTCATCAATGAAGAAATAATTCCTTAGAGGTAATTTTTTATCTAATTAGATTAATTATAAACAATATGTATTGATCCTTCTCTCTCAGTTTCGATGCAATTTTTTTGTCTATTTCTTTGACTCAATTCCATGGATCACGATATTCATCATCGTATAGATCCCGAATTGATCATTGATTATAGTAAAAACTAAAGTTGGGAACCTCCCATCGCACGCTTCCACTGCGCCCAGAACCTACAAGTGGTATCAAAGCAAGAAAATAATTGTTTATAATTATTTAAGATCATTGCTGATTTATGCATTTATAATTTAGTTTTTCAATTCAAGCTTTATCATTATTTTAATCTGAATTGTGAGATCTGATTCTTCCTCATTAGTTTCTCATAGATCTAATCAAGATGTTTATTTTTTTATTAAAATAATATCAAGGAACTCATCCGAAGGAGCCAAGGATTCTACCCAGATAACACAGTAGTACACACCGTGTAACCAAAGTTACACACTGTAGTTTTGTTCAATACACCATGAGTTAATTCGATAATTACTCAACCCGTGTGAATTAATGACATGAAGTGTAGTAAATTATTACACCACATGATTACTGGGACTAGCTGGCACATGGTCAGATAGACTACATGCTATGTGGCCCATTGGACACGATGTGTGGTCCCTTTATGTCAAAGATGGGCCGTGTATTCAATACAAGACCTACCTGACAGGTGACCATGTAACACGAAGTCAACACAGAGTGTGGACAATGTCATGCACTCCAAATTTTATGAGGCACAGACTACACGCCGAGTCCCTAGGCGCGTGTCTCATATAGACGGTGAGAGGTGTACATGTCGTGTAGATCAAATCTACACGTCGTGTACTTATACTAAGTTACACAGATTTAAAATTTATTTATTTTACTATGAAAACCTTGATACATGTACTTGCATGTGGTTATAAATATAGGATACTCCATGTGATAGGTTTTAATATACATAAATATTTAAATGTTTAATTAATATCTGCGTAATGTTCAATATCTGTATATCATGTATGAGTAATATTACAAGTTGTTACTATACGTACATTAAATCATAACACATTACTATAAAATCATATAATCCATGTAATCATTCATGAAGTACACAGTGTGAAAGTACGTGATAAGTCCTGTATGCCATATATTACAAGAGTAAAACAATATATGAGTACAATACATGTTGGGTAGATTTAGACAGGTATTCACCATGTTTCCTCTAGGGTAGATTTATGTACAAGGTTAATTTTAAATGAATTTATTAAATTTGTTTAAAATTATAATGGATGAGAATCTCCAAAAAAATCATATAAGAATTAATATAAAAGGATTGATTAATTAAAGATAATAATTAATCCATTTGATCGTGATTTATCTTAAATAATAATGATTAAAGAATTTAATTATAGTTTTATTAAATGTGTAATATATTGAATGCATGTGGATGATCATGAGATAGAACAAAACTTTTGTATGTGATTGGTTTCATTTAATTTATTATTAAATTAAATTGTTGGTATTTGTACCTTCTCTCCTCATTATTATATAGGGCCTATGTTCCCATGGTTTATTTTATGTAAACACCTTTTCCCCCTCACCTGTGCATGAGTAAAAGGCATATGTAATGGATAGAGATCCCAAGCTAGTGGAGGAAGTCCAAGTTAGGATATGAGGTGAAACCAATCCAAGGAAATACAAAGGTGGACAAGTGAGAAGATGTAAATACGAACCTCAATTGGTTCAAGGTGTTTCTCCCCCAGGTCAATGTTTAGTTTATCAACCGCTAGATAAACTAACCATTATTATAAGATCACGATCGCACCATTTATTTTATTTCTATCAATTGCATGGTTATTTCATTATGAATGTCATGTTACGATCACATAATTAATGAATTAACAAGTATGCAATATGGAACTAAAATAAACTGGTTTATGCGTAAATATTATCTAAAGACATGGTTAAACACTTAAGTAATCCCACTTAATATTAAAAAGCATGTGATAAAGACAATAATTGTAAATTTACGGATAATGTATAAAATCCCTCAATAAAATATTAAGTTGGTATAGTCTTCCATTACTTAGGTTAGAATTGAACCATAGTTTAAAGTGCTTGACTGGCCAAAGTTGGGGTGGTTTCAATTATTAGGGAATTATAACATGAGGTTTTGGGTTGACTTAACTTGGTTCACATCAAGGGATGACTGCCAAAACATGACTTGGTGTAACTAAGAGGCAAAAGTTGAAAAAATATAAATTAATAATTTCAGGATTAGGGAGTCCACTTAGCTAATCAAGGAACTATGAGTTAATGTAGTTGAAATTTTAAATGCCTACCTAAAACCATTCAAGTTTCTTGACCAACCAAAGTTAGGGTAATGAGAAGGGGAATGTGGATCCATGCCACTTGAATTTCCAAGCAACATGATATTTTGAAGCCAATGGTGAGGGCTATTGGATTTCGATAAAATAGTGGGAGACTAAAAAATATAATATTTATTTATTTGTCTAAATTTATTAGATAAAGTACTAAATCTATGATTATCATATTTGTAGAAACAATAATAAAAATGACATTAAACATATCATTACGATCCACACTCGAGAAGGAAAACCTTATCACTAACACATATATCCTAGAATGGTAGAGGTGTTTATGCGTTATCCTTCTCCATGAAAGGAAATTATATGTGCTGGAAGCACCTTTACCAGTTACTCCTAGAAACGAGGCAGATGATGAAGAACTAACACTCTATGAGAAACATCTAAATGATGCTACAAATGTTTAGTTCTTCATTCTATCATCCATGTCCAATGAGATTTTAAATCAATGTGAGTAAATTGATACATATAGCATGATATCTCACCTTTAGGATCTCTATCAAGACAAGGAGAGACAAGAGAGGTATGAGATCTCTAATTCTTCATTTACCACTATGCTTGGAGAGTCTGTGCTAGTTGAGCCTCATGTAGTCAAGCTTATTGATTACATTGAACGTCTAGAAATCTTAGGGATTAAATTCTCAGATGAGTTTCATACAGATCTCATACTTTCATCACTTCCTAATACCTTCTCTAGCTTTATTTTGAATTATAATATGAGCAATAATGAGAAGAGTCTTTCATAACTTCTTACTTTAATTCTCCAAGTGGATAAAGACATGGCGTGTAATAAACCCATGGTCCTTATGGTGAATAAGAAGAGGAAGTAAAAGGAAAAGGGCCCCAAAACTTATAAATAGTCTAAATCTCCCAAGAATTGTCATACCAAGAAGAATAATATCTAGAGGCAGGGTAAGTAAAATGAGGTAATATGTTTTTCATGTGGAAAATCAGGCCACTGGAAGAGGAACTACACCTAAAAGCAAAGGGAAGCTAAAGGTGCATTCGTTATCGAGTGCAATCTTTCCATATATACACATTAGTTATTAGATAAATATTTTAGTGCTCACATATGTATCCAAATACAAGAACCAAGTAGATTACTAAAAATTTCCAGAGGAGAGGTGGATCTACAAGCTGCCAATGATGCGAGTCTGGCTACGCTTTCCATTGATGACTACCACATTTCATTTCCAACAAGAATGATTTTGGGTTTATGTGATTGTTATTATGTACCTACTATTACCCAAAAAATAATTTATTTATCAAGTTTAGATACAGATGGGTTTATTTTCAAGTTCATAAATAAAAGTTTTTTCTTTTATAAGGAAAAAAATGATATTCTATGACACATTTAAATAACAGTCTGTATTTATTAAATTACGAAAACCAAGTATTGCAAATTGATAACGAATAAAGTTCACATGACTCATATAACACCCAGCTTTGGCATCACCGTCTTGGTTATGTAAATGAGAATCATATGACAAAGCTCTGTCAAGATGGCTATTTAGACTCTTCTGAGCTAAAACCTCTTGATAGATGTCATGATTGTTTACAAAGAAAAAATGACAAAACCACCATTTAGTGGATAGGGTGATAGGGCCATAGAGATTCTGGGATTGGTACACAATGATGTGTGTGGACCATTTTCATTAGAAGCTATAGGTGGATATTCTTACTTCATAACTTTTACTGATGACTTGAGTAGATATGGATATATCTACTTGATGAGGTATAAGTTTGAGTACTTTGAGAAATTCAAGGAATTCAATAATGAAGTAGAGAATCAACTTGGTAAGAAGATATAAAAGCTTCAATCAAATCTAGGTGGTGAATATCTTAACCAAGAGTTCATCGAATTTCTACAGGAGTTTGGGATTCCATCTCAAATCAATCCACCTTATACACCACAATGGAATTATGTTAGTGAAAGAAGGAACCATACCTTATTAGACATGGTAAGGTTGATGATGAGTCATGCGGATCTTCCATTATCCTTTTGGAGATATTCATTACAAACTGTGGTATACACATTAAACTGAGTACCAACTAAAGCATAAAATGGAATTCCCTTTGAGCTATGAAGTGAAAAAAAACCCATTTTATCACATACATGTGTATGGGGTTTCAAGTCATTTGTTAAGGCCTTATCAGGAAACAAAATAGCACCCCAGGGCATGAGGTGTATCTTTATAGAGTATCCCAAGGAAACAAAGGGATACTACCTATACAACCCCTCATACAAGAAAGTGATTGTTTCCAGAAAATCCATATTTCTTGAGTGGGATCACATCTATAAAAAGGATAATTGGAGTAAGATCGACTTCAATGAAGTTGATTCTCAAGATACACAGGAGTTGGTACAAGAACAAGTTCTACAGGTCCGCATGGAAGAAGTAGTTTTCGAAACAAAAGTAATGTGTAGGAGTGTAAGAGAGGTAAGGGAACAAAAGAGATATGGTTTTATAGTCACCAAGGATGTTGAATCATTATTTTTGGTCAATGATGAACCTCTCTCTTACAAGGAGGTAGTAGAGAGCTCAGAAGCTTCAAGATGGTTTGAAGCTATGAATTCTAAAATGGATTCCATATATCAGAACCAAGTTTGGGTTTTAGTTGATGCGTAATTTGATGTAAAGTGTGTTAGATGCAAATGATTATTCAAGAGGAAACTAGACATGGAAGGTAAAGTAAGTACCTATAAAGAAAGTCTAGTAGATAAAGGGTTCAAACAACGTCAAAGATATCAGGGGTGGAGACTCATAGAACTTTGAGGGACACAAATGATAAAGCGTGTTAGAACCCAAAAGTGCTATGAAAATATCCTTAAATATATGTTCTATAGCCGGATGATATCATTTTAGGGACATAAACGATAAATGATATCAGGGGTGGAGACTCATAGGACTTTGAGGAACCTTCTCATGGTGTATGCCCTTGATAATATCCAATAGGATATTATGAGAATGATACCTGCCAGTAGGAAGTCCACATTCATATGTGTCATTGGATGTTCCTATCTGAGGATGTGTGTATTGGTACTTAGACTTTAATATTTTTATTAATGTGTATTATGAGTCGTGCACTTATATGTATTGACAAAAACCATGATGACAAATGTTCGCGTCAAGATAGGATACGTTGACCACGTCGCGAGTAATATTGCATTAATGAATAATGTGAGAAAGTATTTATCCTTTCTATTATTTAACATAAGTTAATATCTCAATCCCTTTGATGAAAATTATATATCCTAAATAAATCCATGACCATGGTGATCAATAGGCAATTTCTATTTCCAAAAAGTCAAAGAAAGAGATAATTGAGCACATAGGTTGATGACACTGGCATGCAACCTGCTCGATTTGAGATATTGTGATAAAGGGATTATATTACATGGTAATCATTCATATAAGGTGATATGTCATTGCGGTATTAACTTATTTCTCCATGGTTTCCTTAGTGTGTTTCTAGATGCTAACCTTGGACTTTAGGCTGCTTCGCCTAATACCATTGAGAAAGAGGCCTAGAGGGTCACACACTATGTGTATCCAGAATCTCAGTTAAATAATATATTATTATTTATTATTTTACAAGTTGAATAAATATAATTCTCGTACATGGTTTAATAATTATTCATGTATGCTTGATCATATATAAATATTTATTTTTTTAGAAAATATAATATTTATTTATTTATCGGTGAATAATATAGTGATATTTATTTAATAAATAAATAGATATTATTCAAGGACCGATAAATATTATAGAGGAATAGTGGACTGATTTTAATGGTCTGGTGAGAAGTGATAATATTGAACATTATTTAATTAAATAATATTTAATTATAATTCGAAAGATATGCATGTGTCAAGAAATAATAATATTACCATTATTATTTGACATGGGGTTTTCCTAGGATTAAATAATAACAAAGGTACTTGTGAAATTATTTTATTTTAACCCTAGAAATATAAATAACCAATTATATTATTTTATCATAAGCCTATTTAGTTGTGTACAACAACCTTGGAGAATCCTCTCAAGCCTAGAGAGCCCCCTTCTTCAAGAACTCTCTCAAGAACAGAGAGCAATCCTCCTCCACCAGATCAAGGAGAACGCTTTGGAAGTGGTTCTTGAGGCGCTCAAAGGCGGACGATGCATGCACAAGGATCTTCTATACTAGCACCCTAATACTCCTTCGACGATGTTTTTAGATTCCTAGAACACATGTGGATCACCATTATATGAAATCTACACTTTGTTTATACAACATAATGACGACACACAACAGATCTTTCACCAGATTCATCAACAGAGAAGGAATTCCTTAGAGGCAATTTTTTATCTAATTAAATTAATCATAAACAATATGTGTGGATCCTTATCTCTTAGTTATGATGCAACTCTTATTTTTCTATTTCATTGACTTAATTCCATGGATCATAGAATTCATCATCGTATAGATCCCAGATTTATCATTGATTATGGAAAACTAAAATTGGGCACTGCCCATCGCACGCTTCCGCTACACCTGGAACCTACATACAGTAGGTGTTATATGGATTTTCCCTTATGGTTTGGTTGTTTTATATACTACCGCATTTGTTCCGCATTCCAAACCTTCCAACATTGCCCCTAAAATTAATTTTATGTTTGAGTTTAATAAATTGAAAGCTACTAGGATGCCCACTAGTGCCATTTTTATAGTTAGAGGACATTCACCTCAATCTAGGCCACCCATGGGGTGTGCCCTTATATCTGCCCTATGTTATGCCACCCCATTGGGTGAGTGTGAGCCCACCACTTGATTTTTTATCCTTGTTGAATTGAATTTTAATTAAATGAGATATTAGGAGAGAGTTTATGACTCCTTTTCCATGTGATACATGATGTTAAATTGATTAAATTGTTTGAATTTAAATTGTAGAAATGATTTTTAAGAACTCCTTAATTGTGAACGGTTATGAAATTAATGAATTGATTGTTGAATTGATAATGGTAGAGGATTCCTTGGATGAGTTTCTTGGATCCCCATTCCATTAGATTCCATGAAAATTTATACTCCATGGATCTGGATTATGGTAGTGGATTCCTTGGATTTATTTACTCCTTGGATCTAAATTCTGTAGTATTCCAAGGGCATTACTACCCCTTGAATCTAGATTCCTTGGACTCGCATTGGACATGCTTAGTTAACATGCTCCTTGGACTCCACCCAAGTCATTACCAAGTTTCCATCTAAATGAACTTGGGAATTGATGAGGATGCCCTGGTCTTCTATACCTTTGTAACGACCCAAAATTTTTCAATGGAAATCCCCTTTCTTATGTTTCATTTTCTTAGAACATGAAGAAGTAAATTATGAATGACTTGAAAGCATAATCTAGGAGTCATGGATGTTTCTAGTGGAATAAATTAGTGTTGTTTTCCCCTTCATGATGTAATGATAAACATATTTATGTATCTTGTTCCCAATAATAATAAACTACTTAGTTCTTCAGGATGCTTATTTCTTGTATGTATGCTAATAAGGCACCGGCTCTGGGCAGCTGGGGTTAGGTCCTTACAACCTTGGATCTGACCCTTTTTGGTCTGATACTTGATTACACGGTGTGACTGTTATGGATGTTGACACTTGATTACACAACATGGATGTTGTGGATGCTATATATTTGATTACACGACATAGCCAATGTGGATGTTTTGATATGATTACAAATAGCCCTGATATGGGTATTTTATTATAGTGGTTAGACTAGATGGACTTTCAATTGCTTATTTATCCTTTACATTTATCCCCTTGTTTATGGGTTCTTGGTTATTGTCATAGGGATCCATGTTTGGCTAGTCAAGGTCACATTTTCCTTGACACTTACTTTTAGTAATTCTATACCTATGATATATTAAATACTAGTTCTGTTTATATTACACAGAATGGATAGGTTATAGACACTGTTGGTGGTGGCCTACTGAGTTTTATCTCATACCCTGTTCGGGACATTGTTAGGTACCTAGATAGACTTCATGGATGTAGGTAGGGACTAGGTAAAGCAACCGCTGTATGATGATTGATTTGATCATTACTTAGGAGCATGGGATCACAAGACCGAGCTAGGCTCACGATGATATTCAAAGATAGTTCCTTTTTATATTTTTGTACCTTTTGATACATGTATTGTATAGGATGCCTATATACCTGTTTTCCTACTTTGTAGAGACATGACACATCATATTGTTTATGACACTACTTTTTTATACAGTTTATCACTCCTGTATTCTGGATTTTTATCTTCAATTAGTGATTTATATTATACTTCCACTACTAGTCTATATGTAATACCATCACGTTACACTTTGATAAGAGGTCATAGTCTCCTAATAGACACACCCTAGGTCCTCACTGCTAGTCAGAAATCTATGGTGTATGGATAGATTCACTTGAGGCCATGTGACCCATCGGCTCAGGGCACCATTTAGTGGAATTTGGGTCAGGATGTTACACATATAACAAGAATATCTATATATAGTCAACAAATATAAACAATATCAATGTAAAGTCACAACCATAACGCTAGCCTATGATTCCTTCTCAAAGTTTGCACATAACATTCATCCATAAGAACACACTCCATGAATAAAAATAGCACTGATGGTGTTCGTATGATATTTCATGATCATTGGGTCTTGTCATAAGAAGTACATGATGGAAGTCTAAAGAGATCGATACATAGATGGGGATCATACCCAAGTCCATGTGGTATACCAACAACCCAATTCAAATAAACCCACTAAGTAGAGGATCAATGCTCGTACAATGTTGGTCACGACGATACCAAGAACTCCACCTAGGGAAAATATAATGATGGAGTATCTCATTATGAGCCTCATAGAAGGATTCCAAAAAACTCTATCCAAGACTGAAGTACCTCTAAAGGTATCGCCATCCTATGTATATGACACGATTCCATACTAAACCCTCAGGGAATGGATCAGGGGAAAAAACCCTAATGAAACATTTCTAAGATGAAGAGGGAAAGGGATCTAAGATATATTTGAAGGGGTACACAATGTTTCCTTTCGACATCGGGTCCTACCCATGTATCACATCTTGTCACTATGTACATGTTTGAGTACATGTCATGTTTGAGCCCATATACTCCTGATCATGTCCATGCCCCCTAGCTGTGTTTGTGCCTGAGTATAAAACATGTCCAAGATTGTTTACTTCTTTTCATTTCCATGTATAGTTGGTCATGTTCATGCCAATGTTTTTCTACCTCCCCGGGTACATGTCGAGTCATCAGACAAGGGTCACACTTCGTATAATATGGTTCACATACTGTGTGATACTTTTCTTCTCATGGAAACCCTAGCGCCATAGCCAGGGCCCCATACATGGCGTGTGTTCATTATTTACACATCGTGCAGTGTGTAATTTATAGAAACCCGTATATATTCCTCTTTCATTATCATCCACTCCTTTGGCCTTTGCTTCAACAAAAAATCATGTTGGAGAGTATGGATCTGGTCTGTCTGAGACTTTGCATTGCCTCTTGCCAGAATTTGGTCACCAAAATGAATGGGAAATCCCTCCATCACATCTCTCGGTAGCCGCACATCAAAATCCACACAAAGAACTCTGATATGATCTCGATCCATCATCGTAGCTTGATTCCACTATTTCTCTGAACCCATATTTGTGATAATAATATGTTACACAAAGAAAGGGTATGTAATGACTGTTTATCTAGTAATTATCAAATTGTGAGCCAAAGGAATTTCCCATGATGA
Organism: Viscum album; assembly: GCA_963277665.1. Lineage (NCBI taxonomy): Eukaryota > Viridiplantae > Streptophyta > Magnoliopsida > Santalales > Viscaceae > Viscum > Viscum album. Next base: position 2,008,675,769 of record OY728121.1, on the reverse strand, counting down.
ATAAAGAACAAGGAAAGGAAAATCACAACACAAAAACATGAGGAATGGACCTCAGTCAATGTTCGTGTTGGCATTGATTCGTTGCCATTATAATGATGAACAAATAGATATAACATAATCAATAAATATTTCCCCAAACCTAGATAATATCTATCCTATACCCACAATATGCATGATCTATAAATCAATTCGTTGGCTGACTGATTCATGTTTGTCATAGGAATAAATAAATGTGTAAAAATCCATAAAATACAAACATCCTATATATATTTGGATCAATCGATGGTAAAGAATTATTCCATGTCGTCATTTTTGGTGAGATCCTTGAGTTTCATCACACACTAATCGATGATCCATGATTTGATTATTGTTCACCAATAGATGCTCCTCCAACACTCTCTCAAAAATCTCTAAGGTTATGTGGCTAACCTTTGGATTTTTTCACAGAAGCTTATTTATAGAGCAAAATTAGGTCATGAAAATTAATTAAATAAAATAAATAAATCATTTTATTTATTAATCTTCCTGTGATTATGCTCAACCTGAACATCTAATTCACTCCAAAGTTATGTCATGTTTAGGGTAAAACCTATTGTCTGAACTCAAAAGAGGCATTAGATTTCCGATATGAGCCTCTATTTAAGAGTTCTTCCAATTTTTTAGGAAAAATGTGCACTCATGATATTTAATATATTTAATACATTTCAAAAATTAATTTTGGACACACCAAACCTCAGAATCTCATGTTTTCCCAATGATTAGCTCCGTAAATAATCTATATAATATTAAAAAGAAATAAATGGAAAATTGGAGTTGTTACATTCTCCCTAACTTTGGGATTTACATCCTAGAAAGTTAAAACAAAAGGAAATACAAAGAGATGTGGGTATTGAGAATGCATATGAGTCTCCTACTCCTAGGTGCTCTTCTGAAGATTCCTATGCTGCCACCAGAAACATACTAAATGAATCATTCATCCATGGAGGATCCTCTCATGCTGATCCTCAATCTCTATCAGGTACTCAGTAAAGGCAGATCCATCCTCGATTTGTATCTCCCCCCATTTGATAATATATGATGGGTCGTGCACGTACCTACTTAGCTGCAACATATGGAATATATCATGTACCCAGTCTAACTATGACAGTAGAGATAAGTGGTAGACCACCTCACCAGCTCTACATAGTATCTGGAAAGGTCCAATGAATCTCATAGATATCCTTCCGGCTCATCCAAATCTCCATAATCCACATCAAGGTGAGACCCTTAGAAACACATGGTATCCTTCTTAAAAATCCAAAGGCCTCTCTCATTGGTCTATATAGGACTTATGATGGCTCTGTGAAATCCTCATCTACTCATAGATGATCTGCAAATTCACTATAGTGGCTCGTACCAACTCTGGTCCCATAAGTGACGTCTCTTCTGGGCCAGTCCAACATAGTGGTGACCTGTATAGTTTCCCATAAAATGCCTCAAATAGTTCCATACTGATGGTGGAAGGGTAGCTATTATTTTATGAATGGTCCGCTCAGTCTGACCTTCATTATGGGGGTGAAAATCCATTCTCATACAAAACTAAGTCCTAAAATCCTCCTATAATACCTTATATAATTGAGACGTTAAGTGATCATCACATTTAGAAATTATACTTGATATAACCCCATAGATTAAGACCATCTCCTTCATGTAGAGGCATCCCAAGTTCTCTATGAAACTTTTCTCTTGAATATCTAGGAAGTGGGATGACTTGGTGAGTCAATCTATGAACAACCAGATGGTATCGTGTCCCATGGACATATGTGGTAACCTCTTCATGAATCCCATGGAAATATCATCTCACTTCCACTCTATCACCTCAAGGGGTTGAGCTAAACCCACTGGAACCTGGTCCCAGTCTTTACCTACTGACAAGTAAGGCATCAAGAGACAAACTCTACAACTCCCTTCTTCATCCCTGGACACTAAAACTAACGTCAGAGGTCCTGGTAAATATTCACCACACATGGATGTATTTCTAAAGGAGATATATGAAACCCCTCAAAACTTCCCCCCACAATGTCACTAGTACCATCATTTATCCTATGAAAAGGAAGACATGATACCGACCTTCAAAAAATCCATCAGGAGCATATCCAATGTATATCTAAGTATGTAGGGCTTCATAGCCAATATCCCCAATATGTGACTCCTTGAATCATTATAAAATTATATGGGTAATAACCATATAATTAAGGTAGAAAACTCAATATCTATCCATAAAGTACAACTATAATGAGGTCAACTACTCTGACACCTCACTCAACAACTATGAATAAGATCTCCAACTGAGAGCATCTACTACCATATTCCCCTTTCTAGGAGTATAGACAATCTTGAAGTCATAATACTATAATAACTCTATCCATAACCTCTATATTAAGTAAAAATACTTAAGATAGAATATATAGTTGAGAATATAGTATTCATAATAGATGATAAACCACTCTCCCTTTAGGTAGTATCTACACATCTTCAGTGCAAAGAATACCACTGCTAAATCAATATTGTGGGTCACTTAGTTCTGATAATGTTGTCTCAAATGACATGAACTATATGCAATTACTATCCATCTCTTCATCATAAAACAACAAGACCATTCCCTGATGCATCTCATAACATGACGTACTCATCACCCTCCTCTGGAAATATCAAGATGGGAGTTCTCATCAATCTCTATCTCAACTCATGAAAAGCATGATGAAACCTCTCTATCCACATGAAAGGATACCCCTTTAAGTTAAAATTTGTCAAGGGAGATGATATTAAGTAGAAATTAGATATGAAACTATGATATTAGCCTTCCAACCAAAGGAAGATTTGTACCTCCATCACGCTCTTAGGTGGCTCCCAAGCTAACACTGCCTCGACATTCAACGGGTCCACTGTTACACTATCTACTAATATAACATGTCCCATAAATTAGACCTATTGAATATAGAACTAGCACTTGGAGATTCTCGTAATACTATTTCCCTCAAAGTATGTCCAAAACCATCCTCAAGTGTCTTGTGTTCTCCTCCTCAGATGCTGAGTATACTAGGATATCATTGATAAATACTACCATGAATTGGTCTAAGAAATACTGAAAGATCCGGTTTATGAGTCCCATTAACATTTTGGGGAATTCGTCACATTGAAGGACATAACCAATTACTCATAGTGACCATATAAACATGTGAACACCGTCTTCAGTATATCCTCATCCCCTACTCACACTTGGTGATAGCCCGATATAAGGTCAATATTCGAGAACCATCATGCCCCTATCAACTGGTCAAAGAGGTCATCGATCCACATTAGTGGATACTTGTTCTGTATGGTCACCTAGTTTAGGTGATGGTAATCCACACACAACCCTAGGCTCCCATATTACTTCTTGGTGAATAACACTAGGTCTGCCCAGGGTGAAACACTGGTTTTGACTAATTCCTTCACCTGTAAGTCCTCAAACTGCACCCTCTTCTCATGAAGCCCTATGAGATTTATCCAATATACTGGTGTAGATATCAGGGTCATCCCAGGGTGTAGATCAATGAAAGATTCTATCTCTTGATGGGGAGGTAAGCCTAGAAAATCCTTGGGGAAGACGTCCTCATACGCCACCACCACTATAGGAAATTGAAATCTCATCCACTTCACCAAGGGTCATGCTAGCCATCTAATGAGTAATCAGATGAACCCTATTATACACGAGTCAATTCTGCTCTATATGGGTTTCCATTTCACCGATAAAGGAAAACCTCATCCCATTGTTGTGGACACACTGAATCCTATGCCTAAAATAGTCTATCTGAGAATAAACTGTAGATAACCAGTCCATACCTAAGATGAAGTTGTAAGGCCTCATCATTACAACAAAGAGATCCCAAATGGAACTCTCACCTCCAATAGTTAGGACACACTATCAACATAAGTGTGTGATCATCGAGTCACCTCCCATAGGAGTCTCCAAGCATAAGGTTCAAGCCAAGGGCTCAACCATAATCTTTAAGTCTCAAACTAGATAAGTGGAAATAAAGGAATGAATCACACCTATGTATATAAGTACTAAAAATAAGGTATAAAAGACACCGACTATACCTCATATCATCTTTAGAGCCTCTGGAACATAGGCCTTGACCACCTACAGCTGCCCTCACCCTAGTACCCAGCTCCTTAAGCCTAGGGTGGACCACCTGGGGGTGGTGGTGGTAATAAGTCAAAATGTATACCATCTCTAGATACTCTCCTAGCTCATATACCACATCTAAAACCCTAAAAAACTACATGATCCTACCACTTCGTATGCCTAGGTGGCCTATCCACTATCTCTCTATCAACCATACACCATGTTAGAAAATCCTATGTGAGATGTCCCCTACCATCATAAGAGTATCACCGCCTCTCCCTAGGCTAACTAGATCCATCCTACGATCCCTAAACCACAAAATATTTTTTCCTATGATCACATCTTGAAACATATCGCATTACCATGTCTATGATTATGAAATCATCTACTTACTACTGAAGACTCAACTCTTGCATGCCCATTGTCAGCACCAACTCTCTAAGTCTGCTCAGCTAAGAAACTCTTAACCAAAAAAGCACTCTCCAACACCCTAACATAGGTAGTAATATAAAGAGATATCATGATGGATCATATTAATTTTCCCAGTCCTTACTTGTAGTTCAATCCTAAAATAACTGATTGCGAACCATATCCATCGAGTACCAAGAGAGGTTAGTGAATCTTGATGAATACTAAACCATAGTCGTACTACCCTACTGAAGCTATATAAGCTCTTGGATGTGCACAACCCTCAACATAGCTATAGAAAACTCCTATCTAAAAAGGCACTCAAACTATGACCATGAAAGAGTTGCCTTATTGTATGACTAGGTCACTAGGCCCCATCATCGTCCTACAGATCCATGAGAAGGCTCATTTCCAGGACCACCATATAGTCTTCTGGTGTCCTGAAAAGATGGAAGACTCAAATATATGCCTCAATTCAGTCCTCAGATGCCTATGGGTTAGGATCACCTCGTAAATTAATGGGTTGTTTTCACTGAAACTCATGAAGTGCACTTAGGCTATTCACCTCATCCGTTGGTCTTGCTGATACCATATGTTACTCGACGGGTGTTGGTATGACTGGTGCAACACCTGGAGGTAAAACCTTATAAACAAGCCCCTGTATCAAAGCCTCATCACTGAGGGGATCATCCTCATGATCCTGATGTTGAATCCTAGCTGACAAACATTGTGGAGGCATACTAAAATAAACAATATGTACCATGGTTAATGAGTATATCTAGATAACTGACTCAAGAAGGACATGGAAACCACAACTCATTACTATATGATGCATGTACCAATGTTTTCCTTTCAACCAGTAACTACATGTACCAAGTAAACAAGTAGGTTATTTAAGTTTTGGTGTTTAGATATGTCGACTACTACACCAACACTAGAGTTCCTAGACAGAGAGTCGAACTCGAAACACTTAACACTATTTCCCCAAACCAATATTAGAAACTTCAGTACTAAGGTAAAAACAACTGCTCTAATACCTCTCTGTCATGACCCACCCCAATGGGACCTATTCCTTGACTACCCTAAGCTGAACTCCAATAGTCCAAGGGCTGGTGACTAGCACCGGGTAGGGATATCACACACATGGGAGGCCTTATCCTAATGTACATGTATGCACACACATATCTCCAATCCCATACCATGATGACATGTAAAACAACTGATAAACATGAATACATAAATCTAAATACCACCATTAGAGTATGATAATAGGTATTGGAAATAAAAAGGTCCAAATACAAGCCCACCACAAATAAACAAAAACAAGTCCAACCTATAAAGTGGGTGAGGACTACTACCAATGCAACCGCAAAAAACACCTTGGTATGTCCAACTCACTAAGATCTACTTAGTCATGGTACCTATAGGACTCCATTGATTGTTTGTTAATCTGAATAAGACATGACATGTACAGGAAAAGACCATACAAGGGTGAGTAAAACAATACCCAATAGGACACCCTGAAATCACTAAGTATATATCATCAAGAATAACAGTCATCTCATCACAAGTATATGTATAAAAAACATATAACAAAAATATCTAGATATAATAAATAAAGACACACCATATCAAGGTAAATTCACAACCATAATTCCAACATAGGATTCCCTCTCAAAGGTTCCACATAGCACTTGTTCAGAAGAACACACTCCATGAATCAAAATAACACTGATGGCGTCCATCCGAGATGTCATTCGCACCAGGTCTCACCATAAGAAGTACATGATATAAGTTTTAATAGATCATTACATATATGGGTATCACACCCAAGTCCATGGGGTATACTAATAACCCAATCTAAATTAACCCTCTAAGTAGAGGATTGATGCCTGCATAGTGTTGGTCATGACGATACCAATAACTCCACCTAGGGAAAAGATGATGATAGAGGATCTCAATCTAGGCCTCACAAATGAATTCCAAAAACTCTATCTAATTCTAAATTCCATCTAAAGGGATCACCATCCTACGTATAGGACATGATTCTATACTAAACCCTCAGGGAATGGATCAAGGGAACACACCCTAATAAAAATTTTCCAAGTTGAAGAGGACAAGATCTCTAAGACATCTTTCAAGGGTTACATAAAGTGTACTAGTAGTACATGACATGTTCCTTTAGAATTGGGTCCTACCTGTGTATCATAGCCTATTCCCATGTCCATGTCTGATTACGTGGCATGTTTGAGACCATGTACTCCTGACCATGTCTGTGTCCCTCTGGCCATGTCCGTGCCCAAGTACATTGCACTTCCAAGACCATGTACTCCTAGAATTGTTCATGTATGTATGGACATGTCCATTCCCATGTCTATGTACCTACCCAGTTATATTCTGAGTCATTAGACAAGGGTCACACACTGTGTGATACTTTTCTTCTTATGAAAACCCTAGCGCCATAACTAGTGACCTATACACGGTGTGTGTTGAATCTTTACACATCGTGTAATGTGGAATTTCTAGAAACCTGTGGATCTTCCTACTATGTCATCATCAAATCCTATTACCTCTGATGCAACTACAAATCATGCCAGAGAGTGTGTATCTAGTCCAACTGATCCTTTCCATCATTGTTCACTGGAATCCAGCCACTAAAAAACATGTGAAATCCCTCTATCGCATCTCCCAGTAGCCGCACATCAATACCCGCATGAAGAACTCTGACCCAATCCTGATCCATCATCATAGATTGATCCCATCATTGATCTGAAACTAGATCTATGATAATAATCTGTTACACCATGAAATGGGTGCGCAATAACTATTTATCCGATAATTGTCGAATTGCGGGCCAAAGGAATTGCCCGCGATGAATGAAGAACAGGGAAAGGAAAATCACAACACACAAACATGAGGAACGAAACTCTTCCAATGTTCATGTTGGTCTCAATTCATTTACATTAGAATAATGAATGAAGATATATAACATAATCAACAAATAATTCCCCAAACCTAGATAATATATATCCTATACCCAAAATATGCATGATCCATGAATCAATTTGTTGGTTGATTGATTTTCATTCATCGTAAGAATAAATAAATGGGGGAAAATCCACAAAAATACAAACATCCTACCGTAATTTGGATAAATCACTAAAGAATGATAATTTCATGTCATTTTTGTTGGAAAGATCCTCAAGTTTTGTCACACACCGATTGATGATCCACGATCCAGTCATCATTTTCCAACAGAAGCTCCTCCAATGCTCTATAGAGAATTTCCAGTGTTATGTGGTTAACCCTGGGATTTTTTCATAGTAGTGTATTTATATACAAAAATCAGGTCATGAAAATTAATTAAATAAAAATAAATAAATAATTTTATTTATTAATCCACTTGTGAGTGTTCTCAACTCGAACTTCTGATGCACTCCAAGGTTATGTTGTGCCTATGGTAAAACCCATGGCCTGAAATCAATAGCGAACTAAAATTTATGATTTGAGAGTTATTCTATTTTTTAGGAAATTTACAAATACATGATATTTAATATATTTAAATAATTAATTTTGGGCACATTGGGCCTCAAAATCTCACACCGTCTCAGTGCCTAGATCTATAAATAATACATAAAATATTCCAAAATGATACATAAAAAAACTAGAGTCATTAAAATTTTTTAGGATTATTTCACACTTTTATATCCTAATGAATTAAGTATGGTTAAAATCTAACCATTTTGTTTCAATATAGCTCATTTTAGGTTGTTTTGTTTCATCTCAATTCAATTCAATTTAATTTGATTTGGTTTTCTTTGTTTCAGTTTTCAACATGTTAGTTGGGTTGACTTATATTAAATTCAATTCGATTTTATATTAATTAATTTTATTTAGTTAAATCCTAATTGAGTTGGATTTTTTTAGTTTTCTTTTGAGTCAGTTATTTTGCATTTATTTTCATCTTTTTTGGTATTTTTCAGATCTATTCAATATGTTCTTCATGACTTCTGCTCAGTATGATACAAATAATTTAACTTTCATTTATTTCATGATAATTCAATTCCACTAATTTTTTATTAGTTTAATTTTAAACAATACAGTTTAAATTATTTTACTTTCATTAAAGTCACATAAATATATTTTTAGTCTGTTTGATTTAGTTTGAGGTAGGCTAGTTTGTGTCAGATTGGTTCGACATAGTTTAATTATGTTTGAGTCATGTCAACTTGTTCCATTGGGTTTTAGTGGGTACTTTTCTATTAGAAAAAGTATCATATAGTTGTTTATCTATGGGTTGGTTTTATTCCATTTAAACTTATTAATCTCTATTTAGTTCAGTGTAGTGTTGTTTTGGTCTATTTTTTTGGTTTGGTCCAATTCATTTTAGGGTTGGTTAAATTGGATAGGATTGGTTCAATTTTGATTATATAAGGTTTATTTGGTTTGATTAGGATTGATTCTATTTGGTTTTAGTGGTTATTATTCTATTATTCACATGATGGTTTAGTTCGTTATGTATGTTTTGATTCCATTCCATTTAATTCGATTAACTTCTATTTAGTTAAGGTCAATAAATATTTGGTTTCATTCAGTTGTGTCAGTGCCTAGAAAAACTAAATTGGTCATAAAAAGTACCTGACATCTCTCATTCTCCTACAATGTAGTGTGCCCCAAAGTGTGCATGTACTTCATAGAACCCTTTTTATTTTTGTTTCTTTCTAATGAATCTGAAAAACAAAAATTCAACACAAATAATAAGAACTATTTTTTCAATAAAAACCATTAAAGTTTAAGAATAACTTGAACTCATTACTCTTTCAATAAATGATCATTTATTTGTATTGTTTAGTTAGATAGTGGTTGAAGATTGGTACTCCCTATAACTCAGTTCTAAATATACTCTACTAAATAATATATAGATCATGTTTATATGATCAACACACTTCCTCAAGTTCTATAAATCATTCAACCTTTATATATTGACCATCATGAAAGTTAAATCAAATCTATGGAAAACATGTTAATTAATATAAATAAAATAATGATATATTTTTGAATTTAATAAATTTTCTTACCCATATCTCATACCATACATTCTCCTTGATTTTATTACTGATTTTTCTCAATGAGTCTGGTTGAACTAGAATGATATCGCTATACTTGGCTAACGTCTCCATGAAACTTCTACATTGTCTATCATTTTCACCTATCATTTGGTTATCTTCGTTATAATCTACCATGGTTTGTGTTTGATGGTTCTAAGATTAATTCATACGGGAGCACCCAAGTTACCTATTAGAAGATCCAACTGAATAATATAAAAGGAAAAAGTAGAATTAATACACATTACAACTGAAAAAAATTATTTGATATAATTTAACACACTTATAAACATAAACCCAATCCATGATGATAATTAGGCTCTGATAAACCTATGGGTTGTTCTAGGTTGGTATCTTATGAAGTATATGCCTATTCCAATTCATTCTCTGGGTCATCTAAATGTTGTGGAGTAAAAGTTGAAGGAGCATAATCATCAGATCCTGGATTGATATGAGTTGGAAATAGAGATGGCATAGACATGGTATGATAAGGATAAAAAATATGATGACATATCATAAGATATGAAAATGGTATAAGATAAGTAGATCTTAAATAACATGAAGATGGAGGAATATGTGTGGACATCCCTGGAGGCTCAAGTGGAGGAGGAAAAAGTGTGGTAGATGGGATGTCTACTGGTGGGTATGGGTGTGAACAGGTATGATGGGTGCTTCGTATAGCTCTAGTAACACCCTCACTCGGTTAGACATATTACTAACCCCATGTATTATGTTGAGTAGAGGTCAACCGTGGTTCATGTGAATGTACCTTAAAAAAATTGATAAAGAATAAGAACATGGCATTAAATGTAATGCAAGAGAAAAATATTGCAATTATTATACTCATTAAGAGAACCAAAGGTGGAAACCCTAGGTCACATAGTCATCGATCATTATCAAACAATAAATTCCTTAAAATTTATTCATTATATTTCATAATATTCATAATAATTAAATTTAAATTTTTTAAAAATAGTTTTTAAATATTATGCATAAAAATTAGAAGTCAAAAAAAACATCAATAATACTATAACATCCTATTGTATACACCCAGTTTAAAACAGTTTTAAGAACCTGGTTTAAAACTTTTTTTAAAAAGTGATTTAAAATATTTTTAAAATAATATTTTAAAGATGTTTATATAATAACATATTTTATAAATTTTAATTTAAAACATAGCTATACATTTAAAAAAAAAATTAAACTCATTTTTCAAAATTAAAATAAATACAATTAAATGCAATGAAAACAATCAATACTGAAACTAAAATACCATTCCAATCTAAAACCTAATTTAAGTAATTATAATAGTACCAACCTGATAATCCCATGTCAAGATAAGATGAATAAACTTTGAAAATATACAGTTTCTTCTATATATTACCCACCACTACTTCAGGGTCAGTATCAATTCTGAAAATTAGACAATTTTAGTCATAAAATGAATTATTTTGGTCAACACCAATGGGGGTATCAATGATATCAATTTCATTCCCACCATCATAATTTTTTTTCTTAGGGTTACTTCAAAAATGACACCGTAGTTAGGTCACATATGATCTTTCACATAAAACCCTTGTTCTTTCATTGATTCTAAAATATATGGTTCATTAGTAGTTAGGAAGAGAGTCATGTCAATAACTATAAATCCACAATCATCAATAAATGTATCACACCACATCATTGAATCATACCATTTGTATTTCATCACAGTGACTCGAACATGAGAGTAGTAATCCAATAACAATATTTTCTCAACAACTCTATAATAAGACACATTTTAATATCGATTCATACTATCTAATGTACTGGCATAATAGTTCGTAGTTTTAGTTAACATAATGATTTTGTTTTATGTTCTCATGTTCACCACTTGATCAGTTGTAACAAATTTGTACCCATTGATTATTAATTATTTTCATTCAAGGACCAATAAATTGAGAACAAATCCAATGATCCCAATTCTTGAGAGACAGAGCCAACTGGTAAAATAAATAGCTAAAATATATATGAATAATATAATTAAATTAATATTTATATTTTAAGTTGATTAAAGTAATTGTTTTACCTTTGATTTCAACTAAGCGGGAAACTCTTTGCTATGTAAAGTCTCTCTACTTATCAAAGGAAAAGAATGATGAACTATACTTATAATTTGTTTTGTTCCCTACATAAAATAATAATTTTTTTAAGGTATATGTGAAATTACATAGTATGAGATAACATATACATATTTAAATTACTTACTTGATATATTCATCAAACATACCAAAGTTAAACAAGACTGTGCGATGTTCCATATCCCATTCTAAGCTCAATGTTGATAATATATATGACCCAAGAATTATTTCTGTTTGGGGAAGATATGGAAAGGAGGGATCAATTTCCCCATACTACTTATTTTCATTTCTCATTGTCTGGTTATGTCTTTTTCTCACATTAGATAAATACATTGAACAAAAATCCATACATTCTTGATATGAATAACCTCTCATAATAAAATCTTTAGGATGATTCTTATTCTAGACATAAAAATTCACTATGAAAATATTTATTTTAGTAGGATACATCCACAAAAAATAAATGGGTCCCCCAAGAAGTGCTTTAATTGGAAGATGGAATGTTAAATGCATCATGCACATGAAAAATAATGGAGGAAAAAATTTCTCTGACTTACACAAAACTAATGGTTCCATTTCTTTCATTTTTATCAAGAAAGACTTGGATAAAATTTAAAAAAAGGAATATATAAAAATGTAACAATATAACCACTATCATACTTACATTATTGGATAGTAAATGATAGATTACTATTGGAATCAATTCATGAAGAAGGATGTGATAACCATGAGTTTTTAAATATTTTAGTTTCAAATCTCTTCTGTTGAATCATTTAGATATATTTCTTGAATATACATAAATAACCTTGATATTATAAAGGTAATTGATAAATTTATTTTTCTCTGAAGGTATCATCATATAATAAGAACACATGATTTTCCCTTCATTTTCACCGATACACACATGATGCAGTTCTGGTCTAATATCCCAATCCAATAAGTTACTCCAAGATCACAAATCATCTTTGTTCTTCCCCTTGATATTTATAAAAATTGAAATCATCATTTCACAAATTTTTTTCTAAATTTTCATTACATCTAAATAATGATGTAAAAAATTGGTTGACCAATATGTTAACTCAAAAATGATACTTTTCTTTTTATATTTTTAAGTGGATTCAATGCCAACATTCTTCCTATTTTTAGATTTCATATGACCTTTCACTATTAAAAAACTGAAATCTTTCAATTCATTAAGCACATCAGTACTTAACATATGTGAAGATAGATTTTTAGTGTCAACAGTATCATCAAACCTCTGATGATTCTTACTGTATGGATGATCCATTGGAAAGAATCATCAATTCCCCATGAAACTGAAACTATGATGATATTTAAGTCTCATTGATCATTTATTCTTCATACAAATAGGAAAATATTATTTTCCTTTTGTGCTCCAACCAAAAAATTTTTCATAAATAGGGAAATCATTTATAGTCCATACAAGTGAAACATGCATCTGAAATATATTTTTTGAATAATCATCGAATATGTGAAAAACCATATCACAAAGCTACTTTATGTAATAATTCCTTTTTATTAAATAAATTTTCATTACATGGTACAAACAAAGGATCTTTTAATGTTTAGTTTCTTAGAAATAAGGTATATAATACATGAAAACATAAAACATTATTTTAAATCCACTTGAATGAAATATTTATGGGTTCAATCTAGGTTACTTTTAATGCATATCATATCCTAAGGATATAAATCAAATAGAAGGGGTGATCATGAATCCCAGTAAGGGAATAAATAATATAGACATATAACAGGTGATCTTGAGACATATCAATAAGAACATGAGGCATAAAAATAATTTAGAAACAAGAATTATATCATAATTTTTAAAAAAAAATCATAAAATGGGAATGCGACTACATCATTTAAATGATACATTCATAATAATATGACCAAATTTTATCAACAAGGTGTCATAAATAAAAATTACCAAGGTTATTCACTAAGGTATCGTAAAACATGTCATCTCTAGAGATTAAATTCTTTATCCGATGAATTGGAGTGCTATCAGGGAAAACCATTCTTATATATTAATTTCATGTGAGCCACATAGATGATAATAAATCATTTAATTAATAACCTATGAAGAATAAAGAATGATTTTATTATCAAAATCTTGGCATACAAAAGAGCTTAAAGAAATGATTATTATGTCATTTTTAACCCATGGAAACAGAATGAGGGTTTCATGTATGTAAATCCCTGAATTAATTGGTCATGTTTACATCTATTTGAATACCCATTTAATATAAAATAGTTTTTTTATTCAAATAAAAAGGAAAAGAGAATTTCTAATATAAAATATAGGAATTTGAAAAGTAAATTCAAAAGCATGATAAGTATAAAACACGGTTTTAGAAAAGGGTAAAATGAGAGGGGAAAGGGTATCCCATTTATAAAAGAATATTAATATAGTAATGGGATAAAATAAAGTGGAAAAAATAAATTATTTTGGAAACTAGAAGACATACCACATGAAAAGGGAACTTGAATAGAAAAGATAAGTGGAGTTTTCCCTTACCTTGAAGAGTTGTTCCTAAAACCTGAGGATGGAACTTTGGGGGAATGAGGAAACCTTAGGGGGACTACTCAGGAGGAAGAATCACTAGAACTTCATGGAGAGTGGATTAAGAGTGAAGGGTATAGGTGAAATGGGTGTGTATTTATGGAAAAAGTGGAGGAATTCACTACTAGAAAATGGCCTTATACCCACATTTTTGGGAATTGTGGGAAACCAAGCCATCAGTATATCTATAAGATATACCCATGGTTTTAATATTCTATACCCATGGTTTTAAAACTACATGTATAGGTATTTTCCACTATGTCATAACCCTATACCAATGGTTTGAAAACCATGGGTATAGGTTTTAAAAAATAGCTGGTTGCGGGTTTCGATCCCGCAACCTGTTCGTCACAAGCTCCACACCTAACCATTTCCCCAACATTGCTTATGTGTGTTTGTGTGTGTGTGTATACTTAAATATATCTATATAAACCATGTATATAGAGTTAAAAACCATGGGTATAGGTGTTACCTCTAATTTTTTTTGTTCCCATGGATTTTTTTCCCGCACTCACGCTTGAAATCTATACCCATGGTTTTTCTGAATTGTGGGTATAGGTTTTTATCCTAGACCTATCCCCATAGTTTTAGGGAAACCATGTGGATAGGTTTGACCTATACTCAAATTTCTTTTGAGAACCATTGGTATAGATCTTGAACCGAACCCTATACCGACAGTTTACCAAAACCACGGGTATAGGTCCATTTTCCAGTAGTGATTGTTTAATAATTTCCAAATACTGTCCTTGGAAATATAGGTTGTGGAAAATGAAAAACCATTATCTTAACCATGGTTTTTTTCATAGTTTTAGAAATTTGGGTCAAATTTTAAGTTTTTTTAATATACTAGAACAGAAAATCATTTTTAATACCTCTTTTGGCATGGAAGATTAAATATTTTACAAAGTAATGTTTTTAAAAATCAAAATTTACTTTTTAGACTTTGGGAAGTCACTTATAGTTTTGGGAATTGATTAAAATATATTAAAATATATGAAAATAAAAAATATTAATAAAATAACATATTTTAGGCCATGGATTGTGTTTAATTAATTATTACATCATTATGAAATAAATATGATGTCATAAAATATACCAAAACCCTAAAAATGTATTTTTTTACTATTAATGAAAAATAAATTATTTTAGAAAATTCTCATAAATTCACCCTAACCTAATTCCGACATGCTTATTTAAAAAATGATGTTTATTTTATCATAAAAATCATCTAAATCTGATAATTTTAACTTTTAAATATAAAAATCCTTATTTATTTAAAAAATATCAGTTTTTAAGGCACAATCAAATTTATGACACTTATAAAAATTTTCCTATGCCTTTATAAAATTATTTTAACATTTATTATTTAAATAAATTGTTTTAAAATAACATTTAATTAAAATAAATACTATTTATAATACCTTGGTTTATTATAAAAAATGTATATATTTTCTATAAAAATATAATTATGTTTTATTTGTGTCCAAAAATTAAATTATCAAATTCATCTCAACTAGACATATATTTTATTAAGAAAAACAATTCTTAAAAGAAATTATTAAAATAAAAATTTTATTTATACAAATGAATTTACATATTAAGTAACTAAGGTATATACACACAACCCCTTATTACACCCGCATATGCCCTAAGGGTAAGGTGTGCGATGGTGGCAGTTTCATGGGGTGCCTTAACTAACATCAACTGAGTCATAATATCCACTAACTTGAACTTCTCTTATAGGCGATTTCATTCAATCTCTACTTGTTGAAGCTCAACTTGGGACTGGTTAAGGGAACATCCAGTGGTTCTACCTCCCTCCCAAGTTTGAAAAAATGGGCTTCAAACGTTATGACTCTATTGGTCGAGGGAATAGATTCTCCTTTCTGTCTTAATTATCCTTTGTCATTACCACTTATAAACACTAACTATAATTGTAAAATTATCAACCAAGGTTATAGTTTCCAATGGATATATTAACCAATGGTCATATTGACCAACAATTATATAACAATCAAATCTCAATGGTCACATTTCCCTTTATACCCTATAAATACCACTTCATTATTTCACTCAAAATTCACTAAAATTTATATTAAGGTTATGTTTTAAATTTAATAAGATGTTTATTGGGTTAATAATATTTTAATTTATTTCTATAGAGTTTTTAGTGGGATATATTATTCTAGTAGATTGGGGAAATCCATACTTTCCCATTTTAGCTGTTCTATTTTATATATTTTTTTCAGTTGCAATGTTTGGAATTTTAATTGGTTTCATAGTTGACTAATGTAATGATAATTTTTAAAGCTATTTTTTTGGTTTCTCTTTATTTTGTATGTGTATGATATAATATATAAAAAAATTTATTCAGGAAAGAAATATCATTTAAAAAAAGTCTGGGTTGTTACATTCTTACCCCTTAAGAAATTTAGTCCCTAAAATTTCAACTCATTTTCTCAGTTGAGAAAAGGTGAGGGTATTTCTATCTCATTGTATCCTCTGTTTTCCACATACCTTATTCATATTTATGGTTCTTCCACAACACTTTTATGATATGGGTAGTCTTGTAAAATAGAAACTTGTATTTACTATTCATGATCTCCACCAAATGATTCTCATAAGAGAGGTCATGTTCCAGTTGTACCACCTCCAGATTCATTACATGTGATGGATCTGGTATGTACTTCATTAATAGAGATAAGTGGAATACATCATGAAATTGAGCTATATTTGGTGTAATTTATAGTGGATAATCTACTTATCCTATGCGATCAAGGATATCAAGGTGGACAATGTACCTAGGGACAAGCTTCTATTTCTTTCCAAATCACATGACTCTCTTCCACGATGATATCTAAAGGAAACAATTGGCCCCAAAATCAAACCCCAAGTCCCTTAAACAGTTTCTTACATATCTCTTCTTCTAACTCCAAGCAACCTTTATATGTTGTTGGATGGCATGAACCTTTTCTGTTATCTCTTGCACAAGATCAGGCCCAAGAAATTTCCTCTCACCAACTTCATCCGAACAAGTAGGAGTTTTACATTACTTTCCATATAGAGATTCATATGGTGAAATTTGAATACTAAATTGGTAGTTTTTTTGTATGAGAACTAAACTAATGGGAGGTGTTGATCTCATCCACATTTAAATTCCATTGATCATGTTCTTCGCATGTCCTCGAGTGTCTGGATAGTCCTTTCAGATTGGATACTGGTTTGGGGGTGATTGGCCATACTAAAATTCAATTCAGTATTCATATAATGTTGGAGACTTATCTAGAATTTAGATGTGAACCTTGGATCATGATAAAAAATGATATAAAGTATCACCCCATGAAACCTCACCACTTTTTTTACGTATATCTTGGATAGTTTTTAATAGAGAAATATTCCAAAATAGTGATGAAATGGGTATTCTTAGGGAGACGATCCACTATAAATAACATCACATTGTTTCAATGGGATGTTCTTGGGAGATCGGTGATGAATTATGTAGTGATATTGTCTCACTTCCACATTGGTATGGGTAGTGGTTTCAATACCCCTTTAGGAAGTTATATATCTTCCTTCACTTGCTGATATACCAAACACCTTTCAGTGTAGTTAGCAATATACCTTTTCATATTATCACACAAATAATGATCACGAAGGTCCCTATATATTTTAGTACATCCAAGATGTATAGATAATTTAGAGATATGAGCTTCATCCATCAGTTCCTTCTTTATCTATATGATATATGGGACACATATCTTTGTGTAAAATTTTAGTACACCTTCTTGATCAATATTGAACTCAAAAAACTTTCCATTTTTCACAGCCTCTATATTCCTTTGTAACAAATGATCTTCTATATCATCTTTCTTGATCTTCTCTAGTAATGATGGTTGAGAAATAATTTGGGATAGGGTTGATGATTTCCCTTACCTTACGATTCCCATGTCAAGTTTTACTAGGTTCTTGATTAAAGGATATCCTTGAATCCTCATCATTTCCAACACAATAGGGTCATTCCTACTTAATGCATCAATGATTTTGTTTGTTCTTCTAGGGTGATAATTAATTGAATAGTCATAGTATTTAAGAAGTTACAACCACATCCTTTGTCTCATGTTCAATTTATTTTGTGTGAAAATATACTTCAAAATTTGGTGGTCTGTGTATATATCATATTTCTCCTCATAAGTATATTTCCTCCATATTTTTAGAGAGAAAATAACCGTAACTAGTTCTAGGTTATGCGTAGGATAATTCTTATCATGAGGATTTAACTGTCGAGATGCATAAGAAACCACCTTATAATTTTTCATAAGGATGCACCCAATACCTTTTAGAGATGAACCGCTATAAATAAATAATCATTTGATAAAAAAGGGTAGAGTTAACATAGATGTAGTATCCAATCTCTTATTTAGTTCTTGGAAATTTCTTCACACTCCTTTTTCTAGATTAAATTATACCTTTTTTGATTTAACTTTGTTAGTGGATTAGAAAGTCAGAATATTTTTTTCAAAAACCTCCTATAATATCCTATTAAACCAAGGAAACTATGACTCTCAGTTACTATTGTAGGATGATCCCACTCCTTTATAACCTTTGTATTCATAGGGTCAACTGAAATTCCTTCTTTGGTTACAATGTTCCCCAAGAATAAAACTTTCTGTAACCAAAATTAAAATTTTATGAATTTTTGAAAAAATATTATCCTTCTTAAGAGTTCCCAAAATAACCATTAGATTATCCTCATTCTCCTCTCAACTTTTGGAATATATTTTAATAACATCAATAAAAACTACCATGAATTTATCAAGGTAGTCCTTAATGACTCTATCCATAAAATCTATAAATATAGTAGGATCATTATTCAAGATGAAGGGCATAACAACAAACTCATAATTCCCATATATTGTTTAAAATATAGTATTTGGAATATCTTCTTTCTTCACCTTGAATTGATGATACCCATATCAAAGGTTAATCTTGGATAAGAATTGATCCCCATAAAGGTGGTGAAATAAATCATCAATACTTGGGATAGGGTACTTGTTCTTCACTATGATACTATTAAGTTCTCTATAATCAATTCATACCCACATTGATCCATCCTTCTTCTTCATAATGATAATTGGTTCTCCCTAAGGATACACACTTTTTTGGATAAATCCCTTCTCTAGAAGATCTTGAAGTTGTTTCTTTAATTCCTCTAACTCCATAATTTCCATTATATTTGGGGTCTTTAATATCATCTTGGATCCATGTATGAGTTTAATGGAGAACTCTACCTCTCTTTTTATGGGAGGTCCATGTATCTCTTCAGGAAATACGTCAATGTATTCCTGAATTATGGGGACATTATCAATATTTATACTTTCATTTCCTTCTTCTTATTCAATGATCATCTCCATAAATAAGGCTATGAGAGGTGCTTCTAGAAAAAGATCAGTCCGAGACATATCTCCTTTGAAAATAACTATAGGTTGTGTATTCAAGACTACTGAAATTTACTTTATTCTATATTATATCTTATCATTATAATTTGAGAGCCAGTCCATCCCTAGTATAGTGTAAAATTACACCGTGGGAATGACTACTATATTTGTGATGAGATTGTACTCATCAATTTTAATACTATAGTTTCTATACACTATTAATGCTAATAAAATTCATCTAGGAGTATTGAATGATAACTCTACTTATCGAAGTTCAGGGATTGATTCTATATTCTTTAAAAACTTGGATAAAATAAAGGAATGCATAAAACTAGAATCAAACAAAGTAATTTCTAACTTTGAGATCACAACAAGTGTACCTTCCACCACATCATTTAGAGCTTCCACTTCATCCATTGTGATATCAAATTCCCAACCTTTATCCCTTATCATGTGATGAGGTTTATGGTGGTTACCATCTATTATCTTTTGATTTGGACATTGATTAGAAAAGTACCCAAGATATCCACACTCGAAGCATTAAACTTCTGTATGGGCCTACACCATCTTCTTTTTTTAGTGTTGAGAAGTTGAGGCTTCACCTCACCATGAAAATTTAAAGATATATGAGCATCTCTTCTAAACTATTAGCACTTTCCATTCAAAATTAAGTAGTTCCTCAAATTCTACTTCCCACATTTGTTTCATGTGGGAAGTTTCACTTTCTTTCCTCCTCTTCCATGATCAAAGTTCCTCCCTGTGTTTGGCTCCATTTATCTCTTCTTTTAATTCGATATATGTGACCATTTTATCTCTCCAAACTCCAATTAAAACTTTACAACACTCTGCACTATCTCCTCATTGCTTTCATATTCATGATTTTCTAGATTCCTCCACTGATGGGGTCTCAGTCCACTGAATAATCTACTAACCCTTCCCTTATGATCTATAAAAAAGATAAAGGTGTATCGATAATGTCTTGTAAAGTTCATCTCATAGCTTCCCACTGATTTGTTTTCCTTCTTATTAAGTTTTAAGAATTCCTTTTCCATTTTCATTATGCATAGAACAAGGGAAATATTTATTGAAAAATATTTCCATGAACTCTTCCCACTCCATAGAATCAATATCCCTCTTGGATTCATATTTTAATCAGTGTCGACCACAGATCAACATCTCATTCTAAGTGGTATACTTACAAAGTGACTTTTTCTTTAACTAAACAACAGAGTACAAAAATGATCTTTTCTTTCTATCTTATCTATTTTTTAGAAATCAATGGGACAATAGATCCACTAAAAGAAGGTGGTCATTGATGCATGAAGGAATCAACAAAAATTTATTCCCTTTGAGGTGAATTCAGTGTCTCGACTTGATTTAAGTTATTGTTCACAACTCAAGTTAGTTGATTCATCATCCTCATGAAGTTTTCTATTTTGAATTTCCTCAGAACACTGTCAGTGCATCCTCTATTGCACTCATCATTTATAGGATTCCTCCTATTTCCTGATATTTTTCAAAAAGAAGAAAACCTTATCAATATAAATGTTACTTTTATGAATCTTACAATTCTAAATGTATTTTATGTCTTAAATCATCATGATTAAATATGTTATTAATCTCCTATAATGATAATTAAATTTTCTATATATCCTTCATAATGGTTCATAAAAATATTGGGATTAACCAAAAAAATCCCCCAGGAGTGTCGAACCAGGAGTGGAGAAAGGCCCATTTTCATGAAATAGTTCCCATACAAGTATAGCTCAAAGTGGTTTCTTCAAGTTTTACCCTTAAAATACATTTGTTTCAGAGTTATATACACTTGTTCGTATCCAGATATGGATTTCTTTGCTTGAAAACCACTTACTTAATACTTCAACAAAATACCAGGATGTTTTCATATATTTAGACTTTTCCTTATGGTTATTACTAAATTTTTCAAGTCCTAATTTCCACAAATAAATAAACCGTCCCTTGATACCAAATATGACATCATACATTTATATTACATAACTTTTTATTACATTGTACAAATAGAGGATATTTTAAAGTTTAGTTTCTTGGAAATAAAGTACATAAAACATGAAAACATAAAACATTATTCTAAATCCACTTGAAATACATCACCATGGGTTCACTCTAGGTTACTTTTACAACATCTAATATCTTGGGGATATACATCAAAGGCAAGGGGTGACCATGAAGCCTAGTAAGGGAATAAACAAGAGAGACATATAACATGTGATATTGAGACATATAAATAAGAACATGAGGCATAAAAATAAGTCATGAATAAAAGGCATATCATAATAATAAGAAAATTAATCACAAGGTTATTCACCAAGGTGTCATAAATTAAAATTACCAAGGTTATTCACTAAGGTATCATAAAACATGTATTCTATAGAGATTAAATTCTTCACCCAATGCACTAGAGTGCTATCAGGGTGCACTATTCATTTGTTTTAATTTCATGTGATCCACATAGACCATAATAAACCATTTAATTAATAACCCACAGAGAATAAAGAATAGGTTTCTTATCAAAATCTTGGCATAAAAAAGTGTTTAAATACATGATCATTATGTCATTTTTAACCCACGGGAACGAAATATGGGTTTCATGTATGTGAATACCTGAATAAATTAGACAGGTTTACATATATTTGAATACCCATTTAAAAGAAAATAGGTTTGGGTATTCAAATAAGAAGGAAAAGATAATTTTTCATGTAAAAGAGAGGAATTCAAGAAGTAAATTCGGCAACATGATGGGTATAAAACATGGTTTTAGAAAAGGGTAAAATGAAAGAGGAAAAGGGTATCCAATTCATAAAAGAATATTTTTACAGTAATGAGATAAAATAAAGTGAAAAAAATAACTTAGTTTGTACACTAGAATACATACCACATGAAAAGGGAAGTTGAATGGAAAAGAGAAGCGAATATTTCCCTTACCTTGAAGAGTTATTCCTAAAACTTGAGGATAGAACTTTGGGGGATTGAGGACATTTTGGGGGGACTCCTTGGGAGTAAAAATCACCAAAAGTTTATGGAGAATGGATTGGGAGTGAAGGGGATAGGTGAAATGGGTAGGTATTTATAACAAAAGTGGAGGAATTATTTAATAATTTTCAAATATAGGCCTTGAAAATATAGGTTGTGGAAAATGAAAAAGAATTAGCTTACCCATGGTTTTTGATCATGGTTTTGGAAATTTAGGTCAAATTTTAAGTTATTTTAATCTACTAGAACCGATTAACATTTTTAATACTTATTTTGGTAAGGAAGAGTAAAGATTCCACAAAGTAATGTTTTAAAAAATCAAAATTTCCTTTTTTAGACTTTGGAAAGTCACTTATAGTTTTATAAATTGATTAAAGTCTATTAAAATAAAAAATATTAATAAAATATCATATTTTAGGTCATGGATTGTGTTTAGTTAATTATTAAATCAGTATGAAATAAATATGATGTCATAAAATACACTAAAACCTTAAAAGTGTATTTTTTTTACTATTCATAAAAAAAATTATTTTAGAAAATTATCATAAATTCAAAATAACTTAATTTCAACATGATAATTTAAAAAATGATGTTTATTTTATCAGAAAAATTATCTAAAAATGATAATTTTAAATTTTAAATATAAAAATCCTTATTTTTTTTAAAAAATAACAAATTTTAAGGTACAATCAAATTTATGACACTTATAAAAAATTTCCTAGGAATTTATAAAATTGTTTTGACATTTATTATGTAAATAAAAGTGTTTTAAAATAATATTTAATTAAAACAAATACTATTAATAATAACTTGGTTTATTATAACAATTATATATTTTTTCTAGAAAAATACAATTATGTTTTATTTGTATCCAAAAATAAAATTATCAAATTCATCTCAATTAGAAATATATTTTATTAAGAAAAACAATTCTTAAAAGGAATTGATGGAATAAAAATTTTATTTATACAAATGAATTTACACTTTATGTAACTACAGTCTTTATATATAACCCCTTATTACACCCGTATACGCCCTATGAGTGAGGTGTACGATGGTGGTAGTTTCATGGGGTGCCTTAGATAACATTGAACGAGTGGTAATATCCACTAACTTAAAATTATACTATAGGAGATTTCATTGAATCTTAACTTGTTGAATCTCTGCTTGGGCTTGGTTAAGGATGGACCCCAGTGATGCTACGTCCCTCTCAAGTTCAAAAAATGGGCTTTAAATGGTACGACTCTACCGGTTAAGGCCATCAATTCTCCTTTCCATATCAATTATCCTTTTCCATTAATACTTATAAATAATAATTATAATTGTAAAATTATCAAACAAGGGAATAATTTCCAATGGTCTTATTGACCAACAGTCATATAATGGTCGAATCCCAAGGGTAACATTTCCCTTTATTACCTATAAACACCACATCATTATTTCAATAAAAAATCAATTAAATTTATCTTAAGGTTATATTTTCATTTTTATACGATGTTTATGTTGTGTCCTGGGCCCAGGATTGTTGGGCCCCCGCCAGGATTGTTGGCGCCTGTGCCCCGGTAACCAATCCCACATCGGTTGTGGAGGGAGATTGGTGGGTGCTTGAAATTCCCGTGCCTACCTTCCCCTCAGCAACGCGTTTTAAAGCCGTGAGGCCTGGGATAGCAACTGGGCCAGAGCGGACAATATTGCTGGGCCGAGGGATCCGATCCATCAATTGGTATCAGAGGGTGGTTGGTCTCGGGACCGGTGTGGGCTTGGGGGGGGGGGATGTTGTGTCCTGGGCCCAGGATTGTTGGGCCCCCGCCAGGATTGTTGGCGCCTGTGCCCCGGTAACCAATCCCACATCGGTTGTGGAGGGAGATTGGTGGGTGCTTGAAATTCCCGTGCCTACCTTCCCCTCAGCAACGCGTTTTAAAGCCGTGAGGCCTGGGATAGCAACTAGGCCAGAGCGGACAATATTGCTGGGCCGAGGGATCTGATCCATCAGTTTATTGGTTTAATATTATTTTGTTTTATTTATATAGTTTTTGTAGTGGGGGTGATGATTCTAGTAGATTAGGTCAATCCATAATTTCCCATTTTAGCTATTCTATTTTATATTTTTTGTACATTTGTAATGTTTAGCATTTTAATTGGTTTCATAGCTGAATAATGTAATGATAATTGTTAAAGATATAAAATTTTATTGGTTTATATTTATTTTGTATGTGTATTATATTATATAATATGAAACAAACATTTATTCAGGAAATAAATATCATTTAAAAAAATTCTAAGTCTTTATATACTTAAACTATTTTATTAAAGGTTACAAGTAAACATCTATATAATTTCTTGGATAAGAAGATCCATATATTAGTATACTTATGAAAGTGATTGGTTTTTTCATACACATAGAAAAATTAAGATTATAAACATGAATAAAATACGACCATGTGTTGTAATAAGTAATCATATAACCAAACGAATTAAAACCATCATAGGGAAGACCCAACCAAACATTACACACCTCAACTACAAAATCAGGATGTCATGCATCAAATGTCCATCATGAAAATCCATTTTTAGTATAAAAAAAATCATTATTATCTTTAATTATATTAGAATCATGACATCACATTTTTATTGATATTTCAATAGGTATGAATAGATTTTGAAGGCTAGGAATAAATTGAATGTTCCACATGACTTTCTATGGAACACACCATGGTGTTCCATATGAGTTTTTCTTCTATCGAGATATACCATAATCTTTACAGTCATTTATGTATGTTGTTTCCTCCCATAATAAGATGATTTTTTTTATAAATCATTAATTTTATCAGTAGAAAGTCCAATATTGATAATTAACTTACATGCCATATAACAATTTATGGGAATATCTACATTATCAGGAATTAATTCCTTAAAAAGGTAAGAATATAATAAATATAGGTATTAAAAATTCATCACATGGTTTTTCCATTATATAGTCACATAAAAAATTCTAATTTTATTATTTTAGTACATTCCCAATATACAGGAGTCCTAACATCACCTATTAAATTTTTCACTCTCTCAACATCATCATTTCCATTATTTTCCTCATGTGTATTGATATCATTGTATTCTTGTATTGGAATACTATCTTTATTGTGATGATTAAAAAATGGAAACGGATCAAATATCAAATTATCCGTAACACTCCTTTCATTTCATTCATGAACAATAAAATATTGTCACATATATCCATTGTGTTACCAAACATTATTGGGTTTTTAATTTCCAAATTTTATTATATGGTAGATAACTTCTTCCTGACATAACCAAGGTCTTCCAACAAAATTATAACATGAAAAATTTATAATACCTCTATATAAATCATTGTTAAATACAAAATCTAAAAAAACCAAATTCTTTTGAAACTCAGTTGAGATCTGATTAGTATGATACATACAACTACAATTTATTATATCACAAGAAAAAGTTATGTTAATATAAACATAGTAAAAAATAATTACAAAATTCATTACAAATAATATTATTTTTAACAAATTGAATGATAAATAGACAGTACATACTATTAGTTAAGGTATAGGTAGAGAGTGGTTATTTAATGAACTTTTATTCATTAAGAAAATGAATATTCAAACATTTCATGCCCTATTAAATTGAAATTAATTATATATAAATTTTAATCATTCAAATATTAAAATAAAACATTGAAATGAATAATTTCATAACCCCTTAATACATTCACTAAACAAAAAAAGTACTAGAATAATTAATTAAATAATTACCTAATATATATGGCACAAAATAATATATTTATATTAATTTAAACAGTGTTTAAGACCTGAATAATTTCTCCCCATTTATCTAACCTAGCAATTTTCTCCTCACTTATGTAATCACATAATAATGTCCTGACCAACTTGAAAACTAATAAGTTTGATACATATTTTTTTATCAGGGAAACATTAATAATACCATTAAGACATAATTTACTATCACATGTCTATAGAACATTTCTAGTAAGATAATACAAATACAAATTTTAGTATGAAAGTCATCAAAGAATACTAATATCTAGAAAAACAAAGAATAAGAGAAATGACATATGTTATAACCAATGCATATAAGTAACAAAAAAAAGTATAAGACATGGAATGGGAAACAACTATTATATAATCTAATTAAATACATATGTATTTATGAAACATTTTTTTAAAACAACTTCCTTTTTTTTGAATATGACATAAATCAAATTAAATAAATATTATCATGGAAATAATTTACTCAAAAATAACAAAAACGCCTCACCCAACATAAAAACTCTAGTATTTGATACATATATTTTTATCAAGGAAGCATTTATAATAACATCAAGACATGATTTAGATTCACATGTCTATAGATTATTTCCAATAAGATAATCCAAATACCAATTTTAATATGAATGTCATTAATCCATACTAGTAGTTATCTGAAAAAAAGAATAATATATGACATATGATATAATAGATTCATACTAGTAACGACCCAAATAAATTATAAAACATAGAATAAGCAACAACTAATACATACTATTAGATTGAAAATAATTATGCATAAATTTCAATAATTCAATTATTAAAATAAAACTATTAAATGAATAATTTCATAAACCCCAAATAAATTAAAAAAACCAAAAAATTATAACAATAATTAATTACATAATCAATTAAAATATATTACATGAAAAAATTATATTGGATTTATGTAAAAGTGGAAAATAACTAAATTAAAAAAAGTTATATATCTACTATAATAAAATTTATTATATAATACTATAAAAAAAATCTAAATAATTTTTTTTCAATGAATCAGTAATAATAATGACCTAATATGATCTCATTTAGGCTTTGATATGTAGATAAAAATGAATATGATTCTCAACAAAAGAGATGATGGATATGGAACTCACCAATTTGATTTTGAATAGGAATAGAATAAAAAAAATCAATAAATAAGGGGAGATATCTAGGGGATAAGAGAGGGGAGTCCATTTCTTAGGTTAGGGAGGATTTGGGATTGTGGATGGTAAGGGGATGAGGGGAGGCTATGCCTTTTTATTTCTCATCCCAATACCAACATATTTTTTTTAAACTGTTGATATAGGCTACTCTATACCAACCATTTTTACAAACTATTGGTATAAAATACTGACTATGAATTTATAAAAATGGTTCTAAAAAACTATTGTTATAGAGGCATATGTATAGCCTCAAATTCTCGTAGTGAATGATCACCTTTTTCATGAATTATGCATAGTAAGTTGCTTTTTATTGATTTTTAGGCATGTTTTTTTCTAGAATCTTTAATCCCATCCAAATTTCATTCATGGAATTGGTTAAATTTGAATTTCTATAATGTCATATGAATTGATAATTACTATTAATTTCATATAAATGTTAATCATAACATTATAATCTTGAGAGTTGATTTTTCCATGATTTTTTATGTTTTTTCTTTGATTAAGAAATGACTTAGTATCCTCCACCCATGAATTTTCACATGAAGTAATAGCTTATAAAACAAATTAAAAAATAACCTTTGTTTAAAGAAAAATAACATGAATATTTGAGTGAATAAACTAATAATTAAATTTTAAATAATATGCAACTAATAATCATAAAAAAGGGAATGGAAGATAGGAAGAAAAGACGGGCATGTGTGGGGAGGTAAAAATTATAGGTAATATACAAATTTTGAGAATTAAGATTATGAAGTTGTGGTGACTTTTATTTCAAGAACCCATATTCTAAGAATGAAGTCAGATTAGTGAACCAAATTATGAGTAGAACCGTATCTGACACCACTAAGGTAGTTGAATTATTTTAATCCTATAATGAAAAAAAATGGTTTACATAAAATAAATGGATTTAAGATCTAGGAAGAAATACATATTATCTAATAAGAAAATTCAAAACAATCAAAAATTATTGAAAT
This sequence comes from Viscum album, assembly GCA_963277665.1. Lineage (NCBI taxonomy): Eukaryota > Viridiplantae > Streptophyta > Magnoliopsida > Santalales > Viscaceae > Viscum > Viscum album. The sequence continues at coordinate 2,008,646,979 of OY728121.1, read as the reverse complement.
TTAAATTTAACCATGTATAAAGATTCATAAAAAATTCTCAATGAAACTACATGGTAGGAAAACACTTTGGAAGCATATATGAAATATTCATATAACATATATATAATGTGAATATAGTAGATATATCACATATGCATATATGAAATATAAAACATGCAATATAGAATGTGCATATATAGATTTTGTAAGATGGAATATGATATAATGCCATATGCAATATACATATACTGAATGCACAATATCCTTATTCTGAATATTAAATATATATACCTTGAATATTTAATATGAATATATTAAATATGCTATATGCATATTTATAATTTATATATACCAAACATACTAAAGATTCAATATTCATATCTTGAAAATGCAATAAGAATATACATAATATAATTATAATGAATTGAGTATGTCATATAATTAAAATAGGGAAAAGAAGTGCATGTAATATACATGAAATGACCTTAGGCTTTCAAAATTAGGGTTACCAATATAATGGAAGAAGAAAAAGGAGCATGCTTATAGATATAAGATTTATACGTTTCAAAGGTTTATATAAATAACACATAAATTCATTTCTATAAACAAAAAACAAAAATACACCTTCTATTAATGATCCCCAGTCTTATCAGTCAAATATTGTAAATAATTCTTTAATAAAATAAATCTAAAATCTAATCAAACCATGGAACATTAGATTAGATGGATGATATCTATTAAATGGTCTATAATTTTAGTAATGTGGAACTACATGTATGAAATATATAAAATTAGAACATATAAATTACATAAATTTTAACTAAATAAAGAAAATAAATACACAACTTTTAAAGTAAATATATAAAGGAGAATCTGAGTGAATAATTTAAGAAAATTTAAATGGTGAAACAATTGAGTTAAAAAAATATTAAAATCTAAATATATTGGTCTTAGTGATATAAGTATAGAATAAAATTTATAGAGAGAGAATAAAAAATATCTGTTCTAATTGATCTAATTGATCAGGTCTTAGCCTCATCGAGAATCTAGTTTTTACAGTCTAGGTGTATGGAGGAGGAAGACTGCCTAGGTTGAATAATAGAATAAAAAAGAACAAAAAACTTGAAATGAAATAGTATAATTTTTTCCCCAAAATATGGTATCAAAGTATTTTGTTAATTAAAAAATGTGAGAAATAGAGGAAAAACACAATAAAAGAATATAAGAAAATTCAAAATAAACAAAACAATGAAACACCAAAATAGGAAATGCATACTAATATCACAGTCAGAACTAAATAATCATGTAGTAGACTGATAAAGGACTAAAAATATAGTACCTATAAAGAGAAAGATAAGAAACTATGACATGGGGTCTTACTCACATGATAGGATAATATGTAAAGGTTTATTTCGTATAAGCACTTGCAACCATGTTTCAGTTTTCATTATAAAATTAATCACATATTACACTTTGGATTTCTTATGAGAGGAGAAGATCACATGAGTAAAATATACCTAGGAAATTATAGATTCTATCTAAGATTATCCATTTCACATAGCTTATTAAGGTCATTATTCTTTATTATTTAATATGAAATAATATATTTTTTATGAAACAATAAAGTTTCAAAAAAATATTACAACAAAATAAAATCATCATACTTGAAATTGGTCAATTACATATGAAACTAGAGATCCTTTTAGAAGGAAATAAAGAAATTAAAATCATAATATCAATCAATAAATAAAGATATGAAATTTTATAATACTAATTTAAGTAAAGACCTTAATTTTTAAAATAATACCTAGATATTCTATGTATTTACTGCTTTTAGAAGCAATAAGTTAGTTAGAATGAGAAGATTCATACTAAATATTATATTATTTGAGTAGATATTTGAAAGTTTTTGTATTAATAAGTAAATATTTGAGTTTAATAACAACAAAATGTTGATATAAAATGACAAATTTAATAATGTTTGATATGGTATTGTTAATTAATGACATTTAAGAAAATAAATCGAATCTATTAAATGAGTATTTCATAAAGACCTTATATGGGTTTCAAAACATATTATATGGAAAAAATGACGTGGGTTGTCAACAATATCAATATTTTCACTAGATTATAATAGTGAGGGTATTATTATAGATACTATTAGGTTGATTTATATATTAAGAGGCAGTGAAAGTGTGATTCATGTTTGAATATTGGCTAATTTTTTTCCTTATGATTAAAATATTGAATCCATGGTATTTTTTCTAAATATAGAAGAAAAATATTTAGATTTTTATGTGTGTATTTTGAAGATATATGAATAAAAATTCTATAAGAAATACAAAATTAATTATTTCAGAAACAAAATTCATGGAGATTAAAATAAATTTCAATAACATAATAATTATTAAAATTAAAACAATATCATGTGTAATGATTGAAATAAAGATCAACTAAAAAGATGAATTGGGTTTAACAATTTTTAGAAGATAACATAGGCATTTAAGGATCAGGAATGAAAAAAAATTAATGGATCAGAAGAATGAACTATAATTAATGAGTCAATGTGCTGGCTTATAGAAAAATATAATAAAGGATGATTAGAATATTGATACTCAATAAAAAATACATCTTATTGTTGGAAGTCCATATAAATTTACTCATAAAAACACCTTTCATTAAAGGGATTGTACTAGTTTGTATATGAATTATATAGTATAGAAAAACCTAATAATAAAACCATTAGGCTACAAATATCCAAAAAATACACTTCAGTAGTATAAAAAATGCAATAAATAACTATTAAATTGTAATAAAAATGGATAAAAAACATCAAATTGATGCATTTTTAACAAACTTTGGAAACATGTGTCCTTATACAACTAATTTATTCTATAAAGATTAAAATGCTTGATTCAATTTATTCTTCAAAAATGATTGATAGTTTTCAATTGTTTTTATAATGAACTCTGTTTGAAATTGTCTTGTCTATTGAAATTATAATCTGTTTGGCCACTAAACATGTAATATGCAATATATATATATAAATAGTGTATTTATAAATTGAACCATAAAAAGAAAAGAAATTAATATACATAAAATTTAATATGAATTTATAGGATATTTAGTGTACATATCATGTATTAAATATTCCAATTCCTGGTAAATTTAACCCCAGTTAATAAATAATTGAACATATTCAAGGGAATTATCATATAGTGATGATTGTAATGAAATATATAAAAAGTAAAAAAAATTAAAATATAAATAAATAACACTTCCTCTATTTGAATGAAACTTCAAAACTGTAAAAAAGGATATCTCTATAACATGTCAACATTTAAAGAGTAAATACATAAACAAAAAACATAGTAAAATATAAGAAAATTCACACAATGAAAATTCATGGTAAATCAAAGATATATAAATAAAATAAGTATCATAATAAATATTACATCAATAAAAAATTAATTCTAAGAAAAATAAAAATAAAAACAATTATGACATCCAAACTGATACAAAACCTAGGCATAACCAATAATATATATTCCATGACCCCTCTCTATGAGGGGTCCAAAAAAGGGTAAATTGTTTCTATTTTTATGTAAAACATTACAAAATCACCAATTAGTAAGGGAAGTTGGCTGGTTCAAAAAATTAAAATTAAAACTTTATTTAATGAGGGATATATAAGAAGGTTGATAATAATTGAGATAAATAATTCTGTACCAAATTTTACATTAAAATCAATCAAATTTTACCTAAAAGAAATGAAAAGGAGATACCTATTCATATAGAATATAAAATAATTTATTTATAGGAAAGTTAATGTCTAGTTCAATAAACTCCAATAAGATCAGCTCCAAATTAAATAACATTAAATTTATTCTAGTTATTATTCCCATTATTAGTTTATTCAACCCCACTTAAGAAATACTTGAACATATCCAAGGTAATTCTCAGCTAGTTTTGGTTTAATGAAAAATATTAATAAGAAAAATAAAAGAAAATGTAAACAAATAACACTTCCTCTATTTGAATAAAAATTCCACAGTGAAAAAAACACCATCCCTATAATATTTGAACATTTAAAGAGTCAATTCGTAAACAAAAAACACGGTAAAATTTAATAAAATTCAAAGAATGAATATATAAGGTATAACAATGATATAAAAGAATAAAATTTATTATTTTTAAAGAAGAGATGAAGTGGAATAAAAATTACTATTATGATAAATAAATTGAAAATTAAATAGCACAATAGTAAATGATTAATGTAAAATTCATATAAAGAAATTGAAAAATAAATGATAAGAGTAATGTATCATAATAGGTATGTATCATAATAGGTATGTATGTCAAGACAAATTTTATAGAACTATTTTGTTAAAGTATGTATAGATTGCATTCTAAAAGGGGAATAATCTGTATTCAAATAACATGTTTTATAGTGGTGTGAAATAATATATATGTATATTGAAACTATACATGAAATGGTGGTAAGGATCTCCCATATCTAAGTAATCGGGTTGTAGTAAATATGTATTAAGTAATCATATAAAGTGATAATAAGACTAAAAAATAAATCTTGAATAATATAGTGGTTTTAATCTGTACAAATTTGATCAAAATATATATTAAAATCTCTATGTATTTCAATATTCATTCAATTGAGGAAAGTTTTTTCTCATGAGTAATATACATTGAATATATATAATATAAACCATTGTAAAAATGATTAATATAGGAATAATAATATAAATATGTTTGTGCATTGAACAAATAAATGGTAAATAAGTGCATACAAAATTCACCATCATTGTTAAGTTTATTTTCTAAATTTCATGAAAAAATGTTCCTATAATATAGTGATGTCACATTACTATGTAGAAAATTTTATTTGAAATAAGTGCCTATTTTTTTTGGAAACTAACATAAATGTATAATAAACCAATGGGGTGCTCAATAAATGTTAAGTTGGATTAAGGATGATCATGAACCAGTGACACACCTATAATTGATTATGTAGTATTATTTTTTCCAATGGTTTCAATACAAAAATAGAAAATTTAATGTTATTATTAGATAACAAATGAATTCAATATCACAATTTTCAACTTATTCTGTTAGTGGTAGTTGACCTGAAATTCATACTATTTTTCCATCGAAGGACGCATGAGTTGTGACATCAACACTAGATAATTAGTTATTAGAATATAATGAATTGTAAGTAGTACATGAAACTATCATATGGGTGAAAAAATTTATATATACATATCTATAAAAAAAAATAATAAACTATAAGTTAGTACACCTCAAAATTATACGACATGATTAATTAATGAAGAATATACCTATAATTATTCCTTTTTAATTTCTGTATACATAAAATTCACCACAAACCTACCTCTTTCCATCCTAAATTTTTTTTGGTAGTGTAAGTGGATGTCAAAGTATTATTTTATTATAAACACTTATTTTTCCCCCGTTTTCATTTGGAGAATGAGAATGAAGTGATGAGGTTCTAAAATATAAAGCGTTATCTATCACAAGAAAAAAACCTATTACTAATAGTTATTTGTGATACAGTTAAATTAAATTAAACAATTGGTAAAAAATAAACTGGTGAAAAAGATCCAGTTAAACAATACATAGTCCTAAAAACACAATACTAAATTTTAAGATGAAATTAAAAAATCATTTATTGTAACTTCTAATAAATGAAAGTGAAATTCAGTCTCCATGTTATTTAAAACCTTAGATGTAGGTTTTTATTGTATAACATTATCTATTTGGTTGATATAATTTATTAGAATATGGAAACGTAGGTACCTGAAATACAAGAGTAACTTTACAATAGTAAATTTAGAGATATGAAACTTTTTTATTTAATAAAGAATTTCTGAATTAATTTATTGAAAAAAAGAAGGATTAAAGGCCAAACCTACATAATTGTGATTTTTTTCAAACTTAAAATATATTTATTTCCATCTTCCTTGTATCATAGTTTTTTATTTTCATACATTTGTGACATATTTATCATGGTATGACATGAATAGTTCAAAAAAATATCAATAAAAGATATCAAAGTAATATTTGATTACTAAATAAATTAATGTATATGTATTTGATTAAAATAAGATGATCTGAAATAGTAATTTAGGACCAACTAAGAAGTAAATTAATGTTTCTAGAAATTTATGTTATGAAGTGCATGGATTAAAAACTAAATAGGAATAATCGGAATACATGGTGTTAATACCACTTCAAGATACACTCAACATTAAGAGGGGGAGGGGGCTGATTCAGTATTGAGAACTTTTTAAGTCAATTATAACGTTTTATCCCCTTTCCTATTAGAACTATTAGGATCTTGATTCTCTTATTCTGTATTTTTTATATCATTAAAGTATATGAAATAAAGTCAATAATGACACACAATATTTTTACAAGGTTCACTACTCAATATGAGTATCCATTCCTTACCATGTGTGGTGATGAATAAGACATGAATTCTCTAATATAATGAGATACCAAATATAGTGGTTTGACTAGAAAAAAATACTTTACCCAAGTGTGTTTCCCTACAAATTATGAGGGGGATAAGAAAAGATATGTCTTCCCTAGGCTGGTGAATGCCTAGTCCAATTGTAGTTTCTTTCTAGATCTTTATACTACATGTGTAGGTAGTCATCAACTTCTTCAAGTTACTTTACTACACCAGGAAAGTATTCCATCTATTTATACTTCTATTTAATGTCATAATACTTCTTTATTCTTATTCTTAATCTTCACTTCTATAACATTGTATAAGAAACTCTTCTTCTTTACAATAGAAAACAAAAATATTATATTTCCCTCTTCTATTCCTCCATAAAAAAACTACCCATACAATTATTATTCATATGATAATATCTATTTGATAATTTTTTTCTGAAATAAATTCATTCGATACCTTCTTCCATACCCTCTTAATCAGAAAAAAGTTGATAGGAAAAATATGTTCGGTATCAATTCATATGGTATCCTTCATCCAATACTTATGCATCTATTACTTCATTTATTCATCTGATACCTACTCATATATATTATTTTTTTCTGATACAATTTGATTGATCCCCTATTCTACTTCCAATAACTTTGCTTCTTTATCTGGATCTTTACTACTTAATTTTATGACTCTACTTTGTCCAATACCCCCTGATTTGGATGAAACCTCTTCACCCGATACTTCAAACCAAATGAGAATTACTCTCATGCATCATGGCCATTAATTCACTATAAAATTTAATGTATTAAACAAAAATCATAGACTAAATAACTTGAGAAACCAAAAATAGACCAATCCCTTCTTTCACAGTGCATTATCTCCCCTTTATATAGATATTGTTTCTCTAAAAACTTTGAGAGAAGTGCAAAATAAAATTTTAATTTACTACTTACAAATATGAATATCCTACTAAAATTATTCTTTATTTTACTACCTTAAAAATTCTAAAAATATAAAAATAAAGGATCTTCATAGCAACTCTCCTTGGATCTCAGTGTCAACCATTTTCTTTAATCTTCCTGAAACCTTGGCTAAAATCATGATCTTCCCTTCATGATTATTGAAGCATTAAATTTCTAGGTCAACACCACCATATATAGTATCTTTAAAAATGATTTGTAAATATCTTTGACACTTCATTTGGTACTTATTCTCAGGGACTTATTTGTTTGATAACCTCATAAGGTTCTTCTTTTCCCGGTCACCCTCCATACATTAATATTCATAATTATTCGTCTGGTAAGCTCTACATATTCCTTATATTTGATGACTTTTTAAAATTACATATGATGAATTCGTACCAATATGTCTGATGAATTTTCTCAGAAACTTCTATCTAATAAATGTCACTTTGATACCTCTATCCAATGACTTCATATAGAGACTTCTATCTGATGACACTGCTCCAAAAATTCCATTTGATGCCTCTGCTTAGAAACTTATTTCCAATGAATTATCTAAAAAAACTATGTCTAATTCCTTATGTTTCTATATCCAATTAACTTCATAAATATCTATCCAATATAATTAATAAAGATATATCCAATTTACTTCAAAAATCTTTATCTGATGGACTTTGTAAAGATCTGTTCGATGGTCTTGCAATGTTTGTTTGATATACTTCATACTTCTTTTTTTCCTATTACAACCATGAATATAAATTCCAAAAAATTTATCATCTTGATATTTGTAAAATTATGTTAGATAGACTTTGTAAAAATATTCATTTGACCCAACTTCAACATCACCTCTCTTTTTTTGGGAACCATAGTTGCACTAACTTATTACTTCGACAAAATTAAGCATGAATAATGAATTCCATAGAATGATCATGATGTTTGGAACAATGAAGAACAATAAATCATAACTTAATTTACTTTATCTAACATCTATATATAATATAATTGTAAAAATAATTAGATAAACATTTAACACCACACTTTTTCCAACCACTTAATTCCGTTGGACTCCATCCGATCAACTCACTCTATTCACCTTTTTCTGATTGACTTGGTCTGATCAACTTCATCTAATCACCTTAGTTCGATCAAATTCACCTGACCACTTTTGTATAATCGACTATATATGATCACCTTGGTCTGTTGGACTCAGTCCACTAGATTTAGTCTAATTATACCAGCCTTCTTCGACCATTTTCTCCATCTAGTAGACCCATATTTCTCTTTCCATTGTATTCTATCTAGAAAATTCTCAAGTAAATTACTCAAAGAAACCTCATTATGTTGATAAAAAATTTACTTCTTTGACCAGTATAGAACATGTTGTAGAGATTAATAATAACTCATCAATCATCTCAAGTTTATAAAATCTTCAAAAAAACATTTACTTTCAAGAAGTGAATATATAAATTAAGGAATATATTATAAATATTCCAATGGTAATAACACAAATTATCTTATTCCCAGATAAAAATACTTGGGAAATTTTATTTCATCTTCAAAGATCATGGTTACTTCAACCAATATTCTATAAAACTCATTATTAACAATCTATTCTACATATTGACATTAATAAACTCTTTTATTGACAAAAATTGATAACCAATGAAAAGCATTGATAGAAAATACAACTCACATACAAAATGGGATCTTAAATATCCCCCTTTGTATTTTTTGGAAATACCTTAAAGTATATTTAAAATGAATATGTCAATATGTAAATATTTATCTTATTTATTTTTCTTTCTTTTCAAACATTAATTTCATTTTCACCCCCTTATTGACAAAAGATACAAAGTTCTTTGGAAAAGGATATCAATTAATTATTAATTAATGTGACATCAAACATTTCACTCTAATTCCATGTGATCCATGCTCGGTATAGAAAAAAAGAATATTTTATTTAGACAACAAAGATACCCTTTACCAATCAATCTTGATACCACATGAAATGAGAACTCACAAGCTTGTCTCAAAGGGTTACCCACTTGTATTCCAGGCTAAATATACCAATTGAGATATAAATTAATTGTAGAATAAATCAACCTAAAACTCTTGGACATACTTCAAAAAATATATTAAAACATTCAAATATAAATAGTAGTATAAGAAGCCTTGGAACACTTTCATACTTCCACTTTTCTCATGTCACTGATTAATTCAATTTATCCCTTGTTGTGTTAAGATTTTTATCTTTAGTAACCAAGGATGGGATATTAATAAAGATGTACCTTATTCAATGAAATTCCTTTAGGTACATCCCAAAATAATTAGATTTTTCATGAAATAATAATTCTGGAAACATATTCACCATTCTTAACTTGTCTCCCACTTAAGGAGACATTTCCTTATGATCTTCATAATTTTTGATCTCTTTGAAGGATGTATCTCATGATTTTTCATATATATTGTAAACTAAAATGGACCCTCTTAATGTGGTTTTCTAGTCACTATAATTACAACAACATCACCAAGGATGATATTCCTCAATATATTTCTTTAGAATCACAAAGGTAAGATCAAAACAATATGGTATATTCTTCACTTTTTTATCCAGAGTTTATAGAAACCACTTCAAATTCATCTAAGATGATCCTTTCATAGGATTTTTCAGAATAGAAATTTAGAAAAATTAAAGTATTAAAAATTCTTTATTCAGGCTATCCAAATTTGGAATCCATTTTTTCTACTCAAGTTCTCCCCTTATGTTCATTCCCCACCTTAAATTCCCTACATTGTGACAAAAAACAATACATACATCATAAAAAAATAAAGTGTCTCTTCCTTGCTTCCTTAATGTGAAAAAAGGTTGAGATGGTTTTCTCAACAAAGTTTCTTCATATCTTACAATATTCATGCTTGTAAATATAAAATTTAGTTATGATTTATCTTGGGGTATCATGGACCTTTTCATTTCTTATTCTACTTTTTATGGTGAAATTTTCTTCTCAATAGACTTTATGAATGATGAATTGTTAATTATTTTAGGGAATACTTATTGTTCATGTAGAATAATTAAAAAACCTTTTGTATTATATCCATATTTATTTAATCTCTCACACATAACATATTTATCCCAAGGGTTGTCTTGTATTGAAACCCTCTCATAAACTTTGGCTCCTTCATGTGGAATATTTTCTTTTCCTTTTACACTAGAATTTTCATGTACTTATTCCATTTTCCTTACTATTTATAAATATTCTTGAAAGATTACTAAAATATAATTAGGTACATTGGAAACAAGTTTGGTTTCCCACATGGATTCATCTGAGTGACTTTCTTCACATAATTTACTCTAGATGATGCAATTAACTTCATCTTTTTGGATTTGGAATCCAATGACATCTCACCTTTCCTTTTTGTATCTTATTGGGATAAATTTTTTTAAAATATTATTCTTCTTACTTCCCAATGTTTCTTCTTATTTATTAAATAATTTATGTAGTATTCTTTTCTTATCAATTTTTAATACATTTAAAGATGATCATGTACCAATCTTGTGACCATCGTTATCGCATACATTATAGACATTTTCAAGATTTATAAATATGTTTAAAGAATATAGTTTTTTCTTAATCTGTAGATGCTAATTCTTCACATATAGATTTATAGATCTTGGAATGAGCTTCTTTTGTGACTTAAAATTTAAAGGATTGTACCAAAAATACAATGCACAATGCTTTAATCCATTGCAGCACCGGTAGTGACCCACAAACCTTAATATTCTTATATCTACTACGTGATGTTTTTTGGGTTTCTTCACAACTTTTTAGGATCTTCATAGGGAACCAACCTCCTCACTATTTATTCTATCCACCATAGACATGGAGGTAGGATTCATATCACTTTTCATCATTCATACTTGTATAGATTTTGTTTTCCAACCCTTACTATTTATGAAATTAGATTTTGAAACATTATTATGAGAATATATGTATGACACCTTTTCCTTCACATCCACTTTAGATAGTTTATCAAATGATACCATAATCTTCTTATCACATGTTATAGGTATTTTATCATCAAAATACCCCATTGATAATTACATAAGAGTAACAAATTTCTCCTTCATATGTGAAACCTCAGTATGTGCCTTTTCTAAATTATCCAGCTTAATTTATAACTCTAGAAATTTTATACTAAGGGTGTTTTTTTGATCTTAAATCATCATCACATTATCTTTACAACTCTTTTTTCTTTATGTAGACCTATTCCTCATGCATATTAACCTTTTATTTTAATAATGATTCAAGTTTCCTGATCTACATGGATTTCACTACCCAATGTAAACCCTTGACATCAATTCTATTTTTCAACTTTTTTTCAAGTGTATGGATATTTTCTTTAAGATTAATTTTGACTTCCTCTTTCTCTTAATATTATTTGATCCATTTATTTTCAAATACTATGGAAATTATTTTAATCTCTACCATTTTGGTATCAAAGGTTCAAACATTTTTAGAGATATGTATATATTCTAGAACTTTTTCTTGAAAATCCTTCTCCATGTTGTTTGTTTCTTATTCAGGCTGGGGGATTTATTCTTACATACTTTCAAAGACTCCACAAATAAGAGAGAATATTTCTTTTAGAATTCAATGCAGAATATCTTTTAATATACCAAATAATATATCTAAAGAAGATACAGATATATCATCATCACCACTTATGTTAATATCTTCTTATTGAGGATAGTTTGTATAAGAATTTTCACATACCTCATGTCCAATTGACTTCCTTGATTATCCTAAGGTGGGAATATTGTTTTTCTCCTTAATTTTAACTTGAACAACATGTTCTTTACTTTACAATCCCAATATTTATTCGTTTTTAGCAAGCCATAGAGAGCTTGAATTACATTTATTCTTCCTCTAGTATAAATAGGGAAAAATCTTTAGCTTTCTTTTCTATTTATTTCTATTATTCATTATGGTCTTGGTAGAAATAAATTTCTGCTCTGAGATTGAAAAGTTTTACCAAAACTGCACTTTGGGATATGCTCAACACTGGGGGGGGGGGGGTGAATCAGTGTTGGGATATTCTTAAGAAAATTATAAAATTTTATCCCTTTACCTATTAGAACTGTTAGAATCTTTATTATATTATTTTCCCTATTTCTTATTGTATGAAAGTATATGAAATAAAGTAAAAAATGACAAATGATATTTTTACAAGGTTCACTACTCAATAAGAGTAGCTAGTCCATGACACATATTGATGACCAGTACATGGATTATATACTATAATGAGATAAAAAATACGTTGGTTTGTATAGAAAACAATCCTACATCCAAGTTTGGTTCCCTACACTTTAGGAGAGGGGATAAGAACATATCATTCTTCCTCACACTAGTGAATTCCTAGTCTAACTGCAGCTTCTTTCTAGATATTTATACTGCATGTGTAGATAATCTTCAACTTCTTCAAGTTACATTGCAACACTAGGAAAGTCTTAAGACTATTGAGACTTATATTGAATGTCTCATTTATAATTTTTTGTTATTGTTCTCATTCAATTTGTTTCATTATAGCATACAAGAAACTCTTCTTCTTCACAACAAAAAATAGAAAATTGTTCTTGGATTCTTATCCTCCTCCATCCAGAACTTATCCATCTGATTATTCTTCATCCAATACTATCTATTTGATACTATTTGTTCAAAACTATTTAGTCTTATCACTTATTCTATACCATATTTATCTATTACCAGTTGAGAGGAAAAATCTATCTTGTATCAATTTTCTTGGTATCCTTTATCTACTACTTCTATGTCTGGTACTTCACTGATCTATCTGATACATGTTTGTCTAAAATTTATCCATCTGATACAGTTTGTATGATCCATTATTCTACTTCCATTACCTTCTCTTATTCATCCAAAGATTTAATACTTCTTCCAGTGGTTCTTCTCTATCTGGTACCCCCTACTCCATCCTATACCTCTTGATTTGATACTTTGACCCAAATATGATTTACTCACACTATTTATGGCTGGTAATTCACAATAGCACTTAACTTCTTAAAAAATAATCATAATCACAATAACTTGAGTAACCAAAAACAACTCAATACCTTCTTTCAAAATGTATCAAATCCCCTTTTTATAGGTATAATTTCTATAAAAACACATGGAGATGTGAGAACTCAAATTTGAATTTACTTATTCCAAATATGAATATCCCACTAAAATTATTATTCATTTAACCACCTTCAAACTTTTTAAAATATAGGATTCAATGTTTAAGATCTTGGTTTTTCTATAAGGTATAGAACCTTTTAATTTCTATTTGATTCCTTAATTTTTTCCACATTGGAGTTCCTAGTGGGGTCACAGAGAAAACGAGGGTGTCTGAGTCTGGTAAGGAGTATGGAGCCTAATATTTTAGAGGAGGAAACTGATCCTCATAGTTAGTAGAAACCATATAGCCTATAATTCACAGTTTGAGTAAGTCATGTAGGGTGTTTCAGAGAATAGTAGAGGGTGCATGGTTTTCTATAACTGTGCGACCTAGGCCATATTCCTATGTGTTTGATGCAGAGTTTTTGAAAAAGGATAAATTCATGGTCAGTGCATATTTTTCTAACCATGCACCAAGACTGTGTGAGGGGGGTCTTGAGATAGAGAAGGGAACATGGTTGGCACATATTTTGGCCAACCGTGTGACCAAACCATGCGACCTAGTTTTTAGATGGGAAAATACCATTTTACCTTATTTCATTAAATACCTCACCCCCAATTTCTCTCTCATTTCAAGTGAAAAATTTATCCTCTACATTTGAGATCTCTCATGGAATCCTATCCTAGTATTTTCTATATCTTCCCAATACAAACTCTGAATCACTCACTGTCAGAATCATTGGATGCACACTGGTGAGTTCTCTATTCATACTGCACCTTTTTTCATTTGTATTTCTCTCGATAGAGTTATTTTTTTACATGCTCTTATACCCTATTTTTAGGGTGTTCATCTGTTCTTATATTTTCTTTTGATCTAAACCGAATCAGAGGTTGAGACTGGATGAGTCTTCCTCTACCAAGATAAGGTAGGTGGTCTTGTGATTTTCTCTTAAAGACTTGGCGTTTTATATAATATTGTTGTACCATGCACTAGATTTTACAGTGCGCCACTCATTAAAAGAATTTGTAATTATATTAAATTGATGGGCATGACCCTTGATACCCTTTGAGGTTTAATTAAAGGTCAAGGACCTCAAATTTGAACCACCCCTTGGGTGAGTTATTAAATTATATTAAACCACCATAAGTTTCCTTTGTATTTGATTCACCTATTGAGGTGTGTAATTTTTACCCTTGACTTAGGGATGTTAAATTAATTTCTTAACTTGTGATTTAAATTGAATAAGAGGAAATGAAGATCCAAGTCCTTATTCCCTTGGCCATTATTTGTCCTTCTCTCATAGGATTGAGACTCTCTTTATATCCAAATGCCCAATTATGATAAATGGGAGGATTTGTGTGATGATAGGCCTTATTAGCCTATGATAATTTTTAAACCAACTTTTGAGGTGAGTTAAATGATTATAATGGTGAAGAATAATTAGATTAAAACACAAGTTTATATGGTATGGTTAGACTATGGTACCATTACCATTTTATTTGACATGCCAAGAGTGTGAGGTGGGTTCCAACTTAGGAATTCCATAGAAATAATCTTCTTTATTGTTTAATTAAATGAATTATAATGAATGATTATTATGCACCTTGGGATATACATTGGTTCTTTTACAAACACCATGGAAGGAATCATTTGGAAGGTAGATTATATATTCTAGAGTGATACTTGGAATCCTTTATGGACTACCAGGAATAGAATTAGAGGGTAGAATTTTATATGATCGAGTGATACTTGGAATCCTTATGGATGTACAAGGATGGACTTAGAGAGAATCTTATCATGTATTCCATGAGTTAAACTTGGGCTCCCTTTATGGACTGCCAACAATAGTCTCTGTGACTAGTAATTTTATACCACACTTAGAGTGATACTAGGATTCCTTTGAGGAATGACAAGGATGAGCTTTTAGGGTTCTTGGTTCATGATATACCTAGAGTGATACATGGGTTCCAACTTAGGAACACCAAGGTTGGTATCAGGTTATACTAAATTGAATAATTATTAAATCATTATTATAATGTGTCTGCCAAGACAAAGCAAAAGCTTGGATTTTTTCAGAGCCTTATACTTTAATGATGTACTTATTATACATATCATGTTGTATATGATACATGGGGGTTTCATGGATTATGATCAAAGTCCCAAGACTTTATTAAAAACTCAATCATAATTGATTGATTACTCAGAGATAGTTCGACTAAGGACGAAGAAGGTAGCAGAGGATGAGTGTTCCTAGGGAACCCAAACATATGTGGGTTATTTATATACCACAATTAATTTTCATCTTATTTATCACCTCCACACTATTTATTATATATTCATATACTAGATGGAATTATAAACCATTGGTGGTGGACTACTGAGTTTATCTCACACCCTTCTTGAGCTGCCTTTATGGTACCCATAAAAACTTCATGGATTCATGAAGGTAATGGGGAAAACACTCAATTTTTGATACATGATTGATTGTACCATGGGAGTAGGGGATCACATGACCAAGCTATGATTCCTCCTATTTACTGCTATTTTTCAAAAAGAAGAAAACCTTATCAATATAAATGTTACTTTTATGAATCTTACAATTCTAAATGTATTTTATGTCTTAAATCATCATAATTAAATATGTTATTAATATCCTATAATGATAATTAAATTTTATATATATCCTTCATAATGGTTCATAAAAATATTGGGATTAACCAAACATATCCCCCAGGAGTGTCAAACTAGGAGTAGAGAAAGGCCAATTTTCATGAAATAGTTCCCATACAAGTATAGCTCAAAGTGGTTTCTTCAGGTTTTACCCTTAAATACATTTGTTTCAGAGTTATATCCACTTGTTCGTATCCAGATATGGATTTCTTTGCTTGAAAACCACTTGCTTAATACTTCAAAAAAATACCAGGATGTTTTCATATATTTAGACTTTTCCTTAGGGTTCTTACTAAATTTTTCAAGTCCTAATTTCCACAAATAAATAAACCGTCCGTTGATACCAAATATGACATCCTACATTTATATTACATAACTTTTTATTACATTGTAAAAATAGAGGATATTTTAAAGTTTAGTTTCTTGGAAATAAAGTACATAAAACATGAAAACATAAAACATTATTCTAAATCCACTTGAAATACATCACCATGGGTTCACTCTAGGTTACTTTTACAACATATAATATCTTGGGGATATACATCAAAGGCAAGGGGTGACCATGAAGCCTAATAAGGGAATAAACAAGAGAGACATATAACATGTGATATTGAGACATATAAATAAGAACATGAGGCATAAAAATAAGTCATGAACAAAAGGCATATCATAATAATAAGAAAATTAATCACAAGGTTATTCACCAAGGTGTCATAAATTAAAATTACCAAGGTTATTCACTAAGGTATCATAAAACATGTATTCTATAGAGATTAAATTCTTCACCCAATGCACTAGAGTGCTATCAGTGTGCACTATTCATTTTTTTTAATTTCATGTGATCCACATAGAACATAATAAACCATTTAATTAATAAACCACAGAGAATAAAGAATAGGTTTCTTATTAAAATCTTGGCATAAAAAAGAGATTAAATACATGATCATTATGTCATTTTTAACCCACGGGAACGAAATATAGGTTTCATGTATGTGAATTCCTGAATAAATTAGACAGGTTTACATATATTTGAATACCAATTTAAAAGAAAATAGGTTTGGGTATTCAAATAAGAAGGAAAAGATAATTTTTCATGTATAAGAGAGGAATTCAAGAAGTAAATTCGACAACATGATGGGTATAAAACATGGTTTTAGAAAAGGGTAAAATGAAAGAGGAAAAGGGTATCCAATTCATAAAATAATATTTTTACAGTAATGAGATAAAATAAAGTGAAAAAAATAACTTAGTTTGTATACTAGAATACATACCACATGAAAAGGGAAGTTGAATGGAAAAGAGAAGCGAATATTTCCCTTACCTTGAAGAGTTATTCCTAAAACTTGAGGATGGAAATTTGGGGGATTGAGGAAATTTTGGGGGTACTCCTTGGGAGTAAAAATCACCAAAAGTTTATGGAGAATGGATTGGGAGTGAAGGGGATAGGTGAAATGGGTAGGTATTTATAACAAAAGTGGAGGAATTATTTAATAATTTTCAAATATAGGCCTTGAAAATATAGGTTGTGGAAAATGAAAAAGAATTAGCTTACCCATGGTTTTTTATCATGGTTTTGGAAATTTAGGTCAAATTTTAAGTTATTTTAATCTACTAGAACCGATTAAAATTTTTAATACTTCTTTTGGTAAGGAAGAGTAAATATTCCACAAAGTAATGTTTTAAAAAATCAAAATTTTCCTTTTTTAGACTTTAGAAAGTCACTTATAGTTTTATAAATTTATTAAAGTCTATTAAAATAAAAAATATTAATAAAATATCATATTTTAGGTCATGGATTGTGTTTAGTTAATTATTAAATCAGTATGAAATAAATATGATGTCATAAAATACACTAAAACCTTAAAAGTGTATTTTTTTACTGTTCATAAAAAATAAATTATTTTAGAAAATTATCATAAATTCAAAATAAATTAATTTCCACATGATAATTTAAAAAATGATGTTTATTTTATCAGAAAAATTATCTAAATATGATAATTTTAAATTTTAAATATAAAAATCCTTATTTTTTTAAAAAATAACAGTTTTTAAGGTACAATCAAATTTAAGACACTTATAAAAAATTTCCTAGGACTTTATAAAATTGTTTTGACATTTATTATGTAAATAAAAGTGTTTTAAAATAATATTTAATTAAAACAAATACTATTCATAATAACTTGGTCTATTATAAAAATTATATATATTTTCTAGAAAAATACAATTATGTTTTATTTGTATCCAAAAATAAAATTATCAAATTCATCTCAATTAGAAATATATTTTATTAAGAAAAAAAATTCTTAAAAGGAATTGATGGAATAAACATTTTATTTATACAAATTAATTTACACTTTATGTAACTACAGTCTTTATATATAACCCCTTATTACACCCGTATACGCCCTATGGGTGAGGTGTACGACGGTGGTAGTTTCATGGGGTGCCTTAGATAACATTGAACGAGTGGTAATCTCCACTAACTTAAAATTATACTATAGGAGATTTCATTGAATCTTAACTTGTTGAATCTCAGCTTGGGCTTGGTTAAGGATGGACCCCAGTGATGCTACGTCCCTCTCAAGTTCAAAAAATGGGCTTTAAATGGTACGACTCTACCGGTTAAGGCCATTAATTCTCCTTTCCATATCAATTATCCTTTTCCATTAATACTTATAAATACTAATTATAATTGTAAAATTATCAAACAAGGTAATAATTTCCAATGGTCTTTTTGACCAATAGTCATATAATGGTCGAATCCCAAGGGTAACATTTCCCTTTATTACCTATAAACACCACATCATTATTTCAATAAAAAATCAATTAAATTTATCTTAAGGTTATATTTTCATTTTTATATGATGTTGATTGGTTTAATATTATTTTATTTTATTTATATAGTTTTTGTAGTGGGGGTGATGATTCTAGTAGATTAGGTCAATCCATAATTTCCCATTTTAGCTATTCTATTTTATATTTTTTGTACATTTGTAATGTTTATCATTTTAATTGGTTTCATAGCTGAATAATGTAATGATAATTGTTAAAGATATAAAATTTTATTGGTTTATATTTATTTTCTATGTGTATGATACTATATAACATGCAACAAACATTTATTCAGGAAATAAATATCATTTAAAAAAAATTCTAGGTCGTTATATACTTAAACTATTTTATTAAAGGTTACAAGTAAACATATATATAATTTCTTGGATAAGAAGATCCATATATTAGTATACCTATGAAAGTGATTGGTTTTTTCATACACATACAAAAATTAAGATTATAAACATGAATAAAATACGACCATTTGTTGTAATAAGTAATCATATAACCAAACGAATTAAAACCATCATAGGGAAGACCCAACCAAACATTACACACCTCAACTACAAAATCAGGATGTCATGCATCAAATTTCCATCATGAAAATCCATTTTTAGGATAAAACAACTCATTATTATCTTTAATTATATTAGAATCATGAAATCACATTTTTATTGAGATTTCAATAGGTATGAATAGATTTTGAAGGCTAGGAATAAATTGAATGTTCCACATGACTTTCTATGGAACACACCATGGTGTTCCATATGATTTTTTCTTCTATAGAGATATACCATAATATTTACAGTCATTTAGGTATGTTGTTTCCTCCCATAATAAGATGAATTTTTTTATAAATCATTAATTTTATCAGTATAAATTCCAATATTGATAATTAACTTACATTCCATATAATAATTTAAGAGAATATATACATTATCAGGAATTAATTCCTTAAAAAGGTAAGAATATAATAAATATAGGTATTAGAAATTCATCACATGTTTTTCCATTATATAGTCACATAAAAAATTCTAATTTTATTATTTTAGTACATTCCCAATATACAGGAGTCCTAGAATCACCTATTAAAATTTTCACTCTCTCAACATCATCATTTCCATTATTTTCCTCATGTGTATTGATATAATTATATTCTTGTATTGGAATACTATCTTTATTGTGATGATTAACAAATGGAAACTGATCAAATATCAAATTATCCGTACCACTCCTTTCATTTCATTCATGAACAATAAAATATTGTCACATATATCCATTGTGTTACCAAACATAATAGCTTTTTTAAAATCCAAATTTTATTATATGGTAGATAACTTCTTCCTGACATAACCAAGGTCTTCCAACACAATTATAACATGAAAAATTTATAATACCTCTATATAAATCATTGTTAAATACAAAATCTAAAAAAACCAAATTCTTTTGAAACTCAGTTGAGATCTGATTAGTATGATAGATACAACTACAATTTATTATATCACAAGAAAAAGTTATGTTAATATAAACACAGTAAAAAATAATTACAACATTAATTACAAATAATATTATTTTTAATAAATTGAATGATAAGTAGACAGTATATACTATTAGTTAAGGTATAGGTAGAGAGTGGTTATTTATTGAACTTTTATTCATTAAGAAAATGAATATTCAAACATTTCATTCCATATTAAATTGAAATTAATTATATATAAATTTTGATCATTAAAATATTAAAATAAAACATTGAAATGAATAATTTCATAACCCCTTAATACATTCACTAAACAAAAAAAGTACTAGAATAATTAATTAAATAATTACCTAATATATATGGCACAAAATAATATATTTATATTAATTTAAACAGTGTTTAAGACCTAAATAATTTCTCCCCATTTATCTAACCTAGCAATTTTCTCCTCACTTATGTAATCAAATAATAATGTCCCGACCAACTTGAAAACTAATAAGTTTGATACATATTTTTTTATCAGGGAAACATTAATAATACCATTAAGACATAATTTACTATCACATGTCTATAGAACATTTCTAGTAAGATAATACAAATACCAATTTTAGTATGAAAGTCATCAAAGAATACTAATATCTAGAAAAACAAAGAATAAGAGAAATGACATATGTTATAACCAATGCATATAAGTAACAAAAAAAAGTATAAGACATGGAATGGGAAATAACTATTATATAATCCAATTAAATACATATGTATTTATGAACCATTTTTTTTAAAACAAATTCCTTTTTTTTGAATATGACATAAATCAAATTAAATAAATATTATCACGGAAATAATTTACTCAAAAATAACAAAAACGCCTCACCCAACATGAAAACTCTTGTATTTGATACATATATTTTTATCAAGGAAGCATTTATAATAACATCAAGACATGATTTAGATTCACATGTCTATAGATTACTTCCAATAAGATAATCCAAATACTAATTTTAATATGAATGTCATTAAGCCATACTAGTAGTTATCCGAAAAAAGAATAATATATGACATATGATATAATAGATTCATACTAGTAACGACCCAAATAAATTATAAAACATAGAATAAGCAACAACTAATACATACTATTAGATTGAAAATAATTATGCATAAATTTCAATAATTCAATTATTAAAATTAAACCATTAAATGAATAATTTCATAAACCCCAAATAAATTAAAAAAACCAAAAAATTATAACAATAATTAATTACACAATCAATTAATATATATTACATGAAAAAATTATATTGGATTTATGTAAAAGTGGAAAATAACTAAATGAAAAAAAGTTATATATCTACTATAATAAAATTTATTATATAATACTATAACAAAAAAATCTAAATAATTTTTTTTTTCAATGAATCAGTAATAATAATGACCTAACAAGATCTCATTTAGGCTTTGATATATAGATAAAAATGAATATGATTCTCAACAAAAGAGATGATGGATTTGAAACTCACCAATTTGATTTTGAATAGGAATAGAATAAAAAAATCAATAAATGAGGGGAGATCTCTAGGGGATAAGAGAGGGGATTCCATTTCTTAGGTTAGGGAGGATTATGGATTGTGGATGGTAAGGGGATGAGGGGAGGCTATGCCTTTTTTATTTCTCATCCCAATACCAACATATTTTTTTAAACTGTTGATATAGGCTACTCTATACCAACCATTTTTACAAAATATTGGTATAAAATACTGACTATGAATTTATAAAAATGGTTCTAACAAACTATTGTTATAGAGGAATATGTATAGCCTCAAATTCTAGTAGTGAATGATCAACTTTTTCATGCATTATGCATAGTAAGTTGCTTTTTATTGATTTTTAGGCATGTTTTTTTTTCTAGAATCTTAAATCCCATCCAAATTTCATTCATGGAATTGGTTAAATTTGAATTTCTATCATGTCATATGAATTGATTATTACTATTAATTTCATATAAATGTTAATCATAACATTATAATCTTGAGAGTTGATTTTTCCATGATTTTTTATGTTTTTTCTTTGTTTAAGAAATGACTTAGTATCCTCCACCCATGAATTTTCACATGAAGTAATAACTTATAAAACAAATTAAAAAATAACCTTTGTTTAAAGAAAAATAACATGAATATTTGAGTGAATAAACAAATAATTAAATTTTAAATACTATGCAACTGATAATCATAAAAAAGGGAATGGAAGACATGAAGAAAAGACGAGCATGTGTGGGGAGGTAAAAATTATAGGTAATATACAAATTTTGAGAATTAAGATTATGAATTTGTGGTGACTTGTATTTAAAGAACCCATATTCTAAGAATGAAGTCATATTAGTGAACCAAATTATGAGTAGAACCTTATCTGACACCACTGAGGTAGTTGAATTATTTTAATCCTATAATGAAAAAAATGGTTTACATAAAATAAATGGATTTAAGATCTAGGAAGAAATACATATTATCTAATAAGAAAATTCAAAACAAATAAAAATTATTGAAATTTAAATTTAACCATGTATAAAGATTCATAAAAAATTCTCAATGAAACTACATGGTAGGAAAACAATTTGGAAGCATATATAAAATATTCATATAACATATATATAATGTGAATATAGTAGATATATCACATATGCATATATGAAATATAAAACCTACAATATAGAATGTGCATATATAGATTTTTTAAGATGGAATATGATATAATGCCATATGCAATATGCAAATACTGAATGCACAATATCCTTATTCTGAATAGTAAATATATACACCTTGAATATTTAATATGAATATATTAAATATGCTATATGCATATTTATAATTTATATATACCAAACATACTAAAGATTCAATATTCATATCTTGAAAATGCAATAAGAATATACATAATATAATTATAATGAATTGAGTATGTCGTATAATTAAAATAGGGAAAAGAAGTGCATGTAATATACATGAAATGACCTTAGGCTTTCAAAATTAGGGTTACCAATATAATGGAAGAAGAAAAAGGAGCATGCTTGTAGATAGAAGATTTATACGTTTCAAAGGTTTATAGAAATAACACATAAATTCATTTCTATAAACAAAAAACAAAAATACACCTTCTATTAATGATCCCCAGTCTTATCAGTCAAATATTGTAAATAATTCTTTAATAAAATAAATCTAAAATTTAATCAAACCATGGAACATTAGATTAGATGGATGATCTCTATTAAATGGTCTATAATTTTAGTAATGTGGAACTACATGTATGAAATATATAAAATTAGAACATATAGATTACATAAATTTTAACTAAATAAAGAAAATAAATACACAACTTTTAAAGTAAATATGTAAAGGAGAATCTGAGTGAATAATTTAAGAAAATGGAAATGGTGAAACAATTGAGTTAAAAAAATATTAAAATATAAATATATTGGTCTTAGTGATATAAGTATAGAATAAAATTTATAGGGAGAGAATAAAAAATATCTGTTCTAATTGATCTAATTGATCAGGTCTTAGCCTCATCGAGAATCTAGTTTTTACAGTCTAGGTGTATGGAGGAGGAAGACTGCCTAGGTTGAATGATAGAATAAAAAAGAACAAAAAACTTATAATGAAATAGTATAATTTTCCCCCCAAAATATGGTATCAAAGTATAATGTTAATTAAAAAATGTGAGAAATAGAGGAAAAACACAATAAAATAATATAAGAAAATTCAAAATAAACAAAATAATGAAACACCAAAATAGGAAATGCATACTAATATCATAGTCAGAACTAAATAATAATATAGTAGACTGATAAAGGATTAAAAATATAGTACCTATAAAGAGAAAGATAAGAAACTATGACATGGGGTCTTACTCACATGATAGGATAATATGTAAAGGTTTATTTCGTACGAGCAGTTGCAACCATGTTTCAGTTTTCATTATAAAATTAATCACATATTACGCTTTGGATTTCTTATGAGAGGAGAAGATCACATGAGTAAAATATACCTAGGAAATTACAGATTCTATCTAAGATTATCCATTTCACATAGATTATTAAGGTCATTATTCTTTATTATTTAATATGAAATAATATATTTTTTTATGAAACAATAAAGTTTCAAAAAAATATTACAACAAAATAAAATCATCATACTTGAAATTGGTCAATGCCATATGAAACCAGAGATCCTTTTAGAAGGAAATAAAGAAATTAAAATCATAATATCAATCAATAAATAAAGATATGAAATTTTATAATACTAATTTAAGTAAAGACCTTAATTTTTAAAATAATACCTAGATATTCTATGTATTTACTGCTTTTAGAAACAATAAGTTAGTTAGAATGAGAAGATTCATACTAAATATTATATTATTTGAGTAGATATTTGAAAGTTTTTGTATTAATAAGTAAATATTTGAGTTTAATAACAACAAAATGTTGATATAAAATGATAAATTTAATAATGTTTGATATGGTATTGTTAATTAATGACATTTAAGAAAATAAATCAAATCTATTAAATGAGTATTTCATAAAGACCTTATATGGGTTTCAAAACATATTATATGGAAAAAATGACGTGGGTTGTCAACAATATCAATATTTTTACTAGATTATAATAGTGAGGGGGTATTATTATAGATACTATTAGGTTGATTTATATATTAAGAGGCAGTGAAAGTGTGATTTATGTTTGAATATTGGTTAATTTTTTTTCCTTATGATTAAAATATTGAATCCATGGTATTTTTTCTAAATATAGAAGAAAAATATTTAGATTTTTATGTGTGTATTTTGAAGATATATGAATAAAAATTCTATAAGAAATACAAAATTAATTATTTCAGAAACAAAATTCATGGAGATTAAAATAAATTTCAATAACATAATAATTATTAAAATTAAAACAATACCATGTGTAATGATTGAAATGAAGATCAACTAAAAAGATGAATTGGGTTTAACAATTTTTAGAAGATAACATAGGCATTTAAGGATCAGGAATGAAAAAAAATTAATGGATTAGAAGAATAAACTATAATTAATGAGTCAATGTGCTGGCTTATAGAAAAATATAATAAAGGATGATTAGAATATTGATACTTAATAAAAAATACATCTTATTGTTGGAAGTCCATATAAATTTACTCCTAAAAACACCTTTCATTAAAGGGATTGGACTAGTTTGTATAGGAATTATATAGTATAGAAAAACCTAATAATAAAACCATTAGGCTACAAATATCCACAAAATAAACTTCAGTAGTATAAAAAATGAAATAAATAGCTATTAAATTGTAATAAAAATGGATAAAAAACATCAAATTGATGCATTTTTAACACACTTTGGAAACATGTGTCCTTATACAACTAATTTATTCTATAAAGATTAAAATTATTGATTCAATTTATTCTTCAAAAATGATTGATAGTTTTCAATTGTTTTTATAACGAACTCGGTTTGAAATTGGATTGTCTATTGAAATTATAATCTGTTTGGACACTAAACATGTAATATGCAATATATATATATATAAATAGTGTATTTAGAAATTGAACCATAAAAAGAAAAGAAATTAATATACATAAAATTTAATATGAATTTATAGGATATTTAGTTTACATATCATGTATTAAATATTCCAATTCCTGGTTAATTTAACCCAAGTTAATAAATAATTGAACATATTCAAGGGAATTATCATATAGTGATGATTGGAATGAAATATATAAAAAGTAAAAAAATGAAAATATAAATAAATAACACTTCCTCTATTTGAATGAAACTTCAAAACTGTAAAATAGGATATCTCTATAACATGTCAACATTTAAAGAGTAAATACATAAACAAAAAACATAGTAAAATATAAGAAAATTCACACAATGAAAATTCATGGTAAATCAATGATATATAAATAAAATAAGTTTCATAATAAATATTACATCAATAAAAAATTAATTCTAAGAAAAATAAAAATAAAAACAACTATGACATCCAAACTGATACAAAACCTAGGCATAACCAATAAGATGTATTCCATGACCCCTCTCTATGAGGGGTCTAAAAAAGGATAAATTGTTTCTATTTTTATGTAAAACATTACAAAATCACCAATCAGTAAGGGAAGTTGGATGGTTCAAAAAATTAAAATTAAAACTTTATTTAATGAGGGATATATAAGAAGGTAGATAAGAATTGAGATAAATAATTCTGTACCAAATTTTATATTAAAATCAATCAAATTTTACCTAAAAGAAATGAAAAGGAGATACCTATTCATATAGAATATAAAATAATTTATTTATAGGTAAGTTAATGTCTAGTTCAATAAACTGCAATAAGATCAACTCCAAATTAAATAACATTAAATTTATTCTAGTTATTATTCCCATTATTAGTTTATTCAACCCCACTCAAGAAATACTTGAACATATCCAAGGTAATTCTCAGCTAGTTTTGGTTTAATTAAAAATATTAATAAGAAAAATAAAAGAAAATGTAAACAAATAACACTTCCTCTATTTGAATAAAAATTCCAAAGTGAAAAAAACACCATCCCTATAATATTTGAACATTTAAAGAGTCAATTATTAAACAAAAAACACGGTAAAATTTAATAAAATTCAAAGAATGAATATATAAGGTATAACAATGATATAAAAGAATAAAATTTATTATTTTGAAAGAAGAGATGAAGTGGAATAAAAATTACTATTATGATAAATAAATTGAAAATTAAATAGCACAATAGTAAATGATTAATGTAAAATTCATATAAAGAAATTGAAAAATAAATGATAAGAGGAATGTATCATAATAGGTATGTATGTCAAGACAAATTTTATAGAACTATTTTGTTAAAGTATGTATAGATTGAATTCTAAAAGGGGAATAATTTGTATTCATATAACATGTTTTATAGTGGTGTGAAATAATATATATGTATATTGAAACTATACATGAAATGGTGGTAAGGATCTCCCATATCCAAGTAATCGGGTTGTAGTAAATATGTATTAAGTAAGCATATAAAGTGATAATAAGACTAAAAAATAAATCTTGAATAATATAGTGGTGTTACTCTGTACAAATTTAATCAAAATATATATTAAAATCTCTATGTATTTCAATATTCATTCTATTGAGGAAAGTTTTTTCTCATGAGTAATATACATTGAATATATATAATATAAACCATTGTAAAAATGATTAATATAGGAATAATGATATAAATATGTTTGTGCATTGAACAAATAAATGGTAAATAAGTGCATACAAAATTCACCATCATTGTTAAGTTTATTTTCTAAATTTCATGAAAAAATGTTCCTATAATATAGTTATGTCACATTACTATGTAGAATATTTAATTTGAAATAAGTGCCTATTTTTTTTGGAAACTAACATAAATGTATAATAAACCAATGGGGTTGTTAAGAAATGTTAAGTTGGATTAAGGATGATCATGAACCAGTGACACACCTATAGTTGATTGTGTAGTATTATTTTTTTCCAATGGTTTCAATACAAAAATAGAAAATTTAATGTTATTATTAGATAACAAATGAATTTAATATTACAATTTTCAACTTATTCTATTAGTGGTAGTTGACCTGAAATGTCACGACCCGCCCTCGGGGCCCGTGCCGTGACTACCCTAAGCCCGCCTTCCATAGGCCAGGGGCTGGCGACTAGCACCAAGGCGTAAATCCCAGTAAAAAGGGAAGACATTTCCTTTGAAAAGTAAACAAACACTACAGAGTGAGCAAGCGGAAAGTAAACACTAAGTGAAAACAGAGTACAACTGAAAGTGCGGAAAAGTAAATGGGCCAGTATACAAACCCAAAATGAAAGTAAAGTACAACTCGAAAGAGAAAACGACAACTGTAAAGTAAAATCCGCTACTCCGAGCTGTCCACTGGAAATCCCACCTGAAGGGTGGGTACATATATCTCCAGTGCTCCTCGGGTTCCGCCGTCCGCTCCGAACACATCCCGCCCAGTGGTCCACCTCCAGGTACCGTCCTGCTCTACAATCCTCAGCCAAGATCAACGCTGTCCGTCATCTGCAACCAACACAACGTAGTGCGGGCATAGCCCGTGCAGGGGTGAGTATAAGCTACTCAGTAGGGACCCCGAGACCCCAGAAGGTCTCTCAAATCCACAAAGGATAAACCACGAAGAAAGGTACACTCAAGAAGTAACAACCGACACTGCTTAGGTATATGCCCATACATATACCTAAGTCATCAATTTCAAATACGCTCCAACCTCCGAGCCCAAGTACAACTCAGTCCACACAGGAAAGTAAACGTATTCCACACAGGAAAGCAAAACGAAATCCACACAGGATAGCACAACACAATCCACACAGGAAAACAACAGGATTCAGCTCACACAAGTATACTTCTTCAAAAGACGATAAAGATGATCTCTGATCCATCTAAGTCGTCGGACCCACGAAGGATCGATAGGTAACTAACCCCCGCAAAAGACCCACACAGGATTGGGCCCACGTAGGACCTGTAGGCGCTGGTTCACACAGGACCGCTGAGCGCAAAGACCCACACAGGATCAGACCCACACAGGATCGGGCCCACACAGGACATGTAGTGCTGATCCACGTAGGATCGCTGAGTGCTGTAGTCGTCGTCGTCGAATCCACACAGGATCTCTGTACTGTCGTCGTCGCAGTCACAGTAGCAGTAGCAGTAGCAGTAGCAGTAGTAGTCACAGTCGCAGCCAGCACTAGGGTTTCCGCACACAGCAAGCTCGTTCGGAGGGTCCGCTCCACGAGCCGAGAGGCTGATACATCAACTGTCACAAAGTCCAGAGTTGATGTATCCAAAAGTTCCGTATCGTCAACAGGAACTCAACACAACAGACGGCGCGTCGATCGGACGCCCGGTCTGAGAGTTATTGGCATTTTCGTCCCCGGGGCCCGGTTGGTTTTTAAGGCAAAACCAACCCGACCGTACTCCACCTGCGTCCAAACCTCGGGCGGAGTATTCCAAAAGATCCGTCTCACTAAGAGGAACACAACAAAGCTGACGACACGTCAATCGGACGTCCGTAGCTCAAGATATGAGCGTTTCCGCTCCGAAGGCCCGGTTGGTTTTGTGTACGGACCTACCCGGCCGAACTCAAAGTTTTCCGAAACTTTGAGTGCGATATACCGAAACGACCGTCTCGATCCAAGGATCGCGTTGCCGCAGACGCTTCATCAATCGGAGGTCCGTGGATCAAGTTATAGCCAAAAGACCGAATTCGTCACGAAAACGGGGGGTCCGGGTCCGGGCCGACCCGGCCCGACCCCCCCTGGGTCGGCCCGAACCGGGTCGACCCGACCCGGGTCCGACCTGGCCCGGCTGGCCAGCGGCGCGGCGGCGCGGCGGCCTTGCGCCGCACGGGTGCAGCGCGCGGGGGGCAGGGCCCCCGCTTGATTGGAATGGCGGCGTGGCTTTTAGCCGCGCCATTTGGAAACCGCCCCCCCCCCTCGTGGGGGGCCTGCTTTAAAGAAAACCGGGGGGCCGGCTGCCCCCCTCAAAGAAACCGCCCCCCTCATAAATGGGGGGGGGGTTTAGAGCTGGCCGGGGGAATTAAATTCCCCCGGCTTTTGACCTTCCGGCCGACCATCTGCCGGCCGATTTTTCTTTAACGGGACCGGAAAACCGGTCCCCTTTCCGGCTTCCGACGCCGGCGGCCCGACCGCCGGTCTTCTCGTCCCGCCGCGGCCCGGAACCGGCCGCGATGTTCGTCGTCCGGCGCGATGCGACGGCACCGCGCCCCTCTGCCACGCCTTCGATTCCCTTCAACGCGGCGCGACGGCGTCGCGTTCTTGATGATCCTTCCACGGCACGGCGCGACGGCGCCGCGCAATTTAATCGTGCGAATATCCACGTGGTGCGACGGCACCACACCATCTTGTATCAACCGTAGGATAAATTATCAAGAAAAAAGGAGGGGGTTCGGCCGTGTTCATGCGGTCCGGCCCCCTCACGTTAAATGATAACACATAATGAAAATCCTCACGTTAGTCATGCTAGAACCACGAACAAGGATAAATAAATAAACAAATAATAACAACCCCTACCTTGGGTTCAAGTTCGAAGATTGTCAACGACCCGCGGAAGACAACGTCACGGAGGTCGGGCGTCACGGTAATCGTTCGTCAAATCCGATGACGAAGAGGTACGTCATTGGCGAATCTTCGTATGCCGACGAAGGGAGTCCGAGGAGGAAGCAGCATTCCCTTTCGTTGACACGGAAGACGAAGAAGAGAGGAGCGGCGTTCTTCGTCAAGGCTTGAGTGTTCTTCGTCAAAGCTTGAGCGTTCTTCGTCAAAGTTTGAAGAAGAAGGAAAAGCTCTCAAAAGCTCTCAAGATGGCTAAACAAAACTAACCCAAAAAAAATAAGCTAAGAGCTTATTTTATTAACTCAACCAAACCTTTTTGAATTTCAAAGGTTTGAAATTCAAATAAGATAACTCCAAATTAATTAACAAGTTGACATGTCAATTAAAAGGGGGGTTAAAGGAGTTTGAGAGGAGATGAAAAGTTTAGGGTTCGTGTGGGCCCCACCACACTTAATCCTCTCAAGGGAGGTTAAGTGGGTGTGGGTCCCACCCCTAACTTCCTTTGAGAGAAGTTAACCAACAAGTTTAAATAAAAATTTGTAATCCACAATTTTTATTTAACTTATTCTAAACTCCCAAAAACTAACTCTCAACCCGAAATAAACGCAACCTCGAAAAAGGTCTCCTTAAGCGAATATCGGCGCTGCGAGCTCATCGGTGTCCTCGGATTTCAATTCCGAGCACCGGATCAAAAGTTAGGAATCCCCACTCGTTCGTTCACTGAACGTACCCGAGCCAAACTTCGGAAATTGATTCTGGGCACACCGGGCCTCAGAATCAGGTGCCGTCTGAAACCGCGCTCTTGTAAAATTTCAAATAAAATTAAGAAAAAATTTCCCTTGAATTTTACGGGTCTTTACATTACTCTCACCTCAGGGCTTTACGTCCCCGTAAAGATATATCAAAAACTAGGGAAACAAATGGGGGTACTGAGCACGCATCTGAGCCTCCCGCTCCCATGTGCTCTCTTGGAGGTTCCCGTGCTGCCATCTGATGTGCACAAGAGGAATCGATCGCCCACGCAGGACCCGCTCCTGTCGATCCTCTATCTCCACTGGGACCTCCGTAAAAGTCGCCCCATCGTCAACGTCAAGCTCCCCATGGTCAATGATGTGCGTCGGGTCGTGCACATATCTCCTTAGCTGGGATACGTGGAAGACGTCGTGCTCCCGGTGCAACTGAGGTGGTAGAGCCAGACGATAAGCCACCTCGCCAACCCTGCTGAGGACCTGGAAGGGTCCGATGAAGCGCGAAGATAACTTGCCGCCTCGGCCAAATCTCCGAATACCACGTCGAGGTGAGACCCGCAAGAAGATGTGGTCGCCATCCTCGAACTCTAGTGGCCTCCGCCTCCTGTCAGCGTATGACTTCTGCCGGCTCTGTGCTGTCCTCATCCGCTCTTGGATGACCTGGACCTTCTCTGTCGTGGCCTGGACCATTTCTGGTCCCACAAGTGCTGACTCCCCAGGGTCTGTCCAGCACAAAGGAGATCTACAAGGTCGGCCGTACAACGCCTCATAAGGTGCCATCCCGATGGTGGAGTGGTAGCTGTTGTTGTACGCAAACTCCACCAAGGGTAGGTGGTCCTCCCAGCTATGACCAAAGTCGAGGACACATGCGCGGAGCATGTCCTCGAGAGTCTGAATGGTCCTCTCCGTCTGACCATCCGTATGAGGGTGAAAGGCTGTGCTCAGACGTAGCTGCGTCCCGAACGCCTCCTGCAACCCCTTCCAAAGCCGGGAAGTGAAGCGAGCATCTCGATCGGAGACGATAGATGATGGCACACCGTGGAGCCGCACAATCTCCTGAACGTAAAGACGTCCCAAGCTCTCCACTGAGCCCTGCTCTCTAATGGGTAAGAAGTGTGCCGACTTGGTGAGTCGGTCAACAATCACCCATATGGAGTCATGACCTCTGGAAGTGCGTGGAAGTCCAGTCACGAAGTCCATAGATATGCCGTCCCACTTCCACTCCGGAACCTCCAAGGGCTGTACCAAGCCCGCTGGTACCTGATGCTCTGCCTTCACCTGCTGGCAGGTGAGGCATCGAGAAACGAACTCTGCTACTGCCTTCTTCATGCCCGGCCACCAGTGCTGTCGTCTGAGGTCCTGGTACATCTTTGCCACTCCAGGATGTACCGCCAAAGGAGAAGTGTGAAACTCTCTCAGCACTTCCTCTCGTAAAGCGACTGGTACCATGGTACGTCCTCTGAAAAGGATGTCGTGCTCTGATCCAAGGGAGAAACCATCAGGTGCCTGTCCCGAGGATATCTGTGCACGCCGTGTCTCACAGTCAGCGTCCCCACGCTGTGCCTCCCTGACTCGCTGCAGTAGAGGAGGGGTGACTGTGAGAGACTGGAGGAAGGCTGCTCCATCTCTATCCATGAAGGATATCTGCAAAGACGCTAGCTACTTCGTCGCCTCCTCAAGTAGCTGAATGTCCGTCCTCCTGCTAAGGGCATCGGCTACTACGTTCCCCTTTCTCCTTAACGTACGGCAAAGCTGCAAAGATTTCTCCTTTGCCGAAAAGTGAAATCAGGTCTCATCCCCTGGATGAACCACGTTCCTTTCCTAATACAGTCAATCCCGTCATGATTAGTTAATTCATGGCATGGATGACGTCGTAAGGCCTCGACGCTGGTACCAAGAGATCCATCTGTTACTCTCGCCTCCAAGGGTTGAGTCACACTGTCGGCATCAGTGTGTGGTCACTGGGTTTCCTCCAGTAAGAATCTCGCAAGTGAGGGTCAATTCAACAGTTTTTAACCGGCACCTCTTAGTAAAAACAAACAAAAGACAAGAAAACAAAAGTCACCAAGGCAAATATCTTTTATTACTTCAACTTAAAGTACAAGGACACAAGGAAACACAATCTATGAAGCTAGAGGCATTATGGGCAAAGGCCTCTATGCCTGGAGCTAGTTCCGCACTAGTCCACCCGCTTCCGGAGCTCCATGATCGTAAACTTCAGCTGCATGAAGCTGTGCTCTCCCCTGAGGTCGGGGTGGACCTC
The DNA here is from genome assembly GCA_963277665.1 of Viscum album. Taxonomy (NCBI): domain Eukaryota; kingdom Viridiplantae; phylum Streptophyta; class Magnoliopsida; order Santalales; family Viscaceae; genus Viscum; species Viscum album. Next base: position 2,008,613,204 of record OY728121.1, on the reverse strand, counting down.
CTGGTGGTGGTGGTGGTAGAGCCTCAAAGCGTCGGCCACCACCTGCTGCTCGACCAGCTCCTCTGCCTCGTCTGCCTCCTCCCTGCGGACCGCCACGGTCAAACCTATGCCTCTGCCTAGGTGGTTCCTCAACCGTCTGCTGCTCCTCTGCATGGCGGGTCGGGCAGTCACGAGCCATGTGGCCTTGCCCGCCACATGCATAACACTGTCTTCCACTCGAAAGACTGGCTCCGCGCTGTGTGCCCCGCACTGCTGAGCCAGTGTCCTGAGGTCGTCTGCCAGAGGGTCTGGTCTGTCTGGACCCCTGAGTCATCCGTCGACTGCCTGATGCAGATGACTCTGCCACGTTCCGCCCTGCGGTGGGTCGCTGCGCTGGTGTAGACTCAGCAAGGAAGCTCTCGATCAGAAGGGCCCGCTCCAGTACTCCTGTCTGAGTCGGTATGCTGAGGGAGATCAGTGATTCCATGATCTCGTGTCTCAAACCATGCTCAAAGGTCCGGGCCCGGAAGAATGGGTCTCGTACCATGTCGGTCGAGTAGCGCGAGAGATCAGTAAATCTTGCCGAGTACTGAGCGACCGTCATGCTGCCCTGCCGCAGCTGAAGAAGCTCCTGGATACGCACCGCACGAAGGGTGGCTGGGACGAACTCCGAACGGAAGAGGCTCTCAAAGTCCGTCCATAGTAGATATGCCTCATCGTGCACCTGGAGCATCAAGCTCCACCATCGTCCTGCTGCTGCGTGTAGTAGGCTCGCAGCGAGGATCACCATGAGGTCTGCTGGTGTCCTCACTAGCCTAAACACACGTACCACTGCCTCCAGCCAGTCCTCGGATGCCTGGGGATCCGTCTCCCCGCGAAACCTGGGTGGTCGCTGGCAATGAAACTCATGCAGTGCGCTGAGGCGACGTGCATCGTCAGCGGCTGGTGCTGGAAGCATCGGGGGCTCGGCGGGTAGAGCTACCGCCGGTGCCACTGCTGACAAAGGGCCCTGCACCGAGGCCTCGTCGCTCAGTGGGCTGTCGTCACGCTCGACTCTCAGAACCCTAGCTGGCTACCGTCGTGGGGCCATCCTAAAAAGGAAACAGGTGCGCCACGGTCAGAACAGTATACCTGGTGAGCTGATATAAGTAATCACAAAGAGAACTTTGAAACACACACGCAATAAATGTTTTCGTGCATTAAGTCAGAAATCAGAAGTCAGGGTCCTGGTGTACGGATACGTCGGCCGCCGCACCAACACTGGACTCCCTGGACTGATAACCACACTCAATACGCTAAACATTATTGCTTCACATAGAAAAGATCAGAGTTCGCGGTAGAACCGAACTCCTCTGATACCAATTTGTCACGACCCGCCCTCGGGGCCCGTGCCGTGACTACCCCAAGCCCGCCTTCCATAGGCCAGGGGCTGGCGACTAGCACCAAGGTGTAAATCCCAGTAAAAAGGGAAGGCATTTCCTTTGAAAAGTAAACAAACACTACAGAGTGAGCAAGCGGAAAGTAAACACTAAGTGAAAACAGAGTACAACTGAAAGTGCGGAAAAGTAAATGGGCCAGTATACAAACCCAAACTGAAAGTAAAGTACAACTCGAAAGGGAAAACAGCAACTGTAAAGTAAAATCCGCTACTCTGAGCTGTCCACTGGAAATCCCACCTAAAGGGTGGGTACAGATAGCTCCACTGCTCCTCGGGTTCCGCCGTCCGCTCCGAACACGTCCCGCCCAGTGGTCCACCTCCAGGTACCGTCCTGCTCTGCAAGCCTCAGCCAAGATCAACGCTGTCCGTCATCTGCAACCAACACAACGTAGTGCGGGCATAGCCCGTGCAGGGGTGAGTATAAGCTACTCAGTAGGGACCCCGAGACCCCTGAAGGTCTCTCAAATCCACAAAGGATAAACCACGAAGAAAGGTATAATCAAGAAGTAACAACCGACACTGCTTAGGTATATTCCCATACATATACCTAAGTCATCAATTTCAAATACGCTCCAACCTCCGAGCCCAAGTACAACTCAGTCCACACAGGAAAGTAAACATATTCCACACAGGAAAGCAAAACGAAATCCACACAGGATAGCACAACACAATCCACACAGGAAAACAACAGGATTCAGCTCACACAGGTATACTTCTTCAAAAGATGATAAAGATGATCTCTGATCCATCTAAGTTGTCGGACCCACGAAAGATCGATAGGTAACTAACCCCCGCAAAAGACCCACACAGGATCGGGCCCACGTAGGACCTGTAGGCACTGGTTCACACAGGACCGCTGAGCGCAAAGACCCACACATGACCTATAGCACTGATCCACGTAGGATCGCTGAGTGCTGTAGTCGTCGTCGTCGAATCCACACAGGATCTCTGTACTGTCGTCATCGCAGTCACAGTAGCAGTAGCAGTAGCAGTAGCAGTAGTAGTCACAGTCGCAGCCAGCACTAGGGTTTCCGCACACAGCAAGCTCGTTCGGAGGGTCCGCTCCACGAGCCGAGAGGCTGATACATCAACTGTCACAAAGTCCAGAGTTGATGTATCCAAAAGTTCCGTATCGTCAACAGGAACTCAACGCAACAGACGGCGCGTCGATCGGACGCCCGGTCTGAGAGTTATTGACATTTTCGTCCCCGGGGCCCGGTTGGTTTTTAGGGTAAAACCAACCCGACCGTACTCCACCTGCGTCCAAACCTCGGGCGGAGTATGCCAAAAGATCCGTCTCACTAAGAGGAACACAACAAAGCTGACGGTACGTCAATCGGACGTCCGTAGCTCAAGATATGAGCGTTTCCAGTCCGAAGGCCCGGTTGGTTTCGTGTACGGACCAACCCGGCCGAACTCAAAGTATTCCGAAACTTTGAGTGCGATATACCGAAATGACCGTCTCGATCCAAGGATCGCGTTTCCGTAGACGGTTCGTCAATCGGAGGTCCGTGGCTCAAGTTATATCCAAAAGACCGAATTCGTCACGAAAACGGGGGGTCCGGGTCCGGGCCGACCCGGCCCGAACCCCCCTGGGTCGGCCCGAACCGGGCGACCCGACCCGGCCCGGTCGGCCGGCGGCACGGCGGCCTGGCGCCGCACGGGTGCAGCGCACGGGGGGCAGGGCCCCCGCTTGATTGGAATGGCGGCGCGGCTTTTAGCCGCGCCATTTGGAAACCGCCCCCCCCCCCCTCGTGGGGGGGCCTGCTTTGAAGAAAACCGGGGGGCCGGCTGCCCCCTCAAGGAAACCGCCCCCCTCATAAATGGGGGGGGGGTTTAGAGCTGGCCGGGGGAATTAAATTCCCCCGGCCTTTGACCTTCCGGCCGACCATCTGCCGGCCGATTTTTCTTCAACGGGACCGGAAAACTGGTCCCCTTTCCGGCTTCCGACGCCGGCGGCCCGGCCGCCGGTCTTCTCGTCCCGCCGCGGCCCGGAACCGGCCGCGGTGTTCGTCGTCCGGCGTGGTGCGACGACACCGCGCCCCTCTGCCGCACCTTCGATTCCCTTCGACGCGGTGCGACGACATCGTGTTCTTGATGATCCTTCCACGGCGCGGCGCGACGGCGCCGTGCAATTTAATCGTGCGAATATCCGCGTGGTGCGACGGCACCACGCCATCTTGTATCAACCGCAGGATAAATTATCAAGAACAAAGGAGGGGGTTCGGCCGTGTTCATGCGGTCCGGCCCCCTCACGTTAAATGATAACACATAATGAAAATCCTCACGTTAGTCATGCTAGAACCACGAACAAGGATAAATAAATAAAAAAATAATAACAACCCCTACCTTGGGTTCAAGTTCGATGATTGTCAACGACCCGCGGAAGACAACGTCGCGGAGGTCGGGCGTCGCGGTAATCGTTTGTCAAATCCGATGACGAAGAGGTACGTCCGAAGAGGTACGTCGTTGGCGAATCTTCGTATGCCGACGAAGGGAGTCCGAGGAGGAAGCGGCGTTCCCTTTCGTTGACACGGAAGACGAAGAAGAGAGGAGCGACGTTCTTCGTCAAGGCTTGAGCGTTCTTCGTCAAAGCTTGAGCGTTCTTCGTCAAAGTTTGAAGAAGAAGGAAAAGCTCTCAAAAGCTCCCAAGATGGATAAACAAAACTAACCCAAAAAAAATAAGCTAAGAGCTTATTTTATTAACTCAACCAAACCTTTTTGAATTTCAAAGGTTTGAAATTCAAATAAGATAACTCCAAATTAATTAACAAGTTGACATGTCAATTAAAAGGGGGGTTAAAGGAGTTTGAGAGGAGATGAAAAGTTTAGGGTTCGTGTGGCCCCCACCACACTTAATCCTCTCAAGGGAGGTTAAGTGGGTGTGGGTCCCACCCCTAACTTCCTTTGAGAGAAGTTAACCAACAAGTTTAAATAAAAATTTGTAATCCACAATTTTTATTTAACTTATTCTAAACTCCCAAAAACTAACTCTCAAACCGAAATAAACGCAACCTCGGAAAAGGTCTCCTTAAGCGAATATCGGCGCTGCGAGCTCATCGGTGTCCTCAGATTTCAATTCCGAGCACCGGATCAAAAGTTAGGAATCCCCGCTCATTCGTTCACTGAACGTACCCGAGCCAAACTTCAGAAATTGATTCCGGGCACACCGGGCCTCGGAATCAGGTGCCGTCTGAAACCGCGCTCTTGTAAAATTCCAAAGAAAATTAAGAAAAAATTTCCCTTGAATTTTACGGGTCTTTACATGAAATTCATACTATTTTTCCATCGAAGGATGCAGGAGTTGTGACATCAACACTAGATAATTAGTTATTAGAATATAATGAATTGTAAGTAGTACATGAAACTATCATATGGGTGAAAAAATTTATAAATACATATCTATAAAAAAATAATAAACTATAAGTTAGTACACCTCAAAATTATACGACATGATAAATTAATGAAGAATATACCTATAATTATTCCCTTTTAATTTCTGTATACATAAAATTAACCACAACCCTACCTATTTCCATCCTAAATTTTTTTTGGTAGTGTAAGTGGATGTCAAAGTATTATTTTATTATAAACACCTATTTTCCCCCCATTTTCATTTGGATAATGAGAATGAAGTCATGAGGTTCTAAAATATAGAGCGTTATCTATCACAAGAGAAAAACCTATTACTAATAGTTATTTGTGATACAGTTAAATTAAATTAAACAATTGGTAAAAAATAAACTGGTGAAAAAGATCCAGTTAAACAATACATAGTCCTAAAAACACAATAGTAAATTTTAAGATGAAATTAAAAAATCATTTATTGTAACTTCTAATAAATGAAAGTGAAATGCAGTCTCCATGTTATTTAAAACCTTAGATATAGGTTTTTATTGTATAACATTATCTATTTGGTTGATATAATTTATTAGAATATGGAAACGTCGGTACCTGAAATACAAGAGTAACTTTACAATAGTAAATTTAGAGATATGAAACTTTTTTATTTAATAAAAAATTTCTGAATTAATTTATTGAAAAAAATAAGGAGTAAAGGCCAAACCTACATAATTGTGATTTTTTTCAAACTTAAAATATATTTATTTCCAGCTTCCTTGTGTCATAGTTTTTTATTTTCATACATTTGTGACATATTTATCATGGTATGACAAGAATAGTTCAAAAAAATATCAATAAAAGATATCAAAGTAATATTTTATTACTAAATAAATTAATGTATATGTATTTGATTAAAATAAGATGAGCTGAAATAGTAATTTAGGACCAACTAAGAAGTAAATTAATGTTTCTAGAAATTTATGTTATGAAGTGCATGGATTACAAACCAAATAGGAATAATTGGAATACATGGTGTTAATACCACTTCAAGATACACTCAACATTAAGAGGGGGAGGGGGCTGATTCAGTATTGAGAACTTTTTAAGTCAATTATAACGTTTTATCCCCTTGCCTATTAGAACTATTAGGATATTGATTCTCTTATTCTGTATTTCTTATATCATTAAAGTATATGAAATAAAGTCAATAATGACACACAATATTTTTACAGGGTACACTACTCAATATGAGTATCCATTCCTTACCATGTGTGGTGATGAATAAGACATGAATTCTCTAATATAATGAGATACCAAATATAGTGGTTTGACTAGAAAAAAATACTTTACCCAAGTGTGTTTCCCTAAAAATTATGAGGGTGATAAGAAAAGATATGTCTTCCCTAGGCTGGTGAATGCCTAGTCCAATTATAGTTTCTTTCTAGATCTTTATACTACATGTGTAGGTAGTCATCAACTTCTTCAAGTTACTTTACTACACCAGGAAAGTATTCCATCTATTTATACTTCTATTTAATGTCATAATGCTTCTTTATTCTTATTCTTAATCTTCACTTCTATAATAGTGTATAAGAAACTCTTCTTATTCACAATAGAAAACAAAAATATTATATTTCCCTCTTCTATTCCTCCATAAAAAACCTACCCATACAATTATTATTCATCTGATAATATCTATTTGATAATTTTTTTCTGAAATAAATTCATTCGATACCTTCTTCCATACCCTATTAATCAGAAAAAAGTTGATAGGAAAAATATGTTCGGTATCAATTCACATGGTATCCTTCATCCAATACTTATGCATCTATTACTTCATTTATTCATCTGATACCTACTCATATATATTATTTTTTTCTGATACAATTTGATTGATCCCCTATTCTACTTCCAATAACTTTTCTTCTTTATCTGGATCTTTATTACTTAATCTGATGACTCTACTTCGTCCAATACCCCCTGATTTGGATGACACCACTTCACCCGATATTTCAAACCAAATGAGAATTACTCTCATGCATCATGGCCATTAATTCACTATAAAATTTAATGTATTAAATAACAATCATAGACTAAATAACTTGAGAAACCAAAAATAGACCAATCCCTTCTTTCACAGTGCATTATCTCCCCTTTATATAGATATTGTTTATCTAAAAACTTAGAGAGAAGCGAAAAATCAAATTTTAATTTACTTCTTACAAATATGAATATCCCACTAAAATTATTCTTCATTTTACTACCTTAAAACTTCTAAAAATATAAAAATAAAGGATCTTCATAGCAACTCTCCTTAGATCTCAGTGTCAACCATTTTCTTTAATCTTCCTGAAACCTTGGCTAAAATCATGATCTTCCCTTCAGGATTATTGAAGCATTAAATTTCTAAGTCAACACCACCATATATAGTATCCTTAAAAATGATTTGTAAATATCTTTGACACTTCATTTGGTACTTATTCTCAGGGACTTATTTGTTTGATAGCCTCATAAGGTTCTTCTTTTCCCGGTCACCCTCTATACATTAATATTCATAATTATTCGTCTGGTAAGCTCTACATATTCCTTCTATTTGATGACTTTTTAAAATTACATATGATGAATTCGTACCAATATGTCTGATGAATTTTCTCAGAAACTTCTATCTAATATATTTCACTTATATACCTCTATCTAATGACTTTATATAGAGACTTCTATCTGATGACACTACTGCAAAAATTCCATTTGATGCCTCTGCTTAGAAACTTATTTCCAATGAATTATCTAAAAAAACTATGTCTAATTCCTTATGTTTCTATATCCAATTAACTTCATAAATATCTATCCAATATAATTAATAAAGATATATCCAATTTACTTCAAAAATCTTTATCTGATGGACTTTGTAAAGATCTGTTCGATGGTCTTGAAATGTTTGTTTGATATACTTCATACTTATTTTTTTCCTATTACAACCATAAATATAAATTCCACAAAATTTCTCATCTTGATATTTGTAAAATTATGTTATATAGACTTTGTAAAAATATTCATTTGACCCAACTTCAACATCACCTCTCTTTTTTTGGGAACCATAGTTGCACTAACTTATTACTTCGACCAAATTAAGCATGAATAATGAATTCCATAGAATGATCATGATGTTTGGAACACTGAATAACAATAAATCATAACTTAATTTACTTTATCTAACATCTATATCTAATATAATTGTAAAAATAATTAGATAAACATTTAACACCACACTTTTTCCAACCACTTAATTCCATTGGACTCCATCCGATCAACTCACTCTATTCACCTTTGTCTGATTGACTTGGTCTGATCAACTTTATCTAATCACCTCAGTTTGATCAAATTCACCTGACCACTTTTTTATAATCGACTCTATATGATCACCTTGGTCTGTTGGACTCAGTCCACTAGATTTAGTCTAATTATACCAGCCTTCTTCGACCATTTTTCTCTATCTGGTAGACCCATATTTCTCTTTCCATTGTATTCTATCTAGAAAATTCTCAAGTAAATTACTCAAAGAAACCTCATAATGTTGATAAAAAATTTACTTCTTTAACCGGTATAGAACATGTTGTAGAGATTAATAATAACTCATCAATCATCTCAAGTTTATAAAATCTTCAAAAAAACATTTACCTTCAAGAAGTGAATATATAAAGTAAGGAATATAATATAAATATTCCAATGGTAATAACACAAATTATCTTATTCCAAGATAAAAATACTTGGGAACTTTTATTTCATCTTCAAAGATCATGGTTACTTCAACCCATATTCCATAAAACTCATTATTAACAATCTATTCTACATATTGACATTAATAAACTCTTTTATTGACAAAAATTGATAACTAATGAAAAGCATTGATAGAAAATACAACTCACATACAAAATGGGATCTTAAATATCCCCCTTTGTATTTTTTGGAAATACCTTAAAGTATATTTAAAATGAATATGTCAATATGTAAATATTTATCTTATTTATTTTCCTTTCTTTTCAAACATTAATTTCATTTTCACCCCCTTATTGATAAAATATACAAAGTTCTTTGGAAAAGGATATCAATTAATTATTAATTAATGTGACATCAAACATTTCACTCTAAGTCCATGTGATCTATGCTCGGTATAGAAAAAAAGAATATTTTATTTAGACAACAAATCTACCCTTTACCAATCAATCTTGATACCACATGAAATGAGAACTCACAAGCTTGTCTCAAAGGGTTGCCCACTTGTATTCCAGGCTAAATATACCAATTGAGATATAAAGTAGTTGTAGAATAAATCAACCTAAAACTCTTGGACATACTTCAAAAAATATATTAAAACATTCAAATATAAATAGTAGGATAAGAAGCCTTGGAACACTTTCATACTTCCACTTTTCTCATGTCACTGATTAATTCAATTTATCCCTTGTTGTGTTAAGATTTTTATCTTTAGTAACCAAGGATGGGATATTAATAAAGATGTAACTTATTCAATGAAATTCCTTTAGGTACATCCCAAAATAATTAGATTTTTCATGAAATAATAATTCTGGAAACATATTCACCATTCTTAACTTGTCTCCCACTTAAGGAGACATTTCCTTATGATCTTCATAATTTTTGATCTCTTTGAAGGATGTATCTCATGATTTTTCATGTATATTGTAAACCAAAATGGACCCTCTTAATGTGGTTTTCTAGTCACTATAATTTCAACAACATCACCAAGGATGATATTCCTCAATATATTTCTTTAGAATTACAAAGGTAAGATCAAAAAAATATGGGATCTTATTCACTTTTTTATCTAGAGTTTATAGAAACCACTTCAACTTCATCTAAGATGATCCTTTCATAGGATTTTTCAGAATACAAATTTAGAAAAATTAAAGTATTAAAAATTCTTTATTCAGGCTGTCCAAATTTGGAATCCATTTTTTCTACTCAAGTTCTCCCCTTATGTTCATTCCCCACCTCAAATTCCCTACATTGTGACAAAAAACAATACATACATCATAAAAAAATAAAGTGTCTCTTCCTTGCTTCCTTAAAGTGAAAAAAGGTTGAGATGGTTTTCTCAACAAAGTTTCTTCATCTCTTACAATATTCATGCTTGTAAATATAAAATTTAGTTATGATTTATCTTGGGGTATCATGGACCTTTTCATTTCTTATTCTACTTTTTATGGTGAAATTTTCTTCTCAATAGACTTTATGAATGATTAATTGTTAATTATTTTAGGGAATACTTATTGTTATTGTATAATAGTTAAAAAACCTTTTGTATTATGTCCATATTTATTTAATCTCTCACACATAACATATTTATCCCAAGGGTTGTCTTGTATTGAAACCCTCTCATAAACTTTGGCTCCTTCATGTGGAATATTTTCTTTTCCTTTTACACTAGAATTTTCATATACTTATTCCATTTTCCTTACTATTTATAAATATTCTTGAAAGATTACTAAAATATAATTAGGTACATTGGAAACAAGTTGGGTTTCCCACATGGATTCATCTGAGTGACTTTCTTCACATAATTTACTCTAGATGATGCAATTAACTTCATCTTCTTGGATTTGGAATCCAATGACATCTCACCTTTCCTTTTTGTATCTTATTGGGATAACTTTTTTTACAATATTATTCTTCTTACTTCCCAATGTTTCTTCTTATTTATTAAATAATTTATGTAGTATTCTTTTCTTATCAATTTTTAATACATGTAAAGATTATCATGTACCAATCTTGTGACCATCGTTATCGCATACATTATAGACATTTTCAAGATTTCTAAATATGTTTAAAGAATATAGTTTTTTCTTAATCTGTAGATGCTAATTCTTCACATATAGATTTATAGCTCTTTGAATGAGCTTCTTTTGTGACTTAACATTTAAAGGATTGTACCAAAAATACATTGCACAATGCTTTAATCCATTGCAGCACCGGTAGTGACCCACAAACCTTAATATTCTTATATCTACTACATGATGTTTTTTGGGTTTCTTCACAACTTTTTTGGATCTTCATGGGGAACCAACCTCATCACCATTTATTCTATCCACCATAGACATGGAGGTAGGATTCATATCACTTTTCATCATTCATACTTGTATAGATTTTGTTTTCCAACCCTTACTATTTATGATATTAGATTTTGAAACATTATTATGAGAATATATGTATGACACATTTTCCTTCACATCCACTCTAGATAGTTTCAAATGATACCATAATCTTCTTATCACATGTTATAGGTATTTTATCATCAAAATACCCCATTGAGAATTACATAAGAGTAACAAAATTCTCCTTCATTTGTGAAACCTCAGTATGTGCCTTTTCTAAATTATCCAGCATAATTTATAATTCTAGAAATTTTATACTAAGGGTGTTTTTATGATCTTAAATCATCATCACATTTTCTTTACAACTCTTCTTCATTATGTAGAACTATTCCTCATGCATATTAACCTTTTATTTTAATAATGATTCAAGTTTCCTGATCTACATGGATTTCACTACCCAATGTAAACCCTTGACATCAATGCTATTTTCAACTTTTTTTCAAGTGTATGGATCTTTTCTTTAAGATTAATTTTGAATTCCTCTTTATGTTAATATTTTTTGATCCATTTATTTTCAAATAATATGGAAATTATTTTAAGCTCTACCATTTTGGTATCAAAGGTTCCAACATTTTTAGAGATATGTATATATTATAGAACTTTTTCTTGAAAATCCTTCTCCATGTTGTTTGTTTCTTATTCAGGCTGGGGGATTTATTATTACATACTTTCAAAGACTCCAAAAATAAGAGAGACTATTTCTTTTAGAATTCAATGTAGAATATCTTTTAATATACCAAATAATATATCTTAAGAAGATATAGATATATCATCATCACCACTTATGTTAATATCTTCTTATTGAGGATAGTTTGTATAAGAATTTTGACATACCTCATGTCCAATTGACTTCCTTGATTCTCCTAAGGTGGGAATATTGTTTTTCTCCTTAATGGCAACTTGAACAACATGTTCTTTACTTTCCAATCCCAATATTTATTCGTTTTTAGCATGCCATAGAGAGCTTGAATTACATTTATTCTTCCTCTAGTATAAATAGGGAAAACTCTTTATATTTCTTTTCTATTTATTTCTATTATTCATCATGGTCTTGGTAGAAAAAAATTTCTGCTCTGAGATTGAAAAGTTTTACCAAAACTGCACTTTGGGATATGCTCAACACTAGGGGGGGGGGGTGAATCAGTTTTGGGATATTCTTAGGAAAATTATAACATTTTATCCCTTTACCTATTAGAACTGTTAGAATCTTTATTATCTTATTTTCCCTATTTCTTATTGTATGAAAGTATATGAAAGAAAGTAAAAAATGACAAATGATGTTTTTACAAGGTTCACTACTCAATAAGAGTAGCTAGTCTATGACACATATTGATGACCAGTACATGGATTATCTACTATAATGAGGTAAAAAATACATTGGTTTGTATAGAAAACAATCCTACATCCAAGTGTGGTTCCCTACACTTTAGGAGAGGAGATAAGAACATATCATTCTTCCTCACACTAGTGAATTCCTAGTCTAACTGCAGCTTATTTCTAAATATTTATACTGCATGTGTAGATAATCTTCAACTTCTTCAAGTTACATTGCAACACTAGGAAAGTCTTAAGACTATTGAGACTTATATTGAATGTCTTATTTATAATTTTTTGTTATTGTTCTCATTCAATTTTTGTCATTGTAGCATACAAGAAACTCTTCTTCTTCACAACAACAAATAGAAAACTATTCTTGGATTCTTATCTTCCTCCATCCAGAACTTATCCATCTGATTCTTCTTCATCCAATACTATATATTTGATACTATTTGTTAAAAACTATTTAGTCTTATCACTTCTTCTATACCATATTTATCTATTACCTGTTGAGAGGAAAAATCTATCTTGTATCAATTTTCTTGGTATCCTTTATCTACTACTTCTATGTCTGGTACTTCACTGATCCATCTGACACATGTTTGTCTAAAATTTATCCATCTGATACAGTTTGTATGATCCATTCTTCTACTTCAATTACCTTTTCTTATTCATCCAAAGATTTAATACTTCTTCCAGTGGTTCTTCTCTATCTGGTACCCCCTACTCCATCCTATACCTCTTGATTTGATACTTTGACCCAAATATGATTTACTCGCACTATTTATGGCTGGTAATTCACTATAGCACTTAACTTCTTAAAAAATAATCATAATCACAATAACTTGAGTAACCAAAAATAACTCAGTCCCTTCTTTCAAAATGTTTCAAATCCCCTTTATATAGGTATAATTTCTATAAAAACACATGGAGATGTGAGAACTCAAATTTGAATTTACTTATTCCAAATATGAATATCCCACTCAAATTATTATTCATTTAACCACCTTAAAACTTTGTAAAATATAGGATTCAATGTGTAAGATCTTGGTTTTTCTATAAGGTATAGAACCTTTTAATTTCTGTTTGATTCCTTAATTTTTTCCACATTGGAGTTCCTAGTGCGGTCATAGAGAAAACGAGGGTGTCTGAGTCTTGTAAGGAGTATGGACCCTAATATTTTAGAGGAGGAAACTGATCCTCATAGTTAGTAGAAACCATATAGCCTATAATTCACAGTTTGAGTAATTCATGTAGGGTGTTTCAAAGAATAGTAGAGGGTGAATGGTTTTCTATAACTGTGCGACCTAGGCCATATTACTATGTGTTTGATGCAGAGTTTTTGAAAAAGGATAAATTCATGGTCAACACATATTTGTCTAACCATGCACCAAGACTGTGTGAAGGGGGTCTTGAGATAGAGAAGGTAACATGGTTGGCACATATTTTGGCCAACCGTGTGACCAAACCATGCGACCTAGTTTTTAGATGGGAAAATACCATTTTACCTTATTTCATTAAATACCTCACCCCCAATTTCTCTCTCATTTAAAGTGAAAAATTTATCCTCTACATTTCAGATCTCTCATGGAATCCTATCCTAGTATTTTCTATATCTTCCCGATACAAACTCTGAATCACTCACTGTCAGAATCATTGGATGCACACTGGTGAGTTCTCTATTCATACTGCACCTTTTTTCATTTGTATTTCTCTCGATAGAGTTATTTTTTTGCATGCTCTTATACCCTATTTTTAGGGTGTTCATCTGTTCTTATATTTTCTTTTGATCTAAACCGAATCAGAGGTTGAGACTGGATGAGTCTTCCTCTACCAAGATAAGGTAGGTGGTCTTGTGATTTTATCTTAAAGACTTGTCTTTTTATATAATATTGTTGTACCATGCACTAGATTTTACCGTGCGCAACTCATTAAAATAATTTGTAATTATATTAAATTGATGGGCATGACCCTTGATACCCTTTGAGGTTTAATTAAAGGTCAAGGACCTCAAATTTGAACCACCCCTTGGGTGAGTTATTAAATTATATTAAACCACCATAAGTTTCCTTTGTATTTGATTCACCTATTGAGGTGTGGAATTTTTACCCTTGACTTAGGGATGTTAAATTAATTTCTTAACTTGTGATTTAAATTGAATAAGAGGAAATGAAGATCCAAGTCCTTATTCCCTTGGCCATTATTTGTCCTTCTCTCATAGGATTGAGACACTCTTTATATCCAAATGTCCAATTATGATAAATGGGAGGATTTGTGTGATGATAGGCCTTATTAGCCTATGATAATTTTTAAACCAATTTTTCAGGTGAGTTAAATGATTATAATGGTGAAGAATAATTAGATTAAAACACAAGTTTATATGGTATGGTTAGACTATGGTACCATTACCATTTTATTTGACATGCCAAGAGTGTGAGGTGGGTTCCAACTTAGGGCTTCCATAGAAAGAATCTTCTTTATTGTTTAATTAAATGAATTATAATGAATGATTATTATGCACCTTGGGATATACATGGGTTCTTTTACAAACACCATGGAAGGAATCATTTGGAAGCTAGATTATATATTCTAGAGTGATACATGGAATCCTTTATGGACTACCAGGAATAGAATTAGAGGGTAGAATTTTATATGATCGAGTGATACTTGGAATCCTTATGGATGTACAAGGATGGACTCAGAGAGAAGCTTATCATGTATTCTATGAGTTAAACTTGGGCTCCCTTTATGGACTGCCAACAATGGTCTGAGTGACTAGTAATTTTATACCACACTTAGAGTGATACTAGGATTCCTTTGAGGAATGACAAGGATGAGCTTTTAGGGTGCTTGGTTCATGATATACCTAGAGTGATACATGGGTTCCAACTTAGGAACACCAAGGATGGTATCAGGTTATACTAAATTGAATAATTATTAAATCATTATTATAATGTGTCTGCCAAGACAAAGCATAAGCTTGGATTTTTTCAGAGCCTTATACTTTAATGACGTACTTATTATACATATCATGTTGTATATGATACATGGGGGTTTCTTGGATTATCATACAAGTCCCAATACTTTATTAAAAACTCAATCATAATTGATTGATTACTCAGAGATAGTTCGACTAAGGACGAAGAAGGTAGCAGAGGATGAGTGTCCCTAGGGAACCCAAACATATGTGGGTTATTTATATACCACAATTAATTTTCATCTTATTTATCACCTCCACACTATTTATTATATATTCATATACTAGATGGAATTATAAACCATTGGTGGTGGACTACTGAGTTTATCTCACACCCTTCTTGAGCTGCCTTTATGGTACCTATAAAAACTTCATGGATTCATATAGGTAATGGGGAAAAAACTCAATTTTTGAGACTTGATTGATTGTACCATGGGAGTAGGGGATTACAGGACCAAGCTATGATTCCTCCTATTTCCTGATATTTTTTAAAAAGAAGAAAACCTTATCAATATAAATGTTACTTTTATGAATCTTAAAATTCTAAATGTATTTTATGTCTTAAATCATCATGATTAAATATGTTATTAATCTCCTATAATGATAATTAAATTTTCTATATATCCTTCATAATGGTTCATAAAAATATTGGGATTAACCAAACATATACCCCAGGAGTGTCAAACCAGGAGTGGAGAAAGGCCCATTTTCATGAAATAGTTCCCATACAAGTATAACTCAAAGTGGTGTCTTCAGGTTTTACCCTTAAATACATTTGTTTCAGAGTTATATCCACTTGTTCATATCCAGATATGAATTTCTTTGCTTGAAAACCACTTACTTAATACTTCAACAAAATACCAGGATGTTTTCATATATTTAGACTTTTCTTTAGGGTTCTTACTAAAATTTTCAAGTCCTAATTTCCACAAATAAATAAACCAACCTTTGATACCAAATACGACATCCTACATTTATATTACACAACTTTTTATTACATTGTACAAATAGAGGATATTTTAAAGTTTATTTTCTTGGAAATAAAGTACATAAAACATGAAAACATAAAACATTATCCTAAATCCACTTGAAATACATCACCATGGGTTCACTCTAGGTTACTTTTACAACATCTAATATCTTGGGGATATACATCAAAGGCAAGGGGTGACCATGAAGCCTAGTAAGGGAATAAACAAGAGAGACATATAACATGTGATATTGGGACATATAAATAAGAACATGAGGCATAAAAATAAGTCATGAAAAAAAGGCATATCATAATAATAAGAAAATTTATCACAAGGTTATTCACCAAGGTGTCATAAATTAAAATTACCAAGGTTATTCACTAAGGTATCATAAAACATGTATTCTATAGAGATTAAATTCTTCACCCAATGCACTAGATTGCTATCAGGGTACACTATTCATTTGTTTTAATTTCATGTGATCCACATAGACCATAATAAACCATTTAATTAATAACCCACAGAGAATAAAGAATAGGTTTCTTATCAAAATCTTGGCATAAAAAAGAGCTTAAATACATGATCATTATGTCATTTTTAACCCACGGGAACGAAATATGGGTTTCATGTATGTGAATCCCTGAATAAATTAGACAGGTTTACATATATTTGAATACCAATTTAAAATAAAATAGGTTTGGGTATTCAAATAAGAAGGAAAAGATAAATTTTCATGTAAAAGAGAGGAATTCAAGAAGTAAATTCGGCAACATGATGGGTATAAAACATGGTTTTAGAAAAGGGTAAAATGAAAGAGAAAAATGGTATCCAATTCATAAAAGAATATTTTTACAGTAATGAGATAAAATAAAGTGAAAAAAATAACTTAGTTTTTATACTAGAATACATACCACATGAAAAGGGAAGTTGAATGGAAAAGAGAAGCGAATATTTCCCTTACCTTGAAGAGTTATTCCTAAAACTTGAGGATGGAACTTTGGGGGATTGAGGACATTTTGGGGGGACTCCTTGGGAGTAAAAATCACCAAAAGTTTATGGAGAATGGATTGGGAGTGAAGGGGATAGGTGAAATGGGTAGGTATTTATAACAAAAGTGGAGGAATTATTTAATAATTTTCAAATATAGGCCTTGAAAATATAGGTTGTGGAAAATGAAAAAGAATTAGCTTACCCATGGTTTTTGATCATGGTTTTGGAAATTTAGGTCAAATTTTAAGTTATTTTAATCTACTAGAACCGATTAATATTTTTAATACTTCTTTTGGTAAGGAAGTGTAAATATTCCACAAAGTAATGTTTTAAAAAATCAAAATTTCCTTTTTTAGAATTTGGAAAGTCACTTATAGTTTTATAAATTTATTAAAGTCTATTAAAATAAAAAATATTAATAAAATATCATATTTTAGGTCATGGATTGTGTTTAATTAATTATTAAATCAGTATGAAATAAATATGATGTCATAAAATACACTAAAACCTTAAAAGTGTATTTTTTACTGTTCATAAAAAATAAATTATTTTAGAAAATTATCATAAATTCAAAATAACTTAATTTAAACATGATAATTTAAAAAATGATGTTTATTTTATCAGAAAAATTATCTAAATATGATAATTTTAAATTTTAAATATAAAAATCCTTATTTTTTTAAAAAAATAACAGTTTTTAAGGTACAATCAAATTTATGACACTTATAAAAAATTTCCTAGGACTTTATAAAATTGTTTTGACATTTATTATGTAAATAAAATTGTTTTAAGATAATATTTAATTAAAACAAATACTATTTATAATAACTTGGTTTTGTTATAACAATTATATATATTTTCTAGAAAAATACAATTATGTTTTATTTGTATCCAAAAATAAAATTATCAAATTCAGCTCAATTAGAAATATATTTTATTAAGAAAAAAAATTCTTAAAAGGAATTTATGGAATAAAAATTTTATTTATACAAATGAATTTACACTTTATATAACTACAGTCTTTATATATAACCCCTTATTACACCCGTATACGCCCTATGGGTGAGGTGTACGATGGTGGTAGTTTCATGGGGTACCTTATATAACATTGAACGAGTGGTAATCTACACTAACTTAAAATTATACTATAGGAGATTTCATTGAATCTTAACTTGTTGAATCTCAGCTTGGGCTTGGTTAAGGATGGACCCCAGTGATGCTACGTCCCTCTCAAGTTCAAAAAATGGGCTTTAAATGGTACGACTCTACCGGTTAAGGCCATCAATTCTCCTTTCCATATCAATTATCCTTTTCCATTAATACTTATAAATACTAATTATAATTGTAAAATTATCAAACAAGGGAATAATTTCCAATGGTCTTATTGACCAACAGTCATATAATGGTCAAATCCCAAGGGTAACATTTCCCTTTATTACCTATAAACACCACATCATTATTTCAATAAAAAATCAATTAAATTTACCTTAAGGTTATATTTTCATTTTTATATGATGTTGATTGGTTTAATATTATTTTGTTTTATTTATATAGTTTTTGTAGTGGGGGTGATGATTCTAGTAGATTAGGTCAATCCATAATTTCCCATTTTAGCTATTCAATTTTATATTTTTTGTACATTTGAAATGTTTAGCATTTTAATTGGTTTCATAGCTGAATAATGTAATGATAATTGTTAAAGATATAAAATTTTATTGGTTTATACTTATTTTGTATGTGTATGATATTATATAATATGCAACAAACATTTATTCAGGAAATAAATATCATTTAAAAAAAATTATAGGTCGTTATATACTTAAAATATTTTATTAAAGGTTACAAGTAAACATCTATATAATTTCTTGGATAAGAAGATCCATATATTAGTATACTTATGAAAGTGATTGGTTTTTTCATACACATACAAAAATTAAGATTATAAACATGAATAAAATACGACCATGTGTTGTAATAAGTAATCATATAACCAAACGAATTAAAACCATCATAGAGAAGACCCAACCAAACATTACACACCTCAACTACAAAATCAGGATGTCATTCATCAAATTTCCATCATGAAAATCCATTTTTAGGATAAAATAACTCATTATTATCTTTAATTATATTAGAATCATGACATCACATTTTTATTGAGATTTCAATAGGTATGAATAGATTTTGAAGGCTAGGAATAAATTGAATGTTACACATGAATTTCTATGGAACACACCATGGTGTTCCATATGATTTTTTCTTCTATCGAGATATACCATAATATTTACAGTCATTTAGGTATGTTGTTTCCTCCAATAATAAGATGATTTTTTTTATAAATCATTAATTTTATCAGTAGAAAATCCAATATCGATAATTAACTTACATGCCATATAACAATTTAAGGGAATATATACATTATCAGGAATTAATTCCTTAAAAAGGTGAGAATATAATAAATATAGGTATTAGAAATTCATCACATGGTTTTTCAATTATATAGTCACATAAAAAATTCTAATTTTATTATTTTAGTACATTCCCAATATACAAGAGTCCTAGCATCACCTATTAAATTTTTCACTCTCTCAACATCATCATTTCCATTATTTTCCTCATGTGTATTGATATCATTGTATTCTTGTATTGGAATACTATCTTTATTGTGATGATTAACAAATGGAAACTGATCAAATATCAAATTATCCGTACCACTCCTTTCATTTCATTCATGAACAATAAAATATTGTCACATATATCCATTTTGTTACCAAACATAATATCTTTTTTAAAATCCAAATTTTATTATATGGTAGATAACTTGTTCCTGACATAACCAAGGTCTTCCAACACAATTATAACATGAAAAATTTATAATACCTCTATATAAATCATTGTTAAATACAAAATCTAAAAAAACCAAATTCTTTTGAAACTCAGTTGAGATCTGATTAGTATGATACATATAACTACAATTTATTATATCACAAGAAAAAGTTATGTTAATATAAACATAGTAAAAAATAATTACAAAATTCATTACAAATAATATTATTTTTAATAAATTGAATGATAAATAGACAGTACATACTATTAGTTAAGGTATAGGTAGAGAGTGGTTATTTAATGAACTTTTATTCATTAAGAAAATGAATATTCAAACATTTCATGCCATATTAAATTGAAATTAATTATATATAAATTTTGATCATTCAAATATTAAAATAAAACATTGAAATGAATAATTTCATAACCCCTTAATACATTCACTAAACAAAAAAAGTACTTGAATAATTAATTAAATAATTACCTAATATATATGACACAAAATAATATATTTATTTTAATTTAAACAGTGTTTAAGACATGAATAATTTCTCCCCATTTATCTAACCTAGGAATTTTCTCCTCACATATGTAATCACATAATAATGTCCCGACCAACTTGAAAACTAATAAGTTTGATACATATATTTTTTATCCGGGAAACATTAATAATACCATTAAGACATAATTTACTATCACATGTCTATAGAACATTTCTAGTAAGATAATACAAATACCAATTTTATAATGAAAGTCATCAAAGAATACTAATATTTAGAAAAACATAGAATAAGAGAAATGACATATGTTATAACCAATGCATATAAGTAACAAAAAAAAGTATAAGACATGGAATGGGAAACAACTATTATATAATCCAATTAAATACATATGTATTTATGAAACATTTTTTTAAAACAAATTCCTTTTTTTTGAATATGACATAAATCAAATTAAATAAATATTATCAGGGAAATAATTTACTCAAAAATAACAAAAACGCCTCACCCAACATGAAAACTCTTGTGTTTGATACATATATTTTTATCAAGGAAGCATTTATAATAACATCAAGACATGATTTAGATTCACATGTCTATAGATTATTTACAATAAGATAATCCAAATACTAATTTTAATATGAATGTCATTAAGCCATACTAGTAGTTATCCGAAAAAGAATAATATATGAAATATGATATAATTGATTCATACTAGTAACGACCCAAATAAATTATAAAACATAGAATAAGCAACAACTAATACATACTATTAGATTGAAAATAATTATGCATAAATTTCAAAAATTCAATTATTAAAATAAAATTGTTAAATGAATAATTTCATAAACCCCAAATAAATTAAAAAAACCAAAAAATTATAACAATAATTAATTACATAATCAATTAATATATATTAAATGAAAAAATTATATTGGATTTATGTAAAAGTTGAAAATAACTAAATTAAAAAAAGTTATATATCTACTATAATAAAATTTATTATATAATACTATAACAAAAAAATATAAATTTTTTTTTTCAATGAATCAGTAATAATAATGACCTAACATGATCTCATTTAGGCTTTGATATGTAGATAAAAATGAATATGATTCTCAACAAAAGAGATGATGGATTTGGAACTCACCAATTTGATTTTGAATAGGAATAGAATAAAAAAATCAATAAATGAGGGGAGATCTCTAGGGGATAAGAGAGGGGAGTCCATTTCTTAGGTTAGGGAGGATTAGGGATTGTGGATGGTAAGGGGATGAGGGGAGGCTATGCATTTTTATTTCTCATCCCAATACCAACATATTTTTTTAAACTGTTGATATAGGCTACTCTATACCAACCATTTTTACAAACTATTGGTATAAAATACTGACTATGAATTTATAAAAATGGTTCTAACAAACTATTGTTATAGAGGCATATGTATAGCCTTAAATTCTAGTAGTGAATGATCACATTTTTCATGCATTATGCATAGTAAGTTGCTTTTTATTGATTTTTAGGCATGTTTTTTTCTAGAATCTTAAATCCCATAAAAATTTCATTCATGGAATTGGTTAAATTTGAATTTCTATCATGTCATATGAATTGATAATTACTATTAATTTCATATAAATGTTAATCATAACATTATAATCTTGAGAGTTGATTTTCCATGATTTTTTATGTTTTTTCTTTGTTTAAGAAATGACTTAGTATCCTCCACCCATGAATTTTCACATGAAGTAATAGCCTATAAAACAAATTAAAAAAATAACCTTTGTTTAAAGAAAAATAACATGAATACTTGAGTGAATAAACTAATAATTAAATTTTAAATAATATGCAACTAATAATCATAAAAAAGGGAATGGAAGATAGGAAGAAAAGACAGGCATGTGTGGGGAGGTAAAAATTATAGGTAATATACAAATTTTGAGAATTAAGATTATGAAGTTGTGGTGACTTGTATTTCAAGAAACCATATTCTAAGAATGAAGTCATATTAGTGAACCAAATTATGAGTAGAACCTTATCTGACACCACTGAGGTAGTTGAATTATTTTAATACTATAATGAAAAAAATGGTTTACATAAAATAAATGGATTTAAGATCTAGGAAGAAATACTTATTATCTAATAAGAAAATTCAAAACAAATAAAAATTATTGAAATTTATATTTAACCATGTATAAAGATTCATAAAAAATTCTCAATGAAACTAAATGGCAGGAAAACACTTTGGAAGCATATATGAAATATTCATATAACATATATATAATGTGAATATAGTAGATATATCACATATGCATATATGAAATATAAAACATGCAATATAGAATGTGGATATATAGATTTTTTAAGATGGAATATGATATAATACCATATGCAATATGCATATACTGAATGCACAATATCCTTATTCTGAATATTAAATATATATACCTTGAATATTTAATATGAATATATTAAATATGCTATATGCATATTTATAATTTATATATACCAAACATACTAAAGATTCAATATTCATATCTTGAAAATGCAATAAGAATATACATAATATAATTATAATGAATTGAGTATGTCATATAATTAAAATAGGGAAAACAAGTGCATGTAATATACATGAAATGACCTTAGGCTTTCAAAATTAGGGTTACCAATATAATGGAAGAAGAAAAAGGAGCATGCTTGTAGATAGAAGATTTATACGTTTCAAAGGTTTATAGAAATAACACATAAATTCATTTCTATAAACAAAAAACAAAAATACACCTTCTATTAATGATCCCCAGTCTTATCAGTCAAATATTGTAAATAATTCTTTAATAAAATAAATCTAAAATTTAATCAAACCATGGAACATTAGATTAGATGGATGATCTCTATTAAATGGTATATAATTTTAGTAATGTGGAACTACATGTATGAAATATATAAAATTAGAACATATAAATTACATAAATTTTAACTAAATAAAGAAAATAAATACACAACTTTTAAAGTAAATATGTAAAGGAGAATCTGAGTGAACAATTTAAGAAAATGGAAATGGTGAAAAAATTGAGTTAAAAAAATATTAAAATCTAAATATATTGGTCTTAGTGATATAAGTATAGAATAAAATTTATAGGGAGAGAATAAAAAATATCTGTTCTAATTGATCTAATTGATCAGGTCTTAGCCTCATCGAGAATCTAGTTTTTACAGTCTAGGTGTATGGAGGAGGAAGACTGCCTAGGTTGAATGATAGAATAAAAAATAACAAAAAACTTGAAATGAAATAGTATAATTTTTTCCCCAAAATATGGTATCAAAGTATTTTGTTAATTAAAAAATGTGAGAAATAGAGGAAAAACACAATAAAAGAATATAAGAAAATTCAAAATAAACAAAACAATGAAACACCAAAATAGGAAATGCATACTAATATCACAGTCAGAACTAAATAATCATGTAGTAGATTGATAAAGGACTAAAAATATAGTACCTATAAAGAGAAAGATAAGAAACTATGACATGGGGTCTTACTCACATGATAGGATAATATGTAAAGGTTTATTTCGTATGAGCAGTTGCAACCATGTTTCAGTTTTCATTATAAAATTAATCACATATTACCCTTTGGATTTCTTATGAGAGGAGAAGATCACATGAGTAAAATATACCTAGGAAATTATAGATTCTATCTAATATTATCCATTTCACATAGCTTATTAAGGTCATTATTCTTTATTATTTAATATGAAATAATATATTTTTTATAAAACAATAAAGTTTCAAAAAAATATTACAACAACATAAAATCATCATACTTGAAATTGGTCAATGCCATATGAAACCAGAGATCCTTTTAGAAGGAAATAAAGAAATTAAAATCATAATATCAATTAATAAATAAAGATATGAAATTTTATAATACTAATTTAAGTAAAGACCTTAATTTTTAAAATAATACCTATATATTCTATGTATTTACTACTTTTAGAAACAATAAGTTTGTTACAATGAGAAGATTCATACTAATATTATATTATTTGAGTAGATATTTGAAAGTTTTTGTATTAATAAGTAAATATTTGTGTTTAATAACAACAAAATGTTGATATAAAATGATAAATTTAATAATTTTTGATATGGTATTGTTAATTAATGACATTTAAGAAAATAAATCGAATATATCAAATGAGTATTTCATAAAGACATTATATGGGTTTCAAAACATATTATATGGAAAAAATGACGTGGGTTGTCAACAATATCAATATTTTCACTAGATTATAATAGTGAGGGTATTATTATAGATACTATTAGGTTGATTTATATATTAAGAGGTAGTGAAAGTGTGATTCATGTTTGAATATTGGTTAATTTTTTTTCCTTATGATTAAAATATTGAATCCATGATATTTTTTCTAAATATAAAAGAAAAATATTTAGATTTTTATGTGTGTATTTTGAAGATATATGAATAAAAATTCTATAAGAAATACAAAATTAATTATTTGAGAAACAAAATTCATGAAGATTAAAATAAATTTGAATAACATAATAATTATTAAAATTAAAACAATACCATGTGTAATGATTGAAATGAAGATCAACTAAAAAGTTGAATTGGGTTTAACAATTTTTAGAAGATAACATAGGCATTTAAGGATCAGGAATGAAAAAAAATTAATGGATCAGAAGAATAAACTATAATTAATGAGTCAATGTGCTGGCTTATAGAAAAATATAATAAAGGATGATTAGAATATTGATACTCAATAAAAAATACATCTTATTGTTGGAAGTCCATATAAATTTTCTCCTAAAAACACCTTTCATTAAAGGTATTTGACTAGTTTTTATAGGAATTATATAGTATAGAAAAACCTAATAATAAAACCATTAGGCTACAAATATCCAAAAAATACACTTCAGTAGTATAAAAAATGGAATAAATAACTAATAAATTGTAATAAAAATGGATAAAAAACATCAAATTGATGCATTTTTAACAAACTTTGGAAACATGTGTCCTTATACAACTAATTTATTCTATAAAGATTAAAATGCTTGATTCAATTTATTCTTCAAAAATGATTGATAGTTTTCAATTCTTTTTATAACGAACTAGGTTTGAAATTGGCTTTTCTATTGAAATTATAATCTGTTTGGCCACTAAACATGTAATATGCAATATATATATATATAAATAGTGTATTTAGAAATTGAACCATAAAAAGAAAAGAAATTAATATACATAAAATTTAATATGAATTTATAGGATATTTAGTTTACATATCATGTATTAAATATTCCAATTCCTGGTTAATTTAACCCCAGTTAATAAATAATTGAACATATTCAAGGGAATTATCATATAGTGATGATTGGAATGAAATATATAAAAAGTAAAAAAATGAAAATATAAATAAATAACACTTCCTCTATTTGAATGAAACTTCAAAACTATAAAAAAGGATATCTCTATAACATGTCAACATTTAAAGAGTAAATACATAAACAAAAAACATAGTAAAATATAAGAAAATTCACACAATGAAAATTCATGGTAAATCAATGATATATAAATAAAATAAGTTTCATAATAAATATTACATCAATAAAAAATTAATTCTAAGAAAAATAAAAATAAAAACAATTATGACATCCAAACTGATACAAAACCTAGGCATAACCAATAATATGTATTCCATGACCCCTCTCTATGAGGGGTCCAAAAAAGGATAAATTGTTTCTATTTTTATGTAAAACATTACAAAATCACCAATCAGTAAGGGAAGTTGGCTGGTTCAAAAAATTAAAATTAAAACTTTATTTAACAAGGGATATATAAGAAGGTAGATAAGAATTGAGATAAATAATTCTGTACCAAATTTTACATTAAAATCAATCAAATTTTACCTAAAAGAAATGAAAAGGAGATACCTATTCATATAGAATATAAAATAATTTATTTATAGGTAAGTTAATGTCTAGTTCAATAAACTGCAATAAGATCAGCTCCAAATTAAATAACATTAAATTTATTCTAGTTATTATTCCCATTATTTGTTTATTCAACCCCACTCAAGAAATACATGAACATATCCAAGGTAATTCTCAGCTAGTTTTGGTTTAATGAAAAATATTAATAAGAAAAATAAAATAAAATGTAAACAAATAACACTTCCTCTATTTGAATAAAAATTACAAAGTGAAAAAAACACCATCCCTATAATATTTGAACATTTAAAGAGTCAATTTGTAAACAAAAAACATGGTAAAATTTAATAAAATTCAAAGAATGAATATATAAGGTATAAAAATGATATAAAAGAATAAAATTTATTATTTTGAAAGAAGAGATGAAGTGGAATAAAAATTACTATTATGATAAATAAATTGAAAATTAAATAGCACAATAGTAAATGATTAATGTAAAATTCATATAAAGAAATTGAAAAATAAATGATAAGAGGAATGTATCATAATAGGTATGTATGTCAAGATAAATTTTATAGAACTATTTTGTTAAAGTATGTATAGATTGCATTCTAAAAGGGAAATAATCTGTATTCATATAACATGTTTTATAGTGGTGTGAAATAATATATATGTATATTGAAACTATACATGAAATGGTGGTAAGGATCTCCCATATCCAAGTAATCGGGTTGTAATAAATATGTATTAAGTAAGCATATAAAGTGATAATAAGACTAAAAAATAAATCTTGAATAATATAGTGGTGTTACTCTGTACAAATTTGATCAAAATATATATTAAAATCTCTATGTATGTCAATATTCATTCAATTGAGGAAAGTTTTTTCTCATGAGTAATATACATTGAATATATATAATATAAACCATTGTAAAAATGATTAATATAGGAATAATGATATAAATATGTTTGTGCATTGAACAAATAAATGGTAAATAAGTGCATACAAAATTCACCATCATTGTTAAGTTTATTTTCTAAATTTCATGAAAAAATATTCCTATAATATAGTTATGTCACATTACTATGTAGAATATTTAATTTGAAATAAGTGCCTATTTTTTTTGGAAACTAACATAAATGTATAATAAACCAATGGGGTGCTCAAGAAATGTTAAGTTGGATTAAGGATGATCATGAACCAGTGACACACCTATAGTTGATTGTGTAGTATTATTTTTTTCCAATGGTTTCAATACAAAAATAGAAAATTTAATGTTATTATTAGATAAAAAATGAATTTAATATTACAATTTTTAACTTATTCTGTTAGTGGTAGTTGACCTGAAATTCATACTATTTTTCAATTGAAGGACGCAGGAGTTGTGACATCAACACTAGATAATTAGTTATTAGAATATAATGAATTGTAATTAGTACATGAAACTATCATATGGGTGAAAAAATTTATAAATACATATCTATAAAAAAAATAAACTATAAGTTAGTACACCTCAAAATTATACGACATGATAAATTAATGAAGAATATACCTATAATTATTCCTTTTTAATTTCTGTATACATAAAATTCACCACAACCCTACCTCTTTCCATCCTAAATTTTTTTTGGTAGTGTAAGTGGATGTCAAAGTATTATTTTATTATAAACACCTATTTTCCCCCGTTTTCATTTGGAGAATGAGAATGAAGTCATGAGGTTCTAAAATATAGAGCGTTATCTATCACAAGAGAAAAACCTATTACTAATAGATATTTGTGATACAGTTAAATTAAATTAAACAATTGGTAAAAAATAAAGTGGTGAAAAAGATCCAGTTAAACAATACATAGTCCTAAAAACACAATACTAAATTTTAAGATGAAATTAAAAAATCATTTATTGTAACTTCTAATAAATGAAAGTGAAATGCAGTCTCCATGTTATTTAAAACCTTAGATGTAGGTTTTTATTGTATAACATTATCTATTTGGTTGATATAATTTATTAGAATTTGGAAACGTAGGTACCTGAAATACAAGAGTAACTTTACAATAGTAAATTTAGAGATATGAAACTTTTTTATTTAAAAAAGAATTTCTGAATTAATTTTTTGAAAAAAAGGAGTAAAGGCCAAACCTACATAATTGTGATTTTTTTCAAACTTAAAATATATTTATTTCCAGCTTCCTTGTATCATACTTTTTTATTTTCATACATTTGTGACATATTTATCATGGTATGACATGAATAGTTCAAAAAAATATCAATAAAATATATCAAAGTAATATTTGATTACTAAATAAATTAATGTATATGTATTTGATTAAAATAAGATTAGCTAAAATAGTAATTTAGGACCAACTAAGAAGTAAATTAATGTTTCTAGAAATTTATGTTATGAAGTGCATGGATTACAAACCAAATAGGAATAATCTGAATACATGGTGTTAATACCACTTCAAGATACACTCAACATTAAGAGGGGGAGGGGGCTGATTCAGTATTGAGAACTTTTTAAGTCAATTATAACATTTTATCCCCTTTCCTATTAGAACTATTAGGATCTTGATTCTCTTATTCTGTATTTTTTATATCATTAAAGTATATGAAATAAAGTCAATAATGACACACAATATTTTTACAAGGTTCACTACTCAATATGAGTATCCATTCCTTACCATGTGTGGTGATGAATAAGACATGAATTCTCTAATATAATGAGATACCAAATATAGTGGTTTGACTAGAAAAAAATACTTTACCCAAGTGTGTTTCCCTAAAAATTATGAGGGGGATAAGAAAAGATATGTCTTCCCTAGGCTGGTGAATGCCTAGTCCAATTGTAGTTTCTTTCTAGATCTTTATACTACATGTGTAGGTAGTCATCAACTTCTTCAAGTTACTTTACTACACCAGGAAAGTATTCCATCTATTTATACTTCTATTTAATGTCATAATGCTTCTTTATTCTTATTCTTAATCTTCACTTCTATAATAGTGTATAAGAAACTCTTATTCTTCACAATAGAAAACAAAAATATTATATTTCCCTCTTCTATTCCTCCATAAAAAACCTACCCATACAATTATTATTCATCTGATAATATCTATTTGATAATTTTTTCTGAAATAAATTCATTCGATACCTTCTTCCATACCCTCTTAATCAGAAAAAAGTTGATAGGAAAAATATGTTTGGTATCAATTCATATGGTATCCTTCATCTAATACTTATGCATCTATTACTTCATTTATTCATCTGATACCTACTCATATATATTATTTTTTCTGATACAATTTGATTGATCCCCTATTCTACTTCCAATAACTTTTCTTCTTTATCTGGATCTTTACTACTTAATCTGATGACTCTACTTCGTTCAATAACCCCTGATTTGGATGACACCTCTTCACCCAATACTTCAAACCAAATGAAAATTACTCTCATGCATCATGGCCATTAATTCACTATAAAATTTAATGTATTAAACAACAATCATAGACTAAATAACTTGAGAAACCAAAAATATACCAATCCCTTCTTTCATAGTACATTATCTCCCCTTTATATAGATATTGTTTCTCTAAAAACTTTGAGAGAAGTGCAAAATCAAATTTTAATTTACCGATTACAAATATGAATATCCTACAAAAATTATTCTTCATTTTACTACCTTAAAACTTCTAAAAATATAAAAATAAAGGATCTTCATAGCAACTCTCCTTAGATCTCAGTGTCAACCATTTTCTTTAATCTTCCTAAAACCTTAGCTAAAATCATGATCTTCCCTTCATGATTATTGAAGCATTAAATTTCTAAGTCAACACCACCATATATAGTATCTTTAAAAATGATTTGTAAATATCTTTGACACTTCATTTGGTACTTATTCTCAGGGACTTATTTGTTTGATAACCTCATAAGGTTCTTCTTTTCCCGGTCACCCTCCATACATTAATATTCATAATTATTCGTCTGGTAAGATCTACATATTCCTTCTATTTGATGAATTTTTAAAATTACATATGATGAATTCGTACCAATATGTCTGATGAATTTTCTCAGAAACTTCTATCTAATAAATGTAACTTAGATACCTCTATCCAATGACTTCATATAGAGACTTCTATCTGATGACACTGCTCCAGAAATTCCATTTGATGCCTCTGCTTAGAAACTTATTTCCAATGAATTATCTAAAAAAACTATGTCTAATTCCTTATGTTTCTATATCCAATTAACTTAATAAATATCTATCCAATATAATTAATAAATATATATCCAATTTACTTCAAAAATCTTTATCTGATGGACTTTGTAAAGATCTGTTCGATGGTCTTGCAATGTTTGTTTAATATACTTCATACTTCTTTTTTTTCCTATTACAACCATGAATATAAATTCCAAAAAATTTCTCATCTTGATATTTGTAAAATTATGTTAGATAGACTTTGTAAAAATATTCTTTTGAACCAACTTCAACATCACCTCTCTTTTTTTAGGAACCATAGTTGCACTAACTTATTACTTTGACCAAATTAAGCATGAATAATGAATTCAATAGAATGATCATGATGTTTGGAACACTGAAGAACAATAAATCATAACTTAATTTACTTTATCTAACATATATATCTAATATAATTGTAAAAATAATTAGATAAACATTTAACACCACACTTTTTCCAACCACTTAATTCCATTAGACTCCATCCGATCAACTCACTCTATTCACCTTTGTCTGATTGACTTGGTCTGATCAACTTCATCTAATCACCTCAGTTCAATCAAATTCACCTGACCACTTTTGTATAATCGAATCTATATGATCACCTTGGTCTGTTGGACTCAGTCCACTAGATTTAGTCTAATTATACCAGCCTTCTTCGACCATTTTTCTCCATCTGGTAGACCCATATTTCTCTTTCCATTGTATTCTATCTAGAAAATTCTCAAGTAAATTACTCAATGAAACCTCATAATGTTGATAAAAAATTTACTTCTTTAACCGGTATAGAACATGTTGTAGAGATTAATAATAACTCATCAATCATCTCAAGTTTATAAAATCTTCAAAAAAACATTTACCTTCAAGAAGTGAATATATAAAGTAAGGAATATATTATAAATATTCCAATGGTAATAACAAAAATTATCTTATTCCAAGATAAAAATACTTGGGAACTTTTATTTCATCTTCAAAGATCATGGTTACTTCAACCAATATTCCATAAAACTAATTATTAACAATATATTCTACATTTTGACATTAATAAACTCTTTTATTGACAAAAATTGGTAACCAATGAAAAGCATTGATAGAAAATACAACTCACATACAAAATGGGATCTTAAATATTCCCCTTTGTATTTTTTGGAAATACCTTAAAGTATATTTAAAATGAATATGTCAATATGTAAATATTTATCTTATTTATTTTCCTTTTTTTCAAACATTAATTTCATTTTCACCCCCTTATTGATAAAAGATACAAAGTTCTTTGGAAAAGGATATCAATTAATTATTAATTAATGTGACATCAAACATTTCACTCTAAGTCCTTGTGATCCATGCTCGGTATAGAAAAAAAGAATATTTTATTTAGACAACAAAGCTACCCTTTACCAATCAATCTTGATACCACATGAAATGAGAACTCACAAGCTTGTCTCAAAGGGTTGCCCACTTGTATTCCAGGCTAAATATACCAATTGAGATATAAAGTAGTTGTAGAATAAATCAACCTAAAACTCTTGGACATACTTCAAAAAATATATTAAAACATTTAAATATAAATAGTAGGATAAGAAGCCTTGGAACACTTTCATACTTCCACTTTTCTCATGTCACTGATTAATTCAATTTATCCCTTGTTGTGTTAAAATTTTTATCTTTAGTAACCAAGGATGGGATATTAATAAAGATGTACCTTATTCAATGAAATTCCTTTAGGAACATCCCAAAATAATTGGATTTTTCATGAAATAATAATTCTGGAAACATATTCACCATTCTTAACTTGTCTTCCACTTAAGGAGACATTTCCTTATGATCTTCATAATTTTTGATCTCTTTGAAGGATGTATCTCATGATTTTTAATGTATATTGTAAACCAAAATGGACCCTCTTAATGTGGTTTTCTAGTGACAATAATTTCAACAACATCACCAAGGATGATATTCCTCAATATATTTCTTTAGAATTACAAAGGTAAGATAAAAAAAATATGGGATCTTCTTCACTTTTTTATCAAGAGTTTATAGAAACCACTTCAACTTCATCTAAGATGATCCTTTCATAGGATTTTTAAGAATAAAAATTTAGAAAAATTAAAGTATTAAAAATTCTTTATTCAGGCTGTCCAAATTTGGAATCCATTTTTTCTACTCAAGTTCTCCCCTTATGTTCATTCCCCACCTTAAATTCCCTATATTGTGACAAAAAACAATTCATACATCATAAAAAAATAAAGTGTCTCTTCCTTGCTTCCTTAATGTGAAAAAAGGTTGAGATGGTTTTCTCAACAAAGTTTCTTCATCTCTTACAATATTCATGCTTGTAAATATAAAATTTAGTTATGATTTATCTTGGGGTATCATGGACCTTTTCATTTCTTATTCTACTTTTTATGGTGAAATTTTCTTCTCAATAGACTTTATGAATGATGAATTGTTAATTATTTTAGTGAATACTTATTGTTCTTGTAGAATAGTTAAAAAACCTTTTGTATTGTGTCCATATTTATTTAATCTCTCACACCTAACATATTTATCCCAAGGGTTGTCTTGTATTGAAACCCTCTCATAAACTTTGGCTCCTTCATGTGGAATATTTTCTTTTCCTTTTACACTATAATTTTCATGTACTTATTCCATTTTCCTTACTATTTATAAATATTCTTGAAAGATTACTAAAATATAATTAGGTACATTGGAAACAAGTTGGGTTTCCCTCATGGATTCATCTAAGTGACTTTCTTCACATAATTTACTCTAGATGATGCAATTAAATTCATCTTCTTGGATTTGGAATCCAATGACATCTCACCTTTCCTTTTTGTATCTTATTGGGATTAATTTTTTTACAATATTATTCTTCTTACTTCCCAATGTTTCTTCTTATTTATTAAATAATTTATGTAGTATTCCTTTCTTATCTATTTTTAATACATGTAAAGATGATCATGTACCAATCTTGTGACCATCGTTATCGCATACATTATAGACATTTTCAATATTTCTAAATATGTTTAAAGAATATAGTTTTTTCTTAATATGTAGATGCTAATTCTTCACATATAGATTTATAGCTCTTGGAATGAGCTTCTTTTGTGACTTAACATTTAAAGGATTGTACCAAAAATACAATGCACAATTCTTTAATCCATTGCAGCACCAGTAGTGACCCACAAACCTTAATATTCTTATATCTACTACATGATGTTTTTTGGGTTTCTTCACAACTTTTTAGGATCTTCATGGGGAACCAACCTCCTCACCATTTATTCTATCCACAATAGACATGGAGGTAGGATTCATATCACTTTTCATCATTCATACTTGTATAGATTTTGTTTTCCAACCCTTACTATTTATGAAATTAGATTTTGCAACATTATTATGAGAATATATGTATGACACCTTTTCCTTCACATACACTTTAGATAGTTTATCAAATGATACCATAATCTTCTTATCACATGTTATAGGTATTTTATCATCAAAATACCCCATTGAGAATTACATAGGAGTAAAAAATTTCTCCTTCATTTGTGAAACCTAAGTATGTGCCTTTACTAAGGGTGTTTTTATGATCTTCAATCATCATCACATTTTCTTTACAACTCTTCTTCATTATGTAGACCTATTCCTCATGCATATTAACCTTTTATTTTAATAATGATTCAAGTTTCCTGATCTACATGGATTTCACTACCCAATGTAAACCCTTGACATCAATGCTATTTTTCAACTTTTTTTCAAGTGTATGGATCTTTTCTTTAAGATTAATTTTGACTTCCTCTTTCTCTTAATATTCTTTGATCTATTTATTTTCAAATACTATGGAAATTATTTTAAGCTCTACCATTTTGGTATCAAAGGTTCCAACATTTTTAGAGATATGTTTATATTCTAGAACTTTTTCTTGAAAATCCTTCTACATGTTGTTTGTTTCTTATTTAGGCTGGGGGATTTATTCTTACATACTTTCAAAGACTCTACAAATAAGAGAGACTATTTCTTTTAGAATTAAATGCAGAATATATTTTAATATGAAAAATAATATATCTTAAGAAGATATAGATATATCATCATCACCACTTATGTAAATATCTTCTTATTGAGGATAGTTTGTATAAGAATTTTCACATACCACATGTCCAATTTACTTCCTTGATTCTCCTAAGGTGGGAATATTGTTTTTCTCCTTAATGGTAACTTGAACAACATGTTCTTTACTTTCCAATCCCAATATTTATTCGTTTTTAGCATGCCATAGAGATCTTTAATTACATTTATTCTTCCTCTAGTATAAATAGGGAAAACTCTTTAGCTTTATTTTCTATTTATTTCTATTATTCATCATGGTCTTGGTAGAAATAAATTTCTGCTCTGATATTGAAAAGTTTTACCAAAACTGCACTTTGGGATATGGTCAACACTAGGGGGGGTGAATCAGTGTTGGGATATTCTTAAGAAAATTATAACATTTTATCCCTTTACCTATTAGAACTATTAGAATCTTTATTATCTTATTTTCCCTATTTCTTATTGCATGAAAGTATATGAAAGAAAGTAAAAAATGACAAATGATATTTTTACAAGGTTAACTACTCAATAAGAGTAGCTAGTCCATGACACATATTGATGACCAGTACATGGATTATCTACTATAATGAGATAAAAAATACATTGGTTTGTATAGAAAACAATCCTACATCCAAGTGTGGTTCCCTACACTTTAGGATAGGGGATAAGAACATATCATTCTTCCTCACACTAGTGAATTCCTAGTCTAACTGCAGCTTCTTTCAAGATATTTATACTGCATGTGTAGATAATCTTCAACTTCTTCAAGTTACATTGCAACACTAGGAAAGTATTAAGACTATTGAGACTTATATTGAATGTCTCATTTATAATTTTTTGTTATTGTTCTCAGTCAATTTTTTTCATTGTAGCATACAAGAAACTCTTCTTCTTCACAACAACAAATAGAAAACTGTTCTTTGATTCTTATCTTCCTCCATCTAGAACTTATCCATCTAATTCTTCTTCATCCAATACTATCTATTTGATACTATTTGTTCAAAAATATTTAGTCTTATCACTTCTTCTATACCATATTTATCTATTACCAGTTTAGAGGAAAAATCTATCTTGTATCAATTTTCTTGGTATCCTTTATATACTACTTCTATGTCTGGTACTTCACTGATCCATCTGATACATGTTTGTCTAAAATTTATCCATCTGATACAGTTTTTATGATCCATTCTTCTACTTCCATTACCTTCTCTTATTAATCCAAAGGTTTAATACTTCTTCCAGTGCTTCTTCTCTGTCTGGTACCCCCTACTCCATCCTATACCTCTTGATTTGATACTTTGACCCAAATATGATTTACTCGCACTATTTATGCCTGGTAATTCACTATAGCACTTAAATTCTTAAAAAATAATCATAATCACAATAACTTGAGTAACCAAAAACAACTCAATCCCTTCTTTCAAAATGTATCAAATCCCCTTTATATAGGTATAATTTCTATAAAAACACATGGAGATGTGAGAACTCAAATTTGAATTTACTTATTCCAAATATGAATATCCCACTCAAATTATTATTCATTTAACCACCTTCAAACTTTGTAAAATATAGGATTCAATGTGTAAGATCTTGGTTTTTCTATAAGGTATAGAACCTTTTAATTTCTGTTTGATTCCTTAATTTTTTCCACATTGGAGTTCCTAGTGGGGTCACAGAGAAAACGAGGGTGTCTGAGTCTTGTAAGGAGTATGGAGCCTAATATTTTAGAGGAGGAAACTAATCCTCATAGTTATTAGAAACCATATAGCCTATAATTCACAGTTTGAGTAAGTCATGTAGGGTGTTTCAGAGAATAGTAGAGGGTGCATGGTTTTCTATAACTGTGCGACCTTGGCTATATTCCTATGTGTTTGATGCAGAGTTTTAGAAAAAGGATAAATTCATGGTCAGCGCATATTTGTCTAACCATGCACCAAGACTGTGTGAGGGGGGTCTTGAGATAGAGAAGGGAATATGGTTGGCACATATTTTGGCCAACCGTGTGACCAAACCATGCGACCTAGTTTTTAAATGGGAAAATACCATTTTCCCTTATTTCATTAAATACCTCACCCCAAATTTCTCTCTTATTTCAAGTGAAAAATTTATCCTCTACATTTGAGATCTCTCATGTAAAGACCCGTAAATTTCAAGGAAATTTTTTTCTTAATTTTCTTTGGAATTTTACAAGAGCGCAGCTTCAGACGGCACCTGATTCCGAGGCCCGGTGTGCCCGGAATCA
The DNA here is from genome assembly GCA_963277665.1 of Viscum album. Lineage (NCBI taxonomy): Eukaryota > Viridiplantae > Streptophyta > Magnoliopsida > Santalales > Viscaceae > Viscum > Viscum album. The sequence goes on along the minus strand of OY728121.1, from coordinate 2,008,576,203 downwards.
ATTTCCGAAGTTTGGCTCGGGTACGTTCAGTGAACGGACGAGCGGGTTTTTCTATCTTTTGAACCGGTGCCCGGAATCAAATTCTGAGGGCACCGATGAAATCGCAGCGCCGGTATTTTCTTAGAAACGCCTCTTCCGGAGTTGCGTTTGCTCAGACGTGGTTTTTAAATTTTGCGGCTTTAAGTCAGAAATAAAATAAAGTTTGTGCGACAACTTTATTTTATTTCACTTAAGCTGTTGGAAGCCACTTGAAGTCACTTAAAGACGACTTGAACTAAGTTGAACTGGATAGGATGCTATCCAGAAATATCCTACCCTCTTGGTAGGATATTTGTGAGGCAGGGCCCGCACGAGCCCCGCCGTTTCTTTCGCTAAGTAACGCACCCGCGAAAACCCGTCAAAGTAACTGAAAAGTCAACCGACGCGTTTTCTTTAATTCTTAACAGACCATTTAATTGGGCGGTTTATTTCGTGAATTAAATGGACTGTTTCTTCGTGAATTAATTGGGTCGTTACTTATGCGTTTTACGTTTGTTGGCAAAATAATAAAATAGACAAACTTGTCTATTTTGGAGGATTGCTATTCCTCTGAGCCTCCACCCTCTCCGCGAAGAACGCGAAGAACGCGAAGAACGCGAAGAACGCGAAGAACGCCGGAACCGGAATTCGACGACGCACGATCCGCGACGTCGACAACTTTTCCGCGACCTTCTTCTTCTTCTTCTTCTTCGGTGCCTCTTCTTCCGCGGCGAACGTGCGATCGGCAACAAAGGTGAGAATCGAATCTTTTATTTCTCCTTTTTTAAATTTCAATAACAACGGATTTAATTAATTAAATCCGTTTGTTCTTGATCCGGAGATTGGCGACGCGACGCCGGATACCGCGACGACGCGACGATCTCCTTCCTCCGCGACGAGCGATTCCGCGACGACCCCTCGTCCGACGACGACGACAAGGTAAGGGATGTTGGATTGTTTTATCTTTTTCCCCGTGTTTATTCTTTTTAAGTAAAGAACATAATCTCCGACAATTTTAATTTAATTAAAATTGTTGTTGATTTTCCCTCCCGGTGACGTTTATGACTAACGCGGAGGGTGCGGGTCTAACGAACAAGACCCGGCAACCCTCCGCCGATTTTTTTTGTTGTGCGGATATGGCGGACGACGACGACAAACCGCGCGGCAGGGGCGATCCGTTGATCCCGCAGTGAAGGTCGGCATCCGGGAGGGGCAACGGCGCAGACGGGAGGCAAATCGGGCCACCGGAGCATCCCCGGCGGCCCGCGGAAGGCGGCGGCGGCGCGGGTCGCCGGCGCGGCGGCGCCGGCGACCGGAGGCGGCGGCGCCCGGCGCGCCGCCGTGGAGGAAGTCCGCTGCGGCTGAAGCCGCGGCGGCAACGACGGCCGGTTCCGCGGCCGCGCGGAACCGGGAACGGACGCGGCGGCCCGGCCGCGTCCGCGTGACAGGCGGCCCCCCGCGGGGCCGCGTTCCGTTTGAGCCGCGGGTTTGACCCGCGTCGGCGGCTCCCTCGGCCGGTCGGCCGAAGCCGAGCCGCGCCCAGGCCGGACCGGACCCGGCCTAGCCGGGTCGGGCCGGGTCGGGCCGACCCGGTTCGGGCCGACCCGGTTCGGCCGACCCAGGGGGGGGGTTCGGGCCGGGTCGCCCCGGGCCCAGAACCCCCGTTTCGGGCCCTCTTCGGTCTTTTGCCCATATCTTGGGCCTGGGACCTCCGATTGATGAACCGTCAGCGGCTACGCGATCCTTGGATCGAGACGGTCGTTTCGGTATATTATACTCAAGGTTTCGGAAGACTTTGGATTCGGTCGGGTTGGTTCGTACACGAAACCAACCGGGCCCTCGGAGCGGAAACGCTCATAACTTGAGCTACGGACGTCCGAACGACGTACCGTCAGCTGTGGTAGTTTCCTCTAAGTGAGACGGAACTTTTGGCATACTACGCCCGAGGATCGGATACAGGCGGAGTACGGTCGGGTTGGTTTTTCCCTAAAAACCAACCGGGCCCCTGGGACGAAAATGCCAATAACTCTCAGACCGGGCGTCCGATTGACGCGCCATCTGTTGCGTTGAGATCCTGTTGTCGATACGGAACTTTTGGATACATCAACTTCGGACTACGTGTCAGTTGATGTATCAGCCTCTCGGCTCGTGGAGCGGACCCTCCTAAACGAGCTCGCTTTGTGCGGGAACCCTAGCGCTGGCTGTGACTTCGACGGCAGAGCAGAGATCCTTCGTGGACTGCGACGACGGCAGAGCAGAGATCCTCCGTGGACTGCGACGACGGCAGAGCAGAGATCCTTCGTGGACTGCGGCGACGACTGTGCAGAGATCCTCAGTGGACTGCGTCGACTACTGCACTCAGCGATCCCATGTGGATCAGTGCCTACAGGTTCTGTGTGAGCCCGATCCTACGTGGGTCCTTACTACCGGTTCTGTGTGAGCCACTGCCTACAGGTTCTGTGTGAGCCCGATCCTGTGTGGGTCTTCTGCGGGGGTTAGTACCTATCGATCCTTCGTGGGTCCGACGACTTAGACGGATCAGTGATCGTCTTTGACGTCATCTGAAAAAGTATACCTGGTTGAGCTGAATCTTATGTTACTCTCCTTTGTGGATTGTGTTGAACTATCCTTTGTGGATTTACTGTTAACTCTCCTTGTGGATTTGAGTCTTGCTTTCCTTTGTGGATTGAGTTGTTCTTGAGCTCGTGAGCAGAGCTAGAATTGGGGACCTAGGTATATGTATGGGCATATACCTAAGTCGAGTCAGATGTTACTTCGTGATTGCATCTTTCTTTTGTGCTATATCCTTTGTGGATTTCGGGAGACCTTCGGGGGTCTCGGGGTCCTTACTGAGTAGTTGTACTCACCCCTGCACGGGCTATGCCCGCACCTTGTTGTGTTGGTTGCAGACGACGGACAGCGCTGATCACGGTTGGGGCGTGAAGCAGGACGGTACCTGGAGGTGGACCACTGGTCGGGACGTGCACGGAGCGGACGTGGGACCCGAGGAGCTTGGAGGCTATCTGTACCCACCCTTCAGGTGGGATTGCCAGTGGACGACACGAGGCCGCCGTCTTTTCTTCAGTTGCTGTTTTTCTTTTTCAGTTGTACTTTACAGTTGGGCTTGTATTCCGGCCCCCTTTACTTTTCTGCACTTGTAGTTACTTTCCGCTTGCTGACTCTGTGTGGTTGTTACTTATAAGGCAATGCCTTCCCTGTTTACTGGGATTTTACGCCTTGGTACTAGTCGCCAGCCCCTGGCCTATGGAAGGCGGGCTTGGGGTAGTCACGGCACGGGCCCTGAGGACGGGTCGTGACAAATTGGTATCAGAGGGGTCGGTTCTACCGCAGACTCTGATCGTCCTTTCTTTCTATTTGAAGCAATAATGTTTAGTGTATTGAGTGTGGTTATCAGTTCAGGGAGCCCAGTGTTGGTGCGGCGGCCGACGTATCCGTACACCAGGACCCTGACTCCTGATTTCCGACTTAATGCATGAAAACATTGATTGCGTGTGTGTTTCAAGTTTTCTTTGTGATTACTTGTGTCAACTCACCGGGTATACTGATCTGCTTTATGAAAGTCTCAAGTTTTCCTTGTGATTACTTGTGCCAGCTCACCAGGTATACTGTTCTGACTGTGGTGCTCTTGTTCTCCTTTTCAGGATGGCCCCGCGACGACAGCCAGCTAGGGTTCCGAGTGTAGGGCGCGACGGCAGCCCACCGAGCGACGAGGCCTCGGTGCAGGGCCCTTTGCCAGCAGTGGCACCGGCGGTAGCCTTACCCGCCGAGCCACCGATGCTTCCAGTACCAGACGCTGACGATGCACGTCGCCTCAGGGCACTGCATGAGTTTCAGGGCCAGCGACCGCCCAGGTTTCGCGGTGAGGCGGACCCCCAGGCCGCCGAGGACTGGCTAGAGGCGGTGGTGCGGACCTTTAGGCTAGTGAGGACACCAGCGGATCTCATGGTGATTCTCGCAGCGAGCCTCCTGCAGGCGGCGGCAGGACGATGGTGGAGCCTGATGCTCCAGGTTCACGATGAGGCATCCCTGCTCTGGGCGGACTTCGAGAGCCTCTTCCGCTCTGAGTTCGTCCCGGCCACCCTCCGAGCGGTGCGCATCCAGGAGCTTCTCCAGCTGCGCCAGGGCAGCATGACGGTCGCTCAGTACGCGGCGAGGTTCACGGACCTATCTCGCTACTCGGCCGACATGGTACGGGACCCCTTCTTCCGGGCCCGGACCTTCGAGCAGGGCTTGCGACAGGAGATTCGGGCGTCGCTGATCTCCCTCAGCATTCCGACCCAGGCGGGAGTGCTGGAGAGAGCCCTCCTGATCGAGAGCTTCCTGGCAGAGCCTTCTTCAGCGGCGAGACCTAGCGCAGGGCGTCAGGTAGCTGAGTCTTCGGCAGCAGGTAGCCGACGGATGACTCTCGGGTCCAGGCAGACCAGACCCCCACGCAGACGGCCTCAGGACACCGGCTCAGCGGTGCGGGGCACACAGCGGAGTGCCAGCCTTTCGAGAGGCAGGCTGTGCTACTCTTGCGGCGGGCAGGGTCACATGGCTCGCGACTGCCCGACTCGCCGATCAGAGGAGCAGCAGACGGTGGAGGGGCCACCCAGGCAGAGGCAGAGGGTCGACCGTGGCGGTCCGCAGGGAGGAGGCGGACGAGGCAGAGGAGCTGGCCGAGCAGCGGGTGGTGGGCGACGCTTCCAGGCTCTACCCCCACCACCACCAGGAGGGCCACCTCGACCACAGGGAGCCGGCAGGCAGGGACAGGCCCAGCTCCAGGCAGTGGAGGCCTACGACCCCGACATGCCAGAGATGATTCGAGGTACGATCTGTGTCTATTCCACCCTTGCTGCAGTACTTATAGACACAGGAGCGAGTCACTCTTTCATAGCCTCTGCCCTTGTTCGGAGCTCGGAGATTCCGACTGAGCCGTTGGCTCGATCCTTACGGCTAGAGACTCCTACGGGAGCAGACTCGACGATTACGCACTGGTGCCGGCAGTGTGAGCTTACTCTAGGAGGCGAGAGCTTCGGCTGGGATCTCCTTGTAGCGGCGTCGAGGCCTTACGACGTCATCTTGGGCATGGATTGGCTATCCACGGTTCATGCCCAGATCGACTGTTTTAGGCGCAAGGTGCGATGTGTTCGCACCGACGGGAGCAGGTTTACCTTCACCGGCGAGAAGGGAACCTTTGCAGCACAGGATGGACTTCCGCGGAGGAGAGTGCAGCCCATCTCTCATCAGTTGGCTAGCCTCATCCTAGGAGCAGTGGACGTGCGGAGTCCGGCTTTTCCTGCAGTGGTGGACCAGTACGTGGACGTCTTTCCCGAAGACGTTCCAGGGCTACCTCCTCGTAGAGAGGTAGACTTTTACATCGACTTGTACCCCGGGACAGCCCCGATATCTACTCCAGCATATCGGATGGCCCCCGCCGAGCTTCGAGAGCTGCGGGTACAGTTGGAGGACTTGCAGAGCAAGGGGTTTATCCGACCCAGTGTTTCACCCTGGGCTTCCCCGATTTTGTTCGCCAAGAAGGCGGACGGGAGCTTGCGACTGTGTGTCGACTATCGTCGCCTGAACCAGGTGACAGTGAGGAACAAGTATCCGCTGCCACGGATTGATGACCTCTTCGATCAGCTCAAGGGAGCGCGGTGGTTCTCGAAGATAGACCTCCGGTCAGGCTATCATCAGCTCAGAGTTCGAGACGAGGACGTACAGAAGACGGCCTTCAGGTGTCGGTATGGCCATTATGAGTTCTTGGTTATGCCATTCGGCGTAACCAATGCTCCAGCAGTGTTCATGAGCCTCATGAACAGGATCTTCCAGCCATGCCTCGACCGATTTGTCGTTGTCTTCATTGACGACATTTTGGTATACTCGACGACTGAGGAGGAGCATGCCTACCACCTGCGAGTTGTGCTAGACACACTCCGAGAGCACCAGCTTTATGGCAAGCTCTCAAAATGCCAGTTCTGGTTACGTGAGGTCCATTTCTTGGGACACGTCATCTCTGAGGCGGGAGTTGCAGTGGATCCCGCGAAGATCGAGGCAGTGCTAGCTTGGGAGCCACCCAAGAGCGTGACAGAGGTGCGGAGCTTCTTGGGCCTAGCCGGATACTATCGGAGATTCGTGCCAGACTTCTCCAGAGTTGCGGCACCACTCTCAGCGTTGACAAAGAAGGGGAAACCCTTCGTGTGGTCAGACAGATGTCAGCAGAGCTTCCAGGAGCTGAGGCAGAGATTGACCAGCGCACCTATCTTGAGGTTGCCTGAGGAGGGAGTTGGGTACGTAGTTTACTGCGATGCATCAGGGACTGGACTCGGGTGCGTCCTGATGCAGGAGCGGGCCGTGATTGCCTACGGATCACTTCAGTTGAGGCCGCATGAGCAGAACTACGCCACTCATGACCTGGAGTTAGCAGCAGTGGTCTTCGCTCTGAAGACGTGGCGACACTATCTGATGGGCGAGCGCTTCACGGTCTTTTCTGACCACCAGAGTCTCAGGTATATCTTCTCTCAGAAGGACCTGAACCTGAGACAGCGGAGATGGCTTGAGTTCCTCCAGGACTATGACTTTGAGATAGTCTATACTCCTGGGAAGGGGAACGTGGTAGCCGATGCCCTCAGCAGGAGGACGGGCATTCAGCTACTTGAGGAGGCGACGGAGCAGCTAGCCTCCTTGCAGATATCCTTCGTGGATAGAGACGGAGCAGCCTTTCTTCAGTCTCTCACAGTCTCTCCTCCACTTCTACAGCGGGTCAGAGAGGCTCAGCGTGGGGACGCTGACTGTGAGACCCGGCGTGCACTGATATCCTCAGGTCAGGCGCTTGATGGTTTCTCCCTTGGAGCAGAGCACGACATCCTTTTCAGAGGGCGTACCTTCATACCAGTTGCTTTACGAGAGGAGGTGCTGAGAGAGTTTCACACTTCTCCCTTGGCGGTACATCCCGGAGTGGCGAAGATGTACCAGGATCTCAGACGACAGCACTGGTGGCCGGGCATGAAGAAAGCTGTGGCAGAGTTCGTTTCGCGATGCCTCACCTGCCAGCAGGTGAAGGCAGAGCATCAGGTACCAGCAGGCTTGGTACAGCCCTTGGAGGTCCCGGAGTGGAAGTGGGACGGCATATCTATGGACTTCGTGACTGGACTTCCACGCACTTCCAGAGGTCACGACTCCATTTGGGTGATTGTCGACCGACTCACCAAGTCGGCACACTTCTTACCCATCAGAGAGCAGGGCTCAGTGGAGAGCTTGGGACGTCTTTACGTCCAGGAGATCGTACGGCTTCACGGTGTGCCATCATCTATCGTCTCCGATCGAGATGCTCGTTTCACTTCCCGGCTCTGGAAGGGGTTGCAGGAGGCGTTCGGGACGCGGCTCCATCTGAGCACAGCCTTCCACCCTCAGACGGATGGTCAGACGGAGAGGACCATACAGACACTCGAGGACATGCTCCGTGCATGTGTTCTCGACTTTGGTCGCAGCTGGGAGGACCACCTACCCTTGGTGGAGTTCGCGTACAACAACAGCTACCACTCCACCATCGGGATGGCACCATACGAGGCGTTGTACGGCAGACCCTGCAGATCACCGTTGTGCTGGACAGACCCTAGGGAATCAGCACTCGTGGGACCAGAGATGATCCGAGCCACGACAGAGAAGGTCCAGATCATCCAGGAGAGGATGAGGACAGCTCAGAGCCGGCAGAAGTCATATGCTGACAGGAGGCGGAGGCCACTAGAGTTCGAGGATGGCGACCACGTCTTTTTGCGTGTCTCACCTCGACGTGGTTTACGGAGATTTGGCCGAGGCGGCAAGTTGTCTCCACGCTTCATCGGGCCTTTCCAAGTCCTCAGCAGGATAGGAGAGGTGGCTTATCGCCTGGCTCTACCACCTCAGTTGCACCGGGTGCACGACGTCTTCCACGTGTCTCAGCTGAGGAGATACGTGCACGACCCGACGCACATCATCGACTTTGGGGAGCTGGACGTGGACGATGGGGCGACTTTTGCGGAGGTCCCAGTGGAGATCGAGGATCGACAGAAGCGGGTCCTACGTGGGCGGTCGATTCCTCTTGTGCGCGTCAGATGGCAGCACGGGAACCTCCAGGAGAGCACTTGGGAGCGGGAGGCTCAGATGCGTGCTCAGTACCCCCATTTGTTCCCCTAGTTTTGATGTATCTTTACGGGGACGTAAAGCCCTGAGGTGGGAGTAATGTAAAGACCCGTAAATTTCAAGGAAATTTTTTTCTTAATTTTCTTTGGAATTTTACAAGAGCGCAGCTTCAGACGGCACCTGATTCCGAGGCCCGGTGTGCCCGGAATCAATTTCCGAAGTTTGGCTCGGGTACGTTCAGTGAACGGACGAGCGGGTTTTTCTATCTTTTGAACCGGTGCCTGGAATCAAATTCTGAGGGCACCGATGAAATCGCAGCGCCGGTATTTTCTTAGAAACGCCTCTTCCGGAGTTGCGTTTGCTCAGACGTGGTTTTTAAATTTTGCGGCTTTAAGTCAGAAATAAAATAAAGTTTGTGCGACAACTTTATTTTATTTCACTTAAGCTGTTGGAAGCCACTTGAAGTCACTTAAAGACGACTTGAACTAAGTTGAACTGGATAGGATGCTATCCAGAAATATCCTACCCTCTTGGTAGGATATTTGTGAGGCAGGGCCCGCACGAGCCCCGCCGTTTCTTTCGCTAAGTAACGCACCCGCGAAAACCCGTCAAAGTAACTGAAAAGTCAACCGACGCGTTTTCTTTAATTCTTAACAGACCATTTAATTGGGCGGTTTATTTCGTGAATTAAATGGACTGTTTCTTCGTGAATTAATGGGGTCGTTACTTATGCGTTTTACGTTTGTTGGCAAAATAATAAAATAGACAAACTTGTCTATTTTGGAGGATTGCTATTCCTCTGAGCCTCCACCCTCTCCGCGAAGAACGCGAAGAACGCGAAGAACGCGAAGAACGCGAAGAACGCCGGAACCGGAATTCGACGACGCACGATCCGCGACGTCGACAACTTTTCCGCGACCTTCTTCTTCTTCTTCTTCTTCGGTGCCTCTTCTTCCGCGGCGAACGTGCGATCAGCAACAAAGGTGAGAATCGAATCTTTTATTTCTCCTTTTTTAAATTTCAATAACAACGGATTTAATTAATTAAATCCGTTTGTTCTTGATCCGGAGATTGGCGACGCGACGCCGGATACCGCGACGACGCGACGATCTCCTTCCTCCGCGACGAGCGATTCCGCGACGACCCCTCGTCCGACGACGACGACAAGGTAAGGGATGTTGGATTGTTTTATCTTTTTCCCCGTGTTTATTCTTTTTAAGTAAAGAACATAATCTCCGACAATTTTAATTTAATTAAAATTGTTGTTGATTTTCCCTCCCGGTGACGTTTATGACTAACGCGGAGGGTGCGGGTCTAACGAACAAGACCCGACAACCCTCCGCCGATCTTTTTTGTTGTGCGGATATGGCGGACGACGACGACAAACCGCGCGGCAGGGGCGATCCGTTGATCCCGCAGTGAAGGTCGGCATCCGGGAGGGGCAACGGCGCAGACGGGAGGCAAATCGGGCCACCGGAGCATCTCCAGCGGCCCGTGGAAGGCGGCGGCGGCGCGGGTCGCCGGCGCGGCGGCGCCGGCGACCGGAGGCGGCGGCGCCCGGCGCGCCGCCGTGGAGGAAGTCCGCCGCGGCTGAAGCCGCGGCGGCAACGGCGGCCGGTTCCGCGGCCGCGCGGAACCGGGAACGGACGCGGCGGCCCGGCCGCGTCCGCGTGACAGGCGGCCCCCCGCGGGGCCGCGTTCCGTTTGAGCCGCGGGTTTGACCCGCGGCGGCGGCTCCCTCGGCCGCCCGGCCGAAGCCGAGCCGGTCGGTCCGGTCGGCCGGGCCGCGCCCAGGCCGGACCGGACCCGGCCTAGCCGGGTCGGGCCGGGTCGGGCCGACCCGGTTCGGGCCGACCCGGGTCGGCCGACCCAGGGGGGGTTCGGGCCGGGTCGCCCCGGGCCCAGAACCCCCGTTTCGGGCCCTCTTCGGTCTTTTGCCCATATCTTGGGCCTGGGACCTCCGATTGACGAACCGTCAGCGGCTACGCGATCCTTGGATCGAGACGGTCGTTTCGGTATATTATACTCAAGGTTTCGGAAGACTTTGGGTTCGGTCGGGTTGGTTCGTACACGAAACCAACCGGGCCCTCGGAGCGGAAACGCTCATAACTTGAGCTACGGACGTCCGAACGACGTACCGTCAGCTGTGGTAGTTTCCTCTAAGTGAGAAGGAACTTTTGGCATACTCCGCCCGAGGATCGGATATAGGCGGAGTACGGTCGGGTTGGTTTTGCCCTAAAAACCAACCGGGCCCCTGGGACGAAAATGCCAATAACTCTCAGACCGGGCGTCCGATTGACGCGCCGTCTGTTGCGTTGAGATCCTGTTGTCGATATGGAACTTTTGGATACATCAACTTCGGACTACGTGTCAGTTGATGTATCAGCCTCTCGGCTCGTGGAGCGGACCCTCCTAAACGAGCTCGCTTTGTGCGGGAACCCTAGCGCTGGCTGTGACTTCGACGGCAGAGCAGAGATCCTTCGTGGACTGCGACGACGGCAGAGCAGAGATCCTCCGTGGACTGCGACGACGGCAGAGCAGAGATCCTTTGTGGACTGCGGCGACGACTGTGCAGAGATCCTCAGTGGACTGCGTCGACTACTGCACTCAGCGATCCCATGTGGATCAGTGCCTACAGGTTCTGTGTGAGCCCGATCCTACGTGGGTCCTTACTACCGGTTCTGTGTGAGCCACTGCCTACAGGTTCTGTGTGAGCCCGATCCTGTGTGGGTCTTCTGCGGGGGTTAGTACCTATCGATCCTTCGTGGGTCCGACGACTTAGACGGATCAGTGATCGTCTTTGACGTCATCTGAAAAAGTATACCTGGTTGAGCTGAATCTTATGTTACTCTCCTTTGTGGATTGTGTTGAACTATCCTTTGTGGATTTACTGTTAACTCTCCTTGTGGATTTGAGTCTTGCTTTCCTTTGTGGATTGAGTTGTTCTTGAGCTCGTGAGAAGAGCTAGAATTGGGGACCTAGGTATATGTATGGGCATATACCTAAGTCGAGTCAGATGTTACTTCGTGATTGCATCTTTCTTTTGTGCTATATCCTTTGTGGATTTCGGGAGACCTTCGGGGGTCTCGGGGTCCTTACTGAGTAGTTGTACTCACCCCTGCACGGGCTATGCCCGCACCTTGTTGTGTTGGTTGCAGACGACGGACAGCGCTGATCACGGTTGGGGCGTGAAGCAGGAAGGTACCTGGAGGTGGACCACTGGTCGGGACGTGCACGGAGCGGACGTGGGACCCGAGGAGCTTGGAGGCTATCTGTACCCACCCTTCAGGTGGGATTGCCAGTGGACGACACGAGGCCGCCGTATTTTCTTCAGTTGCTGTTTTTCTTTTTCAGTTGTACTTTACAGTTGGGCTTGTATTCCGGCCCCCTTTACTTTTCTGCACTTGTAGTTACTTTCCGCTTGCTGACTCTGTGTGGTTGTTACTTATAAGGCAATGCCTTCCCTGTTTACTGGGATTTTACGCCTTGGTGCTAGTCGCCAGCCCCTGGCCTATGGAAGGCGGGCTTGGGGTAGTCACGGCACGGGCCCCGAGGACGGGTCGTGACATCTCATGGAATCCTATCCTAGTATTTTCTATATCTTCCCGATACAAACTCTGAATCACTCACTGTCAGAATCATTGGATGCACACTGGTGAGGTCTCTATTCATACTGCACCTTTTTTCATTTGTATTTCTCTCGATAGAGTTATTTTTTTGCAGGCTCTTATACCCTATTTTTAGGGTGTTCATCTATTCTTATATTTTCTTTTGATCTAAACCGAATCAGAGGTTGAGACTGGATGAGTCTTCCTCTACCAAGATAAGGTAGGTGGTCTTGTGATTTTCTCTTAAAGACTTGGCGTTTTATATAATATTGTTGTACCATGCACTAGATTTACCGTGCGCCACTCATTAAAAGAATTTGTAATTATATTAAATTAATGGGAATGACCCTTGATACCCTTTGAGGTTTAATTAAAGGTTAAGGACCTCAAATTTGAACCACCCCTTGGGTGAGTTATTAAATTATATTAAACCACCATAAGTTTTCTTTGTATTTGATTCACCTATTGAGGTGTGTAATTTTTACCCTTGACTTAGGGATGTTAAATTAATTTCTTAACTTGTGATTTAAATTGAATAAGAGGAAATAAAGATCTAAGTCCTTATTCCCTTGGCCATTATTTGTCCTTCTCTCATAGGATTGAGACACTCTTTATATCCAAATGCCCAATTATGATAAATGGGAGGATTTTTATGATGATAGGCCTTATTAGCCTATGATAATTTTGTAAACCAACTTTTGAGGTGAGTTAAATGATTATAATGGTGAAGAATAATTATATTAAAACACAAGTTTATATGGTATTGTTAGACTATGGTACCATTACTATTTTTTTTGACATGCCAAGAGTGTGAGGTGGGTTCCAACTTAGGACTTCCATAGAAAGAATATTCTTTATTGTTTAATTAAATTAATTATAATGAATTATTATTATGCACCTTGGGATATACATGGGTTCTTTTACAAACACCATGGAAGGAATCATTTGGAAGCTAGATTATATATTCTAGAGTGATACTTGGAATCCTTTATGGACTTACATGAATAGAATTAGAGGGTAGAATTTTATATGATCGAGTGATACTTGGAGTCCTTATGGATGTACAAGGATGGACTCAGAGAGAAGCTTATCATGTATTCCATGAGTTAAACTTGGGCTCCCTTTATGGACTGCCAACAATGGTCTCAGTGACTAGTAATTTTATACCACACTTAGAGTGATACTAGGATTCCTTTGAGGAATGACAAGGATGAGATTTTAGGGTTCTTGGTTCATGATATAACTAGAGTGATACATGGGTTCCAACTTAGGAACAACAAGGATGGTATCAGGTTATACTAAATTGAATAATTATTAAATCATTATTATAATGTGTCTGCCAAGACAAAGCATAAGATTGGATTTTTTCAGATCCTTATACTTTAATGATGTACTTATTATACATATCATGTTGTATATGATACATGGGGGTTTCTTGGATTATGATCCAAGTCCCAAGACATTATTTAAAACTCAATCATAATTGATTGATTACTCAGAGATAGTTCGACTAAGGACGAAGAAGGTAGCAGAGGATGAGTGTTCCTAGGGAACCCAAACATATGTGGGTTATTTATATACCACAATTAATTTTCATCTTATTTATCACCTCCACACTATTTATTATATATTCATATACTAGATGGAATTATAAACCATTGGTGGTGGACTACTGAGTTTATCTCACACCCTTCTTGAGCTACCTTTATGGTACCCATAAAAACTTCATGGATTCATGTAGGTAATGGGGAAAACACTCAATTTTTGATACTTGATTGATTGTACCATGGGAGTAGGGGATCATAGGACCAAGCTATGGCTAATGATTACATTTGGATACAATCCTTTTTGGTCCTTTTATATCTTTTGGTATACTTGTATATGTGTGTACCTTCTTCCATGTCTACATGTATTTCTTTCTGTACAACATTCCATGATCATCATTTTGTATATAAAATTTAAGGATGTGATTTCTTGGTTATTAAATGATGGATTTTTATTCTACACCTATTCAATTACCTTTATATTATTCCTATATTGATTTATATTATTATACTCTTGTGCTACACTCTAATAAAGAGGGTATAGTCTGCCCACTCTTCCACTATGGACCCTTGCGACTAGTCGGTAGCTGCTTCCATACGGGGAGGTGAACTTGAGGTCATGTGGCCAACCGGGTTTGACTATTATTGAGTGAACCAGGTTCGAAATGTCACAAAGTGGTATCATTTGTTTTATTCTCTTTTGTCTTATTATTTGGGTATTATACAGGAGACTAGGATGTAATGGGATTTGGTCATGAGCCTATTCCTAGGAGTATCTAACCTATGTATAGTGAAAATAAAAATTACTTGGGATGGGATATGTTGTTATAGATTGTGATTATTATAGTTTCCTTGATTTCCCCATTGGATGATTCACTTGATGTGTGATGTTTCTTATGACTATGTATTTTTACCCTTGGACTATATGAAAATGATTCATTTCATCATGAATCATTATAGGAACTTTAGGATTTATATATAATGAATTATTCCATGCCACATTTACTTACTATGCAAATTACCTGTAGCATGCTTTGGTACCTTTATTTCTATGTCCATGAAATTGTGCTAACATTTTATGTAGGGACTTGATAAATTACTAGTTAGGATTATATGGCTTCCCAATTTAATTTATAAGGTGTACGGACCCTTATAAATTGTAAGTGGTGATCCATATAGTTTAACCTTTTGAGATAAGTGTTATATAAATGAGAATAAATTTAAATGAAATTGAATTATAAATGAAATGGTCACTATTAAATATAGACACCAATTGAAATTTAAAATGTGTTTTCCTCTATAAACTCTAATTGATACTCTGTATACCGGGACCTTAGACTTATAGAAGAGAACTTGACTCTAAGACGACCTCAGTAGTGGGAAATAGGTAGTGTATCTTACTTTTATTATGATCTGTATGTCACCCAGACCTGGATTTAAGAGTAGGAAGAGGGGTGTGAATCTTTTATAGGAAGGCTTATACCTATCCTATTATTGTATCTGCACTTTTAGAATCTGTTAAACCTTGTATTGAGGTATGTGTTTGGAATTTATAGATTCATGCCACCATGAAGACCTTGAGTAATGCACCGAGAAGGTGGTGATGACCATGATTTAAAGGTGGTGGGCCCTGGGTCACAATTTGAACCTCCAGTAGTGCCTCTTGAGGCACTTCCAGTTATACTTGATGTGGGAACTGATGTCCAGTTTTGAGATGGGTTACTATGATTTATACAGACCATTTAGGGAGCCCCATGACCTACCCCAACTATGGTAGAGTTGAAATGTGATTTCTAACAATAGTATCCATCCTCATTTTCAGTGGATGATAGACCAAAGGCTACAAAGTCATGGTTATAGGACATGCTATCGATTTTTAAGCATTTACAAACACCTCCCAAGAGGAGAGTAAAGATATCCACATATATGTTTCATGATTTTTCCAAGAGATGGTGAGATTTTATTACTTAGACAGATCTTCATCAGGATATAGATTGGAGGGATTTTCATACAACCTTCTATGATTATTTTTATCCCAAGAGGTTAGGGGTTGATAGAGCTAGAAAGTTTATGCATTTGGAGAAGGAAGATTTATCAGTCATGGACTATTATACCCATTTTAAAGAGCTCCAATGATTCAAACCTATTCTGTAAGGATAAGAGGTATCTAAAGATAAAATATTTAAGGATGGTCTCTAGTATGACATCTGATCATAGGTGAATGTATTTCGTCTTACTATCATGTATGGAATAGTGAACGAGTCGCTTATCATAGAGCATAACATAAGATAGGATAGAGGTGAGATCCAGGGTGGTTTGACACCTAGATTAGGAAATACATAAAACTATAATAAAAAGTGTCATATGGAGCTTCCACATGGTGATATTAGTAGCTAGGGTACATACTCAATTAGCTAGGTGAGGTGCCATTAGTGTGGTAGACCAGAACATATGAGACCTCGGTGTATAAGGGACCCAATCAAGTGCCGATTTTGTAGTAGGATGGACCATTTATAGTGATTTTTTAGATATTTTCCTCCAGTATCCAATGAGAGTTGGTCTACACTAACTCCAAATTTAAGAGTAGGGTCAATAGATTCCCATTAGTTAGGGAGTTTGAGTATGGCCAGCTGATCAGGCTAAGGAGGTGGTCAGGCCGTGGTAGCCAGACATTGAATTTTTCAGTGCCAATAGAGCGGACCTACTCAGGGAAGCTAGTATATACCATAGGGATGCATATCATGCCGGATATATCTAGTGTAATAGATACCAGAGGAACAAAGTGCCAGACCTTCTATAGTGAGAGGTACTATTCTAGTATCCTCAACATTAGTATCTAGTATTTTTGATACATGTGCTTATCATTCTTTCAAATATGTGCCTATTGTGGAGATTCTTATGTTAAATGTTCAATTTTATAGTAGTTTTATGACACTTTATACTCTATTGGGGATTCAATCACAGATTTTACACTAGTTTAGGGAGTTCCCCCTTAAGATAGGTGGGCGTCACTTTGTATGGGACCACTTTTTTACTTGAGATGAAAAGGTTTAATATCTTTCTCGGGATGAAATGCCTGGTCCCATATCAAGTTTTTGTTGACTTCTGTCTCTAAAGGGTGACCTTCACATCACCAGAGGGTGGGGTTTTTATTCACAAGGGTGAATGTGATGTACATGCGAGACGAGATGGACCAGAGCATCATGAGATAGGTGGGATGACAACCCAGATTGCTAGGTTATATCTGGATGATCAAAGAACACATCAAGAGGATTTACCTCCATTGGTAGATCATTTCAGGGATGTTTTCCTAGATGTTTTTTTAGGACTACCACCCAAGAGAGAGGTATATTTTCCCACCGAGTTAGTGATTAGAGATGAATCAATATACATTCCTCCTTACAGAATAGCTACTACTGATTTGTAGGATATTAGGAGAAAACTAGAGTATTTTGAATCTAAGGGGTTTATAAAACCTAGTTCTTCACTGTGGGGTCCACCAATCCCTTTCTCCAAAAAGTCATACGGTACCCTTAATATTTTCTTGGATTTTCATCAATTGAAATTTCTTATGGCTAATAATTGGTATCCATTGCCTTGTATGGATGATATCTTCGACTAGCTCTAAGGAGATCATGTGTTCTCAAATATTGATATATGATCAGGTTATCATCAGGTGTGTGTTATACCATAAGTTATACCATGTACACCATTACATATTAGATATGGCTTGTATGAGTATTTTTTCATGCCGTTCAGTCACATGAACACACTAATAGTTTTCATGGCACTGATGAACTAATTTTTCAATCCATATCTAGATTCATTTTTGGTGGTATTCGTGGACTATATCTTGGTGTATTATCACACTCTAAATAACTATGAAAAACATATTGATATCTTATTGAATAAAGTAAGAGATCATCAGTTATATTTTAATATCAAAAAGTGACACTTTTTGGATGGATAAGATTCACTTTCTAGGTCATATTATCTTAGAGTCAGGAGTATCAGTTGACCCATAGAAGGTGAGTCTTGTAGCTAACTAGGAGAATCCCAAGAAAATATTTGATATACAGAGTTTCTTGGGGAAATATGGTTATTACAGGTGCTTCATAAGAGACTTATCACACTTAGTATTATCTCTTACATGATTGACTAAGAAAGGTGTGAAGTTTAAATGGTTATAATCATGTGAAATATCCTTTTAGGAGATAAAAGGGCGACCAAATTCAACACCAATACTGATTATTTTAGATCCTAGAAAAACCTATACAATCTTTTATGATGAATTAGGTATTGGTCTAGGAGTAGTTTTGATGTATGAGGAGTGATTTGTGGTGTACGAGTCTCATTAGTTGGGTCCACACGAGAGAAACTACCCAACACATGATCTTGATTTAGCCATTTTTGTACATGCCTTGTGCTATTGGATGCCCTACTTAATGGGATAGCATTTTTTGTGTATACAAACTAAAAAAACCTCAATTAAATATTTAAATAGAATGAATTTATCATCAATAAATTATGGTGGGTTTAATATCTCCAGTAATTTGACTTCAATATTTCCTATACGGATAGAAAGGGAAATGTAGTTACTGATGCTCTAAGTAGGAGGACTTAGGCACTGGTAGTTCTTGAGGCCAGTAGAGAATGGTATCTTATGTAATTGTTTTATGAGATGAATTTGGAGGTTCAATAACATCATGGATAGTATATAATTGCATTATTAGCAGCGACCTCTTCACTTTTGGAGAGAGTGAAGATGATGAAATTATCAAATTCTGAGGCCTTGGTCCTATGGGAGAGTGTTGTAGGTGTGACCCACCTTCTGCTTGAATCATTGATGAGGATGAGATCATATACATCCATGGAAATGTATGGGTTCCTATAGAAATTTGAGAGGATTTTATGTGAGAGAACCATTCCTCAATATGGGGTGTTCATCCCAATCTTACCAAGATGTATCAAGAGTTGCACCCTCAATAATGGTGGTTAGGGATGAAAAGATATATATATGGGCTTTTTACTCAGTCTTCCACCTATTAGTAGGTGAAGAAAAAACACCAATAACCAGATAGTATTTTATATACATTGCCTATTCTTGAGTGGAAATAGGATGACATCACCATGGATTTCATGACAAGACTACCTATATCACCTTAGGGTAGTGATGCTGTATGGGTGATCGTAAATAGGTTGACAAAGGTTTCCCATTTTCTAACTATTTAGGAGGATCTTTTAGTGGAAAAGCATAGGATGATCTACATTCATGAGATCATAAACCTCCATGGGGTTCCACATTCTATTATATTAGATAGAGACACTTGATTCATGTTGTAGTTTTGGAAGGGGTTTCAGTGGGCATTAGGTTCACATGTACTGCTGAGTACATCCTATCACCCATAGATAGAAGGTCAATCCAATCATATGATACAATTTTTATAGGACATTATTTTATCATATGTATTTGATTTTGGAGGTTCTTGGGTGAAACACTTACCTCTCACTGAGTTCATATATAATAAAATCTTCCAGAAAACCATACAAATGGATCCTTATGAAGCCCTATACAGTAGGTCATTCCATTCACCCCTATGAAGTTTAGAGGTTGGAGAAGAAGTGCTACTGGGTCATCATATCATTTAGAAGAATTATAATAAGGTTTAGATTATCATGAAGTAGATGTTTAAAATTTAGTCTAGACAGAAATCATACACCAATCATTGTTGTCAACCACTAGAGTTCAAGGTGGGGAGTCAGTTTTTCTTGTGATTTTTTCCTAGAACGGGGCATAGATAGATTAAAAAAAGGGAATATATCTCCTCATTATGTTTTTACCCTTTATATTTTAGAGAGAGTTAGGTTGGTTGACTATCAGTTATAATTACATTATAGGTATCGGGCCATGCATTACATCTTCCATGTATCTCAGATTCACCGATATCATTCATATACATTGCATATTATTCATCCTGATGAGGTTGAGTTGGAGGTAGATACATCCTCTGAGAAGAATACTATCTGTATTATTGATCATAATAGAAAGGTTCTTTGAGGCCAGTCAGTTCCTTTGGTACATGTGCTATGGAAGCAAAATCGTGTACATGGTGAGACTTGGGAGAGGGTGGCCGACATACGTGCCTAGTGGATAAATTTATTCTTAGAAAATTCTTGAAAACTATTGGAAGGGAAATTTGGGGATGAACTGCTTTAGGGGGATAATGTTTTAATATTTTGGTTTTTCTACGAGGTATGAAACCTTTTAATTTCTATTTGATTCCTTAATTTTATCCTTATGGGAGTGCCAAGTGGGGTTATAGAGGAAATAGGGGTGTTTGGAGCTTGTACAGATCTTGGAGCATGAGATGTTGGAGGAGGCAACTAGGATGTATGATTAGTAAAAACTGTGTCTCCTAGACCACTAGGTTTGAGTAAACTATGTTGGGTGTCTACACAACCCAGGTCATACAACTATTCATTTGTTGAAAAGTTTTTAATAGAGGATAAATGCATGGTTGGCACATGGTTTGTCTAACCATGATCCATGACCATGCGAGGGGGTATTGAGATAAATAATGAAACATGGTTGGCACATGGTTTGTCCAACTGTGTGGCCCAACCATGCGACCTAGTTTTAGAAGGGAAATGACCATTTGGCCTTATTTAATTAAATCACTCACCCACTATTTCTTTCTCATTTTCAGCGAATATCTTCTTCTCCTCCTTTGAGATCTCCCATGGAATCATATCATAGTATTTACCATATCTTTTCAATCCAGAATTTAAATCACTCACCGTTGATATCCTTAGATGCACATCGATGAGTTAACTATTCATATTATGCCTTTCTTTATTTGTATTTCTCTAGATGGTGTTATTTTGGTGTAGGCTCTTATGCCCTATTTTTAGGGTTTTTATTCTCTCTTCAATTTTCTTCTGATCTAGACCAAATCAGAGGATGTGACTGGATGAGTGTTCCTCTACTAAGATAAGGTAGGTGGTCTTGTGATTTTCCCTTAAAGTCTTGGTGTTTTATATAACACCATTGTGCCACGTGCCATATTTTATGGATCAATGCTTATTAAATGAGTTTATAATTAAAATAAAATGATGGGCATGACCCTTAAGACCCTTTGAGGTGTAATTAAAGGTTAAGGACCTAAAATTCAAACCAATAATTTAGTGAGTTGTTAAATTAGATTAAACTACCATGGGTAGCCATTGTATTTGATTCACCTATTGAGGTGTGGCCTTTTGCCCCTTTCCTTAGGGATGTTAAATGAATTTTTTAAATTGTTATTTGAATTGAATAATAGTAAATGGAAATAAAAGTTCTTATGCCCTTGGAAATTATTTTTCCTTCTCTCTTAGGCTTGAGACACTCTTTATATCCAAATGCCCAATTAAGATAAATGTGAGGATTCGTGCGATGATAGGCCTTCTAAAGCCTATGATGATTTTTAAACCAACTTTTGAGGTGAGTTAATTGATTATAATGGTGATGAACTATTAGATTAAAATGTGTTATAATATGGTATGGTTAGACTATAGGCCCATTACCATTTTATTTAACATTACAAGAGTGAGAGGTGGGATCTAACTTAGGATCTCTATAGACAAACTCTTCTAGATTGTTTAATTAAATTAATTATAATGAATTATTATTATGCAATTGGGTGAAACATGGATTCTTTTACAAACTCCATGGATGATATCATTTGGAATCTAGATTATATACACCTGAGTGATACTTGGAATCCTTTATAGACTTCCAAGGATGGACTCAGAGGGAAGAATGTTATATGCCTAAGTGATACATGGACTCCTTATGGACTACCAAGGATAGAATTAGAGGGAAAATTATCATATATGTCATGAGTGACACTTTGGATCCCTTTATGGAATACCAAGGGCAAACTCAGTGAACGATGAATTTATACCACAACTAGAGTGATTCCAAGATTCCTTTGAGGAATTCCTAGGACGAGCCTGTAGGATGTTTGGTTTATACTATACTTGAAGTGATACCTGGGTTCGAACTTAGGAACGAAAATGATGGGATCATGTTACACTGAATTGAATAATTATTAAATGATTATTATGACATGTCTTACAAGCCAATGTATAGGCTTGGATTCATTCAGATCCTTACACTTTACTGATAAACTTATTATACACATCCTTTAGATATGATACACGGGGGATGCTTGTGCTATGATATAGGTCACGTGACTTTATTATAAACTCAATAATAAATTATTGATTACTTAGAGACAATATGGATAAGGCTGAAGAAGGTAGTATATGATGGGTGTTCCTTGGGAAATTGGACCTATGTGGGTTATTTATATACCATACTTCATTTTCATCTTATTTATTACATGTACACTTTATTATATATTCATATACTAGATAAAATTAGACACCGTTGGTGGTGGCCTAATGAGTTTATCTCACACCATGCTTAGGCCACCTTTATGGTACCCAGAAAGACTTCATGGATTTAGGTAGGGATATATTCAAGCACTCGATTGTCGATACTTGATTGATTGTACCATGGGAATGGAGGAGCACCATACCAAGATATGGATCATGATGCTACATGGAGATAATCTTATTTGGTCTTTTTGGATATTTTGGTATAATTTTATATGTGTGTACCTACTTCCATGTCTACATATATTTATTTTTTTATATCATACCATGATCATCATTTTTTATATGACATTGATGGATGTGATTTTATGTGATGGATGTTTATTCTAATACTGTTTAGTTACCTTTATATGATTCTTATATTGATTTATATTATTATACCACTGTGCTACACTATGATCATGAGGGTATATTCTCCTCACTATTCCACCAAAGAACCTCACTGATAGTCAGAAAACTATGATGCGTGGGGAGGCACACTATCATTTGGACAACTAGGTTCAGTTACTGTTGAGTGAACCAAGTCTAGGATGTCACATAATGGTCCTTATAGGAACTCTCCTTAGATCTCAGCATCAACCATCTTCTTCAATATTTATGAAACCTCTACTATAATCACAGTATTCCCTTCATGATCATTAAAGCATTAAATATCTAGATCAAAATTTCCATATAAAATATATTTACCAAGGCTTTTTAAAGATATTATATCCTTTATTTGGTACTTATTCCCAAGATCTTCTCTATTTGGTAACCACATAAGGTTATTATTTATCCGGTCTCCCTCTATTTAGTAATCATCATAATTTTCTATATGTTAAGATCTATATATTCATTATATATAATGAATTCATATAACTCTTCTTGATGAATTTGTACTACTATTTCTAATGTATTTTCTCGAAAATTTCTATCCTATGAACATCACTTGGATACCACTATCTGATGGATTTATACGAAGACTTATGTGTGATGCCACTTCTCAGAAACTTCCACCAAATTACTCTATTCAAAAATTTATATATGATGAATTTGATTAGAAACCTCTATATGATTCCTTGATTTTCTCGGTCTGATGTTCTTTGTAAAGATCTATCTAATGAACTTTGTAAATATATGTCTGATAGACTTTGAAAAGCTCTATACTAAGGGATTGAAATGTTCATTCAAAAAACTTAATTATTATTTTTTTCCATTACAACCTAGACCACAACTTCTAAAACATTTCATATCTTTATCCTTGTAATAGTATGTTAGATATACTATGTACAAATCTTCACTTGACACAACTTCAACAACACTTATCTTTTTTAAGGAACCATATTTCCACCAACTTATTCCTTCAACCAACTTAAGAAAGAGTAATGAATTACTTAGAATGATAATGATGTTTGGTATACTGAATTTTAGAAAAGCATCAACTAATTTACTTTATTAAACTTCTCTGACCAATAGAACTGTGAACATAATTAGACAAACATTCAGTGCCACATTTTATCCAATCACTTCAGTCTATTAGACTCTTTCTGTTCAACTTGATCTATTCAACTTTATTTGATCAACTCAGTGTAATCAAATTCATCCGATCAACTTAGTTCAATTGACTCTATATAATAACTTCAGTCTAATTGAATCCATATAATCACCTCATTCCACTGGACTTAGTCTTCTAGCTTCATTCTGATTGTCATAGTCTTATCTGACCACTTGTCTCTTTCTGGTAGAACAATATTTATCTGTCTATAGTATTTTTTTCTAAAAACTTCTTAAGGAAAAACCTTAAGTATAATTTTTATTATTGATAACAAATATGTTTCTTTAACCATAATATCACATGTTTTATACATTAAGAAAAAATCATCAATCATTATAAATTTATAAAATCCTCAAACAAACTTTCACCTTCAAGAAGTGAATATATCAAGTAGTGAATATATTCCAAATCTTCCGAAGGTAATAACACACCTTATCTTCTTACAAAGTAATAGGAATTTATAAATTTTATTTCATCTTCAACAAGAATGGATACTACAACCAATATTCCATGTAACTTCTTCTTAACAATCTCTTCGACATATTAACATCAATGAACTATTTAATTAACACCATTAACAAAAAATGAAAACCATTGAAAACAAATAAAAATCATACAAAAAGTGTTATCTTCACATAGAACATGTAAAATAAATATTTCTATGTAATTTTTTTATTCTATAAACTAGGTAAAACACAGGGAATTGGAAGTAATAGTGAAAAAATTTAAAATAAAATTGATTTAAAATCATCAATCCTTTGAGGTTATTTAAGATTTATCATGAAAATGATTTTGTAAGATATAATTTTCATTAAATGTATCCATTTTACTTTCTTGGTGAAGGCCTTTATAAGACAGTGAAGGCCCTTCTAAAATGGACCCAAAAGCAGTGATCATAAAATACAAAGCTACATTCATAAAGGGAGTAAAATTACATGGTGAAGGCCCTTTTAAAATAGACCCAAAATCGTTAGTGGATTCTACCTTATGAAACTTAATTGACTAAAATAATTTCATAAAATAATTATATAGTGTGCGTACAAAGAAAAGGTATAAATTTCACAATTTCAATTAATCCATATAGCGAACAATTTAGGATAAAACAAATACATTGAAAATTTAAATAATTTGATAGTAGTAATATGACTTGGGTATTATGAATACTATGGAAGATCAAAAAATGGAAGACTGGTATTCCTCATGGGGAAGGATAAGAGGTCTTGAAGACACTATAGGTTTAGATGGATAAATTAAGGAAATTTAAGAAAAATAATAAAATAAAATAAATGGGTAAATTTGGGGGCTTTAACCTAAGAATCATTCATTCCTTGTTTATCATTATAATATTTATTATTTACCATATAATTAATTTAGTAATTATTCCCTTTCCCTGCTATATATATTATTATTGAAAAATATTATTAATATAATATTCATCCATGATTATTTTCAGATGAAAATTATTCAACAAGATTAAACTCCTTTATATTTTTATTATTTATTTCTTTAAATTAATTATTAAATAGGCATACTCATGTTTTTCATGTGTTATGAATCATAAGTCATTCTTTATTGATTTTTAGGCATTTTTTAGAACTTTTAATCCCATCAAAATTTCATTCATGTGATTGGTTAACTTTGAGTTTATCTCATGTCATATGAATTGATCATTGCTATTAATTTCTTATAAATGTTAATTATAATATTAAAATCCCAAGAGTTAAATTTTCTAGGAATTATTTATATTTTTTCTTTAATTAAGAAATGAATTTTAGTAAAATATGAAGTGTGACTTTTGAAATGTATATAATATATTTGATAAAATAACCATTTGTATTTGAGGGGAATATAAATTAGAGGTGCACACAAAACTAGAAAATATAGTGGTCCAAAACAGAAATCACACACACACACACACACATAATAAAAAGTTATTTTAAAAAAATAATAATAATAGAAATAAAGGTGAAAAATTTATGGAGATAATTTCAAAACATTTGAGCTATTTTGATTTTATAAACCACATTTCTCATGATTGTATCTTATTGGAATGATGAATTAGAAAAATAATTTATAAATAGGGCTATGAGAGTGAATCTATTTGGATTAAATAGGGATATGAGACAAAACTCACTATTTTCTTTTCTTCAGTTGTGATTATTAAGAAAAAAATTAATGAGTTAATTCATGCATATGGTTATTTTTATATTATTTTCTTTTTCATTAAAATAATAAATAGTGTTGTAGGTGATTTTATGAACCATATTTAAACTTTAAAAAAATTTCTATTAGATATGGTTTAATAAAATCAACTTTAAACTTAAAAAAATATTTTATTATTATCTGTTAGTGACATTTTTTAAAAACTGTTGCTAATTTTTTTAAAAATACATTGAAACCCATATCCCTTTTCCCTATTTATCTATTGTCCCTAACTTCCCACTTCCCCATGAAACTAACAACCACCCTTTCCTATCATCATCGGCCCGCTCTCCCCTCGCACCAGATGATAACCCTCACCTATTGTTGTTGACTTGCTCACTACTTCTTGTCATCATTGACCCGCTTCATCACCATACTTGTCTTAGTTGGTTTAATTGATCCTATTCCCCCATGAAATTGTTTTTTCATGTTTCACTACTTTGGTATAACTCATATAATATTTATTCTTTTGATCTTATATCTTTACCCTTGTGCATAGATTTTTGATTTAAATATATGAGATTTTATAACAAAACAATGCGCTTTTATTAGTTTTACATTACCTGTATTTTCAAATTAATATACTGGAAATATCTATATCAGGCTTGTGTTATTTTGTTTCTCTTATAGGTTTTGAAATAGTTTAATAATTTTTTTTATAGTTTAGATGTATACTATTAAATTTTATATTTTGAAGTTAATTTTTTTAAATTATTGTTTTGAGGTGTAAAATACATTTAGAAATCATTTAGTAAATTATTTAAATGAATTATGTATATTTTTTATGGAAGATAAGTTTAATGTAACATGGTTGAAATTTTTGAAAGTAATTTTATCAAAGGAATAAAGCAGTTTAAGAAAAAATAGTTTTAATGATATTTATATTTTATTAATGTGTAAATAAGAGTTTTAATTTTAAATTATGGATTGAAATATATTTGAATTTAGTCATAAATTATTTAAAAATGAAATTAGTTCAAAAAAATATTTACTCGATTGAATGGTGGTCTTTTGATTTTATTTTTTTTGAAAATAAATAAATATATTTGATATAAAATTTTTTTTGGATTAATTTTGGGTATTATATTTTGTTTATATGGGTGAGTGGATATTTTCAAAAGGGTGTTTCTATTGGGTTTAAAAACCTTAACTTATTGTGTTCAATTTCAATTTTTATTTCAGGCTTGTTTGGTTAAACTAAAATAGTTTTGGGAATGATTTACATACTTAGGAAATTGGTTAGTTTTATGGTAAAAGAATTTTGGTTTCAATTTTATTATGCCTATTGAAATTATGTGATGTGAACTGATTGTAAAATTTTCAAGTCATTTAGAAATTTTACTTTTTATTTATTATAGTTAAGTGATTTTTTATTTTTGAATGAGAATATATTTATTATATGATTTAAGATAGTTTATCATGCAAGTACATAATATTGAAGTGAATTGTTTTATATGTTTGTGTTGAGATGATGTAGCCTTTAAATTAATTTCAAAGATAAAATTGTTTTTAAATGAACTATTTAAAATTAATTTATCTTTTGGAATAAAAAATGTTATTAATAAAAATTATTTAATAATATTTGTTGTAATTTTAAAAATTAGGATCATATTAAATTTTTAACTAAAATTTATTATTTTATTCATATAAATTTATTTTTTTTAAAGTGTAGGTGTATGTATAAAATTTGGGTTAAATTACCACATAACACACCACAATATGTCAATGTAAAGACCCAGAAATTTCAAGGGAAATTTTTTTTCTAAATTTTCCTTGGGATTTTATAAGAATGCAGTTTCTGACGGCACCTGATTCTGAGGCCCGGTGTTCCCGGAATCATTTTCCGAAGTTTGGCTCGAGTACGTTCAGTGAACGAATGAGCGGGTTTTTCTAACTTTTGAACCGGTGCTCGGAATCAAATTCCGAGGGCACCGATGGAATCGCAGCGCCAATATTTTCTTAGAAACGCCTTTTCCGGAGTTGCATTTGCTCGGGTGTGTTTTTTAAATTTTTGGGGTTAAGTTAAGAAATAAAATAAAGTGGTGCGACAACTTTATTTTTATTTCACTTAAAAGACACTTAAAGCCACTTGAGCTAAGTTAAAGCGGATAGGGTGCAATCCAAAATATCCTACCCTCTTGGTAGGATATTTGTGAGGTGGGGCCCACACGAGCCCCACCGTTTCTTTTCCTCTAAGTAACGCACCCGCGAAAACTCCTCATTAATGAAAGTCAACTGGTGAGTTTTCTTAAACTCTTAAATGCTCCTATTAATTGGGCGGTTTATTCTTTGAAATTAATTCTATGAATTAATGGGTCGTTTCTTAGTTTGTTTTTCAATTTGTTGTCATGTTAATAAAATAAGACCAACACTTGTCTTCTTGAGGATTACTCATTGAGAGGATTTGGAGAAGACTCCAAGGCTTGAGATCTTCATCCTCCTTCGCGAAGAATGTGAAGAACGCAAAGAACGCGAAGAACGCGAAGAACGCAAAGAATGCCGAACCCTCGGAGATCGACGACGCGACACCCTTCTGCGACGTTCTTCCCCGCAACAATCTCCGATCACCAACTGCTTGAGATCGTTGACGTGACGCCCTTCCGTGACGACGCGACGCCCTTCCGCGACGCGACGACCCTCTTCTTCCGCGATGATCAATTCCGCGAGGAACGTACGTTCGATGACTTTGTCGAGGTATGGGATTTTATTTTGGTGTTCTATTATCTTTTGAGAAAAGAATGATGAGTGCGGACCAACCAATTCCAGGTTGATCCGCGGATCGTTCGTTCATGCGGATTGATGTTGTGGATTATTATTTAATTTGTTCGTGACTATTGCCCTGACGATCTTCGTGAAATATGACCATTTTCTATCAATTAACAAGAGGGGGTCCAGACCGCACAAACACGGCCGACCCTCCTCCTTATCCTTCTGGGTTTCTTTTGTGGATTGAAACGGGGATGGCGCGGTGCCGTCGCACCACGCGGAAACGTACGATGAAGGAATGCGCGGCGCCGTCGCGCTGCGTCGTGAAAACGAACAAGGGCGCGACGCCGTCGCGCCGCGTCAGAGAAACCCGAAGACATCTGCTGACGGAGTCGGGCCACGGCGAAGGGGCGTGGCGCCATCGCGTTGCGCCGGAGAACCATGAAGACGGCGCGTTTTGTTAATTGATGTGCGGATTGTTGGATGACGACGAACGAGGCTGCAAGGATGATTTTTTGATTCCGCAATGAAGAACGGGACCCGGGAGGAGCTACGGCGCAGACGAAAATGGAATCAGACCACCGGAGCAACTCCAGTGGCTCGTGGAATCCACCGGTGGCCTCGGCGGCTAGAGGCGGCGGCGGCCGACTAGACCCGCGACCGCGCGGGTCCGGCGAGACACGGGACGCGGCAGAGCCGCGTCCGCTGACCGAGCGCGGCCCCACGCGGGGCCGCGACTCCTCCTCCCACGGAGGCTGCACGCCCCGCGGCACCCCCTTGCTCGGCCGCTCGTTCGAGCCGAGCCGACCCACCGGCCGGGTCGCGCCCAGGCCGGGCCGGGCCGCCCTGGCCGGGCCGGGTCGCACCAAACTGGGTCGAACCCGGACCCAGGGGGGGTTGGGCCGGGTCGTCCGGGCCCAGACCCCTCGTTTCCGGACCTTTTTGGTCTTTTGCTCATAACTTGAGCTACATGTCTCAGAACGACGCGTCGTCAGCGGCGATACGATCCTTGGATCGAGACGGTCGTTTCGGTATATCACACTCAATGTTTCGTAATATTTTGAGTTCGGCCGGGTTGGTTCGTACACAAAACCAACCGGGCCCTCGGAGCGGAAACACTCATATCTTGAGCTCCGAACGTCCGATTGATGTGCCGTCGACTTTGGTGGATTCCTCTAAGTGAGACGGATCTTTTGGCTTACTCCGCTCGAGGTTTGGATGCCGTCGGAGTGCGGTCGAGTTGGTTTGCTCACGAAACCAACCGGGACCCTGGAACGAAAAAGCCAATAACTCACAGACCGGGCATCCGATTGACGCGTCGTCTGTCTCGTTGAATTTCTCTTGATGAGACGGAACTTTTGGCATACTTTACCCAAGTTTTGGTTGCTGTTGGATAGTGCACGGGTTGGATTGTACCCGAAATCCAACCGGGCCCTTGGAACGGAAAAGCTGTTATCTTTCAGACCAGACGTCCGTTTGATGAACCGTCAGCGGCGTTGGTGATCTCGTTGAAAAACGGTCCATATGAGTATACCCTATGAGAGTTCGGGGTACAGATGAGATACGACCGGGTTGGTTCGCTCACGAAACCAACCGGGCCCCTGGGATGAAAAGGCTAATAACTCACAGACCGGGCGTCCAATTGACGCGCCGTCTGTTGCATTGAGACCCCTATGACGAGGCGGTCCTTTGAGATACTTCTTCATGGGACTTTGAGATACTTGGAGTATCGACCTGTAGCTCATGGAGCGGACCCTCCCAGAGACGATCGTGCGGAGTACGGAGACCATGTAGCTGACTGAGACCTGACGACTGCTTGACCGACTCGACTTGGAGTGAGTCGACTAGCCCAGTGGACAGAGCACTACTTTGTGAGGTGTAGACCCATGGCGGACGGAGCACTACCTGTGTGACAGTGCAGACCCACGGTACTCGTCCGGAGAGTACCTCTGCAGGGTACTAGGGGGTGTGCACTACTGTGTTTGGGTGGCATACCCTGGCGGGAAGCACTACTGTGTTTGGGTGGCTGGCCCACGATACTCGACAGGAGGATTACCTCAGCAGTCTTAGGTTAGTGAGCAGTACCTCAGAGTCGTGACATGACCACTGTACACTCCAGAGACGGAGCTCTTCAGCAGTTACAGTTTCGATAATAGAAATCCTGGTTTGAGCTGAGTCTATGAACTTTGTGTTTCCTCATGATTGAGATGAGTCACTTGATAACTTAGGTATATGTATGGGAATATACCTGGGTAGTGGTTATCCGATGATTTCATAATCTTTGTGTTTCCTCAGGATTGAGATGGGTTACTTGATAACTTAGGTATATGTATGGGAATATACCTCAGTAGAGGCTATCTATTGAGATCTTTTTTGTGGTTATCCTTGTTGGTTTTAGTGATAACTTGAGGGTCTCGGGGTCCCTATTGAGTATCGTTATACTCACCCCTGTATGAGCTATGCCCGCACCTCGTTGTGTTGGTTGCAGACGACGGGCAGTGCTGGCGGAGGCCGAGTGTTCGAGGACTGGACGATACCCAGAGGTGGACTACACGACGAGTCAGTACCTGGAGGTGGACTACACGACGAGTCAGTATCCGGAGGTGGACTTCATGGCGAGACGACACTCGGAGGAGGTTGACGGGCAAGAACGTTGTGGAGGCTATATGTACCTACCCTTCAGGTAGGATCCGTGGTGGACGATCCAGGAGCTGCGCCATCTGTACCTACCCTTTAGGTAGGATCCAAGGAGGATGACCCAGGAGCCGCTTCCGTCCTTCCAGCTGTTGTCTTTTTCTATTGTACTTTGTTCAGTTGTAGTTGTACTTTCTTTTGGGTTTGTATTCTAGCCCATTTACCTTTCAACACTTCTCTTTGTACTTAGTGTTTTACTTCCGCTTGTACTTTGTGGTGTTTTGTTTACTTTTATAAAGGCAATGCCTTCCCAGTTATTGGGATTTACGCCTTTGGTGCCAGTCGCCAGCCCCTGGCCTATGGAAGGCGGGCTTGGGGGTAGTCACGGCATGGGCCCCGAGGACGGGTCGTGACAGTCAAGGTTTTGAAGATGCTTTTAGATTTTTCAATTACAAATTGATCTGTGGAATGTAAAATAAAATTTACATGTTTAAATTTAAATTTTCAATGATGGTTGAAGAGAAAGGAAGTATTTGATCACTTTATTTTGAAATAGTTTTCTACTCAATATGCATGGTGAATTTGGAATAAGGAATCATACATTAAATAAAGTTGGAACATGTATGTCCATAAACAATATGGGAAATCTATTGCCACAGTAGTATAAAATATAATACACAATTTGTTAAATGATGCTTTTGAAATTGCAAGGAAACATCACCAATAATGAAGCACACCAGTATATCCTTCTGTTGTGGTTACAATTACTAACTTGGTAAATAATGTTTTCAGAACATCAAATGACCTATTAAATATGGTAACACATTAGTGGATGATATTGTAGAGAAAAATATGAGGGAGAAGTTATCTAAGGAACAAAATGTACTTTATGAATTAGTTAAAGATAAAAATCATGGATTTTATAATGAATGTGAAAATTATTCAAAGTTGTATTATATACTAACGTTATACCATGTAAAGTGCCTATATGGAATTATATATAAAATAATGTTAATGATATTGGAAATTTTTCATGATTATTTTGGTGTGGATATGATCCTTGAATCATATTATGAGATGAAGAAAGTTATTAAAAAATATGAAATTGGTTACAAAAAGATACATGTATGTATCAATTATTGTATATTATATGAGGGAAGATTCAAATAGATAAGATCAAAAAATATGTTGTTCTTCATTATGGAAGTAAAAAAACAATGATGTAAGTCTGAAGTAATGTACTACAACTAAGAAGTATAAAAATAAATCTCTTATGAATATTTTTTTACTCTACTTTAAAAACACTTCGGAAAGATTATTTATGTTCTATAAAACTAATGAGCATATGAAGTGGAATTAATTAGATAGAAACAATTATGGGTTCCTAAAACATCCAATAAATTCAAAATCATAAAAGAAATTCAATTCAATATATGAATTTTTCTCTTCTATTTTCCTACATCATAATCTTGAAGTCATGAACATTGAAAATAATATGTGTGAAAATGTGATTTTTGTTAGGTTTTAATGATTTCACCGACACTCGTTACATAATTGAAGATTAGAAACCTATATTTTTTATTCTCAATCATTTTAATGAGTGTAATAATATCTATCATGGTGGTTATGTGGCTGGTTAATTATTAAATGTGTCTCAAGTATTTAGAAAATATTTAATATTTTTGAAATAATATTTATAGTCAAGAATATGAGAATAATATAAAACCTTCATATGGTGTCCTAAATGGAAATTCCAAAATCATAGTTGTGTTCATAATGAAGGGTTTTTAGGAGGGGTATATTTTTATTAGAGTCTCAGGTCCCAATTAGGGTTGTATCGAGACATTTCAAAAAAAAAATGGAGAGTTTAACTCCCCCACCCAAGACAAAACTTATCTTCATGTTAAGGGAAGTGTGTGTACAACTATTGATTCCACCCTCGAGTGATTGAAAATAATAGAAAAATGGATTTTTTGGAAGATACTTTAGATCCAGAGCAAGGTATGAATTTAGAGGTGGCAACAATCATGGATCAAGTTCAAATTCATAAAGCTTAGATGATTTCCTCCTCAAGGTAGGAATTGTTATTTTAATTGATTTGATATTTATTTTATGGTATTTGTGAGACTTGTTCATGGATTTTTTTGGGTGCTAGATGATTATCATCCTATTGTGAAGTGATTCATGATGAAAAAGGAATTTCAAGCTCATTCTTTGAGCTTCTACATCTAGAATATTTTATCACAAAATGTGTGGTCTTCGAAACAAATATCGTGTAGTTAATCATTGTAGATATGGGTTTATTTGATATGGTCATAGGGGGTGTAGTCCTTTAACACACGTCACATGTGGTCTATGGGTACACAACCTGAGGTGAGGTAGGGCACAGACCCAACCACCCCATCTAATATACATGGAGCGTAATCAATAACACACACCATGTATGTTCAAAAAAGATTAAATGGTTAGTGGTACATGCCCAAGGCATCCCTCAGGCTCCAGATTCCATGTAGAAAAGAGTACATGAACTATGCCAAAACACCATTTAACAATGGTTTTTTGGCGTTTAGTAGTGGTTTAAACCACCATGAAATGATTCTCAATAGTTTTTCAAAACCATTGTGTATTAAGGTGATGCAAATCATTTCATGGAATTTTTAAAAAACAATAGTTTATCATTTCATGGCGGTTTTAAAAAATTTCTCTAAACCTTTAGATATGGTTTTTATTTTTTAAAAATATTATTTATTATTTATTATCTATTATATATTATTCATTACAACATAATTAGGAATAAATATGTATATGGTTAGATTTGAACTCCTTACCTTTTGGTTATTTTTCAAAGCCTTTACTGCTCCACCAAGTCCTTCAAATAATGAATAAACAAACTTTAATATATATATATATATATATATGCATAGATAAATAAATTTAAATACATATATATGCACACACACATATATTCATAATATATAAATAAATACATAAAAAATATAATTACATAAATATTTATATAAATGTAGTTATATATAGAATTATAAATACATGAAAATAAATATAAATATATATTATATATATAAATATAAATAATTTTACACACACACATATAGCTAAGTAGAATTATAAATATATATATACACATATAAAAATATATTTAAATATATATATATACACTGACATAATATATATAAATATATATAAATATATATAAATATATATAAATATACATAAATAAATATAAATAAATATAAATAAATATAAATATAAATAAATTTACATAAATATATATAAATCCATACATACATACAAACATACATACATACATACATATATATAAATGCATATAAATATACAGACATACATACATACATACATACATACATATATATATACATACATACATACATACATACATATAATTAAATAAAAATGTATATATAAATATACATACATACATACATACATACATACATACATACATACATACATACATACATACATACATACATACATATAATTAAATAAAAATGTATATAAAAATAAATAAATAAATAAATAAATAAATAAATAAATAAATAAATAAATAAATAAATAAATATATATAAACACATATAAATATACATACATACATACATACATATATATACACCCACATAATATATATAAATATACAAATATATATAAATATATAAATATATATAAATATATATAAATATATATAAATATATATAAATATATATAAATATATATAAATATATATAAATATATATAAATATATATAAATATATATAAATATATATAAATATATATAAATATATATAAATATATACAAATATATATAAATGTATACAAATATATATAAATGTATATAAATATATATAAATATATATAAATATATACAAATATATATAAATATATATAAATATATATAAATATATACAAATATATACAAATATATACAAATATATATAAATATATACAAATATAGACAAATATATATAAATATATATAAATATATATAAATATATAAATATATATAAATATATATAATTATAACCCCTTAAAACCTAATATAACTAAATATAATTATATATATATATATATATAACACATATAAATATACATAAGCATATACATATACATATATGTATGTGTAAATACACACATATAAATACAATTACATATAAATATTTATAAATATACATAAGTACATATAAATATATATAATTATCTATAAATATAAATAAATATACATAAATATATATAAATACACATATATATGTGTATGTGTGTGTTTATATATAAATATATTCATATATAAATAATTACCAATTAATAATTAAGAATTAGTAAATAATTAATAATTACCAAAATAATTAATAATTAATAATTTATTTAGTTTTAAAATAATTAATAACTTATAATTATAAATAATTAATAATTAATAATTAACTAAATTTTTAAATAATAAATAAGAAAATATTATAAATAATAATAATAAATAATTAATAATTAGAAACAAGTAATTAATTATATATTATCATTAATTTCATGGCGATTTTTAAAAAACCACTATTAAGATTAAATAAATAATTTTAAAAAATAAAACATTTGATTTAGTGTTGGTTTTTAATAAACAACCTTTTTAAAAATAAAAACAAATCATTTAGCGGAGTATTTCAAAACCCACCACTAAAAAACCACTGTTAAATGCTTTTTTTTCTTGCAATGATGCCATATAGTTTAGGACCACATGAATTGGGGTCTTGATAATACACATTGACCAACTCTCAAGTTTTACACACCATTTAATTCAAGGGAACATGTCATGTATCATTGAAAAACACAACATGGAGTGTACTGGTAGTACATGCCCATGAGGATGAATAAGGCCCACATGATGTGTAAACCTATGGGACATGTCTCATATTGGGGGTTATGTTTTCTTTTCCATGATTTCTCGTTCGAGTGCTAGAATCAAACATGAGAGTAGTCCATAATGTGTGTTATCCCATATAGTATGTGACAGTGTATCTCTATTTTTCATAGGGGGACTTTTTTGAGGTGTTTTGGGCATTCTGAGTTATTAGCTTCATAGAGAGAATAATGTGGAGTAAATAGGATGTATGGAGGGAACATGGTTTGATAACCCCCTTGGTGGAATTGAAATAATAGTGAAATTCCTCTTTACACTTCATGTAGTTGGTAACCTCCTCAGTTGATGCATTTCTCACACAATGAGTTATGGGTCCTCTATAGGATTCGTTACCCCCTTGACAGTTGTTCATAACATAGAGAGGCACAGGCCATTCACTATGGTTTCATTAAGGTGATATAGAAGCTTCGATAGTTGGGTTTTGAGGTTTGATTCTTTTTGGGTCCTTAAAGTTTCCTTTTGGTACACAATCAATTGAGATGGGTTTTGAAGATTAAAATTCTCTTTCAAAACCTAATGACTCATGTTCCTTTTTAGAATATCTGGGTTTTCTAATTATCTTGAATTTCTATTTTTTTAAAATATTGTTTTTAATGTGTCCTACTAGGAATATTTATACTCACACCTATACAGACCTCATTTCTACACATGTTGTGTCTGTGAAAATGGAAAATAGTTTATAGGCGACTTGAGTGAGTGAGGTGCCAGTAGAGATGGAGCTTAGTGGTACTTGGAGACAATAGTTTTTAATAGAGTTCGAGTTGGGTGTTAGTGTGACATGGTGCTCACCCTATCCAGGTGTTGAGGCCTATCTTTACTTTGAGTTTTTGGCCCCCTATACTCGACTATATCTTCTAATGATGTATACATTGTGCAATGTGTATATATAAAATGTGTCATATTCATTTTATTTTACAACCAATGGTTATATTTTTCTTGTAATATATTTTTTTTATAGATATCTGTGTTGGGATGAAGCTGAATATTAGCACCAGGGGGGTTGAATTAATGTGTCTACTAGTAGAAAAAGTAGCATTCACATCAAGGTATTAATATTGGCTAATAAATAACTGATTTTAAAACCCATGTTGGGTTGAGTTTTAACCTTGGTTATTTATAAACTATCCTTAAAGAAAAATTTCATATCACACGCCAGTGATGTTTCAATTTTTTCACAATGCACCCTTTCAAATTTTAACTTTCTGAATAATTTTTTTTACACAATGAACACACTTTTTTATGTAACATCTATAAATTTTCATTCTCTCTCTTTATACATTTCATATCTAATCCTCCTTTAATATAGTTTTTAATGATTTTTTTCTTAAGATGAAGATGAATTCTTCTGATCGAGTAGAAAAGATAAATATTCTACATTAGATTTACCGATCAGAGTTTAAAATGACTTACTGACCATAGTATATAATGAAACATGATTTATTTCTTCAAAATAAAATGAACACCAATAAACAATATTTAAGTTCAAAGGACACCACCATAATAAATAAAAATAAATTGAAGCATTGAATCTCATTTTCTTATTTTTATTTGGTCCTTATAATTTTATAGTTCTTATATATTGAATTTTGTTCCAAGGGAGATATTTTTATTGACATATTTAATTTTTTTGACACATTCCACATTGTTTATTTTGATAACTGATGTCAAAAGTCACTTATAACATTAGTTACAAAATTAACCAACATTATAAGTTACTTTTGAAATCAGTAATTTTTATAACTAGTGTCGAAAGACTTTAAAATTTATAAAAATAAATATTTTAATGTTAGTTTATATAATATATTTTAACAAAATAATTAAAATGTAATTTCTATTTATGTTGGATGAAAAATAGATGTT
This sequence comes from Viscum album, assembly GCA_963277665.1. Taxonomy (NCBI): domain Eukaryota; kingdom Viridiplantae; phylum Streptophyta; class Magnoliopsida; order Santalales; family Viscaceae; genus Viscum; species Viscum album. Next base: position 2,008,538,598 of record OY728121.1, on the reverse strand, counting down.
AAAACTAAAAAAAAACTGATGTTAAAAGGCATTTTTCTACTAGTGGTAACTCAAATAAAACATTTCCATTTGACTACCTTCAACCCTTTAATGGATTATTTTCCCTCATTAGAAGGAATAACATTCAATATCTTAACCTATTTATGATGTTCTCACCAAATCATTCAATAAAAATATAAAAATGAAAAGTATGTACAAGACATAAGGATTTTACTTGGTTCACCACAAAGGTAAACTTCCAAGGACCACACACTGATGATGTTTCAATGTGAATTTTTTTACTACTATACTAGTTTAGTGGATACAAATTTTAGGTTGTGGTAAATCCACTAAAAGGTAATTTTTAGGTTCACTAGGTCGAGTACCCTGGGTGGGGGGGGGGTGAATCAGGGTATGACAGATTAAAATTTCTTCCCCTTTAGATCTTGTTTCTTCATTAAACAAAACTATATTCTCTCTCATTCTCATTGCAAAGTATGAATAGAATTTAAATCATGCATGAGATGCAATAATTTTTACTTGGTTCACCCTCATTGGGATACATCCAAGGAGCATAAAATGACGGTGTTCTGATGTACCAAATTCACTAAGGCTCACTACCAATAACGAGTACAATGTTCAAGCTAGATCTTATATTCCCAAGATCACTACCTTTACAAGGTTTAGGATCTACTCACTACATTCCCAAGGGTCACTCTCTATGCCTCTTTCTCTAGATCACTGCTGGTGGAAAGGGTCACCGTATTCCTCTTCCTTCACTCACTACTCTTGGAAAGGAATCCAATCACAGTTTATAGACTTGTATTTCAAACACATTTTATGGACATGTAGGTACCTTCATTTGCATGAATTCCTGCATCCTAAACTTTAGTTAGATGCTTTGTTGAAGTCTCTTTTTCATTCGTAGATGAAATCCACCTTTCTGTTTACTATTAGGTAACAAAAATGACTTTCAAAAATTGACTTGAATCTTTTTCAAGATTCCTTGAGTGTTCTGTGAACCACATGCTCCTCTCACATACTGTGTACCAGGTATGGTATTACGAACACCTCCTCTTCGCATCATTTCCACTTCCATGAACTATCCCTCATCTACAGACTCCTCTTCCTTCACTGTCGCATACTGTCTCTATGTACCAACTCCGCGAACCTCCTCGACGAACCTCCTCTGTAAACCTCCTCTATTAATCACCCTATTTCTATGAACTGTTCTCTGTTCACGGACTGCCTTCTTTTCTGCATATCGGATCTCTCCCTCCGCATACCATGTTCTTCTTCCGTAGACTTTTATTCCTTTGAAAACTACAACATCCCACCAAAATACTTTTGCAAACTATTCTGCAAACTTCTTAAGCCTTTGCGGAATCGCTTCCCACAAACCACTTTCGGGCTTCATTGAATCCCCAGAGAAAAGAGATGTTCTCTAATGATATTTTCTCTCCCTACTAATCAGTGGGATTAGAACTCCTTATATAGTAAAAGATATCCAAAAAATCTTCTAATCTAATATTTACCAAATCTTTGATTCGGTACACCTCTACTGCATATCAATCCTCCTTCCATGAACCACAACCCTTCCACATTCCATTTTTCCACCATGGTCCGCGTACTTCCTTTTCTCCTACATGGTTGATCTATTATACTAATGAAAATCCATCCTCCTACCATACCACCTTCTACCGTGAACCATTTTCAGTTTTGTGGACCGCTCCTGCGTACCGTTCCCATTGCCTAGTACGCGGTCAAAAACCCTTCCTAGACATGGTATGTGATCCATGTCCTGAGCTCCACGTTTCTATTCTATTACCGATTTCATTCACTAATATTAACACTATTCATTCCTATGAAGAAAATATTACATTTACAAACACAAATTCCCGATTTTGAGGCCCAAAAATTTGGCAAACACTAGGGAACTACGCCACCTTAAAAGCCTATCGTCAGAAAACACCAACCATACTCATTCACGGTCATCTGTCCTTATCAACAAACACAATTACACCCAAAACATATCTAGAGGAAAAATTTAGGGATTTTTTTCCCAACAGCACTTGATCTTTTCTCGATTTAGGAAAGATGAACTATCAATGCAATGATCCCTTACTCTTATTCTCCTTTTCACACTACTTAGAAAAATACTATGGTTAGTTTATAGACTTGAGTGTTTATTCAACAGTTTATATATATGAAGGTCTCTTTCAGATTTGTATAGGTTTATGAGATACCTTGCATCCTCATCTCTAAATAAATGCTTTGTTAAAATCCTCTTCATTGTTCTTATTTTACAAAATTCAGATGAGATCAAACCCTTATAAAGAGTTGATTCTTGGTCTTCCACTTCTAATTCTAGATTAGAGTATCCTATTTATGTGTGGATCAACTCTTTATCTTCAAAATAATCACAATAGTATAAATACCTTTTCGAGATAAAAATTATCTGACTAGAATAATATTATTTCAATCCATCTTCTTCTCTAATAATTGGGTATATTAATGTAAATAAATCTTATTTGATCCCTTTTAATTCAAAAGAACCATATTTGTTTAATACAACTCCATCTATATCTATTATCTCTTGCTTATTTTTGAAACCAAATGTATTGTTCAGTCTCTCTATTTATAGAATCACTGTGATAAATTTTTATAAGAACATTAAAAATTCTAACCCTTGATCTGATGATTGGGATTCATTCCTTATTTATGTAATTATATATGATGATGAAATGTTTACACATGTTTAATTATGGTCAAATTAATCCAATTAAGTTGATCATATACCCCAAAATTCATGTCATATCTTATCCTTTTATAATTCAAACTGAATATTCAATATATTTTAAAAATACTTGATCATAGTGTGATATTCATCACTATAGTATAATCTTACTTGACTTAAACCAAACTACAACATGATCTCTTCAACTATAGTGCAATATTTATCCAACAACAAAATCTAAAAAATACACATAATATCTCATTTGAAATTCCTTAAAGATCACTATATGATCTTTTTAAATCTATTAAAATCTCAAACCCATTTGTGGAATATATTCTAAACAGACGTCCTTTATGATGAAATCACTATGTTGGTGTGTGTTTCATACATTGTTATGTGATTTATCTATCTATCACATTATAGAGCCACAATCATTCTTCCTAGTCTCTCACTATGGTGCGACTTCATCTCACAACCCTCTCTTCACTATATTTTTAATAATCCATATCATTCATTATAGTGCGATGCTACCCACTATGTAGTGACACTACAAAGGATAATTTTCCATAGCCATGAGTTAATCTTATGTAGGATTAGATTTGAAAAGACCTAATATTATATCACCTTGGTTCAATCCTATAAAAGGCCTATTGAAACATGATATCTTACTTCACAGTGAAGTATCCTTACAACTCTCTAGAATTATTATTACATAAGACCCCTTGTGGAGTGGTCTATGATTCCCTAGAATAACCACCTAATGAGACCTATATTTATTCTTATCTAGCCTCTTTTTAATCTCACACAGACTATATTTTAGTGTGGTCACATCCATAACAACATTTTTTCTCCATAATCTATGGAATTAATCATACATTGAAGTAATATTATTCTTATGTGATATACATTATGGTGATATAAACAAAATTTCATTGTGTCATTATTCACTAAAACACTTCAATTATTATCCAAATGAATTTGTGAAAGATCCTACTTCTTTCAACACCTTAGTAGACCAAAATAAGAAAATTATACCTTTGTTATCACTTATCAATACTATATATTCCATCACACTACAAGTATTTATATTCTTATTCCACAACATTGATATATAAAGATATCAAGGTATCTTTAATACTTCCTTATCCGATATTCTATGATCATACACAATCATTAGTTCCATGTTCTTCAATGTATTATTCATCGAATGTGGTTCTGATGAATGGTAACCAACTTCACTATCCAAAAAATCACCATTGGGTTAACTATGACTATAAAACTCTCCACTTAAATCCATTCAGTCTCTCCATCAAGTGATAATATCTTTAATTGTACTTGAAAAAAATCCAACTGATAACCTTTGGTTGGAACACTCCCTCCCTTTGGATTTTATTATCAATTATACCCTAAATCCACCTCTATCAAATAACCCAATTTAATCTAAAGTCATGTATGGATTTATGATTCATTTTATTCTCCCCCTTTGATTATAAAATTCAAAGGTATTATTTATCTAGATATTTTTTCATTCCCCCCATTAATCATACAAATTACTAGGGGTATCTTCATCAACTTTAATCTCACATCGAAATATATTTTCCATGAAATATCACTTCTAACTCCTCTTGAAACCATCTCCCTTATTTATAAAATTATAAAACACTATATTATGAGATATTAGACCCCATTTTCATATACTATGAGAATCAATTAGTTTCTAACTCAAAGTAAAGGTTTTGAAATCAATATTTATAGACTTATACCTATCACTTTGAATCAAAACTGTACCACAACCCATTTAATACCACTTATTGGGATCCAAAATTTTTGGCTCTATTAACCATTCAAAAGTTATATTTAAAATAATTTTTCTCCTTTAAAAACTTCTAAATATACTTCAATTTTTTAGTTCCATTTACTAATTAGTAAATGATTCTCCTCTTATACCACTTATAAATTGAACCTTTTTTCCTTTTTACCATTAGTGTTAATTTATCTCAATTTTCTCCAATAACTATAAGGCTTTATCCACTTATTTGAACATATTTACCAGAATTTATTAGTACTACCTACTTGAAACCCTTTCCATGTACTTATTTTAAGCTTTAATCACTTAAACGAACTATATAAATTTTATCAAAAAATTTAGCAAGTTAATTTACAACTTGAAAGTGATTCATTAGGAAATCCTCTAAGATTACCGAGTGGAAATTCGTATTGGAAATAAGAATTTAATTAATAAAATCAGTAATATCCATGTCACTCACTTAATTTCATAAAAAAATTCAACTTGTACTTATAATTTTCTTAACATTTCTCCATATGATCTCAATCAGACTTATATAATAATACTTGTTAATAATCAATAACACACAAAGTGTGTGATTCCTATCACATGTTGAATCAATCGATACCAATTTTTATGATAAACTTGAGATGACAATTGATATCCAAGATATTACTTCTACCATAGTGTTATCCTTTAATTCAAGATGAGACAATCCACTATTGAGACTTGTAAATCAATTTTCCTTTGAATACCAAATATCTTGACAACAATTATAATCTATATAACCACTTATTAATATATTCCATGGGAGTTTAATTTCAATAGAATTTGATATCCTAAAAAACACTCAGATGATATCATAATGTCAAATAATAAACAAATAATTACAATTTCCATAAATATTGATATTTCTAACTCTTTTTGGGTCGATACCACTTGAAATATTACCTAATACCACTTATTTATCATTAATTTTTTCTTGATACCTTTGAAGGACTCAGATTAAGCTTTTAAAACACTTTATCTCTAGATCAGGCTCTATACCATTTATAACTATTCATCACAACATGTAATTCCATATTAGGCTTTTAATGTTCATAATGTTTTCTCAGAACCACTCACTTATTAATATTTGGAATTGAAACCATTTGAACATTAATTTAGGCCTTATAACAATTAAGAAATATAATTACTTTGACACCACTTATTTCATGCATCTTTTTTGAGGACATACACACCCCATGGATCATTTATCAACCTTAAATATACACTAATTATAATAAAAAATTATTTTTTGTAAGAATATGGGGAGAGGGGTACTTTCTATACATCCTCAAGTTAAAGAATGTGGTTGGTCTTAGGGAATGAACACATTGATTCTAACTTGATTCCAAAACTTCTTTTTGGTTCTTCTCATAATACCACTTGTATAAAACTCACTATGGATATTATCTATGAATATCTCCATATTCCTTGTATTGTGATTTAACTTCTTTGTGATATAGATCCTATTTGTACATGTATCTTCCTTTGATTCATTGTCACTACATCCTTCATAATGATTCCTCCATGATATGAGGTATATTTCAACAATCTTCACTGATTTCCTTGTGGTATATTTATCGAGACTACTCAGATAGGTTTCATGTTTGTCTTCTTCAATATCTATTAGAGTCACCTTAGAATTGATTTTCCTCTATGGAAATTTCTTTACATATTTATCCACCTTTCTCATAGATGGAGAAACTTTATTCCTTTTCTTCCATATTTTCATTGATTCTCTTTATGAGGGATGCTATGAGAAAACAATTATTTATTCTTTTAATACCTTTCATTGAGCTCCATTATTACTTTCCTCTATTGTGGTAAATCCATTTTCCAGCACAACATATTTTCTTTTGGTGGAAACTATCTTCCTATTTTTCATAGGAATGGAGGATTTTCAAATTATTTATTTAGATCCTTTATTACTAGAATTTATTAATATATTTCTATGGTTAACGCATATAAAACACATCCATTTTAAAAAGTACCTCATATAGTAATTACTTGGTTGATATGTTGTAGTAGAATATTTTATTCCACCTTTATACACTTATGATTCTACACACAAAATCATGGCGTGTCCTATGATTCTGCAATAATAGAACTTTGTATCCACCTTGATTCAAGTGAATTACCTTCCATATTTATTATGAAATATATTTTTTTATTTCTAATTATAGATTTACACCTTTATGGACTCTAATTATTGAGACTACCTTGGATAGTATCTCCATATTATATTTTTTATTTAAAGATTTGATTTTTAATTAAATCTCTTATATCTTAATGGATTTCTTCTTCAATTGGGAATCCATATTCTCTAACCTTGAGCCATATTTCTTTCCAAATTTTATCCTTTCCTCAAGATGAGTTTTGAGAGGTATAATTCCCACTTTTATCTCCTTATATATGGAAATTTATTTTCCCACTTCATTTTCATGTTCTTCAAGTAGGTCTATTTGACCCTTCATTTTTACACCCATTTTTATAATATATTTTTTAAAGTCCACCTCTAATTTCCATAGGCATATATTATCTAGGAAAAAATATTCTATAAATGTATAATTCACTTAAAAAAATATATTCGATCCATATTTTCATGTGAAGCTTAGATCTCATCTTGGTTTCTACATGAACAACCTCTATATTAATGATTGGTTGTCATTTCCATTTATTCCATTTCAATATACATGGGGGATATGAATTTATATATTTTCAAACATGTTAAAAAACAATATTAGAAATATATATTTCATTACACACAATAAAAATTACCTTAGCATGTGTTTTCTTTTTCTTGAGAGCCCTTTTCCTATTACTTATCATCTTCTTTACCTTTTATATTAGGCAATCATCTTTATATTTTTTCATTGATTTTTTATTACTAATATAGTTGAAATATGATCTTGAGGTAGACTTCACAAATACCTCAGATTCTATTGATTTCTCATAAATTTATTCCAAAACCTTCCAAATATCAAAAACACTATATCAATGAATAGTTTTCTTGAATACCTCATTGGAGATACCTCTATTCAGAATTTTCCATGTTTCTTAATCTCAAACTCATTCATTGTGATTTTTCAAATTAGTATTGCATTGTATATACTCCATGATATCATCACCATAATATTTTAAAAACCTATACATATCCTTCTATCATCTATAAAATAGAACCTTTGAAAATATGAGTCTTAAACATTGAATACATGTGTGCAAAAAATCCAAAAATAGATTTAAATATTTAAACGCAAGTCGAAACCTTTAGTATATGATACCACTTTATTGGACCAGGATGAATATGTGCACCTTAAGGGTAGGGGGTAAATCATGGTGTCACTCAAATAAATTTTTTACCTTTGTCTGCATTCTCCCTTTTAATGGATCTTTTTCCAATGTTGGAAGGAATAACATTCAATCTATCAACCTCTCGATTGTGTTCCCACTAAATCATTAAACACAAATGAATAAATGTAAAGCATGCGCAAGACATGATTATTTTACTTGGTTTACCATAAATGAATTCATCTAAATAGAACACACCAATGTTATATTGATGTTACAAAATCCACTACTGCACTAGATTGATGGATACACATTTTAGGTTATGGTTAATATACAATAAGGTATACTACCATTACATGGTTTAATAAAGACATGTTTTCAATCCAAGGGTCACTATCTCTTCTTTGCCTCCGTGCACTGGTTTGAGGCAATCCATGGTTATTTTATAATATTTTTGGTCTCTTCAATAGTTTATATACATAATGGTCTCTTCTATATCAGTATAGGTTACTAATATACGTTACATCGTCATCACTAAATGGACTCTTTATTAAGATCCTATCCATTGTGCTTCTTCTCTAAATACCAGATGAGATAAAATCCTTGTAAAGAGTTGATTATTTATTTTACACTTCCAAATAAATTAGATAGTGTCCTCTTAATGCAAGGATCAACTCTTTGTCTTTAGAATAATCAAACAATAACAATACCATTTTCCATATGAATATTATTATTGTATAATATTCTTACTAAAATGTTTCTTATTATTCCAAAACTGAATATATCAATGGAAAATATCTTATTTAATCCTTATTACTTTAGGCGAACCTGATATTATCAATAAAAATCCATCTATGGGTCCCATATGTTCTTTATTTTTGAAACCATATTTAGAATTCAATCTCTCTATTTTTAGAACTTTTATGGGAAATTTTTATAAGAACATCCAAGCATCTAACCCTTGATCTAATAGTCTAGATCAATTTTTTCTTTCTATAATACTATTATATTAAACCATATGTCCACATGATTAAATATAGTCAAATACATTATATTAAGTTAAGACTATCTCCCAAATTTTTTTACTATATCATCCCCCCTTTTGGATTTAAACCAAATTTGTAAGAAATTTTGGAAAAAACTTGTTCATGATGTGATAATCCTCACTATGGACTAATAGTCATTTATTTCACCCAAAATTCAGTGTTATATACTCCAATAAGGAAAAATATTTGATCAAAAACCAAATTAAAAAAATCTATACAATATCTCATTTTAAATTCCTTAAATGTTTCAGAGTGATCTTCTCAAATATCTTTGAATCTCAAACCTAGTTGTAGTGAAATTTACTTCTACACAACACAAATACCTACATCTCCATACAATCAAGAGCACTGAATTTTTTCCAAAAAAACATAATTCATGGAATAATAACTATTTTACAACATTTTCCTTATCAATTTTCAACCAGTCATGATGCAGTTAATACACTATGGAATTATTTCTCTATCACATTCCAGAGCCGGACTCATTCTTCCTGGCCTCTCACTATAGCGTGGATTTATCCCACAAGCCTATAATTATCATATTTTTTTATCTTATGTATAATTAATTATAGTTCTATGCTACCCGCTATAACATATAACTCTATAAGCTACTTTTACATATCCCTGAGTTATTCTTATGTAGGACCAACTTCAATGAGGCATACTCTTATACAAACTTCATTTATTACTACACAAGACCTGTTGCAGCGTGATATCTTTATTCATAGTATAGTGTCCTTTCATCCATCAATAATTATTCTTACATAATATCCCTTGTATCATGGTTCATAATTCCATGGTGTATCCATGTATTGAGCTCCTAATTTTTTCTTACATAGCCTCTATTTAATCTCATATAGACTGGATTACAACGTGGTCACTTTTTCATGGTGTAGTTTCTATAAATTCCCTTGAATTATTATTTTTTAGGAGTAAGAGTATTCTTACATGACATACACTACAAAATGATATAGAAAATTTCAGTATTATGTGATTCCTTCAACAAAAAACTTCAATTCTTCTCTAAATTACTTTATGAAAATCTTATGCTTCTTCCAACACATTAGCTAACAATAATAGTCAAAGTATACCTTATCTATCACCTTTCAGTGAAAAATATTCCATCACACTCCAAGTATTGATATTATTATTCCATGAACTTTATATAAACATATATCAAGTTTTCATTAATACTTACTTATTATATATTTCATAATCATCCATAATATCTAGATCCATGTTTTTTAATACATTCTTCACTGAATGTGGTTCCAATGTATGGTAAAAAACTTCACTATCCAACGCATCACCATTAGGTTAACTATAGATATAAAATATACTCATTAATTCATCTATTATCTTTATACAATGAAAAAAATCTTCAAATATAATTGAAAAAAAAATTCAACTCACAACCTCCGGTTGCAACAATCTTTCAGTGTTCATGTTTACCAGGATATGCATGTGATATGTGTTCTTAGGGCCAATATCCAACCCCTAAACTATTGAAATAGGGATTATGGTGGTGCACTAAGTCTATTTATATACCAAGAGGTGTCCCAGTTGGTTAGATCATGTTATAGTGTTATTAGAGTAGTTTGAGTCATATGGATAGATTTAGAGTTATCAATCTAGTGGGTATTAGTTTATTATTTTTTGACCACTGGTGTTATTGGTATTTTTGAGTTCATTCAACATACCTAGAAATCTTTTATAGGTGTGGGTGACCAATATATCCTTCTCCATTACTTTGATAATTTCTTATCCGAATCATAACTCTAAGGAATCAATTACAGGGAACAATGGGATGGTACATGCATTATGTAGCATGTTAGATAAATTTTTTATCATGTCATTAATTAGTTGGAAAAACATATATTCTTTAATGATCACGGGTTCATATTTTTAAATATAGCATGCCACCCCAAATACTACTAGATTATATGCAAGTGCTGGGTTGTGATGAGCCTGTGCTTGTGCTTCAGCCTCCCATCACTGACTAGTTGAGAAATGATGAGTTAGTTAATAGACCTAATCATGTGATATTCCCACCTCATGAGAATAGGAATGATCCCACATCAGTTTTAAAAAGGGTAGAACCACCCATAGATCAGGTGGTGGTCCTTACTGAGTAGAATTATATTTCCCATAGGTTGGTCATACTTTATGTGTTTCAAATCCATAGGCTACCCAGGTTTTGGAGAGAGATGAATACTTATCTAAAAGAGTAATGGATTAAATTATAGAATTGAATTTTCCATATTTTTTTTACAATGGCTTGATAGATGGTGATTTTTTCTCTGAGTCTTCTCTATGTTACAAATAGTCGTTGGTGGACATTTATCATTCAAACTCATCATGAGGAAAATATACCCTATTTGGAGTTTGAACATCTATTTTTAGAGGATTAATTTCTAGAATTGTTGAGGATGGTATGTGTTTAGGATCTATTAGACCTCTATCAAGGAAACATATCTATGTATGAGTATGCATTGAGCTTAATAGACCTCATGAGGTACTCCCGAGATATGATTTATGATGGTTTTATTAAATCTAAAAAGTTTGAGTAGGTCTGTTAGAGGAATATCAAGATATGATTATACCCTTTTGAATCCCCATATATATTATATTCCAAGATTTTTTTTGGCGATTGAGAGATTTATAGTAGAGGCATAGTCTAACACTTAGGTAGGATCCACTTTTCTAGTAGTGGTGACATCTACAGTATCCATTCGATGTTAGACATCAAGATATCATCGACATAGGCCTATGTATGTATAGACCTAGTTTTTGGGGTAAAAAACTAAGGGATATCATATATATTCCAACCACTAGGTAGACCATACTTGGTTTTCTTATAGGGGAAGAGGGAACCTGGCTTAAGTTTTTTTCAACTTGTCAACCAGTGGAGAACATATAGATAGATATTGTGGATGGAATACCCTATCAAAGAGAATATATAGATTAGGTACCTCCCTTAGGTGGACTCAGTATCCCTCCCAAAGGTTTCTATCATAAATAATTAGGTAAAATTAGGGCATATTAGGGTGGATGGAGATTTTTTCCACTTCCTCTATCACCACCTAATTCTAGTCCATGTAAGGCTTAGGGTGTAGGTGGTTAGGGACAAGGTTAGATGTAGGTAATGGAGGGATCAATCAATTTTAACCCAATATGGTTTTAATGATTTGTATCTTCTCTAATTTGGAATTGATAATTGTTGACACTAATGAGATCCACTATTTTATTGGTGGACTTCTGGTTTAGAAGTTTGATATCACAGTAGAGAACTAACCCGATTCCTTTAGTTAGAGACTCTTAATAGAGGAAATAAATATCTTACCCATATCTATAATCAGTGTGAGATAATTCTTGTAAAATAGAGGTTTTATTAGGATTTTATCAAAGTGGAGATGAGACCCTATGATGTCACCCTTGGTATGGATTGGTTGACTATCGTCTAATCTTGGGTAGATTTCTATTATTATTGGGTGATTTTTCATTAGGTGTATGGCTCATGATTCACCATCATTGGTGAATGGGACCCTCATGAATAATGAGTGGGGTAAAATTATCAATAAATTTTATCTAATTACCCATTAGTTGGTGATCATATATTTTTTCACCATAGATGTTGTGGAGGAGTAGATTCCAACAACAGTGGAGGAGTACTTAGATATTTTTACTTAGGACATTCCATGGTTTCCCACTCATCAAAAGGTTGATTTTAGTATTTACTTACACCCCAGGACCACATTTATTTCTTTTATGGCTTATCGAATGGATCAGATAGAGATCAAGGAGCCAATGGTGCAATCAATATTTAGATTAAATAAAAATACAATTTTAATAGTAATCAGATAATTTCAATAGTAATATAAATATTAAGAATAGTAACATGAAAATTAAGAATAGAAATTGAATGTTCGAAATGGTTAATTGAGAAAAAATATTAAAATTTCATATAAATAATACATACCATGAGAATATAAAAATTTAAATTTCATAAAATAAATATCAAGATTAAAAACTCAAAGAAGTTATAATTAATTTTTTTTAATAAAATATATTTTAATATGTTTCAAAAAAAATCATAATTTTTAGGCTAATAGTAAAAATTAGAAATGTTAGATTTTTTGATAAAATTAATTTCATATTTTAAACTACTAAATCATAATTTTAATTGGTTTATTTTTGGCTATTTTTTTGGAAATGATAAATTTTTAAATGAATTGAAAAAATAAAATTTTTATGCAACCCATATGTTTTCATTACATTATTAAACATGTAATAATTTCATAATCAATTATAGAAACAAATTAATAACAAAATAAAAGTGTAAGAAGTTAAAAAATTCCTAAATTTCAATTTTTAGGCCTAAAATATTTTCCTAAAATTATATAGTTTAAAATAATTCATTAATAATATAATTTTTCATCTATCCTCTTTCCATTATAATAAACTAATGAATACAGTTTCTATTAGGTTTGAAATTTTTAAAAAATATATTTTTAATCATATATCACTCATAATGTTATTTTTTTACTAATATTAGGTTTACATTCAATATTATATTTTGTTCAATATTTCATCCTAAAAATACCCCTCTTATCAAGTATAAATACAGACTCCCCCCTCTTCGAAAATATCTTCCTATGCACTTATTAAAGACAAAGTACTACAAAAATTCAATCTATTAATCCCATAAGAATCCCTATGGAAGTAATAAATTAAAATAACTACGATATTTTTATAATTTAAGGGTAGTAGAAAAGGAACAAATTAAAGAAATATGTAACACTATTTCATCATTTAATTTCATTTTCTTTTTCTGTGTCAACATATTTCTATGACATTAAAAAACCATATTAAAGTAATTAAATAGAATATTTATAGGATATTGTTTATGATAATAAAATATATAATTTTATTTACAATATAATAATATGTTTTACATCTCTCACCTCCCCTCTTAGAAATGTCCCATTAATGGTCAGTTAACCACCTACAAGGACATTTACAACTCTATACCTTTCACAACCATTTTAGTTGGTAATATTAAATTACATATAATATATAAATATATAAATATATAAATACATTTATTTATAACCTTATGGAGTTAACATTACTAATTTATAAGACTCAATAACATGGGATCATGAAATTGAATCAGGATGAGATATTTTAAAGAAAATATAATATCAAAATGATTCACCATTAATAATTTTTATTAACCAATAAAATACAATGATTTTAATTTATCAAGAGTTATAAAAATGATCTTAATTTATCTTCATACTAATCTTTAATTAAACATAATATTGTTATATAGGAGGTGGAAATGTGATGAAATAACAAAAAACAAAGGTGTAGGTATTCTTTAACCGAACTCATTATTTTTGGGTTTATCAATTATTTATATTTATTTTCAATGTTGAATACTCTCAATTAAATTAAATAATAAATTTCTCACTTGTTTCACTTTTAATTCCAGGTGGATATGAATTATTCTACTTTATAAATATTATTTCAGTGATATATATATTGATTTTATATAAGACCTTATTTTTTAAAAAATCTCATTTATTCCTTTTAAGATGTTTTTTCTTATCACCATGACCTATAATATTTTAGGAATTAATTTTATCTCATAAAATATGTTTTCCCTTATTATTTTGGGAACATAAAAGGTTATTCACTAATATGTGATTCACAACACCCTTATAATACCCATTTTCTTTTTAGGGGTTTATATTATGGAAATCATTGAATTATATCCCCATTCTATGTGGAATGAATGATTATGATCATTTTATGATATGAATAATGGGTGTAGGTTACATATAACTCATTTTCGTTGGGAATTTGTAATATCTCATGGTAATACATGTATTATGAATAAACATGTTTCTAGCTTTGTACATAATTATGATGTTATAATTTATGCACATATGTTATGCATGAAAATGATTCTATATTTTTTCAAATATATTGTGTTGTATTTTATTACTATATTATGACATTTCATTCTTATTCAAATTAAACATTCAATTCCTTTTTCAAATAATTCATGTATTCTTATGATGACAATCTTATTCTTATGATATAATGATGATTACGTCCACCCATGTACTATTAATTCATGACTCATATTTCTTCTTTGTCACTACTCACCTTACATATAACTTAGATCACCCATTTATTTGATGTTTATAATTAGGTAAATATAAATACTAAGTGGAACATGGGAGATTTAAGGGGGAAGAATAGTAATGACGTAAATAACATATATGATTTATTATTTATAACCAATATATATAAAAACATTTAACAGGATACCAAACCTTCAGATTATAGAATATATTTAACTATTATGATATTTACATTAAAAATGATATAATAGTCATTTGTGAAAAATATAGGACTATAAATGGTATCATAGTAAGGTTTAGTTAATTTGGGAGTTTGTACTAGAAAACAATAGTAAATACCCTAAGGACAAGTCTAAGTATAGTAAAACATCCTAAATATTTTTATAGAGTGTGTCATGTCTATGAAATGACATCCAAGTATGGATACATTAAGTGGGTATAGTTCAAGTGTAGATTTTCCTAGGGGTATTGTCCCTAAAAAGGGTTAGTTACGTATTAACTCGATATTCACCATGGGAATGAGTAGTGGGCCATACTATACACCTGGTTTGGCATTCATAGGGGTATTCTTTGTTATATCTACATTATATTTACAAAATATTATGAAGGATATATGAATAAAGTTACTTTTTAATGTTAGAAATGATGGAAGTATGTGATCCTAAAAGAATCATTTGTAAAGAAGGTTATTCTAAACGTAATGATATCATAAGAGATGACTTTAGAATTAATTTGCGCATGAATATAATTTATTAATTCATGATTTAATTAAATATTTTTTATTGTAGATTTTATATTTTAGAAAATGGTGGTAACTTTGAATAAATAGAAAAAAACCATTATAAGGGACAATGTAAGGATTGTCTCAATGATATTCCTAATGGAATGGGTAGAAGATTTCAATCATCAAAGATGTAATTTACTAGTTGCCTTAGGTTATGAATAAGAACCTAAACCATGTTGAACATCTTTCTTCACCCGAAAAGGAGTAACTATCCATCAAGGTCGTTTTATAAAAATGACAATAGACATTTAGAGGATCTTCTGATTGACTTATCATTGAACAGTGAATTAACTTAACATAAAAGTAATTTTATGTGCTCCAATATTATGAGAAATAAAAAATCACTCTATAAATCTATCATTTAGATAGAAAAGCTGATGAACAGTTTCAATTGATCAGTAATACAAAGGAAAAATATGAATTTAATGAAATGGAGTTGGATGAATTTTAGAAGATGTTTTATAAAAATTATTTTTCTTGAACTCATAAAATAAGATATAGATATCATTTTGGGTGCTCAAGAAAAATTTTATTGAATCATCCATGAATTATTATGAAAATTTCACAAGGAATTCATGATATGCCTTAGGTTTTGTTACCAATAAAAAATGAAAAATTAATAGATTATTTATCAGTTTAAAAAAAATATGAAAATTTATATGTAAGTGAGAGTTTAAAAATTATGAATAAGTCATTTTATGTTATATAAAATTATAGATAGAGATTAGATAATACTTTTTTAGACCTAGAGATAATAATCAAAATTTGAAATTTGAATTTCGAGGATCGAGTTATAAAGAAGGAAATATGATCCAGGCATCCACATGTCAAATATTTGGAATAAAGATTCATGGTAATTTCATCCATGGAATGTGAAAACTATTTAACTATGTGAGATAAGACCATCAAGCTCATGAATGATAATGATATTTGAAGAAGCTGGCCTACATGATGGAAAAAATAAAGGCACAACCCAATGAAACACCCATTTCTATGTGCTTTAACTATAAAGAGAAAGGGAAAACCGAATAATAGTACACCAAAACAAGGGTATTCTATAGTAATCAATGTTAGGAACCCCCAAATATTAGGGATTAAGTGAAATCATATCAATCACTAGAATTGAGGTCTATAAAGAAAATGATGTCATACAAGTTATACATCCCATTCTCTTAGGAATAGAAATGGTTTTATATGATTATTACTCTATTCATTCCTTTATATTATTTATGACTAAAATAACTACTTAATCATATCACTTATACCTTGATATAGATATATCCAAGAAAAAAACTGCTGTTATCATTGCAAATAAGTTGTTGAAATCTTCTCATGCTAGAATCCGTGGGAAGATTGATCAAGGGAATCTGATAATCCTTCCCTGGGTGTAATTTGAAAATAATCTTGTCATAGATTGGATCTCATTATATAAAGTGTACATCAACTATTCAGAGAAAGAAAAATTCTTTTATATCAAGTACAATTACATGATCCTTTACAAATGAAAGGAAGATCATGAATCTCAGTTTGAAATTCCCTCAATATTGTGGGTGATTATACCTAGTGAAGAAGAATATATTTCCCAAATGGTTGATACAAAAAAGGAAAAAACATGATTATATTCCTATTGTGATGGGATATAATGATTTATTCATCATGTGATGTCTATAATTCCACCTAATCAATTGTTAGAGTTCAGAATAGAACTCATATACGAAGAAACTCCTATCTCTAAATTCAACTATTGGATGCAGCTAGTCATGTTCTTTGGGGATGTGATCCTAAGTGATATAATATCTATGGAACTCTCATAGAAAAAGAAATTGAGGAATATCTAAAACCATCATGTGTCATGGAAATCCTTAGTTTTCATAGATAAAATAGGTATTACTAATGATTTTTTAAAAGATATTATGAATTGCTATATAACTAAATATGTTAATATGGAAAAGGTTAAAGTTTTTTTAGATAGAAAAATGTTAGGAATGTTTTAAGGTGATCAAGAAGAGGATAATAACTACAAATATACTCAAACTATATTTATTAGGATAATGTTCTATGATATAAAATTATTCTTAAAAGAAAGGATTGGGTTGTATATTCTTTATAAAATGATAAAATGATAGCCTACACCTTACAATAGTTGAAGATGATTGATAAGAACTACAGGAAGCATGATTTGGAGTGTACTATAACAAATATTTGGATACACTACCTATATAGTGAGAAGTGTCATTTATATAATGATCATAGGATTTTAAGGTATATATTTACACAAAAATAGATAGACATGTGTCCAAAAGATAGTTAAAAATTATTCAGGTCAACGATTACTCAATTCCCTACCATCCTAGAAAGGATAATAAGTCAACTGTTTCTCTTATTAGAAAAGATATTTCAACTCCATCCATGATGCTGATTGAGAAAGACCCTATCTCCATGAAAATGAAATATATAGATCTAGACATCATAATGGTAGGTAATACATTCTACCGTTTAAAAATTATTTCCCAACCATCAATCTAATTGATGGTCAATGATGTACAAGGGGGGGATTTTGAGCTTTATAAGAAGTTAATGACAGTAATGGAAGGAAATTTTCATGAATTTAACATAAAAATATGGTTTTATTCAACTTGGAACTATAAATTATATGTCTTCATCACCTTATTTAAAAAAGAGTTATTAGATAATGCATATATCTAATCATTCTAAATCTATCATAAAATTACCAAGATGTACTGTGATATTTGAGAGAACTTATGGTGCGAATATATAAAGATGTATATTACTGAGTAATATGTCATCAAGTTAAAAGGGAGTGACATAATTCCAAGGTGATGATGCAAACATTACCAATAACCACATGGAAATTTGAGAACATCACCATGGACATTGTCAATAGTATCCTAATGAAAACCAAATGAGGTAATGTGTTATGAGTTGTGGTGGATCAACTCACCCTGAATGGCTTCTTCAACACTATTCTATAATATTTCTCACCTCAAAAAATTCTAATATATGTGTAAAGGAAGTGGTGAGGCTTCATCAGGTACCACTGTTAATAATTTTATATCATAATCCAAGGTTCACCTCTAAATTATAGAGAAGTATTCAACATGGTTTGAATACTAAATTGAACTTCAACAGTGAATGTCACCCCAAAATTGAAGGATAATTTTAAATGACCAATTATATATTAAAATAAATATAAAAAACATTATCAATAAAATTTAAAGGTATATAGGATCAATATCTCCCATTGGTTTAGTTATTATATAAACATATCATCAATTCAATTAATAAAATGGACCCATATTAAAATCTATATGGGAATCAATATAGAATTCTTAATGTCTTGGAAGAAGATGTTGACTAGAATATTATTTGATATAATCTTTTAAAATAAATTACAGATAAGTTCCAATCTATTTATAAACATATTTAAACTTCTTAGAGTCAACAAACAAAGCTCTGTAGACAATTGTCAAAGGGACACTTGGTTTGAAATTAGAGGCACTTTTTTCTATTGAATATACCCTTTTAAGATATTAGTGTTGTTTTGAAAGAAGGGAAATATAATTCTTAGGTATATTGGTCAATTTTAAATCCTAAATCACATTGGGTTTTCGGTATATCCGCTAACACTTCAACCATACATGGCTCAAATTCATGATGTCTTCCACGTATCTCACTTAAGGAATTACATACCCAATACCTCACATGTACGAATTCATAAGGTAGAATGACTATATCAGGACCTTTCTTATGTGGATAATCTATTGAAGATCATGGACCACAAACATAATATTTTAAACAATCAGAAAACTCACCTCATTAAAGATATTTAAAAAAATCACATGTATGAAGAAGAAACCTGTAAACCAGATATGGAAATGAAATAGATGTATCATAATATATTACTAATCGAGGGTATGATATGAAATTTTGGCGATGAAATATTATAAAGGGGTAATAATACCACATCCCAAAAATTTTTATAAATTGATTTTTCCTTCGGAATAAATAATGTTGTTCAGGTTTAGGAATGCAATATAGAACAAAACACATACTGAATATAATAGAAAACAATAATTTTTTTAAATCAATCAAGAAAATTTTGATTAAAACTAAATATATCCATATTAATTTATAATATCATGATTGGTAAATAAATGAAAAAAATAAAATTGCATGAGTTGGAAAATTTTGATCATCTTGATCCCCTAAAACCATCACACCAATGAAGAGAAATTTAAAATAAAGACAATAAATTAGTAATCCAATCAACAATTTAGAAATTAAGTATTTAGGACATTGATAGTAAATGAGGTGAATGTTGGATGAAGGAATTAATGGGTATTTATAGTATTTAGTATGACTATTAGAATAGTAATAAGAATATTGTAATAGTGAATTGACAATTAGGAATGGTACCCTAACTATTAAGAATAGTAGACTGAACATTAGAATTTTAAATTGACATAAAAATAATAAAATAAATAAAAATAATATTTCAAATGAAAATAAAAATTTATTAATTCCAATAAATAAATATTAAGATTAAATATTCGATGAAATTATAAGGATTTTTTTAATAAATGTTATGTTAATGTATTTCAAAAAAATTTTAATTTTAAATATAATAGTTAAGATTAAATATAATAATTTTTTGTAATAATATTATTTTAATTTTTAGATTTAGAATGTCGATATTTTTAAAGGGAGGCTTTTGGGTAATTTTCTTAAAAAATCAATTTTTAGGTGAACAGTGAAAATATAGTTTGTTTATAACTAGTCGGATTTAATAACATCATTAAAGTTTAATAATGATCAAATAAATTATATAATTTGAGAATACACATTTTTTTAATTTGTTATATAAATCTTGAAATTCAAATTCCAAAATTGAAAAGTATTTTCCAAAATTTAATTTAAAATTATTCCATTAATTTTTTTACTATCTCATATTTCATTTTTAATAAACTAATATATTTGGTTCCTAAATGGATTTAAAGCCTTAAACCATATACATTTAATCAAATAAATTTCATAATTTTAAATTTTTCACTATTTTACGGTGTACCATGGAAATTATAATTTATTTAATATTTTATCCTAAAAATACATCATCTCCAAAAGTATTAATACACCCTCTCACGATCTATGGAAAAAAACTTCAGTTACACTTATTACAGACAATACTCAACAAAAATTCCTTCTTCTAATCCCCATAAAAACCATAGTGGTTTTATGGGGTCATATAAATCCATTCTTTAAATATGTTATGGGTTGTAGAAAAAACACAACATCCAGAAAGATGTAAGGTCCTTTCTGACATTCTATTTCATTTTCCTTTTATAAATTCCAATATTTATATTTTATTATAATAAAAAACTTCTTAAAAATTTAAATATTATATTAAGATGTTCTTTATTATTATCATTTCCTGTAAAAAAATTATTTATAATATAATCATGTATTATATATCTCTCATATTATCTCCAAGCAATGTCTTGTAAACAGTCAGTTAACTACCCACAATAGTATTTCAAAATATCTAATTATCACAACCAGAAAGGATTGTTATGACAGATATATATTATATATATGTATTTAATTTTAGTAATATATATGTTTCAATACAACACGATCAATAAATCGAAGCATAATGGGATATTTTAAGGAAAATATAATATAAAAACGTTTCACCTTTAATAAAGGCGATTAAAAAATTGAATTCAATAATTATAATTGATTAATAGTGAAAATAATAGGCATAATTTACATATATTTTAATGTTTTATTAAACCTAATATTATTATACGGGATGTGAAAAAGTGATGAAATGACATTGTACCTAAGGTAAGGGGAATCTTGAACCGGAGTCCTTCTTTTTTGGTTTTTCACTTATTTCTCCTTATTTTCAATGTGAAATATTATAATTTCATTCAAGTAATCCACATAATAGTTCTTTTAATTTTTCCTTCCATGGGATATGTATTATTCTTCTTCATAAACATGATTTTAAATTACCCTATAATGATTTTTTGAAAAACCTTATTTTTTAAAGCATCTCATTGGTTCCATTGAGGGAGTTTCTTCTTATCACCATGACTTATGATCTTTTATGAAAGAATTTTATGTACATAACTTCATTTATATCCTTATTATTGTGGGATCCTCAAATATTATTCCCTGATATGTGATTCACAACAACATTATGGAGGTAATTATCTTTATGTGGGTTTATTTAATGTCCATAAATTCAATGTGTTCCATTTTTATGTGGCTTGCACGATTATGAACGTTTTATGATGTGAAGGATGGGCCTAAAATTATATATCCTTCCAATTACATAGGTAATTTGATATATCATATGGTATTACATGTATATTTCATGAATTTACTACTATATTCATTCATAATTATGATGTTATGATTTAGGCACATATGTTATGAGTGGACATGATGATATAATAGGTCACAACTTATGTATGTTATTTCAAAACTATGTTATGGTGTTTCATTATTATGAATATTCTACAATCCTAGACTTTTTCAAATAGTTTTCTTATGCTTATGTTGAAAATTCTATTCTTATGATATTATAATGATGATTATACTCACCCATGTACTATGGATTTATAGATCTTATTCCATCCATATTATTCATCACCTGACATGGATTTGTAAAGGCCCCATGTCTAGTAGGCTAGAGTCAGTGGTTACTTTATTATATTTGGAATACATACAAGTGATCATATCTCAAATGACTGAATAGTTTAGTAGTATTAGTTAATTAGATATGTAATAAAATCTCATATACATTTTAAGAGATAAAAAATGTATTTCCTTTGATAATATCATTATTCTATCAAAACTACCCATTCATAAAAATCATTTTGCACTTTATGGAAACCTATAGAAAGAAAAAAATAAGAATTTCCTCAAATTATGAGTATGGTTTATATAAAGAGAAATATATATTTATTAAATAAGGAATAATCCATATGTAAATATAAATAACTAAAAACACTTGTCATTTAATCAATAACTTGAGCACGGAGAATAGTATGTAAGTAATAAGTGATTATCAAATAATTCCGTGTAAATAATCACATGATCCTAAAACATATCCATAAATATCATATCTTTTCAAATTATCATGTGGATATAAATAACTGGCTTCATAATTATGCAATTCAGAATGTCAGACATCTTAAACTTACCATCAAGGTCTCATTCTAGAACATTTTAAATAAATGGGTAAGGTATTGATAAAATACCCAACATATTTTGTCTCATGAGACTTAATAATGAATAAACGGGCTATCAATAACTAGTATACACCCATCACGTAATATTATATTTTATTCATCATATGAATTAACAAAATAACATAAATAATATGTAATAACAATTTAAAACTATCCACATAGGTAGAAATTACATATGGAATGTCAATAATTTCCACATTCAAACTAATTATATATTATCTAGAAAAATAATAAGAACGGTATCATTACAACATATCCAAATTTGATTAAAATTTAAATAAATGGTTTTGATTATTGATGAATAATAATACCATAAAATATCATTTAAAATATTATCAAACAAAATATCTTTTTTCACATTGAAAATAAATTTTAAAAATAAAAAAATTACTGAATTTTTGGGAAAATATTTTATTTGAAAATAACCATGAAATCTTATAAAAGAGGATTTAAAGCATTTAGTGTTCGGGAAAATGGTAAATTCTATTCATGTCGAGTATGTTCAAATAATTATTCATTTAACATTTCAGATAAAAATTCCAAAAATACCAAGTTCAGAAAATGATAATAAGGTTTCTTTGAAAAATTCTTATAAAAAGTAAAAATTGGGTAAAAATAAATTTTAAAAAATATATTATAATATTATAAACAATCTTGAAATTTTTTTAATCAAACTATGAACATAGAATAAAAATATTCTTCACTAAATAGAAAATAAATTTGGATTTACCAAATAAAAATTATTTCGGTCTCTTGAGTACATAAAATATTAAAATGAAATGAACGATTATAATTTTTAAAAATAACTAGATGAAAAGAAAATAAATTGGATTTAATATATAAATATCTTATAATTCTAACAATATATATATAAACAATAAAAATCCAAAATAATGATGAGATAGTGAATTAAACCCTTACTGCTTTGGTTACTTTTGAATCATAAACCCCATGAAAGAAATAGAATAAAAAGAAACATTAAATACCATGAGTATAAACAGAGTCATGATATATCACATCAAAGGGTAATTATATACACCATATGAAATAACTAAGTGGTGAAATATCATATGTCTCATGAAAAAAAGTGAGATGAGAAACCCATACCTGAAGACCAACTTTCTTAGAAAGTGTTCTATCCTCCTATATAAATAATATAAATTAAATATAATTTTATAAAATAATCCTATAAATACTTTTAAAATAATATATTATCCACTTATAACATCTAAACAATTTTTTTTATAATTATGTAGTATAATTTTCATTCTGAAATGTTAATTGTATCATTTTTCATGGATGTTTTGGTTTTATGGTTCTGGTACTTTCACTTTTATCAAGATTAAATAATCGCTAGAAAATTAAAAATGCTATAAATATCATCAAAATTAATTATATATTGAGATATATAATATATTAATCCATAAAATATTGATATTTAGAAATTAGTTACACTATTCATGGAGATGGTAGGTCGTACGTACGCACGAACACAATTTCCATTTTTCAACAAGTGGAAAGAAAGAAAAGAAAATAATAATTCACCTTACCAAAAAATAATAATATCATAAATAAAATATATATTTATTTAATCTTTAATTATAACCATCCATGTAATTCGGTGATGAAAAATGAATTACACCGTTAGGTGGGGACACTAAGGTATACACACTCCCGAGTGATGTTTTCACATTTTATATGATGTATTGAATGTGGGTAATGATTGCTATATTATTATAATAATGATTTTTTATATTTTATATACTTAATTAATTAATTTATAATATATACCATGGATTTATTATAGGTATAACAACATATAGAATAAAAAATATGTGGTTAAGAGTTATACCTCTTCGTTGAGAAGCCACTTTTGGCATACACCATAATACATGAAGGGATTATATTTTGGAAATAAAAAACTCTCTAAGATCAGTTAAATGAATATAGGAAATTAACATATCTATATTTTTTTTGGGATAGAAGGCTCAAATGGTGTGAATAGTATAATAGAAGAGGTTCCCTTTTATAAGTGAGGGGAATGAAACTCTTTGAATTACTCAAAGTATTTAGTTAATATTAATTAAATTCTATAATCAAGTTACTAAATATTTAATTATTTAATATATAGGATATGAATACATCTAAATACTCATATAAAATTAAATTTAGACAATTTTAAGTTATTTTTTGACTGTTATCTCTTATTTTTAACCCCTGTTAATCCTTTGGACATTTATCACAATATAAAAAATTTCTATAATTTATGGGTCATAAATGTTGTCATAAATGGGAAAGTGACCCATAAATGGACCATGGTTGATATTTTATATTGTTTTCTACCCACTTAGCTTAATATAGATTTTTTTATAATTTTAAATCTTTTTATAAAATATTGATTATTATAAAATAACATTAATGTCATTTTTGGAAGCATTCATTTATTATGACTTTAAAGTCGTCAATATAGTTACAAAATTAAAATATAAACATTTCAAACATCTATAATATGTTTTATTTAACTACAAAATTCATCAAGCATAATAATTAATCAAAATTAAATTACTTTTAATATATTTCAAATCATTTATTTTATTT
Organism: Viscum album; assembly: GCA_963277665.1. NCBI lineage: Eukaryota > Viridiplantae > Streptophyta > Magnoliopsida > Santalales > Viscaceae > Viscum > Viscum album. The sequence goes on along the minus strand of OY728121.1, from coordinate 2,008,512,900 downwards.
TTTATTAATTGAATAAATACTGTGTTGGTATTGTGTAAGAATTTAAGGCCATTATTTAATCACTATTTTATTAAAAATAATAATAAAATGATAAAAATAAATTTTCTATCAAATAATCATTTGTAACTACAAATACCCTCTTTTTTCCTTTATGAAAAAAATTTATAAATATTAAAGTCAAGAGAGTGATAATTTTTATTTATTATTTTCTTAAAATAAAATAAATGTCATAATGATAGTAAAATTACACCAAATGGATATATATTCAAGGATTTTATTGAATTAGATGAACCCCACACATAAAATAGGATAAATGTATGTTTTAGGGAAATTTTAAAGCCGTATTTCAATGTTTGCGAAGCCTAAAACAATTTATACAAAAAAGTGAACATAAAATTATTTCCACTTAGCGTAATTAGATTTTTAATAATAAAAATTAAATAATATTACTCTTTAAACAAATTAAAATAAAATAAAACATTATAAAATCATTAAATGAAAAGTTATTTTTCAGTAAAATTAGTTTTTTCATCACCGAAATGTCATCCTTTTTAGGAAATTATGAAAAATTCACATAAAGGTAATTATGAAATTGTGGTTACAAAAATGAAGTGGTTTTTTTCAATAAATATATATTATTGGAATAAATTAATTGAATACTTTATTCAAAAAATTCATTAAAAATAAAATTTGAGGAAAAACGAATCTTGAAATCATATAGTGACTTCAATAAAAATATAATTAATTCATATAAATTATATATATATATTTTAATTTTTTTATTAATATTATTTCTTATTATTCAACAACTAGTTTATAATTTTATACTGAATTATGATTCAATTAGACTCTGGGTTTTATGTTTCACATGCTATCAAAAAATTTCATTTATTTGAGGTGAAATATATCAAAAATTATTGACGTCTTTCACTTTTATCTCACCCATTTTTAATATATATCCTCATGTGATGAAATGTACTAATGATAACATGGGATATTTTAGGAGGTGAACTGATTACTATTTATGTAATTTTTATGTTTTATTGTGTATAAGTATTGTATAAACTAATTTTTCCTGGATATTAAACCTTTGAATTTTATAATGTATAATTTTTATGTTATTTTTCTCAAAAATGTTGTAAGATCCATGTGTGAGAAATTTAGGATACTATATTGTTCATAAGTGTATATGATGGGGTATATTTTTGGAACTTGGTGAGGCCATACTGAGGGAACTATGGTGTATATAAAAACCTTATGTCTGCTTTCAGGTTGAGTGTAAGATGTATAGTATTGTAGGATGGAGCACCTATCTTGGTATTTAAGGTCTATGTTAGTAGGGATCTAGGATGAATGTATTTCGGTATTGTCTTATTTTTTATTTTTTTTATGTGATCATCTAGATGGGATATTAGAATATGTATAATTATATGGATTCTACCTGATATATTTTTTATAGCATTATGTTCATTTGAAAATGTTTACGTTATTTATTGTTATGGATATTGTAGGGTTATTTCACTTTTTGTGTAACTTTTATTTTATGAAATAGTCTCCCAGATGTGTGATTTTGGTTATAAACACTAGTTGGAAAACATTGGAATATGAAGAGCTATTTATGATTCCATGTAGGCCCCTAAATCAGATTGGAGATCTAGTTCAGAGTGGTAAAGTGAATAAGAGGTATTGAATGATCCAAAGGATCAAAATGAATTCAGATAAATTGTAAAGTAGTTAAATATTTTATTGTTTGAATTTGAAAGTGAAATTTAAATTTAAACAAGAAAAAAATATATATTGTAAGATAAAATTGAATAGGGATTAGGCATGCCGAGTGTAGCATAAAAAAAGAAGAAGTGAGAAAAGTTAATAATTTATATGATTAGTCTAGAGATAGATTGTATTCTATGTAATATGCAGAGGAATAAGACTTACATTAGTTCACATAGAATTATAAGATGAATAGAAAGAGTTCACAGATTGTTTTTTTCAAATAATTATGTCTAAATCATGTGTTGTGGAAGAAGGTTGTCACACCTATTCTACATAGTAAATATATATGTGAGGACTGTAATATTATCATGAAATAGTCATTTGAGGAGAAGGATAATCCATACCTTCTTAAAATACAGGGAAAATGTGTAACTAGCTCCCAGACATATTAGAAGAGAGCATTATTTATTATCTTATAATACGAGTGTGAAGATATTCCTTACTAATTTTTAATCACCTTGGTGATTCTAGTGAATCATATGGTCTCGGGTGACTCTGGATCATTCTATGAATTTTCAACTCATTTTGTGTACCGAACGTTTTTACATCAAGATTCCCTTATTTGTTTTTTTCCTTGGTGTTTGTGAGTTATGTAGTGATATAGATCACTCTCATAAGTGACAATGTATAATTTAATAAGAAATAATGATAGGAAAACCTATAATTATTATTCATTCCTTCCCTACCTCTAGTGAACCTCTTTGTTCCCGAGGCTATAACAATTTCTATCAAATCCAATTTTCCGTCAAATATCTTGAAGTATGATGCTTTTTACAGTGAATGTTATTGAAACCATTTGGTGTATTAGTAATTTTTAGAATTTATCTCTCTATTGTTGAAGAATTGGTAATTGAATATCAATTTTAAACCTAGAAACCATCAATTCATTGAACAAAATGTGGATTACCACTTTTGATGGGAAGATTTTTTATATATGGAATGATAAGATACTTTAATATCTTTTATGTATTTTTATAGATTTTTTGGAAGCTTCCAAAAACGTATTTAGAACACATACTAAATGTACTACTATGAGATGGGTCGATATGAAGATGTTTTAGATTGATGGTCATCCTCAGAATGCCATATATTCATGTCTTTCATCAAAAGTGCGTAAGAACCTGAGTTTTTAAAATTAAAAAATATGATTGATAAATTATACAATACCCAAAACTGAACCTAAACAAAACAATGATTATTTTTATATGAAAATTTTATCATTTACATTAAATTTTAAGATATTATTATCATGATCTAATTTTTGAAATATATATTTCATAAATATATTAATAAATGATTATTGATTATTTAATCAAATTTTGGTAATTTCTTTATATTTGTCAAAATATATTTTCATTAAAAATTATATTTATTATAATTATTTTCTAGAAAATACATAATCTTTTTTTGATAAGTAAAATAACTTTCTATTCTTATCATATCAAAATTAAAATAGGATAATAATTTTGTATTTTTTCAGAAAATATAGATTTATTGTAAATAGTGAAAATATAGTTTCTATATAAAATTGTCATTTCCTTGGATATTTGAATTAATTATATTTCAAGGTATCATAATTATTATTTTATTTTATTTTATTCAGTAAATTACATGTTAATTATATTTATACAAGATTTTATTATAAGCTTATTTGTAGGATAAAAAATGCATTTTTTCTGAAAACTGTTTTAAAAAACACAATGTACCTCCATTTTTAATTAATTAAAATAACCCATAATGATAAATGAAATAAATGAAATATTTATTTTATATATTAATATTTATTTATTTAAAATAATAAAATTAATCTTAGTAGTTATAGAGTTATTGTAAACTCATATTTTCCTCAAAAATATATTTTTTAGTAAACCATTTTCTATAATACATACGAATTTTAGGTCAAATGAAATTGACTTTGATAAACTATATTCTCTATTTTGAGTCATTAAAATTAAAATTTTCAAATATGTTACAATTAATATTTGAAAAATATGATTAATAACTATAGTAAATAATAATTATCACGATAAGAAGAAAATTGGATAACTAACAGTAAAAAAATAATTTGACAAAAAGAAGAATCAAATCAACCCTAGTAGTATGAATATTTATATTTTATTTTCATCTAAATTATAAATATAATTAGTTATTTTTATTTTTACTTAATAATTTTCAAGTAATCAGTTTGAAAAAAAATATTTGGATATGATAAGGAACAAATAGTACTTTTGGTTAATATTCCGATTCGATTAATAAATCTATTTTAATGAATTACTGGATTTTTGAGTTAAATATTTTTTTAGTAAAATATTATTATTAAATTAATTTTATTAAATATAAATGGTCTTGTATTTATTATGATGTCAATTTTAATTTTTATTATGGTTTGAAAATCGTTTCTACCAAAACCCATTAATTTTTAATAAATGGTAGTTTTTATTTTAAAAGATAAAATTCAAATATTTATAAAATTATTTATATAAAATTAATATTATTTTTGGAATGAGGACACAGAAATTATCCAACAATGATTTTTTTATAATTTTCTGAGATAATTGAATTTATGGGAAAAAACTAAATATCATATAAATATATAATGTGTTTTATGACATCATAATGACATAATAGTGATGTAATAAAATAATCTAAAAGGTATATTTGTGCAATATAAGTTCAAAATTTAAAATAATGTTATTTTATATTTTTTTATTAATTTTAGGTTTCCTTAGTGTACACTCTTAGACTTATAAAAATATTTTTATATTTTAAAATGATTTCCTTGAGTGTGTGAGCCTCTTCCAGATAAGCAAGCCTAATATTTTAATATATTCAGTTCATGGATTGATGAAATATTTTATACCTCTCCCCATTGGATGAAACCCTGGTAAAAAACCATTGGATGGTTTTTGGTTTTGTTTATTTTAGTTTGTAGTGTCCAAAACCTAAAAAATAAAAAATTTCTCTCATTTCCTCTATAAACCCACCCAATCTCTCATTCCTATTCACTAAAACCATTTGGAGATCAACCAAACTTAAATATCCATTTCCTATAGTCCTCCTAGGGTGCCCTCAATCTCCCATGAAGCCTCTCTCAAGCCTCTCCCAAGCCTTTGGGATCACACATCCATGTAAGGGATCTTCCACTCTTCTCTTTTATCAATCATTCTTTTCATGTCACATCCTTTAGTTTATTTTATTAATATTAGAGGATATTTTATTAAATATCCTATTTACTTACCATTTGACTTATAAATTATAATATCCCCTTTCAATCTAATTTATACCTCTTATTAACCATTACGTACACCCATTACCATGCTGAAATTCTGTAAGGGATTTATCTCTTCTTATTTACATTCAAGTATTTCTCCAATATTATACATCTAAATTCCATTTCATATTTTGGGATATTATTCTCCATGATCCCCTTACTATCTATTTCATGTATAAATTATGAGATACCCCTTTCTATCTTATCAACCAAACTTATAAATTTCCATATGATAATGTTATGCTGCCGAAATTGCACCATGATTTTTCGAGACAAAATAATCATGTAGTGAATTCCATACCCATTTCCCTATCCAGGGTATTCAACTTTATGCACATATACATATTTAATGGTACTTACATGAAGTAATTACACATTTCTTAATTTTTTAATAACTTATTATGCTGAATGATTTAATGTTATATGATCCATGTGGCACAGTTATGCATGAAATGAAATGTTGGTGAAGGGTGTGCCCAGATAGAACTCCAATGCATTGGGTAATGTTTAATTTCATTATAATCCATGAGAAATGCGGTTTACTCATGATAATACAAGTAAAAAAAAGGTTTAATCATGGTAATTCATGTGAATTGAGGGTTTACTCATTCTAATCCATATGCAATAAGCCTTAGCTTATTATAATATCATGTTGTATGTTGTTGCCACATTTCCATGTTAAAATAATCTTTATATATCATGCCCTTATGTTAATGTTTCTCTTATGATCTCTTGATATGCCTATTTCCTAACATAAATTGTATTCTTTATGTTATTCCTTTTTTACTCTCATACTGGGCCTTATAGTTCACCCCTTTCTTGTGTACATCCTCTGGTTATCCCATGTAGTGTTAAGTACAATGGAATATTGTGATCATGTAAATCAATCTTTCAATAAAGATGATTTTTTTTCATGTTTTAAGTTCTCATGTAATCTTCCTAATTTGTAAAGACACTAAACCTCTGGATCCTAATAGTTGTATTAAGAACATGTTTATTTAATAAATCATGTTTAAATATGAAATAAAGAGTAGGGTTGTTATAGTTGGAAATGGAGGATATATATAGTTCTTTTGGGGATTAGGATTAGAAAATCCCAATGAAAACCATAGGGATAAGACTATGTATAAGGGAAAATACACAAAATTTTGGTGTTTATATAGTAAGTGGTTTATCAAGAAAATACAACCCTATTTGGATATGAACTAGTAGAGGTGGCTTTGGCACATATGTATCTGGTGGAAAACATGAAAACACCACATTTAGTTAGACTCGAATGGAAACCGGTGCACGACAATAGGCCTTGATACACTCTTGGCTTGACACTCCTTGGGGATATTCCTTGCTAAATTCCTAAGAAAAGTATGATCCATTATTAAGGGAACAAAAAAATACCATAAGAATATAGGTTAAGAAATAGATTATATATAACTTAGTTTGTAGCCTATAAATTCCTAAGTTTAGGAGATAAATATAATTTACATGTTAAACCTTTAATGCCATTGGATTCTTTTTTAAGTGTTTAATAGTTTTAAAATACTCCTCTTAATTTTTTCCCAATATTCTGGACAATATATGGGAATATGAAGAACTAAATAAACATTGAAATTGTGAGGATGCAATTTATTAAAGGGGGGAAGAATGTAACGACCCAAGTTTTTAAAATAGACAATGAGGTTTGATATCCTATACAATATATAAAACTGAACCTAAAAAAATAATTGTTTAAATATGTAAATTTTAACCTTTAAATTAAATTTTAATATATTATTAGTATGATATAATTTATGAAATATATAATCCAAAAATATATTAATAAATTATTATTGATTATTCAATCAAATTTTTCTAATGTAATTATATTTTTCAAAATAAGTTTTTATTAAAAATTATTTTTATTAAAATTATTTTCTAGAACACATATAAAATTTATTTGATTAATAAACTCAATTTATGTTCTCATCTTATACAAATTAACTAAGGGTAATAATTTGGTAATTTTTTGGAAAAAATAGTTTTTTGTAAATAGTGAAAATAGATTTTTTACGTAAAATTGTCCTTTCTTGTGATAAATTAATTAATTTGATTTGAAGGAATTATAATTATTATTTATTTTTATTTAATTCAATTAATTACATGTAAATCATATTTATTATGGATTTTATTATCATTTTATTTTAAGGATTAAAAATACATTTTTCTGAAAACTGGTTTAAAATGCATAATGTATCTTCATTTTTAATTAATTAAAATAACCCACAACTAAAAATTAAATAAATAAAATATTTATTTTATATATATATATTTATGGATTTAAAATAATAAAATTAATATTATTAGTTATTGAGTTAAAGTTAACTCATATTTTCCTTAAAAATGTATTTGTCAAAAAATTGTTTTCTATAATACATGCGTATTTTATATTAAATTAAATTGATTTTGATAAAATTTATTCCATATATTTAATAATAGTAATTTATATTAGCTAATAAGTTCATATAAATATTTTAAAAATATGATTAGTAATTGTAGTAAATATTAATTATCACGATAAAAGGAAAATATGATCGTTAACATTAAAAAAAATGTCAAAAATGAGAATAAAAGTAACCCTTTTAATATAAGTATTTATATTTTATTATCATATAAATTTGTTATATAATTACTTATTATTATTTTTACTTTCTAATTAGTTAAGTAATCAGCTTGAAGAAATATATATTTTGATACGATAAGGCACAAATAGTACTTGTGGTTAATATTCAAAATCAATTAAGAAATCCATTTTTATGAATTGATGGATTTTTTAATTAAATAGTATGTTAATAAAATATTGTTATTAAATTAATTTTATTAAATATAAATGATCATATAATTTTTATGCAGTCAATTGTAATTTTTATTTAGGTTTGAAAACTATTTCTATCAAAACCTGTCAATTTACAATAAATGATGGTTTTTTTTAAAAGTGAAACATTATATATTTATAAAAATATTTTGATAAAATATATATTATTTTTGGAATTAGTATTTCTAAATTATCCAACAGAGAATTTTTAATAAATTTTGGAGACAATTGAATATTTTGGTAAAAATTACATACCGTATAAATATATAACGTGATTTATAACATCATAATGAACAAATAGTGATGTAATAAAACACTATAAAAGTGATATTCGTCCAATATATTTTTTAATTTTAAAATATTTTGATTTTATATTTTTTTTATTAAATTATAATGCCTTAGTGGACCCTCCAAGAGAGACAAAATATTTTATCATTTTAAAATGATTTCATTGAGAGTGTTATTTACATCCGCATAATCATGCCTAATATTTTAATATGTTAGGCCCTTGGATTTATAAAATATTTTAGAACACTCCTCTTTTGATGAAATCATGGAAAAAATGTAATTTTTTGTGGTTTGAATATTTTTGTGTGTAGTGTCCAAAACCTAAATAATAAAAAATTCACTGTCCTTTCCTTTATAAACCCACCCAATATCCCGTTCCACTTCACTAAAACCATTCTGATATCATCCACACTATACTCTACACTCCCTATAGTCCTCCCAAGGTTTCCCCAATCTCCCAAGAATCCTCTCTAAAGCCTCTCCCAAGCCTTTGGGATCACACATCCAAGTAAAAGATCTTCCACCCATTTCTTTTATGAAGCATTATTTTCAGGTTATGTCCATTAGTTTCCTTTATTCCTATATTGGGATATTTTATTAAATTTATTACTTCCTCTCTATTTGATTTATAAATTATTATATCCCATTTCACTCTCATTTATCCCTCTTATTAAGCCTTATGTACACCTGTTACCATGTCGATTTTTAGTAAGGGATTCCTTCCTTTCTCATTTTTATCCAAGTTTCATTATATTGTACTACACATTTATATTAAATTAAAAATGTTGGGGGTAAAATTTCACACCTACCCCATAATTTCCTCCTTATGTTTGAATGACGAGATAACACTTTCTCTATTATTAATTCCTTTCCTGTACACCTCTTACCATACCTAAATTCTTTAAGGATTTCACTCTTCTTATTTCCATTCAAGTATTTCTCCCATATTATGCATCTAAATTCAGTTTCATTTATTGGGATATTATGCTCCATGATCCCCTTATATTCTATTTCATGTATAAATTATGAGATACCCCTTTTTCTATCATTAAACCAACTTATGAATTTCCATATGATGATGTTATGCTGCCGAGATTACACAGCGATTTTCTAAGAAAAAACCATCGTGTAGTATATAATATACCCATTTATCAATAAAGGGTATTTAAATTTATGATCTTATAATTATTTAATGGTTCTTACATGTAGAAATTCCAAATTCTATAATCGTGGAATAACTTAGGGTGGCTAATGATTCCATGTTATATGATCCATGTGGCACACTTAGGCATAAACTGAAATGCTTAAAAAGGGTGCGCCCAAATAGTGCTTCAAGAAATTAGGTAATGTTTATTATAATGATACTCCTTGTAAAATGAGGGATTAATCATTCTAATCAAAGTGAAATTATATTTTACTCATGATAATTCAAGTGAAATTAGGGTTTACTCATGCCAATCCATGTGTAATGAGCCTTGTCTCATGCTAATATCATGTTGTATGTTGTTTCCACATTTCCATGTTATGATAATCATGATATATCAGGACTTTATATTCAAGATTCTCTTCTGATCCATTGATATGACAATTTATTAACATTTATTGTATTCATTATGTTATTCCTTGTTTACTCCCATACCAGGCTTCATAGATCACCCCTTTCTTGTGTACATCCTCAGGTTATCCAATAGAGTGTTAAGTACGAAGGAATGTTGTTGTCATGTAAAAGAAGCTTTCAATAATGATGTTTTATTTCAGGTTTTAAGTTGTAATTTAATGTTCCTAATTTATCAAGACACACGACATCTCGATCCTCAAAGTTTTATTATGCATGAGTTTATGTAATAAATCTGTATAAATATGAAATAATGAGAATGGTTGTTATAATGTGATTCTCAAGATTAAATGGATCAAGAAATAAAAATTTATTTTGGATAAATTATAAATCATTTTGAAGGAAATATGAAATTAATGAAAACTAAAATTCATGTTTTGATATTGATATATGAAGATATCATGATGAGTGATGACGAAATAGTGGTTGAATTCTTTAAAAGAGTGAATGAAATTATGGGCACTATCAGTGGTTTTCTAGAGAAGTTAGAGTATATTGTAGTTCTCAAGAAAATTATATCTATTTATCTATGAAGGTTTTTATGTTGGTTATGGTTATTGAATTACATGATCTATTTACAATTTCATTACATAATCTTCATAGTATAATTATTAATTATGAAATCTAGAAATAATGCGTGTTAAAGAAAAAGTGCATGGATTATACGAAAATATTCTTAAAATCATTGAAGAATGATTTGAGTACTAACGAATTTGATATTAATGTAAAATATGTAGAATCTACTTAATATGTTGATTTTTTGTTTGACTAATTCATGTCACTATTCTCAAGATATATCTAGAAATTAATTTTTTTTTTTTTTTATCAATTTAGCTTTGAATTGTTTTAGTTGTGCCGCTATTGTACATTTTTCTAAAAATTGTCCAACGCTAAATGAATAGGGAGTAAATGAACATGAGGGTGAAAATACTGGCTGTTCCTCGAATAGAAAATCATTAAAATATTATTTAAATAGTAAAGATAACTCTTTATCTATATCTAATAATATGAATTATTATATTTGTTTAAGGATAGATAAATTTTTGAGGATGATGAAAAAGTAAAATCATCTAGTGATGTTTATGAAATGATGCTAACTAGAAAGGGTAATGGAGAAAAATTCACAAGTAATGAGTTAATTAATGAGGAATATTAGGAATAGAAAAAAATAGAGTTATTTCTTATGTGGTAACTCAAATAATTTCTCTTGAATATTTCTCAATTGTGAAAGATTTATAGGAGTTCGAATTATGGTTACCAATTATCTATCAATAATGAGGACATTCATGTTGATAAAGAGTCAATGTTGAAAAATTATGATAATATATTGAATAAGTTTATTTATAAAGAAAATAAGATTAATATTGGGTTGGATATAGGTCAATGAAAATGAGAAGTATCATGATATTGTTGAAAATAAATTTATTATTGTTGAAAATAAATTACAAAAGGATAAATCCATCTTTTTGATATATTTTTTAGATTTTAGAGAAAGATCAAATAATATTTTTATGAAAATTATTATATTTTAATAGTATTATGAAATTTAATTAGAAAAACATAGATTAAAGTCAATGTATGAAAAGTTATTTTAATTTTTGAGGAAAATTCTAACATAATGTCCTATTTAAAGAAATAATAGTTTATAAAAAAACATGAGAATTATAAAAAATATGGAAATTCATAGAACCCCGATTTAAAATTGAAAACTACTACAAATGGGGACACTAAAAGATATGAAAAGATTTATATAGTAAATAATAACGTTTTTAGATTATATTAAAATATTGGTTCATAAGAAAGATTCCAATTTCATTTCAAAAAATTTGGAAGTAGTGAAGGTGTCAAAATCATGATAGAAAGCTATTTTTATAGGTTGGTATGAAATAATTGGATACTCTTTTCAATGTGAAGGTTTTGAGAAGCTGGAAATAATTTTGTTTGGTTAAATTACCATAGTTTTTATATACCTAAAATAATTGTGAGAAAAATTTTTATGGGGATTCATCCTACTCAAGGGAGTAAAGTTTAGAGTCAACTTGAAAAAACAAGGCTAAAAATTGAGAATAAGTTTTAGACATTGTAAGATATTTTTAGATGATGTGACTATCCAATTAAACTTTATAAATAAATTCTCACCCTTTAAACTAAATATTTGAATATGAAATTTAATACTCAAAACTATCATAAGAATAAAGCGAAAGAAAAAAAAGGCTTTGATTGTCAAAGTTTCACAAAAATAATCCCAATGAAAACATCTCTGTATTTTGGATAGTGGATGTACATCTCCTAAGATATAATATTTTAAAATCTTCAAATATGATAATATGTTAAAGAAACCATTTATTAACTTTTATAATGGTGGGTGACTAAAAATTAGAGTCATTGGTTCAACAATACATAGGGTGGTCAAGATGGAATTGAAGAACATATTATTTATTGATGGGTTGAAACACAATTTAATAAGCATGCCAAAAAGTTATTTGTTATTGATATTATATTTTTAATGAATGATTGTGTCATTAAGAGGTGAAAAAGATATTTTTTCAAATGAGATGATATATAATAGGATGAAACTTGCTTTATGTTGGTGAAATATTGAAGAATTATCTACCTCATTAAAAAAAGAAGGAAGTTTTTAAGAATATTTTAGATATTTTTGAATCATGAGATATTATAAAAACTCTGATACTTAAAATGGAATTAGAAGGTGATATCTCAAGTATAAGTTTTTAGTGAATGAATAAAAATGATTGTTCTTTCATTTCATGAAAATGGTGTCAATGTTTTAAAAAATAAATAAGTGAAGATTAGTTTGAAGAAATAATCATTGGCATGTCACATTACTGAAGTAAATAAGAATATTGGATATCTAAATTAGAAATGAGAGTTACATAATAACTTTTTAGATCAATTTGTTTTTCATTAAAAAGGTGATTTGAATACCAATCCATGGAGTTTTATGAAAAAATATTATCTTTTATTAAAAAATTGATATGGTATAATGAAATTGTGTATCCTCTCTCACCTGCTCTATAGATATTTTTCTCAGATGGGGAGAAAAACAATATATGGTGTGTATTTAAATATATGTTTTAACCTAGTGGTGGATAAATAAATTATATAACTGGTTCATGTATTTAGAGAGTGTTTATAAAACATGTAATCTTTGAAGTCCACATCTCGATAGTTCAATCATGTTTAGTGAGATTGTTTTTCAAGAAAATGTTATCCAGAGGTTCAAGGGATAATAATAAAAAAATAAATAAGAGGGATTATTTTTTTTATCAAGAATTATCATGAGAATAATAGACTGTAATTGTTACTAATTATATGGAGAGTGATTCTAAGTTGTTATCAAGAGTAATCAAGAGAAAAAGATAATCAATATAACTATTATCAAAATCATGATATTTTTTTTCAATATTCATATTTTCTACATCGTTTATTATAATGTAATACTATAATTATTGAATAATGGTTAATTTATATGGGTATTTGATTTTTAATTTACATATGTTACTTGGTTGGAAACAAAATCCAATGGGGGATATTTTTGGTACTGAGGGATATTTTAGAAGGATTTTTAAAGCTATGGATGAGGATGAGGTGAGAAGTAAAGAGATGAAGTGAATGTGATTATTGTGTTGTCTTTTTTTAACACATAAATCATGTTCTAAATCAAGTGTTCCATGATGTATCATTTGATATGAACTATTTCATTTGTTTTGTACTGATTTGAAGAATATGGAAGTAGTTTTGATGTTTAAGGGTGCAGTTTGAAGATGTTTAAAGTGTAAGTGAAATAACCAATCAATGTTCTTAAAGAAATGTAGGGTAGAGATGAACTAGAATAGGAAAAAAACATGTCTGCATATAACACATTTTTTTTGATAAGATATTCTCTGAGAACTAAGGTTCCTTTATTTCATAGTTTTATAAATAATATGTCATGGTATGGAAATAGGAAGATAATATCTAAAATGAAATGGGTAGATGGTTTTTATTTGAGAATTTAACCTTTTAGAAATGGTTAGGCTCATAAATTTTATGGTTTAATACTTGCGGACTTTCATGTGAGTTTTGTAATTTTGAAGATGTATTATTATAAGTGTGAAACATAAGAGTCTTCTCTATGATTCATAAGGTTCCATTGAATTTCAAAATGAGGATTGAATTTTTTGGAATCAAAATGGGGACTCTCATTCTATGATGATGTATTTTTGGATATTTTGAGAAGTAATCTAAACATAAAATAGGTATTTTCCCTAATAGTTAAATTCCTTATAAATTGACTAAGGTTCATGATGGGTAGTTCAATTACATGTAAAATTTAATGATAAGAGATAAATATTCCTATCTGAAATTGAAATTATAGAACAGTCCATGGAACAATGTGTGTATTAAGAAGTATAAAATTGTAAAAAATAGTTGATATGATATGGCAAAAAACACACTATGATTAAAGTAATGTTTAGTGAAATGATGTATAAAATGTAGTGGTGATTTTTCTGATTAATGGCAATTATTCACAACATGATATAGAGAATTATGATCAGGATACAATTAGAAGAGTTTCTATAATTTGATTGGATCTGTTGGCTTGGATCAAATGATGTTATAAAGGTAAACTACTATTTTATTTATAACATCTCTGACCACATATATAGTGACTAAGTGATATATACTGATCTAAACAGTCAAAAGTAATAGTGTTAATAAATGTTTCTTATATTTTATCACAGTTGAGAAGTTATTTTGAATCATTAGTGATGTTTTACAATTTTTTTCACTTGGAAACAAACCTCAGAAACGTTTTTAGAGTTTCAAGATACTTAACTTTGTAACTCAGCCACACCCATATGGAAAGATAAGAAAGAAAAAATGCAAGGCATGTGACTTATACATGGTTTATTCCCAACATGGGTAGTTACTCGTTGTTATGTTCAAAATCACTTGGTACATATATTTTACACTAATTGCAATCACATATACAACCATGAGTAGGGAAGGAATCACACTGAAATAAAATGATATTGGGAATGGGAAACTTTTAAAATAAAAATGTTGGTTATCAGAAGTAACAATGGTTTGCATAAAAATATTATAAATAGATATTGAACAAAAAACCTCTTGAAATGTAATGAAGATATTACTCTAAGACTGTATATAAGAATCATGTTACCTGATAAACCAAAATCAATATTTTTGAAGTTCTCTACTAGAACTTATTGTTCAAGAACTTTGTGCTTCTGAATATCAGTTTCTAAAACATCTTCTTTGGGAAATTTTTGATTCTCGAATTATTTCTTTAGTTATTATTCTTAACAGATCTACATTATCAATATTTTCAATAACATTAAAAATGAACCTCTCTTCCCTTTATACCCTCAATCGTCATCCAATAATCAAGTGAAAAAATGTGAACTCTATTGTTAAAATTCCTTATTAACTCATTATTCATTTTAATATCATCAAAGACTCTAAAAAATACATTGAAAAAACAAAGAAATAAAATTCTCAAATATCTACGTCAAAAAATTACTTCTTTCCTTAAATATATTGGGGAATCATGAAATTCACTACATGATTTATGATTCAACACACATACAACTATTTATCATCTCAATTAATTAGTTTATAATTTTTCTAATGTTACTAAAATCTATATCATGTTGTTCTTCATAAGAATTAATTTTTTCATTAAAGAGTTATCTGGTAATTCATCATAATAACTACTCTATTCAATAAATTTTTATTAGGAGCTTCTTTGTTTATATTTTCTTCACCGTTTTATTCTTAATCCTAATCCACTCAATCCAAATCCCTTTATTTGAAGAAATCATTATTCTATGTCTGTTAATTACAGTGCTGTTAACTATATGGGGAATTATAGAATGTTTCTATTGTGAAATATTACGATTTATTTCATTAATTTTCTCAATCTAATGGATTTTTGAATGATGTTCTGGTTGAATCATAATTTTTTTTATGATATTTTGAGATTATATTTGATGAACATGAAATTATCTATCACGTAGAACATTGTTTGGTGATCTTCAACTCTATCCACCTAGTAAGCTTCATATTCTCTTCTCTGTTCATTAAATATTTTTGAGTGAACTTGTATAGGTTCCCCCATCCAATGGATTCAAAAAAGTTATCCATCATGTGGATTGAAAAAATCTTCTTATTTTGGAGTTACAAATACTTTTTTCAATCATTATATGTTTGATCTTGAATTCAGAAATCAATATTTTTACAACTGCAACTTTATGACTGCATATATTATACATTGTAAAGCTACAACTTCATATGGTAAAGTTTGTATATTCACTTTATATAAATATAAATTTAAAAAAATCATTCTATTAACCTTAGTGTATTAAATTCATTGTTTAAATCTAAAATTTTTATGAATTTAAAAAAATTTCATTTGAAACTCAAATGGGAGAACTTACTTTGCCCTTTATGAAATTTCATGTTTATTTAATATCATTCCTTTGGGAAACGATGTCAAGAATCATGATTACATTAGTAATCAAGAATAAACTTTTATTATTAGTAAATAATCTTCATACTTGATATACAATCCTTTGGAAAATTTCTTTCTAGAAATTTGAAAAGCTATCCTTGTAGAAAGATAATAAAATTATTTTTATTTTATAGAAATAAACTTCTATAAAAGGTGGCCTCATAATATTTCATGTTGAAAACAACATAAAAATCATCAAGGAAATAATGGTTTCTTTAATATCTAACTTTTTATTGTTTTCAACATTAAAACTATTCATTTTTAAAGTCACTATCAAACCGGATCCTTTATCGATGTGAAATGTTAAGAAACCATGATTCCATATAAGGTAAGGTTTTTAATATAATTCTATTCCTTAGTGAAAAGATTTTTTTAGACATGATATTTATATACTCCTTCATATTCATTTAACATCATAAACCATTAATACCCCTTTCAACGATAACAACTTTGTATTAAAAAAGGAAAAAGAAAAGAGTTGAACTTCTTCTCCCCTTTGAAAATAGAATCCAAAGTAACATGGCAGTTAATGATATTTTTTTTCTAGTAGTAGTGACTAAACTTGTGGTTTCAAATTTAATTTCTCAATTATTTTCCTTGTCTATTTTTTAGTGAATATATTCATAATTTTTTATTTTTTGGAGATTTATTCCATATTTACATCTCCAATTGCAATATTTTATTTCATGAAGTGATTATTAATATAAATTTACATGGATATATATTGTTGAAAAACATTTCAGGAGACATAAATATCACTATGTTTATAATAAATAATTTTCAATGGGTTTTCAACATTTCCCCTAAAATATTTTACTTTTACTTTAATTAACATCATTTGAGTACATGAATGAGTAGTAACAACATATTCATATTCAATTATTCTCAATGTTACTAATTTTTTTCTTACTATTCTAATTAAAAAACTCTCTCCCAAGAATAGTATTCTCCAGATATTTATTTTCAATCAATATAATCACCAACCCAATTAGAATCCATGAACCCAAATAAGTTCAACTGATTACTTTTATTATACATGAAGTCACAATTCAACGTTCCTTTGACATACATAAAATAAACGTATCATTTATCATGTGAGATTATTTAGGATTGATTTGATATCTATAAAATAACTTTATAGAAGGAATAATTTTTAGATAATACACTAGAATATATAGTAGACTTCTTATCAAAGTTTTAGAGTACTTATTAAATATTTGGACAGATTCATCTTTACTCATCAACATACAAACAAGAATAGGTTATAACATTCATTTAAATATATCATACCAAGATTATTTAATAATTCTCTAGCCTAATTTTCTTATAAATGAAATATAATGACTTTATTTTTCATTATATGTTTCCAAATGGGGAAATTCATTTCCCCATCCATATATATGTCGAGGAACCTCTTTTTCTATTCATAGAACTCTTCAAACATATGATCCGCATCACCTGTAAATAGTATATCATTTGAATAAACTATAACAATAATGGTTATTTAACATTTTACCTTTATTGAAATATATATTTTTTAATCTTTTCATCTAGAAAATTAAGGTTTCTAGGAAGTTATCATGTTTTGAATAATAGGCTCAAGGAGTATACTTCATCCCATATAATGTTTTTTTCATCAAAAAAACATTTATTTTATTGTTGAAAAGGATTAATACATCTAGGTTTTCAATATAAATATCTCCCTAAACAAACCCATTTAATAACATTGAATTAACATCCATATGATAAACTTTTTTACTCTAATGAGGGATAATTTCTATGAAAATTCTACTAGTTATGATTCAAGTGATATGGGATAATGTTTCTTCAAAATCAAAATCATTAACTTGTAAATACCCATTACCGGCTAGCCTAGAATTATTTCCTTAAACATTTCCCATTTTATTTAGCATTATATGGAACACTCATTTATTTCCGATGAAATTTTTATCTTATATTCTTGGAACAAGTTCCCATGTATCGTTCTTCTTAAATTGATCAAACTCTTCATTCATAGCTTCCAACCATTATTTAAGTTTTATAGTGTTGATAGTGATCATGGTTATACTTGAGATATGAGTGTTATTTGAACCTATATTCTTATTTTCATTATATTTTCAATAAGATCTTCAGTTCTTTATATAATGTTGGTTGATTATCCTCTTTTTTGTATCTTTCATAATTATGAATTTTTATTTTTCCCTGTTTTTTCATTATCAAAAGAGAAATAATTGTTTTTAGTCGTAGTTCATGTATGCTTCCTTAATTTTTATCTTTAGTTCTTTCATAAGGTTATAATATTCGAACAATTAAAATTTCTGAAAAAAATTACGTTATCTTTTTCTTTGAACTAATTTTTAATAACCTTAACATTATTTGATTGCAAAATTTTGTGTAACCTTTTACTCCGCCAATTATAGATTCTTATGTTATATTTATAAAATAAAAATATTCATTCCCTTGATGTCTCATAAAATTTACCTAAATTTTTAGTATTAATCTTCATGAAGCAAGGACATCTAAATACATTTCTATATTTAACTATATGACTCTTTTTTACAACATTTTATATTTAGTTTCCTCTATTTCTAGTCATATCCAACATCTATTTTGAATACGTAATATCAAAAAAACTACATTAGTCCTAAAATATTTTGAGAGGTTATACTCATAAAGCATATAACATCCCATTACAACTAGACTTCAGTTCTTGCTTTTATCTAAATAATTTTTTTGTGGAGGGTAAGGAGTAATATATTGAATCCTACTCACATTCCATGATAAGTAAAATTAAAAAAATTACATGTAAAATAATTTCATATTTTTTCCCAATTCTAAGATATAAAAACCATGTACCATTACTAAAAATTTTGGAGATATCTTTAAAATGTATATAGATCCATATTTTTTTTCATAAAAATATACTGAGTTGTCTTTGTATATTAATCAAATAATGTTATGATGTATAGATCAATTTGGTTGGGATGATGTCTTATTAGTCTTTAGTGATCTGGGTGAATAAGTTCAAGTGGTTGAGTAGAATTAATATCTACCTCCTAATGAATTTTATACCCTTATTTTTTTCTCACAAGTTTCAAAATTAAAATAATTTTACGGGTTATGTTGAGGAAGATCTATCATGACTTACATTTTTTGAGATTTTACCTTAATTCACATTAAAAAGATGGCCAATTCTCGTATTCCTATTTCTATTTTCATCTTTAATGCTTCAATAACAAGAGTGAATTAGATCTGTGATTATTGAAAAGATAATCCCCATTTCCCTCTCCCCCATGGATTATTATTCCATATTGTGAACATTTTATGGTCCTGGAGTGTCTTTTGATGATAAAATTATTCCAATCATCACAAATCTGCATGAAAATTAGTAATTTTTTTTAAGTCCATTGATAAATAGAACATATTTGGACTTCAACATCCATAATTAAATTTTAGTTGTTCCACCTCCTTTTATTTATAGAGAACAATCATTCATAAATTAACAACTCCTCCATCATTTTCTTTGATGTTTTTAGGATTTTATTTTCTCCAAACATTTAGAGAGAGTGTCTATTGTTGATAATACAAGGATTACCCTTTTATCTTGATTTTAGGGTAACCTTATAGAAAATGGGTTTTAATTATTCTATCCTTTACCACATTCATATTATTTCGTAATGAGAGTAAAATTTTTGGTTGGAGCAGTCATACATTCATATAAATTACGAAAAAATTGATTACACTATCCACACACTGCATTAATAAATTTATACCTATTTATTCTGTAAAATTTTTTAACTTTAAAACATTCATTATAATTTTTACATCTTTTAATTTTTATTATTAATATCCTCAAAATTATACATTATTATGAAATTTCTCCCCCTTTACTTGCGCTTTTCCCACTTAAGATAAAAGGTGTACCAAAAATTAATTTCTTTATAGCCAAATGTTCCTCAACACCAACAATACCCATTAAAAAGTAATCATCCATAGTAATTTTAATGTTCATTGAAATATTTTCCTTAAGTTTAATTATAATTTATAATATCATTATTTCTATGATGTGGAATATTAGTCTTCAAAGAGGGACCGTTTTCTTTAGAAATGTTTTGAATAGAAGTAAAATTTTTCACTATCCCATTTAATACATGAATTACCATATCTATTCATTGAACCTAGAGAATACGATGTAACAATATTAGTAACTTTTAAGTTATTATGTTTATTTAGATCATATTTTGTACATATAGATTTTCTAAAAATTCTCAATGATTGGAGGTTCAACTTTCGTTGTATCATAAAAATTTTCATTCATTCATTTTAAGGATTTTTCAGATTCAAGGCATCTTTGTTGAGTCCTTACTAATTATTATTCCATCATGTGAATATTCACATCCTTGCATTTTAACAAATTTAATTATTATATTACTTTTACATTGACTGATTTAATTTATTTTGGAGATTTTTCTTCTCTTGTAATGAAATACTCTATTTTTTCATTCTTACTAAAAAGTATGGATTCCTTCAAGAGTATGGTGTATTACATGAGATGAAAATTAGGTTTTGATGTCAGAAAAAAATTCATTTTTTATTTATTCAACCTATCATTATTCAATAATTTAATTTCATCATGTTTCTCAACCTAATCCATGTATATATTTGTTTTCCGAAAAAAGTCTTCATTTAATTAATTGATTTTATTTGGGTAAGTATTATCTTCTTTACAAATCATAACCCTTATTCATCTTCAAGAATATATTCTTTCTCCCTCCATAGGTTTTTTACCTCTTTATAAGTATTACCACATTTTTATTCAAATTATTGTTCATTCATTCATCTTTATCAGACCTTCCACTTTTATTTTATTGGAAATTAGAGATAATGTGCCTAATTTCTACACATGTTAAAAATATTAGAGGAATTTTTACCATGTACATTCCATTACCTCTTCCTTTTTTCTATGAGATAAAATGCTTACCTAACTAATATTATTCATCGTAAATATATTCTTACTTTGATATGTTTTAAAACACTTTTTCTTCTAAAATATCGAGTTTCTTCACTAATTTAAAGGAAATTTCGTCTTTTTTCTTATTTTTATTGACAAGATATGTCCTCATTTCATAGATAATGAATTTTTTATGATCATAAATAGAAATAGTTTATTTATCCTCAACAGAAGATATTTTGGGATCAAATATAACAAGAAAAGTTCTCATCAATTTTATATGAATAGTCTAATAAAAAAATATTATCCAAAACCTCTGATGTTACTAAGTATTTCACTTACCCTTATGATATATTCATCAATGGTATCCTCCTCTTCTATTTTTAGATCTTCAAATTTACTTCTTAATTTTTGAAGTTTCACTTCCTTTACTTTATTATTTCCATAAAAATGATTTTGCCTTTATCTCAAATTTTTAAGTCATTTGAATACCCATCAACTTTTTGAAATCGTTATCAAAAATAGACATAACAAAATCATTTTCAGCCTTACCATTATCTTCATAATTCATCTTTTCCATGAACATAATTAGTGAAATATTCTCTCTTGATGGAAATATAATGGTGGTTATATCCACCACCTCTATTGAAAGAGATAGATAATAGGGTACCATCCTATTTATTCATCTATAATAGTTCATTCCATTGAAAGTAGGAACTCCTCTACTAATAAATGAATTTATGTACTCTATATTTCAATTACTAAATCTATTGATATATACTTGACTCTAATACCAACGTAAATATCCTAGAATTTAACTCCACTGAGAATGGGTATTGAATTAGTGGTAATATTACAAAATTTCTTTCACATGGAAATAAACCTCTGTAACTTGTTAGAGTTTAGATCTAATCAACTTTATTACCTAGCCTCACTTATATGTGATGATAATAAAATAAAATTTATTTTTAATAATTTCATTATTGTTCGTTATTAATGTGATTAATTACTTCTTGTTGTGTTTAAAATCACATTATATAATGATTTTTAAATAAGATATAACAAATATATGAAAATGGGTTGGAAATGAACCACTCTTATTTGAAATTATGGTGTGAAGGAATCGCCCTTGACCCAATAGTGTTGGTTATTACTAGTTAAAAATGATTCATCCACTAATATTTGAATGATCACTTGAACTAATGGCCTCTTCTGCAATAATAATAATCTTCCTCTATGACTTTTTATAACGATGATGTTAGATTATATTCTAAAATCAATATTTCACAACATTAAATCGAATAATTACACTTCCAAATCTTTGGGTTTTAGAAATTGTGTGTATGAAAATTCTTCATCCAGAACATTGTCTTTATTGAACTCTTTCTTATGATATTATTAACAATATATATATGCTATAAATTTTTTCAACCGCCTTAAAAATGACCATATAACCATTTTGTGTAATTATAATTTATCTTATAATCAAGGTACATAGTGGAGTATAATTTATCAACTCCTGCTCAACTCATTATTCATTTTACTATCTTCAAAGCCTCTAATAAAATTGGTGCAAAAAATTTTCATAATAATTTCCTCAAAACATGGAATCAATGGAAATTTAAGACATTCCTCAAATCTCAGAGAGAATCATAAACTTTATATGGTGATTTTTTTTAATCAATATAAATCTCAACATAATCACAATAAATGACTTTAGAATATTTTATAAATATATGAAAATATTCATATAGTTATTTTTATAATAATTATTACATTTTTTAGTGATATATTTGTTATTTAATCATAATAACTACTCAGTTTGGTAATGTTTTTAAAAAAACATCATTATTTTACTTGTATTTGTCCCATTATTCTTTTTATAGATCCACCATGTTAAGAAAACACTATTAGATTAAGTGTAGGTTTTCAATATGGTAATCCTCCTAGTTATCTCCATTTGATGGATTCATGAATATCCATATGGTAGACCCATGATACATATCCATATGGATTCATCTAATAAAATTATTCTAGAGAAATCATATGGTTGAATCAAAATGTAAATAATGATAATTTTATAGTCTATTTGATCTTTTCTGTTTGATGATCATGAAATTATCTTTCTGGTGGAACTTTATTTGGTTATAATTATCTCTCTTTATCTAATGACCTTTATATTTTTCACTCCA
This sequence comes from Viscum album, assembly GCA_963277665.1. Lineage (NCBI taxonomy): Eukaryota > Viridiplantae > Streptophyta > Magnoliopsida > Santalales > Viscaceae > Viscum > Viscum album. The sequence continues at coordinate 2,008,489,427 of OY728121.1, read as the reverse complement.
TATTTTACAACTTCTCATAATAAAATTTTTAGGTTCCTTCATTCGATATATTACTCATATTTCTCTTTCTAGTGGACTAATGAACTCTCATTCCAATGGAGTTACAATGTCTATGTCTAATCATTATATTATTGGTTATTATTTTAATGATAAAAATTAAAATAGATTTAATTTCATGACTTCATATATGAAACAATATAAAACTATAACTTCATGTGGTGAATTTTTCGTATTCTCTTTTTGGAAACTCAATCTGAAAGAACCCTTCTATTAACTATATTTTGGTAAATTAATTAAGAATGACATAAACTTTACTGAACATAAAATAATTTCTTCTAAAATTCATTTAGGTAAACTTTATGTTCTCAGGAAATTTCATGTTCTTCAAAATTATAAATTTCAGAAAACTCATATAGAATCATTAAGACTTTATTAATCATGAATAAACTATAATGATTAATAAAGATTCATCAGACTCGATATATAGACCTTCCAAAAAAATTTATGTAAAAATTTACAAGGTTTTGTTTTTATAAATGTTCTTCCAAAAATGTTCTTCTAGAAATGTCCTTCCAAAAATATTGGCCACAAACTATCTCATATTTTCAACCAATAAAACACCATTAACAAAACCCATGGTTTTTTCACTATGTTTTATTTATATGTATATTTTTATATTTTATAAATTATTATTTTTGTTTCTTTTTAATATTAAAAAACATCACATTGATTACAAAGGGTATAGTAGATGTTTATTTAGATTTAATGAACCCAAATCTATTAATTCATAACTATTGTATAAGTTATAATATTTTTATAATATAGACGGGATCCCAACATAAATGATCTATTAGTTTAGTTTTCATGGAAGACTATGTACATACATGATTTCCATATTATATTGAGAAATAAAATATAGCTTCACAAAATTTATTAAATCCATGAAAATAATTCAATGTTTTCTTCTCTATATCTAATGGAAAGGAAAAATAACAACATTTTAGATTAGATGCTCATTAAGGGAATTGATACAATGGAATATATCATTATAAGGTAGGTTGAAAACAATATGGTTTAGTGGGTAAGAAATACATGCATCATTTAATAAATAACTTGTTATTAATAATATATCTATGGAAAGTATAAACATAACTATCATGTGGATAATAATAAATATAACATTAATGAAGAAAAGTCAAAATTCCATAAATCATTATTTTTCAATCAAGTCATTAAGAAAATAAATTATTAACCTTACTATTAGGGCCTTATTCTAAGAAATGTCATTGAAATGTTAGGTATCCACAAAATACCAAAATAATTTGGATAACTGTTTATCTCCTAATAATTGTTGTTGTGTTAAGGGGATAACTATATATGGGCACCAACCATCACTTATATATGTATATTTTTTTCAAAAAATGTTATCAAAAATATAATATTTAATAATTATCGCATGTCAATCAATAAATATGATTATTGATTTAATAATATGGAAAATAAAAATTTCTCAAATAAATGAAATAAATCTCATAGTAAAAATTTCTTAGTCTATACCATATATAATAATGATTACATGGTTTAGTCAATATATATATAAATAATTATATAGAATATATATTCAATGAATAAAGATTATTCCTAGTTGAAAAAATGTGGTATGAACTATAGCCCAGAAGTTGTCGAAAGGAGACCATCAATTTATCATAAATTTATATTTTTAATTTAAGGAAAATATCCTAATAATTATAGTGTAAAATGAGGGTGGTATTTAAAAAATAAATTTCTATAGATATTTTGTGCCATTGTTGTTAAGAAAAATTTACAAAAAATATCCAAAATTATTTTCAACCATTTAGAAGATATTTTTTTCGAATTATGATATAGAAACAAAAAAACCACTCATTAGTGGAAATTTATTTTCTTTTAAAACCCATATAAACTTGTAAAATAAGAATAATGACAACTAAATGTCATGTATGGGGGAAAATATGTTCACACCATATACATTAAAAAATCTAATATCACACTTTTGTAACAATTCTAAAAATGACATGTTCATAAAACATTAAAGATATTTACTTTAATAATTTGTAATAAGGAAAATATATTATAAAATAACATTGAAAATAATTTAAAATTATATGAAATATTCCATAAATAAATTTTAAATATATGGATATGGATGTGAAATATTCCCAACTAGGAAATAAGAAATATATCGAGATTTTATAAACATTCATTCCATCATTGAGTACTAGAGAGATTAAAATTTGGAAGAAAAATGTGGAACCCACATAAATAAACATAGGGTAATAAAATATAAATGTTTTTATATAAATTTTAAATAAATAATCCCAGATAAATTTTAATATACACAATCACAAATATGAGTGATATTGTAAAATAAACTCTTATGTCTTTAATAACTGCACAACAAAATCCAATAAAAAGATAACTCAAGATTTGAAACACTAAATGTAGAAAATAAATGTTAATAAATCATAAAATATGTAAAATGGGTGGTATATAAACCATATAAATGAAACAATTTTCATAATACAAAATATGCCTCATTGGAGAGGAATATAGATGAAAACCCTTACCTTGGATTCCTTCTTCGTCAGATGAATTATATCCTCCTGAATAATCAATTTTAATTTATTAATAAAATTTCTCTTGTATTTTATATTTTTTATGTTCCTTTTATAATGATCTTTCATCCATTTATTGAATAGTTCTTGATTACGTTTACCACTTAACGTTGTTCGATCAATTCTTCCAAAATTACTTCAGTATATTGGCCATGGTTAAAAGGGTAATTTAATGGTTAAATCATCAAAAAATTTAAATTATTCCATTAATATAATTTTAAATCATTATATATATTTTTAAAACCATACATTCAAGGTGGTAATTGTTAAGTAAATTACATCTCTTCATGGAGGTGGTTGTACACACATATGCACAAGCGATGTTATAATTTTCCAACAGATAGAAGATTAAGAAGATATATGTTATTTTGGGTGTCCTAACTCATAATTATGTCATAAATATCATATATATTCATTAATTATATCTTTATAACCATATGAGTGGATCAATGTTGAAAAATGAATTACACCGCTTTATGGTGACAATAGTTTTTATGTACGCACAATCGATGTTTTGATATTCCATGTGATTGAAAGGTTGTATAAAATTGATGTTAAAATAAAATAAAAACATATTAATATAGTAAATATAGTTATATAATAATGTAAATATGGTTTTTTAATATTTGAAGTTTGTTTAAGAAGAAAGTAACTTGAAAAAGCATGGTAAAGCCAATGCTGATTCTTTTGATAACCTCCTTTAGCTTAAACCATAATCCTTCTTGAAGTAGTATTTTTTGAAGAAAAACACCTATAATATGTTTCTAATTATTTTGTAAATATATTTAAAAAGGTATTTTACAAGATAAATGTCCCAATAAGTATGGATAAGTAAGGGTAAGATGTTCCCTTTTATAAGTTTGGTAAGTGGAGAACTTGAAAATACTTGAAACATTATTATATAAGATTTGTTTTACATAGGTAAAGTAGTTCTAATTTTTTAAAATTTTAAAATATTATAAGATTAAGTCATATATATTACCAAATAATGAGATTTGAGAAATATTTGAGTGGTATTTTGTAAGCCTCATCCCTTTATTTTATCCTTTTTTACACATATTACCCTTAACCAAGGTAATAAATTTTTCTCATGGTTACTATTCATTATAACAATTTTTTATTAAACTCACTAAATAATATTAATTATTTTGATTCAAAATATTTAACCCATTTTAATTTTTTAAATTACAATAATTGTTATAAATTTATTTTAATATAAGTTCACACAATGAAATGGAACTCCTTTTTTAGAAAAGTTATCACTTAAGCATAAAAATCACTTTATACCAAAATATTTTTTAATATTAATTACGATGAAATTAATTTTATTATGATAAATAAATGAAAAATATTATTCATTAAAATAAAACCAATACAAAAATAAACAATTTGAATTAATTATTAAAAGATAAACCCTAAAAATATTATTTATTTGATTAAAAATAATACATAGATTTCCAAAATATTAAACTTTAATTCCTAAGTTAAACCTTAAATATGTAAAGGAATTATATTACTTATGAAATATATACTTGGTTCAAAAAAGGGTTCATATAATTTTAATTCATTCTTATCTTCTGATATTTTCATATAAAGTGACAATATTTTTAAATTTAGTATTTTTTAATTATCACCTAAAAATTAACTATTTCTGAAAAATCCTAAACCTTTACCCTAAAATATTTTTGACTTGATAAAATAAAAATTGATATTCATTTCATAAAAAAATTCATAATATTTTGTTTGATTTATGATTTAATTTCATTGTATAATAAAGATATGTGCATTAATATTTATTTTCTTTATAATAAAAAACCTATTTACTATAATTGATTCTTAGGTGTTGCATTATTCCCATTAAAAATTTTCATCCAAGAAATTTATATAATTTTACCACATTAAAAAAATTTGGGTATTTATTCATCATAACCTATTTTGGTTCCCATATTATATCCTTTATATAATTATTTCTCAACACTACCTTTACCATTTAAATAGTGTGATTTGGAAACACTTATTCTCTATTTTTAAGTATCTAGATTGGACCTTACCAATTAGATTTATAAGAATCCATTTCCACTTATTAAAATGTGGGAACATTAATGGGATCTATCATATACATCCTCAGTAATGATATATAGAGAATATCATGTGCTTTATTGAGGTTGGGTGGAAATTTTAAACAATAATCCATAGTTATAATAATTTATAAAATCTAAAAATGTATGATGTGCCTAAAAAATAGTTACCCTTTATTGATTAATATTATATATCCCTTCTCTAGAGATAATTTTAAGAAACATAATCATCTATTCTAAGTTTAGTATCCTTCGACTTGTATTGTTATAACAATTATTCCTACTTTTAATTGCCTTGATATGAATCTAAATAGTTCAAAAATTCATAATTATATCCTTAATATTTTTTGTGGCCTAAATTATTCTTTTCACTAACATCATCCTAATAATTTAGAGGATAAAAACTTTTACCATACAATACTTCTTATGGTTCCATTTAAATTATTTTATTAAAGCTATTATTGTAAAAAAATTCTAAAAAAGTTAATTAATAATCCCACATACCATTAAATATCAGTGATTTGACCTCAACTTGTCTTAAAATGTTCTAATAGTCCCTTGATATTATACATATGTCTGAGGATGATAATAAGTCCTCAAATGTATCTCTGTGTAGATATCCTTCAGAATAATTTCTATAATTTTTTTAAATCATGATTCTAGATGAGATATAATCAAAAGAGGTTCACCATGAAGTCTCATAACATCACTTATATAGATTTTTATAAAGTGATCAATAAGTATATCCCCCCTTATATTTAAGAAATGTACATACCTGGTAAGGTGATAAAAAATAACCCATATGGAATCAATTATTTTAGGAATATTTTTATAACGACCCATACTTTACATACATTGTTAATACTTCAAAATTGAAGCACTCTTATTACAACATATGACAAAACCACAAAGGACCGTATAGGTATAGTGTCTTTAGAAACTGGGAAACATAAACAACTGGTTCATAAATCTTCTACAGTGTCTCCCATTTATTTCATCATATCTAGGGTCCCTTTTAGCATATTCTACTTAATATCCATCTTCCTGACCTGGGGAAAAGAAAACATAAAAGGGTGAGCTCAAATGCTCAGCAAGGGCAAATAAAGGAAATAAAAATCATATCATATCTTTTTGAAAATCAAAACCTGCAAAAGAGATCATAATATCTTAACATGGAATAAATCATAGAAGTGAAAATGAGATCCCCATAATCATAACATAAAACTTGAAACTTTGTGGCATGCACACATAATCATGGAAAATCATTTCTTGTTAGTCATGACTCATTGCCAAGACTATCTTAGTGGACAAAGTCCCTTTCTGAACCGAGTTCACTCCTCGTTTCAGTCCTGTATCACTGAACCGAAATAACCTTCCGTTCCAGCCATGTCTATCTCATGAGATATAAAATCATTACCCAATGCATTGGAGGGAGATATAGGTCCCACCCATCTTATAATGAATCCTTTCTTATGTGTGCCACATAATCATAAAACATACATCATCGCATAACACATATAACAAAAATGGGATTCTTGAAACATCATGACATCATAAATCAATTCATATATGATAAAGGAATTCATAAACATAATTCCATCACAACATAGTCAAACCAATGTAAAAATATGGATAGAAACAGAACCCTTTATTATCTTAGATGGAAAATAATTTTGATAAAACACTTGAATTGAATTCTTGAGGAAAATATCCTTTCTTCTTCAAAAACATTTTTCCTTTCATAACATGTCATACAACTTTAAAATAAAAGAAGTTGATTAAAAATAAACTTGAAAACTTGTAAAGGAAGCTTCTTTGAAGTAATGTTTTAAAAATCCATTCATGCCGTATAAGTTAAAAAAAAACATTCTTCGTACTTTTGTCGGAAAAGTCAAAAAGTACCTCGTACGGAAAAACGACAAAAGATTCCTTTCATATTCTTTACTAAAAACTCACCTAAGGGTAAAATTGGATTTAAACTATTTCAAGTGGATGGAAACAATATTACATATTGAGGGAACATGGATGTGGATGATAAAATACACCCCAGTAAATACTTACGAATAAACAATCTCAGATAAAAATGAGATTGTGATATTTCCCTTACCTTAGGTCCGATTTGCTTTGTTCGTGTCCGAAGCTCCTGTATAATGGTTTAAATAATGTTATTGACTTATTCCAGAATCATACATATTGATATGAGATCATATATGGTCATATTATTAGCTTCTTGTTAGTAATATTTCATTGTTACTTGTTACTCGGGTCTTTATAACTTTTTGTTCTTATGCGTGTTTTGTTGAATAAATTCTTATTCTTATCTTTAGGTTATAGATAATTCATTTCCAGAATGGTATTAGTGTATTATATACCATATTCATTCATTCAATTCATTTATACAATCATTATGAAATGAAGATCATGTAGAACGAGTCGCATCACATCGTGGAGACGGTATTCCGTACGTACGCACGAGTGATGATATCGTTCCTATGATCGTGGAATTGTATTGGAGTATATATATATATTATTTCAGTATCAATATTACTTAATAATAATCATATATAGTTACTCATTACACCATTATACCCATCCTTGTAAGGTGATGGTGGAAAATAGATTACACCACGGCGTGGAGACGGTATTCCGTACGTACGCACGCGCTGTGATTTCATTTTTCCGTAGGATGGATAGAAGGTGAATTAGGGATGTTTCATATTTATAATAACATATCAGTATGTAAGTAATACTGATGTTATTACTTTATCATGAAACAACTAAATAAGAAGAAGTTGAAGACGAAAGAAATTGAAAAGATCGGTAATGGATATTACCTCTTCTTTGGAACGCCTCTTTGAATCCTCCACTTAGGGAACTAAGAGTGGTCTTTGGAGAATACCAGGACCTCTAGGACTATTCTAGGGAAGTGGAGAGGGGAAAATGGCAGGGGTTGGCCGAGCTTGAGTGCTCAATTTGGTGTGAGGAGGAGGGGGAGGAGGTGCCCTTTTATAAGGGAGGAGAGGGGCACCTTAGGAATATCTCAAAATATTATTTTATATTAAAGTCAAAATCGGTTTATAATGGTTCAAAAGGGTCTTATTTCGAAGATAAGGTGGGGAGGGGTCGAAATCCTATCAACCAATAGAATTTAGACAAGTTTAGGATATTATTTTAACCTTATCATTTAGATTTAACTCTAAGTTAAATAATTTAACTTTTATCATGTCTTTTTGTTTTCTTTCACTATATGGTTAATACACTTACAATAACATGCCAAACGAACCCAAAATTGTTTATTATTAATATATATATCCTTATCTAAATCATTTGGCCGAACCTTAGATTTTTAGGAATACAATAACAATTAATAATATAATATTTGATTTAAAAACTATTTTGTGTCAATTTTGACACTATTTGATATATGATTTTTGGGAAAGTCATAAAAGAATTAAATGTTCGAACCAAGTTGATTAAATCAACACTAATATATCATAGTAACCTAGAAAATTAGTGTAATTCATAAAAAGTCTCAAATTACATTTATTTTGGTATTTATATTATCAATTTTTTCAATATTTCATTAATAAGATAATTACTGCATCATCATTGTGTCATAAATAAATTAAATTATTTAATGTCTAAAAATTACAAATAAAATACCATCATGTAGGAAATCTTTTTAGCTTTCTAATGAATATTTACAATCGAATTTATCTTATGTATAACCCTATATTAAAAATGATTTACTTGTTAAACTTTGATTTTAACTATTTTAACCCTTCTTTAAATAAATTAATAATAAATATCCTAATCTAATCCAAGTGGGCCTAAATGGTCATATTTTATTCCTAAGTTTGTTTTTGGTCGAGATAAACTTGTCCAATAGAATTAGGACATGTGTTAGGGTAATATTAATATCATATTTACCCTTAGTTACCCTATTTACTATTAACCGCGGTAAAAAAAGTAAAAAGTTACTATTCACCAAAAAATTATTTTCATCTCATTGAACCACATTTTAGTCCTTGATATTAACCGTGTCTCTCGGATTTTTGAAATTCCATTCACAGAAGCGGTAAAATTAAGTTTTATGCAAAATTCAGTTTTTAACCTACCACTTAGTGGTTTCACTATTCATCAAAAATTGAAAGTTTTCAGAAAAATACCAAAATTTCACCCTAGGCTAATTTCGATATTCTGAGTCCAAAAATGAAGTCCATTTTGAAAAATAAAATTTATAAAATTTTAAAAAGTGGTTATTACTATTCATAACGGCTAGTTTTAATAGCATATTGTTGTTTAGTGAAACTCGGTATTGCGTACGACGCAAGCTATCGAGGAAGGTCGCGATTGCGTGCAAAGCAAGCCAAGCAAGTGTTGTGTAGAAAAAGATTCCTTTGATGATTTATATAACATAAAAGTCTCGGGTGTTACATTCTACCCCCCTTAAAAAGAATTTCGCCCTCGAAATTCGTCACTTTGCAACAAACAAATGAGGATACTTCTCCCTCATCATATCCTCAAGCTCCCATGTAGCTTCTTCAAGTTGGTGGTTTCTCCATAAAACTTTCACCAAGCGAGTGGTCTTGTTTCGTAGGACTTTTTCGCTACGATCCAGAATCTCTATCGGCTGTTCTTCATAAGAAAGATCTTGCTCCAGTGGTACAACTTCTGAGCTGAGTACATGTGAAGGATCTGGTATGTACTTTCTCAGGAGAGATACATGGAACACATCGTGAACTTGAGAGAGATTCGGTGGAAGCGCCAATCGGTAAGCTACCTTCCCAACACGATCCAGTATTTCAAAAGGACCGATATATCTAGGGCTCAACTTCCCCTTCTTTCCAAATCTCATAACCCTCTTCCAGGGAGATATTCGTAAGAACACTTTATCGCCCACTTCAAACTCTAGGTCTTTTCTTCGGTTGTCGGCATAACTTTTCTGTCGACTCTGAGCTGCTCTTATGTGTTGTTGAATAGATCTGACTTTTTCTGCCATTTCATCAACGAGATCAGGTCCTAATAGCTTTCTTTCCCCAACTTCATCCCAGCAAGTTGGAGTCCTGCATTTCTTTCCATAGAGAGCTTCATAAGGAGCCATCTGAATACAGGAGTGAAAGCTATTATTATAAGAAAATTCCACCAAAGGTAGGTGTTGATCCCAACCTCCTTTGAAATCCATAGAGCAAGCTCTCAACATATCTTCTAGGGTTTGAATTGTTCTCTCAGACTGACCGTCTGTCTGGGGATGATAAGCAGTGCTGAAACTCAACTCTGTATCCAGAGTATGCTGAAGACTTCGCCAGAACTTCGAGGTAAATCTCGGATCTCGATCAGATACAATAGAAAGTGGTACTCCATGCAATCTTACCACTTCCTTTACATATATTCTGGCAAGCTGATCTAGAGAGAAATCCTCTCTAATAGCAATGAAGTGTGCAGACTTTGTAAGACGATCAACTATGACCCAGATAGCATTATTGCCTTTGGATGTTTTAGGAAGTCCTGTGACAAAGTCCATAGTGATGTTTTCCCATTTCCATTCGGGTATGGGTAATGGTTGTAACATCCCCTTAGACTTCTGTCTCTCAGCTTTAACTTGTTGACAAACCAAGCATCGAGAGACATATTCAGCAACATCTCTTTTCATGCCATCCCACCAGAAGTACTCTTTCAGGTCCCTATACATCTTCGTGCTTCCAGGATGAATAGAGAATGAAGAACTATGAGCCTCATCCAGCAGCTCTTTCTTTAATTCGGGGATGGGAGGAACACAAACCCGATTCCTGAACTTTATTATCCCATCACAATCAAGGTTGAATTCAGGAACATTTCTCACCTTCTTTTGTAACTCGACATCTTCTTTCTGTGCCTCTTTAATCTTCACATGTATAGATGGTTGAACATTCATTTGAGAAAGATAAGATTTTTCCCCTTCCATTATAATTCCAAGATCCATCCTTTGTAAATCCATAAATATTGGATCTTTTGTGATCCTCATCATGGATAAACTAGCATGGTCTTGTCGACTTAATGCATCTGCCACCTTGTTTGCTTTCCCAGGGTGGTAATGGATTGAGCAGTCATAATCCTTAATCATCTCCAACCATCTTCTTTGGCGCATATTCAGCTCCTTTTGTGTGAAAATATACTTTAAACTTTTATGATCAGTATAAATATCACACCTTTCACCATAAAGGTAATGCCTCCAAATCTTTAATGCAAAGATTACCGCAGCCAACTCCAAATCATGTGTTGGGTAATTTTTCTCATGGATTTTCAACTGTCGTGAGGCATAAGCTATCACCATATCATTTTGCATAAGAACACACCCCAATCCCTTCTTGGATGCATCACTGTAGATCACAAACCTTTCTCCACTACAAGGCAGTGTGAGCACAGGTGCACTGGATAACCTTCTTTTCAACTCCTTGAAATTCTCTTCACATTCCTCTGTCCAAACAAACTTAACTCCTTTCCGAGTCAACTTGGTGAGTGGATTAGATAATCGTGAAAAATCTTTTACAAAACGTCGATAATATCCAGCCAAACCAAGAAAACTTCGGATCTCAGTTACTGTGGTTGGTCTCGACCATCTTTCGATAACCTCTGTTTTTGCTGGATCCACAGATATCCCCTCTTTTGAGATTATATGACCCAAAAATGCAACTTTTTGAAGCCAAAATTCACACTTGGTAAATTTGGCATAAAGCTTCTCTTTTCTCAGGGTCTTTAATATAATTCTCAAGTGATCTTCATGCTCTTCCTTGCTCTTTGAATAGACAAGAATATCGTCTATAAAGACTACCACAAATTGATCAAGATAGTCTCTAAAGACTCTATTCATTAGATCCATGAAGATAGCAGGGGCATTAGTAAGACCAAATGGCATCACTATAAATTCATAGTGTCCATACCTTGTACGGAAAGCCGTCTTTGGTATATCCTCCCTTTTGACCCTTAATTGATGATACCCTGAATGAAGATCAATCTTGGAAAAGTATTGAGCTCCGCGTAGTTGGTCAAATAAGTCATCAATGCGTGGGAGAGGATATTTGTTCTTGATAGTGATCTTGTTAAGTTCTCGATAATCAATGCAGAGTCTCATTGATCCATCTTTCTTCTTAACAAATAGAACAGGTGCTCCCCAAGGTGACGCACTAGGGCGTATGAATCCCTTATCAAGATTCTCTTGGAGTTGCTTCTTCAATTCCTGCAACTCAATTGGGGCCATTCTATAAGGTGTCTTTGAAATAGGCAAAGCACCCGGTACGAGTTCTATTGAAAACTCAACTTCACGATTTGGTGGAAGACCCGGCAATTCCTCCGGGAAGACATCATCAAACTCCCGTACAATGGGCATATTCTTAATCGTGAGTTTCTCACCAACCATTTGAGATAAATAACCTTCATTTAGTGGAATCAATACCCATAAGATGGAAGAAATTTCCACTGGAAGGTTATGTTCATCCTTGCATTGATAGACGATCGTAGGTTGATCTGGAATATGAAATGTGACTTCCCTTCTTTGGCAATTGATATGAGCTCCATGTAGAGAAAGCCAATCCATGCCAAGAATCACATCAAATTCCACTAAAGGAAGGATCACAAGATTTGCAGGAAGCACTTTCCCACAAACTTCGATCGGAGAAGAATTATAAACTTCTGATGCGATTGATGTGCCATTAGGTGTTGTCACAGCTAACTCAACATCTAATTGTTGAGGTAATACGGTGATACCCTTAGAAAATTTTTCAGAAATAAAAGAGTGGGTGGATCCAGAATCAAATAAAACATTTGCTACTTTAGAGTGGATGGTAAGTGTACCTTTCACCACATCGTTATCGTACTCCACATCGCTGATAGAAATTGCATGTGACTTTCCTTTGTCTTTAGCCTTAAGAGTTTGTTGACGTCGACCATCATCATCAACCCTTGGATTTGGGCATTGATTGGCATAATGCCCCATCTCCTTGAACTTGAAACATTGAAGTGTAGCAGGTTCATTCTGTGTATCCCTTCCTTTGTTTGCATCATTAGACATCTTCTTCCCATTATCACGGCATTCAAATGCCCGATGACCTTCCTTTCCACATTTAAAACATTTACTTGTCCCTTTAAGACAACTCCCTCCATGTTTCTTTCCACACTTTGAGCATAAGGGAAAGTTCATCTTCTTTTCCGTGTGCTCTTTAGATTTTTCTTTGAATTCCATCTTCCTCTTCTTATCAAACCCATGTGACTGATGGGTTACTCCAATCTCCATCTCGACTTTGAGAGCACATCGAACGATTTCTTCGTAGCTATTGAAGTCCCTTATGGCTAACGCCCTTCGAAGACTTGGTTTTAGGCCACTAAAGAATCGATCGATCTTACTCTCAGGTTGGATAATAATACCAGAAGCGTACCTTGCAAGTCTTGTAAAATTTGCTTCATAGGTACTAACAGATTCATCATCCCTTTGCTTCAGTTCAAGGAACTCTTTCTCCATCTTTGTTCGGAGAATACGAGGGAAGTACTTATTGAAAAATAAGTTCTTGAACTCGTCCCATTCCATAGACTCAATTTCATCCCTTTACCTCGTATTCTTAACAAGATTCCACCATTGATCCGCATCTCCTTCCAAACGATACACTGCTAGGATGACTTTATCATGCTCAGAACATTGAAGAACTGAAAATATCTTTTCAGTAGTACTAATCCATTGTTCAGCAACTAATGGATCAGTAGACCCGCTGAAAGATGGTGGACGCTGCCTCATGAAGGATTCAACAGAATGTTGCTCCCTCCTTTGTTCGTTTGGAAATCCTGCATGATTCATAGCTTGAGAAAGTTGTGTGAGCATGGCTACAAGATTTTGCATTCCAGCTCCCATGTCGTTTGGTTGCTCAGGGGGACAATCATTGCATTGCCCATCGCATTCCACATTAACACGGTTCCTTCGGGTTCCAGCCATTGACTAAAACCAAGAAGAATAGTGTGAGCAACACTAATTATAATAGGAAACCACATAATTCAAGAGTAAAATTTTCATGCTTAAGGTCTTATCCTAGGTTATTCAAGGCCATTTCTAAAACACTAAGATTGTGTTCTATGCTTAGACTTATCCTTAGGGTTCTTACTAAGGCTTTCACATCCTAGTTTCCAAAGGTTGACTATACCTTTCCTCTGATACCAACTATAACGACCCATACTTTACATACATTGTTAATACTTCAAAATTGAAGCACTCTTATTACAACATATGACAAAACCACAAAGGACCGTATAGGTATAGTGTCTTTAGAAACTGGGAAACATAAACAACTGGTTCATAAATCTTCTACAGTGTCTCCCATTTATTTCATCATATCTAGGGTCCCTTTTAGCATATTCTACTTAATATCCATCTTCCTGACCTGGGGAAAAGAAAACATAAAAGGGTGAGCTCAAATGCTCAGCAAGGGCAAATAAAGGAAATAAAAATCATATCATATCTTTTTGAAAATCAAAACCTGCAAAAGAGATCATAATATCTTAACATGGAATAAATCATAGAAGTGAAAATGAGATCCCCATAATCATAACATAAAACTTGAAACTTTGTGGCATGCACACATAATCATGGAAAATCATTTCTTGTTAGTCATGACTCATTGCCAAGACTATCTTAGTGGACAAAGTCCCTTTCTGAACCGAGTTCACTCCTCGTTTCAGTCCTGTATCACTGAACCGAAATAACCTTCCGTTCCAGCCATGTCTATCTCATGAGATATAAAATCATTACCCAATGCATTGGAGGGAGATATAGGTCCCACCCATCTTATAATGAATCCTTTCTTATGTGTGCCACATAATCATAAAACATACATCATCGCATAACACATATAACAAAAATGGGATTCTTGAAACATCATGACATCATAAATCAATTCATATATGATAAAGGAATTCATAAACATAATTCCATCACAACATAGTCAAACCAATGTAAAAATATGGATAGAAACAGAACCCTTTATTATCTTAGATGGAAAATAATTTTGATAAAACACTTGAATTGAATTCTTGAGGAAAATATCCTTTCTTCTTCAAAAACATTTTTCCTTTCATAACATGTCATACAACTTTAAAATAAAAGAAGTTGATTAAAAATAAACTTGAAAACTTGTAAAGGAAGCTTCTTTGAAGTAATGTTTTAAAAATCCATTCATGCCGTATAAGTTAAAAAAAAACATTCTTCGTACTTTTGTCGGAAAAGTCAAAAAGTACCTCGTACGGAAAAACGACAAAAGATTCCTTTCATATTCTTTACTAAAAACTCACCTAAGGGTAAAATTGGATTTAAACTATTTCAAGTGGATGGAAACAATATTACATATTGAGGGAACATGGATGTGGATGATAAAATACACCCCAGTAAATACTTACGAATAAACAATCTCAGATAAAAATGAGATTGTGATATTTCCCTTACCTTAGGTCCGATTTGCTTTGTTCGTGTCCGAAGCTCCTGTATAATGGTTTAAATAATGTTATTGACTTATTCCAGAATCATACATATTGATATGAGATCATATATGGTCATATTATTAGCTTCTTGTTAGTAATATTTCATTGTTACTTGTTACTCGGGTCTTTATAACTTTTTGTTCTTATGCGTGTTTTGTTGAATAAATTCTTATTCTTATCTTTAGGTTATAGATAATTCATTTCCAGAATGGTATTAGTGTATTATATACCATATTCATTCATTCAATTCATTTATACAATCATTATTAAATGAAGATCATGTAGAACGAGTCGCATCACATCGTGGAGACGGTATTCCGTACGTACGCACGAGTGATGATATCGTTCCTATGATCGTGGAATTGTATTGGAGTATATATATATATTATTTCAGTATCAATATTACTTAATAATAATCATATATAGTTACTCATTACACCATTATACCCATCCTTGTAAGGTGATGGTGGAAAATAGATTACACCACGGCGTGGAGACGGTATTCCGTACGTACGCACGCGCGGTGATTTCATTTTTCCGTAGGATGGATAGAAGGTGAATTAGGGATGTTTCATATTTATAATAACATATCAGTATGTAAGTAATACTGATGTTATTACTTTATCATGAAACAACTAAATAAGAAGAAGTTGAAGATGAAAGAAATTGAAAAGATCGGTAATGGATATTACCTCTTCTTTGGAACGCCTCTTTGAATCCTCCACTTAGGGAACTAAGAGTGGTCTTTGGAGAAGACCAGGACCTCTAGGACTATTCTAGGGAAGTGGAGAGGGGAAAATGGCAGGGGTTGGCCGAGCTTGAGTGCTCAATTTGGTGTGAGGAGGAGGGGGAGGAGGTTCCCTTTTATAAGGGAGGAGAGGGGCACCTTAGGAATATCTCAAAATATTATTTTATATTAAAGTCAAAATCGGTTTATAATGGTTCAAAAGGGTCTTATTTCGAAGATAAGGTGGGGAGGGGTCGAAATCCTATCAACCAATAGAATTTAGACAAGTTTAGGATATTATTTTAACCTTATCATTTAGATTTAACTCTAAGTTAAATAATTTAACTTTTATCATGTCTTTTTGTTTTCTTTCACTATATGGTTAATACACTTACAATAACATGCCAAACGAACCCAAAATTGTTTATTATTAATATATATATCCTTATCTAAATCATTTGGCCGAACCTTAGATTTTTAGGAATACAATAACAATTAATAATATAATATTTGATTTAAAAACTATTTTGTGTCAATTTTGACACTATTTGATATATGATTTTTGGGAAAGTCATAACAGAATTAAATGTTCGAACCAAGTTGATTAAATCAACACTAATATATCATAGTAACCTAGAAAATTAGTGGAATTCATAAAAAGTCTCAAATTACATTTATTTTGGTATTTATATTATCAATTTTTTCAATATTTCATTAATAAGATAATTACTGCATCATCATTGTGTCATAAATAAATTAAATTATTTAATGTCTAAAAATTACAAATAAAATACCATCATGTAGGAAATCTTTTTAGCTTTCTAATGAATATTTACAATCGAATTTATCTTATGTATAACCCTATATTAAAAATGATTTACTTGTTAAACTTTGATTTTAACTATTTTAACCCTTCTTTAAATAAATTAATAATAAATATCCTAATCTAATCCAAGTGGGCCTAAATGGTCATATTTTATTCCTAAGTTTGTTTTTGGTCGAGATAAACTTGTCCAATAGAATTAGGACATGTGTTAGGGTAATATTAATATCATATTTACCCTTAGTTACCCTATTTACTATTAACCGCGGTAAAAAAAGTAAAAAGTTACTATTCACCAAAAAATTATTTTCATCTCATTGAACCACATTTTAGTCCTTGATATTAACCGTGTCTCTCGGATTTTTGAAATTCCATTCACAGAAGCGGTAAAATTAAGTTTTATGCAAAATTCAGTTTTTAACCTACCACTTAGTGGTTTCACTATTCATCAAAAATTGAAAGTTTTCAGAAAAATACCAAAATTTCACCCTAGGCTAATTTCGATATTCTGAGTCCAAAAATGAAGTCCATTTTGAAAAATAAAATTTATAAAATTTTAAAAAGTGGTTATTACTATTCATAACGGCTAGTTTTAATAGCATATTGTTGTTTAGTGAAACTCGGTATTGCGTACGACGCAAGCTATCGAGGAAGGTCGCGATTGCGTGCAAAGCAAGCCAAGCAAGTGTTGTGTAGAAAAAGATTCCTTTGATGATTTATATAACATAAAAGTCTCGGGTGTTACAATTTTTCAATCCAGTGAAAAACTATGTTGTAATATAATCTAACATCTATATAGAAAAATGGATAGGTCTCTAGACTCCTTTATGATTTATTGTCTAATCCTTTACCTATTAACAAACCATTAATTTATTGGTCCATGTAAGGATGGAAATAAGGGGTGAATTGTTTTTTAAAAAACTTTTGAGAAATTAAATCTAACATTAAGGGAATTAAAAAAAATTAATTAATAGATAAAAACAATTAGTTATAGCTCAATGGAAATATGGAATAAAAAGATAAAGGACTTCAAATTGGTAAAATAGTTCATTAATGAACCATAATAGATCCCAATGTCTACTCCCCTAATGTAACCTTGATTTTATTTTGATTAAAAACTTATTTAAACTAATCTAAAAGGAAACCTAATCCTTTAGTTTTTTGGATGTAACGTGAAACACATTACATGATATAAGACACTTGATTCTTAGTTTTTGTAGCATGAAAAAACAAAAATTAAAATCCATTTAACTGTTATGTATGGAAATCAAATTAACCCTTTCCTTAAGGATAAGGAAGAGACAAATCCACCCATTATTTAATTACCATAAAAGGGAATAAAATAAAAAAAAGTGACATGTTATATGAAAGACCAATAAAGCACAATCTCTTTCCCATAGCAAGATTAGAAAAGGAATATATTCTGTGAAAGAGGTAGAAGAGTTTAATATAGATTAATAATGACAAAATGGAGTCTAATGACCTCAAGAATGATTCTATGAGAATTCATAGACTTCCATGAACCCTTATGGGTGTATTTATAGCCTCTATTGGGGCTAGGAGGGTTCTAAACCCTCCAATGGTCGAATAGTCCCATTTGGATTCATGTTAAATCACGTAGGGGCCAAAAAAAATGAATAGTTATGAATCTATCTAGGTTACACTAGGTATCTGGTGGATACCATCGACCTTCTAGTGGTATCACTCCAAGAATACGTCGTAACATTCGATCAAGGAGCTATATAAACATTCTAATTTCTCTAATTGAGACCTTTTACTGGATATGAACTATCATGAAATTTATTATAAAATATAAATATAAAAATTAATCCAAAGAAAATATTAGACACATAAAGATTCAATTTTGATCATTGAAAACTACTTAAGATAATGAAATTCATAACATTCTAATCCTTTTAATGATCAAAAACACTTATTCAATTAATAATACAAAGACATTAATAATGAATTATTCATAAATATAACTTAGAATGAATTTAAATTACGTATAGTTAAATTCATCAATTATTTTTAAAACCATATTTCATGTTTATAGAAAAAATTAAGATTTATCTTTAAAATATTTTTTAAATGATTTAATTTGAATAAATTAATTCCTATTTTAATTTTAATCTCACATAATGTACTTTTAATTGAATTTCAAAGATCCTCTCCCCGATTTTGATTATAAAAAATTAAAAATAAAAAGTTTTCCAAAAATAAAATATGTATTACATTTTTTCATAGTATCAGAAAATATCCCCATTTAATTATAAATGAACATTTTTAAAAATACATGATAGACACGATATCTTTTTCACTAAAACCCTTTCTTCAATTTATTTTAGAAAATATCTCATAAACAAGGTTTCAATAAATTAAATAAAATTTAATCATAAAAATATACATGAGAAACTATGTAATTCTTCATATTTTTAAGACAACAGTCAATGTTCTTGATAAGGGGACAAAAAAACATTTTGTTAGAAATATAAAACTAGGATTTCAATAAAAACATATTTGAAAATCAAGACACAAAACATAAAAGGATTCATTTAAAAAATATTAAAAAAATCTAAAAGCTGCACACCATATGTTCCTTTTCTTAAATATGGGTATTTTAATTTTAAAAGGCTCAAATCTAATTATACAACAAGTCACTCTCTTAGAAAATTTTAGTCAAATGTGTTGGATTCCCCTAAAATGATTAATACTTTTTAAAATTTTAAAGGACTACCATAAATCATGTAAATTAAGAGTTAAACAAAATATTGAAAATAAAACTTCAAAAATGCTGGTGAAAAAAGTAAATAAACCAATTCAAGAGATAAATAAAAGAAATTATTAAAATAAAAATAATGATTAAAAATCATTAGTTAAAGAATGAATTACCCCAAGATAATCATGAAGTGTAAATCACAAGAATCATGTTCCCAACTACCCAATAATAAAATAAAAATGGGGGTATAGTAAAGATATCATCCAATTGATGATTATTGTAAATAAAATACAACATGATATCAAATTTTTAGAAATAGTATATGAGAAAATAGTTCCTAAGGCTAATGTGATTTGTGCGAGAGTGTTGGACTATATTTTTTTGGTATACCACTTTCACTTTTTTAATCACGCTTAATTTTCACATGATCATAAATTAAAGAATAATATATATGGTTCTGTTTCAATAAAATTATTTGGGAAAAAAACATCCCATAGGAATATATTCTGCTTTGGACATTGAAAAAACAATGGGATTTTTATCATTACCACTCATGTAGAAAATGTATTTTCCTTTTAGGTGGATATTCCCGCCTATATCCTTCTAATCAGGTTGGATCCCAATAAAATATCCATTATGAGAGCATGAAAATTCAAAGGATATGTATTTTAGATTAAATATAAAAAAATTTGTAGATCCCATTAAATATTTAAAAATAATTTTGAGGTATTTCATATGCAATTCCATTGAATTATCTTAAAAATGTCCCAAAAGGCATATAATGAACATGTTTTCTCCTAGGTTATGTTAATATAGTGAAGTGAATTAATCATACCACTATAAAGATTATTGTACACTAGTTAACTAAAATCATTGAATGTAAAATTAGATTAAGTAATAATTGGATTACTAATCTCCTTAACAAGATCCATGTAAAACACATTAAAATATCATTAGTTTATTTACATTATCTTGGAAAATTTCCATCTATTTTTTGGATATTTTAAAACCAAAAAAAATTCTAGTTCTCCCATAAAACACATTTCAAATTCTTTACTCATGAAATTATAAAATTAATTTATGACATATTATATTATAGAACAAGAAATAACATCATCAAAATACATTTCAGTAATTAAAATATCCTTATAGAAAATATTTAAAAATAAACTAGAATCCACTTTTCCCATTTCAAAACTAATTTCTATGTAAAATATATTCAACCATTTATAACAAGCCTGAGGGGATTATTTCAAACTGTAAATTCATTTTTCAACTTGAAAACATGATACGGAAACTTAGAATCCAAAAAATTGGTTTTTGTACAAAAAAACCATTATAGACATTAAACCACAAAAAAATATTTTTTAACATCTATTTGAAAATGAAAAGAATTTAAATTATATGGGAATTAAAATATGATCCTTATGGATTATAGCGTAGAGATTTTGGAAATGGTATCACCATAATAAATTCATTTATGTTGTTTATAGTCATTAGATATAAGTTGATCCTTGTTACAGGGGATATTACCTTTCTCATCCAATTCATTTCCAAAGACCCAACTTATGCTAGTAACAAGATCATTATTGGCCCTTTCCAAAAGATTATAAAAAATTTAATAGGTAAATTAATTTAATTTCTATTATGTGTATAGAACAGAATTTTACTAATTAATGAAATAATTATTCTTTTTCGGCTCTAGGAATGGAACAAAGGTGTGATGTTATAATTCAATTAAAATGGGTGTCCAACTACGAGTATCAACTTTCAAATTGCTGATAACATATTCTAGAGGATGGTATTTAGATTTAACCATTGTATTTTGAAAATGGATGGGTTATTTTTCAACTTCAATATATTTCAGATGTTGAGATTTATTTAAGGTCAAATTATCGTGTTTTACCACAACATTATCAATTTGCGGATGAGGTTTGGGGAACTTCTTATAAAATTAGATATAAATTGATTCTTTCATGGTCCCAATGCTTGTATTGAAAACATGATAATATTTAAATGAGTTAGAATACCAAAGACAGATAGACTCATCTAATTTAGGGTTAAATTTAGTAATATTATCTTTGGTATTATGAATAAAACACTTACAACCAAATACCTTAAATTAAAAAAAATTAGTTAATTTTACTTACCAATGATCATAATGGATATTTTTTGAAGGGATATCAAAAGAACATGGTTAATTATATGACAAGTAGTATTAATGAATTCAGTCGAAAAAAATATTTACGGAAATTAAATTCATTAAGTAGAGTTTGTTCATGTTAATAAAAATTCCAATTCCATATCTCTAAATATTTGTTTTGATAGGGATTTCATAGAGTATAGAAGAAATTAAGATAACCATGTGAAACTCAAAATTCATCAGAATGATTATGATCAAACACTGTTCCCTGATCAATCGAAAGAAAAATGGTCATATAATCATTTTTTTACCATCTTGGTATATTTTAAGAATACTTCATACACCACACTTTTATATTCAAATAAATAAACTCATGTAAATATTTTATAATAATAAATAATTATAAATGAGTAATATTTTCCTCTTTAATATCAATAGGGATAGTTCCAAATAAACTAAGTGTATTTGTTCAAGTGATATAGAGATCTTTTATTTGTTTTTATATTTAAAGGACGAATTTTGATTTTTATCATGTTGGTAGGGTTCACGCACAATGTCATTCTAGAAATTCAATTTTGGTAAATCTCAAACTAGATGTTTCTCTATAAGTTTCAGTACTGAATATGTATTACAATTATCAATGTGTCTATGCCATATCCTTGAATGGCCATCTTGAAAACTCAAACATTTAACATTTTTTCTTGAAATGGATTTCAAATCAATAATAGAAACATATTGAAATATTGAAGTTGATAATAAAATTTTTCCATGAGAATCAAGACTCTTACCATAAAAATTTTCAAATGAAACATTAAAACCATTATCCCATAGTTGAATAATTCTATGTAAATTTTTCTTTAAACCCATAAATTATAAAACATATTTAATAAAAGAATAGTTTGAATATGCAATGGTACATATTATGATGATTGTTCTTATTAACTTCTGAACAAATTTAACATTACCACTATTACGATCTTCAATGTGGTTGAACTCGATATAGTCCCCTCACATATTCCATAAGAAACCTCTATCCATATACTATGTCGATACTTGTGAATTTATTTTGAGTCATTTTATAAACAAACCATTTTATGAAACTAATGATTTGAGTAACCAAAATATTAGTCCACAAATGTTATCTAAGAGCTATTTTGGAACCCATAATTAATTTGAAAAGTGTTCTCTAGTATAAATGTCTGAATAAAGATAAATGTTTTTAGGATTTACATAAAAATAATTTTTTCAATCACATTCAAAAATTATATTCTGGATTTTCGAAAATAATTGAAAAATTTATATTGAGAGAACGATTTTTCAAAATAGAATGTATTTTTTAAGTGTATAATTTTTTAAAAAACCAAACCCATGTTTCCATTTCCTATATCATTGTGAACCTAAAATAATATTAATTTTTTGTTCAAATTTGGTGAAAATGGAAATTTCTTTTTTGAACTCCATAATTGTATTATCTAATAATTAAACACCGGTTTGGTCCTTTAAACAAACATTTTTCCATTTACTTTATCTAAATCATATGTTGGATCATTATTTTATTTAAACAGGACATTGAATCTTCTTTTTTCATTTTCATCTTTTTTTGATATAATATTTAGTATTTTTATTTTCTTCTTTTAAAATTTCATTTTATTTGAAAATATAATTCTTCTCATTAATAAAACCTTTTTATTTATTTTTTATCTTCTTCGAACTTCTAGGTGATTCACCAAAATATTCTTGATTTTCATCTCTAACATACCATATATATTCATTATTTAACAGAATGTAAGAGAAATATAATGTTAAAGAATTTACTACTTGGATTATTTCAATTTTATCCATGAGGTACATGGGACTTCTATCACTTGAATCCAATGAAGAGAGATATTTATTACTAACACTCCATTTTGATACATTTACTGCATTTCTTATTTCCTTATTTTTTTTTGAGATTCGGAAACTCTAATTTTATTTGACTAATTTTATTGCATTCATAAAATATTACCCCAAGTTAATGTTTCTTCTCTTTCTTATCATGGTATAATGAATTATTTCTCATTAAGAATGTGTTTATCTTCTAAGAACGATCTGCTATCTCATCTCTATTCTTGGAAGATTCATCACTAATGGTATTAAAATCATTGGTATTATTTTCCTTGACACCCATAGATTCTTTATACACATGTATTTCAATTTTAATGTCATAATTCATGAGTGACCCAATGAGTTATTAAAATAGAATGTTTCTAATTTAATTTTCTTTAGGTATTTACATTACTTTGGATGCCTAATAACAAAGAATTTCCTGAAAGTTTTGTCTTCACAATCATCTCCATTGAAATCTCATCACTAAAATATTTCATTCCATTATAGATATCAATTATGTGAGTAACCATTACAGTTATAAACTCATTATCATGTATGTTAAAGCTTTATAAATCTTAGAGGTATATATCTATCCTAGTAAATTTTACTTTATTGGTGCCCTCATTTGAAAATTCTAATAAAAAACATATTTCATGCCCTATTTTTCATATGGATACCCTTTATAATTATTTAATCTCAAACCTACAATGTAAATAATTAATTTATTTAATATTATACTCAAATGTATCTATAACTTTAGAAAAATATTTATCTTCAGTCTCTTTATTTGGGATATAGCCATGCATTTAAACTCTATAAATTACATATCATATACATCTTATAAAAGTAGATATATGAGTTTTTAATTAAAAATATCCAGTTTCATCAAAGTATGGTTTCACTCTGATATGTTTTTCTTCCAGTGATCCTTTGAAATTATAGGTTTTGGGCATCATTAATTAATTAGTAACTTAAACTAATATGTTTTTTAAAAAATAAAAATGTTTGCGTTGATAAAAATTATTGGTTCATGTTAGGATGATAAGGGTGGGGTGAATTTACTTCTAAAAAGATTTGATTAATTAAAACTAATTTTGATACAGTTTAAAACAATTGATGTGATGGAAAAAATAAAGAGTTATATCATAAAGGGAATACAAAACAATAAGAATGTAACACCCTGAGATTTTATGAGATATATTATTTTTAATTTCTTTGATTTCTTGTATTATACACTACACCAAGATTAGCTTGTACTATACACAACACCGTATTAGCTTGCAGTATACACAACACTATTCTTGGCTCGTGTTACACACAAATTCAAGTTTGTTTTGTGGAAATTATTCTACGCAACAATAAGTACAAATTTTGTTTAATGAATAAATTAAATAAGTTTTGATTATGTTATACGAAACACCAAACATAGATTTCACTACACGTAGCCCTGACATGGCTTGAATTACATGCAATCAATACCTTCTTCAATAACATGTGTAGTACGGAATACCAAATTTCACTAAATGAGATATTATTATAATATTATTATGAAATAGCCATTATAAATAGTAATACACATTTTTTGAAATTTTATAAATTATATCTTTCAAAATGGACTTCATTTTTGGATTTCGAATATCAAAACTAGCCTAGGGTGAATTTTTGGTATTTTTCTGAAAACTTTCTATTTCCGATGAATAGTTAAAACACTAGGTTACTATTTAAAAAATGAATTTTTATTTAAATAATTATTTATTTTATTTAAATTTATTTTAGGTAAAAATTGATACATAATACCTATATAATTTCAATGTAATTCATTTGAGTCATTTTATATTGATTTTAGATATATAAAAATTTTATTGAATTTTTCACCGTTTTTTACCCACCTCCTAGAAGAATATGAAAATTTACATAAAACATAATTTTACTACTCCTGTGAGTGGAATTTTAAAAATCCAAGAGACACGGTTAATATCAAGGATTAATATGTGGTTCAATAAGATAAAAATATTTTTTGGTGAATAGTAACTTTTTTACTTTTATTTACCACGGTTGAAAGTAAATTGGGTAATTAAAGGTAAAAATGATATTATTATTACCCTAAAACATGTCCTAATTCTATTGGATAAGTTTAATTCCACCAAAAACAACCTTAGGAATAAAATATTACCCTTTAGGTCCACTTGGATTAGATTAGGATACTTATTATCATTTTATTTAAAGAAGAGTTAAAATAGTTAAAATCAAAGTTTAATAACAAAAACATTTTTAATATAGGGATATACATAAGATAAATTTGGATATAAATATTCATTATAAATCTAGAACGATTTTCCTACATAATGGTATTTTATTTGTAATTTTTAGACATTAAATAATTTAATTTATTTATGACACAATGATGATACGGTAATTACCTTATTAATAAAATATTAACATAATTGATGTTATAAATACCCAAATAATTTTAATTTGAGACTTTGTATTAATTACACTAATTTTCTAGGTTAATATGACATTTTATTATTTATTAAATTAACATCTTTCGAACTAATAATGTTTTTATTATTTTCACAAAAAATCAATTACCAAATAGTGTCAAAATTGACATAAAATAGTTTTTAAAACAAATAATATATTATAATTTGTTATTATATTCCTAAAAATATAAGGGTCGGCCAAATGACTTATATAAGGTTATATATATTAATAATGAACCACTTGGGGTTCATTTGGCTTGATATAGTAAGTTTATTAACCTTAAAGTGTAAGAAAACAAGAAGACACGGTAAAAGTTAAATTATTTAACATAGAGTTAAATCTAAATGATAAGGTTAAAATAGTAACCGAAACTTGTCTAAAACCTATTGGTTGATAGGACTACAACCCAACCTCACTTTAGCTTCGAAATAAATCAATTTGGAGCTCTTATATACTGAATATGACTTTATTATAAAATAATATTTTAAGTTTTTCCAAAGGTGCCACTCTCCTCCCTTATAAAAAGGGAACCCATTCCCTCTTCTCTTCATAAACTTTTGAGCCTTGAACCTCGGCCAAACCCTGCCAATTCCTATTATAAACCTCTCTAGTTATATCATATAGGTTCTGGTCTTCTGAAAAGACCAACTCTAGTGCCCTAAGAAGAAGTTTAAAGGAGTTGCGTTGGGGAAGAGGTAATCTCTTCTACCGACTCTTTCAAGTTTCTTTCTTCTTATACTTCATCTTCTTTATTTGTTTCATTATAAAGTAATAACATCAGTATTAATTATATACTGATATGTTATTATAAATATGGAACAACCATATTTCACATTCTATCCATCCTACGGAAAATGAAATCACCGTGCGTGCGTACGTATGGAATACCATCTCCACACCGTGGTGTAATTAGTTTTTCCACCACCCCCTTACTTGGATGGGTATAATGGTGTAATGAATAACTATATATTATTATTATAACATCATACTGATTCTAATATATTATATCATCCACTACAATTCCATTCAATAAATATGGGAATGATATCATTGCTCGTGCGTACGTACGGATTACCGTCTCCACGACGCGATGAGATTCATTTTCCATGTTAACAATTAAAAGAATGATTATAAAGAATATATAATAATTAGTAATGAAATATATGTAATAATAATGATATTATTTTTATGTATAAATATATGTCATCTAATTAAATCCATTCAATTCAAAAAGGAAATGAAAAACAGCATTCATGCGTACGTACGACATACCGTCTCCATGAACAGTGTATTTCTTTCCATTTATCGATATATTATATATATGTATATTATGAATATATATTATATATAAATCACGTTTTATATTCTGTAATTAGGTTATCATGATCTAAGTAATCATATTAATAATTACAAGTCAAAACACAGATGATAAATGAAACGATTTTACCAAAAACACAACTTTAACATGGAATTGAAAAATGAATGGATAATATAAAGTTGTAAGTGAATCATATATGATATCATAAATATTATTATGGTTATGTTAAAATTTAATAATATTTTTAAACCCACTATAAATGAGTCTCAGTCACATATGGAAGAAATTGAACATAAGGGAAGGGATAACTTTTCCAATCTTGTTTTTATCTGAGATTGTTTTTTCATAAGTATTTACTGGGGTTATATTTATCATTCATGTCCCTATTTTCTAAAAATTGTTTGAAGTATTTTTAAAGTACTTTCTACCCATTTTTTACTTTTACCACATGGTATTGAAAGAATCTTTGTTTTTTTACCATACGAGGTACTTTTTTAACTTTTCCGGCAAAAGTATAAGAAGAATGTTTTTTTAACTTGTTCGGCATGAACAGATTTTTACGGTTTTATAACGCCTTATTTACATGAAGCTTAATCTACATTATTTCATGACTATTTTCAAAAGAATCCTTTCTTTTAAAATTTTCATGGAATTTCGTGAAAAGAAAATTATTTTGATGAAGAAAGGATATTTTCCTCAAGAATTTATTTCAAGTGTATTATCAAAACCATTTTCCATCTAAGATGACATTATTTCATATGTGTATGTTTCAAGTATAATGTATCTATGATTTAAATTGTTTCACTTTTATTATGATGAAATTATATCCATTTTTTTGTATGGAGTATGTTATGATGGGATGATGTTTATAAAACACATTTTATACTTTGGGTAATAATGAATGATTTATGTTCATGTTGTGGCACAAGTAAAAATGATTTCATTATGAGATGGGTAGGACCTTTATCTCCCTCCAATTACTTGGGTAAATATTTATATCTCATGAGATAGACATGGTTTTAATGACAGGTTAATCCAGTTCCGTGATTCAGGACTGGAACGAGGAGTGAACTCAATTCAGAAAGGGAATTTTCCACAAATATGGTCTTGGAAACAATGCCTTGGAAAATATGGAAGTCATATCATGTGCTTAATGGTTATCCATAGTTAAATGTTTTATTCCCATGATATTTTATCATGATTAATGTCCCTTTATGACCTATTCCTTACGTAATGCTGAGATTTATTTCATAACCCAAGATTTTGATGTGTAAACCTTATGTTCATGTTTTGAAGTTCAAATGTATATGGTTTGTTTTATTTTCTCCATGCATAATCTTACTGAGCATTTGAGCTCACCCTTTATATGTTTTCTTTTCCCTAGGATATAAATAAATGTTTTGGGTATGAAAACAAAAGGGGAAGATCTTTATGGGAGATGTTGAAGATCTTTCACCACGATTAGAATATTATATTCCGAGTTTCCAAAGACACTAAAATATTATGGTCCTTGTGTGTTTGTTTTTTTATGTATTAAGTATTCCAAAAAAGTAATGTAATATCTATGTACGTCAAGCTTTGGGTCTCTACAGTTGGTATTAGAGGAAAGGTTTAGTTAACCTTTGGAAACTAGGATGTGAAAGCTTTAGTGAGATCCCTAGAGATATTTCTATGGTATGTCTAGGGATGTCCCTAAGGTTAAGTATAAGTATAAGTTATAATCTTATAATTACGATAACAATATTAAAATTAACCCTAAGATGTTATATATTGAAGGTAAACCCCCTTTATTATATTGTTTTCCCTAGCATGATTTTTGCCTCTCACACTATTATTTTTGGGTTTTAGACGATGGATGGAACCCTAAGGAACCATGTTGATCAATGTAATGTAAAATATAATGATTGTCCTCATGAACAAACTAATGTTATGTGAGATAGAGTGAAAAATCTTATTGCTATACTTACACAAGCTATGAATCATTCTGGACATCCAAATGATCAGACAAGGGAACAATATTCTATTGATTCCTTCATGAGGCAATGTATACCTACTTTCCATGGGACTTATGATCTACTTGTTGCTGAACAATGGATCAGTACTATTGAAAATATATTTTCCATACTTCGCTATTCGGAACATGAAAAATTCATTCTGGCTATTTACCATTTATAAGGTTAAGCAGATCAATGGTGGACTCTAATTAAGAATATGAGGCCCCAAGATGAAATTGAATCCATGGAATGGGATGAGTTCATGAACTTATTTATCAATAAGTAATTCCCTCATATTCTTCGAACAAAGATGGAAAAGGAATTCCTTGATCTTTACCAAAAGGATGATGAATCTGTTGGTATATACGAAGCGAATTTTACATGTCTTGCAAGGTATACATCTGGCTTTATCATCCAACCTGAAAGTAAAGTTGATCGATTATTTAGTGGCTTTAAACCATGGCTTACAAGGGAATTAACAATAAGAGACTTCAGTAGCTATGAAGTAATTTTGCGTTGTGCTATCAAGGTAGAAATGGAAGTTGGTGTTACATATCCATCTCATGGTTTGGACAAGAAACGAAAGATGGAGTTCAAAGAGAAATCAGAGAATAATGGTGAAAAGAAGATGAATGTTTATTTATGCTCAAAGTGTGGAAATAATCATGGTTTAGATTGTATTAAAGTAACTAGAAAATGTTTTAAGTGTGGAAAATAAGGTCATCGAGCAGCTGAGATTCGAAGTAATGGAAAAAGGGTTGCTAATGATGTGAATAAAGAAAAGACTGCAGAGAGTGCACCACCAACACTTCAATGCTTCAAGTGTAAGGAAATGGGGCATTATGCTAATATGTCACGACCCGACCTCGGGCCCGTGTCGTGACTACCCCAAGCCCGCCTTCCATAGGCCAGGGGCTGGCGACTAGCACCAATGGCGTAAATCCCGATAACTGGGAAGGCATTGCCATTACAAAAGCAAACAAACACCACAGAGTAGGCAAGCGGAAAAGTAAACACAAGTGAAGAAAAGTAAAAGGGCCGGAAATACAAGCCCAACTGTAAAGTACAACTCGAAAGGGAAAAACAGCAGCTGGAAGAACGAAGCGGCCCCTGGGTCGTCCTCCTCGATTCCTACCTGAAGGGTAGGTACAGATGGCTCAGCTCCTGGATCGTCCACCACGGATCCTACCTGAAGGGTAGGTACAGATAGCTCCTCTACTCCTCGGGTCCTGTCGTCTACTCCGGGTACGTCCGCCCAGTGGTCCTCCTCCGGGTACCGACCTGCTCCGCAAGCCTCAACTGCGATCTGCGCTGTCCATCGTCTGCAACCAACACAACGAAGTGCGGGCATAGCCCGTGCAGGGGTGAGTATAAGCTACTCAGTAGGGACCCCGAGACCCTTAAGGTCTCACTAAATCCAATATGGATATCCACAAAGTAAAGACAGCAATCACGAAGTAACATCAGACTCTACTTAGGTATATGCCCATACATATACCTAAGTCATCAAGTAACCCATCCAATCACAAGGATACACAAAAATCATGAAATCAACGGATAACCATCACCCAGGTACATGCCCATACATATACCTAAGTTATCAAGCGACCCATCTCAATCATGAGGAAACACAAAGATTCATTGACTCAGCTCAAACCAGGATTTTCATTATCGAAACCGTAACTGCTGAAGAGCTCCGTCTCTGGAGTGTACAGTGGTCCTGTCACGACTCCGAGGTACTGCTCACTAACCTAAGACTGCTGAGGTACTCCTCCTGTCGAGCACCGCGGGTCTGCGGCCCACTACCGGGCGCTCCGTCCGCTGTGGGTCTGTCGCCAAATACCGGGAGCTCCCCCCAATAGCCTACAGAGGTACTCCTCCTGTCGAGTACCGCGGGTTTGCGGCCAACTACCGGGCGCTCCGTCCGCCGTGGGTCTGTCGCCAAATACCGGGCGCTCCGTCCACTGGGCTAGTCGACTCACTCCAAGTCGAGTCGGTCAAGCAGTCGTCAGGTCTCAGCCGGCTACACGGTCTCCTTACTCTGCACGCTCGTCTCCGGGAGGGTCCGCTCCACGAGCTACTGGTCGATACTCCAAGTATCACAAGGTCCCGCAAAGAAGTTTCACAAAAGTCCGCCTCGTCACAGGGGTCTCAACGCAACAGACGGCGCGTCAATCGGACGCCCGGTCTGTGAGTTATTAGCCTTTTCGTCCCGGGGGCCTGGTTGGTTTCGTGAGCAAACCAAACCCGGCCATATCTCAACTGTACCCCGAACTCTCATAGGGTAAGCACATAGGGACCGTTTCTCAATGTGATCACCAACGCCGCTGACGGTTCGTCGAACGGACGTCCTGGCTGAAAGATATCAGCTTTTCCGTTCTAGGGGCCCGGTTGGATTTCGGGTACAATCCAATCCGGCCATACTCCGACTGCATCCAAAACTCGGGCGGAGTATGTCAAAAGTTCTGTCTCATCAAGAGGAAGTCAACGAAACAGACGGCGCGTCAATCAGACGCCCGGTCTGTGAGTTATTGGCTTTTTCGTTCCAGGGGCCCGGTTGGTTTCGTGTACGAACCGACCCGACCGTACTCCGTCGGCATCCAAACCTCGAGCAGAGTAAGCCAAAAGTTCCGTCTCACTGAGAGGAATTCAACAAAGCTGACGGTACGTCATTCGGACGTCTGGAGCTCAAGATATGTGAATTTGACCGAAATGGTCCGAAAACGGGGGGGGGGGGGGGGGGTCCGGGTCCGGGCCGACCCGGCCCGACCCCCATGGGTCGGCCCGAACCGGGTCCGACCCGGTTGGCCCGGCCCCGCCCGGCCAGGGCCGGTCCGGCTCGGCTCGGCCGAGCGGCCTGACAACCCCGCGGCACCCGCGGGGTGTCGCGCTGGACACCCGCGGGGTGCCGCCTGACAGCCCCGCGGCACCCGCGGCTGTCGCGCTGGACACCCGCGGGGTGTCGCCTGACAACCCCGCGGCACCCGCGGGGTGCCACCCTGGACACCCGCGGGGTGCCACCCTGGACACCCGCGGGGTGCCGCCGCCTCCGGACGCCGGCGCCGCCGCGCCGCCGCCGGCTTCCGCGGGCCACCAGAGACGCTCCGGTGGTCCGATTTGCTTCCCGTCTGCGCCTACGGTCATCCCGGGACCCGACCTTCACTGCGGAGGCCTCAAAATTAACTTGCGGCCTCGTTTGTCGTCGCCCGTCAATCTGCGCTCAAGAACAAAATAAAATTAATTTAATCTGCGGCCTCTTTGGCGCGGCGCGACGACGTCGCGTGCTTGATCGACTTCTCGGCGTGGCGCGAAGGCGTCTCGATCTTGTTTGATTTCGTTCCACAGCGCGGCGCGACGGCGCCGCTCAATAGTTGTCGTACGATTCCCGCGTGGTGCGACGGCACCACGCCATCTCGCTGCATCCGCAAGAAACAACAAGAATAAAGGAGGGGGAGGGGGGTTCGGCTGTGTTTGTGCGGCCCGACCCCCCTCGCATTAGATTGATAACAATCGGCCTTTCTAGAACGATAATCCATCACAATCTTTTTTAAAAAAAAAATAAAAAGATTCGGAAACAAGGGCCGACAAAAAAAAGAACCTTCAAGATCGAAGGAAAGATCAACAACTTTAAAAAGGTTTAAAACCCCTACCTCAAGCGTTGTCGCTCGCGAGTTCGTCGCGGAAGAGGACGATCGTCTCGGAAGAAACGTCGCCGGAGAAACGTCGTTGATTCCGTTGTCGTCGAGGTGCGTCCGAAGGGAGAACGTCGCTTGGAAAGGAACGATCGTCACGGAAGAAACGTCGCAGAAGAAGCGTCGTTGATTTCCGCGGTTTCGGCGTTCTTCGCCGGAGGCCGGCGTTCTTCGCGTTCTTCGCCGAAGAAGAACGCTCTCCTCCAAATTCTCCCCACGCCACAAGCTTCCACCCAAAATAAAATAAGAGTAATCTTATTTTATTAACGCACAAGCAACGATTAAAAAAAAAGAAACGAACAATTAATTCCAAGAATTAATTTACCAAAGAAACCGCCCAATTAATTGGACGAAAGAAACAACCCAATTTAATGGTCTGTTAAGAAACTAAGAAACCGCGTCAGTTGACTTTCAGTTTCTTTGACGGGTTTTCGCGAGTGCGTTACTTAGCGGAAGAAACGGTGGGGCTCGTGCGGACCCCACCCACAAATATCCTATCAATAGGATAGGATATTTCAGTTGCACCCTATCCGCTTCAACTAAGCTTAACCAGCTTAATGTGGCTTTCAAGTGGCTTCAAGTGAAATAAAAATAAAGTTGTCGTAACAACTTTATTTTATTTCTTAACCTTAAGTCCCAAAATTTAAAAACCACACCTGAGCAAACGCAACTCCGGAAGAGGCGTTTCTAGGCAAAACCCGGCGCTGCGATTTCATCGGTGCCCTCAGAATTCGATTCCGGGCACCGGTTCAAAAGTTAGAAAAACCCGCTCGTCTGTTCACTGAACGTACCCGAGCCATACTTCGAAACATGATTCCAGGCACACCGGGCCTCGGAATCAAGTGCCGTCAGAAGCTGCGCTCTTGAAAAATTCCAAAGAAAATTTAGAAAAAAATTTACTTGAAATTTACGGGTCTTTACATTACTCCCACCACAGGGCTTTACGTCCCCGTAAAGCTTCACCACAAACTTAGGGAAACAAGGCGGTACTGAGCACGCACCTGAGCCTTCCGCTCCCATGTGCTCACCTGGAGGTTCCCGCGCTGCCAAAGAAAGTGCACAAGAGGAATCGACCATCCTCCTAGGATCTGCTCCTGTCGATCCTCGATCCCCACAGGAACCTCCGTATAAGACACTCATCGCCACCGTCTAGCTCCTCATGGTCGATGATATGCGAAGGGGTCGAGCACGTATCTCCTCAGTTGGGATACGTGGAAAACGTCGTGCACCTAGTGCAACTGAAGTGGATGGGCCAAGCGGTAAACCACCTCGCCTACCCAGCTGAGGACCTAGAAAGGTCCGTTGAACCTCGGAGATAACTTGCCTCCCAGGCCACATCTCCGTAAATCTCATCGAGGTGAGACCTGTAAGAAGACGTGGTCTTCATCCTCGAACTCCAGAGGTCTCCATTCCTGTTAGAACTGAAACTCAAAACGACTGCTGCTATGAGGGTAAGGTTGACCGACTCAAGAGTGATCGGTCGCACCCTCCTGTGCAAGAGTTACCCTGCACTGCCTGGGGTTTCCTTTTCCGCCGACCAAGGAAAACCCATCCCAACGTTTGCCTAAAACCATCAATTTGAGTATGAACAGTTATTGCCCATTCCATACTCAAACTAACGTCGTAAGGCCTCGACGCTGCCACCAAGAGATTCCAACCAGAACTCTCGCCTCGAGGGTCTGACCACACCATCGGCGTAAGTGTGATTATCGAGTCTCCTCCCAAAGGTATCTCCAGACGTGAGGGTCAAGTCAACGGCTTACCCGGAACCTCTAGGTCTGGGACAAGATTCGTGGAAGGAAAGAATGATTGGTACCTATGTCTAAAGATATGGCAGCTCATAGTAGACATAGCCCGTACCCCGAATCATACTTAGAGCCCCTGGGTCACACTACTTGACCGCATGCAGCTACTCTCCTTCCCAGCCCTCCTGCTCCCTGAGCCTGGCGGGGATTTCAAAGGCGGGTGGTTGTAACATGTTGAGATGTACACCACCACCTGCTGCTCTCAAGGCCCCACTTCCACATCTGCTACTCCGCAGATTCATCTGTCCTTTAAGCTTCCCCATCTTTAAACATTTAACACGCTCGAGTCTCTAAGACTGGAGTCGGTTCCCTGCTTCTTGCATTGTGCAGTCTTCATCCGCTCCTGGATGATCTGCACCTTCTTTGCCTGCGATCTGAAAGAGCTGCTAAAATTTATCCTTTGCCGAAAAGAGAAACCCGGTCTCATCCCCTGGATGAACCACGCCCATTGCCTAATACAGTCAATCCTGGCATGAAGGATGCATTCATGCCATGGATGACGTCGTAAGGCCTCGACGTAACTACTAAGAGATCCAACTGTCACTCTCGCCTCCAAGGGTCGAGTCACACTGTCGGCATCAGTGTGAGGTCACTGGGTCTCCTCCAGTTGAAATCTCGAAAGTGAGGGTCAAGTCAACAGTTTAACCAGGACCACTCAGTAACACAGTCTGCTTCTGGCACGCCTGGCTCTGACCCCACTAGCCTGAAGACTCCCACCACAGCCTCCAGCCAATCCTCAGCCGCCTGCGGGTCCGTCTCTCCCCCAAACCTGGGTGGCCTCTGGCGCTGGAACTCGGGCAGCGCTCTCAAGTAGCGTGCATCGCCTACCGCTGGGGCTGGTGGCATCGGTGGCCCAACGTATGGTAGTACCGCTGGTGCCTCTGCTGGTGCCTCGACTGCAAGAGGGCCCTGAACCGAAGCCTCGTCGGTCGACAGGCTGTCAGTACGCATATCCCTCTGGGCTAAAGCTGGTCGTCCGAGAAAAGGCATCCTGAAAGAAACATCGTAACACGGTCAAACGATTAAACCTGGTGAGTTGACCTGGTTTGAGCTGACATTTTTAAACTTTGGAAACACACACACAATCAGTGTTTTCGTGCACAAAGTCGGAATTCAGTTGTCAGGGTCCTGGTGTATGGATACGTCGGCCGCCCGCACCAACACTGGACTCCCTGAACTGAAAACCATACTCGGTACTCTTAACACTATTGCTTCACAGAAAAGGAAACATCAGAGTCTACGGTAGAACCGACCACCTCTGATACCAATCTGTCACGACCCGACCTCGGGCCCGTGTCGTGACTACCCCAAGCCCGCCTTCCATAGGCCAGGGGCTGGCGACTAGCACCAATGGCGTAAATCCCGATAACTGGGAAGGCATTGCCATTACAAAAGCAAACAAACACCACAGAGTAGGCAAGCGGAAAAGTAAACACAAGTGAAGAAAAGTAAAAGGGCCGGAAATACAATCCCAACTGTAAAGTACAACT
Source organism: Viscum album (assembly GCA_963277665.1). Classification (NCBI taxonomy): domain Eukaryota; kingdom Viridiplantae; phylum Streptophyta; class Magnoliopsida; order Santalales; family Viscaceae; genus Viscum; species Viscum album. The sequence continues at coordinate 2,008,453,140 of OY728121.1, read as the reverse complement.
CGAAAGGGAAAAACAGCAGCTGGAAGAACGAAGCGGCCCCTGGGTCGTCCTCCTCGATTCCTACCTGAAGGGTAGGTACAGATGGCTCAGCTCCTGGATCGTCCACCACGGATCCTACCTGAAGGGTAGGTACAGATAGCTCCTCTACTCCTCGGGTCCTGTCGTCTACTCCGGGTACGTCCGCCCAGTGGTCCTCCTCCGGGTACCGACCTGCTCCGCAAGCCTCAACTGCGATCTGCGCTGTCCATCGTCTGCAACCAACACAACGAAGTGCGGGCATAGCCCGTGCAGGGGTGAGTATAAGCTACTCAGTAGGGACCCCGAGACCCTTAAGGTCTCACTAAATCCAATATGGATATCCACAAAGTAAAGACAGCAATCACGAAGTAACATCAGACTCTACTTAGGTATATGCCCATACATATACCTAAGTCATCAAGTAACCCATCCAATCACAAGGATACACAAAAATCATGAAATCAACAGATAACCATCACCCAGGTACATGCCCATACATATACCTAAGTTATCAAGCGACCCATCTCAATCATGAGGAAACACAAAGATTCATTGACTCAGCTCAAACCAGGATTTTCATTATCGAAACCGTAACTGCTGAAGAGCTCCGTCTCTGGAGTGTACAGTGGTCCTGTCACGACTCCGAGGTACTGCTCACTAACCTAAGACTGCTGAGGTACTCCTCCTGTCGAGCACCGCGGGTCTGCGGCCCACTACCGGGCGCTCCGTCCGCTGTGGGTCTGTCGCCAAATACCGGGCGCTCCCCCCAATAGCCTACAGAGGTACTCCTCCTGTCGAGTACCGCGGGTTTGCGGCCAACTACCGGGCGCTCCGTCCGCCGTGGGTCTGTCGCCAAATACCGGGCGCTCCGTCCACTGGGCTAGTCGACTCACTCCAAGTCGAGTCGGTCAAGCAGTCGTCAGGTCTCAGCCAGCTACACGGTCTCCGTACTCTGCACGCTCGTCTCCGGGAGGGTCCGCTCCACGAGCTACTGGTCGATACTCCAAGTATCACAAGGTCCCGCAAATAAGTTTCACAAAAGTCCGCCTCGTCACAGGGGTCTCAACGCAACAGACGGCGCGTCAATCGGACGCCCGGTCTGTGAGTTATTAGCCTTTTCGTCCCAGGGGCCTGGTTGGTTTCGTGAGCAAACCAAACCCGGCCATATCTCAACTGTACCCCGAACTCTCATAGGGTAAGCACATAGGGACCGTTTCTCAATGTGATCACCAACGCCGCTGACGGTTCGTCGAACGGACGTCCTGGCTGAAAGATATCAGCTTTTCCGTTCTAGGGGCCCGGTTGGATTTCGGGTACAATCCAATCCGGCCATACTCTGACTGCATCCAAAACTCGGGCGGAGTATGTCAAAAGTTCCGTCTCATCAAGAGGAAGTCAACGAAACAGACGGAGCGTCAATCAGACGCCCGGTCTGTGAGTTATTGGCTTTTTCGTTCCAGGGGCCCGGTTGGTTTCGTGTACGAACCGACCCGACCGTACTCCGTCGGCATCCAAACCTCGAGCAGAGTAAGCCAAAAGTTCCGTCTCACTGAGAGGAATTCAACAAAGCTGACGGTACGTCATTCGGACGTCTGGAGCTCAAGATATGTGAATTTGACCGAAATGGTCCGAAAACGGGGGGGGGGGGGGGGGGGTCCGGGTCCGGGCCGACCCGGCCCGACCCCCATGGGTCGGCCCGAACCGGGTCCGACCCGGTTGGCCCGGCCCCGCCCGGCCAGGGCCGGTCCGGCTCGGCTCGGCCGAGCGGCCTGACAACCCCGCGGCACCCGCGGGGTGTCGCGCTGGACACCCGCGGGGTGCCGCCTGACAGCCCCGCGGCACCCGCGGCTGTCGCGCTGGACACCCGCGGGGTGTCGCCTGACAACCCCGCGGCACCCGCGGGGTGCCACCCTGGACACCCGCGGGGTGTCGCCAGACAACCCCGCGGCACCCGCGGGGTGCCACCCTGGACACCCGCGGGGTGTCGCCAGACAACCCCGCGGCACCCGCGGGGTGCCACCCTGGACACCCGCGGGGTGCCGCCGCCTCCGGCCGCCGGCGCCGCCGCGCCGGCGACCCGCGCCGCCGCCGGAGACGCTCCGGTGGTCCGATTTGCTTCCCGTCTGCGCCTACGGTCATCCCGGGACCCGACCTTCACTGCGGAGGCCTCAAAATTAACTTGCGGCCTCGTTTGTCGTCGCCCGTCAATCTGCGCTCAAGAACAAAATAAAATTAATTTAATCTACGGCCTCTTTGGCGCGGCGCGACGACGTCGCGTGCTTGATCGAATTCTCGGCGTGGCGCGAAGGCGTCTCGATCTTGTTTGATTTCGTTCCACAGCGCGGCGCGACGGCGCCGCTCAATAGTTGTCGTACGATTCCCGCGTGGTGCGACGGCACCACGCCATCTCGCTCCATCCGCAAGAAACAACAAGAATAAAGGAGGGGGAGGGGGGGTTCGGCTGTGTTTGTGCGGCCCGACCCCCCTCGCATTAGATTGATAACAATCGGCCTTTCTAGAACGATAATCCATCACAATCTTTTTTAAAAAAAAAATAAAAAGATTCGGAAACAAGGGCCGACAAAAAAAAGAACCTTCAAGATCGAAGGAAAGATCAACAACTTTAAAAAGGTTTAAAACCCCTACCTCAAGCGTTGTTGCTCGCGAGTTCGTCGCGGAAGAGGACGATCGTCGCGGAAGAAACGTCACCGGAGAAACGTCGTTGATTCCGTTGTCGTCGAGGTGCGTCCGAAGGGAGAACGTCGCTTGGAAAGGAACGATCGTCACGGAAGAAACGTCGCGGAAGAAGCGTCGTTGATTTCTGCGGTTTCGGCGTTCTTCGCCGGAGGCCGGCGTTCTTCGCGTTCTTCGCCGAAGAAGAACGCTCTCCTCCAAATTCTCCCCACGCCACAAGCTTCCACCCAAAATAAAATAAGAGTAATCTTATTTTATTAACGCACAAGCAACGATTAAAAAAAAAAGAAACGAACAATTAATTCCAAGAATTAATTTACCAAAGAAACCGCCCAATTAATTGGACGAAAGAAACAACCCAATTTAATGGTCTGTTAAGAAACTAAGAAACCACGTCAGTTGACTTTCAGTTTCTTTGACGGGTTTTCGCGGGTGCGTTACTTAGCGGAAGAAACGGTGGGGCTCGTGCGGACCCCACCCACAAATATCCTATCAATAGGATAGGATATTTCAGTTGCACCCTATCCTCTTCAACTAAGCTTAACCAGCTTAATGTGGCTTTCAAGTGGCTTCAAGTGAAATAAAAATAAAGTTGTCGTAACAACTTTATTTTATTTCTTAACCTTAAGTCCCAAAATTTAAAAACCACACCTGAGCAAACGCAACTCCGGAAGAGGCGTTTCTAGGCAAAACCCGGCGCTGCGATTTCATCGGTGCCCTCAGAATTCGATTCCGGGCACCGGTTCAAAAGTTAGAAAAACCCGCTCGTCTGTTCACTGAACGTACCCGAGCCAAACTTCGAAACATGATTCCAGGCACACCGGGCCTCGGAATCAAGTGCCGTCAGAAGCTGCGCTCTTGAAAAATTCCAAAGAAAATTTAGAAAAAAATTTACTTGAAATTTACGGGTCTTTACATAATAAATGCCCTAATCCAAGGGTTAATGATGATAGACGTGAGAAACCTCTTAAGGAAAAGGAAAAAATGGAAGTCACATGCGATCACTATTGGCAATGTTGAATATTAAAAAGATGTGGTGGAATTATTTTGTTTTTATGTAATGGGATTCCAAAATAATGTTTCATATAGTATCATGGAATATTGGAATATTTATGTTTTAGTCTATTGTGGTTTTCAATAATTTTATGGTACTGGTAACCATAAAAAGTGATTGAAATATTTTTGGAAAGAATATGATATGCGCATAATGAAGTGATAAAGAAAAAAAATGAGATGATCTCATAATTGTTATAAGGACAAAGTTATATCATGGTTTGAGTATATAGAGATTTTGGGATTTTGGTATGTGGAAAGTGTTAAATTTTTAAAGAATTCATGTTTTTACTAAGAGTCAATGAGTATTCATTTTTCAAGAGAATACATGATTAAGGTATTCACATGTTTGTAATTTGACCAAAAAGAATATCGTATGATATATGGGGGATAAATGATGGTATTCACATGCTCGACAGATGAAATTTCTAGTAATTGTTTTTATTATACTATGAACTTGGACAGAAGTGTTTTGGATAAGCCTAAAGATTGGAATGGATTATTTTGGACATAAGTCAATATTGTTTAAGGATAGAACTGTTTTCGATATTATTTATGGAATGTTATAATATTGTAGTTTTAGAAAAAGGAAAACCTGTAGGACGGGCGGCAACCCGTCGCGTCAGACAAGGATGTGGGAATCGATCCCACAACTAAAGTGCGACATGCCTTTATCACCTACCAATAACCTACAGAAAGTCCTTGGTTATTTGAAACTAGTTTTATTATATTAAGCATTATGATATATGAAGTATAAGTCCATTTTAGGAACTATATATGATTAATCTCACTATAGATGGACTTATGTATTTTTGTTAACTTTTTCTAACCTTTTGTTTGAGATAGATGGAATGACCCATCATTCTATCACATGATCTGCTAACACTTCACAAATGTCAAATTAAAATTCATTTCTTTAAGAGATGAAGTGTAAATTGTCCACGGAACAACCAACCATGAGATTGTACCAAAATCAAAAAAGAATTTCTTCTAATTCCAATTTCTTCAACTTTAGGGAAATGATCTTGAAAACCAAAAATGTTGTCCTAGTGCCCTTATATCTGATGAATTAGATGGTACCTTAGATCATCAAAAATTTATGGCTTTTTTATTTTTGGCTTTATCATAGCCATGTCCTCTACCACTCATCATCAGAAGTTGATGGTTATATTTCTCTTCCATATCCATATTTTCACCCATGTTGTCCTATGTGGAAACCCAGTGCTGAGTTACTTTGGATGACTGTTATGATTCTAACTCCCCTTTTTAAAATGAAGTTTCAGTATTCCTTTTTTCGATGTGGATTTCTATGAAAGAATCTTTCAAGTATTAAACCATTAATTACCACGATGAATTTCGTGGTCGAAATTCATTTTAAGGGGGGTAGAATGTAACACACCAAGATTTTCTGAGATATATTACTTTTAATTTAGTTGATGTATTCTATTATAAACGACACCAATATTAGCTTGTACTATACACAACACCGTATTATCTTTCAGTATACACAAAACTATTCTTGGCTCGTGTTACACACAAATTCAAGTTCGTTTTGTGGAAATTATTCTATGCTTCATTAAGTATAGATTTTGCTTAATGTATAAAGGAAATAAGTTTTGATTATGTTATATGCAACACCAAACAGAGCATTCACTACACAAAGCCCTAACTTGGATTTAATTACACGCAATCGAGACCTTTTTCGATAGCGTGTGTAGTACGCAATACCAAGTTTCACTAAACAAGATATTATTATAATATTATTATGAACTAGCCGTTATGAATAGTAATACCCAATTTTTAAAATTTTATACATTTTATCTTCCAAAATGGACGCCATTTTTTGATTAGGAATATCGATGTTATCCTAGGGTGAATTTTTGGTATTTTTCTAAAAACATTCAATTTTTGATGAATAGTGAAAACAGTAGGTTACTATTTAAAAACTGACATTTTATTTAGATAATTATTTATTTTATTTAAATTTTTTTAGGTAAAAATTGATACATAATAGATACATAAGTTCAATGTAATTCATTAGAGTCATTTTATAATGATTTTAGATATATAAAAATTTTATTGAACTTTTCACCATCTTTTACTCACCTCCTAGGAGAATTTAAAAATTTACATAAAACATAATTTTACCACTTATGTGAGTGGAATTTAAAAAATATGAGAGAAATGGTTAATATCAAGGAGTAATATGTGGTTCAATAAGATAAAAATAATTTTTGGTGAATCGTAACTTTTTCCTTTTATTTACCACGGTTAAAAGTAAATAGGGTAATTAAGGGTAAAAATGATATTATTATTACACTAAAACATGTCCTAATTCTATTGTATAAGTGTAATTACACCAAAAAATACCTTAGGAATAAAATATTACCCTTTAAGTCCACTTGGATTAGATTAGGACACTTATTATTATTTTATTTAAAGAAGAGTTAAAATAGTTAAAATCATTGATTAATAACTAAAACATTTTTAATATAAGGTTATACATAAAATAAATTCAACTATAAATATTAATTAGAAATAAATAATTATTTACTACATAATGGTATTTTTTTTATAATTTTTAGAAATTAAATAATTTAATTTATTTATGACACAATGATGATGCAGTAATTACCTTATTAATGAAATATTAACATAATTGATGTTATAAATACCCAAATAAATGTAATTTGAGACTTTTTATGAATTACAAAAATTTTAAAGCTTAATATGACATGTTATTATTGCTTCAATTAACTGTTTTAGAACTAATAATGTTGTTATGATTTTCAAAAAAATCACTTACCAAATAGTGTCAAAATTGACATAAAATAGTTTTTAAAACAAATATTATCTTATTAATTGTTATTATATTCCAAAAAATATAAGGTTTTTCCAAATGACTTATATAAGGTTATATATATTAATAATGAACCACTTGGGGTTCCATTGGCTTGTTATAGTATGTTTATTAACCATATAGTGTATGAAAACAAGAAGACACGTTAAAAGTTAAATTATTTAACATAGAGTTAAATATAAATGATAAGGTTAAAATAGTAACCTGAACTTTACTAAAAGCTATTGGATGAGATTATTTCGACCCATAACCACTTTAAATTCTAAATAAATCAACTATGAGATATTATAAACCGAATATGGCTTTATTATAAAATAATATTTTATGTTTTTCCAAAGGTGCCCCTCTCATCCCTTATAAAAAGATCACCCCTTATTCTCTTCACACACTTTTGAGCCTTGAAGCTCAGACAAAACCAGATAATTACTCTTCAAAAATTCTCTATTTATATCATATAGGTTTTTTATTCTCAAAATACCAACTCTAGTTCCCTAAGAAGAAGTTTAAAGGAGGTGCGTCGAGGAAGAGGTAATCTCTTGTAGCGACTCTTTCAAGTTTCTTTCTTCTTCTACTTCATCTTCTTTAGTTGTTTCATTATAAAGTAATAACATCAGTATTAATTATATACTGATATGTTATTATAAATATGAAACAACCCTATTTCACCTTCTATCCATCCTACAGAAAACGAAATCACCGTATGTGCGTACATAGGGAATACCGTCTCCACGCCGTGTTGTAATCAGTTTTTCCACCACCACCTTACTTGGATGGGTATAATGGTGTAAAGAATAACTATATATGATTATTATAACATAATACTGATTCTAATATATTATATCATCCACTACAATTCCATTCAATAAATATGGGAATGATATCATCACTCGTGCGTACGTACGGATTACCGTCTCCACGACGCGATGAGATTCATTTTCCATGTTAACAATTCAAGAATGATTATAATGTATATATAATAAGTAATCATGTAATATATGACATAATAATTCTACTGTATTTAGGTATATATATATATGTATGTCATCTACTTAATTCCATTCAATTCAATAAGGAAACGAAAAACAATGTTAATGCGTACATACGACCTACCGTCTCCATGAACAGTGTATTTATTTCCATTTATTGATCTATTATATATATGTTTATTCTGATTATATATTATATATAAATCATGTTTTATAGTATGGAATTAAGTAATCATGATCTAAGTAATCATATTAATAATTACAAGTCAAAACACAGACGATAAATGAAATGATTTTACCCAAAACGCTGCTTTAACATGGAATTTACAAATGAATGGATACTATAAAGTCATAGGTGAATCATATATGAAATAATAAATATTATTATGGTCTTATTAAAAGTTAATAATATGTTTAAACCCACTATACAGGAGTCTAAGACACATATGGATGAAATTGAACATAAGGTAAGGGATAACTTTTCCAATCTCGTTTTTATCCGAGATTGTTTATTCGTATGTATTTACTAGGGTTATATTTATCATTCATGTCCCTATTTTATAAAAAAATGTTTCATGTATGTTTAAAGTCCTTTTTACTAAATTTTTACTTTTACTACATGGTATTTAAATAATCTTTATTTTGTTTACCATACGTGGTACTTTTTTGACTTTTCTAGCAAAAGTATAAGAATAATGTTTTTTTAACTTATACGACATGAACAGATTTTTATGGTTTTATAACACCATATTTTAATGAATCTTACTCTACAATATTTCATGACTATTTTCCAAAAAATCTCTTTCTTTTAAAATTTCATGTCATTTTTTGAAAAGATAATGATTTTGAAGAAAAAAATGATATTTTCCTCGAGAATTCATTTTAAGTGTTTTATAAAAACCATTTTACATCTAAGAAGACATTATTTCATATGTGTATGTTTCAAGTACAATGTCTCTATGATTTAAATTGTTTCACTTTTCTTATGATTAAATAATATCCATTTTTTTGTATGGATTATGTTATGATGTGACGATGTTTATGAAACCCATTTTATAATTTGGGTAATGATGAATGATTTATGTTCATGTTGTCGCAAAATTTAGAATGATTTTATTTTGAGATGGTTGGGACCTATCTCTCTCTCCAATTAATTGGGTAAATATTTATATCTCATGATATAGATATGGCTGGAACAACAATTCAATCTGGTTCAGTGATACATGACTGGAATGAAGAGTGAACTCGATTAAGAATGGGACTTTGTCCACTAAGATGGTCTTGGAAACGATTCCATGGCTACTATGGAAATAATATCATGTGATTAATGTTTTTCCACAATTAAATGTTTTATTACAATTCTATTTTATCATGATTAATGTTCCTTTATGACATATTCCTTACGTACTGCCAAGATTTATTTCATAACTCAAAATTTTGATATGTAAACCTTATGTTCATGTTTTTAAGTTCAAATGTATATGGTTTGTTTTATTTTCACCATGATTAACCTCACCGAGCATTTGAGCTCACCCTTTATATGTTTTATTTTCCCTAGGATATTAATAAAGGTTTATGTAAGAAATCAAAAGGGGAAAATTTTTATGGGAGATGTTGAAGATCTTTCACCACGATTAGAAGATTATGTTCTGAGTTTCCAAGGATACTAAACTATTACGGTACTTGTGTGTCTGTTTTAGTTATGTATTAAGTATTGCGTAAAAGTAATGTAATGTCCATGTACGTCAAGATTTGGGTCTCTATAAAGAAAATCAATAAAAAATAGGTAAATTTGTTTGTAAATTATTCGTAGGGATCCCTATGTTTTCTTTCCTCATGTAAACCTGAGAGGAATGGATTTAACACTTAATTACCAATGGTAATAGCATGAAATCAAAATGTTTCACATTATAAGTTATATAAAAAACACATTAAAGGATATAATACACTTTTTTTGTTTATGTTCCAAGAAGACTAAAACCCTGATAGAATTTTAATGGTTATGGATATGAACCCAATTACCCCTTTATTTACAAACAAGAAGGAACCAAATCCATAATTTCTTGAATGATGATGAATGAACCAAAATAATAAAATATATACATTTTATATATAGGACTAATTAATCACAATATATACCCCTCAGTACGATTAATACATGAAAATAATTGGTGAAATAGGTAGAATAGAGTTTGAGAGCTTATGAATGAGAAAATAAATAAAAATAATACCAATAAAAATTATCTAAGTAACTATGGCATTTCAAAAACCTTTGGAGTGTATTTATATTCTCCAGGGGTTTATGATCTCTTAGAACATATGAGGGTTGAATATAGTTGTTTGGAGTTGATTTAAAGCATGTAAGGGGAACCAACAATAGATAGTTTTGGAATCTGTCTGGGTTCCACTGGGTAACTGATGGGTACAACCATCCATTCGGTGGAACCTAAAAACAACCATTATTTTTTAATAACTCTATTTTATCATGGGAAAAATTAGGATAGAATATGTTTTCTATCTGGTACCATTTCTCACCTGGTGGTATCCGCCTGGTAGGCAGTTGTAACTAATGTTATGATGCTCCAAAAATATCTTCTATTCTCCTATTGATCCCTATGATTATTCTAGAACATTAATTAAAATATTTTCAAAGTATAAATACTGAAATTCATCAATATGAATTATTAGAAACATTACAGTGTATTTTGGATCATTCAAAACTTCATTATAGAGTGAAATATAAAAAAAATCTTGATACATAATTAGAAATTAATCACTTAATATTATCCCACCCAAAATGTTCTCTTAAATTCCTATACATATTTGTGATATAATGTTTATTTATATATATTTTACCTATTTGATTAGTCAATTAATCCCCTCTCTATCTTTGGTATTGATAAAACACATATTCTCTTTCTAAGTTTCATCACACCATCATTATAAAAAATGACTTCCATTTTCCTATCATTTAGGGATTTCATTTTCTTTTATAAGATCCTATCACCAAGCAAGGATTTTATATCTTATCTTGTGAAGAGGATTTTTAAATCATTTATAAAACAATTCATGTTCCCCCTTCCCTAATTATTCCCACATCCAATATTACTAATTCTATGAATATAGGATCCTTTATGATTCTCATTTTATTAAGAACTCCATGATATTTCATAATAAATGCATTTGATAAATTATTTGTCTTACCAAAGTGGTAGTATGTTGAGAAATCATAAACATCAGATAACTCATTCTATTAACATTGTCTGTTGTTGGGATATTAAAAAAAAACTATTTCAGTCTTTTTTGATCCATATATGTGTCATATTTTTCACTATATATAAATGGTGTCCTTATGTTCAAGAAAAATATTACAACTAAAAACTCATGTTCACGGGTTATATAATAATATTAATGTATGTGTAAATATATTAATGCATAATAAAAGTCTTTTTCATTCTATATAATGTTTAATTTTTCTCCTCTCGTCTATGAATCATTATATATCAGAAAACTATTCATTGTTGATGGTAATGTCAATATTAGTTCACTAACAAATCTTCTCAATAGTTCTTAAAAACCATATTTACATTATCTTGATCATATTAACCATACATCATTTCATATCTACTTAGATAACAGTTTAGATAATATTGAATTTTTTTTAACAAATCAATTATTATAACATGTTAATCTAAGTAAACAATGTATATTTGTTGTATTCATTGCTGTAGTCCAGTAGTTACCTTCATTTTAATTTAAAGGCTCAAATAATATTCCCTCCATGGAGATAACATGAACATGAAAAGAGACTTCCTAAATCCAAAATTCACACTTACATAATTTCCCATATAATTACTTTCCTATAAGAGTTTTAATAATAATTCTCAATTGACATTAATTCTCTTCCTATCTTTTCTTGTATACCAAGATATTAAATAAAAATAGCATAATTAAAATATCATTAAAATATTTGAATACACTATTCATCTAATCTATAAAAATATTGGGTGTCTTAGTCAACCCGTATAGAATTGCTTTATACTCAAAATGTACATATCATATGTGAAATTCCATTATTGGAATATCTTACTTCCATACTTATAATTGATGATACATAGAAGTTAGATCGATCTTTCAAAAATATTTTTCTCTTTCTAAATGGTCCAAAAATTCATCTATGTGAAGTAGATGACACATATTATTTACAATAATGGAATTCATTACCCTATAATTGATATAAATCCTCATATAACCATCCTTATTAGTAATAAAATCAATAGGTTCTCCCCAAACAGAAACAGTAGGGGGAATTAATCCCTTATTACAAAACATAGGTAGTTCTTTCTTCTATTCCATTGCTTCTATTGTGAGAGTTCTATAGGGATTTTTTGATATGGTGTTTGCATCAGGGATGGATTCAATAGAAATCACAACTTCTAAATTTTATATATTTTTCATTTAATCTTTAGGAAACACATAAATGTATTCATGAATAACAATAACATCTTCAATTCCATGATTACCCTTATGATCCATAGGTTTCATATGCTCTTCTTCTCTAACAACTACATTGTGGTGAGATACTAAAGGTGGATATAAACATGATTTAGATAATTTAGTCTCCCATATAATGAAAATGTGTTTGAAATCTCCTTTTGGAATCATAATATTCTTTTACAATAAAAAATGTTTCACATTGTTTGTTGAAATTCATTCTATTCCATGGATTATATCAATGTCTCCCATATTTATAATAACCATGTTTGAAAATAAGGAATTTTTATGCATATAAATGGGTACTTACAGAACTATCCTTATTGAAATAATATTTCTACAATGTGTCTTTATTGAAAACATCCCACATAAGGTTCTAGGGAATGATTTAATTTTTCAGGATATGTGGAAGATATAAAAGATTTTGAATATCCATAATCAAATAAATTGTTTGTTTACAATTATTTTATGATCGAATTACTTACCACCACACATTTAAGAAGGTCAACTTCAATTGTATAAATAATATAATCTTATACTTTCACACTTATCCTCTTATGTGGTTGGTTACCCTTATTCATAAGGATTTCATTTGAATAATTCCCAATTTCGCTATAGTTGAATCACTATAAAATAGTGGTTTATTTCTTTCCCTTAAATTCACGAGATAGATATAAATTATATACACACTTGTAATAAACTCTCATTACCATAAAGCAATTACTGTGATTCTTCCTTCTATAATTATCACATTTTATAATTTAGATCTTTCATTTATTCATCTTTGATGCAATTATTTCCCCTTTTTCTCAACCAACCTCTTTTTTTCCTAATTTTTCTTATAGATATAAGACCAAGAAAATTATTTATATATTGTGATGGAACATGATACTATGTAATAATATACTAAATTTTTTTTAAGACCAGTTCCATTGAAAGTTTAGTCCTCATCCCATCAGGGAAATGGTTAATATTTATTTTAGGATTACATATGTTGTCTGTTTTGTACCTTGTTAATCATGGTAATCTAGCCTCATATTAAATAACAATTTCCTCTTCATTTCACATTAGGTTTAAGAACATTCTTTACAATTCAGACCATTGACCTTGAGAAAAATATTTATTGAATAATATCACATTTAATGTTCTCCATTCCATAATTTATATTTCATCATCCTATTTTGTATTATGGATAAATGGAAACTATTGATAAACATATACCTTTAAACAATATAAAGGTTGAATAAAATTTTCCCTTTCATTACTTCCCAAATATAGAAATATCATTTCAAGGGACATGATCTATTTCTATGCAACAAATGGATTAATATATCCATTAAATATTGGAGGATTATTTCAAATAAAGTAATCCATCATATGTGCATCATGTTGTATGAAAATTGGTTGCTTCATAACCATAATGTTATATGTCAAATCCTTGGATATATACCCCACTATTGTAAGAACACTGCCTTAAAACATTACATAATATTGTATTAAAAGAACAATTCACATTGAGGATATTTTTAGGTTCATATTTTTATATAATTAGACCATAACTATTACATAACAACTTGAATATTACACGTAGACAATACTACTAAGTATCCATTTTTTTCAATAAATAAAAAAAACTCTTAAAAATAAAATAGTCTAGTTCAATGTTTAAGACAACATGACTTTTCTATGATCCCATCATTGACCCTATTCATCTTTAAGTCCTGTGGAAAACATTTCAAAAACATGGGGTGAGCATAAAAAGCTCAGTAAGGGTTATAAAATAAGGAAGGAAAACATTATCCCATCAATAAATACAAGTCAATGAAACTATACTTTTCAATCATAACATACCTTAAGAAATCATAATATTTATGAATAACACACACAAATAATTAATCATAAAGGTTACTTATCACATCTATATCTAACTTACATTGTAGCTATCAAAAATACATAGAGTGTTACACTTGGAATACCCATCACAGTATATTCCCTAAATCTCTTAGGAGAAACATCACGTTTACCTCCGTCACGTTACCCAATGCATTGGAGAGATATCTTGGGCTCACCCACCCTAGGTTTATCACGAAAAGACCCGTATATAAAAAAAATTACCAATAACCATAACATAATCATAACACATATCACAAGTATAATGGAAAGATATCATTTCCACATTCCAATATATCAAATCATGATTTAAAAAAAAACAATTCTTTATCAAATCATTTTCAAAACCCTTTAAAATGTGATTTTTGAATCAAAGTGTCCCATACCACTTTGAAGATTTTAAATTAATTTGAAAACATTAATGTACATATAAATAAATCTAAAACCCATTTTGAAAACATGGACATTAATGAGAAATATTTAGAAGAATAAATCTTTAAAACATTTAAAATGATATTTTAGTTAGAGTTCCTAACCAAAAGAGAGACAGTTTATTACAAATAAGTAAGGTAGTCAAAAATTTATAATATCATGATAATAAAGGTATTCATGATATACTATGTAAAAGTACATTATATACACCATATAAAAGTTAATTGGTGTATAACAACAAATAAGTCTCAATGGAATGTAAATTGAGATGAAATCCCTTATAAAGATGGTATCCTTAAATTAAGGATAAATGAGTCACATAATTATGCGTGAAAAATAAAAATACACCCAATATAAGTGGATATTAAGTGTAAAAAAATCATTGGTAATTCACACATATTCATATGATTATATATTCAAGATGTACAAGTTGAACCCAAAGAATTAAAATTGGGTTAAGAAGTTCCCTTGTAAAAATTCAACAGCCTAACAACGTCACTTTAAAATTCAGAAAATGATTTGATGAGATAAAAATGGAATCTAATCACATGGACATATAGTTGACATCAATTAGGATATATAAGAACATATTACAACATAATAAGATATAAATTAAAATACATAACAAAAATATGTCTTTTAAATAGAGGAGGGTCAAAGGTTCCCTTACCGATTTGGTAACATAAGAAACATACGCCCCATGAAAGAAGGATCATAAAATGAAGATGTAAATACTTATAAATTAAAGTATATTACTCAAGGAGTACAATCATGTCCAGTACATACACCACAAAAAAGGAAATAGTGGCATATATAACATGAATCTCACGGGAATAAAAAGTGAGATGAAACCCTTTACCACATTGTAATCAACTGAGTCGTATGACCAAAAGTTAATAACCACCAAATTACCCACATAATAACATTAATAGCATGAATATAATGATTATATATATCAAATGGTAGAACAAAATACACCAAATTCAATGAATAAGTGGCGAACGATGGAAATCATACAGAATTAAATGTGAGATAAGAAAATCCCTTACCTAGTGTCCGAATTGACTAGTATGATCCTTATTATTCATTAATAATAAACTAAAGTTAATTTAGACTTTCTTAAGAACTTTTTTCATGTTTATTATCCTTTTTATATCTCTTATTTCTTTTTTATAAACATTAAGAAATCATTTATGTCAATAATGGTTGTTTTGTTGATATTTGGTACTTTAGTCAAAAAATGAACACTTTATAATTACAAGTTGTGCATGTGGTCAATAGTACATTATCTCAAGAATGATATAAATGATTTAGATATCATATAAATCATATATATCTAGTATATATTTTTATTTATAAAAGTACATAACTTTTAGAGATAATAAATTAAATTTACCGTACATGGAGATGGTAAGTCGTACATACACATTAACACTACTTTCACTTATAATTCATATTTTAATGTAATTAAAACATAATGACACATTGGTATATAATATTTAAATTATAATATCATATATAATATCATTAAATCTATCATTTATACATCCCACATATGGCTTTAAGGAGTCATATCACTTTGAGGGGGCGGGAGTCCGCACTTCCTCAAATGAAATTTTCAAGTTTACCAATTATGGAAACCATAAAGGTAGGCTATAAATGTAAAATACAGAAGCATAAATAAAAAATAAACATAATATATATCATATATAAATACAGTTCCATCATAATGTCCACCATGATAGGTGATAGGAGGTAATCGAACAATCATCGTCTCGTGAGGCGTTAGTTTTCCATCCACAGAATCAATATGTTCTTCACCCATTAGATGGAGGTGTGTGTAAGTGTATTTTGAATAATTCTTATAAAAACATCCTAGTATATTTAGGATACTGGTGTTGTTATAAAATAATTTAATAAAAAGAGTTTAGGGGTTGGAGATGTAAAATAAAAAAAGAATAAGTTAAGAGAAACTGTTACCTTTAATTTGGGTAACTTCCTTTGGTTTGAACCAAAATGACTTCTTGATGTGCCTTATGCCTAAAGTAAGGATTCTAGGAGGAGGATAGGGATATAGGGAGATTAATTGGATAGATTTTGGACGAGACTAAAGGGTTGAGAGGTGTTAGGAATTTTATATAAGTGGTCTCCTTTTATATGGGAGAAGAGGGGCTCTTTAGGAATGTGTGAAAATATTATTTTATTATATAATGATATTCGGTTTCTAAAGGTAAAAAATCGTTATAATTGAAGATTTGATGACTAATGGTTGAAGTAAAATAATCCAATAGGAATTGGATATGTTTTGGAAAATATTTTAATCATTATAATCTTATTTATTTAAATCATTTATTAATGAGGTAAATACTGCATCATTATTGTGTCATATATAATTTAATTTATTTGATGCCTAAATTTAAAAAAAACAACTATCATGTACAAAATATTTTTATCTTTCTAAATAATACTTATAGTCGAAAATATGACTTATATAACACCATATAAAAATTAATTTACTAAAAGATTTTTGTTTAGGTCATTTTTGCCTTTTCATTAAATTAATTAATCTTAAGTGTCATTATCATTCATAAGTGGCTTCATGGGGTCCCAAAATCAACCCAAAGATTCCCATGGTCATAGATGACTCATCAAATAAGGTTCGGAAAAGTGTTAAGGTAATTTCAAATTATTAAAATATTTTTTTACCTTGAATTACGTTATATACCTTTAACCACCGTAAGTAAGAGTCAAAAGTTACTATTCAGAAAAAACTATTTTCATCTTATTGAACCAAATTTTTGTTAGGTCCACAAGGAGGAATACTCTGAGAGGGGGGGTGAATCAGGGTATGACTAATTTAAAATTAACGCCCGTTCTGATCTTGTTTCGCTATTAATCAAAACACTCTTCTCTCTCTTTCCTGTTGCACAATGTAAATAGAAATTAAAGCATTCATAGGACACAAAAATTTTACTTGGATCACTGCAAAGGGCTACGTCCAAGGAGCATACGCCGACAAGTTTCCAGTCATACCAATTCCACTAAACTTCACTAGCTGTGGATTACAATGTTCGGGCTAAATCACTTCCATACCCAAGCTCACTGCCTTTACAATGTTTAGGGTTAGCTCACTACTTCCCCAAGGGTCACTCCCTGTTTCTCTCTCTCTGGATCACTGCTGGTGGAGAGGATCACCTTCTTTCACTTCCTTTGCTCACTGCTCTTAGAAGGAACCCACTCACAGTTTATAGACCTGTAGGTCTCTTCATTTAAATGAATAAATACATCCTCAACTATTGATAGATGCTCTGTTAAAGTCCAAATTTAATCCAATGATGAATACCACTTTGCCTCTGACCACTGGGCAACTACCTTTGGAAAGTACCTTCGCAAAGTACCCTACTTTGTGAGGCTTCCAATTTTGCGAAGCTCAAAAAAGCCTTCACGAAGCTCCTGCCTTTTCGCAAAGCTCTCTCACAAAGCACTCTCGCGAAGCACTCCCGCGAAGCTCAAGACGTTGCAGAGAAACTTCCCTCGTGAAGCTCACAGAGCCAACGTGGAGCTCACAACTTTTGCGGAGCTACAATAGACGCCGTGAAGCTCCTCTTTCACGAAGCACACTGGCTCCACGAACCACCTTCGCAATACGAGAGCAAAATATTTTCTCTGAAAATTCTCTACTTCTCTCAAGGGAGTTAACCTCTATTTATAGGTGATTCCATCGACCCTCAAACTTTCCACGCGAAGTCAATGCCACGCCATCTCAAATCTCGAAGCTCCGAAGTTTCCGCCAGAATTCCGTCTAAATCGCGAAGCACCTAGGAAATTTTTGGATCGCGGTGCTCATCGTAATCATGGAGCATCACCGTCAACATTCCTTCGCGCCTTCGCCGTGAAGCTCCCTCGCAAAGCCCTTCACCGCCGTGATGCGCTTCAACGCTGCCATTCACGGAGCTTTGACGTAATCACAAAGCATCACAGACTCCATTTTTCTAGTCTTCACAAAATCCAATCCATGTATCCCATATTCGCGAAACTCATGAATTTTCCATATAAAAATATGATCTTTATGGAAATTCACTTTTCACGATGCTCACCAAACATCCAAATTTTGGACCCCAAAAATTTGGCAAACACTGGGAAACGGTGCTACTTTGTACTGCTCTTTTGTACTGCCACTAGATCATCCATTCCTTTGTCATCGTTCTTTTTCAACATGGATTGTCAAAAACTTCTTGGGAACTCGACAATTCTCCATGGAAACCTGCTTTGTAAACAAACACAAACAACCCAAAAATACTGCAATGTTACCTTGAGAGATTTTTGCCCAACAATATCCCCCTTTGGGTTTATTGACAATTCTTCATAACTATTCTCAGAAAGATTTTTTGCACGTTGATACCTCACTGAGTCTTCTTCCAGCCGCTACCACCATTCGCCTCTTGCGATTCTAATAGCGTTAAAGGATTCACTTAACACGTACTCTAAGCCCACATGAGCAATGCTCGGCATGAGAAACAAGAGTAGTATGAAAAGTTCATCAATGAATCACTTCATTTCAAACACCAATTGGCGATTCCAACCCGATACCAATTATTAAATTGATACCAATTGTTGAACCACACTGATCCCAATTGGTGATAGCTGGATACCTTCTCTCACCATTCCAACACCACTGGTCTGCTTTTCTCATGAGCCTCAGCTGTCGTGATATCTATTCTTTGATCGATCACTTCTAGCATCGTCAGATTTTATACGCTCCCCCTTTCTGCTCACAACTTTATCCCTTGTCATCTTTAAAACCTCTTTAGCCCTATTTCCTGTGTTGTCTATGCTAAGCTCCGGCTAAGCACATTCAACTAGCTTCAACTCCCCCTATCTGGCTGCTCCACTTGTCAGCTTCTCCCCATATCATTCATGATTTATCAAATATCCACATTGTCTCCCCCTTGAACAATCACTATTTTCTCCCCCTTTGTCAATGAACCCAAAGGACACTCTTTTTTAGTCTATAACATATTAGAGAACACATATCAGCACATTAGGGAAAAAAACATCATACCTCGGGGAGAGGGGGTGTTCCACATCCACACTATTTCAAGTGCGGGGAATCGACTGAACTCCCAGAGCCAGTAAATGCCTCTCAAAAGCTTCCTTGGGTAAGGCCTTTGTCATAATGTCTGCAACCTGGAGCTCTGTAGGCACATACCCCAACTTCACGATTCCCTGCTCAACCTTCTCATTGATAAAATGATACTTTATCTCAATGTGCTTTGTCCTTGAGTGATGAACGAGATTTTTGCTAAGATTTATAGCACTTGAGTTATCACATTGGATTCCGATCAGAGACTTCACTTCAACTCCCATATCTTCAAGCTGCTTCTTTATCCACAATAACTGTGTGCATGCTTGAGTGGCCACAATATACTCAGCTTCTGCGGTGCTCAATGAAATACAATCATGCTTCTTTCTTAGCCAAGAAATACACAATCCACCAAGATAGAATGCACCACCTAACATTGATTTTTGATCATCTACTGAACCGACCCAGTCTGCATCAGTATATCCCAATAACTCTGTCTGAGATTTGTTAGTATATGTCAAGCCGAAATCCACTATGCCCTGGATATACCGAAGTATTCTTTTTACTGCAAGCATGTGGCTTTCCTTGGGATTACTCTGATATCTCGCTACTTGGCAAGTGGCGAAAACAATATCAGGTCCTGTTGTGGTTAATTACAAAGGCTTCCAATGATTTGCCTATATTCTGTGATATTAACTGCCTTTCCATCCTCATATTTTGATAATTTCATCAGGGTAGCAACCAGAGTCTTCATCTCCTTGGAGTTTTCCATTCCAAACCTTCTCAAAACCTCTTTGGCGTATTTGGATTGAGAAATGAAAGTTCCATTACTTCCTTGTGTCACCTGTAAGCCAAGGAAAAATGTTAGCTCTCCAATCATTGAAATTTCAAACTCATTTTTCATGAATTCAGAAAATTGTCTGCACTGAGCTTCATCTGATCCGCCAAATATTATGTCATCCACATAAACCAACACCATCATCCTTTGATTACTTTCATTGCTGAAATAAAGATTGTAATCAACTCCCCCACGCTGAAAACCAAGATTCTTTAAGTAATGATCAAGTCTTGAGTACCATGCCCTTGGTGCTTGTTTCAGCCCATACAACACCTTCTTCAGCCTGAAAACTTTATTCTCATCCTCATGAATTAGAAAACCATCTGGATGCTCAATATACACCTCCTCTTCTAGAACTCCATTCAAGAATGCAGATTTTACATCCATCTGGAATACATTGAACTTTCTTTGCACTGCTATGGAAAAAAATAATCTGATTGTCTCTAGCCTTGTAACTGGTGAAAATGTCTCATCAACATCTATTCCCTATATCTGGGAGTATCCCTTGCACACTAGTCGTGATTTGTTCAAAATCACTGTGCCATCTTCATTTATCTTTTGCGATAGACCCATTTAGTCCTGATGACATTCTTATCTCCTTGCCTCAAAACAATCTCCCATGTCTGGTTCTTCTCAATCTGATCAATCTCTTCATTCATAGCATGAACCGAGTTTTCATCTTCTGCTGCATCAGAAAAACATTTCGGCTCCACCTGAGATAAAAACGATGTTTTCTGTAATGAATTCATTCTTAGAGTCTGAACTGGAGCTGTCTGATCACCAATGATATTCTTCCTATCAATTTCAGCTCGACTCTTGGGGTTCCTTGTAGACACAGACTTGACACTTTCTTGTTCATCACCAGTTTCTTCTTCTGAGTCAGCCTCTACCACTTCTGCTCCCCCTATGTTGCTTACCTCATCATCACTTTCATCCAGGAACTGTTCACTAGATCATTGAGCATTCTATTCATTTTCAACTATAGTGACATCATTTCTCTTAACAATTTTTCCTAGCCTCTTGTTAAAGAATTTATATGCTTTGCTTTTCCCTGAGTACCCAAGGAATATCCCCTCATCTCCTCCCGCCTCAAACTTCCTGTGATTTTCTTTGTTGAGAATGAAACACTTACTTCCAAATATTCGAAAGTATTTAAGCATTGGCTTCTTTCCATACCACAATTCATACAGAGTCTTCCCTTGCTTCGGACACAACAGAGACCTGTTCGAAACATAGACCGATGTCAAAAATGCTTCTTCCAAAATTTCTCTGGTAGGTCTTTATCAATAAGAATCGTTCTAGCCATGTTGTTGATGATCCGATTTCTCCTTTCAACCACTCCATTATGTTGGGGAGTTCTCACTGATGAAGCTTGATGCCTTATCCCATGTTTCTTGAGATATTCTTCTACTTGACTGTTTGTGAATTCTGTACCATTATCTGTACGGAACATCAAAATTTTCTGCCCAAGCATCTTTTCTGATTCCCTACTATACTGCTTTATGAAACTGAACCCCTCTGTCTTATGGGTAATGATGAATACCCAGGCCATTCTGCTATAGTCATCAATGAAAATAACATATTACCTTTCCCCATTTATAGCTCATGGTAAAATAGGTCCACATACATCAGCTTGCACCAATTCAAGAACTCCAGTTGATTTTTGTTCCTTTGGCCTGTATGTCTTTATGATGATCTTCCCTTGTTGAAAAGAATCACATGTATGAGTGTGATCACGTGATAGTTTGGGAAGGTCTCTAGCAGCATCACACTTTACCAGATCTTCCATAGATGGTTGGCATATATGACCAAGTCGCTTATTCCACAGCTGGTTTTCATCTTCTCTGGATAAAATGCACGAATCTTCTTCCCCACCTACTAGGTAAAGATTTCAGTTTGTTCATTTTCCCTGCAGAATGACTGCTCCATCTTTTCCTTTAACAATACACATCTTCTTGGTAAATTGGATAGGGTTCCCATAATCACATAGTTGAATAAAACTGAGAAATTTAAGACTGAGACCCTCTACTACTAAGACATCAGCATATATCATTTCTTTGCCCCCAAACTTGGCTTTCCCTATGCCAACAATCTTCAGGCCTTCATCATTTACAAATTTGACATCTGCTTCTTTGTCATATTTTATTCCTGTAACAAGATCCTTACTAACCGTCATGTGAGATGTGCAACCACTATCAAGGATCCATACACCAGAGCGATATGATGCTTTAAGGGAAATCTCTGCCACTACAGCCTTCTCAATTTTCTTCTTCTTGGTCCATACTTTTTCCTTCACACTCGGCATAGACTGAGACTTCTATTCTTTCTCAGAGTATGATGGACCGGCTTCATCTTGCAAAGACTCAAATCTATTATGCATTTTTAACTCACCTGTGGGGTTATTGATATGCTGCTTGTGAACGTTTTGATTCTACTTTGGCTCATTTCTCTGAATGGTTGAAGTGCAGTACCTAGCCATGTGCCCAAATCCTCCGCACCAAAAACAGTGTCCTTCGAAATATGTTATGGAAAACCGTTCTCTGTTTGACTGCCATCTCTGTTCTTGTTCCCTTCGATATCTTTTGGATATGGAACACACATACTGTGAATGTCCCATATTTCCACACCAATAACACCTGATATAAGGTGTATTCCTTCATGTTACTTCAGCACTACAGGTTTCCCCTTAGGATCTCTGAATATTCTGATTCTTTTTTGTGCTCAAATCCACCTTCAATCTCGGGACGGGTGCTTGGAGTATGACTTCAACTGCCACAGATTATTGTTTTTGATTAAGACATGAATCAGCCTTAACTTCTAAGTTCAATTGCTGCTTTGTTCCTCCTGAACTACTA
Organism: Viscum album; assembly: GCA_963277665.1. Lineage (NCBI taxonomy): Eukaryota > Viridiplantae > Streptophyta > Magnoliopsida > Santalales > Viscaceae > Viscum > Viscum album. Next base: position 2,008,429,937 of record OY728121.1, on the reverse strand, counting down.
GGCCCTTCTTTCTTCTTTTCAGTCTTCGTAACAACCTGATTTCCCAAGAATGTGTTGGGATTCAAATGTTTTTCCTGGTCTTTAACTTTTCTTCGTAGACCGATAACTTCCTCTTCAAGCTCTTCGACACGCTTGACGTGATCTTTCACTTTTCTATTCAAGAAATTGATCTCCCTTTTCTGTTCTTCAATCTTGAGCTTTTACTCATCTACCTTTTCTGTGTGCTCTAGCCTAGAAGACTTAAGATTTTCAATTTATTTTACTAGCTCAGACTTCTCTTTTCTTGTTGTTTCATATAGAGTTTGGCATCATATACCACCTTGTTGGATTTCTTTGTTTTTTCTATCTAGACATCTATCTCTTCAAGAGTTTCTTCTAATTCAGCTTCCATGTCAACTCTCCCTTCAATTTATTCTTCTTCCTCATCAGTTTCGGTTTCTTAATTTTCTTGAGCACTACTGAAAATAGCCACCATTGAATTTTTTTCCACGATCTTTGCAGTTTTCTATCTCTTCAATTTCTTCACCCTAAGACTCATCTGAACTATCTATTTCTTATGAAAGAATATTCTTCTTCTTAAATAAATTTCTCCTGAACTGCTTCTTCCCTTTCACATAGGTTGAAGATTTTTTTCTTGGGAATATCAACGTCATCTTCATCATTTTATTCTTGAAACTTTTTGGGGCACCTTGCAGCAAGATGACCAACTTTTCCACATCTAAATCAAGCAAGTGGAAGATTCCCTTTGAACTTTCCTTTTCCTCTTTGAGGATTTGAGGAGAGGAATGACATTACCTCATCTGTCTCTTCTTCTTCCTGAGAATCTTCATTGGTATGCTTCTTCATGGCCTTAAATGCCACCTCTTTGGACTTCCCCTTTTCCACAGCCTCATTATCATCGTTCATCATTTCATATGCAACCAAGGTACTATGTAAATTGTCCAATGTCAGATCTTTTGGATATTTATCTTCTAGTACTGAAACTTTTGTATTGAACCGAGGTGGAAGTTTCCACAAGATGAGATTTACGATCGTTATGTCTTTAATGACTTCTCCGAGACATCGCATATCTTCCACAACAATGTTTACCCTGTCAAAAAATGCTTCAACAGACTCATTTGGGTTCATTTTCAGATCTTCATATTTCTTCCATAACACCTGCATTTTTGCCTCTCTGACCTTTGTATCCCCTTCATATATATTCAAAAGCTTTTCCCACATGGCATGTGACGTTTTTCATGACATCACCTTCGTGTAGATGGGATTTGAAAGGGCTCCCCCTAAGGCATTGATTGCTTTGGAATCAGCATCCAACTCTCTATGCTCAGCTTCTGATAATGCACCACTATTAATATCAGCTGTGATACCATGCATAGCTGCTGAAAACACATCCATTCCCAAGGATCAGAAATAGTGTTTCATTAGATTCTTCCATATCTGAAAATTACATCCGTCGAAGATCGGAATCCCTTTATGATTAGTGACCTCCATTGAGAGAAGAACAAATTTCAACCTCTCCCTCTAATACTAATGGTTAGGTCCACAAGGCCGAATACCCTAAGAGGGGGGGTGAATTAGGGTATGACTAATTTAAAATTAACTCCCGTTCTGATCCTGTTTCGCTGTTAAGAAAAACAATCTTCTCTCTCTTTCCTGTTTCACAATGTAAATAGAAAGTAAATCATGCATAGGACACATCAATTTTACTTGGTTCACCACAAAGGGTGTAAAGACCCGGAAATTTCAAGGGAATTTTTTCTTAATTTTCTTTGGAATTTTACAAGAACGTAGTTTCTGACGGCGCCTGATTTCGAGGCCCGGTGTGCCCGGAATTAATTTCCGAAGTTTAGCTCGGGAACGTTCAGTGAACGAACGAGCGGGAATTTCTAACTTTTGAACCAGTGCCCAGAATCAAATTCTGAGGGCACCGATGGAACTGCAGCGCCAGTATTTTCTTAGGAACTCTTTTTCCGTAGTTGCGTTTTATAGAGAGCGGAGGTTTGTTTTTTTTGGGTTTTCTTTAAAAGTGTAATAATAAAATAACGTGCCATGTTGCACTTTATTTTATTTCAGCCGCCATTGGGAGTGAGGTGGTTGAAACCTCCTCATGGAGGTTGGAGGTGGGTCCACCACATCTTAACCTCCCTTGAGAGGTTATGGTGGTGGGGCCCACCCAAACTAAACCTCCCATGGGTGGTTTATTGTGGTGGGGACCACACAGGGCTTAACCCCCCAATTAATGGGAGGAGAGGAAACCTCCCAACTCTCCCTCATTAATGAGGGAGAGCCTCTTAATTCCTCAACTCCCCATTAAATGGGGAGAAACTCCTTGGCACCCTCCCCTCTTAATTGGTGCCAACGGACCTCTTTAATCGCGTCAACGCAATTTATTTCACCCGACCCCCCTTTTTTTAAAAAAAATTATGTAACCACGATGGTTACATACCTCTCCCCCTCACCTATATATAGGGATCTTGGGAGAGGGTTTGGGGGACGGCTTCACCAAGCGACGAAACGCTGGTAAAGTACCGCGACACCCAACACTTGGGAGAATTAGAGTTCTCCAACGAAGAACGCCTTTTTCCAAAGCAGAAATACGGCACTTCTTCTTCATTTCCACGACCTCCTTCCGTGTTGAATGAATGGGTGTCGTCTGCAAGGAACATCGACGACTCTTCATCTTCGAATGTTTCCCGACGTCAACGAACCGGCACCGCTTAGATCGGTGACTTCGTCAATGACGATTACGGAGGCACGTTCCGTGAGGATGTCTTCCGCGACACCGATTTCCGCATCGGCGACGAATGAACTTCGAATCCGAAGTAGGGGTTTTGTCTTTTTTTTTTCAAATTACGTGTTTCTTTCCCTCGAACATGAAAGAATAATCTATTGGACGTTGTTCCAAATTTTATTAAAAATTGTGAAAAGTTCATCGTTGTGTTTTTACGATTGGCCGACTGTTATCGTTATAATGGGAGGAGACCGGACCGCACGAACACGGCCGATTCTCCTCCCCCTTCTAATCCTTGGTGTTGATTTAGCGAAGACAGCGCTGTGTCATCGCACCGTGCAGGAACAAAAGAAAACACGGCCGGAGCGGGCTGCGACGAAGGAACGCGACGCCATCGTGTCGCGCCGTAGGTTTCAAATGAGGTCGCGGCAGGAGTCGGACCGCGGCGGAAGGACGCGGCGTCGTCACGCCGCGTCGAACGGATTCACGTTCATCTTGGAATTGGCGGCCGGAAAAAACCGCGCGCTCGGAGAACTCGAAGGAGGCGGCTGGAAATCCAGCCGCTCGGCGCCAGAACGAGCAGGACCGCGGGGTCCCGCGGCGAGAACCCGGCCGACCCTGCGCTGGCCAGCCATTACAGGGGGGGGGGAGCCCGGGGGTGTAACCCCCCCGGCATTACACATGGCGCGGCCCCTTAAAGGGGCCGCCGTTTTAAAAATTAAAGGGGGGCAATGCCCCTCCCTTTAGCGCGCCACGCTGGCCGAGCCGCCGTGCCGTCGAGCCGCCGCGTCGCCGAGCCGCCGAGCCGTCGCGCCACCAGCGCCGCTGGCCGGGCCGAGCCGCCGGGTCGGGCAGCCACTCGGGCCGGGTCGACCCGGTTCGGGCCGGCCCAGGGGGGTACTGGGCTGGGTCGGACCGGGCCCAGACCCCCCATCTTCGGACATGATTGGTTCAAATGCCCTTAACTTGGGCTGCAGACATCCGATCGACAAACCGTCAGTTGCATAGCGATCCTTGGATCGAGACAGTCGTTTCGGTATACTATACTCAAGGTGCACCATCCTTTTCGGGAGCCTACGTGGTTAAAACTCCATAGTTAAGCGTGCTTGGCCTAGAGTAGTGATCAGGATGGGTGACCTCCTGGGAAGTTTCCCAGGGTGGGTGTGAGACGAAAAAGCCAATAACTCTCAGACCGGGCGTCTGATTGACGCGGCTTCTATTGCGTTGTGTTCCGGTTGACAATACGGAACTTTGGGCATCCTCCGCCCGAGATTTGGATGCAAATGGATAGTGTCCGGGTTGGATCGCACCGAAATCCAACCGGGCCCCTGTAACGGAAAAGCTGATACCTTTCTGACAGAACGTCCATTTGACGAACCGTCAGCGGCGTTGGTGATCACATTGAGAAGCAGTCCCTATGAGTATACCCTATGAGAGTTTCGGGTGCAGTTGAGATATGGCCGGGTTGGTTCGCACACGAAACCAACCGGGCCCCTGGGACGAAAAGGCTAATAACTCACAGACCGGGCGTCCGATTGACGCGCCGTCTGTTGCGTTGAGACCCCTATGACGAGGCGGTCCTTTGAGATACTTCTTCGTGGGACTTTGAGATACTTGCCGTATCGACCTATAGCTCGTGGAGCGGACCCTCCCAGTGACGAGCGTGCGGAGTACGGAGACCGTGTAGCTGGCTGAGACCCGACGACTGCTGATCGAACGACTCGGTGTGTTACAGAGGTGTGCTTGGTTGTAGCGGCACATGTGAGTGATTGGTTTTAGCGGTAGACCCACGACAAAGGTGCACTTGGTTGTAGCGGCACATGGGAGCGCTTGGTTGTAGCGGCAGACCCACGACAGAGGTGCGCTTGGTTGTAGCGGAACATGGGAGCACTTGGTTGTAGCGGCAGACCCACGATAGAGGTGCGCTTGGTTGTATCGGCACATGGGAGCGCTTGGTTGTAGCAGCAGACCCACGACAGAGGTGCGCTTGGTTGTAGCGGCACATGGGAGCGCTTGGTTGTAGCAGCTGGCCCGCAGTACTCGATGGGTGGAGTTCTTCAGCAGTCCTGGGTTAGTGAGCAGTACCTCGGAGTCGTGACAGGACCACTGTACACTCCAGAGACGGAGCTCTTCAGTAGTTACGGTTTCGATAATGAAAATCCTGGTTTGAGCTGAGACTTTTGACCTTTGTGTTTACCTCATGATTGAGATGGGTCACTTGATAACTTAGGTATATGTATGGGCATATACATGGGTAGTAGTTATCCGTTGATTTCACAATCTTTGTGTTTCCTCATGATTGAGATGGGTCACTTGATAACTTAGGTATATGTATGGGCATATACCTGGGTAGTAGTTATCCGTTGATTTCACAATCCTTGTGTTTCCTCATGATTGAGATGTGTTACTTGATAACTTAGGTATATGTATGGGCATATACCTAAGTAGAGTTTATCTGTTGAGATCTTCTATGTGGTTATCCTTGTTGGTTTTAGTGAGACCTTGAGGGTCTCGGGGTCCCTACTGAGTATCGTTATACTCACCCCTACACGGGCTATGGCCGCACCTCGTTGTGTTGGTTGCAGACGACAGGCAGTGCTGACAGAGGCCGAGTGTTCGAGGACTGGACGGTACCTGGAGGTGGACTATACGACGAGATGGTACCCGTAGGAGGACCTCACGACGATACGGTACCCAGAGGTGGACGTGATGACGAGGCGGTACCCGGAGGTGGACCACTGGGCGGGACATACTCGGAGCGGACGACGGGACCCGAGGAGAAGAGGAGCTATCTGTACCCACCCTTCAGGTGGGATTTCCAGTGGACAGCTCAGCGTAGCAGCTTTACTTTTCAGTTGTTGTTTTCCCTTTCGAGTTGTACTTTACAGTTGGGCTTGTATTTCCGGCCCCTTTATACTTTCCGCACTTACTGTTGTACTCAGTTTTTACTTCGTATTTACTTCTTCCGCTTGTACTCTGTGTGATTGTTTACTTTACAAAGGCAATGCCTTCCCTTTTTACCGGGATTTACGCCTTGGTGCTAGTCGCCATCCCCTGTCCTATGGAAGGCGGGCTTGGGGTAGTCACGGCACGGGCCCCGAGGACGGGTCGTGACAAATTGGTATCAAAGGAGTTCGGTTCTACCGCAGAATTTATAACTCTGATGTTTCTTTCTGTGAAGCAATAGTGTTAAGAGTAACGAGTGTGGTTTTCAGTTCAGGGAGTCCAGTGTTGGTGCGGGCGGCCGACGTATCCATACACCAGGACCCTGACAACTGATTTCCGACTTTGTGCACGAAAACACTGATTGCGTGTCTATTTCCAGAAAGTTTTAAGTCAGCTCAAACCAGGTCAGCTCACCAGGTATAAGACGTTGACCATGTAGCATCGATTTAGGATATCTCCACGCAGACAGTCAGTTGGAGTTCCGAGAGAGTACTCGATGACGGCTCACTGAGCGACGAGGCTCTGGTGCAGGGCCCTTTTTACTATGTTGGCACCCTCGGGTTGTGTACCAGAAGCACCACCACCTGTTGGGAAGCGGATTCCAATAGCTGTACTAGTGGACGGTGCACGCTGGCAGAGCGCGTTGCACGAGTTCCAGCAGTAGTAGCCTCCGAGGTTACGAGGCGAGGCAGTTTCCCAGACAGCAGAGCAGTGGCTGGAGGCGATTGCTAGAGTTTTCCGCCTAGATGAGACATCAATAGAGTGGATGATGGACTTGGCCACTAGTGTTTTCCAGTGAATGACCATGAGGATGGTCCGCATAGTGATGAGGCTTCGGTACGTGGACCGATGCCTGAGATAGTACCTTTGGGTAGTGTGTCAGCTATACATCACTACCTGTTGGTCAACAGATACAACCGGCGGTACCGGTAGGTGACACATGTAGGCTTACTGCCTTATATGTGTTCTAACTTCAGATACCCTCATGTTCCGAGGCGAACCTGACTCATAGGCAGCTAAGGACTGACTTGAGGATGTGGCCGGGAGTTTTCTAGAGCTTTTACAGTTTCGGCGGGATGACATGTCGGTAGTTGAGAATTCATCGAGGCGTACTGAACATACCGGGTACTCGATGGATGCGTTTCGATCAGTGCAATAGAGGTCGGACCTCTGAGCAGGGAATGTTTAAGGGCTTCTGAGCCAGCACCTTTTCTCTATGCATTCCTATATAGGCTAGGGGGCTAGAAAGAACCTTTGTGGTTGAGAATTCTTTGCAGATAGAATACAGCCAGAGAATGTTAGAAGTTTGGAAAGAAGGAAACTGACACCAGTCTCAGAGACTTGGGCGTGTAAAATGTTTCAAGAAGAGGAAATGTTAAGGGCAGATAAATCTGCAGAGCAGCATACATGGAGGCAGAGCTAGGATAACATCTTGTGGTGGTATACATTTCAACATGTTACCATCACCCGCCTTTGTAGTCCCCGCTAGACTCAGGGAGTTGGAGAGCAGGGAAAGAGAGTAGCTGCTTGCAGTCATGGAGTGCGACCAAAAAGGGCTCTAAGGATGTTTCGAAGTGCGGACTTTGTCTTCTACTAGCTGCCGTAGCCACAGACATCGATACGAATCATCCCTTCCTTCCATGAATCTAGTCCTAGACCTAGAGTTTCCGGTTAAGCCATTGACTTGACCCTCACGTCTGGAGATACCTTTGGGAGGAGACTCGATAGACACACTTACGCCGACGGTGTGATCTGACCCTTGAGGCGAGAGTCTCGGTTGGGACCTCTTGGTGGCAGCGTCGAGGCCTTACGACGTTAGTTTGAGTATGAATTTGGCAATCACTATTCATATTCAAATTGACGGTATTAGGCAAGCGTCGGGATGGGTTTTCCTTGGTCGGCGAAAAGGAAACCCTAGGAAGCACAAGTTAAACTCATGCACGAGAGGGTGTGACCGATCACTCTTGAGTCGGCCAACCTTACCCTCGTGGCAGCAGTCGTTTAAGTTCCAGTTCTAACAGGAATTGGAAACCTCTGGAGTTCGAGGATGACGATCACGTCCTTATACGGGTCTCACCTCGACGAGGTTTACGGAGATGTGGCCAAGGCGGCAAGTTATCTCCGAGGTTCAACAGACCTTTCTAGGTCCTCATATGGGTAGGCGAGGTGGTTTACCGCTTGACCCATACACCTCAGTTGCACTAGGTGCACGACGTCTTCCACGTATCTCAACTGAGGAGATACTTGCTTGATCCTTCACACATCATCGACCTCAGGGAGTTAGACGTCGATGACAGGGCATCATGCACGGAGGTTCTAGTGGGGATTGAGGATCAACGAGAGCAGGTCCTACAAGGACGGTCGATTCCTCGAGTGCTTTTTCTCTGGAAGTACGGGAACCTCCGGGTGAGCACATGGGAGCGGAAGGCTCAGATGCGTGCTCTGTACCACTTTTGTGACCCTAGTTTGTGTTGAAGCTTTACGGGGACGTAAAGCCCTGAGGTGGGAGTAATGTAAAGACCCGGAAATTTCAAGGAATTTTTTTTCTTAATTTTCTTTGGAATTTTACAAGAACGCAGTTTCTGACGGCGCCTGATTCCGAGGCCCGGTGTGCCCGGAATTAATTTCTGATGTTTAGCTCGGGTACGTTCAGTGAACGAACGAGCGGGAATTTCTAACTTTTGAACCGGTGCCCAGAATCGAATTCTGAGGGCACCGATGGAACTGCAGCGCCAGTATTTTCTTAGGAACTCTTTTTCCGTAGTTGCGTTTTATCGAGAGTGGAGGTTTGTTTTTTTTGGGTTTTCTTTAAAAGTGTAATAATAAAATAACGTGCCATGTTGCACTTTATTTTATTTCAGCCGCCATTGGGAGTGAGGTGGTTGAAACCTCCTCATGGAGGTTGGAGGTGGGGCCACCACACCTTAACCTCCCTTGAGAGGTTATGGTGGTGGGGCCCACCCAAACTAAACCTCCCATGGGTGGTTTATTGTGGTGGGGACCACACGGGGCTTAACCCCCCAATTAATGGGAGGAGAGGAAACCTCCCAACTCTCCCTCATTAATGAGGGAGAGCCTCTTAATTCCTCAAATCCCCATTAAATGGGGAGAAACTCCTTGGCACCCTCCCCTCTTAAGTGGTGCCAACGGACTTCTTTAATTGCGTCAACGCAATTTATTTCACCCGACCCCCCTTTTTTTAAAAAAATTATGTAACCACGATGGTTACATACCTCTCCCCCTCACCTATATATAGGGATCTTGGGAGAGGGTTTGGGGGACGGCTTCACCAAGCGACGAAATGCTGGTAAAGTACCGCGATGCCCAACACTGGGGAGAATTAGAGTTCTCCAACGAAGAACGCCTTTTTCCAAAGCAGAAAGACGACACTTCTTCTTCCTTTCCATGACCTCCTTCCGTGTTGAATGAATGGGCGTCGTCTGCAAGGAACATCGACGACTCTTCATCTTCGAACGTTTCCCGACGTCAAAGAACCGGCACCGCTTAGATCCGTGACTTCGTCAATGACGATTACGGAGGCACGTTCCGCGAGGATGTCTTCCGCGACACCGATTTCCGCATCGGCGACGAATGAACTTCGAATCTGAAGTAGGGGTTTTGTCTTTTTTTTTTCAAATTACGTGTTTCTTTCCCTCGAACATGAAAGAATAATCTGTTGGACGTTGTTCCAAATTTTATTAAAAATTGTGAAAAGTTCATCGTTGTGTTTTTACGATTGGCCGACTGTTATCGTTATAACGGGAGGAGACCGGACCGCACGAACACGGACGATTCTCCTCCCCCTTCTAATCCGTGGTGTTGATTTAGCGAAGACAGCGCGGTGTCATCGCACCGCGCAGGAACAAAAGAAAACACGGCCGGAGCGGGCTGCGACGAAGGAACGCGGCGCCATCGTGTCGCGCCGTAGGTTTCAAACGAGGTCGCGACCGGAGTCGGACCGCGGAGGAAGGACACGATGTCGTCACGCCGTGTAGAACGGATTCACGTTCATCTTGGAAGTGGCGGCCGGAAAAACCGGCCACCGGAGAACTCGAAGGAGGCGGCTGGAAATCCAGCCGCCGGCGCCAGAATGAGCAGGACCGCGGGGTCCTGCGGCGAGAACCCTGCCGGCCCCGCGCTGGCCGGCCATTACAGGGGGGGGGGAGCCTGGGGGTGTAACCCCCCCGGCATTACACATGGCACGGCCCCTTAAAGGGGCCGCCGTTTTAAAAATTAAAGGGGGGCAATGCCCCTCCCTTTAGCGTGCCGCGCTGGCCGAGCCGCCGTGCCGTCGAGCCGCCGCGCCGCCGAGCCGCCGAGCCGTCGTGCCACCGCGCCGCTGGCCGGGACGAGCCGCTGGCCGGGCCGAGCCGCCAGGTCGGGCCGCCACTCGGGCCGGGTCGACCCGGTTCGGGCCGGCCCAGGGGGTACTGGGCTGGGTCGGACCGGGCCCAGACCCCCCCGTCTTCGGACATGATTGGTTCAAATGCCCATAACTTGGGCTGCAGACATCCGATCGACGAACCGTCAGTTACGTAGCGATCCTTGGATCGAGACGGTCGTTTCGGTATACTATACTCAAGGTGAACCTTCCTTTTCGGGAGCCTACGTGGTTAAAACTCTATAGTTAAGCATGCTTGGCCTAGTGTAGTGATCAGGATTGGTGACCTCCTGGGAAGTTTCCCAGGGTGGGTGTGAGACGAAAAAGCCAATAACTCTCAGACCGGGCGTCTCATTGACGCGCCGTCTATTGCGTTGAGTTCCGGTTGACAATACGGAAGTTTGGGCATCCTCCGCCCGTGAGTTGGATGCAAATGGATAGTGTCCGGGTTGGATCACACCGAAATCCAACCGGGCCCCTGTAACGGAAAAGCTGATACCTTTCTGACAGAACGTCCGTTTGACGAACCGTCAGCGGCGTTGGTGATCACGTTGAGAATCAGTCCCTATGAGTATACCCTATGAGAGTTTGGGGTGCAGTTGAGATACAGCCGGGTTGGTTCGCACACGAAACCAACTGGGCCCCTGGGACGAAAAGGCTAATAACTCACAGACCGGGCGTCCGATTGACGCGCCGTCTGTTGCGTTGAGACCCCTATGACGAGGCGGCCCTTTGAGATACTTCTTTGTGGGACTTTGAGATACTTTCAGTATCAACCTATAGCTCGTGGAGCGGACCCTCCCAGTGACGATCGTGCGGAGTATGGAGACCGTGTAGCTGGCTGAGACCCGATGACTGCTGATCGAACGACTCGGTGTGTTACAGAGGTGCGCTTGGTTGTAGCGGCACATGGGAGCGCTTGGTTTTAGAGGCAGACCCACGACAGAGGTGCGCTTGGTTGTAGCGGCACATGGGAGCGCTTGGTTGTAGCGGCAGACCCACGACAGAGGTGCGCTTGGTTGTAGCGGCACATGATAGCGCTTGGTTGTAGCGGCAGACCCACGACAGAGGTGCGCTTGGTTGTAGCGGCTCATGGGAGCACTTGGTTGTAGCGGCAGACCCACGACAGAGGTGCGCTTGGTTGTAGCGGCACATGGGAGCACTTGGTTGTAGCAGCTGACCCACAGTACTCGATGGGTGGAGTTCTTCAGCAGTCCTGGGTTAGTGAGCAGTACCTCGGAGTCGTGACAGGACCACTGTACCCTCCAGAGATGGAGCTCTTTAGTAGTTACGGTTTCGATAATGAAAATCCTGGTTTGAGCTGAGACTTTTGACCTTTGTGTTTACCTCATGATTGAGATGGGTCACTTGATAACTTAGGTATATGTATGGGCATATACATGGGTAGTAGTTATCCGTTGATTTCACAATCCTTGTGTTTCCTCATGATTGAGATGGGTCACTTGATAACTTAGGTATATGTATGGGCATATACCTGGGTAGTAGTTATCTTTTGATTTCACAATCCTTGTGTTTCCTCATGATTGAGATGAGTTACTTGATAACTTAGGTATATGTATGGGCATATACCTAAGTAGAGGTTATCTGTTGAGATCTTCTATGTGGTTATCCTTGTTGGTTTTAGTGAGACCTTGAGGGTCTCGGGGTCCCTACTGAGTATCTTTATACTCACCCCTGCATGGGCTATGCCCGCACCTCGTTGTGTTGGTTGCAGACGACGGGCAGTGCTGACAGAGGCCGAGTGTTCGAGGACTGGACGGTACCTGGAGGTGGACTATACGACGAGATGGTACCCGGAGGAGGACCTCACGACGAGACGGTACCCAAAGGTGGACGTGACGACGAGGCGGTACCCAGAGGTGGACCACTGGGCGGGACATACTCGGAGCGGACGACGGGACCCGAGGAGCAGAGGAGCTATCTGTACCCACCCTTCAGGTGGGATTTCCAGTTGACAGCTTGGCGTAGCAGCTTTACGTTTCAGTTGTTGTTTTCCCTTTCGAGTTGTACTTTACAGTTGGGCTTGTATTTCCGGCCCCTTTATACTTTCCGCACTTACTGTTGTACTCAGTTTTTACTTAGTATTTACTTCTCCCGCTTGTACTCTGTGTGATTGTTTACTTTACAAAGGCAATGCCTTACCTTTTTACCGGGATTTACGCCTTGGTGCTAGTCGCCAGCCCCTGGCCTATGGAAGGCGGGCTTGGGGTAGTCACGGCACGGGCCCCGAGGATGGGTCGTGACAAAGGGCTACATCCAAGTAGCAAATTCCGACAAGTTGCCGGTCGTACCAATTCCACTAAACTTCACTAGCTGTAGAATACAATTTTCAGGCTAGATCACTTCTATGCCCAGGATCACTGCCTTTACAATGCTTAGGGTCAACTCACTGCTTCCCCAAGGGTCACTCCATATTTCTCTCTCTCTGGCTCACTGCCGGTGGAGAGGATCACCTTATTTCTCTTCTTTTTCTCACTGCTCTTGGAAGGAACCCACTCACAATTTATAGTCCTGTAGGTATCTTCATTTTCATGAATAAATGCATCCTCAACTGTTGATAGATGCTCTGTTAATGTCCAACTTTCATCCACTGATTAATACCACTTTTCCTCTGACCACTGGGCAACTACCTTTGGAAAGTACCTTCGCAATGTACCCTACATCGTGATGCTTCCAATTTCGCGAAGCTCGAAAAAGACTTCACGAAGCTTCTGCCTTTTCACGAAGCTCTCTTGCGAAGCACTCTCGTGAAGCACTCCCGCGAAGCTCAAGCCGTTGCAGAGAAACTTCACTCATGAATCTCACTGAGCCAACGCGGAGCTCAAAACATTCCCAGAGCTACAATAGATGCCTCGAAGCTTCTCTTTCGCGAAGCACGTTGGTTCCGTGAACCACCTTTGCAATACGAGAGAAAAATATTTTCTCTGAAAATTATCTCTACTTCTCTCGAGGGGGTTGGCCTCTATTTATAGGCGATTCCATCGACTCTCGAACTTTCCGCGCGAAGTCAACGCCACGTCATCTCAAATTGGGAAGCTTCGAAGTTTCCACCGAAATTCCGTCTAAATCGCGAAGCACCTAGGAAACTTTCGGATTGCGGAGCTCGTCGTAATCGCGGAGCATCACCATCAACATTTCTTCGCGCCTTCACCGCGAAGCTCCCTCGCAAAGCCCTTCACTGATACGATGCGCTTCAACTCGGCTGTTCGCGAAGCTTTGACGTAATCACGAAGCATCACTGACTCCATTTTTTTGGTCTTCCCGAAATCCAATCCATGCATCCCATCTTCGCGAAACTCATGCCTTTTCCATATAAAAATATGATCTTTATGGAAATTCACTTTTTGCGATGCTCACCAAACTTCCAAATTTTGGACCCCAAAAATTTGGAAAACATTGGGAAATGACGCCACCTTGTACTGCTCTTTTGTACCGCCTCCAGATCGTCCATTCCTTTTTCATCGTTCTTTGTCAACATGGATTGTCAACAAATTCTCAGGAACTCGACAATTCTCCATGGAAACCAGCTTTGTCAACAAACACAATCAACCCAAAAATACTTCAATGTTACCTTGAGGGATTTTTGCCCAACAATTTTACTAATTAATAACAACCATAAATGTCAGTTTTTAAAAATTCAATTCACATAAGTGGTAAAATTTCATTTAAATGAAAAATTCAGTTTTATTAACTACTACTAAGTGGTTTCACTATTAATCAAAAATTGAGATTTTTCAGAAAAATACCAAAAATTCAGCCTAAGCTATATTTTATATTCCAAATTAAAAAATGATATATATTTTAACAAATTATAAAAATATAAGTTTCATTAATTATTTTAAAATTAATTTCAGTTGTTAAAACAAATATCATGTTTTTAAGAAACAATAACTATCAAAAGATTGACACTTGTTTAAGTCCAACTTCAAAGTGAAATTAATTTCAATGACCAAAATTGTATTAAATGGTAGAAATAAATTATAATTACACTTTAAAACCAATTATAATGATAATCCATTCATAGAAATAAATTAGATTAAAAAGTATATTTGAATTAAAATACACTATTATCACTATTCATTAAAAATTGAATTTTATCAGAAAAATACAAAAATATTTCCTAGGGTAAATTTTAATATTCCGATTCTAAAGAAGAATTTTATTTTGTCAAATATAACATATAAAAGTGACCAAAACTATATTTAAGGAGGGTTCACCATCAAAAGGTGTTAAATCAACCTTTTAAATTAAATTATGTTTAAAATTAGATTCTATCACATTTTAAGCCTCTAACATTTATTGGATAAACATGTATAATAATTTTTTAGTCAGTTCTGTTCATTTCTGCCATTAAAATGGCTAGGCGTTAACTACCATTTAAAATAATAATATTATATTGTTAGTGTGTAATGTAAGATTTCAAAGAAACTCGTTGTTGTGTATCGGGTACGCTATCGAACAAATCAACCGCATTAAAGTAAAATTTATATTTAATTCACAAATATTAATAAATATGAAAATTTCATATTCTTTATTTATCCTGGATGTTACATCCTTCCCCCATTTTGGTAATTGCATTCTCGCAATTTTAAAATTGGGCTTGGAAACATCATTGAAATCCCCACATCGAAAAAAGAGTCAATAAAAATATCACTTTAAAATAAAGGTAGAGAAGTAAAAAAGGTTACCTGAGACAAAAAATAATAAGATTCCATGAAAAAATATATATGGAAGAGAAAATAACTCTCATTGATTAATAGAGAGTGATAGAGAACATGATCACAAAAAGTTAACCACCACAATACCATAAATTTGTAGTTGGGTAAAAGTTTGATGATAAAATAAGGATTATAACATTTTTTCTTCAAGATCCTTTTCATAGAGTTGAAGTATTTTATTAAAAACAATACTAATATCGTAAGGAAATATACATACTTGTCATGTAGAGTGTCATACAATAATAAAATTCTACCAAAAACTCATCTTTTCTCCAAATGGTAAGTATTCAAGATGACTTGTTCACATTGAAAGCACTATAATCATCTTCTAGCGAATAACATGATCCAAAAAATATGAATCATGTATTTCCCATATCATTATACATTAAACAAAACCAAAATTGGTTAGTACATGATTAGATAATCCCAAAAAGGATAATCCTTTATAAAAAGAAGTACTACTATTAATCTCCAGAATTCCACCAAAAGTACCCAAAATTCAAGAAAGACTATTCAATTTACAATTTTCCTAAAAAATCATCAAAATAATCAAAACTAAAAATTGAATCCCAAAACTCATAAGGATTTAAATCACATAGTCTTCCATAGTAAATTATAATATTTATCCCCAAAAATATCGACTACTGTTATGGTCTCATTCTGATGTGTATTTATCCTAATTACATATTCCCTGTGTTAGTTTAATCATTTCCATAAATAACCCAAATCACATTATTTCCACAATAAAAACATATATTCTTCCAATATAATATTTTAACCATTACTACACAATTTAAATCCCTAGGTATACTATTTTCCTTAAGAATATAGTGTTCCCAAAAGAGAGAACGTCTTCCAAAATAACATTTATCACTTAATCACCAAATCATTTTCCTAAACAAAGAATGTCCTTTTGAGAAAGCATATAATCCCAAATAAACATATTATTGATCAATAAAATAATTTGAATAAAATTAATTAGTCATACTAACCATAGACTTCATGTAGTCTAGTGGTAGGCGATATATCTCAATCACACTTTGGTGGTGGGTTCGATTCCCGTAGCTTTGTCTGACGCGACGGGTTGTCACACGGTTTTCATGTTGTCCTTTGTCAAAAACTATAAAATTTTATAACATTCCATTAAAAAAGAGACAAAATTCCTCAAAAATAACCACAACATAATTTATCCTCAAAGTTTATCTAATACCTTTAATTTTCCTCCCCAAAATGTAATAATAATTTATCACTTTTAAAATAACTATTAAGCTTTAAAAAATCCTAACCATTATGGTAATGTCACTAATGCTTAAATAACACCCTAACCTCTAAAGTTATCTAAACTGACGTCTGATACCAATTGTAAGAACCTGAACTTAAAACATTACATAATATTTAATTAAATGAATAATTCACATTAAGGGTCTTTTCAGGTTTTGAGTTTTAGAGAATTAGGTCAGAACTATTACATAACAACTTGAATATTACATGTAGACACTACTAATAAGTATCCATTTTTTTATAAAATAAAAAAACTCTTATAAAGAAACATGTCTAGTTCCATGTTTTAGATAGAATGGATTTTCTTTGATCCCATCCTTGACCCTATTAATCTTTAAGTCCTGTGGAAAAAATTTCAAAAACATGGGGTGAGCATAAAAAGCTCAGTAAGGGTTATAAAATAAGTAAGGAAAACATTAACCCATTAATAAATACAAATAAATGAAACTATACTTTTCAATCATAACATACCTTATGAGATAAAAAGATTTAAGAATAACACACAAAAATATTAAATCATAAAGGTTACTTATGACATCCATATCAAACTTACATTGTAGCTATCACAGCTACATAGGGATTTACACTTGGAATACTCATCATAGTATATTACCTAAATCTATTAGGAGAAACATCATGTTAACCTCTGTCATGTTACCCATTGTATTAGAGAGCTATCTCAGGCTCACACGCCCTAGGTTTATCACAGAATGACCCATATAAATAAAACAATTCCCAATACGCATAACATAATCATAACACATATCACAAGTATAAAGGAAATATATGATTTCCACATTCCAATATATCAAATCAGGATATTAAAATAAACAATGCCTTATCAAATCATTTTCAAAACCATTTAAAAAGAGATTTTTGAATCAAAGTGTCCCATACCACTTTGAATATTTTAAATGAATTTGAAAACATAAATGTCCATATAAATAAATCCTAAAACCCATTTTGAATACATGGACATTAATGAGAAATATTTAGAAGAATAAATCTTTAAAAAATTTAAAATGATATTTTAGTTAGAGTTCCTAACAAAAAGAGAGACACTTGAATATAAATAATTTAGGTAATCAAAATTTTATAATATCATGAGAATGATTCATGATATACTATGTCAAAGTACATTATACACACTATATAAAATTGAATTGGTGTATAACAACAAATAAGTCTCAATGGAATGTAAATTGAGATGAAATCCCTTATAAAGATGGTATCCATAAATTAAGGATTAATCGATCAAATAATTATGTGTGAAAAATATAAATACACCCAATATAAGTGGATATTATGTGTAAAACAATAAGATGTAATTAACATATATTCATAAGACGAAATATTCCAGAAGTACAAGTTGAACCCAAAGAATTGAAATTAGGTTAAGAAGTTCCCTTGTAAAAATTTGACAGCCTAACGACGTCACTTTAAAATTCTGAAAATGTGGTGATGAGATAACTGGGTATATCATCACATAGAAATACACTTTACACCAATGAGGATATAGAAGAACATATCCCAACATAATAATATGTAAATTAAAAGACATACCAAAAAGAAGTCTTTTAAATAGAGGAGTGTCAAAGGTTCCCTTACTGATTTGGTAACATACAAAACATAGGCCACATGAAAGAAGGATCATACCATGAAGATGTAAATACATATAAATGAAATTATATTACATAAAGAGTACAGTAATGGGATGTACATACACTACAAAAAATGAAATAGTGTCATATATATAATGAATCTCACGGGTATAAAAAATGAGATAAAACGCTTCACCACGTTGTAATCAACTGAGTCATGTGACCAAAAGTTAATAACTACAAAATTAATCATAAAATTCCATGAATATAATTAGAATAATAATAATATATATAAAATGGTAGAACACAATACACCACATGCAAGGAATAAGTGTTGAACACTGGAAATCTCACGAAATTAAAAGTGAGATAAGAAAATCCCTTACCTAGTGTCTGACTTGACTCGTTTGTTCCTTGTTCTTCCTGAATAATAATATAATGTTAATGTATACTTTCTTAATACATTTTTTAAAGTTTATTAACCTTTTTATATCACTTATTACCTTGTTATAAACATTAATAAATCATTTATGTTAAAAATGGTTGTTTGGTTGATATTTGGTACTTGAGTCAAAAATGAACACCTTATAATTACAAGTTATCCATGTGGTAAATATTCCATTATCTACAAAATAATATTAATAATTTAGATATCATATAAATAATATATATCCAGTATATATGTGTATATTTAATAGTACATAACATTTTGTAGATAAGAAATGAAATGCACCGTTCATGAAGACGGTAAGCCGTACGTACACATGAACACTACTTTCATTTCTACTTCATATTTTAATGGAATTAAAACATAATGATACATAGGTATATAATAATTCCAGTATAATATAATATATAATATCATTAACTCTATCCTTTATATATCCCACATATGTCTTTAACGAGTCATATCACTTTGAGGGGGCAGTAGTCCGCACTTCCTCAAATGAAATTATCGTGTTTACCCATTATGAAAACCGTAAAGGTAGGATATAAATGTATAATACAGAAGAATAAGAAAAAAATAAACATAATATATATCACATATACATATAGTTCCATCATAATGGCCACCATGAGAGGCATTAGGAGGTAATCGAACAATCATCGTCTCGTGAGGCGTTAGTTTTCCATCCACAGAAACAGTATATTCTTCACCCATTAGATGGAGGTGTGTGTAATTATAGTTTGAATAATTCTTATAAAAACATCCTAGTATATTGAAAATACTGGTTTTGTTATAAAATAAAGAAATAAAAAGAGTTTAGGGGTTGGATAAGTAAAATAAAAAAAGAAGAAGTAAAAAAAAACAGTTACCATTAATTTGGGTAACTTCCTTTGGATTGAACCAAAAGGACTTTTTGAAGGGACTTATGCCTAAGGAAAGGATTTTAGGAGGAGGATAAGGATGTAGGGAGATTAATTGGGAAGCTTTTTGATGATCTTGAAGGATTTAGAGGTTTACGAAATTGGTTATAAGTGATCTTATTTTATAAGGGAGAGGATGGGCTCTTTAGGAATGTGTGAAAATATTATTATATTATATTATGATATTCGGTTTCTAAAGGTCCAAAAATCCTTGTAGTCTAAGATAAGATGACTCATGGTCGAAATAAAATCATCCAATAGAAATTGGAATGGTTTTGGATAATATTTTAATCATTATAATCTTATTTATTTAAATCATTTATTAATGAGGTAAATACTTCATTATTATTGTGTCATATATAATTTAATTTATTTGATGTCAATTTTTTTAAGAAAATACTATCATTTTGGTAATATTTTTATATTTCTAAATAATATTTATTTTAAAATATATGACCTATATAACACCATATAAAAATTAATTTACTAAAATATTTTTGTTTATGTCATTTTTTCCATTACTTTAAATTAATTAATCTAAAGTGTCATTATCATTCATAAGTGGCTCCATGGGGTTCCATAATCTAACTAAAGATTCCCATGGTCATAAATGACTCATAAAATAAGGTTTGGACAAGTGTTAAGGTAATTTTGAATAATTACAATAATCTTTTTACCTTGAATTACCATATTTACCTTTAACCGTGGTAAATAAAAGTAAAAAATTACTATTCACCAAATATTATTTTCATCTTATTGAACAACATTTTACTAACTAATAACAACCATATATGTTGGATTTTAGAAATTAAATTCTCATAAGTGGTAAAATTTCATTTAAATGAAAAATTTAGTTTTTTAACTACTACTAAGTGGTTTCACTATTCATCAAAAATTGTAGTTTTTCATAAAAATACCAAAAATTCTGCCTAAGATATATTTGATATTCCAAATTCAAAAATGAAGCATATTTTACCAAATTATAAACATCGAAGTTTCATTAATTAATTTAAAACAAATTCCCGTTGTTAAAACAAATAACATGTTTTTGAGAAACAATAACTATAAAAAGAGTGGCACTTGTTTAAGTCCAATTTCAAAGTGAAATTAATTTCAATGACCAACATTGGATTAAATGGTAAAAATATATTCTCATTGCACTTTAAAACCAATTAAAAAGATTATATAATCATAAAAATTAATTATATTAAAATGTAGATTTAAATTAAAATACATTATTTTTCACTATTCATTAAAAAATGAATTTTATCGAAAAAATACCAAAATTTTACCCAAGGTAAATTTTAATGTTTCGATTATAAAGAAGAATTTTATTTTGTCAAATAGAACATATAAAAGTGACCAAAACTAAATTTAAGGAGGGTTCTCCATCAAAAGGCGGTAAATCAACCTTTTAATGTAAATTATGTTTAAAATTAGTTTTTTTCACATTTTAAGCCTCTAACATTTATGGGATAAACATGTAAAATAATTTTGTAGTTAGTTCTGTTAATTTTCACCATTACAATGACTAGGCTTTAACAACCATTTAAAATAATAATATTATATTATTAGTGTGTAACATATGATTTCAAAGAAACTCGTTGTTGCGTATCGGGTACACTATCGAACATAGCAACCCCTTTAAAGTAAAATTAATATTTAATTCAAAAATATTAATAAATATGAAAATTTCATATTATTTATTTATCAAGGATGTTACAACTATATCCATGATCTACTCAACTCCAAAACAACTTTATTGACTTACTCATTATTAAAATATCTAAATTGACTACAGTTATTGATTTGATTTTCCTTCCTTCCAATGGGATTCATATCTAAAGAATGGTCCACACACCATTAACTCATAAGAACATGAATATTGAGACTTATATGATGTGTCAGAAGTTTTACATCTAAATTTTCAATTACAGTAGTTTTGGAAATCACAAACACTCTCTTAAAACACTTTTTACTAAATTTTTATGCCCCAAGTGTTTTAGTATGGGTTTTTAAAAAATATTACTTTTTACTAGACATAGAAAATGTTCTATTTTATTTTTAATATAAAACTATAATTCCTCAATATGATCCATCTTATTGAGCATGTATCTAGTTAATTATAATTACCTATAATCTGACCAATAATTAGACTTTTGTCTTATATTTTATAAAAATATAGTCATAACCATTGGATTGATTCGAGTACCAATACATCGGGATAAACCTCATAAGGATTAATATATTTAAAAAAAATAAGAAACTCCAATAGACTATTATATATTTATAATTGGAATATATAGACCTGATTCTATCAAAAGGAATACACTTTAGAATTTTAAATGTTTGAATACAAAATGATGTTGGATATTCAATTATGATAGTGCATCATGAGATTTCAAAAATCCAGTTATCTAAGGCCACTGTAACTAATATGAAAATATGATTGTTAGATCATTGAATATAAATATCCAGTCATTTGAAGAGTTGGGAGTTGATCCCATTCACAATATTTTTTTTAAATATTTATCTATGTGAAAACATTGTTCCAAAAACTTTTTAATACATTAGTATGTTTTAGTTCTATGTAATTCCTACCATGGTTGTTTATTTAAATTTTTTTCTTTTTTAATCACATTTATGATCATTGTTACGACTGAGGGATTTTTGGGATGGGAAGATGATGAATCTGATCGATTAGATCAAGGGCTTCCAAGAATAATAATATAGATTCCGATCCTCATGTTGAGGTATTGAAATTATATGACAAAAAATCATATTCTTATCATCATATCAAGATATTTCCTAGCAAGGAATAATATACTTTATAATAAGTATAAATATATGGATATATTTATTCAAGGTTATTGACTCCCATACTCTTAATGTAAATGGAGTTATAACTTTTAATATAGCTTTAAATTGGTTACTTCTTTTATTAGCTATTGTTTTACTTGTTTTTACAAGTATATTCTTCTATGCATGTAATAGAATGTCAGTCTTCAAACTTATCTTTATATACTATTTTTTTATCAGCATGACAATGAATATGATAAAAACATACATTTATTTAATTAGATCAACAGTGATTTTGGTTCCTTCACTATTATCAGCTGACAAAGTCTGAGTCTGATAATATTACATTAAGTGGTTTTGTGTTTTGATTAGTTTAATATTTATAAAATACAATTTAACCACTTATGTAATTTTATACATCTAAGCTACTCTAATGACCATACAATAACATAAAATTCAATAAAATTTATTGAAAATTAGAGGGATTTTTATTCATTTTTTATTCTTTCTATGTTCTTTTAAAATATATTTCCCAGGTTTCCAACTAAACCCCCTTATATATAGACTATAATGGACATGAATATAATAACTTGTATTCATATATGGTATTTCAGCATGAATAATCGATCAGTTTAGTAGTTTTAGGAGACTATATACACATATTATTTCCATATTACATTATAAAAAAACATATCATTAAATAACTTTCTTGCAACCCTCAAAATCAATAAATGTTTTATTCTTCATATCCTCAGGAAAGGAAACTATGTAGATGGAGATATCAGATTATTAGTAAGGGAAAGTATAAAATGGATACTATATTGAGTAGATAAGGAATAAACAATATGGTTGAGTGGTAAATAATGTTCCATTTAATGAATAACATGAGAATCAAAATATATCCATGGAAAATATAAACATAGTAATCTCTTGGATAATAATAATTAATGTCATAGTGAAGTAAATGATAAATATTAATTGAAATGATATTACAATCAATGTAAAATTCTAATACATCAATAACATTACCATTTGGTCATTATAAAAATATATTTTAATGAATGTGTAGGTATAAAAAATACAAAAGTAATATATTCAACTATTTGTCTCATTAGACCTATCGATGCATCAAGAGGCTATCTATAATCGGACCCCACATGTCAAATACATATGTAAAAATAATTTGACATATTTTGGTTCAATAATATAATAATAAATAATTATTCATTATCAATTTTAAAATATCTATATTGAATCATGAAAAAATTACATAAATTTTTCTCTAATAAAATAAATAACATTCTTTATAAAATTCCCACAGTTCATATAATATTTAATAATGAATATACTTTTTTGTAAACATTGATATGAATAATGATAGAGAACATATCTTTATGGAACCATGACTATTCCTTTGGAAACATTTCTTATAAACGATAAATTAGTAATAGATTAAAGAAGACCATCAATTCATCCAAAAATGAATGTCTGAACGTATTAGAATGTACTTTTTAAATTATAAGAGAAAATTGAATGAATATTTTTTTTAAAAAGCTCACTTAATTTTTTTAAATTTTATCATAATTTTTTTTGGTTATAAATAATTTACAAAATTCTATTCATCTTTTTTGAAATCAATTCTTTTTATTATAATATAAAAATAATATATTCATAGAATAATGAAAATATTTATTCATTTAAAACCATAAAATTTTCTAGAATAATATAAATAGATAAAAATAATAATGGAGTTTTTAAAATTAATTCATGTTTAATGAATTAAAAATAAAATGCTTTTCAACCTTTTCAATAAAGTCAAAAACATCTTGTTTGAAAAACATTCAAAAAAATAATTTTAATCATTTGTAAGGAATGTGAAATAGAGTGTGAAAATATCATTATCAGTCATTTAAAATTATATTACACTTAAATTATTTTTTTTAAAAACATAGATATTGAAGAAGACATTCCAATCTGAATAAAGGTAAATAAGGTTATTTTTTTTAAATCATTCTTTTGGACTTTGAGTACCAAAGTGGGAAAAGTTAGAAGAAAAAAAATTAAACACTAGATTTAAAAATAAGAGAAAATAATAAAAGGGATTTAATAAGAGAAATATCAAAAAATTATTTCAATATATATTTTTAGATGAATAATCCTAAATAAGAGTGATATTGTAAAAACAAACCCTTAAAGCTATAATAACATTTGTATCAAACCCTCTTAAAAGTGAAAAAATAACTGAAACATAAAATACCATGAAGAAATAATAAAAAATTATATAGTATGTCAAATTGGTACTATAATCTGAATATAAAAATATATTAGGTGTATAATATTAAATATGTCTCAATGTAGTTGAATTGAGATGAAAACCCCCCCTCCATGGATTCTGGTATGGATGAACATGTTATATCAGTATGAATAATCAATTTAAATTTATAAAATAATATATTAGGAATACCATCATCTATATTTTATTATTATGGTTTTTTTATTAATTTTTATTCCATATGTTGAATATTTCTTCCTTACGTTAACGACTTATGGTTGTTCGGTCAATTTCTAAAAAATTACATTGGTAAATTGAACATGGTTAAAGGTGATGTGAAATGGTTCCATAAACTAATTTTTTTAATAATATCATGAATATAATTTTTATTTGTTTAATATTATTTTATAATCATCCACTAAAGGGGTTATTATTAAAATAAATCACATCTCTTTGTCTAGGTGGTCGTTCACGCATACACACAAGTGATGTTATCATTTTCCAATAGATGGAGGGAAAAAGATATATATGATATAATATATTCATATAATCATAATTATGTCCCAAATATCATATATATTAATTCCAAATTTATATCTATCCATGTGAAGTGGTGATAAAGAAAATTTACACAGCTATGTGGAGATAGTAGTTCATATATGTGCACAAGAGTGTTTTCATTTTCCATAGGATGGAAATGATAAAGAAAATAAATGTAACATTGACATAAAAATATATATGTATTTTAAATAAATATATTTAATTATTTTTATATGGTTATTGAGTATTTTTAGGCAGTTTAAGGATAGTGTAACTTCCAAAATATTGATAAGTACATATACCTCTTCTTTATGTAACTCCCTTTTGCTAACGTCATAAGCCTTATCCAACTGGTCCATTTAGAAGAAAATAAACTATAGAATGTGGTTAAGGATATTGGAAAAATACATGGTTAGTTATTGGAATGGATAATTGGCTCAATAAATATGTATAAGTGATGGGAGGAGATTCCATTTTATAATTGAGGTGGGTGAAAACATGTAAATACTTGAAATATTGTTATAAAATATATGACTTACTCAAGTAAAGTGGTTAAAAATTATAATAGTTTAAAATATGATAAGGTTAAGGTTAAAAATAAGTGAACCAATAGTATTTAATCAATAGGTTTTTGTTTTCTTTAATCCTTTTCCCTTTATTTTATCCATTTTAACTCATTGTACCCTTAACCAAGGGGATAAATTTTCACCATGGTTACTATTCATTTAGAACAAAAAATAAAATGAATGAATGTCCTAATATTAGTTTTTATGAATAAAAATTTCGAATATATTTTACATTTTTCATTTCTTAGAGGTGGAAGAAATTAATTTTAATATTATTTTGTAAAACACAATGAAAAATAATTTTCAGATAAATGTTCACTTAAGAATGAAATCCTTTTTACACAAAAATCCTTTTTAATATTTATTAGAATAGAATCAAATGGATTATGATAAATTACATGATATTTATTGTTCTTTAAGACCAATACAATTTTTAAATGAACCATGTGAATACTTTTTCAAAAGAGATGAACTACGGGTAATATTTATATAAATTAGAAAATTTCATAATTTTAAAAAATGTTAAACAAAGATTCCTATATTCAAAATTACAATTTTAATTTAATTTTATTAACTCATAAATATTTTTTATATAAAATGGTTTAATTAACTTTCATTTCATTCCTAAGTATTGTTAAAGAAAAAAATGATAGTATTAATAAACTCTTTATTTTTCACTATTCAAGTAAAAATAATGTTTTTCTGAAAAATGAAAAAAGATAACTATATGTAAATTTTGAAATTCTATATTAAAAAATGAAATCAATTTCATTAGATTAAAATTATAAAATTCTAGAGTTTAATGTTTAATCATGTTATTGAATAAATCAATCTGCATAATTTTATAGTTTCTTTAGAATAAAAAACATACAATAATTGAATCTCATGAGTTCCAACAGACTTGTTTCTAGTCTAAAATAATAGAAATTAATTCCTAAGAAATCTATATAGATTTTTATACATATATAATTTAATTCTTATGATAGTTTAGTTTATTCTTATGAATAATTTAGAATTGATTCTTATGGTGACATGAAGGTTACGATAAAATAATACATATGAAAAATTAAAATTTTTCTTATGTTGTTTTACAATAATTTAAAATAATTAATATGAAACTATTTTTTTCTAATATTTATATTATTTATAACTACTATAAGATTTTATGATTTTTTTGATCCTTTTTATTGGATTGGAAAACTTATATTAATGCTAATGATTCTATGAAAAGTAGATTTAATTTTTTTTATGAAGGACATGTAAAAGAAATATTTTCCAAACAATGTCTGATAATATTCAAAAGTTATTACTACATATAACCATGGTTTATTGTTATTGGTCGGAAATAGACACCTATTTGATGAATAATATGTTTTTTCTTACATTTGGAGGAGTTAACTTTAGAGGAATTGTAGAGTCATTCTAGTAGAAGAGAAAAAATGACTTACCCAAGACACAAGATATATGATTCCTTTACTACTTGTTATATAGAAGAGTACATTTTCTCCACAGTTCATAATCTACTAATTTGAGTTGTTGAGGGTAACTTGTACAAACAAATATTTAAAGATCATCATAAATCTTAAAGGTTAAAATAACCCTAGTATACTCTTGAATTATTCTAAATTGATTGTCTCATTTGTTAGTTTTATATTTCCTTGTGTCATATTGTTGTTTAGTTGTAATATTTCCATTGTTTTGAAACTCAAGTCACACAATTTTGTTCCTACACTCAAAAGGAAGTGTCTTGTTTTTCAAAAATATTCAATAATATGGTTAAATAATGTTGTTCTCATAAAAATTAAATTTTTAGTGTTGTTTCTTATAAAATATTGGGTTCTTTATGTACACATAAAAGGTTTCGTTAGGTTGGGTCTTCACCTTTGTCAAATGTTATATTTTTTTAGTAGATCCCACTACTCATATTGAGAAATAGATTTTGTCGAGAGTATATATAGTATAACATGACCCAAAAATAAATAAAAGTCACAATATTCTTATTCTTTATATTTCCACAATGTTATCTACTTGAACACTGCACATTCACTTTGCTTGAATTACCCTTTCATCTTCTTGTTTTAATCTACTCATATATAGTTAATTTTTCTAAAATATTAAAATTCATTTTAACACCCCGACCCTCTAGACTATTCATGTCATCTCACATTAGGCCAATAATTAGTGTTATATCCATACCCTCAAAGGATAGTATTGCTCTAATATTTTTCTTCATATAAGAAATTAATATAAAATTTAATGCCTTTAAAGGATAGTTTAACTTAGTTGATACTTATTTAGTATTATTTTCACTTCATATAACATGTATCTTAGTACTTAATAAGACTAAGGGAATATCCATGTTAGTAATGGAATCTAATGAAGCTGAGTTTATAAATACTAATTGACCACCCCATTTCAATGGAAGTGATTATCTATATTTTATAGACCGATGAAGGTTTTTTTGAAAAATATTTGTATTCACTTTTGGACTATAATGTATAGGACATATAAGCTACCTAGAGTTGAACATTAAACATTAACTTGTAAGGATTCTACTAAATATTTATTGAATTATAGTATTATAATTTTTTTTATTTTTCTTTTAGTAAATTTGTTTATATAAATATTTCTATTCATAAAATTTCTACTAATATTCAGATGAATTTAAAATTCACTCATCAAGGAACTGATAAATAATAGAGAACCAAATTTTGACTCCAGAAGACAATGTTTCCAGAATTTTTTTTTGTCAAGATATTATTAGAGAGATGTATACTAGATTTACTAAAATCATGAATATTGTGGTAGGTATTTAAGAAATAATAAATAATGATGTTTTTACTAAAAGAATAATTCAATCCTTACCAAAAAATATAACTCCAAAATGGTTTCTGTTAAATAAATTAATGATTTTTCAAAGCATACCCAGGATAAAATCGTTGAATATTTACTCTAGTATGAATTGGAGCTAAATAATATTTACAATGAAGTATATGAAAAAATTTACAGAGTTTTTTAAATATCATATACCTATTTCTTTTAACTCTTATAATTAATATATGATTTCATAAAATTTTAAAGAAATTGATGAACTAAATTAGATTCAAAACTATATACCATTATTATTCCATGAAATGTTTGAATAATAAATGCAAAAAAAAATTAAGATAGAAGGAAATAATTCTAAATATATAAATGTTTCTGATAAAAACTACAATGAGTTTTGGAAAAATGCTCATATTAAATTTCAATATTGAAAACTAAAGAATATAATAAAATCTAAGTATTATAGAAAGAAATTGAAGAAATAAATAAGTGGTGGATGGAGTTATATCAAGAAATATGACACAAGTGAGGAATCCAAATTAAAAAAATATTAAAATTTAATTATTGGGAAATTATCCAAATGTAAAAGATTCATTTTTAATGATTTTTGTAAACCAACTAATATTTGTTAAATTTTTTCAATTATGGTTACTTATAATTTTGATTATGATTTATTTTCTAATGATATTTTTTATTATAATAAATTAAAGAATTAAGGATAAAAATGAAATTTCTGATAAATATCCAGATAAAATAAATAAAATATATGAAATTTATATGAAGTTGACTAATGATCATATGGAATTTCAAAAACAAAATTATATTAACATTTTTCGAAGGTGAATGGTTAAATTATATATTCACTCTTTTTTTGAAAGGAGAGAATTCATGGTCATGAAGGATAACTTGTCAGTGATAGTAAAATATAACAATAGTTTAATTAATTATAATTTTTCTAATAATGAGAAAATATATAAAAATTTGAAAAATCATTCAAAATAAAATTTAGAAACATAATTATGAAGTTACAATAATAAATGAAGACTTATCAAAATTAAATATCATAAGTCAATGACTAGATGAATTTATGAGATTGTAAATTTTTTTAAATATGTGATCAAAATTAACCATATTTCTTTAATAAAATATAAATACAAATTATAGGAAAAAATTCTAAAAGGAAAAACTTTTGGAATTTCATCAATTACTTATTTTTGCGCAGTTTTTTTATCATTATGGAAGAAATTTCTCTTTAAAAATTGTTTTATCATTTAATTTTAAAAGGAATATCTTTCAAAATCAATTTTCATAGTTAACATAATTGATCCATATATAGAATGGGTATATAAGGTAACTTATTAAAATAATTTTGTACATAAGGTATTCTTAATACAAAGTTATGTATGTTTATTAAAGTTTAGAATTAATAACCACAATTATCAAATTAATTGGTATATTGGCATGATCCTAAAAAGGTATATTTTTTGTTTTCACTTGTGAGAATGTTTAATAATTTAATTTCTAAAGATTACATGAATAAGATTGATAATTTGTTTATTTTTATTCATTTTAAACCCTTTTATATAACATTTATTATCATTTAACGAGTTTTTAAAACTCTTTGAAGTGTTTCTATTTTATAAAGTTTCTATGTTTTTAATTTTTAATAATTTATTAATCATAATT
The DNA here is from genome assembly GCA_963277665.1 of Viscum album. NCBI lineage: Eukaryota > Viridiplantae > Streptophyta > Magnoliopsida > Santalales > Viscaceae > Viscum > Viscum album. The sequence goes on along the minus strand of OY728121.1, from coordinate 2,008,400,201 downwards.
CAATAAAATAAGTTTTAATTCCCGGGGTTTTCTATCATTGAAATTAAGATCTTTTAAACTATGTTTTGAAATTATGATTCAAAATTTTTTAATTTCAGCTTAATTTTTTACTCAAAATCTATTGAGATTCAAAACTAATCTAATATATATAGAAAAATTTCTTTATTTTTTAAAAAATTTATTAATAATGCTGTTGTGATTTCATCTTATTACATGAATTCTATATCTTTCTCAATATTAATCATAATATTGTGTTTATATTAGTGAGAGTATTAAATGTTAAAAAAATTATTTATTTTATTTTTTATGATTAAAAATTTTGTAATTTAAATTCATAACTTAAAGGGGATTAATCTCCCAATAATTAATAAAATTTATTTTTATAAAAAGAATATTTTCTTGTCTTTCCATCACCTTTTTGATAAATTTAAAAAATGGGGAGAATATATTTAATTACTATACAATTTAGGTTTGATTTTAATTTCCAAATGGGGGAAGATTTTTAGTTCTAAGATTGAGTTATATAGAGATTGTTAGTTTTGTTATTTTATTGTTTATTTGTTTTGAATTTTAAAAATACTGCATAGTGTTTAAAAATACCTCACGTGATTAATTTGGATGATTATCATTTCTATCATGATTAATAAATAACATTTTATCTATTCACTAAAGGTTTTTCATTTATATTTTTTTGTAAAGAGTTAATAGTTTTCATGATCTCAAAAATAATTCGACATATTGATACATGTTTAAATAGAAATTAAATTTACATGGATATATATGATGTTTAAGAAGATTTTTTTTGTGTTTACACCAAATTTAAATAATAACACATGACATATGATTCCTTTACTAATAAGGAATATAAATATTTCTTGTGTGAAAATTTTTCATGATTTAATAATTGGAATTATTGAGTATTATTGGTTCACCCAAAGATTCAAAGTTGATTATCGATAATTTAATGTCGAAGTAACAGGTTATTCTCAAATATTCCATTCAATTATTTATAGTGTTTTTATGTATTATCGATCTTTGTGTTGTTTATTTTTGAGTAAAATTTTTTTTATCCAGTTTTAAATCACCTCACACCTTGTATTTCCTTTACTAAAAATATAGTTTCTTGGTTATAAAAACCCTATATAAGAGTAGGTACACTCTGGTTGTATATGAACCTAGTAATAGGAGATGGTTTGGGATGTTCCTTAGAATATCCGAGGTACTTCATGTACCGTAATGTTTTCTTTAGTTTGGGTATTCTCATATGTAAAATGTATTCTTTGTTTTAATGGATATCATTACTCTCTTTGAGATAGAGATTTTGTGAAGAGTAAATGTAGGTTCACTTGATCTGAGCTACTATAAAAGTCTTAGTATTATATTTTATGTCTATTTACACTAAATTATTTAATTGAACACTACACTTACCCTATTCTTGTATTATTAGTTTCACATGTATGTTTTAATGTTCTTTAATTTTATCAATTCATTAATAATTTCAAAACCATCTCATTTTGGGACAAAAACATTAAGTGGGAGATGTTTTCATGTAATTGATGTATGTTTGTTGGTCTTAATTTGAATATAAAATTCTAAATTAAACATGAAAAATAAGATAATGTTTTACAATATTAAATTGAATAGGAATCTTTCATGATAATAGTATAGTCAAAAGGAATAATAGGTAAGAGAGAATAATCAATAGGATTATTCTGGATGTAGATTATGTGTAGTGATGTGCATAAAGGAAGAAATACTTTACAAGTTCAAGTTGATGAAGAAATAGAAAATTAATTTTCAATCTGTTTTTGAAAAATCTATATATCTATATTGTTTTTTATAAATTATGTAGTCATAAATATTCTATATAGTAATATAAAATTGGGACATATATGATATTTATTAGAGGTAGTAATCATAGGAGATGGATAAAAAATAATATAGTAGAATACAAAAGATTAATGGAACTGGTCAGGAGATGTATCAAGAGATATCATTGTTAATTATCTTTCCGTATGAGTTCAAGGTTATTCTTATCATTTGTATCCACTATTCTGACTCTATGGGACCGTATGGTTTATTTTGAGTCAAGATAATTTCAAGTAATTATGACTCATTTTATGTTGTGATCTTGTACACTAAGTGTCATTTGTTCATTTATTCTCTCATTGTGTGTGTGAGTGAGTTATTAAATGAGATCACTCCCAATAACAATTTACATAAGTTGATTTTTCATGAAATACTAAAATAAAAACTGGGTATTACATTTCATTGATTCAATCCCCTTGGTAAACTCACAACATCTTGGGCCTCCGTAATTGGAATCAAATCCATATTTCCTCTTATGATCATTAATTTTGAAGTATTATATTATGAATGTTGTAAAACTAAATGTGAATTTGAGTTATTTGTAGAAATTATATCTCTATGGATCAGATATTTTTCACTAAATTTTTATTGTAAATAAGGATTCCATTAATCCAGGAAACTATAAGTGGATTCCAATTTTTGAAGTAAATAGTTGTTGAATACAGAAAGATAGGATATTGTCCAATTTTCTATTTATTTGTGTAAATGTATTGATGGACTCTAATGGTAGATTTATTCTTCACTTTGAAGGTGTTTATATGAAATTAGTTGATAGGAAGAAGTTAATGCGTGATTTTCCTGATTAGAATTGCATATTTTCATATCCTACAGAGAAGGGTTGATTCACGATAATAGGTATCAAGATAAAATATGGTATTTGGGATAAATGAAAAAAAAATTTATGAAGGAAATATTAAATTGAAGAAAACTAAGACATAAGTTTGGAGATGAAAATATTTATATCTTAATATGAATTTTAATATAATAGTTGAATACTTTTTCTCCAAATTAAATGAAATTATAATAACAATCACATGTTTTGGTGTGAATATGAATGATACCATGGTTATTTAGAAGATAGTTTTTCTTTTTAAAAAAAGGTTTTATGTGAAGGTTTATGTGATTCAATTCTGTGATCCCTGTACACTTCTATTGGATAATCTATATAGCATTCTTATTTATTTTGAAATGATTAAGTAATGTGAGATAAAGAAAAATAGAAAGGTTTATAGAGAAATATTCTTAAAATATTTTCAAAAAGAGAAGAATAGTAATGAAGTTGGTGTTAATGGAGAAGATCAAAATTTGGATGATGATGTTGATGTGAATTTCAACCCAATAATGTAACTCATATCAAGATTTTTTTATGAAAGGAAAAGGTATATTTTGTGTAAAGTTACCCTTAAATTTTTCGACCCTTAAAATTTTTCAGTTGTGGTGTTATTGGTTATTTTACTTACTGTCAAAATCTAGAAGATCATGAATTTAGGGAAGATAATTATGATAATCTCATATTTTTCTTGAAAAATAAAGCACTAAAATATTCTTCAATGGGAAAGGTAATAATTTATTTGAATTATATAAGGAAAACATATTATCTATGTTTTGATATCGTGATAATTTTTTGTATGAGGAATAATTATAATTATCTAGTAAAGTTGGTGAAAGGATAATAATTACAAAGGTGAATGATAAATATTCACATGTTGGGGAGAAACAATGATTAATTTTTGAAAGAGAAAAAAAATGGGTTTATGTTAAATTTGGATCTTAAATAAAGTATATTGATGATTTTTAAATTGTAAAATGATTACAATAGTTTGGATAAGGTTTGATAAGTATCTTCCATTAATAAATGTTTATATACTAATAAAGCGATTTAGTTGAAAAATGATAGTGGAAGATTGGAGAATTATCATCAAGAAATGTATAATAAAAAATATTTACTCATAAATAAAGGTAAATTAAAAACAAAATGAGATTGATATTTTCCAATAGATTTTTGTTAATGTAGAAAAAAACTCATAAGAATAAATTTAACTTTTTAAACTCTATTAATGATGTTCAAGAAAGATCAATGTCGAATATTACGGAAAGAAAATATTTTTAACAAAATTATGAAATTCAAGTTGGATAAAAAACAAATTGTAATTCTAAAAAAGATATCAGGATTGTTGGTGAATAACCTTAGTAAAAGTCACAAGTAGTTAAATGAAATTTAATTCAAAATAAAATGATTCTTAGATATAAAGAAATTCCCAGAACCCAAATTTTAAATCGAAAAATGATACAGGTGGTGATGATGAAAAAGATTTAAATAATTCTATTGTGAAAAGGAATGTGTTGGGAGATAATAAAAAAATTTTATTTCAGAAAGGATCCAAAACTTTTAGCTAAAATTTAGAAGCAAATTATTTGTCAAAATATGGAAAAATTTTATTTTTGTAGGTAAGTATCCATTTTATGGCTACTGTTGGAACCATGGATGATTCAGGCATGTTGAAAAGATTTTTTTTATTTTAATTATAAATTTTCAATGAGCCTAAAAGACATTGAAGACAATTTTTTGGTAGGTTTTAACACACTCAATGGATAATTATTAAAAATAAATATAATCAATCTAAACTATATGTTGAGAATTAGTTTCAAAAATTAAAGAGGAATATAGAATATGCGAACTTCCTGGTAACCATGCTTATGAATATCACACCATGTTACCATCCCATTTGAGGGTGAATTTTGTTACTCAAAAGTATTAAATGAATAAATTGACAATAAATGAGAAAGTTTTATTTATTTGAGTTTCAAATAAATGATCATAATAGACACACACATAGATTTTGAATTATTAATGATAACATGATATTATAGAATATTTTAAAATCATAAGGGATGTTAAGATGCTAATGAAACCATTTATTTCTTTGGATAATGGTGGGAAAAAAATTGGGTTGTTGGTTCAACGACCACTATAGAAGACATGGTAGAAATAAATAACAAAATATTTTGTGATGGTTTGGAAAAAAAATTAAATAAGTGTGTCTGAATACTATGATAATGTTGAGGAATTTGTATTTTATATTAATGAATGTGTTGGGAAGTAATTTAAATATGGATTCATTTGTATTAGAAGATAGTAAATAAGAGGAAAACTATTTTAGGTTGGGGAAATATTGAATAATAAGATTCCTCATAATAAAAATATTAAAGGTATTATGATGGTTTTGGAGATTTCTAAATCTAAAGAGAGTTGGAAATCCTATTGTAAAACCCTGTGACTATACGAGTGTTGCTATTTTGAGTAAAATATTTGCCTTTTCATTTGATTGAGGGGTCAGTTTTTCCACCTTATTTAGGATCTAAATTCTAATGTTTAGAACCCCTATAAATAGATTTTTGATACTTTTGATATGTTTTTATAAGGTTTTATGATGTCTCATGTAGGATTGGGGAGCTTAGTATGCTATCCAGTATAGGGACATCGACTATCCAGGGGATTTATAGTCGATTTACATATATTCGTGGGATTACCCATGAGAGCCATTGACAAAACCTTGGGCCGAGTTTTCATATTTTTAACATGGGAAATAGTAATTTGAACCCCTCATATAAATTTATAATTAAAAAAAACTTCTAGGATCATATGAATTTTCATCCATGTAGGATCTCATCCTCCTCTCTTTGTCCATAGTGTTACACCCATGATTCTTGGTCATTTATATCACTATTCGATGTATCAAAATCCTATTGGTGATTCTAAGAGTATTCTTCCTCAATTTCATTAGTTTCTACACAACCAAGTAATCTTCGGTGAGTAACATGTGTTATTCCCTATTTTCTAGTTGTTTATCTACTCCTTTTATTTCCCTTATTTTGGCTAAAACCAAAGGACAATATCAAATGATTGGGTCTCTATGTGGTGAAGGTAGGTGGTCTGACTATGTTCCCCATAATATATTATCAATATATTTTATTTTTGGTAATTTAATTACATTTTCCTTTCCGTTATAATCATATTAAGTAAATTGAACATAATAGTTAACATTAAGTAGATTAGAAACCTCCCTTATACTTATTAAATCATATTATCATAGGTGGGTATTTTAATAAAACTATTAATTTAATATAATTGATTATATCTTTGTGAATAGGTAGATTAATGAGGTAGTTTTGGGCCTCCATTGACATTTTAGTGAGTATAAATTGAAATGGTAGTTTCATAGTTTGACCCTTAGGAATCGATTATACTTTTGGAAATATAAATTATAAATGGATTTTTTGTTTCTAGTTTGTTATTGTTTTTGGATTAAAATATTACAATGGTTAATGTGTCAATTAAACCAAAGTTTTGGTCATGGAATAAAAGGTGAAATTTTTTGGTTTAATTTTGAAATAATTTCATGTATAATATTATTAAATCGTGTATGAGTATTGTATGTTGATATGTAATTCCACAAGAAGTCCTTCAGACTCTTCATGAAGTTTAGTGTCATGGAATTAAATGGAGAATAATTGTATTCCACTATGGGACTCATGTGCTTTATATGAGTGGAATCCTCCTTGGATTCAGTGAGGTCTAATCCTATGGAACTCCGCAAGAAATCCATAAGATTCTGCATAGATTAATTATTTTGAATAAAATGGGGTGGATCCCCCTTAGATTTGGGTAATGTTAACATTTGATTAATTTTGTGGATGATTACAAATTATTTTTATGATGATCCGTTATTGAATATTCTGAGATGCACTCCCTCGGTTCTTATCGATTAGAATTTTTGAAGAATGCTTAAGGTCTAATTCATGATTCCAAAAGAGTTGTACTACTAGATGTCAAGGGAAGACCCTTGAGAGTCCATATTAGATAAATGGTTTTTCATTACTTTTGATGGGAGATAATTCTCATATGATGCATGAAAATTACTCTAGGGATACATGATTACAGTTTCCTTATTGATGTGTCTAGAACTGAGTTGAGACATATTTATTCTACCACGATTTAAGATAATGAAAATGGACAAAGTATGTGGTGTCCACATGGGTAGTTCCCTTAAGACCCTTGGATTGACCAATGTCTATTATTTATGTTTCATATTATTTTTTCTATATTATTTGTTTTACACCTTGAAAAGTTATTCTCACATGTTGTATTTTATTTGAAAACCATTGGTGGTGGCCTGGTGAGTTTTACTCACACCCTAACAGAGCTTCCATAACAAATGGGTACATAAAAAGATGTTACTTGGTAATTGGTTATATATTTTTCACATAGAATGAGGTTCATTCTTGAAGGTTGTATGGCTTGGTTGGATCTTGGGAGCTAGGATCTAGGATTGAGCTTGGGACTTTTGGGCTTGTGAAGACGTTTTCTCTCTGTCTTTTATCTTGATTTAGTCTAGTTGTACATGAATTGTTTATGTTTTTTGACATTATGTATTTATAGAGAATAATGATGGTATTCCCTTGGATATGACTTGTTGTTTTAGAAAACGTAGTGTATTTAATTGGAAGTGATGTTTATCATTGATGTTTTATTTGATTTCTTGATCTAAATTAGAGATTTTCACACCAAAAAAGAGGGTATAGTCTCCCCAATGTACCACATATTGATCTCTACTATTAATTGGAAACATCTACCATATAAAGAGGAGCTATTGATTCCATGTGGTGCACCATCCAAGGGTACTAGTTCCATGGAATCCATGTCATGGTGCTACAATTGTATACTAAAGAATATCACTAATAGTGAGATCACAAGAACAAGAGGTTTTATGAATAAAGGTGATGATTCAAATTCTATTTTAGGACACCAGTGTCAAAATTTTGAAAATAAAGAATTGAATAGAATTAAGAAGAATCAATATTTTGAAATTCGGATAATTAAATTAAAGAATAATATGAGTTTTACCAATCATAATTGTAAGTTAATGAAGAACATGTCTTATCAAAGTTGTTTTTATTATAAATAGGATTTAACTACCAATCTATGGAGTTTTACAAATAATTCTCGGCCATAATTAATCAATGTTTGAAGTTTAATGATATTATTCCTCCTATATCAGTTGTTCTTTATATATTATTTACAAAGGGAGTGAAATAAAACATAAATATTTTTATGTTTAATTAATTTATGTTTTTAAAAAGGGGTACAAAAAATATATGAAATTTATCTTAAGATATGTGTTTAACCTAATGGATGAGTGACTTCTTATTTAGGGGGAGCATGAATTTAGAAATATTTATTAAAATGGGTAGTCTTTAAATCAATCATGGGAGCTATTATAATTTTTTTTGGGTGTATGTGTTTCAAAACCCTAATATACCTAAGTTCAATAGAAAATTTTGATAGGTGAAAGAAGATTGTTTCTATATCGGTATCAATAGATATCATGAGAGGAAGTGATTTTAGGTCATTATTATAGATATATTGATAGTATTTCCCAAAATTCATTCATTCTACACTACCTTTAGTGACATTTACAATGAATTATTAATTGAGAATTAATTTCTATGTGTAATGAATTTATAATTAATTTATATTCCATGGTTTGAAACAAAATCCAAGGTTTGGGTTTTTTAGACGAGGAGATGATGTGGGGAGACTTTTGAGCCTATTGATGAATAAAATGAAATAAGCGGCCAAGAGATGAGTGGATTTGATTGATCTTATATATTTATTTTTCAACTCCTAAATAATGCTCACAATCAGGTGTTTCATGATGTTTCATTTGATTTAAAATTATTTCCCTACTTTTGATATAACTAGATTAGTAAGGTAGCAGGTTTGAGGTTGAAGAGTGGTTCTTGAAGATGATTAAAGTGGGCATGAGATCACCACAACATGGTGAAACATAAAATGGTCATAATGATTGTCTGAGAAGAGAAAGTAAAAAATATGCAGAGAACGTTGGTGTTTTGACTAGATTTGGTACGATAATAAGGGTTCAACTTTGTTGTGGTGTTATGAAGAACATAATATATCCCAAAAATTGGGAGACGATCTCTAAAATGGGTATTTCAAAAGCTGTTTTAGCTGATGTGTTTGCCTATAAGAAATAGAGAGGCACATAGACACCATAGTCTTTGTCATGATTGTTGGCCCATGAGTATTATAGTTTTTATAAATTCAAAACACAAGGGTTATATGTAATATTATTATCTATGATGTATATGTTTCCTTGATTTTTGCAAAATTACTATCAATTTCTAGGAATCAAAATTGGGATTGTCATGTCGTTGTAAATATTTAGTGGCTATTTTGATAAGTCCTCCAAACTCAAAGGAGGTTTGATCCCAGGTAATATAATGTATTTAGAGTTGACTACGGAATGATATGGGGAGTTCCTTACAATGAAATATATTTTTTGGCGAGAGAAATATTTTTTTTCAAAAATGGAAAGAGGATAACAAGCTAAGTCGCATGGTGAATTCATAAAATACACAAAATTATTCAAAGTAGTTGAACTAAATTTGTTAATAACTTCTTATGGAAAAATTTGGGGTTATTAAAATGGAATTAAACCAAATATTATGAAACATGTGGTCAGTGGAAATGGTGTACACCACACAATGTTAAAAATGATCATATTTTGGTTAGAAATGTATACATATTTATAGTGAATTTGATTATGTGGCTCTATTTATGACTGAAAGGGATATAAGTATTCAATATTCAATGTCTCTAACCACATAAATGGTGACTAATAGGTCTTAAATGGTCCAAAGAATCAAATATAAGTGTTGGAAGTTGTGAAGTAGTTAAAGGAATCCTTTTAGTTTGGATATAAATTTGAAATTAAAAATAAAAATTGAACAATATTCTACTTGTATTTAAGATAAAATTTAAAATGGATCATTCATGTTTATTATAGAACTATAAATAGGAATAGAAAATATAGAATAATAAATATGATTATTCTTGAGGGAGATTGTGAGTAGTTCAGTGACCATAGAATAAAGATTTCTAATAGTTCAAATAGAAGAATAAGAATAAGAATAAGCGAAAGCGTTTACACTCTTTTATTATATTATCACACATATGTCATGTATTTAGGAAGAAAGTTGGCACACCTATTATATACAACGAAAAATCATGGGATCACTATACTCTTTTCTAGAGACAATCATCATAGGAGAAGGATAATCCCCATCATAGTAGAATACAAGACAATATTTTATTTAGTTGGGAGGATTTTTAGGAGATATCATTGTTTATTTTATTGTAATACATGTTAAAAGATATTTTTTTATTATTTTAATCATCTTCATTAACTTTAGTAGACCATATGGTCATGAGTGACTACGGTTTATGTGATATACATGTTATTCATTTTGAGTAGTGATATTTGTATATTATGTTCCCTTTATTTATTAATTTCCTTTGTTTTCATAAGATAAGAAGTGAGATAAATAATTATAACCAGTGATAGTGGTTTATTTATCAAGATATCATAAATGAAAAATGGATAATATTTATAATGATCCATCGACCCTATCTCGGTGAACCTCATTATACAGAGTGAAACTACATCACTTAAATACTAGTGTGATAAAATTTCCAATGTACACCTAATATCACCATTAGTTTCTTCCTGATCCAATAATCTTTAATATGTAATCCTATTTAAAAATTTATTTAGTAAATATGTCAAATAGTAAAGATGTAGTATATTTGTATAAAATTTATCTCTATCATTTCTATCAAAACATGAAAAAAAATTTATGTTCTTATAACACCATAATCTTTTTATATTCAATGATTTTTAGGGATTTGTCTTTATCACTATGATTCATTATTATGAAGAAGTTATTTTAATTTTATAAAAAAAAGAAATCAACAATTTTTATCTAAAATTTATAAATAATCATGAATTAGATTTTGAAAATTTTAATGTCATTGGTTTCTTCTAATAGGATAGATAATTTTTATTTTTCTATTAATGCTAATTCAAATTTTTAGGTTTTAAGTTTAAGATAAAAGTAATGATTACTCGAAATTCTCTCGATGATAACTCAAAATAAATTGGTTTTATTTATGAGATTATTATGAATTTAGGACAATATTAAAATATATATTATTATATATAAATCATATTCATGGAATATAATCTATATTCATTGATAACATATAGATAAATTTTGGTATTATTAAATTATCTCTAGGTTTATCCCCAAATATAATCATTTGATTTTTACCATTTAAATTCCAATAAATTTTTTGTGAATTATAGAAATCACACAAAAAAATTATTTCCATGAATCCACCATTCACATATAAAATAAGAAGCGTTATTTTATGTCTTATAAATTATAAAAATAGGGGAGAATCAGAAAAACTAAACAATACTTTTCCACATATGTTCTTCATTATCTAGTGATGTCGGTCCCTTGTATAGTGTCTTCCAATTTCCATTAATTCTACAACCTTGTTTAAAAAAAATCATCTTAGGATTTAATATATAAATTATTTTTGTTAATGTGATATTATTAACATGAATTTTTTATTTTTATTACGCTATTCTAACACCAAAATTTATAAACATCCATAAAAATCGCTAAAATATTATCTCATATGAAACGTGTTGTTCCAGACATAATTGTGAAGTTTTTACTTCAATAAGATACTCGGTTAAGGTGTAATTTACTATTTTTGTACTTTTAACTAATAAAATTTATCATTAAATGATCAGATTTGTTAAACTAAAAAGGATAAAAAAAATTTAATTTAACTGTGTTCCTATTAAACTCTATGGATCTACAATGCAGCCAAATTCTAAATACAGGAAAATTTATTATCATAATAGAATGTATAATTTTACATTCTCCTTATATTTAAAAATTTCACCCTCAAATTGAAATAATACTTAGGAATCCTAATCAAGACATATGTTCCTACAACCCTTTAATCCAAATTATAGAATATTTTTATATGTTAGTCATCAATATATAAGAAGAACAATCCAATTAAGTTAATTGTACCACAAATTGTTTTGTAATCTAGATAAAACATTATTAGTTTTTTTTCTATACTAATATAATCATAATAAAAATTCAATTCAAGAAAAATTCACATCTATAATATGAACTAGAGATGAAAAACCATGATTTTATAAACATTTCATGAAATGGATTGTGTATCTATCGTATGACATAATTGTGTTGGTAAAATCATGCAACCAATTGATTTAATAACACATATATAATTTTTTAATCATCAAAATTTTTGGTATCTATATTCCTCTCATAAGAATATCTCTATCAAAAGGTTTGGGGCATAGAACTATCTCACATATATTATCAAAATTTTCCATTCATCCCCACTAGAAGAGTGTTATATTCCATATCATTAAATATTTTTTAGGGGTTTCACACAAATATATTTGATCACAACCAATCTCTTTTACATTCATTTCATAAAGAAAACAAAAAAACTCAAATGCCATCAATACTCAATAAATACACCCCCAATGCATCAACACTATCTTAACCACCTAGTAACTCATTAGGTCAACCCCAAAATATCACACATTAATCCAACATTTTATATTGGATTTTAACCTCTAATTTATTTTTTTCCAAAAATAGGTTATCAGTATATATATTCACCATCCAAGTGCCACATAAAACTCCAATAATTTTTTAATGTCTATATTCAATTTTAATATCCTTAAATATATGTGTAGATTTACATTCCTATAATGTCTTAAACATAAGATAGGTGGATATATGTTTTCTTATAATATCACATGATTTTCTATCAAGGGTGAATTATAACTTGAGAAAATAGTTATGGGATGTGATAGATTAATATATTCTAAGACATTATTTCTTTTCACAACTATAATCCACATGTGTGGTGGACGAGATACAACATCTAAGATATAGTGGGATATATGATTGAGATATAATAACTTGGTGACACATTTTCAGGTTGTTTTCCATGGGGAGAATTTATTATACTTATATAATTATAAATATATTTCACTTAATTTATTAATGATATTTTGTGATCTATGTGGAAGTGAGATTTTGGTAGCTTGATAAGGATCTATCATGGACATCATTATAACTTGTTATGGTGTGTTATAATGTTGGTTTTTTCTCCACATTGATTATTTCTATTTGATATTGACACTAGATGTTCTGAGGGTCATATCACTAATTGAGGTGGGTATATTGAGTATTATTTCTCACCCTTTCATTTCCCATCAAGAATACATTTCTCTTATCTCTATGTAGAATAGAAAATTTAGATTCTAGATAATATTGAATTCTAGGTATGTATTGTTGATATAGTATTTTATGATGGAATCATTATGTTACAATAGCCACATGAATTTTATCAAACTGAATATTAAATCTATACAAGATGTTTCATTTTTATTTTTTGAATTGTTTGATTAATTTATATTGTATTATAGATATGTTGTTCTATATTATTGGGTTATTTTTAAAGGTTTTGTATTAATTTATGTCATAATGGATGTTATTTCTTGATTTAATGTGATAGTTTGTATTTAAATTCAATGAATCTCAACATTTTTCTGGATACCTTAGCATCAATCACATTCCTCTACCCTAATGGAGGTGGGTTTGGGAATTTCACTTAATGGTATGTCTGGACATGAAAAATAGATGGTGTATCTTGGATGAATTATTAGGAAATAAAATTATGATGGTATGAGAGATTATTTTATTCTTGATTATGTTATTTTTATTTTACAACTATCATAAACATGTATGGTAGATTAGATCTAGTTTCAAGGATGTTCTGAGAATAGATAGTTATGGTTATTCCTAGAGACACTTCACCAATGAAATGGATACCTGATCTTTCTATGAGAACCCAATGACACTATATGAAGAAATATTCAATGGTTAGAGTAATTATTCTTATAGAATAATAGATATAATTAACTTAAGTACATATTGTTATTTGGTGATCATGATGGATTTGAGATATTGGTAGATTGATAAAGATTAACTGTGAAAACTTGTGAGACTATTAATGATTTTTTGGGGTGTGGTTTTTATCTATACATTATTTATCTCTAGTATTCATTGACACTAATTTTTTTGTGTCCATCACTCTTCATGGGGTGAAAATAATTATTATAATTTCACACCTATACATGTGCACCAATGAATACATAGAACTTATATCCTTGAAGATAAAAACATGTGGATGTTGTATGATCTTGGGGATAAAGAAGGATGGTTGATTTGATAGTTGATGGAAAGGATTTTTTATCACATCTTCTACATTAATGTCATATATGAATGAGCTTAAATCTATTTGAAATGTGTTATTTATTTATGGTAACTTGTTTAATTATCTTATATTTCATTATATGTATAATGTTATATATTCTGCATTATATTTCATGTTTTTTGATTCATTTATGACTTTGTGGATGTTTCATCATGATATAAAGTGATAGGATGTATTTACATTTAATTCTTACCATAATTTGAATGGATTCCTCATTAATTTTTCACTAGCCTCTATCTAATGCGGTAGAGTCTAGGGAGTTCACTTACCAATATGTCATCACATGAAAGAATGGTATAATATCTTAATATATAACTAGGGAAAAGATTTTCAAACAAATGTACAAAATGTAGAATAATTCAATTATAGATGATGATGATTAAAAATAATCATATATTGGATATTTAATTATTACATCATTATATCGTTAATACATATAAAGGGTTTCTTATAGTTTGAATTATAACTAAAATAAGATAAAATGTCTACCTAACTAAATATCATATCCATATGTCATCACTAAATAATATAAAAGATCACTATGATAGTTTTATTTCAACCCCTTGGAAATTACTACAATCATAATATAATAACTCTAGGTTATAGATAAAATAGAATCACTATGTATAAAATGACTTTCATTTCCATTTTCTCACACTCATTCGATTACTAGAAAAGATAATTACATAAAAATCTAAAATTTCACCAAAGGGAAAAACCAAATATAATGATTCATCATTTTCATCACAATAACAACAGATAAATAGTGATCTCACAATAATATTATTTCTATATATTTTTAGAAAATAATTCCTGCTATCTTTTATTAGTTAAAAGATTCCCAAAATAAGATAATTATTAATTTTTTCATCACTACATTGTTATCCAAGGTACTATTACGGGGTTCCACATCCATATACTCACTCCCTTAATCATTGTATACATTGGATACCTATTTTATCCATTATTATATCACCACATCTAAATTGTGGGGTTCTTGATGATAATTTATAGTTCAGAAACATAGAATTTCCCAATATGTATGTATCGTCATCATAGCATTGATACTGTTAAGTACTTGTCATCTCCATTAGAACAAGAGTGAATCAAAAGTGTTATTGGTAGTATATAAGAATTAGAGAAGTAAAAAAGGTGGTGTGATAATTTATGAATGATATTGATGGGCATACATTTAAGGAAAATTCTTCCTAATATACGATTACTGGAGTTTTGGATTATGCAGACCTATATTCACTTTCAAGGGAAGTGAATCTAAATAAATCTTCATTAAATACCTAATTTTTATGAAGATTATTAGATAATACATCATTGATATATTTGAGAATATAATTCAGGCCATTTATAAGGAATTGATATTGACAATAGAGGTTCTCATGGTATTACCTACCATATTCTCAGTCTTTGTAATTCTATGTCACTTTATATGATGTGCTTGTTTCCTTATTTTGAAATGTTTAGGTGTTCTATTCGAGTTTCCAATCCCATAGATGTGGTTATCTATCACATGAGCATAGATCATCACTTTTCTACACTCTACCCATTTTCAGTGTCCTATCCTTAGGTATGAGGGTGAGATTTAACTCTCACTGCATAAACAATCCCACCATGTTCATCTACCCATTGAATTAGTGTTAGAATAATTGTGTAAAAAAGGATTGAACCATATAAAAAATCATTAAAAAAAAAAAAAAAATTGAATCAAACAAAAATGAAGCTCCCTTAATTTTAATTTATGGTCTTTTCAAGAAATAGAATAATCACAAATATGAAACACAAACGGTGGAAGGATAATGTATTAGTGTTAAGATGATCTCTAGCCAAATAATCTAGATAATTTTTTGAATATAGTAACTTTATATTCCTCTAAAATATCTCCCCCTTTTGAGATATTAACATAACATAATCCCACATATTTTTTCGGAAACTACGATTTATGGATCCTCTAAGGATTGATCCAACATTTGTCTATTTTTTGTTGTATTATTCCAAGTATGTAATTTCATTTATCCAACATTGTGCTATATTTACATGTGTCGTTTTATGGATGGATCACATAAGTGTGTGATTGTCAATTATTTCTTAATTAAGACCTAATTTAATAACCTAGTATCATGTTATCCATTATACCATTTTCTGCATTATTTTTCTATACATGAATTTTGATTAGAATAATTGCCAAATTTTTGAAGGTAGATTATTGTAAGGGAATATGCTATGGTCCCTTGGACGGAAAGTTTGACATGTTGATTAGATATGATCTTCATTACTACGAAATGATCTTCTTAAACCTTCGGTATATTCCTATGTTTATGATTATGAAAATAGTGTACCTATAATGTTTATTGGTGTTTGAAGTGATAAATCAATATTATGATAAATAAAAGATAGGTTTGTGGGTGAAAAATATATTATATATTGAATAAGAACTATATTAGGGTCTTAATGTAATATAATGTTTCTTCATGGTAAAACATTGTCTTAAAAAATAATTATGAATTTCATCTTAATGGTCCAATTTTTCTCAATAATTTCAGGAGTCGATGTGATGAAATGTTGGCACCACCATAGGATATTTTGTTATGATAATTCTAATTCCAAAATATATATCCTCATAATACAAAGAGAGATAAGGGAATAACGTTGTATGTGTTGGTTTATAGAACTATATTGGTTATGTGATGTGTTCAAAGGATTCAATGTGATTATAAATTAGTATCCCAATGCCCTATCATGTTTAAAATAAGCTAAATATTTTAATAATAATTCCATTTTAAGGACTTCTACCAAGCTATATTGCAAGATAGAAAATTCTTAATGGATGTTGTTAATGTCATTTGTCCATGAATTCATTTTGAGTTTGTGTCTGTGAAAATATTTTGGTGTGGTAACACTCCCTTGAGGCCTAACACATTATACATGGGATCCTAATATTGTGTCATAATACCCTTTATGAATTTTGTAGCAACACTAAATTTATTTATTTTTTCTTGACAATCAAGAATAACTAGATTATCGAACATCGAAAAATGTAAAATTCGAGGAAAAAATTATTGTTTTATAAATTACCAAGTAATCGATTAAAATAATTCATGTTGAATATGTTCAATAATATATCTAAATAATCCCTAAAAAACTAAAAACTATAGACTAAAAACTAAAATTAATAGAAATTAAAACAAAACACTACTGAGAAACTTATGAAAATAAATGAAAACTTTTTTCTAATCTCAATTCCCTCTCTATATAAAAATAACCACAACTGGTCTAAAAAATCCCCTTATGGAAACATTTCAATATAATAGAAACACCAATAATATTATAAAAATAAAATAAAATTTTATGTCTTTATTATTCTCAGATGATTCCTAATAGTTCATTTTCAATAACTGTGCAATTCCCAATGAAACAAATGGAATTTATTGAACAAAAAGAATCACAAAAAATCCCATGTGTGATATCCCCAGTTTAAATGGTGAGAATAAGTACATTGATTACATTTATTTATAAAAAATTCACATGTCTATTAACACATGAAATCATGTTATAAGAAAAACATCATTAGGTTTTAACCACATTTCACCATACTATACTTATACAATATTCCATGATGTATCCATTTTGATACTTTGACCCTGAAAAATCCAGTAATTCATACTAAAATATCAGTGGTACTAAATTTGGTAAATGAACTCCCCAAGATTACTTCTAATAGATTATCCACTAGTTACTATCAATGTGGTATCCACACAAAATAATATAGAGAATTTTATTTAGATATAACATATCACCTTTAACCATTCAAAAACAACCACTAAATATTAATGTTACATCAATAATTTAATATAACAAATCCATATATTACATATATCTTTATAACATAATGTATAGTAAAGAAAAGTAAAACCAAATACAAGTAGTATATCCTGAACATCTGTAAATCTGAGCATGTATGACACAAATATGTACATCATAATGAAAACTCTATATAATTAACTATATAATCCACTATCCATCTCATGCCTCAAATTTCATCCACTATCTAGATCAGTTGATCTTAATTTACACTAGAGTGAATAGAAAATTAATACATATTTGTGTGAGCAATATTATTCAGTATTTTCAACCCAAGAACAGATCTGGCCCTTTGAATAATTAGTAACTATTTATATCATCAACAAATAATGTTTATATAAAACTAACTCAATGACATTTCAATATCATTTATAATGAAAAACTTCATAAATATTTACTAAGATACCCATATATCACATTTTTCATGATTACCAAATAATAATATTTTAATATATATAACATGTCATACCAAATTGGTTAAATACTATTAGAGGGGCAGAATCAAGGTATGATATATTAAAAGAACTTTCTCTTTTGATCATTGTTTTGTTAAAAAAACACTCTTCTCTATTCTTATCATATCATGAAATAAATGATAATCAAAACATGAACTAGACACAACAATTTTACTCAGTTCACCCTCACTTGGTTACATCCATGAAGTATACAAACACAATGTACCTATGTACCTAATCCACTAAAGTGAAATGTTTTTACAAGAAATAGAGGAGGCTTAATATCCCTCCTGGTTTAAAAACAATCACAATTTGAAAGCTCGCTTATATCAAAACTGAAGTGTTCTCATTACTCCTTTAGAATAATAATCCATTTATCTAAAACACCTCAGAATAGTTTGACACATTTGTTTGAAATAAATCTCTCTTTTCATATGATAGATTAAATATACTTCACCATGTGTCGATTGATGTGCAGATAGAAATTTTGGGAACTATTTTTGTTCATCTACGAACTGCTTAAAACCATTTCTGAAAACCATTTCACTATAAAGCCTGTATGACATCCAATCCAAATTGTTCATTGCCGACTATAATTCCTAAAAACACCATCCCTGAATTGAGATTCCTTTGCGGATGTCCTCAATAATCGATCCCTTAAAGGATAAATCCTCTATGAACTAACTCTTTTTTGGAATACCTCCTTCATAAACCACATTTAGGCTTCGATGAATTTTTTTAGTGATAATATTATATAATAAAATTCACTAATTTTAACAATATGTTTAGGGGTCCTTTATATAGAAAATTGAATCTGCAAAACCCACTAGTCAAAATTACCAAAATATCCTTTGTAGATTGTCTATCACCACATAATGCACTCGCAATGCAGTTCACATAGTTAATTATTCATCTAAAATGACATTCTTTACCCATAAATAAAAAACACTTTGTGTGTCCCTTCAAGTCACAATATTCATCAACCAATGATGAGATCTGAAAATACTGATCTTTCTATGTGGTTCACTTAGTGATTCACTCCCTTTGTGATGAACTCTAAAACACGACCTTTAATAGAAAACGATATGCATCCTTTACGGTTCCCATAGTGTAGAATTTTCTATGCTTGAATCTTTCCTTTTCCAATTTTTCTTTGTGATTACAAGAACACCCTATTTGGTTCACATTATGAAAATATTATATGGATAATTATACTATGAACTCCATTCTGTGATATGCGGTCCACCCATTTTCAATGTTGGAATCCATCATTATCCATTAAAACAATCCATATTTTGAGATCAAAAAATTTATAAAATAGCAGGAAATTATGAAACCTTCAAAATAACTTATTTGATGACACCCAATACATAATGTTGTTGATCATCCTTTTCAAAAATCAGAAACGACCAAAAACACTACAAAGTTACCTTGATGGATTTTTTTCCCAATAATATCCCCTTTGGGATTATTGAAAACTTTTCATCCTTTGATACCACATTAAATCCTCTTCTATGTCCTACCAAAATCAGCTTCTTGAAATTCCAGATAATGATCAAATATTTACTAAAAACACACTCTAAGCCCAAATGATCCATTACTGGAATGTGAAACATGAGAAGCATGAAAATTTAATCAATTAGACACGTTATTCCCACCCAAGCCAACTAAATTAATCATGATACATAACTATCATGATTTATAACCATTGATATTTCATCTTTAGAATAATTAGATTTAAAACTCCATGAACTTATTTTCTCCCCTACCAGCTTCTCCCCTTTCCATGATGAAGATATTTTCTCCCCCTTTGTCAATGAACCCAAAGGTCACTACAATATGGATACAACATTGTGAAGAACACATATCATCCGTTGATGGGAAATACCATAACTCAAGGATAGAGAGTCCCAAATGAAGACTTTTTCACATGTAGGGAATCAACTGAACTCCAATATCTTGTTGATTCCACTCAAACAGCACTTTGGTTAACTCCTTCATCAGAATGTCTGAAAAATGATGTTCTATAAGAATATACTCCAAATTCATAATCCCATTCTCTACATATCCTTGATTAAATGGAACTTGATTTCAATTTGCTTCATTATTTAGTGATAGAATAGATTTTTCTATGATTTATTGAACACTAATTATAAAAATTGATTCTGATCAGGTACTTCACTTCAAAACCAATATAATCAATATACTACTTCATTAACAATAACTGAATACAAGATTGATTGGAATCAGTATACTCAACATCTTTGTTGATAAAAAATGATATCTTGTTTCTTTATTGGCCAATAGATACAAAATATTCCATGATAAAATTCACACGTGATGTTGATTTTCCATCATCTTCTAAACTAGTATATTCTACATCTTAATAGCCCAATAACTCTTGCTTTAATTTTTCATTATACAAAAAACAAAAATTAATCATTCCCTATATACCAAATTATTATTTTTACTAAAGGTTATTGGATTTACTTGCTATTACTTTGGTATCATGATACTTATCATGTGCTAAAACAATATCAAGTCGTTTCACTATAAAGTAAAACAACCTGCTAATGATCTACTAATATTCTGTGACTTTAACCTTTTTTCCTTAATCATCTATTGATAGTTTCATTTGGGTTGACACCAGAGTCATCATATACTTGTAATTATCAATTCAAAATAATCTTATAAACTTCTTGACATATTTTTATTGATAAAAAAATGTGTTATTCCTTCCCTGTGTCCTTTGTAAACCAGGGAAAAGGTCAGTTCTAAATCATTGACATTTCAAAATCACTTTTTAAGAAATATGTGATTTGTCAGTACATTGATTCATCTGATCCATAAAATATTATATAGTTTATATACAAAATCACCATTATCCATTAATTAATATCAGTTTTGACTTATAGATAGTAATCATCTCTTCCATGGTGAAAATCGAGCTTCTTTAAAAACAGATTGATCCTTGATTACCTCACTCTCGATTCTTGTTTCAACCCATACAGTGACATAAATAACTAAAATAATAATATTATCATATTAATGAATTAGAAAACCATATATATTCTAGATATACAATTCTTCTTTAAGAACCTCATTCATAAATGGTGACTTGACATCCATTAGGAAAACATTGAACATTCATTGCAATATTATGGAAAATAATTATCTGATTTTCTATAGAAGTTAAACTGGTGTAAATGTTTCATCTGTATTGATACCATATATATGGGAGTACCCTTTTCCCACTATTAATTCCTTATTTTGAATAACTATGTCATATTCACATACTTTATTCAATAATACCCATTTGGTCTCGATGACATTTTTATCTGATGGTCTTAAGGCAATCTCCAACATCTGATTATTTTCTATTTGGTAAATTTATTAATTAATTTATTGAACCCAAATCTCTTGTCATGAAGCTTATAAAAAACTCTTTGGCTCTACTAGTGATAATAATGATGCTTGTGGTAGATTGTTAATCATTCTTGTCTATATTTGGGCTGTCTGGTCAATTATTATGTTCAGTATATCAATTTCGAGTCAACTATTTGGTCTTTATTTAGATGGAAGTGGATGTTCATAAATTTCATTATTTGAATCTTCTTATGAGCCTACATTACATACAATAACTCTCTATGATATTATTATCTATTTTTTACCCTCTTCCAGAACTATTCATGTATTTTCCACATATTCTGATCACATTCTATCAAAACCACATCATTACTTTCTAAAAATTTTCATAGATTCTTATTGAAATATTTACATTCAATTATTTTTATTAACTATACATGAAATATTCCTTCATCTCCATGGGATTCAAATATCATGTCTTTCTCTTTATTGAAAATAAAACTCTTACTTCCAAAGAATCAAAAGTACTTTAATGTTGCATTCTTTCCATACCATAGATCATATGTAGTTGTCTCTTTCTTGGGACATAATAAATCTCTATTTGATATGTATACTGATGACATCACTGCTTCTTTCCAAAACATTTCTGGAAGGTCTTTCTCAATGATATTTATTCTTTCCATCTTTTTGATAATCTGATTTCTTCTCTCAACCAATCTATTTTTATATGTAGTTATTGCTAATAGAACATGGTACCTTATCCTATGATTCTGGAGATAATTCATTACCTAGAAATTTATGAACTATGATACATTATCTATTCAGAACATTTAGATTTTATGACCTAGCCTTTTTTAACTTCCATTAGATAACATGATATGAAACTGAACACCTCTGACTTTTGGGTGATGATTAAAACCTATTTGATTTTTCTAAAATCATAAATGAAGGGAACATAATATCTCCTCCCATAATTTTATATTCATTAAATAGGTCTACACAAATAAATATAAAATAAATAATGAAATTTTTGGAACTTTAATCTTTTTCCATATACATATTTTCAATGATATTTCTTTTTTAACAAGCATCATATCTGTAAATATGATCATGTGATAACCTAGGAATATATAGAGAAACATCACGTATCACCATATCTTCCATGTATGTTTGGATTGTATGAATAATATGTTTATTCCCTTGGAATAAGCATCCAATTGTCTATTTTTTTATTCAATCAATGCATCAAAATCCATATTTGTAGGAATACCATGCATTGAAGAAATAAATACATCCATAACCAATGATCGAATGAAGTATTGCTTTTGATTCTTTCAATGTAGAAAATTGTTTCCATCAATGATCAAAATCTATTTGTGATTAACAACATCAATTTATTCTATTGAGAGTGAACTAATGTCTTTCATCCTTTTCTTCTGATACAATTTTTTTATACAATATAGGTAAAATAACCATAGGGGGACTGAGTCATGGTATGAAATTTTTTAAAAACATGGTCTTGTGATCTTATTTTGTTGTTAAAAAATAATCTTCTCTATCATTCCAATATAATTACAAAAATGATAATTGAAATATGTGTAGGACACAAAATTTTTTATTAGATTACCCCCATAGTGACACATCCAAGGATAATAAAAAGGAAGTGTTCTTATATAAGGAATCCCCTACAGAACATTATAGTTAAAAGATTTGGAGTGGATTAATTGCCCCAACTAGTTGACATCCAATCATAATTTGAAACACAATACTTCCTTAATAAAAGTTTTCTCACAACTCCTTCAAAAGAATATTTCTTTGATAATAATTCCAAATAAAAGTTTCACACATGAGTGTTCTATACAACTCCCATTTCACATAGTATATGAAATACACTTCATTGTGTGGTGATTAAAATACATAGAGACCTATCATGAACTATTATTGTTCCTCCACAAACTAATTAAAAACCTTCTGGAAAAACCATGCTCTATAAAGATAATATTCTTCACAATACCCCTTATCCTTTTCATACTATAGTGACCAAAAAACAATATCCAAAAAATATCATTCTTGGATGATTTTCCCCATGAGCTGATCCTTCATGAACTACCTTATTCACAAACTACCTCATTTTTAGAATACATCTATTAAAAACCACATTTAGACATAGCTTACTTTTTTAGTGATAACTTTCTCTAATTAAATTATGTATTTTTAGATATGGGTTTAGTGGTCCTTTATATAGGTAAACGTATCCAAAAAACAGTTAATCATAATTTTAAAAAACTCCATTATTGATTTTCCATCACAATATACTGCACTCTCTATATGATTCATATAGTAACATATTCCCTTATAGAAACCACCTTCATTTTTAAATAAAAAACACTTTGTGGATCCCTTTAAATCAATATATTTATCCATATAGTAAGAGCTCCCAAAATCTATTTTTTCTATGAAATTAATGTAGAACATTACTCCCTTTGCGATGAACTCTAAAACACCACCTTTGACTACAAACGTTACTCCTCTTTTTGTGGTTATCATAATATAAGTGATCTTATGAAAAAATATTTCCTTTAATCATTTCACATTGTGGTTCTACAAAATCCCCTCGTGGTTCACAGAATAAAATTCATATGGGGTTAATTTTATAGTAAACTTCTTTCTAGTATTTGATGTAAACCTATTTTATATGCATGAATACACCCTTTTCGATAAAATAAATTGTTATTTTGAGACCTAAAAACAAGGAAAAAACATTAAAACTACACCACCTACAAAACAACTCCTTTGAAGATACCCATTCTGAAGTTTTTTTGAATTAATTTTTAAATAACCAAAAACAACACATGAACAATTCAAATTTTCCTTGAGGTATTTTTTCATAACATAATATACACAAGATTCTACGAAAATAAAAAAATATCCCATGTTGACTATATCCAGCAAGAGTGTCACTAAGTATTCATAGATCAATTTTGTGTCTTTATTATATAAGAGGAGAATTTTGGTATAATACATTTCGTTTATTCCCAATAAATTGAAGAAATTTGTTCCCATCCTCCCCATATACTGATAGTAGTTTTGAAATGAAAAAACAACTCAAAAAATAATTTTCTCTCACATCCCTTTATAGTTTTCCAAGATAATAATTGACCTTAGATGCACCACCCTAGGATGGTTGGGGAAAATGACACTCCAAAATATCATACCAAATATTAATTAGGGACACTCATCATTTTATATAACCTAATGAATATCTGGTTAGCCTCAACCTAGTGGTATGATTATGTAGGAGTACCAAGTGAATCATCATTCATCTCGATCCCAAAGATATGGGTGAGAAAGAATGTAAACAATTTAATATATCATCATTGATCACATACCCTTAGATTATTATTAACCCATAACCCATCACATGGGAAATAGAGAATAAATATACATATTGGTAATTTTTAGATCCTACATATATTAGTTGGTGGGAAAGGGGTATTTAAACATCTTACTGTAACAATGGTTATTGGGGAGTGAATGAAGTCCCCATAGTTTCCCATCACCATCAAATCCATCCATCACTAGATTAGATAAAATAAAAACATATATTAGTATACAAAAAACTACATCACTCAAATCATGGACCGTACAGTCACTATCATAATACATTATTTATTCTATCCTAGAGACACTAAATCATCCTTATTGATTCCCCAGTTCCAAACTTATAGAAAATTAATAATAATAATTCAATAATACATAAATATTATTAATTTAATTATTCATCTAGTAACACTATTACATGATTGATATCAATATATTGACTTTAATTCAAATAATCTAATGTTATCCTATGCATTGTCACTATATTTACCATTTTCATTGTAGCATATCTAAATCCCTATCAAAAAAGTGTTCCACATAGATGAAACGTGGTTCATAATATTATTATTCATCATCTCTATAATAACTTTAAGATGACTGTTACATATATATATATAATCCAAAAATAAGTTACTTTATAATTAAGAGCGCACATCCTTATCTTTTTTAAGTCCATTATTTCATTTCCTTTAATGTCTAACTATATTATTAATATTTAAAAAATCTTCCAAAAAATATTTTTAATTTAACCTTATCTATTTCAAAAATTCTACATATTAAACTAGACTCCTCTTGATTTTGGAGAAACACAATAAAATAGTTATGGATTCCATTATTAGTAATTACCTTTCACTTAATAGACATGTTATTAATACTTTTAATTTATTGTTTACATTTGTCATTAGTGAAGTTTACTCAACTCAACATAATCTGGTAAATAATTAATTTTTATTAACTTAGAATATTCCATGAATAATAAATTCATCTTCATAATTAGTCTTAGTAAAATAATTATTTTATCCAATGTCTCATTATTTTCTCAATTTTATTATTCCATGTCATATCCTTATGGAATATAAAAATATTTTGAAGAGAATATTTTATATAATCATCAAAAAGTAAATTTTCACCCATATTTATTAACCTAATTCATAAAATTAATCTCATTCCCTTTAATTATTGATTAAATATGTTTTGTTTGTCAATTTAGTTATAAATACTGAAAATTAAGAATATTATAATAATTTGATATTGGGTTGATATTCTTTTAACTCAATACTTAATTACAAAATGGAAAAATTATAATGAATCCATTAATTTTTTTGTCAATTATGTAACATTTATAAGTAAATTGACATAAAAAAATTCTATGAAATGACTAAAATTTTGTTATTTTGGGTCATAGGTGTTGACAAAATAAAATGTATCTTTTTGTGTCAAATTTGGAGCAACAAAATTCCCCTATGTACCCCTCTCTATCCACCTATAAAGACTTCCAATTTTCACTCCCACATTCTCCATACATCATGGACATGAAAATTATGTATAGTCACACCTTATGCATTGGATATATTAATCAAACAATAGATCTTTTTTGAATTCATGAACTTTGTTTCATGCTGATTTACCAACTTAATGTCATATTATTTTTTAATTGAAAATCCAATGATATGAGATCTAAATTCTACAAAATTCCTTCTTTAATGAAATAGAGGGTTTTTATATACCTTTTTCTACTATATAATTATAATTTAGATTTGGTTCATTGCTCTGACCAACCATGTCACCGCTATCACTAGAGCCACTAACTCTGAAACCATCCAACCATCATGTATGTCCCAAACCATAGATAGAAAAAGTGATTGATGAGAGAAAAACATCATTTATAACATTATTTTACTATGATGATATCAAATATAACTTCTTCTTCCTAAATTATTTCAACTTTTATGTCCCACCAAAGGGAAAAAATTTAATTCATAAAAAAATCTCTCTATTTTCTCTTAAACTACGAATCCAATTGATGTGATTCCAATACTATTATCTTCCCCACTGTAATTTATTCTTGGGATATGAATTTCATACATTGATTTATCCATATGAATAATTTATTACTATTTAATAATAAAATAGCACTTAAATATGTCCTTAATATTTTTCAAAAATCATATCAGATTTTGAAAATTATAATGTTATTTTTTCTGTATATTTGAAATATTTGTCAAAAGTTATCTCGACTAATTCATATAATAAAATTATCTAACTGATGATATAAATTTTTATTACTCCAATTTCTCCCTTCAGTATATTTAAATCCATACAACATATTTTAGAGATTCGTATAACATTAGTATAATTTTGAATAATATATTAAAATATATAAATCATTTTCCCTAAATAAAAACATTATTCATTAAAAACATTGAAAAAAGTATTGAAATGTTTAATTTATTTCTATGTTTATACAAAATCCATTATTCATATTTTTAGCATTCAAATTCCATTATATTTATTGTCAATTATAGAACATCATACACCAATTTCCTAACAAGAATATTACATGCAATGATAAAACACAAAGATAGTTTCAAAGGATCAAAAGTAAAAAATACCAATAATTGGTATCAATAAGAAATAATTTTACATTGTTATTTCCTTATTCTCTAGTGAGAATTATATATTCGATAGTGGACTTCATGTTTCTATGAAAAAATATTATTTTCATAGAAAATAGTTATATATTTTTTACTACTATTCACATGTGGAGCGGATGATATTTAACTTCATAGTTGTAGTGGGTATTTATGGCTAGTGTAAAATATAATGCCTCCACTACGATGCGAGTGATACCTGATTAATTTTTGAGAACATAGTGACTCTCTAATAAGACATAGTCAATGGGGACCCTTTCTTATTTTTATAAAAACATGGATATGTTATATATATGTAAATACTCTTTATTGGTGACTTTATTAAAAACGATATATTTTTAGCTAGATAAAGGTTGATCATAAATATTATTATCATTGAGGATGATGTTTTTTACTGTTTGTTCTATCCACAATCTATTTATGGTTGATGAACAGGGACAATAGTTTTTCATCGATTCGATTCACTACATAGGATTCCTATACTATGTATTATTTATTACCCCTAGATCTTGACTCATGAGTTGTTACCTCTCATCTATATGAATATTAGAAAATGTGAAACATAGTTGGTCTTAGAAGCCAAATATGGATGGTTGATATGGAAGTAATGGTTGGATGAAATCCGTATTGATTTACTTCCCCATTATGGTAGATATTGTACAAAAATCACATCTTTTACACTCATGTAATCCTTTTTTTAATAATTTTTTTTTTCTTTGGTTTTTGACCAAGACACCACCTTCCTAAAAACATTTCATTTATATGCAATGATTTATTTTATTATCTAGTATTGTATTATGGATATAATCTTATATATTAATATGTCATATTGCATGGTTACTGATTCATTTATATCATGTTGGATGATTGAAGAGTCCTAAGCATAAAATACATACATTCATATTGTATCATTATACATGAATGTTTCTTATATATCATAATAAATCCCACCCTATAACCTATAGGGTTAGTGTCATTGGAAATTGTACACATAACCAAGATATTTTACAAATATACTTTATAGTCTCCCGCAAATAATTTTCTCACACGATATACTCCTATACATATCATACATGATAAGGTTCTTCATTTATTGCGGAATGTAAACATAGGAAAGGGTGAGTTCATTTTCTCAGTAAAAGTAAAAATTATATATAACAATTAAAGATCATAAGTGAACATAAGATAAGCATGTGTGTATGAGAATATAATCAAGGTGCATATACATACCAGAAGATAATCATACCAAGTGAAACATAGATCATAATAAGTGTGGAAAATAATAATTATTTGGGAATAACATAAGAAATTTTACATTTGAGTCCAGAAACAGGAATCAATAATCACAGTCCATGAAAACATTACATAGTCAAAATAATATGTCATATACATAATCATAGAAAAGAAATCATTATGTCAAGGTTGACTCCCAAAAACTTCATCACATGGTGGATGGTGTTTTTTAATTCATTGGGTTCACTCCCCAATCCATGAAATGTAAAATCCTTATATATAAGGATTTCCTCAATGTGGTGGATGGAAATAATAGACCCACCGATCACTTAGTTGAAAGAGTCCCTTAGGGATATGGTTTCACTATCAATTCCAATGAATATCATGATATATAAACATTACCGAATACATCAGAGGCTTACAATATACCAACTCATCACATTGTGTTATACCATACATATGTGTACCACATGAACTTATAAATATTCATAATTCTAGTATAACCTAATTTATTAGTGAGAAATAAAGAGGATTCATTAAAACTTCCAAAAGCGTTATCTTAATCTATCTAGTAGAAGAAGGTGTATGGTATTTTTGTGGGTTCTGAGTGCAATGGAAGCATGCGATGGTGGGCAATATAATAAAATGTAATTTAATAATCATTTCCCCAAACCAATAGAGAGAATATTTTACATAAAATTTATAATTAATTTATTTAATATTGTAATAAATAAATTTTGGTCCTAGGAATTTTTTTTCATTGGTGAATGTTGATATCCTAAAAAAACCACTCATATTACCTTAGTTGGTATATGAGGATCCGAGGATAGAATATACATAGTGGTGATCCACATGTGCTCCTACGACCTCTAAGAAACACCACTCAATCTTTGTGTGCTTTTATGGTGATTCAAATGTATTACATCATTCTTTATTGATCTATCATTATTAGGTTTTGAATAAATCTCTCTTTTACTTCTCATTATTGATATGGAGAGGGAAGGAAGAGTTTATTGAGAATTAATTGTGTGCAATGATTTCCTATTATCAATTATTTTGGATTCTCAACACAATAGACACAATATTCTGTTTATAGTATTTGGATTTAAGTTAAAATATTATTTAATTTTATATCATCTATTAAATAACATTTATTACATTTAATAAACTATATGAATCCTAATAAAAATTATATACTATCATTATATTGTGGGGAATCCCATGTTTCATAATAAAAAATATTGTGTAATGGTCTTTTTTATTAATATTTTTCACCATAATAGGTCTTAGTCCATTTGAACTGCTCTATAATTTATTTAAAAACTAAATAAATATTTTATTCATGAATAAATAAATTATTCACAATATAGAGAATAATATATTTATTATTACATTTAATAAAAAATCAATATTTTATTTACAAGCTGAAAAATAAATATATATTTAATTTATGTGATTAATATAACTTGAATAATATTATTCTTCAGAATTAAGAATAATATTTATTTCATTTATTAAAATAAAATTAAATTTAATTGAGATCAAGAGAAACAACTAGTGTGTGACTGTCTTGGAATATTTCTTATTGGAATTAGGAGGGTTTTCCAAAAGGCCAAGATTACTATATAGTAGCAGGTCAAGGAACCCCGGAGAAAGAACTTAATAGAACAATGTCGACAAACACATATAAACACTCACTCTATAATATAATCCATTTTTCACAATATCTCTCCATAAAGGATTCACATCTATGTAAACAACCAATTTTTTGATATTCTTTCTTTGAATATCTAAAATAAACACATCGTTACACCATGACGATGAAATTTAATGTGACAGGTATATTCCAATCAAAGGGAAGAGATATCAGCTTCCATAAATATGGAAGTGAAAAATCCTTCCTCAACATATTCATTCATTAATGGAATGTCACTTATGATGCACCCAATGTATCAAACTTCTGCATGATATGGTATCATTATATTTTTATGAAATACATCTATGTACACAGGTTGTAACTTGTATTAATAATTATCTTAAAATCTAAGGACCATCACATACTCTCATAGAAAAGAATATTTGGTGACACCGAAATATACAGAGTTCCTACTGGAAAGTATATTTTCATAAACTCCCATCTTAGAGATTTAAAAGTTCAAACATCATGAGAAGACACTTCATCTTCTTATGAGTACTCACACCAGAAAATCTATGTACTATGTGTCCCATTATAGTATTTTATCCAACCATAGAAAATTATTTGAAAATATAATCATAGAACATAAAGGTTCTCATCATAGCAGGGAAATCCTATTACCTTATCAATGTAACATATAATGTATGAAATTACTCCATTATAGTCATGAAGAACCAAAAATGTAATAATAAGTTTTATTAATATTCTATATATTGAATATTCATGTAATAAAATTAAAAATAATTGGTCCTAGAAAACCAAATCCAAAAAACTCCCACTTGTACAAGAGAAAATTTCCTTTGACATTCAGTCTGCTAGTCTTCACATGGAAGTCATGTTTCTGCTAAGTTAGGGATTTAGTTAAGGGGTCTAACAAATTTTATTCCATGGAAATTTTTCTCAATGAAAATTCACCTCTCTAAGAAAAATCCCTCAAGAGATGATACTTCCAAATAATGTTCTTCATATGCTGATGTGATCTTGTCTTTTTTTCAATATCCAATGTTGTATTATTATAACAATATAGTCTGATTGGTTATTTAATATTTGATACCACATCAAGATATTTTATAATGATTTTCAACCATACAACTTCTTTATCCCTCTCATAATCCACATTTTTTTAAAATATAATGTGTAATTTGTATCCATAACATGATTTGAAATCTACTAGCTCAAAAAAACTCTATTTAATGTGAAGATTTGTATCATTTGTGACTTCCATTCATCTTGATCACTTTGGAAATTATCATATGAATGTCTTCTAATTACTAGTTCCTCATATTCTCCATAAACAAGGAATATATCCTTATTAGACCTAAGATTTATAAGGATAGTTTTGAATCCATTGGAGGTCCCTAGGATCATCTTGATATCTCCCATGTGCACTTAATGCGTAGGAAACATCTATCCTAATATGTATCATAAAACACATGATAAACCCAATTACGGATGAATATGGAATCCTTATCATTCTGTTTCTTTCCTCATGTGTCTAAGGACACTTTTTTGTGGAAATATGAATTCCATGTGATGCTAGAAACAACCCCTATTGGATTGTTCAATACCAAATCTCTTCTGTATCTTGAAAGTTTATATTCATTGACTTAGGTTGAGAATCCTATTGAATCTATCATGGTGGGTCTTGATCATATGAATATATATTGTGTCACTTAGTCTTTCATAGAGAATAATTTATTCATCCTTGCATTAATAGAATCTAAGACTACTATTTCATTTTGAATGTGTAATATGTCATCAACATAAACTGTTAAGAAAATGAATAAACTTCCACTAAACCATTTACTGACATACAAATAACATTCATTCATTATGAAACCAAATACCATTCTAGTCTCATCAAAACAAATGTTCCATGACCCGATGCTTGCTTAAATCCATAAATCGATCTTTATAACATTCATATCTTTTTGGAATCCTTTGGAGTAAAAAACAATTTAGTTATAGTCAAATAGACATGTTCTTAAAGGTTACTATTAAGGAAGGTTATTTTTAATTCCACTTCCCAAATGTCATAATCTTGGAAAGTAGTAATGGAAAGTAAAATTCTGATAGATTTCATAATTGAAACCGGTGAGAAGGTTCTGTTGTATTTAATTCCTTAATAATGTTAAAACCCCTTTTAAACCAGTACCACTTTATAGGCATTTACTTTTACTTACATGCCCATTTTCATGTTGAATACAAGTTTTCAACCTGTAGGTTTTATATCTATTAGAGGTTCTATCCAAATCCATACTTGGTTTTGGTACATGGAATCTATTTCAGAATTCATGGATTCATTCCACTTGGAAACATCTATTCCATTTACTGCATCCCTGCAGGTTAGTGGATCATTATTATCAACTAATAACGAGTAACCATTATAAAAGACTATAAAACCATACCATTATGGTCCTCTAATCACTGTATTACTCCTACATATTAAGTGTGTCTCTGGATGAATTTATTCTCCAATGGGGAATTATGGAATTTTTCCCCATTACAACTCTTTTATATGTTGACCCTGGACCTCATCGAAGTCGATCTTGATCACACTATCTATTTTATAAATAATCTCATTCTCAGTAAATTTGTGACATCTGTCTACCAAAACCTTTTTTTATGAAGGATTGTATAGGTAGAATAACCTTGTTTCTTTTGGATATCATATAAATATTCACTTTGTACCTAGGGGTGTAATATTTTTTACCTAAATAGGCTATAAAAAATAATTTTTAACCCCACACATATTTGTAAGACAACATGGGATTCTTTACATTGTGCAATTGTTATGGAATACCGTTTTTTTCTTCATTTGGAACTAGATTTAGTATTCTTGTTATTTTTTGTAATGTTTGTCCCCAAAAAGATAATGGAGGACTCGCATGACTCATCATTGATATCACAATATCCAAAAATATGTGGTTCTACGTTTCTCTTACACCATTCCACTATGGTGTGTAAGGAGGACTGAATTGAGATAAAATCAAGAACACCCATAACTAATCAATTAAGTATTGATTATGATATTCTCTAGCATAGATTAATTGATTTTTCTTAATCTTCTTATAAAGCTATTATTCAACTTCATTATGGTATTCCATTAATTTATTAAAAGAATAAAACTTATACATCATTATGTATACATGTACATATTTACTAAAATCAACATTAAAATTGATATAGTCTATGTACCTACCCCTATCTTCAATAGAAAATGGTCTACACACATCATTATGAAACAATTAAATAATCTCTTTATCCCTTTCACCCTACCCACAAAATATATATTTTTTCATTTTTCTTTGCAAACATACATGAAATAAAGCAAGTGGTTTTAGTTCAAAAAAACCCAAATATCCATTTTGATGAAATTTAGTCAAGCTGTTTCCATTTAAATGACCAAGAATGTGGTGCAGAAGTTGGGTGCAGTATGAGCCATGTGATGTAACTTTGTTATCAATTTCCATTATTTGGTTCATGAAATTCAACACATAAACACATTTTTTAACGTACCTTACTATAAAAAATTTCTCTTTGTAAATGAAAATTATATATTCCCATATTTGAAAATAAATCCATCTATATGAAGTCTAGAATTGTAAATAATATTTTTGGTTACTGAAGGCACATAATAACATCACATTATGACCAAGGTAATTCTTTTTGGTAATGTGAGGTGGTAGTCCTTGATAGCTCCCACAACTTGCTTAGCTCTGTGGGATGCTCAAATATCTACCTCCCCTTGGTAAATCATTATCAATCTTCTTGGTTTCCATATTTGAATACACATGTGAGAACCGAAATTTGTATATAATACCAAATTTGTAGAAATAGATAAATCACACTAAAAATTCACATGAAGATTCCATTTTCTTTCATGGATAGGTGTAGTTTTTTCTTCTAGTGGCCCTTAATTATAAATACGAATCAAAAAGCATGAAGTTTCCTTACATTTCCCATGATCTTTCTCTTCTGGTAAGGTTATGTAGAATATTTGTGTTGAAAGAACCTCACTTTCCCTTTTCATTAGTTCACCATAAGGATGAAATATTTTTCAACCTTTTAATCCTTATTTACTTGGAGAATAATAGTATGAATATATAGAAAATACTTATCAATGTTGGTCATATAAAAATTCAAAACAATGATGTATAATATATGATGGAGTGATTTCATAATGAGTTATATAACATGTTCTTTGAGGAGTTTATAACCTAGATCCTTTAAGTGATCAATGTAGCCAATGAGTTTGACTATGTGAGTCCCAGCTACAAAACCCTCTTGAAGACTTCTCTGAAAGAGAACCTTTGAAATCTAAAAAAACTCTGGCATTTATATCTCATATAAAAGGCTATAATATCTCTCAAACCTATTATAGATATAATGATTTCATGAGACTTCAATAGTTCACCAGACATCGATGAAATAATCAAAAATATAATTTTGACCATATTGCTCAAATGTATTTCATAGACCAGGAACTCTTTATCACCCAACTCATTAGTAGGTAGATCAAACATTAAGGATTGTAGCACGTAAGATTTCAGTTTTGGGAACACTATAACCCAAAGGTTTCTAAACCACTCCAGAAAGTTACTACCATTTAGGATGTTATCTTTCCCCAATATAGATCGCAGGGATAAATTGGATGATGAAATTTTCATTTTATTCTATAATTAAAAAGATAATATTAATAGTATTTCTCTTGATTACAAAATAAATGAGATATAATAAATTATTTCATTTATTTATTTTTTACTACATCCTCCACTTTTTTATCATGTCTCAATTTCCCTCACCAATAAACTCAGAATATCTTGTTCCATTAACATTATAGTGGAAGGGATCCCCATTACATTTATCAGTGATACTAACTTTGGGCATGAATACTATAATAAAGTAATTAGGTAGGCGATCATGAAAAATGTGGACTTGGAGCTCCATGATCCATATAGTGGATTACCTCATCCAAATATCCTAAATTGGATTTCAATCACACCTTACTAAAAAAATTTATTGAATAGACTTTGGATATTAAACTAAAAACAATTTTAGGGTATGTCAACCAAAAACACTCAAGAGACCACCTCAAAAAAGGTAGTTCTCCCAAATTTATCCCTATACTACACTTAGTTATATGGTTTCATCCCCAATCATGTAATGGAAGTCTTATTATAAATTAATATTTATTTAACAAATTTTATTTTAATATGCAATGATTTTATATTTTTTATCCATTAAACATATTTGTAATATTGAGTGGATGTTATGTAATTAATTAACCCTGTTGGATAAAATATTTGTGCATAATTTATTTATTACATTTCCATTTTTTCACATTTATTCATTTATTTATATTATTGTGGCCATGTATCTATAAAATAAATATTTTAATATATTGAAATAAATTATTGACTATAAGGCCTATTCGTGAGCTTTATATAATGGTTGATTTAATGAGAAGACATTAAATAAATCGTTGACCTTAGGGAAATAAATCAGATTTCTTATCTTGGAAAGAGTTACAACATTCCTCTATACACCTACGTATCCCCTAGGTTGGAATCATTATGGTTTCATATTGAACCACCTTGAGGGTTGTTGGGATTATACATTAAATAAAAATATATATTAATCACAAATAATATAGGGGAACCAAAAGATTGGTTAGAGGGGGTTAAATAAATATCCATGGACACATAGGTCATACAAAATAATGGAAGCATGGATGAATCATAGGTTATCATTTAATTTAATTTTAAATAATTGAAAACTCATGGAGTAAATTAAATTTTAATATCCAACACATACACAGGTCTTATCAATGTTAGGAATGGTCAAACATGAAATGAATATGAAAAAGTTAATATATAGAATTCATTTCTTTGTTTGTTAATTTATTATTTAATATAAACATGATTTCATTAATTAATTATTTAATTAGTTAATACCCTCTCATATTAATGATAATTAGGTTATATTTGGAGATAACCATCATTAATGGAATCTTTGATAAAAAAATAGAACAACCAATAATTAAATATTAATTATAATAAATCAATTGTGCATTCAAAATTCATTAAAATCAGTATTGAATTTTTAAACACACAATGGGGTTCCAATCAATAAAATAAGGTTTTAATGCTGAAATTTTGAAATTTAATATAATTTGAATTGTTTCTATTAATGGAAGACAACACAGCATGTACATATAGCTACATATCATATACTATGGTTTTCATATATCCAAGTCACACGCCCATAGATTCAGTGTGTTAACTCATCTAGACTACACAACATGTACATGTTATCTATACACCTTGTATCATTTTTCAATGTGCCGGGTTGCCCCAGTCATCACGCAGTGTGTAATAAAAGAACCACATTTAATTAATTTCTTAGAACATATAGATACAATGCGCATGGTTATATGGAATGTACTAAAGCCGCATGCTAAGTTACACAGTTTTACTGACCAATGATTTGGAACTTCATGATGGCATCTTTGATCATTATTAATTTTACCTTAAACCTTTAAGAAAATGAAAAATTGAATGAATGTGATTTACCTGCCAATAACATATTGATTCTAATCAGATTAAAGAAGGAATAACATGAAGTAAAAATCTATCCAAAATCTATCATAGGACTAAAGTAAAATATGTAATTATAAATTTAAATGTATATCCTCTGATACAACTTGTAGGTTACGAGCATAGAGGAAGCATGAAAAGGTGGGAGATTTATTAAAATTTCATTCAAAATGAATTTAATGAATCTATGTATGAGGATCTTGCATGAAATATTTTTAATTTATTTATTTAATACTTGAATTAAGTAAATACATGATCTTAGGATCTTTCATCATTGGTGTATATTGATAATCCAAAAGGACCTTTTGGATTACCTTCATTGCGCTATGAGGATCCAAGGATATAATCCATCTAGTGGTAATGAAATTATTCTCCTATGATCTATGAGAAATACCTCTCAATCTTCCTGAGTTAGTGCAGTGAGTCGAAGGTCTTACGTTGTTCATTATTATGTACTCATGTTTTGGTCTTGATGAAATCTATCTTACACTTCTTTTTATTGAAAGATAGGGATAATGAGGAGTTGAGAGATAATTTTTTGTGAACAAAAAATAATTATTATCAATTTTTTGGATTCTCTACACAATATATATAACCATCAATTTATAGAGTTAGGATTTAAGTGAACATACTATTTAATTTTATATAGACCATTAAATATAATTTCTAACTTTAATAAACCCCATGAAACATAATAATAATTATATATTAATAATATTTTATGGTGCACACAAACTTACACAATAAAAAATATTATGTAATAGTCTTGATAATTAATATTTTTCACTAGACTCATTCTTGGTCTGTTAGAACTCCTATAGCTTTTATTGAATCACTGAATAAATGTTCTATTCATGAAAAAATATTTTATTCAGAATCTAATAAATAAATAACTATTAAAATATTAAATAAATAAAATAAATATTTTATTCAAAATCTAGTGAATAAATATTTATTTAATTTATTAGATCAATATAACAGGGAAAAAATTATTTATCAGATATGAGAATAATATTTATTCTATTAATTAATCTCAAGTAGATTTTAAATGATATCAACAAAAACACTTAATGTGTGTCAATCTAGGATTATTTATTTTTGTAAATAGGTGATATTATCTGAAGACCATGATTACTGTCTAGTAATAGGCCAGGGAACCTATGAGAAAGAACTTAATGTTGCAATATTGACAACCACAAATGAACTCTCACTATGTAATATAGTCTCTTTGTCACAATATCTCATAAAATAAGTTGCCCATCTATTTCACAAACTTATATGATAGATATGGCTTTCTTTGACAATCTTAAATAAACACATCATTAAACCATGTCAATGAAATTTTATGAGACCGTTATATTCTAATCAAAAGCATGAGATATTGTCTTCCATAAATATGGATGGGAAAATTCATTTATTGACTAATTCATTAATGGAATGTCTCTCTTCATGAACCCAATGTATCCAACTTCACTAAGAACTGTTATCTTCATGGTCTATAAAATACATCAAAGTATGTGAGTTGAAAAAGGCATTAAATATTGTCTTAATGTATAAGGACCATCACACACACACACCCATATATAAGAATATCCAAGCACACCATAAAATGTGGAATTCATACTGGCGAGTCTATTCTCATAATATCCTCTCGTGTACATAACCATGTGTGAACATCATGAGATGAATCATTATCTTCTTATGAGTTGATACACCTAATAGTCTATGTACCGTGTGTGCCATCATCATACGATATCCAATGAAAAACATTATTTTAGAATATA
Source organism: Viscum album (assembly GCA_963277665.1). Lineage (NCBI taxonomy): Eukaryota > Viridiplantae > Streptophyta > Magnoliopsida > Santalales > Viscaceae > Viscum > Viscum album. The sequence goes on along the minus strand of OY728121.1, from coordinate 2,008,361,026 downwards.
ATCATAGAAAAAATGTAGTCATCATAGTGGGGAACTTTTAGGACCATATCAATGCAATAGATACACGAAAACATTATTACACTAGAGTTATATAGAATAGAAAAATGTAATAAAAAGTTTTATTAATATTCAATATATCAAATATACATGTATGAAAAGGAAAAACAGTTGGTCATAGGACACGATATCCAACAATCATTAGATAGAATCCCCAGTGAAGCTTTAGAAATATTAAATTATATTAACAGATATATAAAAAGATTCTACAAGGGAACACAAATTTTAATTTTTAAAATAATAAGAAATATCCTTTACTTTTGATAATGTTTAATTTAAAAAAAATTAATTTATAAAATAATGGGAATATAAATTACCTTATAAAACCAATAATTCTTGGATAAAATGTTTCGTAATGAAAACTATTGATGATATTGGTGATATTTTTTCATGTGTAAATCATCTTAAAATGTGATTTAGTTCACAATTTTATAAAGATATTCGATGTAAATAGAAAATTACCCATATAAAAAATGTAATAAAAAATTGATTTCATTATTTTTTAATGTTATCCAAATTAAATGGAAAATAAACATTTAAAATCATATACCTGGTGAAAAGAACATATATAATACAATATATTGAAAATATACATAGTGGAGAAAGCTTCCCGACCATAAAGAAGAGATAAGGTCAACCCTACCTACAAATATCATTTCGGATGAATTTTGAACCAAAGGATAGTGAAATAGTAAGAAGAGACAAAAATATAAAAAATTACAGTATTTGAATAACATATATGAAGTTTCATATATAATTATTCACAATTTCCCCCAATGTAATTTTAGTTATAAATAATATTGAATTCTAAGGGATATTGAAAATAAAACCTTAACATATTATAAACATTTGAATCAAAGTCCTAAAAAAGTGAAAATATGATATGGATTTGTATATCTATTTAATATCAATAAAAGTATGATAAAATTCATACATGGGTAGTATATACACAAAAACACAAGTGGTGAATATGAAGCATATCTCAATAGAGGGAAATTTAGATGAGACACCCTATACTTTATTCTTGAATAAAGTGATTTAATAACCTCTAAACTAATCGTAATCATATTAGTGAATTATTTCAAAACCTTTTATAATATATATTAAATTCTATACTCCCTAATTATAATTATTCATTAAATATATATTATCAAGATATTTTTTATTTTCATCATCATATTCTAGTAATATTTACTGTTTCTATCCAAATATAATTTTTTTTATCAAGACAATCCATTTTATGGGTTTTAGTATTAAAAAATAAGAAAAAGTTTTAAACACTAAAATAAATCACAAAAAAAAGTTCTGCGCAATTTTTAATATATTAGTTCCTTTTACCATTTGAAAAAACCAATTAATGGAGAATCCACTTTTGTGTGGCTCATATTAAGGAGACCCTTAAAGAGGCATGTCATCTTATCCAAGGTCTTTATGTAAACCAACATGATAATTCCCCATTAATTAAATCTATGGATTTATATTTAATATTTATTACTAATAAATTATGTTTGTGCCTCATTGATGTTAACATAAATGTAACTTTTATACATTTTAATCACATCCACTTTTGAGGATTTGATTCTAAAATTATCCTCTCTTATCTCAGCCTTGGAAAATATAAGATATCCTTGGCATGTGTGGGTAATTATTTATCAACATTATCTTTTTTTGTTCCACATAGATATCAATGTTGTAGTTTACTTCCATATAGGATCATAGGCTTCCATTATATATAACATTAGAGGAAGTTGATCCTTACAAACCTCAGGTTCTTTCCCTTTGGGTTTTCTTGTTTCCTTGACTAGTAGAGATTTATCATTTGTTTCTTAATCCTTTCATAGTGTTTTAACTAACTTCCTAACCTAATATTTTGTGGTTGGATCCTTTGGATGTATGTCCACATTTTTAGGTAAATTCCACTATCTGTTGATCCTTTGTATTTACCCACAGATCTAGTAATCAGCAATTTGTGTAAACTATTATAGTTTTCTAAAATTGTAATTTTATTTCTATTTTAACTAGATTTACACAAATAAAAACCCCCTTGATCCCATTATTCACACACATATATATAAAATAAATTACCTAACCCAATTTATTTATTTTAGTGGAGGTTCGAGAGTTACTGTCTTCTCTGGGAAGATCGTCAAAAGATTATACTTGGAAATATTCTTATAGACCATCATCTTGATTCAAACAATAGCTTTTTTTCGGTTTTCCATTTGGATATAACTTATTTAAAAATATCATAAAAAATAATTCTTCTATCTTCCTCATAGATTATTTTGAATTGTTTCTACATCATGACCTCTAAATTGTTCTCCTATATACTATATCAAATGAGAAAAGAAGAAGGAACAACCTAAACTGGACTTTATTCCAACCCTTTATTGATTCCAAATGAATAAGTATATTTACATGATCAATCCTTTAAACACAACCAAACATATTCTTTAACATTTATCTAGGGAATATAACCTTCCTAAATGACATTAGAGGACCAATAATTATGGTTTCTTCATACATGTTTTGAAATAAAAAGATTGATATTCATTAATCCATACAAGGTTTTACATTCCTACATTATCCAATACAGGGGAATAATAATATTCCAATGATTTATTCATTACCATGTTCATTTGATGATATATATGGTTTATGATAATGGAATCATTGATAAATAGGTTTAGGTAAATTTGTTGACAACAATGAGTTACTTTATATTGATAATTCTTTTTTATTTCACCCTTATAGAACTATATTAATATCATAAATTAATATTTACTATCATACAATAACATTATTAATATCCTAATACTAATTCACATTTGAAAAGATGAAAATAGTATGACATCATTTATGTTGGTGGATGAGACACCCAAACAAGAACATGTTATACTAATGAATGTGAAAGAGTATAGAGTTAAATAATTGTAATATAATTTAATAAAACAAATAAGAACATTAATATAACTTCATTAATTTAGATAATTAAATTTAAAAAGAGTGTATATGAGAAGTTAATTGAAAAAAATATTAATAACTAATAAGATATTTTGATGAATTCTCTCTTTCACGATATAGGTTCCTTTAGAGTGAATGATTTACACTTCCTTCATGGAAGTAGAAGCTACAAAAGTTCTAGAATTGAATTGTGAAATGGAATATGGATATATAATGAAGATATTTCCAAATTTAAAGATTTTCTTTGGAAGTTTAGAGGAGGGATTCTTTTTTATGTGATTTTTTAGTGGAATTCCTAGAAATATTTTTTACTAGATATATAACGTAATCATTTTAAAAGGAATGTGGATAAAACATAGAAAATAATAGATATTTTTTATGAATACCATAATCAAAATTATTTAAGGATATATTTTCTTAATATTTTGAGCCTTTACCTTTAAGTTTAATTATTTTTCATCATTTTACCTTTTCAGTGGTATAAAAAAAATTTAAATAGGTGACTTATTTTTTTCCAAACAATGAAACTAATATTATTTAAAATTTTTACATGATGGTTAATAATTTTGATGCTATTTAATATAATTTAGTTCCAAAATATGTGAACTTTAACATTTAAATGGCAACAATAAATATATAGAAGAAACATTTTTTTATAGATAATAACATTTCAAAATGTAAATATTTTTAACCCTATTTCATATTTATTACTAATTAAATAACTATTGAACTATTAATTTGTACATTGAATCTTTTTAATATAGTATTTATTTTGATTTGATCAATTTAATTTATTAAGCTTAAAATTAAAAACACGTAAAATTAATTCTTTGAAAGATATCTCTATTTAATATTTAATTATTTTAAAGTAATCCCAGTAAAATTAGACATATATCATAAAACCATTCAATATTACTAATACATTGGTTCATAAATACGTCATTGAATTTTATAAATATATAAAATAATATTTTTAATAATAATAATATTGTGTAATGAATAAATGTTCATATTTTTATTATATAAGATATTATTTAAATATTATGTTTTAGTTTCATTCCATAATTGTTTATTATTATTGAATTAGAGTATTTTAAATTTATTACTAAAAATTAAAAAACATCAATATAAATATTAGATAAATTAATACATAATGAACATATATCAAATGAAAATATTTCTAATGATCATATAACCAATGGTCATATTTTCAATGACCCTATATATTACGGTACAATTTCTTTTCTATTTATAACCATAGACACATTATGAAAAATCATTATTCCAATTAATTTACTTCCTTATCAAAAGGACTGTTATATTTATAATAATTTTTCCTTATTTCTATATTTATAATTAGGGTTATGATCTTCATTGAAAACCATGAGGATAATGATTTTATGATCGCGTTTTTTATTTACTTATATATTTATTCCAATTATACATTTTATTGATGATGTTTAATATTTCATTTTCACTATTTTTTAATCTTTATCATGAATTATATTATTTTATGTCAATAATGCATACCATGGTTCATTTTAGTACAGTGGTCTATGTATTGTAACCTATTTAACAAAAAATAATAAAGGGAATTCATACTGGAATCCTATTATTTCTACATTCTCCCTTATTAGAATATATATTTTCCATTAAATTTCATTACATTGATGAGAAAATGTGGTTACCCATCCACACTTCATATTCAAGTTCCTTCATTTTTTCCTCAAATATATAATTACTGTAGAGAAATTTTAAAAATTTATTTTTCCTGTTTTATTGTGATTTATATACACAATCCAATATTTATATCAGTTTTTACTCATAAAAGAGGCCATGATTTTAGTAATAATACCTATTATTTAGTATATAAAAATTTTTATGTATGTACTTTCATAAAATTAATAATTGGAAAACATAATTCACTTAGGAATGGTTTTGTGGAAGTATAAGATGGTAAGATATTATCCTCACATGATCAAGGATTTTAAAAAATCCAATGTATAGGGGGATTAATTTTCCATTAGTATCAAAAATCAAAACCTTATTCTATGGTGATATTAAAATGAACATATTTTCTCTAACTTTAGAATCCAAATATCATCCCTGGTCATCAGGGTAGAAATTTGGTCAACAATATTTAGTTTTAATTTGATTCTAAATGGTATGAATCCTATCTAACATATCTTGAGTATGATCCATTCCATATAGTGTATACAGCCAAATTTCATCACAACATCTGGTTTTTTATACCTATTCCCATACAGAGCCTCATATGATTCAATTGGAATGATATAATATAAATTAATTTTATATGAGAACACTTCTTGGGGAATGTGTTGATCCCAACATCCTTTGAAATCCATTGATCCAGATCTCAATTTATCCTCCATAGTTTGAATGGTTCTTTATAATTAATCATGAGATTGAATATGATAAGTAGTGTTGATGTTTTTCTTTATATACAATTCTTGTTGATTCCATTTCGAGGACATCAATGTAAACCATAGACATATAACAAATAAAATTGATAGTGTTACTATATATATAATTATAACTTCCTTTATATATATCCTCATTTGTTTATTAGGAGAGAAATATTATCAAATAGTAATGAAATTTTCTAAATTTATAATTTGATCAAATACAACACAATTGGTATTATATACATTATATTTCTTTGGATGACACATGATGAAATCCATGGTGATGTTCTCTCATTTCTATACATGTATCGAGATTTGTTGCATCATCCCATTAGAATTCTATCGTTTTGAGTTAATGTTTTGGCATACCAAGCATCAGTATACACATTACTCAATATCCCACTTTAATTCATCACACAAGAAATGTTTCTTGATATCTTGGTATATTTTTTGTGCTTCTAGTATGGACAGAAAATGATTGGAAATGTGATTCATCTAATGGTACATTATTACATTATTTTATTGATTGAACTCATATTCATTTACTATATATTTAAATTCTATCATTTTAAAAATTAAAATCTACAATATTAAATACCATCTTCTATGACACTATATCAACCTTATTTTATTATTTGATCATCACATGGATATATGGATGAGTATTCATTCATAAAAGATAATATTTCCCCCATTCCATTATTATTTCATGGTCTATCCCTTGAAAATACATGAGTATTGGGTCTCTTTCAATCTGAATCATCAATAAGTTAGTATAATACTTCTTACATAAAGAAAAATTTTTTTCCATTCCAAGATTGTCTATATATTGACTACTCATAGTCCATGTTAAAAAAATGTTATCTTTTCATTCATGTTCAACTCATAATGTGTTAATATATAATTTATGATTGTGTGATCAATATTTAATCATACATTTCACCATAGAGATAATACCTCAATATATTTATTTAAAACATCACTATTAATTTCTCCAATTCATTCACCAGGTAATTATTATCATTAAATTTTAATTGACATAGGGAATATTCAACAAAAATATCATTATTTATAGGGAAAATACCAATACCTTATTTTATGCATCATTTTATATTGTAAACCCTTTTCCATTTTAGGGTAATTTGTTCACTCGTGTAGTTAACAACCTTCTGTTGATATCCTTCAAATTTTCATTATATTCATCTATAAAAAGGAACATGAATCCAATAAATGTTAATATGGTTAATGGATTTGACATTTTTGAGAAGTTTGTCATATAAAATTGATATTATCCAACCAATACAAGAAAATTATTGATCATTTTATCATTTCATTATATTATCCATTCTTAAATAACCTAGTTCTTTGAGATATTGAAATATATACCCCCTCATGATATTACATAACCCTTGAATGATATTATTTATACCCAAATTTACACTTGAAAATTTTGGCATGTAGTTTATCTTATATAGAGGTTTTTCAAAAAAATCAGATAATAGTCCTTTACCTATTAATTAATCATAGAATATATGATAATATCATCTACAAATTATACCATAAATTGATTCAGGTAATCACTAAAAACTCTATCGATAAGATCCATGATGATAAAAGATGACCCTTTAAGTCTTAATGGAATAATTATGAGTTCATATTTCCCATATATTTTATAGCTTATTTTCTTGGGTATATCATCTCCTCTCAACGTTAATTAAGGATATCTAGGTCAAATGTTAATATTTTAGAAATATTGAGTCACTCATAGCTGATCAAACAAGCCATCAAAATAGATTAGAGGATATTTTTTATTTATCATATTTTATTTGAGTTCATGATAATTAATGTAAATACACTTTTATCTATAATTATTCGTAACAAAATAATAGGTTTACCACTTTTGAAACACTTGGATATATAAAATAATTTTCTATATTAACTTGGAGTTTCTTTGTCAATTCCAGGAAATTTATCAGGTCCATTTTACAAAGAGTCCTTTTTATACCTGTGTTAGGTCCACTAGGTTATATACCCTAAGGGGGGGGGGGTGAATCAGGGTATGAAAGATTAATAAAATTTCCCCTATTGATCTTGTTTCACTATTAATAAAAAATCTCTTCTCTCTCTTTCCTATATCAAATTATTAACAGAAATTAAATAATGCACATGACACAGTAATTTTTACTTGGTTTAACCTCACTTGGCTACATCCAAGGAACATACAACGACAATGTGCCGATGTACCGAATCCACTAAAAGTGCACTGCTGATAAAAAAGTTCGGATTGGACTCACTGTCTCTCCTAGATTACAACCACTCACAAAATCAATGCTCACTGCTCTCTCAACTGATGTGTGCTTGCTTCTTCTTTATAAAATCCACTCATAGTTTATATACCTATAGGTCTCTTTATTATCACAAATGAATTCATATTTCTCTGTATAGATTCTCTATTGATGTTCCACTTTCATCCGCTAATGAATAAAACATTACCACGGGTGTACCAGGAAATCTTCCAACTTTCACGCAACTTTGGAATGACTGGTGCGCATCTCCAAGCCTGGCGCACTTGTCAATGTCTTGGAATGATTCACCATGCCTGGAATGCTAGTGTCACTTTAACACTTTCAAAACACTCCCTTCTCCAACTCATTACATGGGCGACTCACACCCTTTTACACACAAACCAATATTGATGTGCAACTATCAATTGGCGCACCACTTATGAATATCTTTATACTTGCACGACCAAACCAGCACTTGCGCGACCAAACCACCTGCACGACTGGAGATATAATTTTATCTATGTTTATAAATATGTCAAAAATTAATAGGGGTATCCCTATATTTATAGGAATTTTGGGTACCTTGAGCACTAGAATGCTAGTCTCCTCTTGGTGCACAAGTCCATCCGCCCTTGTCTCAGTTGCCCTAGTCACCTTGTGCGCCCAAACCAAAACATGGGCACCCCTATTTCTGTTTCCCTATTATGATGTTCTGGTCTTGAAAAGAATATGGCGCACAATTTTCCAAGAATCCAAGACACCAGATTGGAAGTCCCTTTTCCAAAAACACTTTTATCCCTTTTTCGATTTTGAGACCCAAAAATTTGGCAAACACAAGAAAACGACGCCACCTTATATCTGTTCTTTTTGTACCACTTCCAGATCGTCTATTCAATTGTCATAATTATTTTTAAAAATACATTGTCAATAGTATATATAGAACTCAACAGATCACCAATTAAACCCCCTTTGTCATGAAATTAGACATCGTGGTATGCTCTTTTAACAAACAGAACATGAAGGTTCGCTTTGTCAAATAAACACCATCACCTCAAAAATGCTTCAATTATACCATGAGGTATTTTTTCCCAATAATCCATATCCCCAAGTATATGTTCTTGGGAAAACTCATCCACACAATTTAGGGGAAGAGTATACAAACCTTTAATAAAAATATGAATTTATTCACTAAAAATTGTAATTTTTTCAATATTGAGTTTGTCCCCAAATATTTGAGCTAAATACCCCCTCATGAGTTGTTATTATGACCCTTGAATGGAAGTAATTTTTATAGGGAGGTTATGGTGAGACACACATAGATATATGATTATAGGTTGATTTCTAGAATGAAATGTGAATTTCTTATACAATTAATAATTATAGGATCTTTTTAGAATGTTCTAATACATTCCCAAAAATCACATCAAATTTGACTATAGAGAGTATAATAATATTTAGATGAAGTATATTACCATAAATGTTTTATCAAAGAGGAGTTACGAACTTGGTATTTAATCATTGAACCACTTTATGTTTTCAACAATAATTAAATATCTAATCATTGTGGAAAATAAATTATAGTATTTGAGTATTATCAATATATAAAGGAATACATAGATACTGTATCAATTAATTTATTTTCAATATTGATCATAACTGTCAACACCCTAATTTCATGATTCTATCATTTATACCTTACTAAAACCAAAATTGAAAGCAAGAATATTAGGAAAAAATAACTATAGTAATAAATAATATGATAAGTAAAATGAATCCTTATATTTATTAAATTATGACTCCTTCATTTTAATAAATGAAATTTTATATTTATCACACCACAATTTTGGTTGCTCATAGATTTTTTTATCCTTTTATTATTTATAACATAATCCCAAAAAGACTAAACATTTCTTAGAAGCTAACTGAGAAAAACATAGTATAAAATACGAATATATTAGATAATTTTATATTAATATTTCCTATATCTCACAATAAATCACACACAAGAACCAATAGGTTTAGTGTATTTGGAGACTATATATATAGAAAAACTATTTTTAAAACAATTTAATCATATCCAAAAAATAATTTTCACATGTGATACCCTTCTAGACATATCACACACAATAATATTATTCATAACGAAGGAAATGGAAATATAAGAAAGGGGGATCTTGGATGGTTAGTAAGGGTAAACAATAGAGATTACAATCAATGGTCATAAGTGAGAGTAATATGATCATGTGGGTATGAGAATATAATCACTTTCAATACAAATAACATAACAAAATCATACCCAATGAAACATAGATTTTAGAACATTAGTAAAGGCCTAAGTATTTTTTAATAACATAATGAAGATGAAATATGAGTTTGTAAAATCGAATCATTAGTCTTGTGACACAAAAACATAACATAGACATATGATTGTGGTATATAAATAATTGTAAAAAATATTCATTATGTCAAGGAATTCTACCATGACCTTCATTACATGGTGGAATGATCCCCCTAATAGATTGGGGTCAATATACAATCCTTGAAATTTAGTTTAAATAAATATAAGAATACAACAAATTAATTAGAGGGATATAACAAAACCATCACTCACTTATTGGACAGAGTCCCTTGGGGGTTTGGGTTCACTGCATATTCCCAATAATCTCGTGGATATACATTTCACCGAATGAATTGGAAAGAAATAATGTACCTAGCCAACACATAGTGACATAGAATACATATGTGTGCCTCATGAACATGAAAAAACTCATCATTCCAACACAACATAATTACCCCATGAGAAACGGTTCAGGGAAACATCCATAAAAAATTATTAGAAGCAATGCATAGAAAAAATGAGGATTTTATCATTTTATAATATCCATAGTGAAAAATAAGAAACATTAAAGTATGTCTACATGGATGAAATATACTTTTATAAGAATATTAAAAAATTTACTTGTAAAATAATAAGAAATATCCTTTTTATTGGATAAATTTAATTTTAAATTAAAATAATTTATAAATATATAGGAATATAACAACATTATAAAAGAATGAAAAAATTAATATGATGTTTAATAAAAAACTAAATATGATGTAATAAAGATATGTTAATGTGGAAAATGTTTTAAAAATATATTACTTTTATAATCTTGTAAATAAATTCAATGTATATAAAAAATTACCCATATAAAAAATGTAACAAAATAATCATTTCGTTATTTTACAAATAGAGATGGGTTAAATTCAAAATGACATTATAAATTTATATAATTATTAATAATTACATTGGTAAAATAATGTAGAAAATATAGATATATAGGAAAAATATTTCCCACCAAAATGAATAGATAAGATCATCTCCACATACAAACCACCATTCAGTCAACTTGTGAACCAAGGGAACATGAAATGGTAAGAAGACATCTAAACCCTTAAAAAATTATAATTAATAAGATATGATTTTACAAAGAAAGAGGATACATTTTCCTTTAATGTAAAATTAGTCAAAAACAAATCTTGATTTTCAAGTGAGATTGGAAAGAAACACTTATGGTTTCGGTATATTTTGAATAAAAAAAAAATTAAATAGAACACCTAATATGGGTTATTAAATAAAGTAAATTTAAATAAAATAATGATAAAATAAATCTAAGGGAATTATATACTACATAAAATTGAAAAAAATCAATATGAAGCATATCTTAATGAAAGGAAATTGAGATGAGAAACTGTTTCGTTTACTGCAAGAAAAGAGATTTAATTTAGTGTATAATAAACATGATCATATAAATAAATTATTTAAAATATATATTCATATATATTAAATTTTATAATCTTCAATTATAATCATTTATGATACAAATATAATTTAATAATTATCTATTTTTTTCATCAGATATTAGTAATTTTTATTATTTCATTAAGGTTTCACAATAGTGATGCCTAAACATGTATAATGATACCAATTTCAACATTAATATAGTGGTTAATATAGAGTAATAACTCGTTTATAATGTAATATTTATTCCTATGTTTTTTTGGAAACTATGGTTATGGTTTTTGATAATTGAATCCTTGAAAAACATGTTTCGGGTAATTCCCTAATAACAACAAGTTACTTTTTTTGATCATTAATTTATGTGTGACACTTTAAGTATTATATTAATAACATAAATCATAATTTAATATAACATATTAATATTATTAATGATATTATACAAAATAATTTTGTAAATGATTAAGATAGTATAACATCATTCATTTAGGTGGTCGAACCAACCCAAACAAGAACTTATTGCACTAACAAAGTATTAAGAGTATAGAGTTATATATTAGAAATATGATATCCTTATAAATATAATTAATTTAATATAACATAATTTTCATAGATATTATATTTTAAAAGGGTTTATATGACATGTTAATTGAAAAATATGGTTGAGAATAAGGTACTTACTTTGACAAATTCTATTTTTCTCGATATGGGTTCCTTCTGAATAAAAGATTTAGGATTCCTTCATAGAACAAAGAAATACCAAATGTATAATTTGAATATTGGATAGGTTTTATGTCTATATATTAAATATATGTACTAAGTTAAATATTAGTTTTGGAGGGTTAGAGAAGGGGTATATTTATAGGTGAGTTTTTAGGGGAATATCTGCAAATATTTATTCCTTAATACATAAAGTTTTCATTTAATTATAATGGTTGATAAAAATATAATATAATAGATATGGTTCATTAATAACAAAATTTTAACATTTTATGGATAAGGTCTCATGGTATTTTGAGCCTTTACAACTTATTTTAATCCATTTTACTTCATTTTACCCTTACTATGGTAGCTCAATTTTTACCACAGTAACTAATTTTTATTCATAATAAAGAAATTTATATTAATAAAAAATTTCAAAATAATGATTAAATATTCATACACCATTTTATATAATTTTTTTCCTAAATATGAGAAATTTAACTTTTAAATGAATAGATAAAACATAAAGAAAAAATTGTTTTTATAGAGAAATTAATTTTAAAATGATTAGTGTTTTTAATCCTATTTAAATTGAATTACCAATTAAATGAATGTTAACCTATTTGTTTTTACATTGGATAAATTTATTAGAATAATAATTTAAATTCAGTCAATTTAATTTATTACTATAAAAATCCACAACACTTGAGAAATAATTATTTGAAAAATATCTCTTTTCAATATTAAATGATTTTAACCACATCACATTAACATTTATTAATTAGTTTATAACCATTCAATTTTACCAGTTCATCATTATGATAATATTTATTTTAATTTTAAAAAAACATTAAATCATCATATAATAATAATAATAATATGTAACAAATAAATGTAAATTTTTTATAACAAATCCTTATAATTAAATATTTTATTTTATTTCAATTACAGAATTATTTAAAATTTATGAATTAAATTATTTTAAATTTATGAAGAAAAAATTACACAATATCAATTTACCTATTGGATACATGAATTCACAATAGCAATATATAAAATGACAATATATACAATGATCATATATCTAATATTCATATTTCCAACAACTATATATAATAGTCAAATTTAATTCTTATATATAGAATTTCATACACCAGTAAAATTTTATATCTTATTCAATTAATTAACTCTATAAATTTATATTATATTTATAATTATTTACCTTATTTGAATTATTATAATGATGGTTATAATCTTTATTGAAAACCATGAGGATAAAAATTTTATATTCATGGTATTTTTATTTATAAGAGGATATATGTCACTGGTAGTTTTATTAATATTTTTTCATATTTAATTCTTATAATTTATTAATGTGTATATTTAATTTTAATATTTTATCCTAGTAAACTATACAATGGTTCACTTTAGTGCTACATGTATTACAAGCCATGAAGAACACATTAGTAAAAGGGAATGTATATGAAAATATAAAGGTGCTATAATGATATTTCATTGCAACATTTGATAAGTTGTATGCAAGGGTTATAATTTCCATATTTTTAGGGGGTACCTCTGTTCAAGTATATATCCCTTGTCATATTCGATACGATCTTGCAGAGTTTGCTTACCGATATTTATAGACCTCATATTTTTGAATTAAAAGATATGATGGAATCATTTCACCATCTTAGACCTTATTAATCCTAGTTTAGGATATTTTAGATATTTTCATTTGATGAAATAATTTATTGATTTTGAATATTTGAGAAAATTGTTATTAATAAAATATGAAAAAAAATCCATTTTGTAATTAAGTATTTAGGTAAATTAATTACAACCTGGAATCTGGAATTATCATAGTAAAGAATTTATTTCAATGACGTCTGTATTTATAAAAATGGATTTCATATTTAATATGTGATTTTTACATAAAAATTTATTATTAATTAATAATATTTTTACATAATTTGATTTAATTGAAAATAAATAAGGATCTAGTTCTAATTATGATAATAAACTAAACATTTAGGGAAAAGGGTAATTAATCAAATTATGATGATTAATTTTTTTGTGATTAGATGATCAAATACTATTGATAGTAAAATAAGATAATTCATAAAGTTAAAATTTATTTTTCATATTAATATTGATAGTATGTGTGAGTTTATAAAATTCATTAGGATTAAATCAAATTTAGGTGATTGATTAATTTAAATTGAAAGTATATGAATAATAATATAATGTGAAAATTATTATGTTTGTAATGATATATATATAAGAAAGGTATCATAGTATTTATGATAATAATAAATAATATATTATTTATGTCGGTCAATTACAAAGGAAAAAACTAATTTTTAAAGAATAATAAATGACTTTTTACTATGTTTTAAATTTTCAAATCAAGTGTGGTCAAATTTATTATATAAAGAATTTATTAAAACAAATAAATTTAAATTAAAAAGGTTAATTAATGAATTTTATAAATATTATTAATTTTGATATCAATTAATGGAAATAAAATAATTAGCTTAATAATGATAAAGGGATATCATCCTAATGATAATGTACCTTCATGATGGAGTTATTATGTGTATAGCTAAATAATTCAATAACTAACATTTAAGTATTGTTTAATTACTATTGTTACCTTTTGATGGGAAATGAATGAGGGGTTGAATTAGTGATGTTGTAGAAGATCTGGAATATTATAAGAAAATATCAAATGACTAAAAAGAGTATCTATGGTTTGAGCGAACTACCCATGATCAACTCTAATTGACCAGGGGTCAGTGGCCAAAACTAAGGTATACATATAAAATTATGGGAGCAATTTCTTATAATTATAACCCATCAAATTATATCAAAAAATAATATCCACCATAATATAAATGAAATATCAATAATAAATTATATCACATTAATATAAAACATATATCTCCACAATAAAATTTATGTATATAAAGGTAACATTATTTATAAGTTTCACATCTTGAAGAAGATTAAGTCTAAGAATGGATGACCCAAAGGTGGAAATCATAATGAAAACATTATGTCATAGGATTCCTTACCCACAATCTATCTCAACACTCCAAGGTTATACACTTCCTATATTTATATATATTCACAGAAATAATAGAAAATATATTTTGAGTATGTATTTAGGTTGTGTAATGAGTGAACTCTATGAATAACCAATATTAGTGGGTATCATCAATAAAAAATGTTTACATAGGACAAAAATCATGACATTTTATCATTAGTTATAATAATATTCATGATGAATCCTTATTAAGATACCCAAATATCACTTTTATCATGATTACTAAATAATAAAATTTAAATATTTATAATATATTCATTCCTTTAAAATCATTACACACCCACTAAAATTAATCAACAGTATCCTCACAAGAGTAGTATAAGGCCTAATGCACAACTCAATTTTTTGATAGAGGTTGTATACTTGTGGTGAGGGCCTAAATAATACATTGGGAAGTAAATTTCATCAGTATACAAACCATACATAATAAAAAAATAACAAAACATTATCGACAATAAATAATTTGGGTTTATATAAAAAAGCCACGCATGCAATAAGAAATTAATATGAAGTCATTCATTTATACATCCCAATCGATCCACCACTAGGTTGATGACATATAGGAAAATAAATAAATAAACAAGACAGTTCTACTACTATCCTTGAGTCTCACCTCGATACTATATCCAAATCCTTATCAGGATACTATAACCCTATCCACTTCACTACATATTCTCAAGACTGTGTAATAGACATTGTGTATTCACATGAACAAGGTTTCCTATAAAGGGTGTGATAATTACATATTTTTATGCTCTCACCAATTCCCCTTCATATACGACATCATATCCAAGTTTATCTGTGAGTAATGTTAATAAACAATGTACAACATACATGAATTCATGTTAATTCATCTATACTGGCCTGGACACTATGACACTTGAAAAATCCTACATCATCATATGATGAATAATAATCACCCTATACCCCAGTCCCAACACAAACCCAATGATACAAGTTAGGGATTCATAACATATAAACAAATTCAAACACTTACTCAGGATAAGTCCAATACTAAAACCCAACTATATCATACCAATTATCGATCTCTATGCTCTTATAAAGGGTAGGATCCCACAACCATATCATTGAATAGTACCCTCTCAATCAAGGTGAATCATGATAATTAATTCTCACTCTAGGTGAGGATAATCCTTTAGTCGTAGAGAATTCAAAAACCTTGTCCAATACCCTCTCACATAGGATAGAATCTACAACACATTCCCACCTATGTTGTGTCTAATAATCCATATATTGTACACCATCCCAAAATGAACCAATACCCTCTAACATACGGTGGTCTCTCCCATAACATTATCAATAAATATGTGACCATACATCCACATCATGGACCGTATCACAACCTAGACCAATTCTCTCTCAGTCAAGGTGGTATTTTCTATCAACTTCTCACTCAACGTTAGACTATACAACAACATATTCGACCAATACCCTTTCACCTGGATTAGTACCTGCAAAAACCTTCTCACTAATGATGAAGAATTCATTTATTACCTCCATGAATAATACACATATCCAAGAAGATAAATCTACCACTAATAAAGAATCATAGTACCTCCCACATGATCACCAATTCATAGGTTGTGTATTAGTCACTTGAAACCAAACCATGTATCATGACGCACAACAAACCACCCATTTGTCCAAGTAGGATATTATTTATATAAGAGACCCTATCTCACATGTTATGAAATAATTAACCCATTATCTCTTCCATCTAACCCATCAAGGAATCAAATAGGATCCTCAAACCGCATATTGTTTGTACTCACTTTTGGACTCCTACATTCTTAATACCCTGATGTCACCTTATTCAGGAGTCCCTACCTAAAAATGACATCAAGGGGCCATGTCCATATCCTCCTCAATTCATGTAACCCTCACTTGAGTTATAGATAAAAACTCTATTAGGATATCTATATTACCCATAACATGTAAAAACCCTACCCATCACACCATGTTTTGTCCTGGATGACTTATCAAACTCATGGAATGAGCCTAATGTTCAATCCAACCCAAAGAGTGAATTCCCAATAATGAATGAGGTGTACAGACACTCATATATTATTCCAAGGATTAATGACCTCTATAAATCCCTACTTTCCTTAGGACACCATCCTAGGATTCTAAGATCTCATCCTAAATTCCATGACCTACCCTAGTTCTCTTATAAACCAAACCAGCTACTTCGTACATTGGAGAAATAGATATCAGGTGATTTTATTTTCTCAATTATCATTGGATCATTTTCAATGAAATTATGGGGATAAATTCCACCTAATTCATTCACTAAGGTACTCATGATCCATACCCATTTTACCAAAACACACATTCCCATGTATGTATGTATAATCATGCATAAAAATACATATGGTTCAGTATGATAAGGACAAATTAGAATGATATGATGTTACCATCATCCATAATCACTGACTTTCACCATCCATGTTAGGAGAAACGTGATGTATGACCCTAAAACCCCTAAAAATGTAATAAATATGACATGACATTCAATTGGGATTCAATTATAATCCAAATTCTGATGAAACCCTAAACATATAAAATTGGAAACATACAATTACCTACACAGTGAGAAGTGGGTGGGATCAATCCTTTTTGAATATCCATATACCACTAAAACATTAGTACCCATAACATTAGGATATTTCTACCATGATCCAGTGATATAATCATTAATTCCCTTCAAAAAACTATTTAAATCATAGAAGTGAGAAGAGAAATACCATTTGAAGAGAGGAAGGGTTACCTGGCTCCCAAATAATGGAAAAATCTTGATCAACCCTAGATTAAGGGGGAACCATTATGAGACCAAGGTAAATAAAGGAATGGGTAGGTCATCAAATTATTCTCTCTAAAATAAATAATCAGCTGAAAAATAGAAGGGACCATCCTAGAAATGGTCGGAATTCCTCTGTTTTAAAAAGTTAACTGGAAAAGTGGAATGTCAAATCGTGATGTTGATTTTCAGGGCATGATGTCCTTTCCTAGGTTATATCCATGATCTGACTGAAGGGTTCATAACATAAAGTCACACCCATGGCCAGCCAATCTTCCCACAAGCCAGTGCCTCATTATAAAACCCTCTCCATTATAGGAATATTAATGGTGTTATCCCTCTCATCATAGAATGGTACACCACTTTGAGTTAGAGAAAACATTTTTCAATATAAGAAACCAAAATGTATCCCTTATAGCCATGGTTTGTTTCCCTACTTTTACGTAGAACCCAAAATATACATTCCCAAGCCCTCATAACATCGAATCATCCACTTTGAATAACTCATCTCACCATGAATATCTTTACACTGTGACACTAGGGGTGATGGTGTGACCTACCTTCCCTCTGAAAAAATTCATAAAGGAATACATGATTTTTTCATAGGGATACCTATGTATTTCTAAATTCACATCCTGATTCCCTATATCATGGTTTGACCTTCAATCATAAGATATTTTACATTATGAAATAACCAATATTTAAGGGTTTTCATCATGGTTTAATGACATTTTTTCATAGTTTTTTATAATACGTAAGGGTTTCCATATGATACTTAAGGTTCGACATCAGACTGTGACTCCCTCACCCATAATGGAATCCTCCCTCCCCACTATTAACTCTTACACATCTAGACTAAACCAATTTATCTTACCTATAATATATTTATTTCATGGTTACCCATGATTATGGTGTGATCCAAGAATGTACCCTAACCATGGCATGGCATATGTCTTTCACGGTGTGGTAATAAACGAGTAGTAAAATTTGCAATGGGGTTACCTTGACCCTTCTTAATCAAAAAACAAAAATTTCCTAAAAAATTTCACATTTATTAATAGGTCATTAGAAATATCTCAGAATAATTCTTCTCACCTGTAAGAATCACCCATGAATGTATCCCAACATCAAATCCAACAATCAAAATCTTATACCACTATTCATTCCTAATTCTAAAATGGACTAGCTGTAGCAAAACTACCCATGAACCGAACTCAGATACCCAAAAAAATCCATAAAATAAAAAATTAGCTTTTCAAAACAAATCTATGAAACTTTTAATGATGAATCTGATGTTTTTACACCTAACTGTATCAAAATTTTGGAAAACACCATCTGGTCCTCAACCTAACTTTCCCTAAAATTATTTTCCTCATTTTCTGATGAATCATTGCATCACACAATTACAACACCTTAATTACTAGGGAAATCATAGAATTATCCAAAAAACAGACACTAAATTAAAAAACCAACACACAATGTAATTCCATGTTTAGATCTTCAACCAATTAAATCATCCACTGCATTATCCTGGAAAGCATCGATGCATCCGTAATCTTACTAACTCTCAGATCACACCAAATTCCATCCCAACACCGATGTCGTCACACTGGCTCCATATAAAACTATATATAAATCCAAAGTATGGTATTAAATAAGTAATAAGATAAAATAATATCTTCTTACTAACTAACGTTATGATGTCATCTGAAGCATCCATTATATAGTTTCATCATGTCTACAACCCTTCTGACATGGAGGTTTTATATCTATGATTGAATTGATGCTCCCAACAATGGGAGTATCATCATCATAACTCTACCTAAATAACACTCATCCTATTCAACCATTTACATTCCATTATTGACAAAAAAATGAATGGACATAACCAACCCACTCATATCCAAGTGCTAACACAGAACACCAATTGCAAACCTTCTTGGATCATTTGGAAGTTCAACCTCAATATTCCCAAATTTCACCAATAATAAGGATCACACCCAGTGATAAGTAAAGGTTACTACCCACTATATTGTTTCCCTTACACAACTACTTGAATACAATGACTTAAAGGTTCCATTATTCTATACATATAAATCTTCCCAATCCACACTCATCCTATCTATGGAAACTCATTTCAATGCCCATGATTAGATCAGATATTCAATTGCACTCTCATCCATATTTGATGTATCCTCTTATCATAGAGGAATATCTCTCATTTTCACCCCAAACCTCATACCACTATGACCATAATAATTCCATATATCACATTGGTTGTAATCCCATAACTAGTAAAAAAATTCAAACCCCATCCCTGATCACACCCCAAGTGTGATCACATACAAAACCCCACTGAGATCCCAGGAATTACCTCAAAGAAGTTGAGAATTAAGGGAACTCACCACTGTTATACCATCACCATCTCAACTCTTGGGTTCTACTGGAACCTATAAAATTTCCAATAGAACTATGAAAAACCCTTTTCATAATTATATGAAGAAAAAAACCCCATTTTTAACGAACACGTACTTCAATTCATACATTGATACTTTTCTAAAAACAATCCACACCTACAATAAATCTCTTCCCAAGGAAGAATGAATCCCTAAGATCCATCTTACTAGTTATTACCCATCATCCATCTCGATCTCATCTTGAACCAATGAGTTTAAAATTTCATAATAATTAACTACATAGCATGATCTATGCTCCCATGAGCCATGTACCATATAACCTTGGATCACATGCTTAAAAAAAAACCTTGATTTCCTTTCATGTTAATTTCATCTAGAAAAAATCACTTGCAATGCTTAAATTAAATTAAACATGAGATATCTCAATAATGAAAAGGCCAACGAATGATCACCCATATCTTAGTGTCTTGTGGATCTCTAAGGACAAGCATCCAATTAATCACAACTTACGAGCCTAACCTTGATACCAAAATCACTACATGTGATTTAAATCTAAAAATCACAAGGAATCCCATATGTATTTACAGTAATCTTTCAAAGGAATCAAAATACAGAAGTAAACCTATCCCTATTTTGAACCATCTCTCCGGAATACCCCACTTGTAGTGAAACATTAGTGATAACATCAATGCATGAATCAACCCACCAAGGGTCGTTATAAATACCTTACACCATGAGACTGTATAGACATCATTAGAGAATATACCATGATAGGATACATGTGACCTGTTATCATAAATATCTATGGTATAGTTGAGTAGGATAACATTAACATGTAACATAAAAAACACTATATAAGTTATTATTGACATATTAAAAGAATCGAACCCTTTATCATCCACAATTTAAATCAAACAGAAGCAGATGAATTTCATGTGAATACTTATTGAAAAAAAATTGATGCATAAACATATTCTTTCTTTCATATTAGTCCATAATAAAAAACCAAAAATCAATAAATTTTTGAACATCATCCATAAAAAAACCAATAACTCAATTTTATAAGTGAAACCTAAGAATAATAATCATATAATCATTTTAACCATGACTTCCCCCCAAAAAGGTTTTCGTGAATCAATAGTTCATGTTCCTTCAAAATCCCCAATATATTATTATCACCAAAATACTATCCTTAAATAGTATGATAAATCAAAAGATTCTATGGTACTACTTTGGAAAACATTGTCTAAAATCAATCAATGGTATCACAGCCAGAGAGTCGCAATTCATAAAGAACAACTCCTTATACACCAAATTCTATTAACGTGTGGTGAGTGACTAAATCGTATATTTGGGATAAAATTACTTTGATACCATAAATAATAATAATAATAAAATAATGAAATAATATTCATAATATATAATCATATTAAGAATAAAAAAATATCTAGGATATTCCAAATGAATAGGAAGAAATAAATCAAACATCTCAACTGATCTCTCATTAGGATGATCACAGATATAAAATAAGAAAAAGAATAAATACACCATGAGGCATTTCTACCATTCGCTAGCCTCGCCTCTAACTGGTCTCCAAATCCCCATCAAACTAATCTATCCTGATATAATAGAGAACATGTTCTTAGACCGGTATAATAGATATAAGTTATGGTGTGAGAAAAAAACGTAGTAGAATCCCACCAAGTTACCATAAATAATATATCATATCCATATACAATCATGCAGAATATAAATTATTGAAATTTACAATATAGAATCATGTGTGTTTGGTCATTTTGTGCTAACCAGGTTTCCATAACACAAAACTATACATACTTTAATATATTCTAGAGATTAGGCATCTCAAGAAATGATGTTGTCTCAAACTCAAAGATATAGGGTAGGGTGTCATACCATACCGATATATTTACCCCTTACATTGGGTAGGGACCATACAGAACCTCAGCTACACTGTACCAATTCTCAACCTCTACCCTCTTACTGATAGTAGGGTCCCAAAACTATATATTATAAATGTACCCTCCCACATAGGGTGTTTAATTCCAATAGGTTATGACTTGATATGATTCCAAGAATCTAGTTCAATATCACGTCGCAACCTAGAGAAATAACCTCTCACTTAGAGAATTCCCTACCAGCACCTTCTCACTCAAGGTGAGGTCAAACATCTACATCATATACCACATCACAACTTGGAGCAATATCATCTCACACAGAGTAGTCCCATCTAGCTCCTTCTCATTATAGGCGAGTCTATACATACATATCTTTTACCTCATTATATCCTAAAATAATAACCTCTCACTCAAGGTGGTCCCTGCCAAAACCTTCTCACTCAATTCGTGTTCATATATCCACATCCTATACCAATACCCTCTCATTATAGATAGTCCCTATAAACACATTATCACCTAATATTAATTCATACATCCAACACTTCTATAAAGAATATACGAAATATGGATCCTATCATCACTTCCATATCACCCATGAAGGAATTAACGAGGCTCATCATAACCATCCAAGTATTTACATACTATTACTAAAAAAATCATAACCCCATAGTGATGTATTATCCCACAATCCCATCTTGAACCTAGAATTAATAGTTTGGGCATGAATTCTCTTCAATTCCTAAAACACTCACTTCTCTTCCAACTCACATCTCCTTTATAAGACTATCCAGTGGATCACCTGGTGGAAACACTCAAAGTGTCGCCATGTTTAGTCCAGGAATATTGATCTCATTCATATCATGAACCTAGAGACTAATCAACCACAGGGAGTGTATTCCTAATCTTGTGTTGGAATTATGACATTCTGACCAACCAACTTTTTGTCTCATCTCACCAAGCCTTACTAACTGGCCCTCGGAAATCAATTAGGGATATTCACATTTCAACTAAAATCTTGATCACTACCCTAGGTCTCTCCTAAACCCAATTAAAATCTTCTCAATATTAGCAAAAAATTCACCAGGAAACATAATATCATCAAAGATCATTGTATAAATTTCTTTAAAATCAAAAGGTCTGACACCACCAAATTCAATTACCAGAGAACTAATGATCCTTATATATTTTACCCTTCCAAAAATTCTCATGTAGACATGTAAAATAATGAAAAATTGTAATATATTTTGGTATTGTAAATATCACCATCTTCTATACAGAGTAAAAATCCTCTAGACACAATTTTCATCTCTATGCATGATCAAAACAAGCCCCGCTAGGCTTGTAGAATACTATAAACCAAATACTCTTGGGATTATATTCATTCATTCTCTAATTATAATAAAAATTGACAGAGAACCTTTAAAAATATAATAGGCAACATAAATCAACTGAAATTATGAGAAATGGGAAGAATCTCCCCTCTATTGAAAAATAATAGCCAAAAAAACATGAAGCTACATCATATTATGATGATTACACCTTGATCTGGTGTAATTTTCCTAAAAACCTTTATGAAAATCACTTAAATAAAATAATAAAGAATGATAAATCTATATTAAGTGAGAAAAGGTTACCTAAATCTATCAAGAGGGAAGAAAATATAATAAAACATGAATCAAGGGAAAAAATTAGTGGATCCAAGGGGATTAAATAAATGGGAAGATTATGGACAACTTACCTCTCCAAATAGCCTATTTTGTTGAAGAAGAGAAGGGACTATCATGGAAATGACAGGTCAACCATGCTATAATAAAATAGAAAAGGGGTGCATCGTGGAATATCCTTGAAAATCACAAAATTAATCCCCATACTAGGTTCAAGTTATAGAATGATCCTAGGGTTAATGGTGTAATGCCACACACATCGTCTCCCCTCTACAGTATAATCCATCATCATAAAACATAACATTCCCCATCAAGGTAACCATTCTTTAATAACCCCTTTGATCATTGTTTGAATCCCCTCCCCTTGGAAGAGATAACCTTATAGTATCCAAGCCAAAAAATGTGGAATCCTTACACCAAGATAAACCCATACACTCATGGCCAAGGAATCAAGTAATTGCCTCATCCTCAAATCACAAATATCTCACATAGGTCCTTAACATAGTTTCCCCATTTGGGTCACAACGTGACTATCCTTCCCTATAAAAAATATCACAAAGGAAAATGTGACATTTTAATAATGATACATAGGTATCTCTATATTTAAGGTGTGGCATCGTTGTCCATGGTGTGGCACTATTTTTCCGGGTGTGGCACTATTGTCTATAGTGTGGTACCATTATCCATGGTGTAAAATTTATATATAATATATGTTTGCATAAATAATACGCAATATTTAAGGGTAATCATTAGGGTGTTATATTCAACTACCATAGAATTATAAAATATGTGAGGTTCATTAAGTGATATGTAAGGATAATCATCATGGTGTGAATCCCTTTTCAATTGTGTAATATTCATTGTTGGGAAGAAATAGAGTCAAAAAAATGATTAATAGATGATTGGAAAATCATTTATTATAAAATTTTATCCATTGATGGTCCCACATAGGAGAAATAAAAAAACATTTACATACCTTATATATTTGATAACTGGAACTATGATGTCGGAAAAATCCAAATCACCGTTATAAAGACACTCCTTTCACAGCTTCTAGACAACTCACAGACAAGTATTCAAGAGCTGGAATAAAAAAAATGATAAAGTGGATTCATAAATATTTATGTGTTTTAGAATTTTATCCTATATTCGTAAGAGAATAGTTCATCATATTTATATTCCAAAAATTATATACATTGTAGCTAATTAGCCAGTGGTTAATTGTAAGTACAATGTAAGTACTCAATACAATCACCCATCATTAATCCATTAAACTATTCTAACCATACTTTTTAAAAATCTTGCAGCCAGTTGATCTAATTTCACCACTATATAAGAACCAAATTCACCCATAAATTGAATTCTCAATTAATCAATGGTTTCCTTCGAATCATCCTCTACAACTGGAGGAATGTTTATAACCTTTATCTATGGAACCAGCATTCCTTCAAAACATCAATAGAAGTTTAAAAATTCTTGATATAAAATTATCATGTGTCTAAGACTCTATTTTAGCTACATTGACAAGCATTAAGGGTTTTACTAGAGTTACTCATTCTGGAAAATGAACTTTTTGTGTCAGGAATAAATGGAATATTCATAAAAATAACCTGTTTGAATATTTATTCAAGGTAACCATCATCATAATGCATCAACACGTAGATAAAAAAGACATAATATTCCATTATTTATGTACTTTTCTAATTTTATGCCTTATTCCACCAATTTCTACTAAGGAATAGTGTTTCCTCAAATGTTCATGTACTAGAACCTTCAAGAACATGTTGGTCAAATTTTTCTTTCGAGCTATCTTCTATACTGCCTTTCCTTATAGTAGATTCCCGATGAAATGAGATTTTAGGTTATCGTGGTTTATTATTTCAAGAAACAACTGTTTTTGACTAATATTATTATCACACTAACTATCTTGGAAGAACACTACTCCTTTTTGGTGACTTCACAATCTCCTCGAGTAAGCACATCAACTAGACTAGATCATTCTAAACATCTATAGTTACTATGTATTATGCTTCCACAATAAACAAAGTATCTATAGGCTATAGTCAGTACATTAAATTGACCACTTTTCCCATAAACATAATCATTAAGCTTTTCATTCTCTTCCATGTTTGTGAAAACCAAATGAAATATTCATTAATGAATCCTTATGAAAGATCATCTTCACTAAAATAATGTGGCATATCTTCTGATCTCATCAAGTATCAAATGATCCTCTTCATGGCTTCTAAATAATACCTTACATGGTTTCACATGAATTGAATTACCACTCCCAATATAAAGGAAATATTTGGACATGTACATATGTTCACATACATAATGATTACCATAGTTATTGCATACAAAACTTTCCTCATTTTTCAAAATCCATCTTTTGATGTCGATGAAAATGCATTTTATAACATTGACTATTTATAAATAGGGGTCAATATAGATTTAAAACTGATTAAAATAATTTTCTTGATGATATTCATGATTTAATCCTTCTTGAATAACATTATAGTAATGTATTTTTAATTCCTGTTTATCTTAATCCCAATAATTTCATTGCATTACAAAGATCCTACTTCTGAAATCTATCCAATAACTTACTCTTAAATTCTAATATCCATTAAATATATTGGTTAATGAGAAAACTTTCGTCCATATGGAGTAAACATATGATGTAGGTCTCATAATTTGATGACTTTTGATAATAGTAATGATTATATTCACATCAGGTGAAACCCTCATCAATCATGAAAGTGTCAAACCATTAGTTCCATTGATGAGGTAAATGTTTCAATCCATATAGGGTTTTTCTAAATAGAAAATAAATAAACAATTTTTTTTGTATTTAAAACCGTTGGAAAAAATAATTTATACCTCCTCCGTAAATAACCAGGACGAAATTTAGTTTTAAAATCCTTCTAAAAAAAGTAGATATCATCAAAACGAACAATTCTCATCACCATCTATATGGATGTATGCTTAAATAAAAATGAAAATATTTACAAGACATAAATTCCTTCATTATTTTGGAATAATTTAACCACCATAATTTCCATGTATCATCTCATTAGGTATTCTTCTACCAAAATAGAAAACCCATTTGTTCCCTAGTTCTTACTTTATTTCTAGTATCTCATACATCTCCCAATATTCATTAAAAATTATGGATCAAATTTATTCTTTCATGATTGACTCACACTATTTTGTGTCATTGGGAATTACTACCTCTTCTTAGAATTTAGGTTCCCAAATATCAATTTTATGTAAGAAAATTACATTAACCTCATACATTTGGATTCATCTCATAAATCAATAAAATCATTTCAAAATTTCCTAAGTATCTTATCTTTTCCAAGCTATAATTTTTTCTCATCACTTTTATTTAATCTACCTCTATATCTTTCTGTCATGTTTTGGTGGTCCTTGATAATTCAAGAACAGATTTTATTGGTTGAATTTAGTAATATTACCATGAAATTTTGATCAATAAAAGAATTAATCAATGTTATGATAATGACCAAAATAAAATATGTTGTCATAATACATTTTTTTTTCAGCAGATAGCCTTTTAAATCATTAATGATTTACGGCTTTGAGGCCATTAATTATTATTTGATCATTCAATTTTTTGTGATTAATGACCTCAATCACTCACTGTAAATATCTATGTTTTTCCACCATGTCCAATCTTCAATCCCAACCTATGTTCTCTAATGTGGAAACCTAGTTATATGTTACTTTGGGTAATCATAATGGTTCCATATTTCCATTTTTAAGTGAAATTTTATTATCCATATTTGACATGTGGGTTTATATGAATAAATATTTCAAGTGTTAATATTTTTCTAACCCAAATTAATTTTTAGGGATAAATTCATTTTAAGGGTTGTTGAATATAACACCTTGAGATTTTGGGAATTATTATTTTTCAAATTAGATTATCCTTTCTGATATTTTTCATATAACAAAAAATTCAAAATAGTTTCTTTTATATTAAGGAATATGTTTGGATTACATTATACACAACACCAAGATAATCCCAAAAAAATTCTACATTAACTTTATATTTGTCTATATGGAACAACAAGGTTAGATTTTGTTTCATGCAATAATGACTTTCCTTGATGGTTTTCATAACACAAAAGATTGAGTTTTACCAAACAATAATACATCATTCAAATGGCGTTACATACTATAATAATATATAACATAGATATTACATTAGTGGATATAAATGATATATATTATGTAATAAATATACTATAATTAATATATATATATATATATGTCTTTTAATTTCTTTCATTCAACGTGACATTTAAATGAAAATTGCATTCATGTGTACGTACAACCTACCATCTCCATGAACGTTGTATTAAATTTCATAATTCTATATTATTGGTATAATTATAATACACATATATAGAATATAAATTATATTTAGGGCATGGTTTAAATTATTTAAATCAGTATATAATTTTAAGGTCCAATGATATAACAAATTAAGACACATGTGAAAAACAAAGTGGATATTACCCGAAGTGAAAAATTAACATTGAATTGTAAAAAAACGGGAAATATAAACCCTTAATCAAACCATATATTGTATTAGAAATTACAATATGGTTCTTTGATAGATTTATAAAAAAAATTATATTTAGTATACATTAGTTTTTAATGAGTACGATGAGATTCAAGAGACAGGGTAAGAAAACTTCATCTCACTTTTTATTTCCATGAGGTACATGCATTATTCACCACACATTCATTTTGTGTGGTGTTTATACTTCCCATGTTTGTATTCTATGATTGTAATAATTAAATTTATCAGTATTTGAAAATCTATTTAATGATATTTATGACATGGGATTTATGTTTTAAAAGATACAAAATCGATAAAATGAATTTGTCTCAATTTACCTTCTTTGAGACACATGCCATGTTATGAACCCATATTTTTACATGAGGTGAATATAAATCATTCGACATGTTATATCACTATCTATTTATTCATGATATTTTATGATTCATTTCATTTATTTTATTTAATGAAGAGTCTGGTATAAGGTCACAAAGTAGTTAGATTTTATTGAAACAATCTCATCTCTTTTTGATATTGTCTATGATTATGTTTCCGTTGATGAAATATTATGAGCTATATCTCAAGAAATATAATTAATTTTATTCTCCTCTGGTTATTCTTGATATATTAATGTATTGGTTCCAATTTCCCACTTTTTGTAAAATAAGATTGTTAATAAATTGTTTTTATGAAAGCCTAACCTCACCCTCTCTTCAGTCAAAAATATGTGGTCCTTCAAAGCCATGTTCTCTAAAAAGGGTTTATATGAATATTATACTAATATACGGTGACAATTAAAATAATTTTTCACCTTTTTTATTTTAATAATTTTTATAAAGGAACATTCTTTTCACTTTTAGAATGAGCAATTTTTCTATCCTTTTTACCATGAAAAAGAATATTCTTTGTTACATCATACAAAATGTACGGATTTACTCACTTCTAATTATTTGTAGATTTATTTTCATTTTTGAAAGGTTAATTTTAAAATAAAAAAATTAAAACATATTTTCAAATAAATGGTTTTCAAAATGTTATCACGCTTATTTTATAAGTTTTCAAGGAAAATTATTTTCCAAACATTTTCATGATCCCTTTATATGTTTTCAAAGAAAAAGGATTCCCAAATTTTTTCAAATATTTATTTATTAGATTTCAAGACTATTTTCAAGAAAATGGTTTCCAATTTTTTTATTTTTTAAAGATAATTTCTCAAATTAAGAAAAAAATTTCCTCAAGAAATGTTTTTAAAATATCTTTCCATGTTTTTTTCTATCTTAGGATTCATCTGATGATGTTACTCATGAACTTCTAAGAAATAATACAATGTTTCCATTAATATTCATTCTTGAATGGTTTAGGTTTTGATGGAATGAATATTAGGAAACCCATTTCTATTTAGAGGGTTATATGATTTTGAATCATAGTTTTTTCATGGGTTATGGTTTTGATGAAATGGTTATAAAACCTTTTTTTTGTATAGGTCAAGATATGACTAAATGTTTATGAAAACCATTTCATATAAGGGGTTATGAAATTATTGTTTATGATTTTGTGGCACATGAATGTAAGATTTAATTATGATATGAGTGGAAAATATATCTCACACAAATGTATTGGGTAATGATAAATGTTTTATGAGTCAAATGGTATATAGAGGGGAATCCCAACCCCAAAAGAAGAGGGTACATGGAAGGAAACCCCAACACTGAAACAAGAGTCTACAATAGAGGAAATACCAAGCCAGAAACAAGAGGGTACATGGGAGGGAATCTGAATCCCAAAATAAGAGGGTACAAGGGAGGAAGTCCTAAGCATGAAACATGATGTATATAGGAGATCATCTTAAGCCTGATGCTGGTACTCTGGTGAATAACCCATGACTAGCATGTTACAATGGACTTGGAAGGTCGTCGTAAAATAGGGTTTTTATATTCTTATGTGAATTCCACAATTACAAGTTTTATTCATATGTTATTCTTTTATGGATTATATTCTTTAATTATTTATGATTCATGTATTATAAACCTCTGAGATTTATTCCATGATACATGTTTATGGTAATTTATATGTAGGGTATGATCTTTAGTTTTCATGATCACGTTCTAATACTATTATTCTCATGATTATGCTTATGTATCTCTCCTATTTAACCTTATTGAGAATCTGATATAACCCCTTTTTATGTTTCCTTCCCCCAAGTTATTATGATATGTATGATGTTTGTTGTGTCTAAGAAGGGTTATAGTGAATAAGAACATAGTGGGAGATGGTGTAGCTCATTTGTGTACCAGTGTTAATTTTTCCATGTTTCCAAAGGCATTGTACTAGTATGGTCTTTGGGAGTCTATTTGTATAATGTTTTCAGTATTATGAAAATGTTATGTAATGTTATTGTACGTCAAGACTGGGTCATTATACTAAGTGTTTCCATTTATCTCAATGAAATTATATTTGAGTTAAATTAATGGAATAAATATTATTCTCAAATATAATGAATATTTTTATTCTTGTTTTATTGATTAGATAAATTAAGTAAATATTTATTTAATGGATTGTGAATAAAATATTTTTTTAATTATTGAATATTTTAAAAAATATTTTTTTACTAGATTGTGAATAAAATATTTATTTATGGATAAAATATATATTTGGTTGTACAATAAATTCTAGAGTAGTTAGACTGGACCAAGACTGAGTCCCAAGACAAATATTAATTAAACAGACAATTACATCATATTTGTTATTATACCTATTGGGGCATGAAAAAAAAATAATTATTAGTATGTTGCAAGGGGTTTATTAATGGTAATAAATGTTATTTAATTAATGGTATGAATTTCATTAATATTTCAACTGAAATAATAAAAATATAAATATAATGGTATGTCTATTATTTAGAGTATTGAAAATATTGAGAAAT
Source organism: Viscum album (assembly GCA_963277665.1). Taxonomy (NCBI): domain Eukaryota; kingdom Viridiplantae; phylum Streptophyta; class Magnoliopsida; order Santalales; family Viscaceae; genus Viscum; species Viscum album. The sequence goes on along the minus strand of OY728121.1, from coordinate 2,008,329,376 downwards.
CAGAATTGTTACAAAAAATGAATTCTCTCTCAACTCACCCATCTCTCTCCCTCTCAAGAACAAGATGTGTAAGAGATATTTTTTTCATGATCGAAGAATGAGAGATCAATAATAAATAGTTCATGACTTTAGATTCATTGTGCCGGCACCCATTGATCGATTAGTGTTGATCAAAGATCATTAGAGCATGTATCAATCATCTTTAGAGGGATTCTATAACGGGATCCTTATTGTTCAATGAAGGCAATTAGAAAGGGTATTTTTTAGATGATAAATAATGATCAATGAAGAATGTTCATAATCCCATGTATTTATTTATTTAAATATTAAATAAATTAATTATAAATTTGACATGCAAGATTCTCACTCATGGTTTCAAGAAATGATTATTAAAAGTAATATTAATATATCACCCACCAATTCATGCTTTAACTAAGCCCAAAACCATCAAGTGGTATTATAGGTTCAGGTTTAAATTTATAATCATTTAAATGATTATTGATCTCTTCACAATTTTGGTTATGGTTTTCATTTCACGTTATTAATTCTTTAATCCAATTTGAATTAACTTGTTATTGACATATTAATCATGTTTATTTAGTATTTCATTTTCTTAACAGGTTAAGATAAAATGAAGAATTACCAAAGATGGGATAAGGAAGTGCCGTATATTTGGCCTGTAAAAATTGGTTACATGGTGTGTATCCAGATCTTAGGATTTATACCAATGCACATTATATGTAGATGTGTCAAGAAATTAATTTCACTCGTTGTTTTTATAGAACACCATTTGTTGACTAGGCTAACCTTGCAAAAAAAAATCATATACAAGGCATGTATCTAGCATGTACATATCGTGTAGTCTATCCAAGTTATCTTGTAGAAGCCCCAAGAATGTGACTTAGATACATGAAAACTGAGGTACGTAGCATGTCGCTGGATGTACAAGCTGTATAGTCTCTCATTAACAGGAAAAAATACAATTTTATTAAATTTTATTATTTCATCATTAAAACATTTTTTTATTTATGGGCACACCATTGTGTTTATGAATATTTAATAATGGTTTTAAATAATTTTAAATGCCGAATTAATTTATTTCAATTAATATGTCATTATTGGTTCTTCTATTCATTTTCCATGAATTCCCTAAATGAAGGGTATATTCAATGAAGATCAGATGATCATTAATATTAAAGGGAACTAATTAATTAATTAATTAATATAGAAATGTTAATCGTAATAATAAAATAATGAATAATGAAATTAACAATTACCGATAACTTTTACAAATTCACTACACGTATGACTGATCATGATCTTGACCATGACCTATATATGTGTTGAAATCGGATTAATTTAATTTATCACCAGGTTTTTCAATTATATAATATTAAATTAAATGATAACCTATGAGTCAAACCTCCCTCCATTATTATGTTGGACCTGCGTGTCCAAGTATATTTATGTAATCCACTTTAACCACTCCTTTGGTTCCCCTCACCTTCATGTGAATAATAAATACATGTAATTTAGCGAGTATCCCAAGTTGTGTGGAGGTTGTTCAAGAAAAAACCATAATGATACCAACTCAGTGATACATAGATATACAGGTGGAATTCTGTAACTTATTACATGAAGAGAAAATAAAGTTATTCCCCAAGGTCAAAGGTTTATTTAATGTCTGCTTATTAAATAAATAGTTTGATAATATCATGATCAGGTCATTTAATCTATTTGTGTATTTCTATCTATATATTATTTATCTTATCTATAAAAGACCACTTCCAAAGAAATGAATTAATTAATATTCAAAGGTATAAATTAAAATGATAAATTATGTGTAAATATATTCTACATAATGTTTAATTAATTTAGTATAATCTAATTAATATTAACATGACATATAAAGTATAAGAAAACATAAAAATTATGCATAAATTAATTAATATCTCCCAATTAAATATTACGTTAGACTAAGCCTTCAATTATAAGATTGGGAATTAAACTAGAGAACTAAGTGTAGTAAATATTCAAATTCTAGACACTTAGTTTTTTGGGGAATTATCAAGAGAGTTTTGGGTTACATTAATCGAAATTGTATTGAGTTTAACAAAAAAATTAAATTTAAAAAAATTTGTGTCATGTGTTGGGGAAATACAAGTTAGGATTTTGGGATAGGGGATCTTCTTAATAGATAATGAAGATTAAATTTCATAGTTGGAAAGACTGCCTACCTAATTAATTTGTTATGGTTCTCATAAATAAAGTATGGATCATTAATAAAATCAATGGTGATCGTTTCCACTAGAATGTTAAAGCAGCTTGGAATTCCAAGTTCAATGGAGAGGGATATTAGTAATTGATAAAATAGTGGGAGATTTAATTAAAATATTTAATTTATTAAATCTCACATAATTTTTAATCAAGAAATGTACTAATAATTTCCACTTTCTAATTTTATAATAGAATGAAAAGTTCACCATCCACAGAAACCCTGTGATCCGTATACGAGAAAGACAACCTTCTAACTAGATGTAACTTATAGGAGTGGTTTAGACATACTTGGGTTATGCTACATAATGAACAAGAATATTACAAGCTAGAATCCTGAAGGTCTAATCTGCCTGCTAAAGAGGTGAGTGATGAAGAGTTCTGTATATTTGAAATAATTTGACAGATGGAGTCAGTGTTCAATGTTTGATTCTTTCATCGATGTCCGGTGAACTAATAATGTATCATGAAAACAAGGGTGTGTGTAGAATTCTTGAGCCCCTTCATGGTATTTACTAAGAGAGTGATAGATAAGAAGAGTTTGAGATTTCCAAGGAGATCATTTAGAGAAATATTGGACAGGGTACCCAAGATGGGCCTCATGTAGTCAGTCTAAATGGATACATTTAGAACATAGTGTTTTTAAGGTTTAAAATCCCTGAACAAATTGAAAATGACCTCATTATGGCAGCACTATGTCAGTGCTTCTCCAGATTTTTTTGTGAAATTTAATATGAACAACATTTATAAGTCTATTCAATATATTCGTTCTCCTCTTAACCAAGTAGGAAAGGATATGTAGTTTCAAACACCTTCTTTTCATATGGTCAAAAAATATAAAGTTAATGTGAATAAATTAAACCCAAATATTTTTCATGCCCATCCTAGAAGTGGAAGATCAAGGGGAAAGCAAGGTATTAGGATATTGTTTGTTTCGAATGTGGAAATAAGGGACACATGAAGAGAAATTTAACCAAGACAAAGAATCAAGGGAATGCTTTAGGTATGTTTTTTATGTGAAATTTATCTATATAAAAAAATTGAGTATTATATATAGCTTGTGGTTCTCAAATATGTATTCAAATATACGAACCAAGTAGATTCCACATGCTTTAATGAAGGGAGTTAGATCTATGATAAGCCAAAAGTTCTAAACATACTGCTATAACTATTTGGGACTACAACCTAAAATTGATGAATCAAATGATATTGATTTTAAAGGGTTGTTATTATGTTACTTTAGATACCAAAAACAATATTTTTGTATCCAGACTGGAAACAAATTGATTTATTTTCAAATTTAGGAATACATTTTTCTTATTTTATAAGTATATCATTTTTATGGTAAGTAACATTTAAATAATGCTCATTTTGTGTTGGATAACACATACAAAGTAATCAGAATTTTTAAAAAAGGTACTACACATGACTCATACCACAAAAAAACATTTTAATCACCGACTAGGTCATGTAAAGGAAAAATTGTTGACTAAATTACCTCAAGATGGATATTTATGTACTTTTGAACTAAAACCACTTGGTTTATTTCATTCATGTTTACAAGGGAAAATGACCAAATTACCATTTATTGGGAATGATGAAAGGGCTAAAGATATTATGAAATTAGTTCATAATGATTCGTGTTGACCATTTCTTATTGAATCAAGGGGTGGGTACTCGTAATTCAATACTTTTAATGATAATTTTAGTAGATATGGACATGTATTTTTAAATAGGTATAAATTCTATGACAACCCTGATCATTATTAAACACTTAACAAGATTTATTACATAAAACCATCACTTGATAAAACATAGAAGATAGATAGGTCTAGTGTCTTCAGGGATTAGGAGCATTACCTAACAACTTAAAAAATAAAACAAAACATCTTATTGAAAACTTCCTTTACATGACCACTACATTCCCTCATTCCTAGCATTGCATGGGATAAGCCGAGGACATGCATAACAAAAAGGCTGAGCTATAAAACCTATTAAGATATTAAATAAGATATAACATGAATAATACCAAACATGTTAGGAAATATTCATATCAATGGTACATAAAATAAATGTGAACATAAAGTCATGATATGGCATGATTATCATAACATGGAAATGTGGCAACATCACTTTACATGGAATTAGCATGAGCCAAGGCTCATTGCACATGGAGTATGAGAAAACACTCATTGCACATAAAGGATGCGAAAAACCTCATTTCCCTTGAATTAGCATGAGTCAACACTCATTTCACATGACGCGTTGAGATACTATACTTTACCCAATGCATTGGAGCGCTATTAGGGCGCACCTTTCATAAACATTTCATTTCATGCATAAGTGACCACATTGATCATACAACATGGAACCATTAAAAATCATAATTTATTCAAATATAAAGGGATGTAGAATAAATACATGAAACTATTTAAACAATAATTAAATGCTCATAATTGTTAATACCCTTGATAGAGAAATGGGCATGGTATACACTACACAATGACTTTGGCTTGGAAAATCACAGTGCAATTTCGGTAACATAACGATGTGACATAAGAATTCATAAAAAATGGTTGATGGGAGATAATGGGGTGTCACATAATATTTACATGAAATTTACAGTAAGGGGGTCATATAGATATATGTCCCAACATGAGAATGTAAATTTAGATCCACAATACAAAATAATTGCTTGAATGTAAGTGAGGAGAGAAATTCATTATGAAATTTCATCATGGTAACATGTATACATAGAAGGCATAGATTAGAGAGAAATGGGTATCTCATAATTCAAAAATAAATAGGAATGTATAGGTGAGGTGAGAAATCATACCCCAAAATTTATAATTGAAAATAAAAGGGCAGACCAATATTAAGAAACATTGATAAAAGGAGAAAGGATGGAAACCCATACGTGGAATTATGATCCCAGAGGCTCGAGAGATGATTTTTGGGAGCTTGAGGTACCTTTTAAAGGTTATAGAGAGATTAGGTAAGAGTTTGGAGGAAATACAAAGGCTTTAAGTGAAGAGTTAGTGGGATCTTGGGTGGTTTTATATAGGAAAAGTGGGGGAATTCTTTATTATTTAGTTTTGGGACACCACACATTAAACTAATCAAAACCACAAACCATCCCATGGTTTTTGCCCATGTTTTTTTACAAAGGGGAGTGAAAAACAATATTTCATAAGGCAAATTTCATAAATTCTTAAAATAATATGGTTACTTATGTGGAGGTGAGTCACACTCTCAAGGAAATCATTTTAAAAATCTAGAATGTTTTATTAGTCTTGGAGGGTCCACTAAAGCTTTGTAAAATATTTCAAACAAATCTAAAATCACATTATTTTAATGGTAAAACGTATATTTGCTGAAGATAATGTTTATATTAATTTATTACATCACTACTGGGTCATTATGATGTCATAAAACACATTATATATTTAAAGATTATTTAATTTTTACGCCAAAAATTTGACTATCTCAGAAAATTATGAAAAATTAACTGTTGGATAATTTCAATGTCAAGATTCCAAAAATAATAATCATTTTATCTTAATAATTCTATAAATATGTTAATTTTTACTTTTCAAATAAAAACTATCATTTATAAAAAATTCATGGGTTTTGACAAAAACAACATTAAAACCTTAAAAAAATTACAATTGTATTCACAAAAATTAGACGATCATTTATATTTCAAAATAGTAATTTAATAAAAAAAATTATTAAAAAATTATTTAATTCAAAAATTCAATAATGAATCAAAATATATTTCTTAGTTAAATTTTGACTAAAAATATTATTGGTTCTTTAGAAACTATTTACAATGTAACAATAATAAAATTAATGTATAATATTTATACAAAAATAATATACATAGTAATAGTTATAGGGTCCTTTTATATAACCCCTTAAAACACCCACATAATACTGAAGGGTAAGGTGTTTGATGGTGGCATCTTCTTGGGGTGGCTTGGATAACATTTCTCGAGTGGTAATAACTATTAACTTCCACTTCTACCATAGTTGGTTTCGCTCAAGCTTAACGTGTTCAGGCTCAGCTTGGGCCTGGCTATGAGTTAAGCCCAATGACGCCAAATACTTTTAAAGCTCCAAAAAATGGGCTTCATATGGGTCAAGTCTACTAGATGATGCCATCACTTCCTTTGTCTGAGTAAATTGGATTTGTTAAAGCCCTATATTTACACTAATCATGTGATCACTATTTAACGACTATATTAGCAATAGTTAAAATTCATAACTTTATTTTAAAATCTAAAAACATAACACAAAATAAGTGCATATGTTATATAACCATTTCACATATTAAGACAATTAATTAGATCAAGAGTAATTTTCATTTGATAAAAGTTTGGGTCGTTACAAATTTTATTCTTTTGATAATTTCAATGAATACAATAAAGAAGTTGAGAACAATCTTCGTATGAATATTAAGAAACTCTATATATACCAGAGTGGATAATATCTAAATCAAGAATTCAATGATTATTTATGAGATTTTGGGATATTATCTCAACTGACTCCTTCTTATATGCCTTAGTGGAATGGTGTAATAAAAAGGATTAACTGCTCTTTATTGGACATGGTGAGATCAATGATGAGTCATGTGAGTCACCCATGATACTTTTGGGGATACACATTACAAACAACAATATAAATACTAAATTCAGTGCCAAATAACGAAATATATGGTATACCATAACAATTACAGAATGGAAATAAACCCATGTCATCTCACTTACATGTGTGTATTTTTAAAGCATTTGTTAAGGCATCTTCGGGTAAAAATATTTCACCCTAAGTCACAAGGACTATCTTTATGGGATATCCCAAACAAACAAAGGGAAAAAACCTACACAATACATTAAAAAAAAGTTTCTATATGACAGAAATTCCACATTTCTTGAAGAGGGTCTTATATCTAAAAGAAATAGTGGGAGTGATAAATAATTCGATGAATTCTAAGCTCATGATACACTAGAGTTGGGATAAGAAAAAATTATAAAAATCCCCATGGAAGAAGAAATTATTCCAGAGACACAATTTCATCATAGGAGTACTAAAGAGGATAGATAAATAGAATGGTATGGTTCTCTAGTCACTGAGGATAGTGACTCATTAATTGTTGATAATAATAACCCTCTAACCTACAAGGAAGCAGTAAGTGGCATAGATATTGAGAATTAGAAAGAATCCATGAATTCTAAAATCGATTCCATGTACCAAAACCAAGTCTATATTTTGGTAGGCCCTACAGTATATGTAAATACCGTTGGATGAAAATGGGTATTCCGGAAAAAACTAAAAAAGGAAGGAAAATTCATTATCTATATGACGCAAAAGGTTGAAAAAGGGTTTAAATAGTTTTAAAGAATTAACTATGATGGAAAATTTTCACCAGTTTCAATGCCATAATCCATTATAATTCTACTTTCCATTATATATTTCCATGATTATTTGATTTGGAAAATGGATTTCAAAACAACCTTCTTCAATAGAAACCTTTGAGAAGATGTATATACAACACAACCTGAAGGGTTTGTGTTTATAAAGGATGCAAACAATGAATGAAATTTGTAATGTTCTATTTATGTATTAAAGAAATAATCAAATTCCTGGACTATTCATTTTTATGAGGCCATAATAGAATTTGGTTTCATAAATCACGATAGTAAGACATGTGTCTATTAATAGTTTAGTGGGAGTGAAATGGTTTTATTAATAGTATATGTTAATGAAATACTACTCATTTGAAATGAAATACCAGTATTATAGTCCTTCTAGACGTGGTTAAATAAATTATTCTCTATAAAGGAATTTTTAGAGGTAGTATATATTCTTGAGATCAAGATCCATCAGGATAGATCCAAGATTTTTCTCGGCCTAATTCGAAGTAAATGCATTCAAAAGTTACTAAAAATATCCATTATTGAATAATACAAGAGGGTCTTATTTCCTTCTTCACATGGAATTCATCTTTTTGGGAAAATGTTCCCTTAGATGCATGAGGAAATAAATAGAATGAAAAGGATTCAATATGAATTAGTGATTGGGTAATTCATGTATGTTTTGATTTGTACTATGATAGATGTCCCCTATGCATTATGTGTATTAGGATGACATCAAGAAGATCAAGGTGACCACCATTAGATGGTAGTCAAGAATATCAGCATGTATTTAAGGTTTACTAATGAAATGTTCCTGGTTTATAGAGGAGATGGGATCTACTCATTAGAGGATATAAATATTATGGTTTCCAAACTAATCAAGATGACATGAAGTCATAAAAAAGATACATATTCACTTTTAATGGCTTTCTTATTAGATAGAAAAACTCAAAGAAGGATGCAGTTATAGATTATACAACAGATTCCAAGTATATTGTGGATTCTTTGATAGCTAGAGAATTAGTACATATATTAAACTTCATCCAATATATTTACTTGGTACTTATAAGTAAAGATCCTATCACACTTGATTGTGATAATACTACAATGGGGGCTCTTGCAAAAGAGCCAAGGTCACATCGGGGGATTAACCAAATACTTTAGAAATATCATCTCTTGGGGAATTTTTCTTAGAGAGTTTAACTTATAGTGAGTATTATTTCCATGGAAGATAAATGTGGATGACCCCTTTACTAAATCCTGACATAGATGAAACATGGATATGATGTGAGGTTTAGTGGTCTGAATGTCACAGGCATTTGGATCTAGTATAAATGTGATTTTGTGGGAGTTGGAGTCCCAAGACCCATTTTTTTGACTTGTATTACATGTACATTCAATGTATTTAATATTAATAAAAATTGTTATTAGATATTGTTTTTTTTACCTGATGTCTGTAATGTATTAATGTTATAGAGTATAAATCACATTGATAAGGCCATATCAAATCCCTATTGTGATGAGAAACTTGATGTTCTTTGATGATATTCATAAATAATGTTCTACGGTTGGATAATTTACTGTGATGGGAAATATAGTTAATTGAATTTCATGTGTGAGTACTCATAATTATATGAGTATTATTCACATGAAATCTTCACTTATTAATAACTATGATAGGAGATTATGAGAGAAGACGCACAAATAGAAATTCCTCATTTTTTGGTGTCACTAGATATTACGATCTATGAGAATGTGTGATGTTCCATATAATTTAATATTATTATTAACCCACATTTTAATTCACATACTTATATGTATTTCATAAACCATGATGATGACAATTAATGGAGAAGTTGGATACATTGGGTGCGTCATGGGTGAAATTTTAGTAATGAATAATCCAAGGGAGGATTTGTACCTTCCATGTTTATAGAAGATATATTCACATCACCTTGACTACAATAAAAACATTTTATTAAATTCTATGTCCAATGTGAAATAACATATTTATTTTATATTTTCATAAAAAGTCATATCGAGCATATAGATTGGTGACATAGATGTGAAACCTGTTTGATAAGATATTGTAATAAATGGATTATATTATTGAGCGAGAATTCATATGTCATAGTTTATATTACGAACACAGGTCCTTTTTCTTGCGTGGATTGACCCATTATTAGACAGTAATCCTGGAATTTTTGCTAGCCCACCTAATTCCAATGAGAAAGAATCATAGAGGGTCCCACACTAAGTGTTTCTATAGATCTCAATTAAACTCTATTGGTGTTTAATTAATAGAAAAAATATTATTATCAATTTCAATGAATTATTTTATCTAAATTATATTGATCACATAAATTAAATAAATATTTATCCCCCAAATTTTGAAAAAAAATATTTATTTTATTTATTGATTTTTTTAATAAATATTTATTCTTGATATTGTGAATAAAATATTTTTTAATGGATAAAATATTTATACAATTGATAAATAAATTCTAGAGAAGTTAGAATGGACTAAGACTGAGTCTAGTGTAAAATATTAATTAACAAGACTGTTACATAATATTTGATATTTCACATGTTTCTATATAGCACAAAATAACAATAATATAATTATTATTATGGGTCATGAGGTTTATTAAATGTAATAAATGTTATTTAACTGTTTATATGAAATTAAATAATATTTTAAATTAACTCATAACTCTATAAATATATGGTTATGTTTGTTTTATAGAGTATCCAAAAAAATAGAATGAGAATTATGGCCCACAACAAATTATTGATTGACTCCTTCTCTCTCCCTCTCAAGAATGAGAAGAGAATGAGATATTTCTTCAAGAATAAAGAATGAGAGATCAAGAAAAAACAACTAAAGACATTCAATTCACCATTTTAGAACTCAATGGTCGAGTGTTGTTTTTTGGAGATCATTGGATAATGTCTGGATCACTGCTAGAAGGATTCTATTCTTGGATCCTTACACCCCACTAAAGGAAATCATCAAGGGGATTTTTCAGATTATCAACAATAATCAATGAAGAAAGTTCCAAATCCCATGATTTTATTTCTTTAGATATTAAATAAATTAATTATAAATTTTATGTTCAAGATACTCACTCACGGTTTCAAGCAATTATTGTTAAAATAAATAATAATATATCTCCCACCAAACCATTGTTTAACTATTCCTAGAACTATCAAAATGAAATTAGGAATGGTTTCCATGGGTTATAAACATGAGAAACCAATTTTGGTTTATATTGCCTATTGGTCACTAGATTGTAGAGGATGTGGGTCATCTATAACTCATCAATAGAGTAATACTAATAAATTTAATATGTAAGGATAATTCTCTTTAAGATCATTAGTATAATAAGGTCCTATGATTTCCATATAGGATTTATCTATCTTGGGATGAGAATACATAAAATAAGAGGCTTGAATATAGGTAAACCAAGAAGTTTATATCAACTTGATTTATATTAGGGAACCAAGAAAAAAAATCTTGACTCAGGGTGTACATAAGAAAACAAATAGGTGAATCTCATCTTAGGTAAATAACATTCGGTGTTTTTATCCCCACTTAAGAAAAAATGTATGTTTTAGGGCATCGAATTTGAGCCTCAAAAAGGCATCCTAAATTTCATATATGAATAAGAATCAAATACCATGTAGTTTTAATGGAATATGTTAAGGTATTTTGTGAGGACCAATCTATTCCGTTTAACATTGTGCAGTAATGATTTGTGTTATCCATTTTACAGTAATGCATAGTTTACTTTTAAGTGATTATTGTGATGCATATCAATTATTCTAATAGAATAATCATTTAAAACTATAATCCCTTGTAAGAAATTATTTGTGTGAGAAACATGAGATAGATGATTGGCTATATTTCAATGGAGTGTAGGATAGGGGATTGAATGGGTCTTATGCATTGGTGTTACCTTAAGATGCCTAACTCAATGAGTGAAATATGTGTAAGCATGATATATTGGGGAAGACACTCATTATTAGGACCATACATGATCCATGTGTAATAGAATAGGTGATAATAATATGTATATTGGGGATTACACATGAACATCTCTTTGATGTAGAGTTGGGGGTTCCACCTAATTGGAATCCAATATATGATAACAAGGAATATCTCAAATAAAGGTGATTGGGTGGGGATTACATATGTATGCTACCTTGAGATACCTAACTATGTTGGTGAGTCCTGTGATGGTATTTTTTTTTGGTTTACAAATAGGATGAGGTCTATATATTGTAACCAAGTGGAGTATCTTGACTTGAGGTAACAAAGAAACCAAGAAGAATTTCTCGACTTGAGGAGGATATTAGAAAATCAAGAGGATTATCTCGACTTGAGGTACGATTCAAACATCAATTATATGCTGACTAAAGGTTTTTTGAGAAGTAGTGATAAGTATATTGACTCAAGTTATTATGTATGATCTTGTTTGGGATCGTAGTTATTATAACATAAATATTTCTAACGCAGCCTGAAAAGTTTATGGTGTGACTCATGTTTTTTCTAGGTGTGAGTGATAGAAGAGAATGGATCATGCTAAAGGCCCAGGACCATAGGTTGGTACTAAAACCAATAGGGGTGTGGGGGTAGACCCCTTGTAGTATGGGCCCTTAGAAATCTTATATGCACCACATGAAATTTTTGCATGATAAGTGTGTGAGTAGTGGGTCACATGGTAAATGCATACGGGAGGTTATATTTAACGTTATGTAAATGTAGGAGGTGGTCCTCATCGTAGCTCTGTGAGGTTTATAGCCCATATGGTAAGATTCAGAGCATGCTAGTCAATGCAGTAGAAGCATGAGAAATCTAGTCCATGTGGAAAGTGGTGTGTGGGAGGTGCACCACCACTAAGGGGTACGACCGCTTAGAATGTTCATAAGTACTTATAATATGTGTGGCCTATTGGAAGTAAAAAATATATCCAGAAGGAATGTGGACACCTGGAAGGCATGCAACCAATTAGAAACTATGACCAATCTTAGAAAATTTAAGGCGAGTGGCCTTCTGTAGGAGGTTTATAGGATATGAGCACAAAGGATTACCTAAAGGGTTTATAATGGTCTCTAATTTTCAAATTAATATCTCCCATTTCACCACTATTTAAAAAATAATACTATCTATTATAAGGAAAAATTTCATAACCACCGTCCTAAAAACTCTTGATGTTAAACGTACCACATGGAAACAAAGGGAGTGCATGGTTTCTTAGAGTATTCATTGTCCACATGGTGAGTGGGAAATCCTGAAGAATGTGGGTAGTTGTGTGGGATCCCATCTTGGAATCATGAATGAAAAATGTATAACAATGTGGTAGATTTATGTTTTTCTGGGGGTTGTGAGATCTATTATGTTGATGTGTGAAATTTTTCCCTTTTCTGAATTTCCTCTATACTCAAATAAAGCCTAATTTAAAATTGTCATCGCTATTGATCCATAAGTCTATTTTAGATCCATGACTAGTAAAATTGAAGCCCGTTAATTGAACTATACCCTTTAATATGAGTTATACTGCATAAGATGATTTTTAAGGCCATAAAGAACAAAAAAGACCATTAATAACAGGGTTTAAGGATTCCAAATCCATTAAGTTACCAGTTTATGAAATCCATAGCCCACTCCCAGAGGGATATTGTCACCACCACATATTTATTATGAGAGTTTTTTTAAGTATATACATACCATGATGTGTGAGTAGCCATTCAGTGCACGGAAATCCAATTAGATTATCCTTTGTTCATGGAGTTATTTTTCTACGAAAATAGAACATTTATTGTCCTAATGAAGATAATATTATGGATTCTAAATAAAAGTGATTTTCATGATTGTTTAATTCTAATAAAAAGAATTCCCTTGAAATTGTAGTCATTTGGAGTGAGAAGAATCTAATTATATGGAAAATGTAGGGAACATTCTATGTACCTGAATATCTAGTCAGATTTGGAAGTAGAACCAACAATGATGGGTTTATCTAAGAGGGCTATCACGACTTATCTACTTTTGATATCACCAAGATAAATAATCTAATTTAGAAACATAGGTCTCCAAAGGAGTAATTTTGACTCAAGATAAAAATATTATGATTTATTAATGGTATAAATTCTTGGATTAAAGAGGTAATAGATATAAATTTGTAGTTGTTTCCTAGTGAAGTGCACTGTGTTGCATTTGTTGTCAATGAGGTATGTTATTGTCAAGGAATGAATGGATGGATGTCAAGGAGTTTCAATATGTTAATGACAAAGGATGTGATGGTGATGGTGATGATTGGAGAATGGTCATGGTACTGAGAAGAATGTTACTTAGGAGAATAAATAAGTGGCATAGGAGGTAATGGTTGAAACATTCTCCATATATAATCAGAGGTTTGTGGAGCTGATCTTTAAGTACTAAGAACTTGTATCTACTGGATACAATGTCACAAAAATATTAGAAGACCATAAATTGTCTTAAAAAAGCATGAGGAGATGAGGAGAACCATCCTCAACTCCTAAGGGGATAAAGTGGTGCTAATGAAGTCCATGCACTATCACTTAGTGCTTGTGAATTTGAAGAAGATCCAACTTGATCTCTGATTGGATCAATGAAGAACATTGAACATTATGTGATTCTGGAGCTTCGGTTGAAGGAAGAAACCTTCAGGAATTCCATTCCTAAGTGATGAATAAATGTTGAAGATGAATTGGAGGAATTGTAATGATGATGAAGAACGGAGAAGAAGAAGGATAATGGCTTGGAAGGGTTATATGGAATTTGAAATGGAATTTTAAATATGGATCACATTGTACACAAAGTCATCATTCTATACTTTTCCAAAAATATGGGCCACCAAGGAGGCCAGTCGAGGGTCATCACCCAAGGCTCTTGTGGGACTCAAGGTCACCACGCCCATGGGGAACCCTCAGGCCAGGACACACCATGAGGTAGAGAGCATGCACGGAGGACGCACAATGGGCTCCAAGGCGCCCCCACGAGAGCGCATGCATGCATAGTGGGTGCTAGAGCGCGCCCGTAGGAGGCGAGAGTGGGCGCAAGAGCGCGCCCGCCGAGAGAACACAGTGCGGGGCGGCACCGTGGAGGGGGAAGTTCAATTGTGGGTTGGCAGGGAGCGGATGGTTGTTAAACTGCGGAAAATTTGCTCGCCATTTCGATGTGGGATACACCATTTTTAACCCAGGATCTAATCTGATCCGTCCGCCTGATCTCGTGCTTGATCTTCACCGTTATATCCATCCCGCAACATGATGATCTAATCACAGCCGTTGGAGATCATTTATTCGCCGATCCAACGGCTGCGGTCATCGTCTTCAACCTCGCGACGATCCGAGCCTCCTCGTATGCCTTCGTCGAACCAGTGACCTCACGCACGACGGAGATGAAGCTTCCGGCCACCACTGATCATGTTGTAGCCACCTTTGTGATCGTCTCGACATACCGATCACATACATGCATTAAAATGTTGCATGCATGCATCGAGAAAGAATTTCGATGTTCGTCCGAAGAAAACCGAAGGTGTGAGGCCATGTATTCGGGCTAAAATTCTTTAACAGTGGCATGCATACGTTTCCATGCACATGCACGAGTAGAAGGCCAAATAAAGGAAGAAGTCCTCGTTGAACAGAAGAAAAAACATGATTTGTGGCTTGCGTTCAAAGATTTTTAAAGAGACAAAAATCTCGGTGGTTCAAGATTTATATCCTGTGGATGTTTTGAGGATTCCTCTGCCTATAAAAGGAGCACCCAAGACATAGAATTGCTTGCTGAATATTTGAAGTCCCGTGAGGCTTGTGCCTCGCGAAGAAAGAGCCCGGCGCAACTACTTGCATAGCTGAAGGTTCCAGAGCCACCCGAGGCTCTGAAAGAGGTCCTTGCGCGCCTCCCTTAAGTGATAGGAAGATCCCTCACTGCCCGCATAATTGTGCGGCAGGAGGAGCTTGCGTGGCTGAGGTTCTTTGCACCCTGCGCGCCTGAGGTGCTCTTGCACCCAAGGCCTTGCGCGGCCCTTGGGTTCCTTGTGACATGCGTGAACCTTGCACCAAGACCCTACGCAACAGTGTTGAAGAAGAAGTGGCCCTTGCACCCATTTCACTTGCGCTCTTTGAAGAAGAAGGGAAGGTCGAGGCCTTAGTACCTTGTGTGTGTGCCAAGTGAAGAAGGTCCCACGGCTTAGATTTGTGTGTGTGCTAAACAAAAGGAAGGTCGTATCCAAGTGGGAAGACAAGAGGGCCTTAGAACCCAAATGTGTGCATAAGCACCAAGTGAAGACCACACATTTTGTGTGTGTGAAATGTGAAGGAAGAAGTCCAAAGACATACCTTAGTGGTGTGTGTGCAATAGAAAAAAAGGCCGAACCTAGTGTGTGCACAATTAAAGTGTGCAAATTTTGAAGAAGAAGTAATGGATACACACACTAAAAGAGAACACACATTTAAGTGTGTGAACAAATTCAACCAAGAGTGTGAAGGAATAAGTGGTGTGTGTGCAAAAAGAATTATACACTTTGAGGGTTTATCACACCAAAGAAAGATAAGGGGAGTGCATGCTTGCATGCATGCACGTGCACACGTGAAAAAAAACTGAATCTGCTTGTGTGCATCTCAGTTGACCAAGACCGGATGTTCTTGAAGATTATTGAGAAGCCGTGCTGTTAGTGCATGAGGATGAAGAGATGCCATGCACTTATTGCATGAAGTTGATGTGAAGCTAGACTGAATCCTGACTGAAGTTAGAGATATCAGTTGTCTGAGTTTTCAATGATTGAGAAGACCCTGATCAACTGAAGTGATCAGAAGATTTGAGCAAGACCAATAGACCTTATCAGAGGCTGTTGAAGATTCTTGAAGAGAGAGTCCAGGTCATCCTGAGAAGAAGGAGATAAATCCCGAGCAAGACGAGAAGACATGATCAAGTGATCAGAAGTGAAGAGCAAGGCCAGCAGTCTTTATCCCAGACTGCTGAAGATACTTGAAGAAGCTTAAAGTGAAGAAGAGATACTTGTGTGACTCGAGGAGCCAGGAGAAGCCCCCTGTGAGACTCAGGGTGGAAGAAGTCTTCAGTGGGATTCTCGAGCAGGCCAGTGGGACTCTGGTAACACTGTGGGACATAGTATAAATACCCTCCTATGGGACTCAGGAGAGATACAGTGGGATTCTGTATCGACCATTGTAATACTAACAGATTATAATGGGAGAAACCATGTTGGGGCATATAACCAACATGGCAAGGACGTAGGGCTTTGGTGTCGAACCTTGTAAATCCTTGTGTCCAGTTCCTTTTCATTACTGCATCATTGGGGAAAGGTTGAGAGATATAAGAAGAGTGGATCGAGGCTTTAACCATCCATTGAGGTTTAATTGATAAATAATCAATTAGTAAAATGTTTTAAGGGATCACTGATTCACCCCTCCCCCTCTCAGTGATTCACACTGATCAGGGCACTTCAATTGGTATCAAAGAAAGGTTCCCTCTAAAAGATCCAAGGGAGTCTTTTTAAAGTGCAGATTTGAGGAAGTGAGTGAATACCCTAAAATGGAGATGTCTGGCAAGACTCTGAAAAATAGGAAGAAGAGACAGGAAAAGAAGATGAAGAAAGCTTGTCCTAGCTGTGATGAAGTCGGAACAATGAATGATCTTCAAAATGCACTCAAATATCTTCAGAAGATAGTCCCCAAGGAAGTGGAAATTTGTATTACTACACGCATATTTGATCTTCAAGATGAAAAATTACAGCTAGAAGAAGAAGCCAATTCTATGGAAGATCAATTGGAAAAAAGGGTTGGCATAACCAACACTCTAAGAAAGCTGGTGAAGGCTAAGGATGAAACAGTTTCTCTTTGCAATGATAGATATGAAGATACTTGTGAAGAATTGCAAAGAAGCCTTCCTGAGAAAGAATTCATTAAGACAATGGTCAAAGAAGTTTTCCATGCACTGGAAAAATTGCACAGAGTTTCAATGGTTGTCAATGATGCTCAACTAGAAGAGAAAGTCAAAAGGGTGAAGGAGATGGAAAATTCATTGAAAGAAATGAAGAAAGTGCATGAAGACTAGATGAAATAGCTGGAAGAAAAATGGGAAGGAAGGCTAAGAACTGTTGTGGATGAGAAGAACTCTCTCAACATGAAATGCTTAGAACTAGAGGTGATATTGAAAAATCTGCAATCACCCAAAGCTGAAACCTCCCAGTCAGCTGATAGAAGAAATGTTGCTACACAAGTATGCATTGAGCAGGATGATTCCAAAAGAAGGACATCCTCTAATGAAAGGGCAACATCTTCTAAGAAGAAGGTACCATCCACCCCATCTTGTACTCATGATTCTAAATGTGTTTCCACAAAAAGTGCAGGATGGAAGAATAACTCTGAACAAGTATGGATGAAGTCAATGACGAAAGAGAGCTCTCCTGAAACAACACAACAGTTCAAGAAAATTGCCCAGCAATCAGAAGGATTGAAGAGGTCAAGATTTGTGGGTCAGTGTTGGTGTTATAATAAGTATGGGGACTGTGCAAAGGATTGTTGGTACAATCCATTGAATTTCAAAGCACAATGCAAGCCCATGCCAAGGGGGAGAAAGACAAAGGAAAAGAGGCAACATCCACAGGTCCATAGACATATGTTTACTGCAAATAGATTTGGATTGCTTGATAACATTTGGGATGTATGAAAAAGTGGTCAAAAAGATACATGTTAATCTCCAACTGTATCCAGAGCTCAAAAGAAGAAAAGATCACAGGACCTGGCTCAGAAAGAATCCTTGGGAAGCAAGCAGAATAAAGCTGAAAAATCTCCCAATAAGATTTTTTCAAAGGAAGAGAAGTCCTTGGATTTGAAATCCATGAAGGGTGATGCATCCAGAAGGACCACCAAGAAGAAAACATGCTTCTACTATGGAAATAAAGGACATATCATGTATCTTTGTAAACAACCCATGAAATTCAATAGAGGCAGACTGGACTCAAACAGACAATCAATCCAGATGAAGCAGAAGAGATTGGTTGAAAACAAGTTTCCCAAGAAAGGTAGCTTGAAATCATTAGAGTAACCATGTGGAATATCCAGAACTGAGGCCACACTTCCAAGTGACTTACTAGTCATATGGCCAAATCAGTTGCAACTTTCCAAAGATCTACAAAGAGCTGAAGATGAAGTTCTGACAATTGCTAAGGCAAAAGGGAAGAAGAAGATTTCACATGAAGATGTATTGAGATCCACACCAGCACAAACATCATTGAGGATCAAATGTGCAAGTGTGAAGAATGGTGAAAATGGGACATCTCGGTTGAGAGAATCTTCTCAACCTTGTTGTTCACATTGATGAACCAAGGAGGTTCCATCTTATTCCATAACCACTTGTATTTACATGTGCTAACATTTCAAGGAATTGAAGATGATGATCATTCTCATCTGGAGAGTGGTTTGGACAGAATGGAGTGCACCCCTTGAGGGGGAGCCAATCTGTAGAATATGGGATTCTGAGATTTAATACCATCTTGAGAAATGTGAAGGTATTCCAATCATACTTTCATCCACTGTTTCTTAATTGCATCATCATGTCAATTAAGGGGGAGTATTGATTGAAGGAAAATGGATGAAAGGGGAAGCTTTATCTTTTCACTGAACTTTATAATGAGTTTTATGAAGTATGTACAGGATTTATCAATTCATTGATATATCTGTAAAATTTCAAACCCCTTGAAGCATGATCTCACATGTACAATGAATTTTATAAGATTGAGTTCCTTGGTTACATCACTCTTGTTTTCTACACCGGGTTAGACCATGTAGACTTAGAGTTGATCTACTAAAGGTTCTTCGCTAAAGAGAACATGTGACATCATCCCACTCTTGGTGATTTTAGAGAAAATACTATTCAAAGGGAGGAAGCGATTTTTGGAAGAGAACCACACCACACCATTGCATTTGATTTCCAATAAGGGGGATAAAATGTTGGCACATATATTGACCCATTCATATGTGCTGAAGAAGTGTATTGACAACAAATACAAAGGGGGAGATTGAAGTGCCCTATGTTGAATTTGTTGTCAATGAGGTATGTTGATGTCAAGGAATGAATGGATAGATGTCAAGGAGTTTCAATATGTGAATGACAAAGGATGTGATGGTGATGGTGATGATTAGAGAATGGTCATGGTACTGAGAAGCATGTTACTTAGGAGAATCACTAAGTGGCATAGGAGGTAATGGTTGAAACATTCTCCATACATAATCAGATGATTGTGGAGCTAATCTTTAAGTTCTAGGAACATTAATCAACTGGATACAATGTCACAACAATATTAGAAGACCATGCATTGTCTTAACAATGCATGAGGAGATGAGGAGAACTATCCTCAACTCCTAAGTGGTTGATGTGGTGCTAATGAAGTCCATGCACTATCACTTAGTGCATGTGAATTTGAAGAAGATCGAACTTGATCTATGATTGGATCAATGAAGAAAATTGATGATTATGTGATTCAGGAGCTTCGGTTGAAGGAAGAAACCTTCAGGAATTCCATTCCTAAGTGATGAATAAATGTTGAAGAAGAATTAGAGTAATTCAAATGAAGAAGAAGAATGGAGAAGAAGAAAGAGAATGGCTTGGAAGGGTTATATGGAATTTGAAATGGCATTTTAAATACGGATCACATTGTAGACAAAGTCATCATTCTATACTTTTCCAAAAATATGGGCCACCAAGGAGGCCGGCCGAGGGTCATCACCCAAGGCTCTTGTGGGACTCAAGGTCACCACGCCCATGGGGAACCCTCAGGCCAGGACACACCATGAGGCAGAGAGCACGTACGGAGGACACACAGTGGGTGCCAAGGCGCCCCTGTGAGAGCGCGCCCGTAGGAGGCAAGAGTGGGCGCAAGAGCACGCCCGTAGAGAGAACACGGTGCGAGGCGACACCGTGGAGGGGGAAGTTCAATTGTGGGTTGGCAGGGAGCAGATGGTTGTTAAACCGCGGAAAATTGGCTCACCGTTTCGATGTAGGATGCGGCATTTTTATCCCAGGATCTAATCTGAGCTGTCCGACTGATCTCGTGCTCGATCTTCACCGTTCGATCCATCCCGCAACATGATGATCTAATCACAGCCATTGGAGATCATTTATTCTCCGATCCAACAGCTGCAGGCATCGTCTTCAACCTCGCGACGAGCCGAGCCTCCCCATGTGCCTTCGTCGAACCAGTGAACTCCCGCACGACGGAGATGAAGCTTCCATCCACCACTGATCATGCTATAGCCACCTTTGTGATCGTATCGACATACTGATCACATGCATGCATTAAAATGTTGCATGCATGCATCGAGAAAGAATTTTGATGTTCGGCTGAAGCAAACCGAAGGTGGGAGGCCATGTATTCGGGCTCAAAGTCTTTAATAGTGGCATGCATATGTTTCCATGTGCATGCATGATTAGAAGGCCGAATAAAGGAAGAAGTCCGTGTGGAACAGAAAAAAAACATGATTTGCGGCTTGCGTTCAAAGATTTTTAAAGAGCCAAAAATCTCGGTGGTTCAAGATTTATATCCCGCGGATGTTTTGAGGATTCCTCTGCCTATAAAAGGAGAACCTAAGACACATAATTTCTTGCAGAATATTTGAAGTCCCACGAGGCTTGTGCCTCACGAAGAAAGAGCCCATCGCAACTACTTGCACAACATAAGGTTCCAGAGCCACCCGAGGCTCTGAAGGAGGTCCCTGTGCGCCTCCCTTGCGTGAAAGGAAGATCCATCACTGACCGCATACTTGCGCGGCAGGAAAAGCTTGTGTGGATGAGGTGCTTTGCACCCTGCACGCCCGAGGTGCTCTTACACCCTAGGTCTTGCACGGCGCTTGGGATCCTTGTGACTTGCATGGACCTTGCACCAAGACCCTATGCGACAGTGTTGAAGAAGAAGCGGCTCTTGCACCCATTGCACTTGCGCGCTTTGAAGAAGAAGGGAAGGCCGAGGCCTTAGTGCCTTGTGTGTGTGCCAAGTGAAGAAGGCCCCACGGCTTAGATTTGTGTGTGTGCTAAAGAAAAGGAAGTCCGTAGCCAAGTGGGAAGACAAGAGGGCCTTATAACCCAAGTGTGTGCATAAGCACCAAGTGAACACCACAAATTTTGTGTGTGTGCAAAGTGAAGGAAGAAGGCCAAAGACTTACCTTAGTGGCGTGTGTGCAATAGAACAAAAGGCCGAACCTAGTGTGTGCACAATTAATGTGTGTAAATTTTGAAGAAGAAGTAAAGGATACCCACACTGATGGAGAACATACTTTTAAGTGTGTGAACAAATTGAACAAAGAGTGTAAAGGAAGAAGTGGTGTGTGTGAAAAAAGAATTACACACTTTTAGGGTTTATCACACCAAAGAAAGAGAAGGGGAGTGCATGCTTGCATGCATGCACGTACACACGTGAAAAAAAACTGAATCTACTTGTGTGCATCTGATTTGACCAAGACCGGAAGTTCTTGAAGATTATTAAGAAGCCATGCTGTTAGTGCATGAGGATGAAGAGATACCATGCACTTAGTGCATGAAGTTGATGTGAAGCCAGACTGAAGTTAGAGATATCAGTTTTCTAAGTTTTCAATGATTGAGAAGACCTTGATCAACTGAAGTGATCAGAAGATTTGAGCAAGACCAACAGACCTTATCATAGGCTGTTGAAGATTCTTGAAGAGAGAGGCGAGGTCAGCCTGAGAAGAAGGAGATAAATCCTGAGCAAGACGAGAAGACCTGATCAAGTGATCAGAAGTGAAGAGCAAGGCCATCAGTCTTTATCCCAGACTGCTGAAGATACTTGAAGAAACTTAACGTGAAGAAGAGCTACTCGTGTGACTCAAGGATCTAGGAGAAGCCCCCTGTGAGACTCAGGGTGGAAGAAGTATTCAGTGGGATTCTCGAGCAGGTCAGTGGGACTTTGGTAACACTGTGGGACGCAGTATAAAGACCCTCCTGTGGGACTCAGGAGAGATACAGTGGGAATCTGTACCGACCATTGTAATACTAACAGATTATAATGGGAGAAACCATGTTGGGGCGTATAACCAACATGGCAAGGACGTAGGCCTTTGGTGCCAAACCTTGTAAATCCTTGGGTCCAGTGCCTTTTCATTACTGCATAATTGGGGAAAGGTTGAGAGATACAAGAAGAGTGGATCGAGGCTTTAACCAGCCATAGAGGTTTAATTGATAAAGAATAAATTAGTAAAAAGTTTTAAGGGATCACTGATTCACCCCCTCCCCCTCTCAGTGATTCACACTGATCCAGGCACTTCACCTAGATTTGAGATATAGACACCCTTATATATATTATGAGAAAAAGAATCATGGAAACCATATTTTAATATAGAGGTTTACATATATAAGGGTACACCTATGATAATAGTCTAGTTTTATCAATGGAGTATGTCTTGGGAAGTGATTATTGGTGAAGAGGTATACTAGATGACATTCATAAGATGATTTCCTTGTATATATAGGTATCAATATAGGGGTAATCACATTTCAAATGATACGGTGTTGTGTGACAATTCTAGATCACGACATTTAATTAAATATTGAGAACCTTTTGAACATTTATATCAATCACCATAACCTACCAATAAAATTTTCATTATTTATTTTTATCAAACTAATTTTTTTGAATTGAATAAATAAATATATATATTTCACCCATTTACAAACCGCCATCTATATTAGTTAAGTTGGTTTTATATTTAATATATTTATAATAGTGATAATAGGGAACCAATTTGTTTTGAGAAGACTCCTTGAGATAAAACCTACAGTGTCCAAACTATATTTCACTATTAGGTGATATAAATTTATTGGTGTGGGATCCATACCAAATCCCTTTTATGAATTTTCACCATTTTAGGGGAATGCAGGAGTTTTCACAAGATTTTTTTCATAAAAAACAAAAAAATTCAAAAATTGATAAAAGAGATATATTGCATATCATTATTTCCATTGTTTAAGATGGATTATTTCAATGATTTTTCATATTATTCTCCTATTGATGATTTATGTATTAGTGGTTATTTTTTGATAAAACAAGTTAAATAAAACCTTAGAAGAATAGAGAAAAATAGATATAAATTGAATAAACTTTATACCTTCCTTAAAGAGTCCAATTTCAAATGGTCAGACCAACAACACAAAATAAGAAACTAAACCAAAAGAGATAAAAATTGTTCCAACTATATTTGAATTTGATGAACCTGAGGGAGACTTGAAGATACAATTTTATGATTCAATAATCTCTCCATGGAAATTATTTGAAGTGGTTCATGAAGATGTCATGATTGGTGATACAACTATGGGACAACAACAAGATTATGAAGAATAATAGTTAGATATTATTGAAGAAAATAAGTTAATTGATACTCCCATTTTTAATAAAGAATAATCAAAACCTATCTACCTATCTCTATATTTTTCATAAGATTACGATTATTCCATTATTGAGTCTGAGTTCCCAATGCTTTCAACACAAGAGATCAATGTTCAGACTATATTTTGAGAAAGGGAATATTTATTTATTTATTCACCATGATTTAATGTTATTAAATTTAAATTGTTTAATGAAATTTCCTATTATGAAATTTCTATTATAGTGGTGTATAAGCAACCCCTAGTTGAAGAAGAATAAGAAATTGTTTGTTTTTATTATAAAATAAAGGAACTAGATGAGCTATACACTGGTGAATATGAGGATGATGACAAAAAACATGAAATCATTTTACAATCATTTAAAGAACCCGAACCTGAAGAGAAACCACTTATTATACTACTATATTTACCAATAGTGTAAACTAATCCTATAATTGAATAAAATAGGGATCAACTATATATTATATTCCCTCCCACAATATACCTAAAATTTTCTCTTTCATATCTTCTTGGGGTTGGGGCTATTTTTATATTCCTTGGGGGTTCTCACTTCTGAAATATTATCATGGATATTGGGAGAAATAATATTTCATGGCTTAAAATCAATAATCCTCATCCAAATTCAAATCAGTGTTAATGAACATAAACTACCTGGCTATGGTAAATAAAAATTAAACCCCCACCTGGGGGTCCAAAAAATGTTCTATCCTATTTTCCATTTTTTTCTTTTTTATTTACTTTCCTTATGTTTCTATTTATTTCATGATTTCTAGGAAGAAGTGGTAGAATCTAGTATCTTAACGCAAGGATTCCACTGGTAAATAATTCAACGTGTTATAATTTATTCTCTTTAGTATTTCTACCCTTGTTTTTATTTTTTATTGAGGTGTAATTAAGGGTAATGAAATTAAGTGTGGGGGTAGTTTTATCCAGCTTAGTATGTTTTGTGTGATTTTTTTCATTATTTCATTTTTTAGGAAACTTGAGTTTTAATGAATATTCATATATTATCTCATACATGAATTTATTTTTGAAGAGTTTACATGATTTTTAAATAATTAATTTTGAATTATTGTTTATTTTAGAACTCTTTACTTGAATTGGATTTAAAAAAAATTTGAGTTTGAAGGATTTTGGGAATCCATTCTAATGAAACACTGACTCATTTTTTTCCCTGTACCAAAATGTGCCCTAAACTTTTTTTACACATACATAATAATACCCAAACATTCCTGATATAATCTATGATTTTTTATGAAATCCTGAAATTGAGAGACTTATCTTTCGAAGATTGGGACTATATGAAATTTTTTGATATAATTGAGGAATTTTAACATCTAAACACACTTTAAATTGGGACATACCATTTTGAAATACCCATCATTATCCATTATATTTGATGAATTTATTTATAGGTTTAAGACACATTACAGTACAATATTTTCTTAACTACCCCCACTCTTAATATTTTTTCTAGGATATTACAAACTTAAATGTGGGGGGAGGGGCTTTCATGCGTGTTTTTCAGAATGTGTTTCATTTATTTGGGGTGTGAGGTGTGTTACATAATTTTGGGAAATGGTTAAAGGTAATTGGCCTTTTGTCTTAATTTTTTTTCTTTATCTATATCATATCTTTCTCATTCAAAAAAATTGAAAAAAATAAAGAAAGACAAAAATGGAGATGATCTTGATTTTTTTAGAATTTTTAATTTATTGAATCATGTACCTCCACAAAATAAAGGGTATTAATTTTTATTCATTGGTTGTATTTAATTTTTAGATCATACTTTTTGAAAAATTATAAAAATTAAAAAACAAAAAAATAAATAAATAATGTTTTCCCTTTCTAGAGCATAAAAAAATGAAAAATTGTGAGGAATTTGGATGAAATCATTCATTGTTTTCACTTTTTTGATTAATTACCATGCCCTAAAAAATTACTAGTATTTTGTTTCACATTTTTAAGGTGGATTAAGAGATTTTTTTTGTTTTCACATTAATATTCTTTCATTGTACTTATGATTCCAACAACCACTTTTCAAAATTAACTTCTCAAATGATTTTACCCACCAACCATAAGCTTTGAAAATTACCTAGATAATTCTACATGATTAGTTCCATTTTCATGTATCATGTTGTTGAGAGATGATAAATTTCACAAGACTATGGTGATACATGCATGTAACATGTGTGAACATATCTCCAGATTTTATTTCTCTTGAGTGAAGACTGATATAAAAATTAATCTGAGGTAGGTAGTTATTGGGTCAAGGATAGGTTTTTTATGTTGAAAAAAGTTAAATTTTAGGTATGAATGTGAAATGTACTTTTGACACATCCCTATCATGGGGTGTGAAAAAAAATTATTTCCTTGTTTAAAAAATGATGTAAAGAGGTTAACCAAGGTTTTCACTAGAGTGGAGTCCACAACAATCATATTTTTCATTTAAAATTAGATAAATAAGTGGTGGTTGCTTTTGAATTTTTTTTATTTAATGAAAAATAATGTAAAAAAAAGGTTTAACAGAAAGGGATGAAGTGAGTAAAGGGGTTAGTGTATGATCACCTTTTACAATTTCATCAAGGTCATAAAAATAATTTCCCTTCTTCCTATTGAATGATAAATTAAATAATTTTCAATCGACTTGTTAATCACCATTGGTTGATGGAAGAAATAGAAACCACTACTATTTGAATGAAAAATCATAAAATATTCTACAAAAATTAAGGAATGTAATGATCTATATTTGTTGATCCTGAGAAATATATAAACAATTCACTTATTCCATACATGTGTCAACAATCTCAAGAAACTCCCCACTTTACACAATCTGCTCAATCGAGACAAACTAAACGAGGTGCATGGAGTATAAATATATTTAACCAAATATTAGAAAATGAATGACCCTAAAACCATAAATAATATATCATTAATATTATTTGGAACCACTCATAATAGAAATAATTCAATCGAAAAAGATATTTTCAAATTAATGTGCAATACACTAACATTGAAAAAGGAAAACATACCCTTCCCCGATCAGTCAAAAGATTTACCCCTACATGTGAAGGTTAATAGAGTTGAAGGGGGAAGAAGAGAGAATTATGAATATAATAAAAGAAAAAGTCTAAAATACACAATACATCAAGGTTAAAATCCTCCAAACACCCCTCATTCTCATTGTTACACCCTGATGAATGGAAGTAGACACACATATTTGTAGGGATAAGAGGTGGAGAAATTTACCTCAAGATTATTTCCACCAAAAGTTTTAGGTTATTGAGCATTGTAAATACACAGATATTAGGAAGGTTTCTTCATAATTTTTTTCTTCTATATCTTTTTCACGCTCCTTCCAAATCTCAAAATCATTGGATATGTGTCAAAAATTAATTCCCAAATTACTAATGAAATCTTTTCTAGCTAAGGAGTCTCTGAAAATACCTCTATATTATATAATTAAATAGATTCCTTAATGAGAAAATTTCTACATGTACTTAAATGTGTATATTAAACTCAGATTACTCTTTCAAATACATATAAAATCACCACATTTGGAGTTAATTAGGCCTTGATATTCTTCATTTATTGAGGTGTGATTCATTCTATTAGGAAGACATATTTTTATAGCTTGATTGATTTTTCTAGGAATGTATATTTGAAATTATATCGAGGCATAAAATAATAATTTTTCTCTAAAAAACAAAGGAATAATACAAAGAAAATAATAAATCTAATGGAATTAATATTGTAAAAGTTATGCTCGGAATACATAAGTGATAGAACAAAGTTATTTTTTTGAAAAAAAATTCACAATAAAGGCCAAAATTCACCAATAATACAAAAATAATGAAAATCAACTCAAATTTATTCATAGGAAATTATTAAATCATCTAAAAACATATAAATAATTAAGAAAATATTATCTCTATAAATTCTACCACACTTATAACTTTTACTATTAGAAATTTAATAAACAAAATCATGTAAATGAAAATTCAAAACACATGTTCATGAGATCCACTAGTTCCACACCAAGAAACCAAAGATATAATTCCTACTCAAAAACCATTATTTCAAGTTCCCAATTAAGATCATTTAAGCAATTTCCACTTCATTTATCATCTCATTCAGACAAGATACATACCACACATGAATTTACTCTCATCTGATAAATTTTAATTTTTTATCAAGGATTATATCATCCGAAACAATGAAGGAGTCACCATATTCTTGATAAATTATTACATATCCACTCGATGTGAGTTAAGGACATGTGTTTATTATGAATAATTTTCAGGTTTGTTCTATAGATTTTGGTTGGTAGGATTTTGATGTATGAAATTATGAGGCAGAATAAAGAGGTTTTGACTCTTTTTTTAAGAAAAATTGATTGACTTTAATTTACACTAAGGTATGGTATTCTCCTCACCCCCATTAGTAGTAAACCATCATTATTAATCTAAAAACTCAATGAAATTTTACATCATTCCATATTTCTATAGGAAAATTTCATCCTTCTCATTTTTTTCATGAATACTTGAGATAGGGAAAATTTATTTCTTATATGGAAGATCCTAAATGAAACAAAATAATTTATCATGAAATATTCAAAACGTAACAAATTTATATAGAATTATTTTTTTAGAATAAAAAAAATATTTCATAAATTTTATTTTCTTCCCAACTTTTCAGAAATAATATAGCACTATACTAGAATGCTTCCCCTACAATTAAGTTCAACTAGATCATGAAATTCCACTGGAAGAATATGTTGGATATTGAAAATTCTCTTGTAATGTGGATAAACTAACAAGTTATTCAGGGATTCTAAGGTCTATACGGATTAATTGTACAACACATGCTTGAATAAAGATGATTCTCATGAAAACAGACCTTTAAAACCAAAGAAATGCCTCAACAATCTAAAACACTAGTATCTCAAACCCACATGTTTTTGACAAGAGTAAATCAAATTCTAGATAAATAAAACATTGTTTGGTTATTTGAAAAAGTGATGTGAATGAATATAAAATGAAAAAAGTGGTTCAAAAGCCTCATGGGAAATGAATTTCAAAGATAAGGATAGTGAGATGTGTCATGAGATAAAAAAATCATAGTACTTTTAATAAAATTACCAAATATTTGAACATGAAAAAAAGTCATTTTTAGTATTCATTTAATCTCAGTTTTATGGAATAAATTATTTCACTCATTTAAATAGGTTTAATTAATTACAATTAGAATCATTTTAGTTCATGAGTTTCCAAAATACCCAAAATTGGAAAATAAAACACAAGAAAATTTATAAAAAACAATTTTTTGTTTTTTTTGAAAAACAAAAAATGAAAATCATATACTACAGTGGTTACCCCCTATACACAAATTATAAAGTGTCCCCAATGCATTCATTTATATTTAACATGTAATTATATTTGATATTAAATCAAACAAGAAATAAAGTGTAAAGGATAGGTATGAATTGATGACATTTACTAAGAAACATGTTAAAGGAGTGTGATCCACTCCACTAGATCTGATGACCTGGGATCCTGGAATTTATTCATCATATTTCCATTAATAATTAATGGACCATACTAACCATCCTTTAAAATCATTAAATAACCAAATTTATACACATGAGTAACTATAAATGGACCTTCCTATCTAGAATTAATTTTACCTAGAATCATCTTGATCTTATAGTTGAATAACAATACTATGTTTCCTAGATGGAAATATTTCAGTTGGATTAGCTTTCCATGAGCCACTCTTGTTCACTATTTTTAAATCCTGTTATTTTTAAAATATTCCCTTATAATTTACTCTAACTCCTTAAAAATCAATATTCAATATTTCCCAGTGCTTTCAAGATTGAAATTCATCTTACTTACATCCCAGATCTTATTATGTTCTAATTCCATAGGTAGGTGATAAATTTTACCATAAATCAACCTATATAGACTCATTCCAATACGGGTTTCATAGGGTGTCATGTAATCCCCTAATATTATTTCCATCCTTTGGTTATAATCCTTCATATTTAGTTTAATAGTCTCTTCCTAAATTCCATTGATTTCCTGTTGGACACATCATCTTGACCATTTGTATATGGATGATAGGGAGTCAATGTTTTATAATTAACCCCATACTTCTTCTGTAAAGCCTCCATTATCATATTTCAAAAGTGATTCCCCTAATCACTAAAGATTTATCTTGGTACTCTAAACCTATAAAATATATTATCCCTAATAAAATCATCATCAAATTTAGAATTGGTAGTCCTCATGGATTTTACTTACACCTATTTTGAAACATAATAAACTGTAAGAAATATATAAGAATTTACAAATGACCTTAGTAAAGGTCCAATGAAATCTATCCCAGAGACTTAAAATATTACCAAGAAATATGTTTATTTGGGGTTAATTCCTATCACTTTGAAATATTTAAGAAAAATCAAAATTTCACACCTTTTTCAAAATTCATAAGCTTATTTAAAATGTGTGGGACAATATTTTCTAGATTATAAAACCTTAATTACAGTTCTATGAGGTCCAAAGTGGGCTTCACAAGATATATTGTGACAAAAATAAAAGACATAATCAATTTCACATTCAGGAAAATATCTTATTATCAATTGGTGATCACACATATTTCAAAGAAATGGGTCATCCAAGACGTAATATCTAGATTCATATTTCATCTTTTGAATTTGGTTTGAATTTAAAATATATGGGACTTGAGATGTTACCAGATAATTGACTATGCCAGCATACCAAGGATATTATCCTATAATTAATCACGTCTTCTGTCTTTGAAGTTGATCATTCAATGTTACATTTTCTATAATTTCTGCTTTAATAGTGTTGTCTAGTATTCTTAAATTATAAATCACTTGGTTCTCAGATCCCTTATTATCCTTGATTTCTATGATGAACTATTATTGCCTCAGTTTAGCTTCAATCTTCTTTACCATGTACCTATGAACTACTTTTTCATAAAACACAATGACTTTTGTTCCAAGAAGGCATGATCTAAATATTTCAATTGTAAAGAAACCCACTAAAAACTCTTTTTCAGTGGTTGGGTTGCTGAATTGGGCTACATATAAGTTTCTTGAGGCATATGAAATGACTTCAGGCCTACCCTCAATTTCATGAGAAATAATTCCACCAACTTCTCGGTTGGAAGAATAAAAAATTAGCTTAAATGGTTATTCCTAATTTGGAGGCTACATCACTAGTGACATAATTAATGTCAAATTAAACTCAATAAATGCATCAAAATATGAACAATTGAAATAAAAATCAGTATCTTTGAAAATAAATATATATACCCGGAGAGAAATCATTATAAAATATTTGGTAAACTTCCTAAATAATCCTTCATGTCATAAAAATGATCTAACATGAGTCACACAAGTTGGGTAATGAAATTAATTTATCGCCTCAACTTTTTATTTATCCACAACAATGGATTTTTATTGAAATTACATGCTCATGGAAAATTTCTCTCTCTACCCTGAAATGACAGTTTTCAAAATTAAAAACCATATTTTTTTAATGATAGTTTCCAAACTCTTTCTAGATTTTTTAAACAATGGATTAAGAAATTTCCAAAAAATGTAAAATCATCTAATAAAAACTCCCTGAAATCATCAATGTTATATGAAAAAAATACTTACCATTCACCTCTGAAATATACCTAGATCATTACATATTTCAAATGGAATAATTTTATATGAAAAAAGTTCTGATGGAACAAGTAATAGTAGTCAACTATTGGTCCTGAAGAGTGATAGGTACCAAGAAATAACATAAAAATATATAAAAAAATAATGAGTTCTCCCAAAAAAATCTCTAACATCAGGTCAAATTAATGGGATGAGGAAATGATCTTTCGGAGTGACCAGATTAAACTTCCTAAAAAATATGCACACTCTCCAAATATTCTAAATTCTCATTGGGATTAATTCCTTATTTTCATTCCACATAATATTTAGGCCAATTTTTTTTGAACTACATGAATGGGGTAAACTATTAAGAATATGAGATTGGATATATGACCCCATATTCCAAGAGATTCACAATATCCTTCTTCATAACCTATAAAAAAGGTGGGATTCAGACTCCTTTGGGGATGTCTGAGTGTTTTAGAATCTCCCTGATGAATAATTCTATGTGAGCATATTTTTGGGTTTATTTTTGGGATATCACATAATATCCACCCTATTTCTAGGAAATTATCTCTCAAAATATCAATAAAATTTTTTAATTGGTTTTTATAAAAATTATTAGAAATTATCACTAGTAATTTCTCTCCCTAACTAAGGTATAAATATTTATAATTAGTTAGGAGTAGTTTTAATTACAGATATGGGGGATGCTCAAGAGATAGAATTAAATTGAGGTTCCACACTTCAAAAGGCTATAACTCCTTCAAAAATTAAATCATATCATATTATTTATAATTTAACAAAAATTCAATGAAATTATATTTTACCTCTTCCTCCAACATGAAATTAGAACCATAAAGTTTTTGGGAATTCACATGTTCAATGATATTTTGAATGGAAAAATTATCTCCTAAGATGTATAAGTCATGGAACATACTATATTCTTTAATTGGTTCTTTAAAAACATCATGGTAAAGTGAAAATAGTGAATGATCATCAGATGGGTGCCTCATAGATTTAAAAATATTAAAGTTGATAGTGTTATCTCCAAATTTCATGGGGAGTGTCCCTTTATTAACATTGATGATGGTTTTGCTATTTTTTAGGAAATTTCACCCCAAAATTATGGTTGAAGATGATGGATTTATACCTTTTTTACATATTCATCACATAGAAGTTAGTTGGGAAAAAGAGATCCTTTACTTCCCCCATGACAAACTCTGGAGATCCTACTAGGTTAATTGTGGATATATTTGCAAGTAGGACCCCCAATAAAGTGGTATTCAATTCTACCATATGAAAAGAAGTGTACACTGATTTGGTAATACATTAATTGAAGCACCTAGATCACACAAATAATTACAGAAATTTATAGATCCAATGGTGCATGGAATAGAAAATGTCCTTCAATCTTGAAATTTGGTTGGCAACTATGGATTGATAAGGGATAAAACACTACTTCCCATGTTTATCCTCCCCTTTACCTTATGTATCCTCTTCTAAGTGAAAATATACATTAAAAAATTACCATTCATTAAAATTTTTATGAGGTCTTCAAGAAGGAGGATAATAATTTCCACTTTCTTGAAGGTGTCCAAAATATCATTCTGATGTTCTTTTTTTTTGTAGTCTATTTCATTTAATAATCCTTGGTAGAAATGGATGGGGTAAGTCTTTCTTCTCTATTTTTTCCTT
Organism: Viscum album; assembly: GCA_963277665.1. Classification (NCBI taxonomy): domain Eukaryota; kingdom Viridiplantae; phylum Streptophyta; class Magnoliopsida; order Santalales; family Viscaceae; genus Viscum; species Viscum album. The sequence goes on along the minus strand of OY728121.1, from coordinate 2,008,295,874 downwards.
TTTAATGGTGTTTTTTCTCTTCCTCCTCATTCTATACTTCTCATCCTTCTATTTACTTTCTTCCTCTTGATGCATTTCGATATAATTTTTAGAATATATTAATTAATTCACCCTCAGCTCATGTGGTCTTGTTTCAGCCTCATGGTCTACTAGCGGTGAGTGTTATTTTGCACTTATTTTGGTTATCATGATGAATTTATCTTTTGTGTTTGGCACAATTTGAGTTGGTATTCTTCTAGGTATTTTGGATAGGATGAAAAAAATACTTCCCACTATCTTTTCCATATTATAAAACAGATCCTTTAGGCCCTCAACCAGGGATTGTAGTTGATGCACATGAGGTTGTGTGTTGGTGGATAGTATCTAATAAGGTATTCAAAAAGTGGTAGTTTGGTGGCAATAAGGCTAGATATAATATTTCTTCTGTTGAAATGGTGGTGGGTTATGTAATGGTTTTTGGAATGATGCTTGTTTTTGGAACTAGTATTGGTATGGGGGTCTAGATTTATTCTATAGATTTAAAAAACTATATTTAACTTTGTTAGGTTCTCTTGGTCATTAATTTTATTGGAACTACCTTAGATTAATGTCAGACACAAAAATTTACATTAATTATATTTCAATACGCTGGTTAATGAAAATGATCAGGTGATGTGCATAAACAACATACCTTATCTAATAATTGTTGGTTTCCCACTTGTTTCAAGGCCATATGTCTCAACAAAATGATGAACAATTCAATCTAGGATTCTATTAAGGGTGATGAATGAGAAGTTATTACCGCATGAATACCTCTTATTCTAGTACCTCTTGTACCAAACTATTGTGTGTTATAGGAAATTTTCTCAATCAAGCCCTTGGATTCTTTTAGTGTCTTTTCAATAAAATCTTTTCTAGATGATCCATCCAGAAGGTTTCAATCACTATCCAGTAAGTGCTAATGAATTTATAAAAAAACTTATACTCCTAAATTTTGTTATTTGGGAATCCAACATATAGTATTTTATATCTTTCTTAGAAATCATAATGGTTTTATCCATATAACTATCTGATTAAATATGTTTATTTTCAGATTTTTGTGCTTCTAGAAGTGGGGACAAAAATTTCCATGAAGAATCTCACTATGTCATTCCAATTAGGCACATATCCTAGTTTTAGGATACACAACCATTATTTGGTATCTCCTTCTCATGAAAATGGGAATTCCATCCACTTTACATTATCCTCAGCTACTCCTCAGGGTTTTAAAGAATATAATACCTATATGGACACTTTAATATGTTTTTTTTGGTACTTACTTGTGAAGACATGAAATTTTGAAAGATATAAGATCATGTAATGATTCATCTCATCATAATTTTTTAATTCTAGCATGTAATGTTTATTGTTTTGATTAGTTAATTTTGGTGCACAGAGGTATCTTCGGGTGTGGTCTTGGTTTCCAACCATGATGAAAGGATTTGAGTGAATAGTTTATGGTTCTCTTGAGTTTTCAAGAGAGATTTCCTCAAATTAATATTTCAAATCAGGGTTTCTATATATATTCAATATTGTTTTTCAATATCAGGATCTAGGTGGAAAGGTTTTGTGTTGGTGGTTGTAGTCATGAAATTTTAAAGATAAGATATAATGGAAAAAAATATTATTTCCACCACATTTCAAAAAATGGTACTCAATTTTGACACTTTCTTATCATGGGTTGTGAAAACATAATTATTTTCAAACATAAAAACATAGTAATGTGGGTAAACAAAGTTTTATCTAGAGTGGAGCACACAACAATCACATTTTTCACTTTAAATTATCGAAATAAGGGGAGGTTGCTATTGAAATTGTTATATTTTAAAAATAAATAATGTGATAAAAAAAGTTTAAAAACAAATGGATGAAAAGAGTGATGGGTTCAAGGTAGTATCACCATTTTCATTTTCATCATGTTCATAAAACGTTTCTCCCTCTCTTCCTATTTAATGATAAATAAAGGACTTATCGATAAAGTTGTTAATCACTCTTGGTTTAAGGATGTAATAAAAACCACTCCTGTGTGTATGAAAATTCATAAACCATCACAAATAAAAATGGAAACTCCCAAGATATAGTTTTTGTTCTCATTATAAATATAAAAACAATACCCTCATTCCACACACATTCCACCAATCACAAGACACTCACCACCTAACACAATCCACTTGATCGAGACAAATTGCACTAGGTAGAGGGAGTTTAAAGATATTCAAACAAAAATATAAATAATAAATGAAATAAAAACCCTAAATACAATGACATTATGATAATTTTTCACAATTTAAAAGATAAATCATTCAGTATAAAAAGAGATTTTGAATTTAATGTGGAATACTCAAAAATTAAAAAAGGAAAACTTCCCCTTCCCTTATCACTCAAAAGATTTTCCCCTCCATGTGAATGGTAATAGAGATGAAGGGGGAGGAAGAGAGAATTTTGAACCTTATAGAAGAAAATGTAGAAAATTAAAAACAGTTTAGGGTTCCAATACTCCAAACCAACCCATATTTATCCTTATTCATCCACTTCTAATGGAAGTGGACAAACATATTTATAGTGTTGAGAGGTAAAAAAAATTCCCTCTAGATTATTTCGACATAAATATTGATTTTATTGTGCATGTTTAATGGATGAATATGTATAAGGTATCTTCATAAAAGTTGTTACAATATATATTTTTCATGAACCTTCCAAATATCAACATAAATGGACATGTTTCAAAAAGTTATGCATGAATTACTAAAGAAAAAATTTTATACTTTAGGTGACTCCTCAACTCCCTCCACTCTAGAACATTAAATGGATTCCTAAATAAAAATTTTCTCCATGGAATTTAATTAGAAAATTAGTTTTGGATTCCTATTTCAAATAAAACTTTTATCACCATATTTTGAGGTCTTTAGGATTACATATATCTCATTTACTGAGGTGGGGTCCATTTTATCATCCAAATATATTTTTCTGGTGGATTGATTTTTTAGGCCAGTGGATTTAAAATTAGCTCTAGGTTAATAAGAATAATTTATATCCCAAAAATAAAGGAATAAAAAAAAATAATATCTATAATTGGATTAAAATTTTAAATTTTTTTCTATAAATATATATGTGATAAAATGATGTAAAATTTAATGAATTTAGAGATTTTCATAATTAAATTAAAAATTCACCAAAAATACTAAAATAATTCTAATCAGCTCAAACTGATTGACTAGAGGGGATTAAGTCTTTTAATAAAATAATAATTAATAAAATATTATATTTATTTATTTTTCTTCATATGGGATACATGGTGATATTCTATTTTGGAATATATCATGGATGTTTTCTGATTTTTGATTGTTGTGTGTATTTGGATTTGGATATATGGTGATTGCCTGGAAGTGAAATGGTTAAGTATAGAAAAGTAAAATATATAATATTTTCATACATTCTGATGCATAATTTAATGTTATTAATCCCACCATAGTTCCATTTTATAGGCAATTCTCTCATTTGTTTTGCTTTATTAGTATTTTGCAATTTATTGCAAAAAATAGCCTAATTTTGGACATTAATTTTTTTAATATTCTTAAATATTTCAATGTTAAAATATTCCACAATAAATTAAACTGAATTTTTTTTTATATTTATTAAATAATTGGATTAATTTCATTTTGTTGGACCTAAATATCAATCCATTATTTTAAGGCCCAAAAATAGCTCACAATATGGGACTAGAAATATGTGTATAGATCGGGATACTTTGTCCTATATATCAAATATTTCAAACCCAATTAATTTTACAATTTTACAGGGATATATATAATACATAGGGGGTATTTTTTGTTAACTATTATAGTGCCTTAATTTTATTATTTCAATGTCATAAATGCATTTATATTTGGAGTGTTGGAATTCGAAATGTCACAAGGACAAGACAAATTTCTCAGAGTAAAATAGAAATAACATATTCATACAATGACCAATCAGAATGACATATTTAGGGCCAAACATAATTATATAAAAAAACATTTCATAAAGAATAAACTTCCAAATTCAACAATTTAATGGGTATACCACAAACAAATATTATGAGGATAGAATTGGAGCCCAAAATCTTTCAACCCTTTTTAAATAACTTGTTACCTTGTATCCCATTACAAATGATAGCCACATTTTGGGGGATAAGGTGAAGTTTTTATATAATAGTTACTCATATATTTCAATATATATTATTTTAGTCTTCATGTTCATATCCTAATTTCGATCATTTTTATCATTATGTGTTTCTCCCACTGTGTTTCCTTCTCAACAACACAAAAAAGAGATAACTAACATAAATGTTTGTCCAAGGGAGGGAATGGAGGTTTTATTGTGTTTTATTGTGAGTAATTTTCATATTATTTTTTCAATTATGAGTTTTTTAATGATGTTTAAATCTATTATAGTGAGTGGTCACTTCATTTTATCATTCATCGAGTTTTTTATTCTCATTAATCAATCATCCTCTCTCCACTATCAGATTCATGTATATGGTAGAGTATGAATTAGGTAGAAATTTATAGTTAAGATATCACATATATGACATTTATAAGGGAATTTCCAAATATTTATTGGTCTTGATATGGGTTAGTAGAATTTCAAATGAGGGATTGTATTGAAACTATTCTCGATCACTATTTTGAATTGAATATTGAGAACCTTTTAAACAATATTATCAATCACCATAACCTCCCTAGAAAATTTTGAATCTTTATTTATATATATGTACTTTTCTTCATTGAATATATATATATAATTATATTTATATTTCATGAATTTCTAAACCGCTGTCTATATTTGTTAAATTAGTTTTATATTAGTCAGATTTATAATTGAGATAATAGAAATCTAGTGTACTGTGAGTGGAATCCTTGAGATTGACCCTAGGGTGTACACACTATATTTCACATTTAGTTAATATAAATTTATTGTTTATGGATTAATAAAAAATCCATTTTATCATTTATTTTAGGTTTTTAACATAATGTGCACTACGTCTCTTTTCATGTGTAGTTTAAGGTCATGTAAGTCAGACCAATGTAGATGAAATTTATAGTTGGATAACATTGAAAACAATTATTCTAGTATATATTGAAACATGGGTTAAAAAAACATGAATTTAGTTACCAACATCATTATTTCCAACATCCTTGTGGAATTGATGTGGTATTATTATGTTCATAGTTTTTGAGCCAATGTTTTGATAACTTTTTAAGTAAAAAAAATTTGGCGTCATACAGTTACACTTTAAAGTCACATAACATTGAGTTAAATTTGGGAGAGACAATATGTAAAATTATGGAAAGGATAAGACATATATTAATGGAGGTCCAATCACTAATAATTTCTATCCCAAGAAAATATGCATTCATTTTATTGTCATGAATCTCAAACCATAGTGTCATGTGTTTTTAGGCTCGCATGGTGAATACCACATATTTGGAATGTGTTTAACAAAAATTAGAAAATAAAATCAATGATTTAGGTTTTCCAAAAGGAATATCTCAACTAGAGTAATTTGGGTCTACATAAGATATTAAAAACCAAATTTAAATGAGTGCAAGAATAGGATGTCATATTGCTCTAAAATTTGGAATTATGAATGAATGTGTAACATCAATCATATTTTAATTCATTTGAATAGTTGGGTTATGGAAAATGTAAATCATGAAATATGTATTTATTAATCAATGGGAAATGGAAAATTTTGGGAGATGGTTGACCATTAGTAATGTTGGAAACCAATGGCTCAAACAATCCAAAGATAAAATATGGGGTTAAGGGGTGAATTTCTATCAAGACACAAACATCTTATTGGGTTTACTTTGTGGATAAAAGGAAACTACATTGTTCACTATAAAATGCTAGTGGGGTCTATTGAGATTACCCACTCACCTTATTTTCAATATTTCTATGAAATGGAGAATAGAGAGGATTACTTTACTCAAGGTGATAGGATTCTAGGAGTATCATGACATAAAAAATATTAGGTTTGTGATGATTCAGAAATTAGATATACAAATTAGGTTCATAGAGAATAAGATATTCAATAATGTTTTTAGCATTATAATGGTCACATTTCTATGTATTGAACACATTCTTAATGTCAGAAGATATAACTTGAGATTCTTGCGTATATAATCACATAAAAATGTGATTTACTAAAAGTGAATATGTGATCAAGAAATGAATTAAAATATACCCATGACATACTTAAACACATATTAAAGGGATAAAGAAGGTATTGATTGACGTTTTCCAGTACCATGGGTAATAGATAGAATAACAAGTCAATTTATTGGGCCATATAGTGGGCCCTATGATCTTTGTTCCATTTCATTCACTCTAATTGTTTCCTAATCCATGTGAGGTAATGAACTAATGAGCAAAGACTTGATTTTTTATCAAGATTCACTTTATTGGTTTTATCCTAACATGACTTTGTGTCTGTTTCTATTTTTTGTTCAAGGCCTTTCAATTAAGACAGTGAAGGGATATAGTTTAATTTTGTACTGAATCAACTAGTTTTGTTAGATTTAAGGTTTCACATTTTGTACAAAAATATGAGATAGTCTACCTAGTTATAGAAATTGAAAAACCTATGTGAATGATGGGATTATTTCTAGTATATAATTCCTTATATAGGGGTGTAAATAGTTATAATGTCATGATGATTGGACCAAAGGGAGGGGTGTAAGAATTTGGATTGTCTTAGGATAGAGATCTGAGAATCACTATATATCCTATATTAATAGGAATCAAGCCACACATAGTTATTAAAATGTGTATTCTTCATAAATGAAAATCATGTGAAGATGATGAATATTTATTTTCATCTAAATACCATAACACTGAGAAAACTAAAAGAATAAGGGGAATACCAAACACTAGGGTGAAAATGGAAACATTCCTTTGATAAAATCTGTATATGGGAATAAGATAAGAGAAATAGGTATAACTATATATCCCATGATTAAATGAATAAATCCATATGTAGTTATTATATATAGTCATTGTATATATCTAACTAATATGTGGAGTGGTCATAATTTTAAATATCTCAATATCGGTTAATAGGTGGAACCAAATCACGCATTAAGAGTTTTATATAAGAAAATCCATTGTGAAAGATAGATATTAGGATCAGAAAGATGAGAGACTCTATGTAGTTTATAGTCTTGTAGGACAGAAAAACTATTATGGAGTTTAAAATTATTCCACAAGGACACTGAAAAGGGAACCCTATTGAGATTTATATACCATATATGGGAGGGGATTTTTTATTTGGATGCCCAAGTGGTAGGGAGAAACCATTGGACCTCTTAGAAAAGGCATTGTAGATACATTTACAATGGATGCATCAATATGATGAATATAACTAAAGCGACTAATTTTGATCAAGGAAATCAAGCCTGAGAAGCCATTAAAGTGAAATCGATTTGAAGAAGGTTCATTTTTTGTAAATATGATTACTATTAAGGATAATATATGGGTACTCCCTCTACTATGTGTAATTCTATTCATATTAATTTTCTAACACTTCGTTATCACTCTCGTTGGATAATTGGATGTAGGGATATTAATTTTTGGTAATGAAATTCAGATTGTGAGGTATTGGGATTTCTAGGGAGGCACACACTGGATTTATCCTTCAAAAGGCCACCATTTATCAACATTCATCCTTGAAATTTTGATCCCAACTCTAATGGAGCTATTTAATTGTACCAGGAACATGGATAACACATTATAGTGTATCTTCATGGGCCCAATGTCAGGTATCATTTTTTCTATGTCTTATAAAAACACTATTATTTTTACTCAAGCTAATGATTTTTCTAGAGGTACACTTTGGTGAAATTTTATTCCAATGAAGTTAAACATTCTTATAAGGATAATTTAAAACCAATCATTACCCTATGATATGGTGATAAAAATAGTGTGTCTCGTTATCATCCATGTGCTTATGCTACACAACCCATAAATAGAAATCGATTTTTCATTTATTTTTCCAAAGTGGAAGGTCGAATAAGGTGTATAGTGGATTTGAATATTTTATGGATTTATCTACACAGGTTGAGTCATTTAATGAGTTCTTTCAATGTTGGTTCAGTGGGGTGGGTTGTAAAAATAACGATAAGTCGAATTGATATCTCATCCATGTGGATGGGTGTCATTGTTTATGGGATGAAAAGAATATTTAACAAAATAATGGAACCCAACTATTTCATAATGTATTTCTGGTGAGATCCAAATGTATCATGGTTGATATGGAACACCTCATGAAACACTAGAAGGAGGCTTTATTTGTAAGATGTTCCATGGACAATAGTTTTACCTCACTTAATCCCTAACACTTACTGATGGGTCACTGGGTTAGATGGAATCCCCCCTAGGTAGCCTCAAGATTATTGTAGATGGTCATTGTAGTCGTGGGGAAATTTGACGGGGAGGTGTGATAATAGATTCCACTAGTTCAGTGACCTTCACCTTCAAAACTTTCTATAGCAGTGGTTAATCCCTTAGAGAAGAAGTTGAATCCATTTTTCATGGACATGACTTATGTATATTTAATAATATTTCATTTTCCATATATGTAGCCAATTATATGATCATTTGTGGCTCTATTAAAGGGATCAATTTTACTCCATTATACATTAGGTTCCTGATCCAAAATGGAAAGTCACTTATCTGTAAGGAGATTGAGCTTCTTCAAACATGGCAAGAAAGAAACTGTATTTAGGACTTTATATAATATAATGAATCTCAGAAGTTCCCTCTAATGGTGTTCGATAGCATTGGATTCCTACCATCAGGCATTAAGGACATAATTATTGGGGATGATCTCAGTATCCTCTTCCCCCCTTGATTATTCTCCATACTTGTTCCTCCTATTTCCTTTCCCCTATTAATAAAACATTATATTTTGTGTGTGTGGATTAAAAATAGGAGATGATCCATATCTCATACACTAGATATAAGATCCATGTTTCCATAGGAATGGAGTACTTGATCCTGTCATGGATTTATATGTAGGGATCATATTACATGTACCTTTACATGGATCTATCTATCATGTGGGAAATTGATCACATAGGATATCTGACTTTATATAGTTTATGTATACGTAATATGAACTATATTTCATTCAATTTAATTTCATTTGAAAATAAATAAAATAATATTTAGTTTGGTGTATTGTAATGAGGACCTTATGCTATGAAATTTATCATTTTATAGCTAGGATAATGCTTGTATAGTTTAACATCTTGTGACTAGGAAATTGGGAACAAATGTGAAGATTGCGTAACGTATTTTTTGAGAAAACTTATATTGGTGGTACATTATTGATTTTGGGGAAGTTTTTTTTCATTGAATAATTTGATGGATAAAGAACCATATACTAGATGATCTTATAGAGATCTAAATCTAATATAAAAAGGTGGGCCTGATGGACTTTACTATTTTATGGAGTTTATGTTCATGAAATGTTGACTGAAGAATTATGCATTTTATAATAATAGGAAATTAAGGTTCTTTAATGGCATCTATACTGTACAGAGTAATTAAAAATAATATATTATTGTTTCTTTTGAACATGGTAAAATGGATGAAGTAAATCACATCTTTCAAAAAATAAATCAAAGATCATAAAATAATGAATTCTTAGAGTATTTGACCATTTGAAATAGAAGAAACTAGTTCCAAACCAATAGGAAATAACTCATGGGGTTATGGTTTAATTTTCCTCTCGGATTAAAACATCAATTTGGTGTTACATAGTACCTTCAAGGAAATTGTTCTATTCCCCATAAATTCATAGTTGGGGTCCTTTTAGATTATCCAATCCTTAATACCAATACCTCTATAAAAGTGCTAACCATGGGGATTTCTAAAGGTTATGACATTATAAGTTTATTATCTTGACATAAAGAATTGGGATGATTCAGGTATAATAAATTTATAATGTTTTTTAGGTGGTAGAGGGTATGACCAAATGGTTTTGTACTATTCCATGGATACACAATATTTTTCCATACATTACCTAAATGAGGGTGAGGTTCAATTAACATTCATAATAAATAGATATGGGACTCAAAGTATAGAGACCCTAGAATTTTTCACATAACATTACCTAATTTGAAGCATAATTAAACATCATATTACAATCCAAGGATCATAAAGTCTAGTGTCTTGGAAGACTAGGTACATAAAATTGAAAACATGAAACTAAAAAAACAATTCTTTATTTATTCATCATAAAATGTTACTAAATTCTATTATTCTCATACATCTTCATATGATAACCTGGGGATAACATGAATAAAGGGATGATCTAAAAACCCAAAAAAGAATAAACACGTGAATAAAGATTTAACACAATAGTTATGAAAAAATGATATAAAAAGGAATGGAACATGATTGAATATATGGAATCTTAACAAATAAATCATGGGATCATATAAACATGGAGTCATAGTAATGTGGAAGAAACATAAAACATGACTTTATCCCAAGAAAATTCCCATTGGACATAGAAGAGCACAAGTCGAGGTTAACCACTAATACCATTGCACATAATGTCTCATGTGACTCAACATTACCCAAGGCATTGTAAAACTATACAGGTAAACTAATCTAAACATTTGCATGAATATGTTTTCCACATAAATAGTCATACATAATCTATCATAGATAAACATAAGGGTACCCATGGGAACAAATGGGTAGCATAATCATGTCATAAACCATAATAAATGGGCATATCATACAAGTGTCCATGAAAGAAAATAAATTTAAACATAAATGGAAATTAATAAGATAAAATAGGATTATATCATGGTATGCGATGTCAAATATAATTTAAAACAAGTAAGAAGAGTATTTATGAAATTTTAGAATTAAAACATTACAGTGCAGTTTTAAGGAAAATACAAAATATCATTTAAGATAAAATGATAATAATGTTTTATATAAAATCATAAGTTAACTAAGAAAGTTTTCATAATAATATAATGATTTTATAAAAACAATGGTGGCTTAAAACAGATGATATATTGCACTTGAAATTGGGTAAGAATTCAGGAAGTTCACTTAAAATGGGATTGCCTGTTGGGAAGAATTGAGAAGGTAACCACATAAAAATATGTATGTCCATGAAATAAAATGATGAATGGTCTTGATACATGAGTTTGGAATAGATAAAAAATTTATAATATGTACATAAAAATAATGGATAACTTCATTTGGATAGAATGAAAAATAGATCAATGAGAAGGAATAATGGAGGTTTGGGTAGAATCCATTACCTTATGTATGAAGGTGTTCTTCCATTGATCATAATGTCCTGGAAAACCAAATTACATTAATTAATTAATATTTAAAGAACCTATTATATTTATAATTTATTTATTATAACTATATTATTATAATTATTGGCCTTTTTGGTCGGTTAAGAAGTTCAATTTTATTATTTTGGGAGCGTTTGATTCCATTGTTTTAATGATTGGTTTACTTAGATGATTTTAAAGATAAACAAGTAAGGTGATAACGGTTACCAAGAATTGAAGTTGTATGTTATTAGTGAACATAAAAATGATTACATGGTCATGAAAATCATTTAGTTATTTGATGTGAAGATGAATCATTATATAAAACATTAATGATAACCGTTTTAGTTAATTGGTAGTTTTTTATCACAAAAAACACAATATTCTTTATATATTAAAATAATATGTAAAAAATATTGAAATACCTTAAATAATAAATAAGAAATATATTATAGTCTTATTCAACCATAAAAATGGTTTCGTGGCCAGAATTGGAGAGGGTAAAAGAAATTTAAAACCCATCGTCCTTGAAAGTGGCGAATTAACAAATCTCAGATGGTGTTTTCATTTCAAGTATAAAAAGAGGGTAAAGGAGAGATGATGATGAATTATTACATTATCATAAAAAATATTGTAGTGAACTTAAGGAACTGTATGTATCATACCATTTTTATGAACAAAGGTGAGGAATGAAAATGAAAAAAGGAACTTGATAGAAAAGAAAATAAATGAAAAGATGTATTTACCTCTTGAATATATCTTACTTGAGAGCCTTTTTATGGGAGAGGTTTTGGTATTTTTATGAGAAAAATAGATTTAAGACATGGAATACGGCCTTATGGAGATATTTTAGTAGAATTTAGGCAATGAACAATGCTTGAGAGGTGTGAGGACATGATATAATGAGGGGTGGTATTTATAGTGGAGGAGAGGAGTTGTTCCCATTATTTTAATCATAAGTTTAATATTTTTTCTCCAGACTGTGAATAGTCTTGATTTTGGTGACCAAAAAATAGTAAAGAGTGCATGTGAGTTCGGACCAATGCCCATTTACATTATCCATGACTCGGGAAGGATGTAGAAATTCATTTATTTAGCATTTATTGTAAATTATAGTATTTTACAATTCACAAAAATCAAGTATTTTAGAAAATTACAAAAAAATCACCCCAAAATTTTTTAGATCAGTAGAATTAAAAAATTAAGTCCATTTTATTAAAATTATTTTCTAAATATGAGAAATTTAATTTTTAATTAAAATCATATTTTACATGAAAAATTAATGTTTTAAAATTAAATCTAATTTTCTAACACTTCGAAAAACTAATTAAGGTCTCTAAGAATTATACTATATTAATAAGTCATCAAAATAATTATTTATGGAGATCAATTTTATTTTAAATTATTAAATTAATCATTATATTGTAATTAAATATACCTTACTTACAAAAATAACAACACTTAATTACTAATTTTTAAATATTTATTTACATATACTGAGATATATTTATTTCATATTGTCACTTATAAGATGGGTAAATTTTATTAATACTTAAATTAGTGAGGTTACTATTCAATTGACCAGTTTACTATTCATAAGGGTCACATTACTATTCCAATGGTAAAATTACTATTTTATCTGTATATGTTTCATAACTTCTTGAGATACTTTTTATTTCAATAATTATTCATTTATTTGGTTATAATTATGTCTTATAAGTAATATTATGTGATTAAACTATAATAAATAATTATAAAAATGGAATTTCATTGATAAGACATTGGGTTGTTACACAAAGAACATCCATGATTGACCTGTTCAAGTAGTTTATGGTCTTGTCGGATAGACTGTAAACCTAGAAATTTATGGTTATATGGTAAGGACTGTTTTCCATATAGTTTAATGTCTCACTATGAGGATTCGACATTGATCTATTTCACATAAGACAATAAGAAACTAGATCTTCTTATATTTTATTATAATACTTATCGATCTGACTAATCAATGTGATCATCCAAAACCTCTAAGATAACTTGAGTCATGGTTAGTGTGATTAAAATAGGGTGCTTGAAAGAATACATATATCTGAAAAGAGATTATAAAAGGGATTAATGTTAAACATGTAGTTTAGCATCATATTTTGATGTTGAAATGTGGAATAGTTTAGATTCATAATGAAAGGACTTATGATTGGATTTATATTCATATAATTCTCATGAAATTTAAATAAAATCTACTTAGTTATAATTAAGTAAAATAATCAAAATGAATGAATTAAGGGTTATAAAAACAGACAAGGTGTGGGTATTAAGATTTTTCAGGCAATTGGACCTAGTTTAGGAACATTGGGAATCACTACATATCCTGTAAGTATTGTAAAATATCCACACATAGTTCATACTAGAAATTTCCCTGTATATAAATAGTTCATCTGTGGGGATGGAGAATCTTCTTATTCAATTATAGTATCAATATAAGGAGAGGATTTCATGGTACTATCTATAACATCCCCGAACTAGGAACCAGTAAATGATGCCCCAAATGAGTTGACACATGAGCTCAAGCGCACCTCCTCGTATGAAAACAGTTTCCCACTAGTGGAGAGGGTCTGGTAATTCACATGTAGAGACTACACCATTGTTTTCGTAGTAATATGCAACACATAATAAACAAAATAAAGGAATAATAACTAATAAACAAGGAAAATGCATTGATAACCAAATCCCAAATAGGGTACAACCACCATAAAAAGTAAAAATTTCATTTCATGATAATAGTGATCTATGTGAAAGGAAACCCAAAATAATACAAATAGATAAATCCCTAAATGGGTCCTGACTCCATGTTCATATTCTCATCCATGCATATCCCAATCCCAACTCGACTCCCTGACATGAGGCCTTTTCCCTTATCCGGACCAGCATCCATGAAATCTAGTAGGGTACCAAACGATGGCCTGAGCAGGGTGTGAGTACAACATAGTAGGATAGCACCAATGGTGTGTACAAAATATACAGTCTAAAAAGATATTCAATGAAATTATTAATAAATGGAATGTTGAAAAATGAAAGCATTCAGGCCACTAGTTAACAATATTCACTTTAGCCAATTATATTATTCGTTTGATGGGTTGGACAATTACATTATTTACACTATTATTTAGGAGAAAAAATAACTAAGATTTAGGAATATTTAAAGTTCCCTCTCTCATTATGTAAAACCATTTCACAATCATTTACATTACACTTACCATGGAGCATCAGTCCTGGTAGTTTCATCCAATCAACTAATTAGGTACTAGAACATCAGTCTGATATCCTAACGCGTGCATTCTATGGGTGATTTTAGAGAATCGGTGCCACCCGACCCATGGGACAAGCCTCAGTCCTTTATCCAACAACAACAATCCATGTTCACAAGATTATTTATCCATTTACCATGTATACCATATCACAGTAAATACAAAATAAAAAAACATACCATTCAAATTCCATAATCAATCTAGATGTGATTTCAACCTTATGTATTAACCAACTTTCATGTTTTCCATTTACATTGCATAGCCCATTTAACCCATTACCATTCCGCATTCCTTAACCCATTAATCATAAAAGAAAATTTCCCCAAATTAACTCAATTATCATACCCACCAATTCATATTCCAAAATCCATTAACAAATTTACATTTCATATCCATATTCCATTTTTCTTATTCACATTAATCCATTTTTTCATTTTCACACCATTACAAACAATCCCCTAAGTAATTCAAAGGTTATACATTACCATTAATTTCCCCATTTTTATTCAGCTTACATATACACATGTTTATATTGGGATCTATCTTTTTTCTAACTAATTATGGGATTAACATTGTCCTATTCCATGTTAAGAATCAATGGAACACCCCATGGGTGGCCTTAATTGGTATAGAAAAACCTTAATGCATTCCATGGGGAAAATTAGGTGTTGAAATCATCACCTATAAAACTATTTTATCAACTCGTACCTAAGATAACAAACACTCATAAATATTGAATCTATATAACAACAAAAAATGCTAAAATATATAATAAAACCATGGGATATAACTTGTATACAACCTACCTTGATTCCAGATATGAACACTCTAGTAAACTTATCCTTAGATCCATATTCATTCTCCACTTTAATCCTTAACATATAATCCAATGGAAAAAATATGGTTTTTGGGTGTTGTAAGAATATATCCAATGTTACGGGACCTAATCCAGATAAGAGAAGAAAGAAGAAGATTAGAATTACTCAAAGATTTGATCTAAAAAAAATTCATCTCTAAATAGCCTAGATATGATGGAGATATATCCATGAGAGATCTTGAGGGTTTTTATTTTCAAATGGGGATATTGGTATAATAAATGAGATGAAAATCGAGGAATAATATGAAAATCCTGAGGGGGTTGCGTGGGAATTTCAGCCTTTTTAATAGGGTACACAGTTTTTGTGCACTATTTCCCTAACCGTGAAAAAACCATGTTCCAACCACTATCCAATTGGATTTGTGATACACAATAACCTGTGGAGTCTCACATAATTTGTAAAACCATGTTTCAACTGTGTATAATTCCACTATCCATGTTTTCATTGTTTAGCATTTCCACCCCTAAATGGTGTCACGAACCTTCCCCCGAGGCCTGTGTCATGACTAACCGAAGCCTGCCATCCATAGGCCAGGGGTTGGAAAATAGAACCAAAAAGGAATGTCCTTAAATCATAAATGAATTGCCTTTAAACCTATATAAACTCCCAACCAAGAACACAACAAGAAGAAACCTTAAAATAAACTGCTATAGTAAAAAAGCGTACTAAATGTAAAGGGGTCAGAATATAGGCCCAATTAAAATGTACAAGTACAACTAAAAATAGAAAATTGATCCTAGATCATCCAATGAGGATCCTACTTGATGGGTAGGTACAAATTGTCTCCACATCACTTCACGCTAACCCGTCTCCTCCATGTACCACAAGGTCATGGCTCCCTCGAGTCTCAACCTAGCTGCTCATCGTCTGCAAAAGACCCAACAAGGTTTAGGTGAAGCATATGTTGGGGTGAGTATAAAATTACTTAATAGGGACCTTGATACCCCGAAAGGTCTCACATAATTCTACAAAGGCAAACCAAAATGCTTGATCTCAATTAAAAATCATAAAGAACTTGACACATCTAAAACTAGGTTTAAGTGAAGTATATAAGTACAGATGATTTGTCGTGAAGCTAGATCATATTATTCTATTAAGAGGCACTACTACTGAACATACGGAGTATGACCCACATAGGATCGATAGGTTATAACCCATGTAATTACCCACATAGGATCTGATCCACATTGCATCGACATGCGCTAACCCACATAGGATCACAGAGTGAAGACCCACAAAGAATCTGACCCACACAGGATCAGTGTGTCACTAATCCATAACAGGCCGCCCTAATGTTAGTCCTTGTTGGCTCGCGAGGCTCTGATCCACATAGGCTTTCTATGTGCTAAGCCACACAAGATCGCTTAGTGCTGACCCACATAGGCTTGTTAGGTGCTGACCCATAGAGGATCACTCAGTACTAACCTCCGAATGATCTATCTCCAACCTCCACCTCACTTCCAGCCACATGATTCCCACTCATTTCACACTTGATTCTAGGAGGACCGGTCCTCAAGCCAATTTTCATATTTCAATTGGTACGATGTACCATGAATAAGTAACTCCACGATCTGTCACGTCATAAGGGTCTCAACGCAAAAGACGGCGCGTCAACCGGATGCCCGATCTGTATGTTATTGGCATTTTATTGAAGAGGGCCTGGTTGGATTTGGAGTCGATCCAACCCAGCCATACTCCAAATTTCTCTAAACCTCTCATGGAGAATTTCAAAAGAACAGCCTTGTATCTAGGGTCCTTATGCCACAAACGGCGCGTCAATTGGACGCTCAGTCTGTTAGTTACATTCCCTTCCTTGAAAAAGGGGTGATCGCACCTTGGTCTGGCCCAACTCGGTCGGGCCAGCCAGAATATGCTAAAGGGACCGCTTCCTTAAATGGGTCCCTACACCACTGACGACATGTCAAACGGACACACAGTTCATCAGTTACATGCGTTTATTTATTCTAGAATAGATTGGGTCTGGGCCCATTCTGACTCAGTCTGACCGGCCCGACCTAAAGGGTCACGTGGTATACCTGACCCCGCCTGGGTCCATCCCATTAAGGGTTAGTGCAGTTCATTAGGTATGGATGCTTGAGGATGGTTCGATTCAGTTTGTGGGCCCGGGCCGCGGTTGGCTCTGCCCACCCGCGCTGGCCCACCCTGTTGTGGGTCTGGCTCGGTCCACTGGCGAGTTCGGCCCTACCCGCTGGTGGGTTCATCTTGCTCGGCCATGGGTCCGGCCCAATGGGAAATTATGGCTAACTTGGCTATGGGTCCGGCCTTCTGGGTGGGTCCAGCCTGCGCTGGCTCAATCCTCTAGAAGGTAGACTGTTGCACCCCGCAGGCCACGTGCTTGTGGGGTTGTTCACCTACCTGTGGGGTGCTACCCCACATCCATTAATCGGTCAGTTGTTTGGCCAATTAGGTTCCTCCAGAGCAGTGCGGCGCGGGCCTTGACACACCCACCTGCCGTGGCTGCTTCTTCCGGTGGCGCCTGCGGGGGCCTCCCTTGTCCCACCGAGCCAGATTCGGCCTACCACACTTGGCTGCCAGGGCATGCAATCACACTCCACCTTCAACAGCCCACGACCAGTTGTTTCGGGTCTCTTTCGGTCTCTGTTGGCAGATTTTGACATGGAATGCTGGTGGTTTCTTTTGCGGGTCACCAAACCTGCTCCGATGTCTATTCTTCATGTTATCTACACCTATGTCTCTTCCGTGTTGCCTCCATCATAGCCTGACCTGCTATTTCGTGTTTCTATCGAGTTGAAAATTCTTCCCCGATGTTCACACAAAAAATGAAGTGGATGAGTGTTCGAGCCCTGTTCGTTTTTCCCACTCCCTCCGTGTTACATAATAACAAGCGGGAGAGAAATTTTAATTCACTAAAGGCATCTTTAAAATAAAGCCCCTACCTGGACGTTCATTGGAGACGATTGACATAACCTCATTTGTCATTTTCATCGATTCATATTTCAGTGTCACCCATCACTGCTCGTTGATACCAATCTCATCATCCAACTGGTTGACATCGTGGTACATTTCCTGAGCTTCATCACTTGGTGAAGTCGTGCCAACACCCCATCCCAAGCACCATATAAATGGGAGAGGAGAAGGTTGAGTAATGCACATGGAATTAATGTTGTTCATTTAATTAAGGAACCATCCTAATTCCAATGGTGAAATTACAAGAATAAAGGGATTTCAAGCCATTTAATGTCGTGATGTGTTGTTGGTCCCACCCCCACCTCTTTCCCATTGGAGGAAACGAAGAAGAGATAAATAAAATAACATTGTTATTTTATTATACTTTTATAAGTCCAAAATCAAACTTCTTCTGCTGACCTATTGTGGTCGTAGTGAAGCCTCCCTTAAGAGAATCCCCGCACTACGGATTCAACTGTGCTATAAGATTTTCGGTCCGAGCAACGAGTCAAAAGATAGATAACATTGTCTGTGCATTTACTGAACGTACCTGAAAAATAGTTTATAATTTTAACAACAGTCACTCTCAGCCAACGTCAGTCATGGTTAGACTCTAAATATGGGAAAAACATCCCAATGAACTCAACAGTACTCTCATATTTTTAATCCGAGTTACCATTTAGGAGTTATTGATTTTAACAGTAAAATAATTGTTAATTATTTTATTTAAAGAGAAAAACTAACTTCCATAGTTGGCCCATGCTGGCCATTGTTAGTATCTACCTAAAGATAGAATACCCTCATGAGCTAAGTGGTGGTCTCAAATTTTTAACTTGAGTCACCATTCATGAGATATAAGCTTTTGAAAAATAAAATTACTTTATTTAATTATTTTATTTATGGTTATTCTATTTTCTGGTTTTCTCACCAAAGGCCTGCGTCGACTAAAATTAAGTCTCACCTAGGGTAAACCTACTATCATGAATGTAATGGTGCCCTCAAATTTCAAATCCGGGAAACCGTTTAAGAGTTATTCAACATTTTCAAAAAAATCTATCACACACACTATTATAAACATAAAATTTTTCAACAGATCATTCCGGGCACTATGGACCTTAGAATCCAGTGCCGTTAGATTTTTCGGTCTCAAAATAATTCCACATAATTTAAAATAATATACGAAAATTATTGGACAGTCTCCTGATGGATTTTCTATAGGTGGGGAGCATGTCTTTATCTTTATAGGATGCACCATGGTACCAGTGATTCTTCGGGGGGAGGTGTTGAGAGAGTTCCATACACCACCTTTAAGGGTACATCCTGGAGTGGTGAACATGTACCAAGACCACTGAAATTAGTACTGGTGGCCATGGATGAAGAAAGAAATGATAGATTTTGTATCACGATGCCTCACATGTCAGCATGT